>WOAB01000531.1:1295000-2590000 GCA_027886185.1 Rheum nobile | reverse complement strand
GAGTATATTGGCGGCCCTCACCCCTACGGGGTGTACGGAGCCGACACCTGTTGTTGCTGACCGCACCTGACGTGTTGGTGTTTCTGAGTCTATCCGTCGTCGTGCCGGTCTTGTCAGCGCTGATATATTATCGTCTAGTGGGCTATCTTCGCATCTGCCTATGACCGCTGATGATGAGTATATGGAGGACGCTGAAGACATGTCAGCTCAGCATATGGCGGTTGATGATCAGGCTGTTGAGGAGCCGCATCGGGATGATGAGATAGACTATGTTGAGTCTTTAGAGCCTACATTACCGACATGAGAGTTGAGTACGGACGGCATTCCATTTTCCCATTCCCCTATTTTTTTTGGGTCGATCCCCACTCTTGTCCCCTCTCCATCTCATGCCGGTCCTTCTTCTACACCTTCTGCCGGTCTTTCTTCTCCACTTCCTGCCAGTCCTTCTTGTCCACCTCCTGCCGGTCCATCTGTTGTACATACTTACCATCCTTGGATGCCTGGAGGCCCAAGGTGTCTGATTCTTCTCCGTAGCTACGAGACACACATTGCTTGGGCTATATTTGACCTTCCTATACCCCAGCCCGCTCTTGAGGTAGTTGCGCAGATGCCACCTCCTATACAGCAGAGGAGACGGAGACGTAGACGTAGAGGAGACGCTGCAGCTGTTGAGGATGCTCCTGCAGAGCCTGTTGTTCCTGAGATTGCTGAGCAGCAGCAGCAGCCACGTCGTAGCGGGGTAGCCCGTCGTCAGACGGAGCAGGATTTGGTATGTTTTACTTTGTAGTTTATGTGTTGAATCTTTAAAATGTTTTTTTATTAGAAAATGTATACTAATCTTAAATTCCGTTAATTCAGAGTCTGAGGATCCATTTCCACTCAGCCCATTGTGCTGCTCACGAGGCTTTTATTAGCCCTGAGCCACATACGTGGTTTATGCTGGCTGAGCAGAGCTGGCTTACAGGTCTACACACACTTGGCATTGCATGCATCATGGATTCAGCATTGATTTCAGCATTTGTGAAGAGATGGCATCCTGAGACGAACACATTTCATATGCCCTTCGGAGAGATGACCATCACCCTTGCTGATATTCACCATATCTTACGGGTTCCCATACTTGGGAGGAGCTGTACTTCAGACCTTAGTGATCCGGCAGTGAGACAGCGCATTTGTACTCATCTGGACGTTGGGCAGGACCAGATGAAGAAATGGAACACAGCTGGCGGTATTCCTTTGGCGTTTTTAGAGAGTAGACTGCTGGAGTGGATGGGGAGTGACGAGTGTGACGAGGGCGTTATTGCTACGTACTACATCTTGTTGCTTCTCGGCTCGACTATCCTGGTGGACAAGTCGACTAACGCCGTGAAGCACAAGTGGGTGGCGCTTTTGTTTGACCACGACGTTACCGGAGACACTGCATGGGGAGTTGGGATTCTAGCCTACGTCTACCGCAACTTATGAGAGGCATCTAGGCGTGGAGCACAGGGCATTGCATCTTGCGGGATTCTGATTAGGGTAAGATATTGGATGGATTAGTGGAATATTAAGTTACGTTTTAATATTTCGGTCATTAATAGCCTTATTTATTCATTTACAGTGCTGGGTTTGGGCATATTTCCCATATTTTTCGGGAATAATATGTTACGAACCCCCAGGCCTTTGGAGTAGCTGTTCCTGGTGCCGCGGAGGTGCCTAACAGTAGAGACACCGGCCGTTTGATCGCCATACGCCGCATACTGGACGACATGAGATATGAAGAGGTAGAATAATACACGTAATTTTCGATATCTTAGTCTTTAATTAAAAAAATATGTATGTATTGACTTTGCCTTTTTGACTTTACAAGTTACCTGGACCTCTTGGGTGGGGTTGGACTTCCAGGCTCCTGAGGTAGCTCCTACCAGGTTTCGCGGTATACTGCGTATTATAGATATTCAGGAGCCGTACCACCCGGACAGAGTCCTCAGGCAGTTTGGGCTCATGCAGCCAGTCCCAGTTCTGCCCATTCAGTCGGACAAGGCCGTCAAGAATGCGGAAATTAAGGGATACGAGGCCAGTTTTGCTGAAGAGCTTCTAGTAGCTTGGGATGCAGATCTGAGACCGTTGATTGATCTGCATGGATTGGATGCGACTCACTTTTGGGACATGTCTGCCGACTATTTAGATTGGTATGACGAGTGTTCTCATCCCTTGGTCGATCCTGGTTCCGTCAGACGTGATCGTCCGGTCGGCCCTATCCATGTCTCTCCAGCTGTGACACAGTCGCGGTATGCTTACTTTTGTTGAATTGTTTGAATGTTTTATCTCTTATTGTGTATTTTGCAATAGTTTGACAAATATTACTTACTTTGTATACATCGCATTCAGGTGGTTGCTGCTGATATCCGCACTTACTTACGCACACCTGAGGCGGCGACACAGACATTCGAGGGAATTGCGAGATTATGGCTTGATATGCTCATTGGGCAGCCTCCACCCATGGCCCCACCTCCACCTCACCAGTCCCAGATGTTTCGTGATTCTGTCACGAAACCTGGCGAAGGTAGTGCCTCACAGCCACATTAGTTTTTATGTTTGGATTAGACACGATTCATATGTAGGGAGTATTTCTGTAAATGTTATCTATTTTATCTTATTTGGTTTAATATGTTTGTTCATGTTTATTATGTCATTTGATACTTACCTCAAAGTACGAAATAGCAACATAATTTTACCGAGCCATAACAAGATGTATGAACAACTATAAGAAAATCGACACAGTACGAAATGATTAACATCGAAAAACAAATAAGTACAAAATGGTAAGTTAATATGAACTTAGTACATGAGAAATACTAGTCCCATGTGATTCCTGCAAAGTAAAAAAGTTGCAGTGTTACTGGAGAAACATACTTGGATTAGTTATGAGGATAAGATTGCAATGTTCAAATAATGAAGTATATGCATAACCACACGCTTAGCTTAAGTGTCTGGTTACACGCTTAGCTTGCGCATGTGGTTATACACGGAGCTTACGCGTGTAGTCTTTCGCTTAACATAAGAGTGAAATCATGCATGAACTCGTTACATGTTAGTATACTTATGTAATACGAGAAAATAATAGGAACTTAGATCATGTCAGTATACTTATGTAATACGAGAAAGTAATAGGAACTCGTTACATGTTAGTATACTTATGTAATACGAGAAAGTAATAGGAACTTAGATCATGTTAGTATACTTATGTAATACGGGAAAGTAATAGGAACTTAGATCATGTTAGTATACTTATGTAATACGATAAAGTAATAGGAACTCGTTACATGTTAGTATACTTATGTAATACGAGAAAGTAATAGGAACTTAGATCATGTTAGTATACTTATGTAATACGAGAAAGTAATAGGAACTTAGATCATGTTAGTATACTTATGTAATACGAGAAAGTAATAGGAACTTAGATCATGTTAGTATACTTATGTACTACGAGAAAGTAATAGGAACTCGTTACATGTTAGTATACTTATGTAATACGAGAAAGTAATAGGAACTTAGATCATGTTAGTATACTTATGTAATACGAGAAAGTAATAGGAACTTAGATCATGTTAGTATACTTATGTAATACGAGAAAGTAATAGGAACTTAGATCATGTTAGCATACTTATGTAATACGAGAAAGTAATAGGAACTTAGATCATGTTAGTATACTTATGTAATACGATAAAGTAATAGGAACTCGTTACATGTTAGTATACTTATGTAATACGAGAAAGTAATAGGAACTTAGATCATGTTAGTATACTTATGTAATACGAGAAAGTAATAGGAACTTAGATCATGTTAGTATACTTATGTAATACGATAAAGTAATAGGAACTCGTTACATGTTAGTATACTTATGTAATACGAGAAAGTAATAGGAACTTAGATCATGTTAGTATACTTATGTAATACGAGAAAGTAATAGGAACTTAGATCATGTTAGTATACTTATGTAATACGAGAAAGTAATAGGAACTTAGATCATGTTAGCATACTTATGTAACACGAGAAAGTAATAGGAACTTAGATCATGTTAGCATACTTATGTAATACGAGAAAGTAATAGGAACTTAGATCATGTTAGCATACTTATGTAATACGAGAAAGTAATAGGAACTCGTTACATGTTAGTATACTTATGTAATACGATAAAGTAATAGGAACTCGTTATTGGGCCTAGTTTGGGCCCATTAAGCTTTTTTGGTAGTATTGGGCCTAGTTTGGGCCCATTAAGCTTTTTTTGTACTATTGGGCCTAGTTTGGGCCCATTAAGCTTTAATTGTACTATTGGGCCATGTCATGAATTAAAACACAATTTCTTTTACTAATACGTAGTAGTACATGTCATCCGAAAAATACATACATAACAAAATAAACATAATATCCCTAAGCTTTGAATATGGTTACTAGATATATAACTTGGGGAAACCGACCTATTATTTCAAACACTAATGCGTCATTGATTTCCAATTCATGCCATCTTACAAAATTCCGCCAGCCGTTGCCAAATCTGTATCGATTCCCACTCGTTGCGATACACACAGGCAAAGTAGCATCACCACAATCCAGGGTGACTTCCGTTGTTGTTGCAGAACTCAAGAATTTCAAAGCATGCTCCCTCGGGATACTCTGCATATCAGTAAGTGCATTTAAAGTTGATATTATGAAGTAATCCGAATCATAAATTTACATAATGAAGGATGTGGTGCTTACCACCCGATATTCTGGGTAGAGCATGGTTTGATTTAGTACAATAATGAAACTCTTCCGAGGATCACGGCGCATAGCTTCAGCTCTTTCTAATGTTGAATTTCCAACATCTCCAGCATAATCATCAGATGTGTAGCTGCTGTCTTCTTCGACGACAGAGGAATTTGAGTCGTCACTGATTACTATCACGTTTCTCGACGAAGAGGCCATACTAACTATTGGAGAATTAAAACACAATTAGCTAAGAGAAGGATAAGAGTAAGAGAAGGGTGTAATTGTTTGTATGAAATTGTTTGTATTTATAGGATGAAATAGAGTCGTTGGAAAAATGGCTGTTACAAACTGCACGCTTATGGTAAGCGTATGACCGTTACAAAGTGACCGTTACAAAAATACACGCTTAATCTAAGCGTGTAAGCACACGCTTACCTTAAGCGTGTATTTTTGTAACGGTCACTTTGTAACGGCTCTATTTCACCCTACAAATACGAACAATGTCATCCTAAACCTTATACACCCTTCTCCTCTCTAATTGTGTTTTAATTCTCCAAAAGTTAGTATGGCCTCTTCGTCGAGTTTGAGTTCAACTACGGGAGAGAGATTTTGCTTTTGTAATTTGAAGGCGGTCATACACACTTGTGACCGACAGTGGCAGTACGAAAGAAGGTACTGGGGATGCCCTGAATTGGGGATGTACGATGTCCACAAACCTAGTAATAAAGAGGGATGTGATTTCTTTGTGTGGTTCGATCCACCATACGACGAGAGGGCACACGAGGTCATTATGGGGCTGTGGAAGGAAAAACAACAACTTCTAAAAAAGAATAAGGGTCTTTGTAGGTATTGTTTACAAAAAATAACAAATAAACATCGTAGGTGTTAGAAAGACAGAAGTAACCATTTGTTGTGTTTTGTAGGAATCAAGCGGAATTAGCGAAAGAGGGACATCGAAATCGAAAAGGAATCAAGCGGAATTAGCAAAAGAGGGACATCGAAAAGGAATCAAGCGGAATTAGTGAATGAGGGAATGTCATTTGTTATGTTTTGTACTACTTCGCCCCAGTATAGGCCCATTAAATCAAGATAAAAAGCGAGTTTGTACTACTTCGAACGTAGACATAATGTAAAACACATCAAAGTAATATGAACACATCAAAGCCGTCTAAATATTACATTACATACTCGTATCATCAATCAAGTACATGAACGGATCCGTCTCCCACATACATAAAAGGATCTGGTGCCCGACCATTTGCAATGCGGTAATCTCGATACGTCTTCAAATTCCACTCAAACTTTGTTGTCCACCACAAAATGTTTCGATCTGCGTTTCTGCGCCACGAACCAGGAGTGTGCGGTATTGGCGACCCTTCCTTAAGCACCACCTACATATACACACACAAACTATTTGAGTAGTGAAAACAATGTAACCTAATTTCATAAATATTTTATTAGAAAAAACCTTTACCGGTATGAAGTGATCATGATTGCCTACGTGTGCCATGGCAAGAATCTTGTCTAGAGGTCCTATGCTTGATGTCCTATTCCTCAATGGTAAGCAAAACGTCGAAGCTTCCCACGTTAATAAGACGAGATCAACCTGATATAGTGTGGCAAACACTAAACCCATCAATGGCATGTGAAGCCAGTATACTTCTGAGCAAGGGCTTCTGCAATGGTTCACTTGAAAGATAAGATCATCCCAAGACCCTTGTCGAAGACGGCAACGTATCGGCTCGTATAGCTCTCGGTTGTCAAGCAACTACGCTACCATCTCGCGTCGGATGTTGGGATATTCCTTCTCTTGCCTCCCCAACAATACAGCCATCGACCGATATCCACAATGTCTGACAGGGCGTACATCTCTAAAATTCTTGATGTACGGAATCCAAAAGTCATCCACATTGTCAATCCCAAATTTCACCCCTATATGAACAATGGGAATACTAGGTTCTTCAGGCCACTGCAAATCTTCTGGTTGTGATTCTTCTAGTATGGGTTGGGATTACAAGTCGTCAAAGTCCATCACTACTGCAGTAGATGCACTTGCTTGATTTTTAGGATGACCTGGGCCTCTACCAGTGCTCACACGTGCCTTCCCCTTCGCCTTTGTCTTCTTCCCCGCCTTCTTCTCATTCTCGTGGAGCTCATCCCGTCTATGCTCAAACAAGCACTTATCCCTCTTCTCCGCCTTCTCATCCACCTTCTCCTTGTTCCTAGCACCACTTGGCCTTCCTTTTGACTTGATCCCCGTCGGCTCTAACAAAGTACTCTCTTCTGGATGCTCCAAGTTGTGGTACAACTCACCTAGTAGGAATGCAGTGCCTTTCTTCAATGTCCCAACCTCCAACCTGGCAAACATTTCACGAAGTCTCATCTCTGTAATGTCCATTCGAACGTAGACAGAAGGGCCAGGAGTTATTGTTGGAGTCTCTTCCCATTCCAAGTCCCTCCAGAACTCATGAACGTCTGACAGAATGAGAGGTGTTCTTGAAACGATGGCTCTTGCAGTGTTGTGCACGCAAGGCAACCCAAGGCAATCTCTCACCCAATGGTCGGTGCATTCTTCTGAGAACTCCCCCTTCTTCAAGATATCGTAATAGCCCAACAACATATCAAAGCACCTATCCGACACTTGGTAGAAGAGCCTAGAAAAAGTAGCTCATACAACTGGCGGCATCGATATATCATCGAAATCCGTTGGTCGTTTGGAAAGTGAAAGGTTCATGCTCCCCCTAATCTGATCTATTTGAAGGATGATGGCATGGTGAATCCTCACGATCACTCTGTTGAAGCCCCCTCTACTAGAGCCAATAATATCTTTCAAAACCTTGTGCATTCCCTCAACCCTGTTAAATCACATGACGTTAGTACGACATTAACAACTATGAGTACAAAAAACAACATATTGTGAACGTCATACCTGTTTGAAGTCCTCGTGAAGAAGTAAAGATGATGATCCGTCCATGCCCTTACTATGCTCGTCTTGTATGGAATAAGCCATGTGTCCTCCACGTATCCGACAAGGCCTTTCTTCCACGATGTCCGTAATACGGCAAGCCTCTCTTCATAGATTTCTTCACTGGTTGAGCAAAAAAGTGTCCAGCATTGGTTTGCAAAGGCATCCACACTTTCCTTCTTCTTCAAGATGGACAAGGCACGTGCCTCGATGTTGTGCTTTATATGCACCCAGCACAAGAGGTGTTGAACTTCGGTGCCTAAAACACTCTGGATAGCAGTTATGAGGGCCTTCTCACAATATGTCATTATTGCAGTCGGCATCACTCCCAAATCCAAACACAATGCTCGAACTTTCCTCATTATCCACGTGTAATGGTAAATCCTTTCCGCCCGGGTGAATGCATAAGCAATGTTGAACGTCTTATGAGTGTTGGTGAAACCAACAATCTCCACAAGTGGCATTCCATATCTATGGAAAACATTTCATAATACCAAACACATTTTTAAACTGAAATAATATAACAATTTATGTCATAAACTACACATTATTACAATTTAGGACTTACTTGTTTGTCTTGTATGTCTCGTCAATGATTAACACGTACGGGAACTTCTTCAACAACCGCAGCGACTCCGGATTAGCAAAAAATAAGATTGCAACCTCATCAGTCTTCGCATCCCTCAAAGGATGAACTACGTATTTCTGCTCAACCATAAATCTTAGGGACCACTGTGTAACCGTTAACTCTCCCTGATCCTCGTATTGCAGCTTCTGTAAGAATTTGGCCACTTGCTTCCTGGAAGTCACATTTCCCGGGAAGTTTTGCCTCAATTCTGAAACAATTTGATTTGGCGCCTTGCGACCGTCTCCCCACCTCCTTGCGCACAGCTGCTCCGCCTCAGTCATTCAACCCATGAATGCATGGCCTTTGAAGCTAGTTCGTAGCTTATGGTTGTGCCGACCTTCAATCACACCCAAGACCCACTTTTCACCAACCGTCCATGCCTCTTTCTTCATGCGAACACCCATTAACTCAAACTTACACCCACACTTTTTGGATCTCGACTTTCGGATTTTAGCAACCGGCAACTCTGGATTCTCTTCGTTCACCTTCGGCCTCCGCGATCTCCAAGGAACTAAGGACCATGTACCTGTTCTTAGCAAGGCATCGAACTCGGATTTCATGGCGGAGAGCCAATGTGAATGTTTGGCAGCTTGGCAGAATGTTTTGGGTTCGTTGTCGGGTCTGGGATCTGGTTGAAGTGGGTGTTTTGTGGTGGTATAGGCCTTGGGTTTGAGGGTTCTCGTTTGAGCTCGAGTGGTCATGGTATGGTTAGAGTTATCCGTTGGGCGGAGGTGCAGATGTAGAGAGGGAAGTGGTGGTGGTGGTTGAATGACTGGGGGTGAAGCGTGTAGCGACGGTGGCGAGGCTGGCTGATCGTGAGCAGAGTTGTGGGTAGGGGGCTGCTCAGTTTGATGTGGGTGTGCCACCAAGGGAGCAGGAGCCGAGAGATCGTCGGTCACGTCAACAAGGGCCTCCGGTGGTGCTTCAGTAGATGGTGATATGGAGGATGGAAGTTGGTTGGCAACTTGAAGGAGGGACGTGGAATTGGATGGCGTAAGAGTAGATGGCAGATGAGAAGTGGTAGGTGATGATATGGATGGGAAGAATGACTCATGGAAGACGACATGATGACTAATGTAGTTCTTTTTGGAGGAGGTGTCGTAACATATATACCCTTTGTGATGTGAGCTGTATCCAAAGAAGATGCAAGGGGTTGTTTTGAACTCCAATTTGTTGGTGCGATATGGACCCAAGTGCGGAAAACATAGGCACCCAAACGACCATAGGAAAGAGTAGTCGGGAGAGCGTTTATATAGGCGAAGGAAGGGTGAGTCGTTGTTAAGTGTGGGTGTAGGGGTTCAGTTGTGGAGGTAGATGGCGGTGTGGAATGCGGGTTCCCAAAATTCAGGTGGGAGTTTGGAGTAGGCGAGAAGGGTGAGGCCTTTTTCTTGAATGGTTCGATTTCGGCATTCGACCATGCCGTTTTGTGTGGGAGTATAGGGGCAGGATATGCGATGATGGATACCCTGTGAGGATAAGATAATGCTTACATTCTGGTATTCCCCTCCCCAATCCGTTTGGAGTTCCTTGATATAGGCATTGAATTGTGTTTTGATCATGGTTTGGAATTGTTGGAATAGACCGAACACGTGTGATTTGTGAGACATGAAATATATCCAAGTGAAACGAGTACAATCATCCACAAATAACACAAAATAACGAGAACCATGTATAGATAAAGTCGGAGCCGGACCCCAAACATTCGAATAAACAAGTTCAAAAGGAACATCATTGGACACATGGGAGGATAAAATAGGTAAACGACAACTTTTCCCCAAAGAACATGATTGACACTGCGTGAGTGTATTATTAGACGATATAGGAAGATGAAAACGACTTAGTAAATGACGAAGGATAGGTGGGCTTGGATGCCCCAAACGATGGTGCCAGTTGGAAACGGATGTGCGTTCACCGACTAACGCAATCGGCTGAGAGGTCAAGTGTTGTGGGAGGCTGTAGAGACCTTTGTTAATGATGCCTTTGAGTAGAACTCGACCCCGCAAATCCTTAAGCAAACAGTATGTGGGGTGAAACTCAAGGTATATATTGTTGTCTTTTGTGAGTTTGGTAATACTGATTAAAATTTTCTTCATATTTGGAACACACGGTATATTAGATAGGTGAATAGGACGATTATAGAAAGGGAAAGAAGTGTGGCCAGTGTGAGTAATGGGCAGAGTTATACCATTGCCAAGTGCTAATTGCTCGTTGCCAGTGTAGTCCGAGTCCAAAGATACCTTATTAAGGTCACCGGTAATGTGATCCGTAGCCCCCGAATCCAGATACCAGGCCGGATCGACGACAGCGGAGTGGGAGACATTGTACGCCGCCGGTGAAGAAGGTTGCTGGGTAGAGGGAGATGACTGGAACCGCTCCGCCAGGTGGCGAGAAGGAAAGGTGATAGCGTTATTTTCAGTCGTTCACACTATCAAAGTAATCCTAATATACAACTAGAGTATAGCATGCAAGTAGGGAATCGTACCCAAGGGAGTTAAAATGTCAATTTCAATGTAACTACTGATTTATCAACTTTAAAGAACAAATGGGGGGGATTTGGTTTTCTACTAAAACTACTCAATTGCAATAGCACAAAAATCAGATTAAACAATGGGAGAAAGAGTTTCACCTAGCAAGTTTCCACACATCAATTAACCAAGTTGCAATTCGGTTCATTTCATGTTCATCATAATCCTATGGATTTGTCCCAATTCTGATTTTTGTATATTAACAATCCAACCGGTCTTGGTAATACTTACTAATTGAAAACCTAGAAGACCTCCTAAGTTGATTCAATCAATAGCATAGGGCATAAGAAATAATGGATTACAAGCAAAGACTCAACACCGCAAGTATGACATGCAAATCAATTTCCTTTTCACAATTGAATTCAATATACCAATTTCATACAATTGTGGTTGCTACAAGTGATTAGGGATTCCACCGTCTATCCCTATTCTAGCAATTAGAAAACTATAAAATCGAACTAGGATGTCAATCTAGCCAACAATATAGAAATCCGAATTATGCTCAAGGAAATCAATACAAAAATCCAAAGGGACGAACAAGAGATAAAACCTTACAACTGAATTAATCGAGTGCTTCCACGCTAGGCAAAACAAGGGTCTTAGTTCCGGTTCATGTTCTTCACGAAATCCAAAACCATGGAGAAAACTAGAAAAAACGTTCTTGAGAAAAACAAAGAAAGAAAAGAGATGGAAAAGATAGATGATGAGAGGAGAGAGAGGGAATGGTGATGGATATATGAATGTCTGCCAAAAACGTGCTATTCTAACCTAAACTGACAAACAAAACGTCTGAATTGATTAAGGGAAAACAAAACGTCAAGCCAAAAAGGAAATCGGGAAAGTTCAGAAACGCCAGAGACGCGACCGGACGCGATCGCTTCCGCTCGCCGTTTCGCCTCGCCAAAGATCAGAACTTCCTGGAGCAAAAACGCGCCCACCGGCGATCGCCGCCGCCCGCCGCCACTCGCGGCCAGTCGCGTCCACCCGCCGCCGCCTGCTCGCGTCAGCCAGCTCCAGCCCAGCCCGCGTCGGCCCGCGGTGGGTCGCCATGGCCCGCATCAAGCTGCTTCTCCTAGCTTCAACGTCGTCTCTTCATGTCAGCCCGGCTCCTCGAGCGTCTTCTCGCCAAGGAAACCTCGAGCCTCGTCCTCAACATGCAAGTGCTTCCAAATAATCATAATGTAGCTCCGCACCTCAAGCATCGACTTAGCTCCAAAACCGAGCCAAAATCTCCACAAAACTATGCTAATAACTACTAGTTGCGCTATGTAAAATACCGCTTATCAAATCCCCCATACTTAAACCTTGCTCGCCCTCGAGTAAGCTAAAAGAAAACTCACTCCTCCAATCAGCACACAGGTTTCAGGAAGTAAGGAAGAACATGAAACTAGCAATTACAAGACTCAACACTTCGCCTCCAAACAATCAAAAATGAGCAATGCATAAACTCCAATCTATCTCCTTATCGCTCCATGAGTGATCCTACCCGAACTCCTTATAACACCTCTTCTTATGACACCAACGCCAAGCAAGAAAATCCTAAATCACTCACACTCATTTTGCTTAGGCGCCCTTTCGGGTTTTCACCTAACCACTCATTTCATTTTGCTAGATATCTCACATGTTGCTCACATCACTCAAGTCCATTTTTGCACCAACCTAGAGTCGGTCGGACTACCTGCTTTTTACCTGAGCTTTTCAGCTCATCCCAGGATTTTGATTGCCTTTTTCTCATATTTTTGGCTTTTTCTTTTTCAAAATTTTCAAAAATTCATACACATTAGCCATACACAAGTGCACAACACCATAAAACA
Organism: Rheum nobile; assembly: GCA_027886185.1. Taxonomy (NCBI): domain Eukaryota; kingdom Viridiplantae; phylum Streptophyta; class Magnoliopsida; order Caryophyllales; family Polygonaceae; genus Rheum; species Rheum nobile. The sequence goes on along the minus strand of WOAB01000531.1, from coordinate 2,577,337 downwards.
TGTGAATACATTCTCTCCCCCATACTTAAACATGACATTGTCCCCAATGGAATGAAAGACAAGGTAAAAGCACGGGGAGAAAGAAAACAAAAGACTCACATACGAGACCGGATGGTCTCCCTCCAATGAAGCACAAGGTGTAGTAGAAGTGGGATGAGCTCAATGATGATCCAATAATGTCCAGCTCATCCAAAACAATGGGTAACAAGGAAGAACGCCGAAATTGAAGATCCACAGAAGAAGAAAAATGAATGGCGAATTCAGCAAATCACCAACTTCCGGAAGGTTGCTAAGCACAAACCCGTGATCGTAGTTTGCAACCTACAATCACAAGCTCTTATTCGGGAAACACCAATCTCGCATCACTCCAAGACTCATTTTTGCCTCAACCTGGGGTTGAGCGAGTCACCTTCTTATTACCTATGCGGCCCTTGCGGGTTTTCCGCACATCCAAGGATTTTTTTTTTTTTTTTTTTTTTTTTTTTTTTTTTTTTAGAAAGGAAGAAAGACTTACAGCGGTTTTGACTACAGATTGTAGCTGAACCTGTGCCTCGGGCATCCTTCCCTAACCACAAAAACACTAAAAATGACAATTAAAAAATAAACAAAAAGAAAAAAATAAAATAAAGCATCTCAAACCTCGGGTTGCCTCCCGAGAAGCGTCTTAGTTATTGTCGTGGCTCGACATACTACTCACACAACCTCAATCTATATCATCGGGTCCTTTAGGAACCCTCTCATTGAGCACCTCCTTCTTGAACCATTCATGGAAAGGTTTAAACCTTAGACCATGCTTCTTGGTAGTTGACTCCTTCGGTGGCTCCTCCATCTTTACCTTCTTGGTTGCCTTCCCCCCATACTTCGATGGATCAGGGGGGTGTTGAAACTCAACTTCCGGGGCCTGCACAAAAGAAGAAGAAAAAAGCTTCTTGCTCGGAGTTAGCACAATGGGGCCAATGCCCAAAAGAGAGTTAGGGGACTCTCCCTTCTCATCCAATAAAGCTGTCATGTTAGAATCCTCAATCATAGGTTGTAACTCATCCAAAGGGTTAGGAGTCATTACATCAACAAAGTTCAAAGAGGAATCAACAACGGGCTTCATATCATAGATGTTAAATTCAACTTCATCCCCATCAAATTCCATAGTCAATTTCCCACTATTAACATCAATTTTAGTTTGTGCTGTTTTCATGAAAGGCCTACCTAACAGCATAGGGGCCGCATCTTTGTCATGCTCCATATCCAACACAAAAAAATCAGCGGGAAATATCAAATCACCAACCATAACAAGTACATCTTCAACCACTCCCTTAGGATACACATTAGACCTATCAGCTAGTTGAATAACAATACCGGTCTCATGCAAAGGTCCTAATCCTAGGGATTCATACAAGGACAAAGGCAAAACATTGATAGATGCACCAAGATCAAGCATAGCATTTTCAATTTTAGTATCACCAATCACACATGGAATGCTAAACCTACCCGGGTCACCACACTTTTTAGGCATTTTCTTTTGAAAAACCGCGGAAACATGCTCACTAATTTTGACCTTTTGTTTTCCTTTCAATTTTTGATTCCTTTTGATAGTGCAAATTTCTTTTAAAAACTTAGCATATCTAGGAATACTTTTAACCAATTTTAGCAAAGGAATGTTTACCTGACACTTGCTAAAGGTCTCATACATCTCATTGTCACTCTCCGGTCTTCTAGTGTCCTTCAACGCCTCAGGGAAAGGCGGGACCGGCTTCTGAGAGCAAAGCGGTGGAAAGCTCGGGCGAACATACTCGTCGACAAGATCTGGGCTCAAACCGCGAGCCACGGCGGGTCCACGCGACCGCCGTGCCTGAGTCGGAGTTCCTGGCGTCAAACCGCGGGTGGACGCGGGTGAGGGCGATCGCCGGGGCTCCTTGGTGGTTTCTGGCGCTGAACCGCGAGTGGACGCGGGTCCACGCGATCGCCGGCGCTCCATGGATTCCTCTTGGCTGCTCACTGGAATGAAACCGCGAGTCACGGCGGGTGACCGCGATCGCCGGCGTTGTTCCAGTGATTCTTCATCGTCAAGTACGCAATCGCGGTAGGTCGCGTGAGATCGCGTTTTCCTGTTTTCACACGGCTCAGAACCGTCTTGCAATTCACCCTGTTCAGCATAAGGGTCCAATAACTTCCCACTCCTCAAGGTAATGGCACTCACATTCGCCTTCGGATTGACTACCGTTTGTGACGGTAATTTTCCCGATACATGAGCCTCTAGATTACTCACAGATTGAGCAATTTGTGCCACTTGCCTCTCAAGATTCTGAATGGAAGACTTTGTTTCAGCATCCTTCTGCATAACCGACTGGGCCAATGACTTGATCATGTCTTCAGCTGACATGGTTTGTCTCGGGTTGTATTGTGGCCTCGGTTGTTGTTGTTGTGGTTGCAAGAGATGAGGATTTTGAACATTTTGCTGATTACTCCACCTCAGATTTGGATGATCTCTATACCCCGGGTTGTAGGTGTTAGAGAATGGATCATACTTGGGTCTTGGTTGCCATCCTCCAACACCATTCACCTCAGCACTTGACTCTTGAAGAGTAGGGCATTGATCATTTGGATGCCCCACTTCATTGCAAACTCCACATGGTCGGGCTTGAGACGGAGTGCCATTCAGCATGAAGCACTTCATCATTTCCTTCAGCTCATTCACATCAGACTCAATCTTTGAGGAGGAACCCACAGCCTTGAGACTCTCTCTCTTGCTAAATTGCCTGGAGCCTTCAGATAGCTCCTGAAACATCTCAAAAGCTTGGGGAGGAGTTTTGTTCAGAATATTACCTCCACAAGCGGCATTCACCATTCTTCGTTCCTCATCCGAGAGTCCGTTGAACAAGTATAGAATGAGATCTTGATCATTGTACCCATGATATGGGCAACTTGCACATAGCCGCTTGAATCTCTCATAATACTCGTACAAGCTCTCGCCTCCTTGTTGTTCAATGGTGGCAATGGCTCTCTTCAAGCTATTCAACTTCGTGGCCGGGAAGTATTTTTCGAGAAAAGCCTTCTTCATTTCAGCCCATGTTGTGATACTTCCCGGGGCAAGGTAATATAGCCAATCATTTGCAGCATCCTTCAAGGTGAATCCAAATGCTCTCAACATGATGGCATCGGCAGTGACACCTCTTGGCTTCATGCTAGAACACACCGCATGAAATTGCGCCAAGTGCTTGTTCGGGTCTTCTCCAGCAAGACCATGAAAATGAGGCAACTCATGAATCAATCCTGCCTTCAACTCAAAATTCACTCCTTCGGCTAACTCAGGAATGGTGATAGCCAAAGGTTGTTGCTCCAAGTTAGGAGCGGTAAGCTGTCTCAACGTCCGGTCACCCATCTCAGTTTGGTTCAACAAATCACGGGCTGCTCTTCGGTTCCTTAAAAATGTCCGCTCAATTTCTGGATCACAATCAACAATGGAAGAATCAGTAGCACGGGTGTGAACCATACAAATGGTTCACACCAAAAGTTGATAAACAAACAATTACAAAGAAAAGAACAATTATTAACTCCCCGGCAACGGCGCCAAATTTGATAGCGTTATTTTCAGTCGTTCACACTATCAAAGTAATCCTAATATGCAACTAGAGTATAGCATGCAAGTAGGGAATCGTACCCAAGGGAGTTAAAATGTCAATTTCAATGTAACTACTGATTTATCAACTTTAAAGAACAAATGGGGGGGATTTGGTTTTCTACTAAAACTACTCAATTGCAATAGCACAAAAATCAGATTAAACAATGGGAGAAAGAGTTTCACCTAGCAAGTTTCCACACATCAATTAACCAAGTTGCAATTCGGTTCATTTCATGTTCATCATAATCCTATGGATTTGTCCCAATTCTGATTTTTTGTATATTAACAATCCAACCGGTCTTGCTAATACTTACTAATTGAAAACCTAGAAGACCTCCTAAGTTGATTCAATCAATAGCATAGGGCATAAGAAATAATGGATTGCAAGCAAAGACTCAACACCGCAAGTATGACATGCAAATCAATTTCCTTTTCACAATTGAATTCAATATACCAATTTCATACAATTGTGGTTGCTACAAGTGATTAGGGATTCCACCGTCTATCCCTATTCTAGCAATTAGAAAACTATAAAATCGAACTAGGATGTCAATCTAGCCAACAATATAGAAATCCGAATTATGCTCAAGGAAATCAATACAAAAATCCAAAGGGACGAACAAGAGATAAAACCTTACAACTGAATTAATCGAGTGCTTCCACGCTAGGCAAAACAAGGGTCTTAGTTCCGGTTCATGTTCTTCACGAAATCCAAAACCATGGAGAAAACTAGAAAAACGTTCTTGAGAAAAACAAAGAAAGAAAAGAGATGGAAAAGATAGATGATGAGAGGAGAGAGAGGGAATGGTGATGGATAGATGAATGTCTGCCAAAAACGTGCTATTCTAACCTAAACTGACAAACAAAACGTCTGAATTGATTAAGGGAAAACAAAACGTCAAGCCAAAAAGGAAATCGGGAAAGTTCAGAAACGCCAGAGACGCGACCGGACGCGATCGCTTCCGCTCGCCGTTTCGCCTCGCCAAAGATCAGAACTTCCTGGAGCAAAAACGCGCCCACCGGCGATCGCCGCCGCCTGCCGCCACTCGCGGCCAGTCGCGTCCACCCGCCGCCGCCTGCTCGCGTCAGCCAGCTCCAGCCCAGCCCGCGTCGGCCCGCGGTGGGTCGCCATGGCCCGCGTCAAGCTGCTTCTCCTAGCTTCAACGTCGTCTCTTCATGTCAGCCCGACTCCTCGAGCGTCTTCTCGCCAAGGAAACCTCGAGCCTCGTCCTCAACATGCAAGTGCTTCCAAATAATCATAATGTAGCTCCGCACCTCAAGCATCGACTTAGCTCCAAAACCGAGCCAAAATCTCCACAAAACTATGCTAATAACTACTAGTTGCGCTATGTAAAATACCGCTTATCAAAAGGCTTGAAAATTGGTTCTGTTGAGAGTTGGCAGAGAAGGTGAGGGCGAGACGATCCCGTGGAGTCACCGCGGCCGGAGGATTGTTGTTGTTGTTGTCGATTGGAAGATGAGCGAGAGGAGCGCTCGGAACGACGCTGATTTGAGCCATGACTCTGAGAGTAATTGGCGGCCGGTTCAGATGGTTGATACAAGCTCTCTTCCCTGAGACGTTCTTCTTCACTGAGAAGGTAGCCAAGAAGATCTTCCGAATGGATGGGTTCGGACTTCATGTGGAGGGCTGCCTTGAAGGGACCATAGGATGGGTCAAGCCCATGGAGAACACATGCTACAAAATCGTCATCTGAGACTGGTTGAAGGCAGTCTGCAAGAGCATCTACAAAGCTTCTCTTTTGTTCAAAATATTCTACCATAGGTAGACCGCCTTTTTTGAGAGTGGAAAGTTGCTGCTTGAGGTGCATAGAGCGAGCGCGGGAGTGTGCCTGAAACATACGCTCGACGGTGAACCAAGCTTGGCGAGAAGAGGCAGACCGCGCAAAATATCCGAGCAGAGGAGCAGATATGGTAGTGCGCAACCAGACGAGAATAAATTTGTCCCGACGAGTCCACATGAGGAAGTCAGGGTTTGCTGATGTAGTAGCAGGGGCATCAGCGGTGGCCACCGTGGTGACAGTCTCAGGCGGGGATACACCGGAGAGGACAAAATCCTTGAGACCAAAGGCGGCCAGAGCATCCAAAATATTGGAGCGCCAGATGGAGTAGTTGGTTCGATCCAACTTGAAGGAGAAAGACGTGAATTGAAGTCCCGTGTTGCCAGAATCGCCGAGAGCGGCTTGAAGAAGACTGGTGCTGGTAAGGTTGAGCATCCCTGGATTGGTAGAACCGGATCCAAAATCAGTGGAAGAATGCATTGGAAAAAAAGGGATTTTGCGGAAGAATGTGTGGAAGAGGATCAGAACTTGTGCTCTGATACCATAAAGGATTGCAAGGAATTGTGCAATCTCTGTTGATTCTACTCAAGCAGAGAGGAGTCTTATTAATAGTATTGGAAGATTACAAGAAAGGAAAGTGTACAAAGATTACGATAAGGGAGAATAATGACAATATCAATTAAGGATGTGAAGGGAGAGATTCTAGGATGATTGATTTGATTCCTTGACTAATAGAGGAAGATGATGAACAGTGCCCAACCAATTTTTGGCATATTTTCATTTTTGGCCCCAACTTTTCATGTTGGGGTAAAAATACCCTTAAAAATTCTCAAAAAATTACAAAAATTCCCCAAACTTATTTTTTTAAATAATTCTATGTTTCTTATACTATTTTAGCCCAAAAATAATATTTAAAAAAAATTAACGTAGGCTAAAATAAGCTTAACTTAGGCTAAGACAAGCTTGACTTACAATTCTCATGGCTTTAACCATATTTAAATCCTTTAACAAAAATTGTTAAACTTGATTTAAATATTCTGGCTTAAATTTTATAAGTTTTATTTAAATTTAGGATCAACATAATGTTACCCAAAAATTTAAGTAGCTCGCAACTTTAAAGTTATAACAACTTATATTAAGAATCTCCATTTCATTTCTAATTTTGAAATTATGAAATAAATACCAAAAATTCCTTTATTAGAAATAGAGTTGGGTAAATTACATAAATACCCTTACCAAAATTGAGGATTATTACAATGTTACACTCCACTCATCACCAGATTTGCTAAACCGGATCCTCGAGTTGGCAACTCTGATGCCGAAACTCTAATTGCTGACTTCACTCCTCAAGATTTCAAAAATGCTATTTTCTCTGCTGGTAATGATAAAGCGCATAGGCATGATGGCTTCAATTCTCTTTTCTTCAAGAAAGCATGGGGTATCATCGGGCTAGACATTACATCTGCTACACTTGTCTTCTTCAAAACAGGGAGGCTCCTTAAACAAATCAACCATACAGCTCTCTCTTTGCTGCCCAAAAAAATACCCCAACCACCACCAATTGCTTTCGCCTCATTGCTTGGTGCTCTACCTTATACAAAACCATTGCCAAAATGATAACCAACAGACTCAAAACTGTCCTCCCGAATATCATTGGGAACTACCAAGGAGCTTTCATCCCTGGGAGACCAATTACGCATAACACCCTCCTCTGCCAAGAACTGATCAAACACTATGAGAGAACCACTATCACCCCTAGATGTGGAATCAAGGTGGATATTAGAAGAGCATTTGATAGCATCAACCACAATTTCCTCCTCAATGCTATGAGGGCTTTTGGCTTCCCCGAAAAACTCATTCTCTGGGTTAAGGTATGCATTTCCACGGCCAACTACTCTCTCAATCTTAATGGCAAACTGGAAGGCTTCATTCTTGGCAAAAAAGGCCTTAGAGAAGGTTGTCCCATGTCACCATATCTTTTTCTCTTGGCTATAGAATACATTTCCCGCCTCCTCACATCCAAAACTTATGATCCTAACTTCAACCATCACTACAAATGCAACCGTCTCTCCATTACACATCTCTTCTTTGCATACGATCTAGTCCTATTATGTCGTGGGAATTTCAAATATGTGGCCATCCCTAAAAATGCCCTTGATCTCTTTGGCAAAGTCTCAGGTCTCCATTGTAATAATCTTCAATCTTGTATTTATTTTGGAGGGGTCCAACTATCTGATCAAACTCTAATCTCAAACCTGCTACACTTTCCCATTGGCAGCCTTCCCATAAAATACCTTGATATGCCTATCGACTCTAAAAAGCTCTCAAAAAACGACTTCCAACCACTCATCAACCGTCTCACCTCCCGCATCCAATCTTGGGCAGCCAAAAACCTATCCTATGTCAGCTAACTTCAACTAATTTATTATGTTTTTTTCAGCATGCAGGTATATTGGAGCAACATTCTTCTCATCCCTCAAAATGTTATGGAGAAAAGTGAGGCCATCATTCAAAACTTTCTTTGGACTGGAAAAGAAAATGGAAAGCACAATCTAATTACATAGAGCACCATCTGTCAACCAATAGCTCAAGATGGACTAGGAATCAAAGAACTCTTGTCTTGGAATAAAGCTAGCATTGCAATATCAATCTTCGAAATATGCAACGACACCCCCAATCTCTGGCTATCTTGGATCAAACAATACACTCTTCAAGGTTCAGACATCTGGAACACATCCTGCTCAGCCAACGACAGTTACTGCTAGAAGACCATCATCGAAGTCAAGGGCGACCTCTTGAAACACAAAAGTCATGCTGATCTCATCAACATCATGACCACCAACAACGGTAAATACTCCATCAAAGATATTTAATCCACCCTCAAGACTATTACTGCACCACCGTGGCCTCTTTTGGATCTCTCCGGCATCTGGGGCCACTGATAAGCACTACTTTATAGGGCTTAAGTAAGAGTCATTAGAGGTTTTATTGGTGTCATTCGGGTAGATTTAGACACATTCATGTGTATGGTGTGTGGGGGCGAAGTTTGGAGATTAATAGGCCACGTGATGCTGGAATGATGTGAAGCTCGGCCCATGGATGAGAAGCATGATGAGGAAGGCCTAATTGAAGGAGCCCAGCCCACGTACAAGCTGAAGACGCGTGAAGCAGCAGCAATTGAAGCGGAAGGCCGAAGAGATTGATGACGGAGATGACATCAGCGTGCAGGTGATTTGCAAATTGGAGTTGGGCCGTGTAGATGGGCCGAGAATGTGCCGAAAGTGGGCCGTTGCTGCTCGCATGAAATGGAGGCCGAGAGCAAGTGCTGAACGAGAATTGAAGGCCGAGAACGGGATTAATTTCCCTATTTTAGTTTGTTTAATTATTATTATTTTATTATTCCGTTTTAGGTTAATTTAGATTTTATTCCCTTTAGTATTTAAGGGTAGAGAAAAGGCTTGTTTACCTATCATCAACTCTCTGAAACCCTAATTTCTTTCTACGTACCTTACTATGAAGAACTAAGCCTCCCTGGCTTAGTCAGACGCTGAAGCTTTCGTTTCGATAAAGTTGTGAGATTCTCGTTCTTAATCTATTGCATAGATTTTATCTATTCTCTTGCTTAAGTTGCTTATGATTGATATTGATAATTTCTAGTCAGATCAACTAGGGTTTGTTGTTATTGGTCTATTGCTAGATTTAGATTGTTACTGGTTGAGCATATCTATTTCAGAGTAGCAACTGCATCGTATTAGTAACTGGTTGTGCTAGTCTTATGCAGAAGAGAACTGATTTACATTCTAGGATAAAAGCTTGTTGTTTTATGCTAGAATTGTATCCAACTATATTCCTATCCGTAAGGCTGCTGTTAAACTGAATCTTGATAGTTTTAGGGTTGTTTAATTAGTTAGTGCTAATAGTATCTGGTTGTGCTATTAGTTATATTTGAAAAGGAATTGGAATTTCCATTGCATGAGATTTTGAATGAGTTTCTAGGATCAACTTGTCATACGAATAGTGGATGTTGTTTGACTAAGTGTTTTTCCCCATTACTAAATTCATCATCTTTAGTTTGTCTTACCTTTGCATGCTTAGTTACTTAAAACAAACAAAACCCCCCATTTGGTTACTTTGGATTGACATACAAATTGCATAATTAGATAGAATTCGCCTCCCTGTGGATTCGACCTGTACTTACCTAGGACTACGGTTTAAGGTTTGTTTGGATATTTTGCATAGCAGTTTTCACACGACAAAAACCTGTTATCGAATTGGCGCCGTTGCCGGGGAGGCAATAATCTATTTTGTGTGTGTAATTGGTGTGCCAATCTTGGTGTGAACCTATCTTATGGTTCACACCCGTGTTACTAATAATCTACCTCTAGTTTTTGATCCAGAAATCGAAAGAACTTTCCTTCAAGCTCGCAGGGCTGCGAATTTGCTACTTCAGGAAACTGAAACGATGGTTGATCGTGTTACTCTGGAATCCCTGACAGCTCCTAACTTGGAGCAACCAACTCGTACTGTACAATTCCCTGCCCTGGGTGATGGGGTTAAATTTGAGCTCAAGACAAGAGTAGTCCATTTACTCCCGAAATTCAGTGGAACCCCCCTTGAGGACCCTATTCAACACTTGGATGAGTTCCTTGAGGTCTGCACCAGCATGCGGCCATCTGATATTACTGAAGATCAGATGAGGTTGAGGGTATTTTCTTTTTCTCTGAAGGACTCAGCGAAGGACTGGTATCATTCTCTACTCCCAGGAAGCATCACTACTTGGGTGAATTTGAAGAAAGTATTCCTTGACAAGTATTTCCCAGCTATCAAGTCCAATAAGCTTAAGAAGAAGATCTGCAACATTGAGCAACTGTCCAATGAGTCTCTCTACGACTATTATGAACGCTTCAAGAAACTAGTGAAGAGTTGCCCTTACCATGGTTATGCTAATCATGATCTGATTCTCTATCTGCATGGAGGACTCCGTGAAGATGATCGTCGGATGGTGAATTCTTCATGTGGTGGAAACATTTTGAAGAGGACTTATGAAGAAGCTCTGGAGATATTTGCTATACTGGCTGATGATTTTCCAGACAATACAGTGGGAGAGGTTCCCAAAGCTTGGTGGTTGCAAGTTCTCAATCCAAAATTGATCAAGCTGACTTTGATGTGCTGAGAGAGGAGGTGAGACGTCTAAAGCTGAAAGGTACGCCTCAGCAGGCCAAGGCATGCGAGATTTGTCATGACGACTTGCATCTTACTGACTCGTGTCCTACTCTACAAGAGGAAGTGAATGCAGTAGGAGGATATCAGCAGAGGCCCAGGCATGACCCCTACTCAAATACATACAATCCTGGTTGGAGGGATCATCCCAACTTCAGATGGAGAGACCCAGAGCAAAATCAACCACATGGTAATCCTCAACAACCAAGGCAGCCATTTATGCCACAACCTCAAGGGCAAAGCTCGAGTCCTTCTTCGTCTATGGAGGACATGATGAAGATGCTCACTGCGAATGTTAATAAGCTGACTCAGAGCTCAGCGCAATTCCAAGCAAATACTCAAGCTAGCATTCAGAACTTAGAAAGGCAATTTGGCCAGATCTCTCAGGTGGTGAGCAAGCTTGACGCGAAGATTTCTGGTAAACTTCCATCTCAAACGGAAGTGAACCCGAACATTAGGAACGTCAGTGCTATAACTCTGAGGAGCGGGAAGAGACTCGACGAGGATGATTCTGAGGTTGACAAGGAAGCGGATCAAGAGTTGGAACAGAACAGCGACGGCGACCGCCGTGAAGACCACGGCGCCCGCCGTGAAAATGACTCAGCTCTCGAATTTTCTGATGAAAATTGCGGCGCCCACCGCAATAATCACGGCGCCCGCCGTGACGGTGAGCCAAACTTCGAACTTTCTGATGATGTTCACGACGCCCGCCGCCCCTCCGAAGCTGATCCTGGGGATGAGAAGGAGTATGTACCCCCAATTTTTCCTGAGTGGAATCCTGTTGCACCATTTCCGTCTGCTTTGAAGCGTACCAAGCCACTTGCGCAGGACAAGGACATGTTTGAGATGTTCAGAAACGTTGAGGTCAACATGCCTCTCCTAAATTTGATCAAGTCTGTCCCTCGTTATGCAAAGTTCTTGAAGCAGATGTGCACCACGAAGAGAAACCAGGACAGGAACAGCAAGAAGAAGGTCAAGGTAAGCGAACATGTCTCTGCTATTTTTCAGAAGCGCTTACCCAAGAAATGTGGTGACCCAGGTATGTTCACCATCCCCGTCACCATTGGAGGTACCAAGTTCAATAAAGCTATGTTAGATTTGGGTGCTTTCATAAATGTTTTACCTTCATCTCTTTGTGAATCCTTAGGATTAGGACCCATGCATGCGACCAAAATTTTCATTCAGCTAGCTGATAGATCTAGTGTGCGTCCTATAGGGATAGTGGATGATGTTTTGGTTAGGGTTGGTGATCTTACTTTTCCTGCTGACTTCTATGTGCTTGATATGGAACATGATATGCATATAGCCCCTATTCTGTTAGGGAGACCCTTCTTGAAAACTGCCAACACTAAAATCAACGTGAGTACTGGTTCCTTGACTATGGAATTTGATGGCCAAACCATTAGTTATAATATCTATGAAGCCATGAAATTCTCTTCTAATGATCATTCTTTGTGTGCAATTGATATACTTGAGCCTGTGGTGCAAGATGTTTTTGATGAGGACCACCTAGATGACACACCACCTATTGTTGATTCTAGCTTGGATATTGATATATCTACTAACTTGCAGGAAGGTGTTGATGAGTGGGACGCTCACTATAAGCTCCCCCTAGAGCTACCAGGCAAATCGCCTTTACCGCTAACTCCGAGCGAGAAGCTCGTTCCCTCTTTAGTGCAAGTCTCTGAAGTCAAGGCTAAACACCCCCCTGATCGATCTAAGCATGGGGTAGACGCGACTAAGAAGGTCAAGATGGAGAAGCCGCTGAAGAGGAAGCATGGTCTAAGGTTCAAACCTTTCCATGATTGGTTCGGGAAAGAGGTATGGATTGAGAAGGTTCCTAAGGAGTCTGATGATATGGATTGAGGTTGTTCGAGTAGTATGTCGAGCCAACGACATTAACCAAGGCGCTGCTCGGGAGGCAACCCGAGATTTGGTAGTTTATTTTCTTTCCCTTAGTCAATTTCTATTGTTTTTCTTTTAGTTTTTGTGTTGAACTAACCTGCAGGAAGCGCGAAAAAGTGAAGAAGGAGTTCATGGCGCCCGCCGTAAATGCCCACCAAGCAAAGTTGGCCACGACTTGAGAACGGCGACCGTCGTTTAATCGCGGCGCCCGCCGCAATTACGGCGCCCGCCGCCCTCCTTACGGCGACCGCCGCAATTATCTAAAAAAAAAAAAAATCTTGCGGCGACCGCCGCCATCCTTACGGCGCCCGCCGTAAATGCCTCGCCAAGATAGTTGGCTACGGCATCCTGGCGGCGATCGCCGTTCAATCACAGCGACCGCCAAAATTAAACGGCGACCGCTGCCCTCCTTACGGCGACCACCGCACTTTCTAAAAAAAAAAATCCCGAAAAAAAAAAAATTACACCAGAGGTCAGTTGTCCGAGTTTCCCATGGAGAGATGGTACGCATCATGTTGTCAAGGAGGAGACATTAGCCCAACTTTGTAATTGACAACGATGATGGCCCTACAATTGGCAGCTGAGGAGGAGGAACAATAGGGCCCAACCACGATGACATCTGGGCCCATTTTTGAAGGCCATGCAACCCCGTCCCCCTGTCTGACCACTACTTCACCAGAGTGGTTCATCTTGGTTGCGTGGTAGGAGTTGATAGAGTTGAAGGCCGTGCAGCCCCGCATTGTTTGATTACTACTACTACTCACCAAGTGGTCACCTTATGGTTGCACGGTAAACGACGACTATGGAGTAATTAAGACGCACGCTCAACACTTGGATATGCGCTTTTATGACTACACCGCCAGCAACAAGGCAGTGTCCAAGCCAACTCGGCAACGTTGTGAGTTATTTTTTGCTTTTCCCTATGCTTTATTCTTTTGTCTTTCATTACATTGAGGACAATGCAATGTTTAAGCATGGGGTGGGGTTTTATACTTGCTACGCTGCTGAGGAGAAAAATAAAAAAATGAAAAGAGCCAAAAATTTGAAAAAAAGGCTATCATAAAAATCCTAGGATAGGTCGAAAACCCGAAAGGGCGGCCTAGGTAATAAGCAGGTGGCTTGGACCAGCATTAGGCTGGGGTAATATGAGGTCAAGAGTGACGTGAGCTTATGTGAGTACATCTATTGGAAAATGAAATGAGTGGCTTGGTGAAAACCCGAAAGGGCGCCTTGGCAAAATGAGCGAAAAAGAAGAAGAGTGATTTTAGGATTTCTCACTATTCTTGGCGAGGCGTCATAAGAAGAGGAGTCAAAGAAGGATTGTCGGATAGGTCACTCTGGGAGACATAAGGAGCAATAGATGGAGGCTAGGATTAGAGGTTACTCACACTATTGGATGTCCGAGTTTAGCTTGGGGGAAGTACTTTGCTTGCCCTTAAGCTTGTTGAGTTGTGGATGTGTTGTGAATGAGATTGGTGCCAGGAGCTTGGCATGGGTTATGTGACTCTTAGTTGGAGGATATGCTTCCTGAGACCTTGGATGCTGCATTGGACGAGTAGGCTCTTTATTAGTTTACTCGAGGACGAGCAAAGATCTAAGCATGGGGTGGTTTGATAAGCACTACTTTGTAGGGCTTAAGTAAGAGTCATTAGAGGTTTTATTGGTGCCATTCGGGTAGATTTAGACACATTCATGTGTATGGCGTGTGGGGGCGAAGTTTGGAGATTAACAGGCCACGTGATGCTAGAATGATGTGAAGCTCGGCCCATGGATGAGAAGCATGATGAGGAAGGCCCAATTGAAGGAGCCCAGCCCACGTACAAGTTGAAGACGCGTGAAGCAGCGGCAATTGAAGCGAAAGGCCGAAGAGATTGATGACGGAGATGACATCAGCGTGCAGGTGATTTGCAAATTGGAGTTGGGCCGTGTAGATGGGCCGAGAATATGCCGAAAGTGGGCCGTTGCTGCTCGCATGAAATGGAGGCCGAGAGCAAGTGCTGAACGAGAATTGAAGGCCGAGAACGGGATTAATTTCCCTGTTTTAGTTTATTTAATTATTAATATTTTATTATTCCGTTTTAGGTTAATTTAGATTTTATTCCCTTTAGTATTTAAGGGTAGAGAAAAGGCTTGTTTGCCTATCATCAACTCTCTGAAACCCTAATTTCTTTCTACGTACCTTACTATGAAGAACTAAGCCTCCCTGGCTTAGTCAGACGCTGAAGCTTTTGTTTCGATAAAGTTGTGAGATTCTCGTTCTTAATCTATTGCATGGATTTTATCTATTCTCTTGCTTAAGTTGCTTATGATTGATATTGATAATTTCTAGTCTGATCAACTAGGGTTTGTTGTTATTGGTCTATTGCTAGATTTATATTGTTACTGGTTGAGCATATCTATTTCAGAGTAACAACTGCATCGTATTAGTAACTGGTTGTGCTAGTCTTATGCAGAAGAGAACTGATTTACATTCTAGGATAAAAGCTGGTTGTTTTATGCTAGAATTGTATCCAACTATATTCCTATCCGTAAGACTGCTGTTAAACTGAATCTTGATAGTTTCAGGGTTGTTTAATTAGTTAATGCTAATAGTATCTGGTTGTGCTATTAGTTATATCTGAAAAGGAATTGGAATTTCCATTGCATGAGATTTTGAATGAGTTTCTAGGATCAACTTGTCATACAAATAGTGGATGTTGTTTGACTAAGTGTTTTTCCCCATTACTAAATTCATCATCTTTAGTTTGTCTTACCTTTGCATGCTTAGTTACTTAAAACAAACAAAACCCCCCATTTGGTTACTTTGGATTGACATACAAATTGCATAATTAGATAGAATTCGCCTCCCTGTGGATTCGACCTGTACTTACCTAGGACTACGGTTTAAGGTTTGTTTGGATATTTTGCATAGAAGTTTTCACACGACAAAAACTTGTTATCAGCCACCTCCATGCCCCCCGATGCAGCTTCATCGTCTGGATTGCTTTCCACCACCGGCTCCCCACCCTCGATAAATTGTCGAACTAGGGAATCAACATATCCAGCACCTGCAAGCTATGCAACAACGGATCGGAAACTGAAGACTTCACCAATTCTGCTCTAAACACCGTTCTCACATGGTTGAGCATTTCTTCCTGATTCCAAAATCTTGACAACTGGCTCAACTGGATCTCTTTTGGAGCTAAGAAAAGCTCATTTTGTTACAACCTCAGATCTAGCTGCCTCACTACTTTTGTTTACCACTCTTGGATGACAAGAAATGCATTGATCTACAAAAATGAAGTCTCCACGCCTCAAGACTATGCTATTAGAGTTATCCAAACCATGAAACAGAATGCACAAGGGAATTGGAGACGGAACAATGACCTTGTAACTTGGAGAAGTATCATCGCCTAACTTTTATCCTTCTCTCTTTTTGTCTTTTGACTTTGGCAGTTCTTTGTCCGGCTCTGATGTAATTCTCTTCCCCTTTTTTCTAACACAAACTAATTGGGGTCTCTTTCTCATTCATTCAACTCTCATTCATTCAATTCTCATTCTAAAAAACCCTAGCCATCATTGACACTTGGTGATATCTGACTTGAGCGTCGGATGTGCTTTAGGGGAGATCCAACCCTCTCGTTGACACATGTTTTTGGTTTAGATCAAGGGTGCCCGTCGAACTCAAAGAAAGTTTAGAATCGCCAGAATTGCGGGATCTCGTCGTCGTCTTCAATAATTATTTTGGTATAAATTTATGTTATCACAGTAAATATGTCAATTTTTTTTTTTGAAATGACGAAAACTTTCCTACCCAATTAATCTTCTTCGTCACGAATATTGTGATAGGATTTCGGTAGGGTACCCCAAATTAGCTAGGGTACGTTGCTTCAGAAATACAAA
Source organism: Rheum nobile (assembly GCA_027886185.1). Lineage (NCBI taxonomy): Eukaryota > Viridiplantae > Streptophyta > Magnoliopsida > Caryophyllales > Polygonaceae > Rheum > Rheum nobile. The sequence continues at coordinate 2,560,915 of WOAB01000531.1, read as the reverse complement.
AGAGCAATTGGATAATATTATTAGAAACCGCACCAATTATTAGAGAAAGATGGGACTTGGGGGGAGTAGAGACAAAGAAGAGAGCATCTTGAGGGCATGTATGTGTTGTCATTGTTACGGGCACTTTGCATGTTGCAAGTTGATTTTGTGGAGAAGGATAAAGAAAGTTAAAGAAACCCTAAACACACAATTCTTATCCCTACACTCCTTTGTCCCCCCTTTCTTTAGGGTTTGCCTCCCAAAGGGACATGACCACTCCATATTTATTTTATATATATTTGGTGCTACAAGACCATCCAATTTGAGAGATGGGGGATAAATGAATTGACTGAGAATATAAAGTTGGCTTCAAAGATTTGATCCTAGCTTCCGCGTGTTGTTTCCCTATACCAATATTAATCTACATTGCCAATCCACTGAAAATAGGTTACACTAGAGTAGTATCCGTATTTTGCATGAAATTTGTTTATTTTTTTTATATTTATAAAAATTATATATTTAATTAATATATGTTGCTTTTGACTGACTTGTTTAGTCTTGGAAATAAGATAATTTCATATGTAATTATTATATTGAATTTTGAAAAGAAGGGTTATTGCAGACTGTGCTTACAATTTGACTTATGCCTTTACTGTTTAGTGTTTATTTATGAAAATAAGATTATATATATAAGCAATATGCTTTTAATTGACTTGTTTAGTTTAATCTGAAAATAGAATAATCTTATATATAATTATTATATTAAATTTTAGAAAAAAGATTTTTGTCAATTGTTATGTGATTGACATGTTTATTTTAGAAAATTGGATAATCTGATATATATGTAAATATGTATCATACTAATTTGTAGGAAAAAAAAATTAACAAAATATCATGTAACAGAAATAATAGGAGAATATCATGTGACATAAGAAAGAAACGAACTTAATAAGATGATACCATGTGACATAGAGAAATTTTGGTTTAGTAAATTCTAGTTACCATAAACATTCTAAGTTTACCACGGCCCTCGTTATATATATATGGTAAGATAAGAAGCACTAAAGCTATTAATTAAAACGGAAATGGAAAACTCAAGCATGTCACTATCATGTCATCACTTAAGCTTTGTTCAATCAATTCAAGTTTATATAACTGAAACTGAAACTGAAACTGAAACTGAAACTTATAATAATATAAGCTGATGAAATAGATGAAGCTAGTTGGATCTATTAGAGTAGCTTATTTTTCTTGACAATTTTTTCTGGGAAAATCTAAGCTTTGATAAACTGGTCTAAATTCTCTATCCCATTTTAGTGTCTCAATGGTATCTCATTCATTGGTAGAAAAACAATAAATAATGATTAAAATATACATTCATTTGTTTGATAAAAAATTAAAAAATGGCTATAGACCTATCAAAATAAATGGAACACCTAAATGGACAGTGAAGCGGAATATAGGATTTGCACCATAAATAAACTAAGTTAACTTGAATTTAGATCAAGTTTTTATTCAACTTAAGGAAAAATTAAAATTTTATATATATTTCATGTTTTTATATTTTACTCCCAAAAAGGAACTTACAACACTTATATTTAATACTATACTTCTGAAGTTGAATTATTAAAGTGAACTACATTTTGACAGGTGTTCAATCAATCACCCATATTCCTTCCTATCGAGTTCGAAAATGCGAGCAATATGCTCTTCTTTTGTTATTGCCTTTCTCCATTAATTCAATGCATTACGGTAGAACATAAAAGAAGACACTATCGGAGTTGAAAGAATATAATTTTTGTAAATAATTATATATAAGAAAAATAAAAATTATTGTCCCTAGCATATATACTTGTTATATTCCGTTGTACTAACTATAACAATTAATTTATAAATTTATAAGTAAAAGAACATCCTGTTGTTATATTCCGCATTATACCACGTCAATTAAAACTATGTTTAGGCTTTAAACCCTTCCTTTAATAATCAGCAACTCATAAGTCATACCATCAAATTAATTAATTAAAACTATAATGGACCACCAAAACAGAAAAGCAACTATAATATAGCAACGAATTTCTGTACTAGTTTCAAACCTTATTACGATATATTATCTTATTGGTTGTTATGGATATTTTGTAGATATTATTTTATCTTTTCTTATCTTTACTTATTCTTTAAGTTATGTAAATATATATACATATAATGATGTACAATAAATGAGAAAGGCATAAATCTTTTTTTATAAATTATTTTTTTAAAATCTTATCATGTTATCGGAGTCTATCCACTAAAAGATCCAAATTTTTTTCTAACCTACCTATCGTTGTTTCCCTGTACGATCGCCTACCACCGACTTCCATCACCGTCTGGTTGCTCTTCCCGCCGTCGACAATGACCACCGACAAGACAGTCGTCGGTCCTGCAGTCAATTCTCCCTACTATCTTCATCCTTCGGATCATCCGGTTCTTACAATCTGTCCGGTTGTTCTGAAAGGTGATAACTATGAGGAATGAATCGCCGCTATGTGCAACTCTTTCCGGGCAAAACGCAAACTTGGTTTCACTGATGGAACCATTAAGAAGCCTCCTGCTGATTCTGCTGATCTGGACGACTGGTATAGTGTCAATTCTATGCTAGTCGGGTGGACCATTCAAACGATCAAGCCTTCGCTTCGCTCGTCGGTCACCTACCTCGAATCCGTCTACGATCTGTGGGAGGATCTGCATCACCGCTTTTCTATTGGAAACGGGCCGCGGATTCTTCAGCTTCGTTCAGATATCTCTAACTGCCGTCAAAACGATCGTTCTATTGTTGCTTACTATGGCGCCCTGAAGAAGTTTTGGGATAAGTTGAGCACTCATGTCCCTGCCAGGGCGTGTTCTTGCGGCTCCTGCAAGTGCTATATGCTCGCCCTTCTAGTTCAGGATCGTGATACTGAACGTGTTAATCAATTCTTGCTTGGTCTTGATGCCAGCTTTGCTACTCTGCGCTCCAATCTGATGGCTCTTGATCCTCTTCCTCCTATCTCGCGCGTCTATTCGTTGGTCATTCACGAGGAGCTCTAACACACTATCATCTGCGATCGAGAACCCGCGACTGACCCCGCTGCCTTTGCTGCATGATCTGGTCCTTCGCAGCCCCTGCGTTTTGTGCCCAACTCAAACTCGAGCCCTTATGTTGATTGCAAATCACTTTTCTGCACCAAATGCAACCGCACCGGCCATGACCTCACTTCCTATTTCAAGATCATCGGGTATCTGGATTGGTACCCTGGAGGCCGTGGTGCGGGACGTGGAGAATCCACCACTGACGAGAGGCCGACTGTCGGCCGTGGGCGAGGCACCGCTCCCAGTGATGGGTTCGGCCGTGGCTGTGGTGCTAGTGGTGCCGCCAACGCTGTCCAGCCGCATGGGGTCGCTGCCTCTAATCTGTCCTCTGTCACTGATCACGACAAGCAGGTGATAGGGTCTGATTTGTCTCTTGCGCAGTGAAATTCTGTTCTGCAAATATTCAATTCTTTGTAAGCTAAGCCCGTTGACAGTAACGCCTCTACTACTGGTATGTCGCTTTCTCAATGGATTCTTGACACAGGTGCTTCCTATCATATGATAGGGGCCTCTGCTTTGCTTCGGGACCCCTATTACTATATTGTTGCCTGATGGCACTTATTCCACCGCTACTCAACAAGGAACCATGGTGTTGGGCACTCTGCACGTGCCACATGTTCTTCTTCTTCCAAATTTAACATGCAATATATTGTCTATTGCTCAGTTGACTCGTGATTTGAAGTGTTGGGCACTTGTGACTGACCATTTATGTGTCTTACATGATTACGTTTCGAGGACAGTGATTGGTGTAGGTGAGAAACGAGGAGGGGTCTATTGGCTTCGGGCACTTAGTAGCGCGCTTGTCACACTTTTGTTGCCGCGTCGTTCGGTCTCTAGCATCAACGCTTTGGTCATCCAGCTAGTTCTATTTTATCTAGTTTGTCTTTTGATATTAGTAGTGACATTCATACGTCTAAGGATGTCCCCTATGACATTTGTTTTAAAGCAAAGCAGACACGTTCTAGCTTTCCTATTAGTCTTAATACAGCAGCACAATTATTTGATTTAATCCATTGTGATGTTTGGGGTCCCTACAAGACTTGCTCAACTACTGGTGCCTCATATTTCTTGACTATTTTTGATGACTGCTCCCGTGTTGTCTGGGTCTACTTGTTGAAAGATAAAACTAAGGCTGCAATTTCTCTTCAGAATTTATGTGCTATGATCCAGACTCAGTTCCACAAGACTATCAAGTGTGTGCGTGCCGACAATGGCACACAATTTCTTCCACTGAGGCCGTATTTCCAAGAGCAGGGTGTCCTGTTTGAAACTTCTTGTGTCTACACTCCTCAGCAAAATTGGAGGGTTGAACGCAAGCATAGGCATATTCTCAATGTTGCTCGGGCCTTGTAATTTCAGGCACATCTCCCTTTCTCATTTTGGGGTGAGTGTGTCCTTACTGCATGCTATCTCATCAACTGTACTCCTTCTACAATTCTCAATGGCAAGTCACCCTATGAGCTCCTACATGGCAAGGTCCCCACCTACAACTATTTCCGGGTTTTTGGTTGCTTGTGCTTCGCATCCAAAATTCCCAGAGATAGAGACAAGTTTGCTGCCAGGAGCAGGAAGTGCATCTTTATTGGCTATCCTCCATGCAAAAAGGGATGGCGCCTATTTGATCTTGAATCCGACGATATCTTTATCAGTCGGGATGTTGTGTTTTTTGAGACACATTTCCCATTTGCATATGCTGACGACCCACCACCGCCGACAATTGTCGACATTCACCCGACCACGTATGACTCGGTGGTTAAGCCCATTATAGCTCATTCGGCTAGTTTCAACGACAGGGGGAGTTCACCGTCTTCTGCTCTGCCTTCTCCCCCGTCGTAACACCATGCGGCCTCTACTTCTGCTTCTATTGCCTTACGTCAGAGCACACGTCCTCGTCAACCGTATGTTCTGCTTAAGGATTTTGTCTGCAATACTGCTTTGTCTAAATACCCCTCTCCTGCATCACACTCACCTACATCATCATCGTCCTCAGGTAATCCTTACCCTATAACAGCTTATGTTTCTTGTGCTAAATTTTTTGTTCCACATACTCGTTTTCTAGCAGTTATTACAGTCGATTGTGAGCCCTCTTCCTTTGCTGAAGCAAGTCGGTCTACATCCTGACGCGCTGCCATGTAGGCTGAAATTGACGCTCTTGAGCATAACCAGACGTGGACAATTATTGACCTTCCCTAGGGCAAGACTCCTATTGGGTGCAAGTGGGTATTTCACATCAAGTATCGTTCGGATGGGTCTATTGAGAGGCACAAGGCTCGTCTGGTTGTTCTTGGCAATCGTCGGGTGGAGGGTGTTGACTTCACTGAAACTTTTGCCCCGGTTGCCAAGCTAGCTTCGGTTCGTGTATTCTTGTATGTAGCTGCTATTAAGGGGTGACATCTTCATCAAATGGATGTTCACAATGCATTTCTCCATGGTGATCTAGATGAGGAAGTATTCATGAAACTTCCACATGGCTTCCCTGACGCTACCGTAGACAAGGTTTGTCGCCTGCAGAAGTCCCTCTATGGCTTACGGCAAGCTCCTCGCAATTGGTTCGCAAAGCTTGCTCATGCCCTGCAGTCGGGTGGGCGGGTTCGGGTCTGAGTACTCTCGGGTTCTGGTACATTTCGGGTCGTGTCATTTCGGGTCTAAAATTCACCGGGTCAAACCAGGTCGGGTTATTACGGGTTTATTGCCGATTTGGGTAAACTCAATGGGTCAAGTTACACAATTTTTTCCTGCTATTTTTTGTTAATGTAATTTGCGTTAATTTATGAAATATTTATATTAAGTTTTTTTCCGCATATCTATCTATCGTTCAATTTTAATCCCGATAAAAATAATGTTGCCAAATTGGAGCATTCCAACTTCTTTTTCGAGTTTGAGTTTCTACAGAAGGGGATGAACTCCCTAAATAAAAGAAAATAAACATCATTATAAAATGAATATTGAGATACATATTAATGAAAATTATGATGTCAAAATATGAGAGATACCCAAATTTGGAGCAGGTGATGATGTTGATGCTAATGGGGATACGGATGCAGATTCAGATTCAGATGTGGATCCTGATGCAAATGCGGATACGGATGCAGAACTTCCAGTCCGAAATGGCAACGGAGGCCGATCTCTTCTTTTGGATTTTCGAGTTGTAGGATTATCTCATCGCGGCAGCATGTTCTACCCTAATAGAAAAAATAAATTAATAACAAAGAGTAAAAATGAAACAAAACAGAATATTAAAGGCAATGGAGAGGGAGGTACGTAAACATAGATTACAATTTACAACATAAACCAACTTCGTCCAAGTAAATATTTACCTCCTTACAGCAAGTCCTCCAAGAAGCTTATACCGCAAAGACTCTGCTTGAGCAATGGCACAAAGGCCTCTGTTGTCAACCTTTTCAGCATAGAGCTCAACACTGTTTTCAAGAAATTTGAACCGCTTCTGCACAACAGATGTCAACTCCCTGATCCTCCTACCCTTCTCCCCTGAATATGATCATAACATTTGAAAAATAAGTGCAACTTCTAGTCCTTAATTAACTTATACTTGGATCGATAATATGATCATTACATTACATTCCTAATTTGATCGCCTGTTATATTCTTACATACGGCTATACGGGTATAAAGTTACTAGAGAATGTACACCAGAAACTACAAAAAAAAACTACACAGCAACCTGAATCTTGTGGAAGCATAAATCAATACAAGCCTACAATTCATAACAAAAGGACAAAATATCAAAGCAAAGCATTTGAGACATGGAAGTAGAAATCAATACGAAGAACGTTTGTGTACGGGTAGCATGAATTATAATTTCTGTGCGCATTGGAGTTACAAACTTGTTTTTGAGCAGCAAATCAAAGCAGAGGTGGGCAAAGTGGGAGCAAATCAAAGCAGAGGTGTGAATTTGAACAAAAAGATCGAGAATCAAAGTACCTAGGCGTAATCGATATAAAGCTCGACAAAATCTTCACCGGAGATCAGCATGGCGTTGGAGAGGTTAGAAAGTTGGAGAAGGGGGTTATCACGGCCGTCGGTCTGGATGAGGCGAGGAGGCGATGAGTTGCGCAGATTGGACGAGGCGAGGAGGCGATGAGTTGTGCAGATTGGACGAGGCGAGGAGAGCTTGGAGCTTAGAGGCGATGAGCTGTGCAAATTGGACGAGGCGAGGAGAGGTTGGAGCATGGAGGCGAGGAGCTGTGCTGAACTTGTGAAAGAATGGAAAAGAACAAACCCTAAAACTTGGGGAAATTTTAGGGTGAGCGCCTGAGCTATTTATTTTTTCAGTTTCCCGCCTTTTTTTTCCATCGGGTTGACCCGACCCGTTTTTTACTCAGAAATTTTCCGGGTCATCGGGTTTGATTGAAAACGGGTTTTGGGTTCAACTTTACGGGTTATGACCCCAAAAATTTCGGTTGGAACGGGTCGGGTTACCGGGTCTGGTCATATTTTGCCAGGCTGCACCTATTCGGTTTTCAGCAAAGTAAAGCAGACTACTCCCTGCTCACTCTGCAACGCTCGACAATTGTTATGCATGTCCTGGTGTACATCGACGACCTCATAATTATAGGCAATGATATCTCTGCTATTGATCGGTTCAAGCAATATTTGGGTTCCTGCTTTCAAATGAAGGATCTTGGCACTCTCAAATACTTCCTTGGTATTGAGATTGTCCGCAATCCTACATGTATTTTTCTGTCTCAACGCAAGTATACCTTGGATATCCTATCTGAATCAGGTCTGTTGGGAACCAAGCCCTGCGACTTTCCTATGGAGCAGAACCACGAGTTGGACAAGACTGTAACTCCGCCGTTTGAGTACCCTGATCGCTACAGACGTCTGATTGGTCGCTTGATCTACCTTACTATCACTCATCCCGAGTTGAGCTACTTTGTTCATACTTTGGCTTAGTTCATACAGGCTCTCACTGATTGGGAGGCTGCTATCCGAGTTCTGCGTTATTTGAAGTCACATCCAGGGCAAGGTTTATTTCTCTCTACAGGAAGTTCGCTGCAACTTACTGCTTACTACGACTCTGACTGGGCTGCTTGTCCTCTCACCAGGCGTTCTATCACCGGCTACTACATACAGCTTGGACATTCACCTATCTCTTGGAAGACCAAGAAGCAACCCACTGTGTCTCGCTCTTCCGCTGAAGTTGAGTATCGTGCTATGGTTGTTGCCTGTTGTGAGCTCATATGGCTCAAATCTCTCCTTCTTTCGCTTGGGGTTAATCACTCGACTCCTATGCGCTTTTCTTGCGACAGTCAGGCTGCCCTCCATATTATTGCTAATCATGTCTTCCACGAGCGAACTAAGCACATTGAGATTGACTGTCACTTCATTCGTGACCTGGTGAAAGCATGCCATTTGACTCTCTCTCATATCCGTACAAATGAGCAATCAGCTGACATCTTTACAAGGGCTCTTGGCAGACAGCCTTTTCTGCATCTTCTCTGCAAGTTGGACATCGTTGATCCACATGTTCCAACTTGAGGGAGAGTATTACGGATATATTATCTTATTGTTATGGATATCTTTTAGATATTATTCTATTTTTACTTATCCTTCAAGTCAAGTAAATATCTATATAATAATATACAATAAATGAGAAAGGCATCAATCTTTTCCTACAAATTATTCTCCTAAAATCTTATCAAACATTTCTATCAAAAAAAAAAAAACTAGTTTCAGACCTCCTTTCATAGTGAAGAAAAAAGTTTATTAATACTGAAAACATAAAGTCTGATCACTTTGAAAACTACGAAGGTCTGTAATATAACAAGCCTATTATAAAAGGTCTGTAATTTTTCAAATAAACTATTAATTGATTATGGATTGGAACTTAGACTTATATGTTGAGCTTTATTGTGCATTATTGGTCCATAGAGCTTTAAGATATAGTAATGATCTGATTTGCTTTTTGACTTAGCATAGCGAATTAGCGATTGAAATAGTATCATCAGTTCATGCATGGAGAATCTTGTTTTTTTTTGTATTGATTGTAACATTCACGTTGATTATTGTTGCCCGGGCCTTACCAAATAACTTTAATTTTGAATGAGAAAAATTGTTAAAAATAATTTCAATTTTCTCTAATAGATTAAAAATAATCTAAACTTTTAAGTCATCTAAAAATAAAAAATAATATAACTTAAAGAAGAGATATCGAATACACGTCATTAAATAAGCCGTAATTTCAACCGAAATTTTTTTTAAGTCATGAATTGAAAATTAGAATTATTTTCAACAAGTAAAAATTGAGATTATTTTTATTAAAATTTTCTTTTGAGGGCATGTCGATGAATTAATTCAAATCAAAGTGGGGACTTGTTAGCTTGCAATTTGCTAAAATAGAACATGATACTTGTTCCCTTCTTGTGTGTACTTTTGATGAGCTGATAGAAAGTACACTTACTAGTGCTCTGCAAATTTAAAAAGAGGCAAAAGAAAAGCTGACAAAAAATAAATAAATAAAAATAATTAATTAATTAAAAGGGTGGCACAGAAGATGATAGAATTTATCAGAAAAGAAGCATAGAACGATAAGGGCCAATCTTTGGACTGTAGCATCATGAGCCGGGACAGAATCCTCCGACTAATTCCAAATTTGGGGGATTTTAAATTATTTTTTTAGTGTTTATTTAGGGGTATGAGAGGATGGAATGTCCGTATTAGGGTTTTTGGTGGTACACGTGGCAAGTGGAGTCCCCTGCAGCAGAATTGAGGGGTCAGGGTAAATTAGAATCTATATATGTTATTTGCTCCATTTAACTAGGCTGCTATTCATCTTAGGAAAGTTCTTAGTACTTGGACACAATATTTTTTAAGGGTTGAATCTTTTTAAAAAAAGTATGGTCAGGGTAATGACAAATTCACTGCCCGTTTAGCAGCGGTGGTGTCCGGCACCAGCAGCGCCGAAATGCTAAAAGCAGTGGGCATGTAGCCGTCGGAGGTGGGGTCCACGGTGGTTTGCATAGCTGTACGCGGAGGTGGTGGCCGGAGTAATATTGGTGGTTTCTATGATTACAAGTTTAGGGGTAGAAAGTCTGATCATCAAAAGTGTACGTCTCTAATAGATTATTGCTTACTTGAAGGAAAGATTATTATTATTTAAACAATTTTTGTTAAATATTTCTTGATAAAAAAAAATATATGATCGAAAAGATAGGAAAGAAGAAATGATAACATTGGAACTTTTCAAGACAACATACTAAATTAATAAGGATTTCTTTAACCTATATTCAAATAAACGTGGTTTTAGAAAGATGTATTGTGTTGTATATATTATTCTATTCGTTTTTTTATAAGGGTTCGTTTTATTTGAAATTATAGTAACGGTAATAGAAATAAAATTAATTTATACTTTACATTGTGATATATCTATTAAAATTTTTATCTTGGCTTAGAGTTTCAAAATTTATTTGCCAAAAGAAAGAAGAAAATAATATTTTAACATTTTAAAACCATCCTAGTATTGGGAAAATGAATATCTTCAACATAGCAAGGCTAGTAAGCCACATGCTCATAATTGTATGGAATATAAGGAGCCCAAAGTCAAGACAAATATTTTGAATAAGGAATAATAACATTAAAGTAAACTATATTTGTTTCGTTTCCGTTATCATTTCTTTAAATTCAAACCAAATGGGTCAAAGTGTAATTTTAGCCTTTTATTTTTGTTAAGAATTATTTATCATTTTTATATATATTTACTTAATTATTGCATTACTTAATATTCATGTCAAATGTTAAAATAACAAATATAATTAAAAAAAAATTAGAGATTTTATTTTTGTAACTAATTTAATTGTTTTTTTTAAATATCAGTATTCGTAAAATAGATTCCCTATCTATGCTCATAGGGTAATGATATACTACATTTTGTGCTATGATATACTACATTTGGTATTGTAGGAATATGAAAACCTATAAAAAAGTATCATTGAATCCCAAGAGTGTGCAAGGTATGTAATTAACTATGTAAGTAGACCCGTCAACTGGGTCGGACGGGTCGGATTCGGGTCAGTCGGGTCGTTAAAAACTTTTGGGTCAGGCGGGTCGAGTTCAGGTTGACCCAGCGAGTCGAACATGCCCGTTTTTTATGATTATTATTATGATTTTTAACCTTATTAAAATAATTATAATGATTATTATTTAATAAAGTATATTAAAATATTTAATATAAATGAAATAAAATAAACGAAATAACGGGGGCCCGCGAGCTTGGATTTACGTTCGGGTCGAGTCGGGTCGGGTTTGGATTCGGGTTCAGGTCCTTCTTGACCCAGTGACGTTCGGGTCGGGTTTCGACCCAAAAAAATCGGATCGGGTCGGATTTTCGAGTTTGATCGGTTTTTGACAGGTCTATATGTAAGGTATTGCCTACGAGCTAGATGAAAAAATCAAATTAAGAGACTAGGAGATGGTTTATCACCTTAGAAATGGAAGAAACCTTGTAATACCTAGGCTTACCTAGGTCTCGTATACTATCTATTTTCCTTACGAATGAATGAATTATCGTTCATTAAAAAAATATTAAGAGTTAATAAGATTTTAAGAGTTCGTTATAGGCTTTGGTTACCATAAACAAAACCTTGATTCATATGAACTAAAGCATTCCGTACCCCCTCTTCATAAAAATTTTAGGAGTTCATTTTAAGCCTAGCTAGGTTACAGCCTTACAAGATTCAATTTAACCTAGCTATTTTATAATTACTAGGTAAACCAATAATATTGTGTTCGACGCAGATTTTTGAGGTTTATGAAAGTTGCAGATCCAAAGCCTACAAAAAATAACTTTTTGGTAGAATAAGTTTTTTCAAGAGGCGAAAGTTTTAAAAGGTTTGGCGGTTTGAAACTGTAAAATAGAAATCTTGAGTATAAATGTTTTTGGAGGTTTCAGAAGCTTTGGAAAATTTGACCCACAATAGTTATGTTAATTTATTTTAATTGATATCCTTTTTAGAAATTTAAATAATAAACTTATGAAAAAACCTTATGATGTTAAACATTCAACTATGTTTTGAGAGGTTTTAAATAAGTATTCAAACACCTACCAACAAAACTACACCTACTCAATTTTTTTCATGGAAAAATAATGACCTTCTGAAAACCAACAAGTAACCTAAGAATTGACTTGTTTGAATATAATATTTATATGTATGTATGCAACATTGATGGAAAGTAATATAATGTTATAAAATTCCAACGAATGATAAGTTTAAATTAGGAGGGAATATATGAAGATCGACGAGGGAGAGGCATATGTATGGTGTTATTCTCCGAGTAGGATTCTTTTCAAACTTCAAACCATATTATTACACCTAATAAATTCTTTCCCCACATAAACAATGCACAAATGCAAATTTTATTTTTCTCTATTCCTCATTTTGCATTATAAATAGAGAGTTGCAAGGAAGCCCTCTTGCCATCCAACAAACACAACAGTTTTCTAAACTAATAGCTCCAATAGCATGTCCACTTACTTATCTCTTTCCTTCTCATCTTCTCTCTCTTTTTTATAGAAGGTTATATGTTGTGGAGGTTGATGCTGACAGAAGATAGAGAGCACTGAGGACGATATGCAATGAAATTGATCAAAGCTCTACAAAGAAGAAGATGCGTCTCGTTCCTTTGTGCTCTCTGCCTTCTGTCATCGCCTTCGGTCCCTTCTTTGTATTCTAGTTAATTAGTGTTTCTAAATTTTTATTATTGGTTCATTTAAGCCTTCTTCTCTTAGCTTTTTATGTCTTGGTCTAATGAAATTCTCTTGGTGATACCTTCTTTTCGGGTTCTTGATCATTTATCATATGTTAATTGACACTATCCTAGCCGGGTAGGAGAATAGATTACCTTGCTCTCTCTTTTTTTTTTTAATGAAATGTAAAATTTTCCTAGGTATTATAAGGAAGATCTCATAATTCATGCTCTTTCAAGCCATTTTCTAGTTTCTCGATTATCTTTTCTTCATCTAGATATTCATCTAGATAGAACGCAATTACATGATTGATTATCATCATTGAACATTCTATGGACCTTGCGCTCTTCTTGGTTTGCTTGTTGTTGTGTATATATCTTTTGATGAATGATTGTTTTATTAATATGTTTTATGTGAGATATGATTTGAGTAACAAATTAATTTGTTCCCTAATGTTTATTGGAAGAAGTTCTCTTTTGTGGCATATGACTCTGCAGATTGTAAACCGTGGAATTTGAAGTTGTAGGAGTTCAAGGGGATTACAGAGAGAAGATTTGATGAAGTATGTTGACTGAAACCAAAAGGAAGCTTGTTCGATCAAGAGTAAGAGATGGGATCTAGATGACTTTTGGCAGTTTTTTAATCTTTTTTTGGAATTGATAAATTATATTTTCAAGGGAAATTAAAGATCCCGTGTGGTAATTTGCAAATGGAAGATCACTATAGTTTTTTTTTTTCTTTTCTGGATTTAATATGGGATGAAAATGACCATTTTGATAGATGACTAGTATAGTAGCATATGTATTAGCTAGATGTGATTTTTTTTTATAATAAAAATTTGATTGTCACATATGTTGGAACTGTAATCGTTTGAAGAATGATTCTATGTAAGGGTAAATGTTAATAGTGATCTTCCATTTGTGCATTTTTTTTTAATCTTCTTTATAAGAAACAAAGCATATATCCGTTATTTGTCAATGAATGCCATGACTCATGATATGATACTACACAGCTTATAGTAAATGGATAAGATTCGCTGGTTTCGATCTTCTAACAAAAAGGTTATCTGAAAAATTGTATTTGGAACTCTTTTCGGCCAATTAAGTTTTTTTTTTTCAAAATTCATATACAGAAATAATTCGAGTAGTGAATTGAGAAAAAAAAATCGAAATTAAAAAAAGAAAATGTACAGGAATTCTCAATGTTGAATAAAGGGCCTCGAGCCTCCTTTCTTGACCCAAAAAAGAAAGGCTTACATTTTAAAATTGTATTTGGAACTCTTGTGGTGAATGTTTTGCCATTTCTGAAATGTTCCAAGAAAGGCTTACATTTTTTGTTTTCTTTTCTTTTGAAAAATATGCTTGCAAAATTAAGCTAGCTAAGGCTCATGTTTGATGTCCCACACCAATAGTACGGAGTATGTGATTAGTCATCTCTAAATATGTTTTATATATTGATTTGTAATTACCAAGTATGTATTAATTCTGTTTGCTTCTATCTTATTTTTTATTATCTTGATCTCGATTAATTTGTAAACTCCAATAATGCATTGTGGATACTTGTATTTATAGGACTGATGTGACTATACATTGTATTCAATTCTAGCTTGCTCAAATGACAATTTATCATGCTAGCTAGGGTTCAGCTATATATATATGTCACAAATTAATGTGGTGCCTTGGATATTCATATATAACTAAAATATATAACTCTCCCTTAATTAATTTATTAACTTATGATGGTTGATATTATTAAAAATTTGAGTGTCGTCATCTTCTATATGGACATCAAATAAGAAATAAGATAAGGGTGGTAGTTGATGGATGATATTATTAATTTACAACTCTCCTTTTATATATGAGTTAAAATGATTAATCCTGACACCGCTCCTTCTATCGGCCCATTGTAATTTGACAAGTAATTGTGTATTGAAAGCAGATTGAGAGCACCAACACAGGTTACAAGTTGAAATGGAAGCAGATATTATGTATAGCAACTTAATCATATTATAATGATAGCATCTCTTTTGTTTGTGCCCTTGTATTTCCCATCTTGCTGTCGAGCTCTCATTTGCTGCTGAGCTTCTTTTGGTTTGGGGGGATTGGATTTGTGTGGTGATTCTTATTCTTAATCTTATGGGTTGCTTTTGGGATCTACAAAGTCAAAACTTCGAGCTACTTGTCTTTTGGTAGTTCCCAAGTTACGTTTCTGGTTTTCATAGGATTGTTAATTTAGCACTCACAAATCACAATGTTACTGTTATGAGTTTAAAATTATGTATGAAAAATTCATGCTCTATGATATGTGCCCTAATTTCTGGTTTCCGGTCGCTTTGGATTTAGTTTAATGATGAATCATATGGTATGGTCGGGTCAGGTTGAGCCGATCGACCAGATCTTAGATTAGTCGGACAAGTCGAGTTATAAGGTCAATTTTGGTCAAGTTATATATTTTAAATTTCGGTTGAGTCGAGTTTTAGTTAATTATTTTTTCGACTGAGTCGGATTTTTCCATTCCGGGTTGAGTCGCGGGTTTTGATTGAATCAAAATTCGGCAAAATCGGCTGGATTGGAATAAATTTCAAATTATGCAGCTATTTCCCCATGGTGTAGTACTTTATTTTGTAGTGTAACTGCGTAAGTATGAATATTACAAATTAAGTGACAATAATATTAGCCTTAACCTCGACTTTAAATTAATATAGATATAAATTACTTAAATATGAAAGGTCAAATTACGACACCCCGATTAAATTGCATAGACTCAAACTCGTATTAAATATGAAATATGTGATGTACTATAACAACACGTGGTTGCAAATAAAGCGACCATAATAATTTTATAAACAGTTTTTTTATCCTATGTCCTAAGGGCATATGTTAATCTTTTTTATTTTAAAAATTATTTTTTAAAAGAGAATATTTAAACTCATCTAAAAAAATTTAACTTTCTAAAATAATAACAACTAATCACAACTTTTAAAATTAAGATTCTTAACCTATGTATTAGGTACATAGGTTAAAAAAACCTTTTATAAAAGAGCAATTGGATTTAGGTTTATTCGGGTGTTGAGTATAATCATGTTTGGAAATAAATAAGTTGGGTTATTTTAGGTTAAAGTACAATCGCTTTTGTTTTTTGCTGGGTTTGGATCGGGTTTAATCGGGCTGCTCTGATTTTTTAATTTCGGTTGTTTTTGTGCCAGGGTTAAACCCAGCTAATCAATTTAAGATATTTTATTAAAAAATTCGGATAGTGGTCGGGTATTGAATCAGACTGCTGTGTCGGATTTTATAGTCGGGTGGTCAGAATTTGCCACACCTAGATAAGACCAATGAAACACCTTTCGTTTTAGGCTTGAATCGAAATACAAACTTTGAAAAATGTTTTTTTTTGTGAAGATATGGTATAAATCGTTGTTCACATTAACATGTCAAGATATTCCACTAAAATCACTACCACACGTATTTAAATAAAAAACTCAGTTTCTTCAACAACAAAAAGACTCAATTTATTTAAAACGAAGACTTAATGTTAGTTAAGAGTTATATTTTAGGATTTAGAAGGTTAGGATTTGGGGTTAACAACAAATTACATTTACCATTACCCCGACAATCCTTTGGTGCGTGTTATGGGTTACGAGCTATTCAATTTTTTATTTTTATTTTTTTGATAAGGTAAAAATTAGATTGAAAAATCACATAAGTTGATTTCTCAGTCTATAGCATCCTTTCGGATGTGAATTATAAATTCTTGATTGGTTCGAAAGTCTTTCAGGAGATGCCGCTGACTCATCTTAGCAATGTAATCAGCAACTGCGTTGGACTTCCGAAAGACGTGATATATCTACACTGTGGAAAAAAGTTGTAAAAGACAAAGGATATCAGAAATTAAAATTTTAATATCTCAAGGACAGTGCCAAATCTTTTTCAGAATATTTACAATAGTAAGATTATCACATTCTAGTTGAATTTTGGTTATTCCTTATTCATATGCTTTAAGCAAATCATTTCTTATTGCAAGAGCTTCTGTTCGAAAGGGTGTTGAAATACCACATTTATCTCCAAACATATAAATAGGTTCACTTTAAAATAACCTATAAAAATAACAAAACTATATTTGAACACTCATATTAGCTTAATTTCATTCTTTTGTCAACGCAGTGGCAAACTCATTTCAGCTAATTCTCAGTGCATGTTTAGTAAATTTATTATATATATATATATCTAAAATGTATTTTATCATTGAGTTTTATCAACTTAGTTGATAAACATGATATTTAATGATCATGAGTTCAAATCTCCCATCAGCATTGAAACGGACTAGTGTTTCCTATGAACCCATTTTTTTTACCCCTCACATTTATATTTATTTTAGTTTCCATGAGTTTTGTCTTTGATAACATTGACCACACCTTCATCCTAAACATCCTCCATGAGTTTAGTATCCCCCTTGCCTTCATTCACTGGATCTATTTATGCATCTCCACAATCAGGGATGGACGCAAGATTTTAGTCCAGTGGAGGCTAAAATTTTAAAGTGAAAAATATATCGTTTATTTTAAATAAAATCTTAATTTCAAAGTCTATCATCTATTTATGTCTAATGTCTATCTTATATAGACAACTTTAATTTCAAACAACAAACACTGTATTTGAACCCAAATGAAATTTTATTTAAAAATGATCAGAAATTACATAAATCTAAAACAAATTTCATCATTACTAGCTTACTATTTTCAATGTGTAATTTCAACAAATTTATATAAAAATTAATTTTAAAATTTACAAATCTCTAAACCCTAAATTTAAAAAAAAATTAACACAAATAAGGGTAGATATAAAGAAAGTATTATATTTTTATTGAATAATTTGTGTGCAAATTTGGATAAATTGTGTTTCATTTGTATTTTTTAGGATTATGTATAACAAATCCTATATAAAAATTATATTAAAAAAAATATATATATATATATATTATTTTGAAAACTTTTAAAAAAAATTTAAAAAAAAAATAAAAAAAAATGTTTGAAAAAATCCAAAAAATAAGATTTTTTTTTTTAAATCCAACTGGACCCCACCTCTGTCCGCCATTGACCACAATTAAATTCTCCATTGATACATCAATGGTAACATAAAAGGTTTTTTCAATGGGGGACGAGGAGTAAGACAAGGACGCCCTCTCTAGCCAGCTTAATTTGTATGTCCTTGCGATGATTTGTTTTTCAAGATGGTTGCACAGAAGACGGAGGATGGCAACTTCAACTTGCACCGAAATGCATAAAGCTCACACATCTTCTATTTGTTGATGACCTAATGTTGTTCTGCAGAGGAGAAGGCCCGATAAGGATAGAAGAGAAAAGAAGCCACTTAAAAAGCTTCATTGGCCAGCTCAAATGTGCTACCTTCACAGCCATGGTTCACTACATACGGAAATTAAGCTCACAACTATAAATTAAGAGATTTGTCCATGGAAAATGGAAGAAAGACTCGCAGAAAGACAGCGCCTGGGCCTCAACTGCTGGCATCACTTTTGACTCCTGATGCCTCTAGCTTAGTGATTATTGTTTTTGACAGACATTTGATTTCTAGAATTTTGTACAGGTAACTCCCGACCAACAATTCTATTATACGTAACAAGATTTAAAATAAAATAAAAGATAATTAGTTAGGATAGATCAATGAGAGAGAGAGAGAGAGAATAGGAAACGGATAAGGATAGAAGAGAAAAGAAGGTAGGAATATTGCTAGGCAAAGATACCGCTTATATTTTCTTCACTTTATTGTGTTTTATATATACTAGCATATGTGTCACGGGTATATATGATTAATAAATTTTTAAATAAAATATTATTAAATATTTATGAACTAAACTGACAAATTATAAGCTTAATTTCTTGAACATATGGTGATAAGGAATTTAATATAAATAATTGAATAAGAAAATATATAAATTATATTACGTTTTTAGGTATATAATTTTGAAAAGCGTACCTTTTACATGGTTAAAATGTATATTTTAATTTGACTCTATATATAAATTTATATAAATTTATAATTAATTTTAACGTATTTTAAAATTTTGTTTCACACATATATATGTTATAAATATTTTTAATTACAAATAAGAAGTAACATAACTAATAAGGTAAAGTATATCGTTAGAATAATTTTATTCACAAATAAAAAAAAACTAATAAGGTAAAAAGATATCAATAATAGTTGAGATGATAATATGTGTATAATTAATGTCAGTTATTTTAAGTAAATAAATAAATAGAAAAAGTAGATATCAAAATTAGAGAGGGATAAAAGTGTAAATGTATATTGAGATTTGCCTATGTGGCATAGCTCATGGGTTGACACGTAAAAAGAAATAATTAGGGTTTTAATATATTATATAGGTTTTCCTTATTATATATATCTTATTCTTTATTTAAATGTGATGAAAACTTAATAAATATATTTGTTAATTCGGCTATTAGAAAAGAGACTGTCGAGTTGTTAGCTTATTTTTAATAAATTGCAGCAAAAGGATATAGTTATTACGTGTTTCACCAATTAACCAAAGAGAGGGAGTACTAATTGTATTTGACTTATGCCTTTATTCGTGTTTAATTATGAAAATAGGATAATATATACAAGTTAGGCATTCTTGATTGTCATGTTTAGTTTTGGAAATAGAGTATTCTTATATATAATTATTATATTAAATTTTGGAAAAAAGGATATTTACATATCATTCTTGTGATTAATATGTTTAGTTTAGGAAATATGAGAATCTGATATATATTTATTTTATTGAACTAAAAAAAAAATACCATGTGACAGAAAGAATAAGAGAATGCTATGTGACATAAGAGAAATGAGTTTAATAGTAGGATGTCATGTGGCATAGAGGAGTTTTAGTTTAGTAGATATATAGTAGATTATATAGAGACATTTGGGTGAGAACATTCTTTCAGGCGAGAACGTCTCTTAGGCAAGAAAAAACCTAGGAGAAAGGCAATAATATTTTATTAAATAAAGGCAACTTTAGAATTTTGGCTCATTTATCCCCAAAGCCCATCAAAACCTCAACCTGAAAATTCATTAACATGAATGAGTTGACTGGTCAACATGGTCAATGGTTGTCTTTGGCGTTGACCAACGCTTTTTTAGGCCAACTTTTGTTTATCTTTGAATTTCAAAATCCACCAAGGTTATTAAAATCAGAATTTTAGGATCAAATCACAGAAGACTCTCCTGATCGAATCGTAAAACCGGATCGTAAAATCGTAAGCTTTTGTAATCAAATAATAATTAATTCAATAATAAAATATGAATGTCGCATAAAAAGATATAAATAAATATTTTAATTGTTAAATATAAAACATTAGAACATTAATTCAACGAGATAATGACCATCAAAATTCAAGCCATGTACACTAAATTTTCAAAGCTTGTTGGGTTTAGGACATACGTAAATGAGACTTGAAGATTCTGAACAATCTCTATTATGGTTTTTGTACACGCATGAGTGGAATTTTGGGATTTCGAGCATGACTACATGAGAGAGACGCACATAGGAAGAGCGTAAGTGTGGGAGGAGTGAAAATTTGGACAAATTAAGCTCTCAAACGGGGTGTTAGTCGCTCGTGAAAGCTCAACGTTAGAATCTCACATGAATCTTACAATCGTAAGATCCTAATGATCTTGTGAGATCTTGTAAGATCCAGAGTTAGATTTTGACATGAATAGATTTTAGTAATAGATTCGGATCGGACACCCTACCTTAAATCGTAGAATCTCATGATTTTAAGATCCGGATCTAGATTTTTGTAATCATGAAATCCACATAGAATACAATTTGAATGCACATATAATACGATTTGAAATGTACATACAGTATAATACAATGCTAAATGCACATCTAGTCTTTTCTAAATGCACATCCAATTATTGCTAAATGCACACCCAGTCATTTCTACATGCACATCCAATTATTGCTAAATGCACATTCATTCACTTCTAAATGCACATCCAATTAAATTCGAATGCACATTCATTAAATTTAATTGAGCATCTCACAAAAATCAAATGCATATGTAGTTCATATCTTGTATAACTCAAATGCACATACAACGCTTATCCAAATGCACATAGTGTTAAACATGTATATCTGCTATAACTCAAATGCAAATATAGTTCATAAATACATATAAAGCTATATCCAAATGCAAATTTAGGTATATACAAATGCACAACCAATTATATCCAATTGCACATCTTATAAAATTTCAATGCACATCACATTATATCCAAATGCACGTCACATTATAGTCAAATGCGCATACACAATAAACTTAAATGCATATATAGTATAACCCAAATGCACGTATAACCCAAATGTGCTTTTGTATTATACACTATGTGCATTATGAGTGTACACTAATTTGGAGTATATCGTATGTGCATTTTGAATTTCTAAGACAAATGCGAGTTGGTCGGGAGTAAAAGTCTCGATTGAACTATATGTGCTATTGTATTGTACATTATGTGCATTTGGAGTGTACCTATGTGCATTTTGAATTTCTAAGACAAACACAAGTTGGTCGAGGTAAAAGTCTCGGTTGTATATATTGATTTTGTATAATACACTTGTGCATTTGGAATGTACACTACTTGCATTTAAAATGTACTATATGTGCATTTTGAAATTTTAAGACAAACACAAATTGTTCGTGTAATAACCCTCAATATTGAGTAGGGATATTTGGGTAATTTTCAAACTTTCGTTTTTTAAACAAAACGAATTAGGCATTTTCTGTAAACTCAGTAAGAACCTTTTGAACGTGATAATATACCTTTAATAAAATACTTGGTCTTAAAATATTTTGGGAGTGCTAAAACCATAGATTAAGCATAACCGCGATCAAGGCCCGGGAGCCGATCAAGGCCCGGGAGCCAATCAAGGCCCGGGAGCCGATCAAAGGCCACGACCGCGGCTAAGCTGCCGCGGGCGCGACATTTCCGCGGGCGCGGTTTTGCCTGGGCAAACCGCAACCGCGGAAGGCTCTGTTCGTCTTCTTTGCCAGCTTCCAGAAGGTCGGCGAATGGTTTTCTCCTCGTGCTCCTAACGCCGGGGAGTGGAAACGGTTGGCTTGCTCGGTGTGGGATGAACTCCTTCTCCTCCATGCCTATAAAAGGGGGGTTGTGGCAGCCATTCTCTTCATCGATCTCAAGCTCTCTTCCTTCTCTTCAAAAGTTCTTGTGTCCTTCGCCGGAGTTGTTCGTCGCCGGAGGTCGCTCGTAGCTTGTGCGTGATCCTTGGAGTAGTGGTGATACGCGGTGGTTCAGAAGTGGAGTGCAAGCCTCATCGTCGTCGTCGGTAAGGCTTCGAAGCCGCCCTAACCTCGCATCGGGATGGAAACCCACGACTGTGGCTCCATCCACCGCGACCGCGGGCTTGGCCCAGAAAACCGCGACCGCGGCTTTGCCCAACAAAGCGCGATCGTGGCCATGCTAGCCGCGACCGCGGATCAGGCCTTTTTCCCTTCGTTTCGTTTCGTATCTTCGTTTCATTTCGTATCTTCGTTTCGTTTCGTATCATGTCTAACTTAGGGTTCCGTCTTATAACTCATCGTCGTCGTAGAAATCCGTAATCAGATTCAAGTTCCAGATCTCAAACCCGATCTCTTCGTTCGTCTAAACTAAAGACAAGTGACGGTTTGCTCTTGCTCATTATTCCATGTTTCCCTTGATTATCAATTATTTGATTGTTAATTAAGTTGGAATAAGTTGTTGTTTTATGTTTGGGAACAGATTTGATAAAACAAATGTGTTAAAATATAAATTTATAACAGGTTGTATATATTGCTAGAAACAACGCTATTATATATTTCTATATGATATTACCGTAATGGATTTTGGTGTGGATTTATGTGTGAACTTATGTGTAGTTAGAACGAGTATTCGTAGAAACGCTATGTACCTTGCGAGGTCTAGTCGTTTCTTTATAACTTTGCGTTAGGAGGATTATTTCCCTAATGCCTTTTGGTCATGACCTACTCCTATCCGAATATAGGTGGTGGTGCACTTAGCTAGTGCCAATTTTTGGGATTTATTCCCATTCTATATCTCATTGCGAGATCTGTTGTGGAAATTAAAAGCTTTAACATGAATGTTCGTTTTGGAAGTAAATAAGATAAGTGCTTTTACGCACATAATTAATATACCCTCGGGCGAGGAGTACAACGTGGAAACCGCCCGGACTCTTCTTAGAGTAAGTCTTCTTTCCAATCTGGATTCGCATTGTGCGGTGAGGTTGGTTGTGGACCCAAATAATCAAGGTCGTGTTTTAAACTTGTGTGAAAACTTAACGTTCCCAAATAATTGTCATACGTTTCCCATAAGACTCAATTCCGTTGGAGTCTTCTTTTCAATGCATATCTTCTTCTATCATTTCATGAAAGTTCCGGGTTATGTATCATTCCTTCGGTTATTATTCGAGGGACAATGATAGTTAACGGTTACGATTACTAGAACCATTATGTTTTCACTCTTGTATAGTCTTTCATTAGACTAACCAAGCGGGTTTTATTCCTTGCATGGTTGGCTGATGTCATCCGTCCTATACGGCACATCAGAGGTTGGTCCCCGGCGATTTGAAGTAATCAATCGAAGAGAAGGCTTGCAGTTGAAGTTTGTGTTTTTAAGAAGTAATATTTCCAAGGAGTGTATGTCTAATTTGAAATAGATGTAATACATAGTCATGTAATTAGGACTATATTTAAAAGTCTTCCGTTGTAATTTAAAAGTCTTCCGCTGTCATTATACTTTGTTGTAAAACCATCATTCTCATTTTACGAGAGGAATCTTAATAAAAGGTTGAGTTTTATTCATTTAAAGTGTCTTTCGCTGATTAATCTTTCGTTACTTAATATTTATGTAATTATTTAAGCTTAATTATTCCGATTAAAGCCTGGGGTGACTTTGGACATTAACGTTTGAGGTCACTGGCGTGTGGCACTATCGACATAAGTCGGGGGTGTTACAATTATGGTATCAGAGTAATGGTTGTAAAATTCTTGGCCTATTGTTAGGTTTGAGAATTTTCAAAAATTAATTTTGAAACTATTTTCAGACTATTTTATTCTTGGAATTTCGAGAGTTTAAATGTTAGTATTAAATTTAAAGTTTTATGACCTCTTAAAAGGTAATTTAAAATAATGGTTTAACTACTAGGATGTTAATTGTTATTTTATAGTCCTTATTAAAATGACGTTATAACGGTTGAAGTTAAATTTATTTTCTATTATTTTAAAAGTATAGTTTTGAGAGTTGTTAAAGGTACTTAAAGAAGTGATAACTTTGTGTTCTATATATAAAAGAGACTTATAATATTTTAGTTTATATAATAATTGTGTTTAAACGAGAAAGTTAAATTCATTTAATAATTTTAAAGTGCAGTTTTGAAAGTGGTTGTGGTCTTGTGGATTTTAAAAAGGAGGATGCTGGTAATTTAATTATAAAAGTATTAAGTTTATAAATAATTTGTATTGTAAAACGATAAGGGGATGAAGAGTTAACTTAAAGTGTGATTTAAAGTATTTTAGAGTGTGTTTTCAAACTTCTGCAAGTTTCAATTTGGTTACCTATTCCTTAGATCCATTCTTAAGGTTATCGTACATTCTTAGGTTTAATGTCAGTTAAAGGTTGACATTTCTCCTAATTGATCCATTCTCAAGGAGGAGAAGAAGATCGTTTTAAGGTTAATGGTGGAGGGTCAGTCAAACTAATACAAAGTTATTTGTTTGGACCCTTACAATTCGTATCATAACGTAGTAATTGAAGTGTCACGTATAAGTTGGAAATTCTAATGTCAAGTTGGGTATTGGCATTATTTTCTTTTCCAGTCGAGTTGTCAAGCGTTGTCTCGTGAGTGTAGTTTTGTCAAAATTCCTTATTTAAAAGGAATTGGGTGTGTGTGTGGTTAATGCTCTATGGAGTTGAGAACTATTTCTCGTGTGTATACTCTGAGCATTTGTTGTGGTAAAATGCATGTGGTGAGCTAATAAAAAGCTTAAAATACTTAGTTGTGAGTTTTATAATTTATTCATTTAAGTGAATAAATTGTTGAGAAAACTATAAATCATATAGAGATGTCTCTCCCTAAGGAATTGCAATCTAAAACGAGTGATGTTCTAGAATATAAAATTTTAGTAATTTAAACGTGAGGACTTTATTATAAGATTTATGGTATAACTCTTTCTTGGAAGATTAAGTTGTGAAGCTATTGTATTGGGAGGAAGCTTACTTAAATTTAAAGGATTATAGTATAAGAATAGGTTATGTTGAGGATTTCGCTAAACTAAAGGATTTAGTAACGAGATTTGTCTTATGTTCGCTTAAGGAGTAAGGTAACAAATGTTACTCGTATATATCTATTGAAGGATTATGACAGAAGTGATTGATTTTGTTGGTAATGAATCATTTATCGATATGATATTTTGAGGAAATAAGAGTAATACCTTATGTGGTTCATTTTGGGAAAAGAAGAAACTACTAAGAGTTGTTTTTCCCTAAGAAGATCGCAATGTAATGCGATTAATGGTTTATTATTTAAACATATAAGGATTTAAACGTTGTGATTATGAGTAGGTGTATTCTTCATAGGCCTAATGGTGAATAAATGTTTTAATAGAGCTTTTGGAAGAAGCTAAGTGTATAAATGTTTTAATTGGAGAAACTTACTCAAGTGATGAATGACATTATAAGGACATGTTTTTAGGAAGTAATGTAATGATATGAGGATTATTAAGGGATTTAATACGAGGTAGATGGTAAATTTGGTTA
The DNA here is from genome assembly GCA_027886185.1 of Rheum nobile. Lineage (NCBI taxonomy): Eukaryota > Viridiplantae > Streptophyta > Magnoliopsida > Caryophyllales > Polygonaceae > Rheum > Rheum nobile. The sequence continues at coordinate 2,535,283 of WOAB01000531.1, read as the reverse complement.
GCCAAAAAGTATGCTTTAATTGGGATCATAGATGGTGTGAGGGAAATTAAGTGTTTATTGGTGAATAATAATTCAGTTGGTAAAAGTTTATGATGAATTGTGTTGATTGAAACACAGGGTAAAATAAGTTTATAAATTCTTGCCATCTAAGCTTGATGAGAAGGTTATTTATAATTATTAAGGTGATCTTGTGATACAGTTTGGATAAACTAAAATGATTGATCATAAATGTGTTAAAGGAATTATCAAAGTCGTGTTTGAGGAAAATAGGGATAAAATGTTGTGTGATTATTTTGAGCAAAATAGGGGTCTTAAGTTAGAGATGAATTATTTGAATGTTCAATTTTCTTTGGAAAAAGTTTTAAGTTGGAGATGGGCATAAAATTTAATCAAGGTGAATAGAGTAAATCGCGAGTTATACACTTGATGAATAAGGAGCGATGACTTGTGTCGATAGCCTCCATAGTTTAGTAAACCGTCTGTTTGACATTCTATCAATCATTTTATTGTAAGGTTTCGAATAATAAAGAAGTGTTTCCTTGTTCCGGAAATTACTAAATTCGTTACTATTGCAAGTTGTTCATTCATACGAGAATCCTTGAGTGCCAAAAGTAGTACATGTCACGAGTTGATAAAGACTGTTTGGACTCATAAAGGACAATGTTGGGTTGAGACATGTGTGGTTGTTCCCTACCTTGTTAGCGCTAGTTTCGAGGTCGAAACTATTCGTAAGAACCCCCTCTATTTTCTTGAAATAATGTCAAGTTGGGCATTGACATTATTTGATCCCTTTGCTCGAAGTCATGAGCATTGTCTCGAGAGGTTAATGTTGTAAGGATTCCTTGCTATAAGGATTTGGTGTGTGTAGTAATGCTCTATGGAGTTTGCGGTTATTCCTCATGTGCATACTCTGAGCATTAGATGGGGTGAGTTGTATAAATCATATATTCAAGTGAATAAATGTATAAGAGAGATATTTCATAGGGAGTTCGTTTTCCCTAAAATGATCGTACTCTAATACGATCTTGAATAAACCTTAAAATCTAAAGAGTTATGAGGTTTATAAATGAGTGTGTCCATTATGGGACCAGTGTTAAGAGCTTTTGGAAAAGCTAAGTGTGTGAAATCATAAGTAGTATTTTGGAAGATCTATTTGGGGTTTCGTTACGAGGTTTTCTTAAGGAAATGATATAACGACATGAGGAGTACTAATATAATTAAGTCTTGGGTAACTATTAAATTTCGGCAAAGCATAAGGTGTGCTTAATATGAGGATGATGGAATTGTGTGAGGACAATTAAGTGTTTAAGGATTTATGGGTGAATAACAAACTCAGTCGGTAAAAGTTTGTTTTAATTTCTAGGGATTAACAGTATGGGATAACGTAAGTGTATGGATTTTATCAAATAGACTTGGTGAAAAAGTGACATATGTCTATTTAGGCGATCTTATGACACATGTTGGATAAATAAGGTGATTGATTATAATCATGTTAAGCGGATTATTAAAATCATGTTTGAGGAAAAACATGAATGAGATGTTGTGTGATTAATTGTGAAAAATTGAGGAATTCTAAACGATCTGATGTTAAGAGCCTAATTAATGAAAAGATTTTGGGTTAAGAAGATGACATAAGGGTCAAATTTAACTAAGGTAAATAATGAGATAGATGAGGTGCATATGTAAAGAGTAAGTCGATATGACAATTGGGGGTACTAAGTTTGGGATATAAGTGAGTTTTATGTATGTACCTTGAGGATCTGATCATCGAAAGAAAGTTGGTAGGGAAATATTATATTCTTCTGCTTGAGGATATCAAAATCTTTATGATGAGTAGGGAATAATAGCGAGATTATATTGGAGATTATAATGGATACTCTTATTAAGGTAATCATAATCTTGTGGATGAATATATCAATTCTAACGAGGGTAATGAACGAAGGCAGTATGTAGTAGGTGGAATCATGAACGAAGAAATAGTTCGACTTTGGTGATATAGGTTCTGAAGGCAAAATTATTTAAGGATATCAACTTAAGGAAGATAAGGTATGAACTTTGAGAGTCGTTTATAAAGAGAAAAGTTGAAAGAAAAGGGTGCTCTCAAGCTTAAGGTGTATTAAGATCGTGTGATGATTTTTGGAGACTATGATTCTAAGGTAATCATGACCTTGTGAGTATATTAAGAGTTGGCACATGAGATAATATATAGAAACGAGACATATGATGGATGTCATGGTCGAGGAAACATATCGACTTTCTTAGGATTAATTTTGAGTACGAGATAATCGAGGACACTAAACTCAAGTAGAGAGATTAATATGGAAATCGATCCCTCTAAATTGGTAGTGTTGGTTTCGGGGTTGAAGTTTTAGTTTTGGGGTCGAAACTATTTTTAAGGGGGTAGTAATGTAATAACCCTCAATTTTGAGTAGGGATATTTAGGTAATTTTCAAACTTTCATTTTTTAAACAAAACGAATTAGGCATTTTCTGTAAACTTAGTCAGAACCTTTTGAACGTGATAATATACGTTTAATAAAATACTGGTCTTAAAATATTTTGGGAGTGCTAAAACCAAAGATTAAGCATAACCGCGATCAAGGCCCGTGAGCCGATCAAAGGCCAAGACCGCGGCTAAGCTGCCGCGGGCGCGGTTTTGCCTGGGCCAACCGCGATCGCAGTTCTGAAACCGCGACCGTGGGAGGCTCTGTTTGTCTTATTCGCCAGCTTCTAGAAGGTCGGCGAATGGTTTTCTCCTCGTGCTCCTAACGCCGGGGAGTGGAAACGGTTGGCTTGCTCGATCGGTGTGGGATGAACTCCTTCTTCTTCATGCCTATAAAAGGGGGGTTGTGGCAGCCATTCTCTTCATCGATCTCAAGCTCTCTTCCTTCTCTTCAAAAGTTCTTGTGTCCTTCGCCGGAGTTGTTCATCGCCAGAGTTGTGGTGGTCGTCGGAGGTCGCTCGTAGCTTGTGCGTGATCCTTGGAGTAGTGGTGATACGCGGTGGTTCAGAAGTGGAGTGCAAGCCTCGTCGTCATCGTCGGTAAGGCTTCGAAGCCGCCCCAACCTCGCGTCGAGATGGAGACCTGCGACCGCGGCTCCATCCACCGCGACTGCGGGCTTGGCCCAAAAAACCGCGACTGCGGTTATGCTAACCGCGACCGCGGCTTTGCCCAGCAAAGCACGATCGCGGCCATGCTAGCCGCGACCGCGGCTCAGGCCTTTTTCCCTTCGTTTTGTTTCGTATCTTCGTTTCGTTTCATATCTTCATTTCGTTTCGTATCTTCATTTCGTATCGTGTCTAACTTAGGGTTCCATCTTCTAACTCATCGTCGTCGTAGAAATCCGTACTCAGATTCAAGTTCCAGATCTCAAACCCGATCTCTTCGTTCGTCTAAACTAAAGGCAAGTGGCGGTTCGCTCTTGCTCATTATTCCATGTTTCCCTTGATTATCAATTATTTGATTGTTAATTAAGTTGGAATAAGTTGTTGTTTTATGTTTGGGAACAGATTTGATAAAACAAATGTGTTAAAATATGAATTTATAATAGGTTGTATATATTGCTAGAAACAACGCTATTATATATTTCTATATGATATTACCGTAATGGATTTTGGTGTGGATTTATGTGTGAACTTATGTGTAGTTAGAACGAGTATTCGTAGGAACGCTATGTACCTTGCGAGGTCTAGTCGTTTCTTTATAACTTCGCGTTAGGAGGATTATTTCCCTAATGCCTTTTGGTCATGACCTACCCCTATCCGAATATAGGTGGTGGTGCACTTAGCTAATGCCAATTTTTGGGATTTATTCCCATTCTATATCTCATTGCGAGATCTGTTATGGAAATTAAAAGCTTTAACGTGAATGTACGTTTTGGAAGTAAATAAGATAAGTTCTTTTACGCACATAATTAATATACCCTCGGGCGAGGAGTACAACGTGGAAACCGCCCGGACTCTTGTTAGAGTAAGTCTTCTTTCCAATCTGGATTCGCATTGCGTGGTGAGGTTGGTCGTGGACCCAAATAATCAAGGTCGTGTTTTAAACTTGTGTGAAAACTTAACGTTCCCAAACAATTGTCATACGTTTCCCATAAGACTCAATTCCGTTGGAGTCTTCTTTTCATTGCATATCTTCTTCTATCATTTCGTGAAAGTTCCGGGTTATGTATCGTTCCTTCGGTTATTATTCGAGGGACAATGATAGTAAACGGTTACGATCACTAGAACCATTCTGTTTTCACCCTTGCATAGTCTTTCATTAGACTAACCAACCGGGTTTTATTCCTTGCATGGTTGGCTGGTGTCATCCGTCCTATACGGCACATCAAAGGTTGGTCCCGACGATTTGAAGTAATCAATCGAAGAGAAGGCTTGCAGTTGAATTTTGCGTTTTGAAGAAGTAATATTTCCAAGGAGTGTCTGTCTAATTTGAAATAGATGTAATACATAGTCATGTAATTAGGACTATGTTTAAAAGTCTTCCGCTGTAATTTAAAAGTCTTCCGCTGTCATTATACTTTGTTGTAAAACCATCCTTCTCATTTTACGAGAGGAATCTTAATAAAAGGTTGAGTTTTATTCATTTAAAGTGTCTTCCGCTGATTAATCTTTCGTTACTTAATATTTATGTAATTATTTAAGCTTAATTGTTCCGATTAAAGCCTGGGGTGACTTTGGACATTAACGTCTAAGGTCACTGGCGTGTGGCACTATCGACATAAGTCGGGGGTGTTATAGTTCGGGGGAGGGGAAAATTCTCGATCTGTCAACATCGAATGAACTGCAAGAAAAAGGAAATCTCGATCGGTCAAAACCAAATGAACTACATGTGCTTTTGTATTGTATAATATGTGCATTTGGATTGTACCGTGTACATTTCAAAATTTTAAGACAAACACAAGTAGGTCGGAGGAAGGAAAAACAAATTATTCAGGAAAAAAATTGATTAGTCAACGATCGGACAACATTGGAGATTGGTCGGGCAACACTAGAGACCAGCCATATTAACTAGTCAACTCGAGTCAATAAGTCTTGTGCTTGACACACGATCATTTAAAACAAATTGACACATTTGCCTTTCTCCATCCGACCACTTAAAGGCTATGTTTAGTCATTAATGTTTATTATTTATAAACATTTTTAAAAAATCTACTTTTATAAATTTCAATAAATATGTAATAAAATTACGGGTAGAATGTTCGCACCCGAAATTTCTGGTGGCGCACCCCTTTTTGGGCGCAACCAGGATGCGCCCAATTGGGGGTAATTTTTTTTTTGAAAAAGGTTTAATCTTGGGCGCATCCATGATGCGCCCAAGAGCTGGACCCGACTTACTTCCGGGTTAAGGTTGAGTCGATTCAGCTTTCGAAATTATTTTAAAAAATAAAATATCTAAACCGGTTGAATATTATTTTTTAAAATTAATAAATAATTTAAAATAAAAATTTCACTATATATTTAAATATTTAAAAAAAATAATACCAGTTTTGGGCGCTACGTAGTTGCGCACATGTAAATATAGTGTTTTACTTGGGCGCAACCAGGATGCGCCCAAGTAAAATCCTATATTTACCTGGGCGCGACTTCATTGCGCCGTCTCGCTGTCTTCTACCTCTCGCTCGCCGTCTTCTTCCTCTCGTCTTCTTCCTCTTCCTTCTTCCTACCTCTTCAATGGAGTTTCCAGATCCGGCGACATGTAGCAGTGGAGGCGACAACGGCGGCGGCGAAGATTCCAGACTTCGACCGAGATTCCGACGACGGCGGAGGTGGCTTCGTCCGAGATTCCGACGGCGGAGGAGGTGGCTTCGTCCGAGATTCCGACGGCGGCGGAGGTGGCTTCGATCGAAGAGGCCGGCGGCGATGCAAAGCGGCGAAGGGTCGAGGTTTCGGCGGCGGCAACGACGACTGTTGCAGAGGCGGCGGCTGGTGGGGAGGCGGCGTCGAAGTTCAATGCGGATTGGGCTGCATGGGTGGCGGCGGTTGATGCAGAGGACGCCGCGCTGGAGGAGGAGGACGCCGTGCTAGCGGCGGCGACGGCCGAATCTCCGGCAGCGGCGACGACGGCGGCGAGCATTCCGGTGGGGTCGGAAAATGCGCTTGAGGTTGCCGCGGCCGTGGGTGTCGAGGCGGTGGCCCAGGTTGGAGAGGCGAGCCGACCTAGACGAAAATATATTCGTCGCGAACGATATGAGGTACGTATTTTATCGTTTTAAAATATATATATTATTATTAGAATTGTTTAAGAAAAGTTTATTAATATATATAATTAATTTATAGAAATATTTAGATTTGTTAGAAAATATTAGAATTGTGTTAAAATATTCAATAAATTAGTGTAATTATATTATTAGAATAAATATTCAATAGAAATGGAAAACTTCACAATTTGATACAAATTTATTTAATATATTAGTTATATTTAATATATTGGATTTACGTAAAAAGAAAAGTTAGTATATTACATTTAGAATATGTGAATTGCATATATATAGTAGGATAACATTATTTGGAAATGTATTGTAGTTTTATAGCAATTAGATATTTGTTTAAATTAGACATTATTTGGAAAAAAATCAGGATGTAGTCGAGAGAATCAAACGACAAATGCGGGGGGGTCGTATGGTGGAATATTGACCAGTGACTGCTTCCGGTCGCAAGAACCAAAACCTCGAAAACCCCCCCAAGCGCAAACGCAAGAGTAGAGTCGTCCTCACGGATACCGTTCCAATAGCAGAATCTGTTATTGGGACGTTATCCGATCCGATAGCTGATCCTCGTCCTCACGTGTGTTCGCCTCCGGCTTCGCAGAGTCCCGTCCTAGACACGGAGGAGGTGGTTGACGACACAGAGGAGTGTGCGAGATTGGACGGCATTGTGATGGAGGAGCCCACACTCCAGGAGCCCGTCCCCCCTCCCGCACCCCAGGAGCCCATCCCCCCTCCCACACCCCAGGATGCTCCACCTGCCGTAGAGGCCCCCCCATACGGGCTTGAGTTGCCTGATGTGCTACAGAGCTTCACGACTCACATTGTGCACCGGATTTCGCATGCTCCTCCTCCGCCTGTACCGTCCCTCGTACGACGTTTGAGGGCTTATACTCGCCCGGCCAAGTTTAGTGAGTGGGGTTTATATATTCCGGACGAGGTTGTTGAGGGCAGTTGGTATTGGATGGTTCAGCAGTCCGGGTTGGCCGCTCTCCGAGATTTTCAGTTTGGTAGGGTCGACCACATGCTTATATCAGCGTTCGTCGAGAGGTGGCACCCTGAGACGAGCAGCTTTCATTTTCCGTGGGGTGAGATTACGATCACGCTTCACGACGTTGAGAGGATATTGGGACTGAGGATAGAGGGGTTTCCATGTCGCGATCCTACAGTTTCTATGGACGCCGACCCCAAGGAGATTGACAAGGCGCTTAAGGCGCTGGGGGCGGAGATTTTCGGGTACATGTTCGGCATTGGGGGTGAGATGGATACGGATGCCCGTAGCGGTCGAGTTTCGGCCTTTGATTTTGCTGAGCACCTGCTGCACATGATACAGGATGAGGACGAGGCCCACTCGATAGCGGCTGGATTCCTATGGCACATTCTCTCCTGCAGCATTTTCGTGGACAAGTCCACGAACCAACTGATGGTGAAGATGTTGTCGTTATTCTATGATTGGGACCGAGTGGTTGGCACGGCTTGGGGGACGGGAGTGCTTGCACTATTGTATCGGCATCTGGGCGAGGCTTCCCGGGGAGAGGTAGCAAGCATAGCGGGGTGCACCTATCTGCTTCAGGTAAATGAACTTTGTTTTTTATTTCGTTGCAGTAATTATTTCATTATTTAAGTTATTATTAACCAAACATATTATTTATTTTGCATGTAGATGTGGATATGGATGTACTTTATATATTTTCCGGGGAACCCTAACCCCCTCCCAGGAATGGGCGACGATTGACCGACGCGCTGCTCGGTATTATATCCAACGCTCTGCGCTGCGCGATATCGACACTGGTCGACATTACCGGCGTATTTTGGACGAGTATCGGCCCGAGGACGTAAGCACCCTAATGTTGTTATTACTTATTGGTCATCTATGATTAAATTGCTATTTCATTGTACTTTTTCCGTTGCAGGTATGTTGGATGCCGTATGGTAGTATAGATTTTGTCGGAGCTTATAGGGCGTCCACTTACCGAGGGACGATCGCGTTCATGGACGTCGAGGAGCCGTACATGCCTGATCGGGCGGTGCGACAGTTTGGAGGTCGACAGAGCAGGCCATTGGATGTCATAGAGTCGTCGTCCGCTTACCGGCCAACCAGGTTTAGGGGGAAAGATACATATAAGCTTTCATTTCCTCGTGCATGCGACGGCTGGGAGCACCTCGACGAGCATATGTGTTCATACATTTTGGAGAGCCCGATGGCCGTCCCGGCGTGGGACGTGGACGAGGAGTACTTAGACTGGTTTTTACAGATCTCACATCCGTATGTGAGCCCCTCGTCACGACTCCAGCCTCGTATTCGAGCTTCTCCTCCCGCTGTGGATGCTTACAGAGTATGTTTTTCCACAATCCTTGTTCTAAATGTTTGTTTTGGTTATTCTTGACACTTGTGTTGTTGTTTTACAACGTTTGGCCATGGCGACAACATTCGCTTGGGATATCGCTCAGAGTCTGGGCGGCGATCTGAATTGGGACCATATGCTGACCATTTTATGCGGCGACGAGCTTCCTGAAGCTGCACCCCTTATCCGCGCGTCGCAACTATCATCACAATCGTTGGGTGGTGGTGCCGAGTCGTCCTCAGCCGCAGAGCATTGAGCCCGAGCGGGGCGTGTCCAGTCTATATACGAGAGAGGAGAGTCCTATAAGGCCGTGGCTGCGTCGAGCGATGACGAGGTGTAGCTACTGGCATTGTTGCATGTTTACGGTTTGATTTCGTAGGGATAATATGGATTATGTATTGACATTTTGTGTATATATACACGTTTACTTTTCAATGCATATGCAATTTTAAGAAATTGTTCATTAGGGTTCTTGACTACAATGGAGTCGTATATAGCCTTGTTACAACGGTAAGATGTTGGGCGCATCCGGGATGCGCCCAACATCTTACCGTTGTAACAAGGTAACTTCTTGGGCGTATTCCGGATGCGCCCAACGGCCTTTGATTTACGAGGCAATTTGTCAATAAAGTCGTGTATATAGCTTAAATAGAACACCTCATATACAACTTGGAAAAGAAGTGGATTTACATTGACTAATTTATCCAACTCCATCCCGCTCCAACATTTGTCAACTCTAAGTACAAGGTCTAAAGAAATATGTCACCGTTACCACTCATCCTTCTTTGGATAACGTAATCTTGCATCCTAGCCTGAAATGGTTGCTCCCATCCTTCAACGCTTGCATCTTTCCATCGGGTCCAAACTCCGGGCGAGGGTGGAATCGGACATAGGTCATCAACTAGCCAAACCTTTACAAATAAGGATGATTAGAATACATCACAAAGAAATAAAGGTTAATGATGATCGAATGTGGAAATGCTTACCGGTACAAAATGGTCATGGTTGCCTACAAGGGCTATTGCATGCACTTTTGTGGGAGATTGTGCGCCTAGGGGAGCCCACATTGGGAGGCATGTGTGAGGTCCAGAATATGATAGCACAACAAGAGCCACCTGGAATCGTGTGGCAAATGCCAAGACAACAATGGGTACTTCCATCCAGTGATCCCTCGTACACACCCCAGTAAAATTCATAGACCTGATGAGGTCAGATATGGGGGTTACAACATAAGTCGGGGTGTACAACGCTCGACGTTGTTGCAACTCCTTCGAAAGCTCAAATCGGACATACATATACTGGTCTTCGACATCCACTTGTAGTACAACAAGCGAACGGTACCCATAGTGACCATCGCCCATTACATTTTGTACTCCTCTAATGTAGGCTAACATAAACGAATCAATATTATCTCGGCCCCAATCGAAGTCGAGGTAATTAATGCCCGTGTTGGCCTTAGGTGGCCCACAATTGCTTTCCTTGCCAGGCGAGATTCCGCTGCGCCCCTTACCTTTACAAATTCAAGGGTTAGAATAAATTACAAAGAAATAACGATTAATGATGATCGAATGTGAAAATGCTAACCGCTTGGAGGATGTCCTTTAGATCCCACTGAGGAATTTTTCCGATCCTCGGCCTTCTTCTTCTTTTCCTCGTCCTTCTTTCTTTTTTCTTCCGCCATGTGCTCAAACCAACTAGGGTCCCTCTTTGTATCGTTCTTCTTCTTTTTAGGTCTCCCCTTCTTGGTCGAAGCGGCCGGGGGCTCTTCTGCGGTACACGATCTAGAGTCATGGAAAACTCTGTATTTGCGTGCAAAGTGAGTCTTCAGCTGGGTGCAATTCTTCGTTGCTCCACTCTCCAAAGATGGCACCTAAGACGATATCTTCTTCTGAGATCAATACGCCATCATTCGGTGCGGGATCAACATGCCCAACCCCTTCCCACTTGATTTGCTTCCAATAACTGTGGATTTCACTTGGCCTCAACGGGAAACCGGTCTTTACATATTCTTTGATCGTGTGTGGGCAAGGCAGGCCTAGAGTGGCTCTCCAAAACACATCACGACATTCTTCATCGGGAATTTTTCCTTGTATGGCCCTAACAACTTGGGCGTATAAAATTCTTAAGCACTTTTCCGACACCTTATAAAGAATGCGCCTGAAAAATATCTTCACCACAGGCGGGCCGGTTACGATCTCTGTGGGCGCCTTAAAAGCACTCTGCTCCATATCACCCCTGACTTCCCGAATCTGATCAACATACATATTGTCGATTTTCTGCACGAGGGTCTCCAAGCCTCCAACCGACGATTCAATCTCGTCCTTCAGCATAGAGTGCTGACTCTCGACCCTGAAATTAAATACTCAAGTTAAGCTTAGTTGCATATATCAATTTAGATTTTAGATGATTGCTTGTGAATTTACCTGTTTGATGATATTGTGCCGAAATGGAGTATCGTGTCACACCATGCACAGACTAACATCTCCTTATAGTCCCTAAGCCATACCCTCTTCACGTATTCCATCAGCCAGGGTAGCTTCTTCCACTTCTCCGTCAAGTACTCAAGTCGCTCATTATACACATCCTCAGTCGGCGACCTTAACAACCAATGAATATTACCACTAAAATGGTCAACATTGGGGACCCATTTCATGGCAAAACCCTCCACGTTGCGATTCACATGGACCCTACACAACAGATGCTTCGTGTTGGGAAAGACTATATCGACGGATTTCGTCAGACCGAGTTCTCGATCTGACATGATCGCCGCCGGTTCCCGTCCCCCGAGAATGATCTTTAGGCGGTCCAACGCCCATGTGTAGTGCTCTGTCGTCTCATCATACATGAATACGATCGCAATACAAAATGTACGGTTGGTGCAAGTGAATCCAACAAACTCCAACAAAGGTATACTGTACCTGTACATGTATGAATTATAAGAAATAAGGTATGCAATTATAAGAAATAAGGTATGCAATTAAATATTCATAATAATTGCTCCATAATTAAACATAGTCATACCTGTTCGTCTTGTAGGTCGTATCCATGATGACGATGGAGGAGAACAAACTCAACAAATGCATTGCTCCGGGGTGAGAAATAAAAATATCACTCAAAACCTCCCTCCCTTCTTCATTGCGACGCGTCTCATAGCTTGTATAATAACGCCTCGCCTCTAGAAAATCCAGCATGTACTGCGGCACCGTCATATTGCCCCTACATTTCAGCCTCTCCCGACTCTTGTAATTGTAGAGTTGGTTCCTTGATGTCAAGCATTTGGGATCCTCATGTAGAAATAGACTTATAATAGCCTTCGGCTTTATTCCGGAGGCTGACAAACTTTTCACACGCTCTCGTTGATCCTGCGAAAGCCTCCCAACAAATGCATGACCGATCAAACTACTAGAAAGCTCATGGTCATGCGATCCACAAGCGACATATAATCTCCAACGGTCAGATTTCAGCCAATCACCCTTCACAATCACCCCATGCAACTGAAACGGACACTCACTTTTCTTTGTCCTCGCATTGTATTTCCGTTTAGGGGTTGCCTCGGTACCGTCACCCGTCTTCTTCTTCGCCGCTCTATATGGCCCAGCCTTCTCACACGACAGTATGACCTTTCGGTTAGGCCATGACTTACTTATTACAATCACCATACGCAACTCCAAACCTAAGTTCTTAGCCCAACTGATCATACTATCTCTATCACTCCATTCTTTATCCGTAGTAAAATAAGAAGAATAATCCACTGGCGAATAGTCGCTATCACTAGAGTCCTCCTATTTATGATAAATAATAAATTAAAACATTTTAAATTATAAATTATCGTAAACATTTTAATCAAAGTTCTAAACTACAACACACTACTGTAAAACTACATTTCAAATAAACTTATAAACTACAACAAACTACTGTAACTTGCTACATTTAACTTGCTACTGTAAATTAATATATTCAAATACACTTTGTAGTAAATATATACTTACTCGTAAATTATCAAGACCGGGTGCGTCATCCAAGTGCTCAACTGGACTAAGTACAGCATCCATCCTTGACAAAGACATATTCTTGAATGGAAAAACTCCAACAATGGATAAACCCCAAGCAATAGTTGCATATATATAGCAACAAGATGGATAAATCACAAGAAGTTACCGTTTTACAACGGTAACTTTTTGGGCGCATCTGGGTTGCGCCCAAAAACTACCGTTAACTTCTTAGACGCATCCGGGATGCGCCCAAAATGTCACATTTTAAATTTTGAATTAATACTTTTTAAATATTTTTTTAAACTATTTTTATATTTATTTTAAAAATTTTGGAAAACCGGTTTTAACAAACCGGGTTCAGATTTTTTCACTAAACCGGTTTTTTATTAATTTCTCGAATTTTACAAAACCGGGTATCAGCCCTTGGGCGCATCATTGATGCGCCCAATGTTAAAACTTTTTTTTAAAAAAAAATTTGCCCAGTTTGGACGCATCCGGGATGCGCCCAAACTAGGGTGCGCCGTAAGATTTTGCGGGTGCGAACATAAATCCCCTAAAATTATTCTAATTATTTTCACTACTCACATTTTTCTAATAAAATACACATATCTATATATTTTTTTTAATCAAACATATTTTTTTATACAGCCATATTAAAATGACCGTTTTAGACGGAAAGGCAGGTTTCATAATAACCATTTCTTATATACGTACGTATACGATTCTGGAGCATATACATATACAATTGTGTCATATACCTAGTTAGTGGGCTGAGTAAGCAGAATGGGCCGATTGGGCCGGTGATTGCTTGTGGGTTATAAGCCGAGTTGCCTTGATGGCAGGAGTATAGAATAACAGACGTAACAAATCTTTCTCCTCTCTCCTGTCTCTTTCTCCCTCTCATTCTCTCTCTTCATCTCATATCCATTACAAAATACAAATTGCACCTTTGTTGGATGACGCTTCAAAAGAACATATCCGTAAGTATTAATTAAGCCAAACTTTATAGATTTAGTTAATTGATACCGACAAAAAGCTTTGGTTATGTCAAATCGAAGGAAAAATGGAGCTAACGTGCGACCATTTTATACAACATATGTCGGACAACATTTAAATACCCTATGCACTTAATATAAGAATAACAATTAAATCCAATTAAGTTACCACGATTAGATTCAAAGGCATTGGAAATTCAAATTGTTGTGGCAAGACAGGTCACCATATTCCATACGCATATATATAAGATAGATTGATAGACCAATAGTTCATCAATAATGATTTCATTGAATAAAGGGGATTTTTTCTACTATGAATAGTGGTTCATTCAAAGAAAAAGAAAGTAGCTTTTAAAGGAGAATATATTTTTCTTCTGAAAAGAGAGAGAATATATAGTTTTCAACCACATAACATGACTGATCGTAATTTTTCTAAATGAATGGTGTACTATATATATGTGCTCAATTTAATTTATAAATTAAAATATATGATTGGATAGAGCTAGTTAAGTGATGATAAAATTTGGTAAAGCAAATGAACTGATTTCATTAGATATAATGTAATCAATTAGCTAGTTTCATAAGGGACTACCTAGCTAAAGTATGATCTATCATTTCAAGCATCTATTCGTTGTTATTTCATAAACATCTCATTCCCCATGCTTCAAATCGAGAGATTTGATGCAATTAGTCTTGAGGAAACTACCCAACTTTGAAAAAATTGACCCAATCCATCATTCAAGAATCTTAATTATAACCAAGAATCGTCGTGACCCAAAACTACTAGAAGAAAAACACCAAGTCTACAGATTAATTAAAATGAGATGGAGTATAACGAGATTAAATTTATGACACAAACGTACTCTGACATTGCATATTTAACCAAGCCACCAATGTTTTACCGTTGCATCCTTTGGATCTAGTCCACAACCTTATAAGGCAGAACAAAATCTTGCAACTTAATTAGGACTCCATACATAACAACTTATAATGTTATTTGGTGAGAAATAGATAGAAAAGAGAGTGAAAAGAATTCAATTCTTGTTCAATCGAAAGTAGTACTTTACAATGAAGTGATTAAAGCTACTTATAGAGTACATGAGCAACTAACTAGAGCTTAGCAGAATGCTCACACAGAAAGCTATATTTGTTGTAGTGATGACGAGGAAGCAACACTCTTCACCCCCCGCAAGCTAGAGCATGGAAAGATCATGTCCAGCTTAACATCAAGAGTTGTTGATGAGATGATGGAAAAATATTGGTGAAGATGTCAACTAGTTGCTCAACAAGCCCTCCATGACTTTGTCCCTTAGATAGTTGAAGTGATAATCTATCTCTATGTATTTAGTTCTTTCGTGGAATACATGATTGAAGTGATGAACTATTATTACAATCAACTGGCTTGGTGGAGGAAACCCCTAGATCATTGAGCAGACGCACCAGCCAAGTGACATCAGCAACAGCTTGTGCCATTGCATGATATTCTTCCTCAGTCGAGTTGCGAGACACCACACTTTACTTCTTCAATTTCCAACTGACTAGAGAATCACCAAGGAGAAGAGCATATATATCACGTGACTGAACGCCTAGAGACAGAACAAGAAACCTAATACGAGTCTGAATAGGCGAATAAGCTAGGACTATCACAACCAATGAGCACGATACCACATCATGAAGTTGTTGGGATTAGATGCGTATAAGCGGAATTTCAGAAAACTATTTTCTAGCATCTAACAAGGATCTCATGTACGAATCAATTAGAGGTAGAGTTACATACCGTTTGATGCGAGCCTAAAACGTTCCTGCAGGATTTCAGCGGAGATCGAAAGCCCAAAGTGTGGCTTCTCTACTTGGTCCACATGAGTATGAAATCTGGATTGCCTTGACGTCGTCTGCTAGAACGAACGAACGAAGGACAACTTGGCTTCACTTTGAGATGCAGTTCGGCCGCGTGCAGTAGTGGAGGAGAGTCCTCCTCTTGTGAACTCTTTCACATGTATATGCGTACGTGTCTTCTTGGAGGGGGGTTAACATGTTCTATTTTGTTTGTTTCCAAAAACAATTAATTATGTAAGATCCTATCTTATCATAATTAATGGATATAATATCTTTATATTATTTCCATATATCTTCTAATAAGATATCTCCTTATCAAGTATTTATTAATGGTAACTTTTACCCATTAATAATAAAAGCCAATATCCCAATTAACGCCATAGGGACGAAATCCATATCTAATATGGGCTTTCGGTTCGGTTTGATCCAGCCCGATAACTCTATGTGTGTGACCTCATAGGACCCGGTTATTATAGCCATGAGCCTAATCCGATTAAGCCCATTGATCGTAGTTGGCTTCTAACAAAGCACTACGATCCCTAAAGTTCTTGGATTATAAATCTCTATTAATTGTCCTATTCCATGTTCGATAATTGCACCTTTGATTAAATGACACAATTCCTTCAATCTCCCACTTGTCCTTAAAACAAGTGTGCAATGTTAAATTCCTTTGTCTCTTAGTGTCTTATTTGATGATATGATGACATTCATATCTCTTATCAAATGTGTTCCTTGAACTCCTGAGTTTGAACTGTCAAATAACGGATGATTACAGATAATCCATCCGAGCATGGCCATGCATTTTTCAGTTCTCGCTCTTCAAGTGGCCGAGACACCATTCCCGTCCTATGTATCACAGTATACATGAAGCAGGAGGACTTCTCCAGTCTTGCATGACTATACCTCCCACTCAACTTTTGGCAATCTCAATCACTGCCTTTATAACTGCATGTTACGGTCAGCGTTTAACAGCGTCAAAGACATACCAATCATCAAGAGAAACCATATCACACTCATGTATGAGGAATCTACCAATCATGGTTTGACTTAAAACTCTTCAATCCCTTTTGGAGAGTCTTAAGGTGGGTCTGTCCTATACGTATCATCCATACATATCTATGTAATTGACTAGACATCTCTATGTCCCCATAGCCCATGAAACCTGGCGCTATCAGTCAACTTACAATATAGTCTTTAATGAAGTCATTTATGTCCTAGTTAATGACTCAGACTATGGACATTGAATAATTCATAACTTCAGTTCACTTAATGGGGTTTCATTCACCAAAACACTTATGATGAGTCCATTTGCATATTATAAATTATTTGGACATTTTATTTAACTCCAAGCAATAATCAAATAAGAATGAAAACTGTATATCATAAAATCAAGCATAAAATGTGTCTGACATTCATAAAACAAGTTCATAATGTGACTATGCAATCTCAAAGCCATTCTCCAATGTGCTTGAGGCCCTTGGCCCTAGCGTGACTCTCATGCTTGGGCCTAGGCATAGGCTTGGTCAATGGATCTGCAATGTTGTCATCTGTGTGCACTTTGCACATTCTGACATCTCCTCTATCAACGATATCCTCGAACGACTAACTCGTCATCACCCCCAAATACCAAGAAATCATCCTTGGTCCTTCTCAAGTACTTCAGGATGTTCTTGGCCGCACACCAGTGTGCATCTCTTGCATTTTGA
Organism: Rheum nobile; assembly: GCA_027886185.1. Taxonomy (NCBI): domain Eukaryota; kingdom Viridiplantae; phylum Streptophyta; class Magnoliopsida; order Caryophyllales; family Polygonaceae; genus Rheum; species Rheum nobile. The sequence continues at coordinate 2,518,201 of WOAB01000531.1, read as the reverse complement.
ACTTGTCAAGAACCTTATCTATATAAGTTCCTTGACTTAGTCCAAGCAGTCTCTTAGATCTATCTCTATAGATCTTGATACCCATTATGTACTCTGCTTCTCCTAGGTCCTTTATTGAAAAACATTTCTTCAGCCATCCCATAACGGACTCTAGCATCGGAATGTCATTTCCAATGAGCAGTATGTCATCCACATACAGAACCAAGAATACCACTTTGCTCCCACTAAACTTCTTGTAAACACAAGGCTCTTCTTCGCATCTGATGAAGTCAAACTCTTTGATAGCTTCATCAAATCGAATGTTCCAACTCTTGGATGCTTGCTTAAGTCCATAAATGGACTTCTCAAGCTTGCATACTTTCCTAGGGTCTGTTGGATCTTCAAAACACTCTGGCTGTGTCATGTACACATCCTCTTCCAAATACCCATTTAGAAAAGCGGTCATGACACCCATTTGCCAAATCTCATAATCATAATATGCGGCAATAACTAGGAGTATCCTAATGGACCTGATCATTACGACCGGTGAAAATGTCTCATCATAGTCAGTACCATGAATCTGTTTAAAACCCTTGGCAACTAGCCTTGCCTTGTAAACAGATACATTTCCATCTTTGTTTGTCTTGAGTTTAAAAACTCATTTGCATCCAATGGGTTTTACCCCATCTGAAAAATCTATCAAGTCCCAGACTTGATTTTCAGACATAGAATCCATTTCAGATTTCATGGCTCTAAGCCATTTCTCGGAGTCTGGACCCGTCGATGCTTGCTTATAGGTGGCAGGCTCTCCGCTTTCTAAAAGCAGAACATCAAGGCTTGTAGTCAAGATGAAATCATTATATCGTCTTGGCTATGCCCTTGGCCTGTTTGATCTACGTGTGGGTTCAACAACTGGAGCATTTTTCACAACTGTTTGTGGGTCCTCATTCGAATCTGGTTCTTGAGAGATTGGTTCCTGGACACCTCCAGATACTGACATCTCCTCGTCGGCATCGTCCATGTCGACCTGTTGTTGGGTTTGTTGCTCATCTTGAACCACTTCAAGATGAACATTTCTCCCACTTGGCTTCTTGGAAACAAATTCTTTTTCCAAAAAGACAATATCTCTTGCAACAAACACTTTCTGCTCTGTGGGATTGTAGAAGTAGTATCCATTGGTTTCCTTAGGATACCCTATAAAGAAGCATTTATCTGATTTGGGTACAAGCTTATCTGATAGTAAACACTTTACAAAAGCTCCACATCCCTAGATTTTCAGGAAAGACAGACTTGGAACTCTTGCAGTCCATATCTCATATGGTGTCTTGTCTACAGTCCTAGACGGAGTCTTGTTTAGTGTAAACGCAACGGTTGTGAGGGCATATCCTCAGAAGGATACTGGAAGGTTAGCAAAACTCATCATTGAACAAACCATGTCCAACAGGGTCTTGTTCCTCCTTTCAGACACACCATTCATTTGTGGCGTGCCTGGTGGAGTCAGTAGTGTTATGATCCCACAACTTCTCAGATGGTGATCGAACTCCTGACTCAGATATTCACCACCGCGATCTGATCGAAGTGCCTTTATCTTCTTGCCAGTCTGAGTTTCTACTTAATTTTGAAACTCTTTGAACTTTTCAAAGGATTTAGATTTGTGCGCCATTAAGTAGATATACCCATATCTACTCATGTCGTCAGTAAATGTGATGAAGTATCGATAGCCTCCTCCAGCTTCTGTGCTATTATTTGATAGGTGTCATTTCATGCACCTTAACTAGTGATTATTGACATATTTTAGATGGAGTTTTGGAGTATATTTAGGCTAAGTCTGTAATCCAGAAGAGTAGTTGAGAAGTGAAGATATCCAAGGTTTTACGGCTTAGATGAAGATGATGAGGATCTGCTGAAATTTATTGGAGAAGACTACTAACACTTGGTAATAAAGAAGAGCAGAAGAGGAGCTGAAGAGAGAAGAATGGCGCCCCGCGTCAGAGCCACCGCGACCCAACGATGGGTCTCAGAGAAGAATGCCGCCCCGCGGTGGAAATCACGCCCCGCGGCCATTTGCTGGGCGAAACAAATTAATTAAGAGGACGCCGCGCGCTAATGCTGGAATTGGAGGAAATTAGGCCCAAAGGATAATAGGCCCAATAGAAGTTGATGCCACGTGATGCTGATTTAATATTAGGCCCATGAAGTACCGACCCGTGAAGGAGGAGGAAAGGCCCAAGGTGAAGGCTGGAGCTCGTACCGCGCCGCGTGAATTGAATGCGGGAATTGAAGAAGCGTGAATTGATACGGGATGATGACGTCAGCAAGCTGAGAGGAATTGATGTTGGGCCGCTGCATTGATGTTGGGCCGTGCTGGGACAAAATGCTTCACGAGAGAGAAGCCGAGAATTCGGGGATTGTTCCGCCAGTTTCGGTTGATTATATTTGGTTATTATTTTATTGTTATTTCCTTTTATTATTTTTATCTCTTTTAGAATTAGGTTAAATACTCTTTGTTTTCCTAGTTTTCAGAAAAAAGTTCCAAAGTTTTACAAGTTCGTCTGCCTCCAGGGTTTTCAACCCATGGAGAACTAAACACCTTTGTTCTACTAGACGATTGAAGCAATACAGTCAATGTGTTTGTGAGATTTCTATCCCTTGTTCTTATCCTTATAAGTGTTGGATTGATTCTCTTGGTTATATTGATTATTGATTTCTTGTTATTCTTCATAGTCTGGCCAACTAGGTTGAATGCTTTCTATCAATTGCTAGGATTGCATATAGGGGTTCCGAGTGCATATCTAGTGGCAAACACAATTGTGCGTATAGGGGTTCCGAGCGTACAATTGTGAGTGAGAATCAGTTGCATGTTAAGTAGGGGAGTGAGTACTTGTACGTCTTTCTACTTGCATGTATCCTATATCCTTGTGTGCATTTCTATTGCTGTGTTGGTGCTAAAGTACGCTGACAACTGTGAGAATTAGTGGTATTTTATCATTGGCATAGTAATAAGTCTATTGACAACTATGAGAATCAATAGTATTTAAGATCAGGGTGGGAACAACTATAAGGATAGTAAAAGAACTTGGATTAAATAGATTTCAGTGATCAAATTACATTGCTGTATTGTGGATCTCGCTCTAGTAGGACTACTTTCCCTCATTATATTTCCTCAACTTAACCAAACTTGTTTGCTCTGCTTGCTTTGTGTTCTCTTGATAACTAAACCCCCCGTTTGTGTTACTTGTCATTCACACTTGCATACTTCATTCGATCTTCCCTGTGGGTTCGACCCTTACTTGCTTGCTATACTTCTGTTTAGTAGGTCTGTTAGGATATTTTAATTTGACTAGGCTAAGAAACGATACTTGCACTGTGCACTTTTAGCCCGTCAAATCTCCTATGGCAAGTGCAGCAACCCTTGCTCCATTTCCAACGCGCATGTCTATCTCTCCCTTCTCCAAATGCCACCTACTTATTAGTCCCTGCACATTCAAAATAATGTGAGAACCTCATCCGGTATCGAATACCCAAGTAGTAGCTTTGGCTGTTAGGACTTCAATAACAAAAATACCTGAAGTGGAGCTCACAGTTCCATTCTTCTTGTCTTCCAGGTACTTGGGGCAGTTTCTTTTCCAGTGCCCCTTGGCCTTTTAATAGAAACAATCATGCTCAACAACCACCTTTGGCTTCTCAGCTGCCTTGGGTTGGGCAACTTTCTTGCCTTTCCCTTGGTTTTGTTGCTTCCCTTTAGGCCCCTTCTTGAATCCTTTCCCTTTGTTGATCAAAAGAACTTCTTTCTTGTTGTTAACTTGGATGTTTTGCTCAGCTATTTTGAGCATGCCATGGAGTTCATTCAGGTTTTTTTCAATTCCATGCATATGGTAGTTCAATCTAATTTGAGCGAATCCATCATGCAAGGAGTGCAAAATGATGTCAGTAGCCAACTCTTGGCTATATGGGGAACCCAGTGCTGCCATTTGATCAAAGAGACCAATCATATCAAAAACATGGGCACTCACTGGTTTACCCTTCTCAAGTTTGCGCTCTAATATGGCCCTGTGTGTCTCATACCTCTCAATCCTGGCCTGCTTCTGAAACAACACTTTCAGGTTAGTCATGATTGTATGAGCATCCTGGCGTTCAAACCTCTTTTGAAGGCCATGCTCCATAGCTGCGAGCATAAGGCAAGTGACAGGCACCGAGTTAGCTCTCATCTCCTTTTCTTTCGCCTTCTCCTCAACAGAAGAAGCGTCAGTCAAGGTAGGGATAGGGTTATCTAGAACGTCCTCATGTCCTTCGGATATGAGAACAATTCTCAAGCTCCGTTCCCAATCAAGGAAATTTGTTCCATTGAGTTTGTTCTTCTCAACAATTGAGCGCATGGTGAATTTCAAGTTATCGTTGCTAGACATGATATCTACATAAGAAGTAACATACATATAAGTTTATGCTTGACATGCAAAAGCTCAAAATTAAATATGCTTAAAAATTTAAGCAGATGCATATTTTATTCAAATTAAGTTTGTCCCCAGTGAATAAAACGATTCCAAGACCCTATCTCAGATAAGACCTAAACGTACTTTGGCACTTCCCTAAGTCTCATGTGATCAAGGTAAGTAACATTTACTAATTATAACTCCTTATAATTCTTGGTTGATGGCCCACATCCTATGTTAGACTCATCTCTATGCCTCAAGATCCAAAACTTTGCCTTTTGGTCTCTTGTTGAGTATAACCATATCAAGATTTATGAATCACTTATATAGATCCACCCTCACTATCCCAAGGTCAAAGAAGGACACCTCGCTTTGGCGAAACCTATATATCAAACGAATTCCAAGGGCCTTATGAGTTATGACATGGAAAGGCAATACCTCAATATTCTTTTAGGGACTTAAGCATGCAATGGTTGTCTATTTACTGAACAAAATAGCATAAACAAACAATCATGCAAGACTTAAAATAATAAAGCATTCAAAATGCAATAATTAATTGTGATCCTAGTATGGCCCCTAAAAACCAAAATTAAAGATCTAATCTTCAAGGGTCTTGTACTTCATGGATCTCCATCCTTGGTACCCTTCATGGATCTCCATCCTTGGTCTTCTTAGGATATTATTTTCTTGTATTACATAATTTTCTAAATAATCTAATTACTGAAAATTAAATTACAAAAATACATAACGATGCGCAGATTATGTACAAGAAAACATAACGATACGCATATCGTATTTTCTATCCTAAAATGGGCCATACTAGTCACCTCATGCAAGCTATAATATCATAATATTTAAATCATGCATGCAATAATAATATAAAATATTATCAACAATATTAATCTAATTAATAACAATAAACAATTTAAATAAATTTAAATAAATCATTATTAAATTAAATAAATCATCTCATGAGGTAAATAATTCAATATCAAATTCTTAATTCAAACTAAAATCAATATATAGAATTAATCATAATTAATCATTAAAATGCATTATTGGATAAGATATGCATAAACAAGGTAAGATATCAAATATCCTTATCTTAATCAAGTGAGAATCTATCCTAACAACTTTTAGGAAATTATATTATAGATAATATCAAATATTATCCAATTGGGCAAATAAAATCTTATCTTATACTTTTTAGGAAAATATCCTCAAACCCAAAATCTACCCAACCGGACCGAGTCGCGCCTGGGTCCAACCCGGATCAACCCGCTCCCACCGAACCACGCAACCACTGCGTAGACCGACCCGAGCCCAGCCCGGACCACGCGAAGACTGCGGTCTGTACTGTGCAGAACCGTGCCCAGCCGCAGTCCGTTGAGCCCATCGAGCCACCCCTGAGCCGCGCCCACCGTGGAGCGCCCGACCCGTGCTGAGTCTCACAGACATGCACCGAGCCGCACAGGTGCACATGGCTCCATCTGCGGTCTACACTGTGCATACCCGACCGAGTGAGCCATGGTGTGCGCTGAACCGGATCCAATCCGGTTCGGTACTATTCAGATTTTTTTTTCTTTTTTTGAAACAGTTTCAAAAAATCCAGGAAAAAAAAATTGGGTAATTGATCCATCTTATGAAAATCAAAATCTTCATCTAATGATTTAAAACATGCCAACAAAAATCATATCTCTTGCATAATTAAATCATATGAATCAAGTATGGGTAGAATAATTTTACATGCATATTTGTTCATAAAGTTCTACAACTTTACTAATCCAATCAATCAAAATCATAATTTTAATCATGCAAATTAACCTATATATCAATATACCACTTAATTTGAATCAAGACATGCATCAAAAATAACTCTTTTAATATTTTGATCCTATCAATTTATGCAAGAGACTCTGATACCACTGTTGGGATTAGATGCGTATAAGCGAAATTTCAGAAAACTATTTTCTAGCATCTAACAAGGATCTCATGCACGAATTAATAGGAATCAATTAGGGGTAGAGTTACATACCGTTTGATGCGAGCCTGAAACGTTCCTGTATGATTTCAGCGGAGATCGAAAGCCCCAAGTGTGGTTTCTCTACTTGGTCCACACGAGTCTGGAATCTGGATCGCCTTGACGTCGTCTCCTAGAACGAACGAACGAAGGACAACTTGGCTTCACTTTGGGATGCAGTTCGGCCGCGTGCAGTAGTGGAGGAGAGTCCTTCTCTTGTGAACTCTTTCACATGTATATGCGTACGTGTCTTCTTGGAGGAGGGTTAACATGTTCTATTTTGTTTGTTTCCAAAAACAATTAATTCTGTAAGATCCTATCTTATCATAATTAATGGATATAATATCTTTATATTATTTCCATATATCTTCTAATAAGATACCTCCTTATCAAGTATTTATTAATGGTAACTTTTACCCATTAATAATAAAAGCCAATATCCCAATTAATGCCATAGGGCCGAAATCCATATCTAATATGGGCTTTCGGTTCGGTTTGATCCAGGACGATAACTCTATGTGTGTGACCTCATAGGACCCGGTTATTATAGCCATGAGCCTAACCCGATTAAGCCCATTGATCGTAGTTGGCTTCTAGCAAAGCACTACGACCCCTAAAATTCCCGAATTGTAAATCTCTATTAATTTTCCTATTCCATATTCGGTAATTGCACCTTTGATTAAAGGACACAATTCCTTCAGAAGTTCCATGTATATACTTGAGAGTGTGAAGAAGCGCAACATAGTGAGTTGTATAAGGGTGCTGCATGAATTCACTAAGTGCATGGACAACAAAGCACAATCCAGGCCGAGTATGTGTAAGAAAATTGAGTTATCCTATGAGTGTCCATTAAGGAGTAGGATCATTCAAAGGATCACCATAAGTGGGCAAGAGATTGCAATGCCGTGGAAAAGGGGTATAAGCTGACTTTAAGGAAGAGATATCAACATCTTGAAGCAGTTCTTTGGTGAACTTTCGTTGAGTAAGAGATATGCTAGATTTGAGGTAAGAAACTTCCAAGCCAAGGAAGTAATGAAGTTTGCCTAAATCCTTTTGTTGAATTCTTAGTCAAGGAACGCCTTGATAGAGGCAATACCAATGTTGTCACAACTAGTAAAGGAGATCTTCCACATATGTTTGCAACAATGGTAATCTTTTGCTCAGAGCTCTTGGTGAAGAGAGAGCAGTCATTTTTGGGCTGAAGGAATCTAAGAAAAATAAGAGCACCTGAGAGGCGGTGAAACTATTGTGTGGATGCTTGTTGAGACCATAGACGAACTTCTTGAGACGACACACATAATAGTTGAGGATTAGGCTGGCCATCTGGTATCTTCATGAACACTTCTTCATCCAAAGTGCCATGTAAGAAGGCACTATTCACATCCAGTTGATGTAGATGTCAACCTTTTGATGTAGCCACTGAGATAATACTTCTTATAGTGGCCATCTTAACCACTGGAAAAATGTTTCTTGGTAGTCAATACCAGCTCTTTGAGTGAAACCTTTGGCCACTAATCGTTCTTTAAACCTCTCTATGACACTCACCTTATAGACCCACTTATACCCAACAAACCTTTTCTCATAGCCAGAATCCAGTTAGAATCTTGGGACGCCTCAAGGTAAGAGGTAGGCTCATGGTAAGAAGAGATAATATATATAAATGCATAATGGGAAGTAGGTAAAGAAACCATATTAACATGATAAGAAGACCATGAAGCATATGAACAAACATAATCTGTAAGATAAAAGGGATGCTTATGAGATTTATTTGAGTTCCTTAGAACATATAAAGTGGAAGAGGAATGAGGTGAGGAATGGTTGGTGGTGACATTTGAAACAACAAGAATAGGGCCAGTAAGGCTAGGAGTAGGTGTAGGAATAGGTAAGGAAGGGTTGTGATCAATAAAAGAAAGTGAAGGTAAAGTAGGTGAAATATGAGTTGTCTTTGGTAAGAAAATTTGTGAAGGAAAGTCAAGAATGACAATAGGGAGAGTGGCACTAGAGTGAAATGATTTCATGTGGTGATTAGGATAATGTTGTTCATGGAAGGTAATGTCACGCGAATGGAACACTTCTTTGTGTTTGTAGATCAAGGACAATATGGTCTTTCTTGCCAAAGGAATAGCCAAAAAATACACAAGGAGAAGCATGTGACTGAAATTTGTCTCTAACTCTTTTGAGGGTAGAAACAAATGCTAGACAATCAAAGGATTTCATGAAGTTGTAGTAAGGGGATTGTTTAAAGAACAAAAGGAGATTTATTGTGAAGAGAAGGAAGAAGGGTACAATTTATAATGAATGTGGCAATGAGAATTCAATAACCTAGTATTTGTAGGGAACATTGGACAAAAAGAAAAGAGCACTAGCCACCTCAAAAAGGCGCTTATAGTGCTATGAAAGAGGAACCTAGGGTTTGAGGAAAAGGAGGAGGGGAATTTGGTGAGAGATGAAGAGGGTTATATTGTATAAAATAAAGAAGTGGTTCTTGACAGATATCGATAGTTTTAAGGGGTACGCGCGCCAAAAAAAATTTCAACGAAAACTAAAAGTGTCGATAATACACTATTGATATTTACACACTTTTCTAGTAGTGAATGTTGAATTCCGGTTCAACGTTCATGAAGACGCCAAAGGCCAAAACATCTTTGGCCCTGATTTCTTGTGATTTGTATTTTTTGGGGATGTCCTCAGCGGCTTGGGCTGGCTCCTTGCTTCACGTAGGGCGAGATCTTTGGCTCCTTATCCTGATTCTGGTACTGGTACTTGTCCTCCTCTTCTCGCGAAATGTGAGTGTCTCTTTCCACTTGCGATGAGAATTTTGGGTTCCTTCTCTTTCCTTCCACGGACCGCCGATGGTTGTTTCCGAGCTCTGACTGCTTCCTTGAACATTGGATTCACCTGAAAGGCTTCCTCGGGGGCAGGCTCTCCGATGCTCAAGTCAGTGGGGGTACACAGTCAAAAAGGAAGAGAAAGAATAACTCAAAGAAGGATTAAAACAAGGTCAAACGATCTAAATCTCGTAATCACCCTCTCACACTTTTTTGGTGAAATTGCTTGGAGAAGAAGAAGAAAGGAAACAGCCTACCAAGTGAGCTCTCTCCTCTAACCGAATTGCCCTCAAAAAGTGTCAAAAAAGTGATCCTTTCTCTCTCCAAAATGTGGAGTATTTATAGAGGGATTCTCTCCTCTTGAAGCTGCCACATGTCCCTCTACTGATGGGCCTTTCCTTGCAAATCATTTGGGCCTTTCTACCTCGTCGCAGCCCACGGGCCATATATATCTCTGGCGATACCAGCTTATTGCACGCGAGTCTTCTTCTTTCGGGTATTGCCAAATTTGACCCCCACAGCCAGCCCTCCAAGCTCTTCGCGAAGCAGAATATGAGTAAAGGCTTGGCTTATAACATTCCTTTGTAGATTCATCAGGTTTCTCCGCATAGAACTTTCTCTTTGTATACGTTCGCGAACACTCCTTGCGGAATTTATTCGGGCGACGTTTCGCTTTCCCGGGCTTTCAAATTTCAAATATTATCTCCCTGTTTCAACCTGTGCCGCGTGTCTCGCTCGACTTTTGCCATGTGTTGCTCTAGGGGGTCATTTCGTGTTCCGCTCTACCCCTAGTGGCTAGTGGTCTATAAAAGCCTTGCTCTGCGGTTTATCTTCCTCCATCATTGTTTCTTCCCTTCGTTTTTACCGAAATCCCTTTGAAGCTTTCATTGTCAGACTCTCTGGTGGCCTCCTCCTGCCAGTCTGGCGTTTCCAACGACCCACACTCTTCGACAGGTAGAGATTCCCTTTCCTTCTTCTTTCTCTTTGATCTTTCCTCCCTTAATTTCTTCAAACGAGAGAAATGTTGCATGGTGCGACATTGGAAGGCCTCTGGCCTGAAATTTGGAATTTCGGTGCAAATTTGGGCACCACCGACAAGCCCAATTTAGGCTAAGTCTGTAATCCAGAAGAGTAGTTGAGAAGTGAAGATATCCAAGGTTTTACGGCTTAGATGGAGATGATGAGGATCTGCTGGAATTTATTGGAGAAGACTACCAACACTTGGTAATAAAGAAGAGCAGAAGAGGAGCTGAAGAGAGAAGAATGGCGCCCCGCGTCAGAGCCACCGCGACCCAACGATGGGTCTCAGAGAAGAATGCCGCCCCGCGGTGGAAAGCACCGCCTCGCGGTGGAAATCACGCCCCGCGGCCATTTGCTGGGCGAAACAAATTAATTAAGAGGACGCTGCGCGCTAATGCTGGAATTGGAGGAAATTAGGCCCAAAGGATAATAGGCCCAATAGAAGTTGATGCCACGTGATGCTGATTTAATATTAGGCCCATGAAGTGCCGGCCCGTGAAGGAGGAGGAAAGGCCCAAGGTGAAGGCTGGAGCTCGTACCGCGCCGCGTGAATTGAATGCGGGAATTGAAGAAGCGTGAATTGATATGGGATGATGACGTCAACAAGCTGAGAGGAATTGATGTTGGGCCGCTGCATTGATGTTGGGCCGTGCTGGGACGAAATGCTTCACGAGAGAGAAGCCGAGAATTCGGGGATTGTTCCGCCAGTTTCGGTTGATTATATTTGGTTATTATTTTATTGTTATTTCCTTTTATTATTTTTATCTCTTTTAGAATTAGGTTAAATACTCTTTGTTTTCCTAGTTTTCAGAAAAAAGTTCCAAAGTTTTACAAGTTCGTCTGCCTCCAGGGTTTTCAACCCATGGAGAACTAAACACCTTTGTTCTACTAGACGATTGAAGCAATACAGTCAATGTGTTTGTGAGATTTCTATCCCTTGTTCTTATCCTTATAAGTGTTGGATTGATTCTCTTGGTTATATTGATTATTGATTTCTTGTTATTCTTCATAGTCTGGCCAACTAGGTTGAATGCTTTCTATCAATTGCTAGGATTGCATATAGGGGTTCCGAGTGCATATCTAGTGGCAAACACAATTGTGCGTATAGGGGTTCCGAGCGTACAATTGTGAGTGAGAATCAGTTGCATGTTAAGTAGGGGAGTGAGTACTTGTACGTCTTTCTACTTGCATGTATCCTATATCCTTGTGTGCATTGCTATTGCTGTGTTGGTGCTAAAGTACGCTGACAACTGTGAGAATTAGTGGTATTTTATCATTGGCATAGTAATAAGTCTATTGACAACTATGAGAATCAATAGTATTTAAGATCAGGGTGGGAACAACTATAAGGATAGTAAAAGAACTTGGATTAAATAGATTTCAGTGATCAAATTACATTGCTGTATTGTGGATCTCGCTCTAGTAGGACTACTTTCCCTCATTATATTTCCTCAACTTAACCAAACTTGTTTGCTCTGCTTGCTTTGTGTTCTCTTGATAACTAAACCCCCCGTTTGTGTTACTTGTCATTCACACTTGCATACTTCATTCGATCTTCCCTGTGGGTTCGACCCTTACTTGCTTGCTATACTTCTGTTTAGTAGGTCTGTTAGGATATTTTACTTTGACTAGGCTAAGAAACGATACTTGCACTGTGCACTTTTAGCCCGTCAAATCTCCTATGGCAAGTGCAGCAACCCTTGCTCCATTTCCAACGCGCATGTCTATCTCTCCCGTCTCCAAATGCCACCTACTTCTTAGTCCCTGCACATTCAAAATAATGTGAGAACCTCATCCGGTATCGAATACCCAAGTAGTAGCTTTGGCTGTTAGGACTTCAATAACAAAAATACCTGAAGTGGAGCTCACAGTTCCATTCTTCTTGTCTTCCAGGTACTTGGGGCAGTTTCTTTTCCAGTGCCCCTTGGCCTTTTAATAGAAACAATCATGCTCAACAACCACCTTTGGCTTCTCAGCTGCCTTGGGTTGGGCAACTTTCTTGCCTTTCCCTTGGTTTTGTTGCTTCCCTTTAGGCCCCTTCTTGAATCCTTTCCCTTTGTTGATCAAAAGAACTTCTTTCTTGTTGTTAACTTGGATGTTTTGCTCAGCTATTTTGAGCATGCCATGGAGTTCATTCAGGTTTTTTCCAATTCCATGCATATGGTAGTTCAATCTAATTTGAGCGAATCCATCATGCAAGGAGTGCAAAATGATGTCAGTAGCCAACTCTTGGCTATATGGGGAACCCAGTGCTGCCATTTGATCAAAGAGACCAATCATATCAAAAACATGGGCACTCACTGGTTTACCCTTCTCAAGTTTGCGCTCTAATATGGCCCTGTGTGTCTCATACCTCTCAATCCTGGCCTGCTTCTGAAACAACACTTTCAGGTTAGTCATGATTGTATGAGCATCCTGGCGTTCAAACCTCTTTTGAAGGCCATGCTCCATAGCTGCGAGCATAAGGCAGGTGACAAGCACCGAGTTAGCTCTCATCTCCTTTTCTTTCGCCTTCTCCTCAACAGAAGAAGCGTCAGTCAAGGTAGGGATAGGGTTATCTAGAACGTCCTCATGTCCTTCGGATATGAGAACAATTCTCAAGCTCCGTTCCCAATCAAGGAAATTTGTTCCATTGAGTTTGTTCTTCTCAACAATTGAGCGCATGGTGAATTTCAAGTTATCGTTGCTAGACATGATATCTACATAAGAAGTAACATACATATAAGTTTATGCTTGACATGCAAAAGCTCAAAATTAAATATGCTTAAAAATTTAAGCAGATGCATATTTTATTCAAATTAAGTTTGTCCCCAGTGAATAAAACGATTCCAAGACCCTATCTCAGATAAGACCTAAACGTACTTTGGCACTTCCCTAAGTCTCATGTGATCAAGGTAAGTAACATTTACTAATTATAACTCCTTATAATTCTTGGTTGATGGCCCACATCCTATGTTAGACTCATCTCTATGCCTCAAGATCCAAAACTTTGCCTTTTGGTCTCTTGTTGAGTATAACCATATCAAGATTTATGAATCACTTATATAGATCCACCCTCACTATCCCAAGGTCAAAGAAGGACACCTCGCTTTGGCGCAACCTATATATCCAACGAATTCCAAGGGCCTTATGAGTTATGACATGGAAAGGCAATACCTCAATATTCTTTTAGGGACTTAAGCATGCAATGGTTGTCTATTTACTAGTGAACAAAATAGCATAAACAAACAATCATGCAAGACTTAAAATAATAAAGCATTCAAAATGCAATAATTAATTGTGATCCTAGTATGGCCCCTAAAAACCAAAATTAAAGATCTAATCTTCAAGGGTCTTGTACTTCATGGATCTCCATCCTTGGTACCCTTCATGGATCTCCATCCTTGGTCTTCTTAGGATCTTATTTTCTTGTATTACATAATTTTCTAAATAATCTAATTACTGAAAATTAAATTACAAAAATACATAACGATGCGCAGATTATATACAAGAAAACATAACGATACGCATATCGTATTTTCTATCCTAAAATGGGCCATACTAGTCACCTCATGCAAGCTATAATATCATAATATTTAAATCATGCATGCAATAATAATATAAAATATTATCAATAATATTAATCTAATTAATAACAATAAACAATTTAAATAAATTTAAATAAATCATTATTAAATTAAATAAATCATCTCATGAGGTAAATAATTCAATATCAAATTCTTAATTCAAACTAAAATCAATATATAGAATTAATCATAATTAATCATTAAAATGCATTATTGGATAAGATATGCATAAACAAGGTAAGATATCAAATATCCGTATCTTAATCAAGTGAGAATCTATCCTAACAACTTTTAGGAAATTATATTGTAGATAATATCAAATATTATCCAATTGGGCAAATAAAATCTTATCTTATATTTTTTAGGAAAATATCCTCCAACCCAAAATCTACCCAACCGGACCGAGTCGCGCCTGGGTCCAACCCGGATCAACCCGCTCCCACCGAACCACGCAACCACTGCACAGACCGACCCGAGCCCAGCCCGGACCACGCGCAGACCGCGGTCTGCACTGTGCAGAACCGCGCCCAGCCCGGACCACGCGCAGACCGCGGTCTGCACTGTGCAGAACCGCGCCCAGCCGCAGTCCGTTGAGCCCATCGAGCCACCCCTGAGCCGCGCCCACCGTGGAGCGCCCGACCCATGCTGAGTCTCACAGACATGTGCCGAGCCGCGCAGGTGCACATGGCTCCATCTGCGGTCTGCACTGTGCAGACCCGGCCGAGTGAGCCACGGTGTGCGCCGAACCGGATCCAATCCGGTTCGGTACTATTCAGATTTTTTTTTTCTTTTTTTGAAACAGTTTCAAAAAATCCAGGAAAAAAAAATTGGGTAATTGATCCATCTTATGAAAATCAAAATCTTCATCTAATGATTTAAAACATGCCAAAAAAATCATATCTCTTGCATAATTAAATCATATGAATCAAGTATGGGTAGAATAATTTTACATGCATATTTGTTCATAAAGTTCTACAACTTTACTAATCCAATCAATCAAAATCATAATTTTAATCATGCAAATTAACCTATATATCAATATACCACTTAATTTGAATCAAGACATGCATCAAAAATAACTCTTTTAATATTTTGATCCTATCAATTTATGCAAGAGACTCTGATACCACTGTTGGGATTAGATGCGTATAAGCGGAATTTCAGAAAACTATTTTCTAGCATCTAACAAGGATCTCATGCACGAATTAATAGGAATCAATTAGGGGTAGAGTTACATACCGTTTGATGTGAGCCTGAAATGTTCCTGTATGATTTCAGCGGAGATCGAAAGCCCCAAGTGTGGTTTCTCTACTTGGTCCACACGAGTCTGGAATCTGGATCGCCTTGACGTCGTCTCCTAGAACGAACGAACGAAGGACAACTTGGCTTCACTTTGGGATGCAGTTCGGCCGCGTGCAGTAGTGGAGGAGAGTCCTCCTCTTGTGAACTCTTTCACATGTATATGCGTATGTGTCTTCTTGGAGGAGGGTTAACATGTTCTATTTTGTTTGTTTCCAAAAACAATTAATTCTGTAAGATCCTATCTTATCATAATTAATGGATATAATATCTTTATATTATTTCCATATATCTTCTAATAAGATACCTCCTTATCAAGTATTTATTAATGGTAACTTTTACCCATTAATAATAAAAGCCAATATCCCAATTAATGCCATAGGGCCGAAATCCATATCTAATACGGGCTTTCGGTTCGGTTTGATCCAGGCCGATAACTCTATGTGTGTGACCTCATAGGACCCGGTTATTATAGCCATGAGCCTAACCCGATTAAGCCCATTGATCGTAGTTGGCTTCTAGCAAAGCACTACGACCCCTAAAATTCCCGAATTGTAAATCTCTATTAATTTTCCTATTCCATATTCGGTAATTGCACCTTTGATTAAAGGACACAATTCCTTCAGAAGTTCCATGTATATACTTGAGAGTGTGAAGAAGCGCAACATAGTGAGTTGTATAAGGGTGCTGCATGAATTCACTAAGTGCATGGACAACAAAGCACAATCCAGGCCGAGTATGTGTAAGAAAATTGAGTTATCCTATGAGTGTCCATTAAGGAGTAGGATCATTCAAAGGATCACCATAAGTGGGCAAGAGATTGCAATGCCGTGGAAATGGGGTATAAGCTGACTTTAAGGAAGAGATATCAACATCTTGAAGCAGTTCTTTGGTGAACTTTCGTTGAGTAAGAGATATGCTAGATTTGAGGTAAGAAACTTCCAAGCCAAGGAAGTAATGAAGTTTGCCTAAATCCTTTTGTTGAATTCTTAGTCAAGGAACGCCTTGATAGAGGCAATACCAATGTTGTCACAACTAGTAAAGGAGATCTTCCACATATGTTTGCAACAATGGTAATCTTTTGCTCAGAGCTCTTGGTGAAGAGAGAGCAGTCATTTTTGGGCTGAAGGAATCTATGAAAAATAAGAGCACGTGAGAGGCGGTGAAACTATTGTGTGGATGCTTGTTGAGACCATAGACGAACTTCTTGAGACGACACACATAATAGTTGAGGATTAGGCTGGCCATCTGGTATCTTCATGAACACTTCTTCATCCAAAGTGCCATGTAAGAAGGCACTATTCACATCCAGTTGATGTAGATGTCAACCTTTTGATGTAGCCACTGAGATAATACTTCTTATAGTGGCCATCTTAACCACTGGAAAAATGTTTCTTGGTAGTCAATACCAGCTCTTTGAGTGAAACCTTTGGCCACTAATCGTTCTTTAAACCTCTCTATGACACTCACCTTATAGACCCACTTACACCCAACAAACCTTTTCTCATAGCCAGAATCCAGTTAGAATCTTGGGACGCCTCAAGGTAAGAGGTAGGCTCATGGTAAGAAGAGATAATATATATAAATGCATAATGGGAAGTAGGTAAAGAAACCATATTAACATGATAAGAAGACCATGAAGCATATGAACAAACATAATCTGTAAGATAAAAGGGATGCTTATGAGATTTATTTGAGTTCCTTAGAACATATAAAGTGGAAGAGGAATGAGGTGAGGAATGGTTGGTGGTGACATTTGAAACAACAAGAATAGGGCCAGTAAGGCTAGGAGTAGGTGTAGGAATAGGTAAGGAAGTGTTGTGATCAATAAAAGAAAGTGAAGGTAAAGTAGGTGAAATATGAGTTGTCTTTGGTAAGAAAATTTGTGAAGGAAAGTCCAGAATGACAATAGGGAGAGTGGCACTAGAGTGAAAGGATTTCATGTGATGATTAGGATAATGTTGTTAATGGAAGGTAATGTCACGCGAATGGAACACTTCTTTGTGTTTGTAGATCAAGGACAATATGGTCTTTCTTGCCAAAGGAATAGCCAAAAAATACACAAGGAGAAGCATGTGACTGAAATTTGTCTCTAACTCTTTTGAGGGTAGAAACAAATGCTAGACAATCAAAGGATTTCATGAAGTTGTAGTAAGGGGATTGTTTAAAGAAAAGCTCAAAAGGAGATTTATTGTGAAGAGAAGGAAGAAGGGTACAATTTATAATGAATGTGGCAATGAGAATGCAATAACCTAGTATTTGTAGGGAACATTGGACTAAAAGAAAAGAGCACTAGCCACCTCAAGAAGGCGCTTATAGTGCTATGAAAGAGGAACCTAGGGTTTGAGGAAAAGGAGGAGGGGAATTTGGTGAGAGATGAAGAGGGTTATATTGTATAAAATAAAGAAGTGGTTCTTGACAGATATCGATAGTTTTAAGGGGTACGCGCGCCAAAAAAAATTTCAACGAAAACTAAAAGTGTCGATAATACACTATTGATATTTACACACTTTTCTAGTACTGAATGTTGAATTCCGGTTCAACGTTCATGAAGACGCCAAAGGCCAACACATCTTTGGCCCTGATTTCTTGTGATTTGTATTTTTTGGGGATGTCCTCAGCGGCTTGGGTTGGCTCCTTGCTTCACGTAGGGCGAGATCTTTGGCTCCTTATCCTGATTCTGGTACTGGTACTTGTCCTCCCTCTTCTCGTGAAATGTGAGTGTCTCTTTACACTTGCGATGAGAATTTTGGGTTCCTTCTCTTTCCTTCCACGGACCGTCGATGGTTGTTTCCGAGCTCTGACTGCTTCCTTGAACATTGGATTCACCTGAAAGGCTTCCCCGGGGGCAGGCTCTCCGACGCTCAAGTCAGTGGGGGTACACAGTCAAAAAGGAAGAGAAAGAATAACTCAAAGAAGGATTAAAACAAGGTCAAACGATCTAAATCTCGTAATCACCCTCTCATACTTTTTTGGTGAAATTGCTTGGAGAAGAAGAAGAAAGGAAACAGCCTACCAAGTGAGCTCTCTCCTCTAACCGAATTGCCCTCAAAAAGTGTCCAAAAAAGTGATCCTTTCTCTCTCCAAAATGTGGGGTATTTATAGAGGGATTCTCTCCTCTTGAAGCTGCCACATGTCCCTCTACTGATGGGCCTTTCCTTGCAAATCATTTGGGCCTTTCTACCTCGTCGCAGCCCACGGGCCATATATATCTCTGGCGATACCAGCTTATTGCACGCGAGTCTTCTTCTTTCGGGTATTGCCAAATTTGACCCCCACAGCCAGCCCTCCAAGCTCTTCGCGAAGCAGAATATGAGTAAAGGCTTGGCTTATAACATTCCTTTGTAGATTCATCAGGTTTCTCCGCATAGAACTTTCTCTTTGTATACGTTCGCGAACACTCCTTGCGGAATTTATTCGGGCGACGTTTCGCTTTCCCGGGCTTTCAAATTTCAAATATTATCTCCCTGTTTCAACCTGTGCCGCGTGTCTCGCTCGACTTTTGCCATGTGTTGCTCTAGGGGGTCATTTCGTGTTCCGCTCTACCCCTAGTGGCTAGTGGTCTATAAAAGCCTTGCTCTGCGGTTTATCTTCCTCCATCATTGTTTCTTCCCTTCATTTTTATCGAAATCCCTTTGAAGCTTTCATTGTCAGACTCTCTGGTGGCCTCCTCCTGCCAGTCTGGCGTTTCCAACGACCCACACTCTTCGACAGGTAGAGATTCCCTTTCCTTCTTCTTTCTCTTTGATCTTTCCTCCCTTAATTTCTTCAAACGAGAGAAATGTTGCATGGTGCGACATTGGAAGGCCTCTGGCCTGAAATTTGGAATTTCGGTGCAAATTTGGGCACCACCGACAACATTCTCCAATCGAAGGTACTTCCTCCGGCTTTTCTCATGTTTTCCTTTGTGGAAGTCGCTCGATTTTGCTTTTTTCGTTCGTTTAATGCTTTTGTCGGTTTTCTGTGTCTTAGGGTTTGCAGTGGGGCAAAAAACTCCTTCGCTCCCTCTCTTTCCTTGTCGTGCTTGTTTTCTTTATTTCAACCCTTGCTCTTAATCCTTTTCAGTCTTGCTTTTGGGATCATCGCTTGCTTTTCCTTTGCTTTGTGTTGTGCAGTAATTAGCCAATCGCGTGGAGCGAGATGAATTTTAAACACCAAGTGAGCGACTCGAAAGGTTCTAGTGAGCGGACTCGCTCACCTCGCCCAGAAGCTTGTCCGAGAAAACGCTTGGTTCTCCTAGAGGCTCGCTATAAAGCTAAGCATGACCATGCCCCGCAGAGTATTGATGATGACCTTCGCGAGGAGGCGTCTCCATCTCATCCCCCTTCGCAGGTATCGCCAAAAGTTCCAAGACCTTGGATCTTGACAAAGCGGGTCAAGCGACCGTGCTTTTTGAAGGATGCAGTGTTTCAAGAAGATAGCGAGGATGAGAGTTGCCTTTATTTCGAGGTACTGGAAGCGATAGCGGGGTCATATCCCTTCCCAGAGGGGTCTATACTAGCTCTCCCTGAAGAGGGTTTACGATCCCTGCATCACTATCCGAATTTTATGGCGGTGAGCTTACTGGCTCTGGCGGCAGGGTTCCGCATACCAGTTCACCCTCTTTTCCGAGACATCTTAAATGCCCTTGGCTCCAACCCCATCCAACTGCACCCCAACTCTTGGAGGAGTTTTTGTTGTCTGCTTTATCATTGCCGCATGCTGAGAGTGGAGCAAACTTTGGAGGTGGTAAGGGCTTTGCTCTCCGCGCACGATCTGTCAGAAGGGTACTGGTCGTGGAAGGTCGAGTGCCATCAGAAGGTCAACTAACCTACTAACCTAGGCACGTGGAGGAACGAGTGGTTCTTGCTTAGGATTGTGGGTGATTTTGGAGTTAATATACGTCCGGGGAAAGCCCTCCACTTCTCATGTGTTGCGTCTGGTGATCGGCACTATTTTGTAGTGCATTTCTAGGGGTTGTTACCAGGTTTGAGGTTCCATTTGGTGGGATTTAGAGCACAATTGGAGATTATGGAGTTAGAGCGGAGAAGTGTGGTTTTGGTGGTCTGAAGGAGCTAATTGGAGACATCCAGAGAAAGAAGAGTTGACCACCTGAGGAGATGGCGAAATTCCCGAGAAAAGTGAAGGCCGCGGCCATACGCGGGAAGTAATTAAACAACAGCCACGTGATTGCTGGGATCGAAAGGAGGAAATTAGGCCCATGAAGTGTCGACCCGTGAATGAAGGCAGGGGCCCAAATGAAGGAAATTCACCGCGTGAATTGAAAGCTGAAAGCGGGAAAGTGAATTGAAGCGTGAGAATCAGTGGTTTGAAACAGCGGAGGGATGACGTCATGGCGACGTCAGCGCATGTGCTGCTTGCCTTTGAATTGGGCCGTGTTGCCGCTGCGTGTGTTGGGCCGAGAGAGCTGCCTTGGAGTGGGCCGCTGCTGCTTGAATGAATTGGAGGCCGAGAGTGAGCAGCCGAGCAGGATTACGGGATTAATTTCCCAAATTCGTTTGTTTATTTTATTATTAATTTTATTATTAATATTTTATTATTGTTTTAATTATTATTTTTACACACTTTTAGAATTAGGTTAAAACAACTTTTAGTTAACCTAGTTGCCACCAGAAAATAGTTAGACCTAGTTTCATTCATCGTTGTTTTTCCCTTTTGCTCAGACAGACAATTGAAGTCTTTGGATTGATTGGATTGTGAGTTTATTCCTTTACTCTTTCTATGATTGTATTAATTTTCTCTCGTGCTTAATCTCATTGATCATATATCGATTCCCCTTGATTTGTTGATTAGGAAATCAAATAGATTTTAATAGTAGTTCCATCTAGATTGACAACCTAGAGAAATTAGTATTATGCTATTGGTTCCCCTTTTGCATACAACCTGTTGAGATTGTTATTGATCATACTACTAAGGATTGGAGGATACTGGTTGAGAATCTAAATCCCTTAGTTTGTGTAGAGAATTAATTGCATGCAATTGTATGACTGGTTGCTACACTTGCATGTACCTATCTATTCCTGAACTTCCTGCTGCTATCGAATTAAATCGTGAAGGTTAGTAGGGATTTGTTTAATAGTTAGGGTTATCAGGACTGGTTGGACTGATAACTAATTCAGAACATGGATTAGGACTTTTATGAGTATTGAGGACTAGGAATAATCAATGATCGATCTATCAATCTAAAGTGTGGATATTTGTTTGGCTGAGCTATTTTCCCAATTTGATTTCAAGTCTTTGTTTTTATTTATTTTGTTTATTTATTTTGTTTTTAATCAGAAACCCCCCCTTGGTTACTTGTCAGTATACAATTACATCGTTGGAATAGTATTTGATTCTCTGTGGGATTCGACCCTTACTTACCAGACTACATTAGTTAGGTTTGTTTAGGATTATTTTGTTTAGGTGTCACGACAACGCCTTATCATCTGGCTTGAAGAAGCGGGAGAAAAAAGCTTTGATAGCTAAGTTTGACCAGAAGCAGCCTCGCGAGTTTGAAGAGCTCATGACCTCCTAGAGGCTGGGATTTAGTGCCCCTCATCCACACGGGGGTGAGCGCCCCCTTATCAGAGCACACTTTAGCTTGCACGGACGCGTCTCATGATTCCTTCGCGGTCGCAAACCTTTATTTTTGCTTGCTCCTTGTTTTTTTGCTAACTTTTCTTTTGTAAACCTTTCAAATTCCTCTTTTGCTAAGATGCTAGACAGTCTAGACAATTTGGACGACCTCGTGATCACATGGGATGAGAACCCTGAAGGCTACATGGAGCAAGGGATAGACCAGGCTATGCAAGGCTCTCCCCTTTCTGTAGAAGGGCAAAGGGACCCGACAAACCCCGCGAAGGAGGCGGGTGAAGGTGCTGGGGAGAACACGCTTGTGGCCGTCGGGGAGGGATCTGCTCAAGTTGTAGAGGTGGACGACAGCCCTGAACGTCCTTTGGCTTCCTTGAGGAGAAAGACTTCGTGTGTCAAGGAACTAAAAGTTCCTGCCACCATCCCCGCAGGCCCCCTGAGCTCCGCGTATCAGGACCTGAGCTTCGGATGTTTTGCTTCATCTTTTTCCCTTTTTTTATTCTGGTTTGCGCATCTTCTTGCGTTTTACATGACATGGCTCTTTCCCTCTTACTTTTGCAAATCACAAGGTATTGTCGTGATGTTAGGGCTTCGATTGAGCAGTATGTCGAGGAGTCAGGCAAGGATAGGCTGGAGTTTGGTGCCTGTAGGGAGAAGTTGAAAGCGCTTACGGAGGAGAATACACTGATGAAGAACGAGAGAGCTACTCTTGTGAAGGAGAGAGACACTGCCCTGAGCGAAAATGATGCGATGATAAAGGAGATTGAGGAACTTCGGGGGCTAGCGAAGGAGAATGAAGCGTTAAAAGAGTGGGTGTACGCTCTTACTGAGGACTGCAAGAAGCCAAAGCAGGAGGCCGTGGAGGAGTACACGGGCGACTATCGCTTCAAAGCTCGCCACGACTACTTTTCGACAGCTGTGTATTGCTTCGGCGGAGTTGTAGATATCAAGCAGATGTCTGTCAAGCACGGGGTGCCTACCATCAAATTCGTTCCAATGGAGACTTATGGGCTAAGTCCTCGCGAGAGGCCACTTTATCTTGTTCCTCCAATTAGGGCAGTCAAAGGAGATCACAAGGGGGTCTTAGAAGCTTGGAATGTGTTCACCCTAAAGGAAGGCAGCCCCCTCGTGAAGGCCACAACCTCAGCTGCTTCCACACCGACAACTGTAGGTTTCAGGCGTCCTCGCGAGGACTCTTTGAGACGATAAGTGATGTGACCCTGCCTCCCATGACGGCCCAAGACGAGGAAGAAGCCATGAGCCTATGCTCAGAGGGCCCAGTGACAAGGTCTAGGTCCAAGGCCATCGCCGCCGCCGTCGCGTCACTTATCGCACGCGCCGTCGCCAGCCAAGGAAGCCCAGACGACAATCCAAGACTCGTCGTCCTCGCCACCATCGGAAGTGAAACAACGCGTTCTTCTGAAGACTTTGACACTTCGTCGTCTCTCGCGATGATCTCTTCAAAGCCTTCACCGCGCTAGAAGTGTCACGCATTCTTTTTAAGACATTATCTAAATTTGGTATTTCCAGCATGTTTAGATGATTTCCTTATTTATAGTGTTTTAGATAGTTTCCTTATTTATAGCGTTTTAGATAGTTTCCTTTTAAATCATTCTATCTTTTAGGGTTTGTGCCTTTTGCATGCTTGCATGGGCTAGCCCACGAGGTTCGACTCGGCCCATCCGATGTCTCACCTCCCCTATTTATACCCAACTTTGTTATTGTTTTAAGGCACGTTCAAGTTAAAGTTCAAGGTTTTAAGTCGAGTGTTAATTCCTCCTTCCCTTGATCGGACGTCACCCTTATCCCTCTCATCCCCATTCCCTCCGCCGTCGACGCTACGGAAAACACTTGATCTTCTCAAGCAAATCTATCTTCGCATCTCCTTCACCCGCAGTCGACGCTACGACACCAACGACTTGTCCCATCAAGTCAGCTATCCCTTCATTCAATCGCTTCCGCCACCGTTACCATTCTTCCCTCAAATCGCTTCCACCGCGTTCACCACTGCACCACCACCGTGACCATCATCGCGTTCTTCAACGCGTTCCCTTCATCTTTACCACTGAGACGATTCACTGCGTGACTTCCCAACCAAGACTAGATCCAAAGTCATCACCTTTGGCAATTCAACTTGTCATAGGAGGCAAGGACACATCAACTGGCATCAGAGCCCAGCAGTCTTGTAAGTCACGAACTCAAGTTTCACTCTTGTTCACGAAAATTTTTCTTGCCCCCATCTTTTGCTTCATATAAACTCGCGTGAAAAGACAGAGAAAAACCATAAAAATCAATTCTTTGCTCACCTTCGGTTTCTACAAGGTAATACCTTGGCCGAAATTTTTTCTTGTTCCCTAAGTTTTGGTGTGTTAGGTAATTTTGTTCTCTTGCATGCTAGAATATTTTGTTTTCTTATTTCATGCGTGGATAGAATTTCCTTGTTTGCTAGATATTACTTTTTAGGTTGTTAACCAATTTCCTAATAAGATATCATCAAATCTTATCTTCTCTCTTCTATCTCTAAGATCACACTTGTGATATTCTTGTTACTTAGACCTTTTTATTTTGTTTCCTTTTGCAAGTCCGAAAAGATCAAAAGATAAGATCTCGGATATTAAAAAAAAAGATATCGAAAAGATATTCAAAAAAAAAAAAGTTTCCAAAGTTAGGGAAAGCCAAAATAAGGCAACCCTAACCCACATCGGTCTAAGCTCATCTTCTATATCTCTCCACCGTCTAGGTCAAGCTTCCTAGAAGGTACTTTCTTGCTAATTAGGTTACTTTGTTTACGTTTGTTTTAGGGTTTCAATTTGTTCTTGTTTGTTTGATTGCAACTTGCTTGATACACCATATCTTGTTCCAGCCAAGCCGCCCTCACGGCAAGCCAAACAAGCCCTACCTACGTGATCTTTGTGACTTGACTAGTGATTTGCTTGGTTGTTATTCTTTGTTGTCTTTTGGTTCATTTTTACTCCCATGTCTGGTCGTCTTGTTATAGGCACCATGCAGATTGGACACAATGGAGACGACCGCGAAGATAACACCACCAACCCACAACCTCCACAGTTGGGTCTCCCTCAAGACTAACCACCACAAGACCAACCACGCGATCCCATCATGGTGTTGTCCGAAGATCAAATCTTGATCCAGGCTCTTCGACAAGAGAACGCGACTCTCAGAGCCAACCAACAAGAGGCACCCATTGTGCCAACCCCAACACCACCTAGTGGTCTGGACGCGCCGCCTCCCACTGGAGCAACCGACGCGGTCCCATCTAAGACACGCGTGGACAAAGGCAAGGGAATTATGCCGTCCACTTCTCACCATCAACCACAACTCAACAGAATACAGAGTGTCATTGAGAGCCGCCAAGGCTTCGTTCCCAGGACGGATCGCTACGTGTCCAGAGCCATACCCGTTGGCCACGACACCGGCTCCGACCGCGACGCCGATGACTCTCGAGGTGAGTACTCTGAACCTTACAACTTTGATGATAGGTATGCCTCTCGGCAAACCCAGCGCCGTGTGCCAGACTCTACACCACGCGATGGCCGACGTCGTCCAGCCGCCCAGGCGGACGGGTCACCGACAAGACCAAGCCGTCGCGACAGTGGACATCCGCGACGCGATGATCAATTGAGGACACCCCCTGCCCAACAACGCAGCCATGATGTACGTGATCATCTTCGACACCAGAGTGTTCGAACACCGCGTTACGGAACTGATGGCTATGCGTCGATCACACCCAATGTCCAAGATGACTTCGACGAGTATGATGACGAAGAGATCGAGGACTCAGGTATGGTCAATCCTAATTTTTTTCACCCCCCTCTTGGAGATCCACTTGAATTGCAGGATCACCCATCGGATTGGATACCTTCACCGCGTCTCCGGCCCCAAGGAGAACGCGTTCCAAACATTGGCGGCAAGCGCCGCGATGTTTTGCAGAGAGACAATCAACGCGACAACTACGATGCCCAGCCGCGCAAACGACAACGCGATGACGCCTACGTGCCCAGGAATGAGTTTGTCCGTGAAGATCGCGAACAACGCGATAGACACCGGGTTGGACGCGATAGACCACATGGCTTGTGCGCCTTTGAGAACCCTCTCTACGACGCCGCGCCAAACAACGCGTTCAACCAAGCAACTGACCATCCTCGATACCAGCGACATCAAGTCAAGGTAAAAATCGAGCATTTTCATGGTGAATACAACCCCTCTGTTTTTCTTGAATGGGTACAGGCTACGGAGTACACCCTTCAATATAATCGAGTGCCACCTGAGGATCATGTCGATGCCGCGACGCTTAACTTCCGAGGAGCCGCCCGCTTATAGTGGCATAGATTCGAAGATGAATGCGTTCGTCGCCACAGGACATGAGTCACATAATGGCATCAACTCGTCTATGTGATGACCAAGAAATACGTGCCTCCAGACTACAGGAATCAAATGAGATTGGAGATTGCCATGGCTCTTCAAGGGTCGTTGACTCCACTCGAGTTCTTTTCCAAGCTTGAAGACATGTATTACAAGGCCAAGATCTCTATTGCACCATCTACTTTGAGGACAAAATTCTTGAGTGGCTTGAACACCAACATACGTGATCAACTAGAGATCTTGCCAATCAAGGATTTGAACATACTCACCCACACGGCGATGCAAATTCATGCACAATTATCTCGCCGAAAGTCTTACGCATATTCCAATGGCCAACAAAGGTATTCTTCTCACCCTAGTGGGTTACCTTATATTAATGTTCGACCTAGTGCCTCTACCACATCAGCATCTAGCCAAGCCTCCAAGGCGAAGCCCACGACGTCGACCACCGCGCCACGCCAGAACACGCAAAGACAGGCTCCAGTGAGCAACGATCGCACGCGTGATATTGAATGTTACAAATGTGGTGGAAGAGGCCACTACAAGAAGGATTGCCCCAATGCTCGCAAGGTGTTGTTCTCCACAGCCGCCGCCGGCTATGAATCTTGTGACGACGAGGAGGCCACACTTGACGCGATCACTGAAGGCAACGAAGAAGAGGACACAGACGCGTATGACTACGAACCCGCTTCTCTGCACGCGGACACACCATTGAGCTTGGTGACGCGTGGTCTCCTCACCGTCAAGGAAGCCAGCTTATGCGATCAACGAGAGAACTTGTTCCACACAAGGGCTCTAGTCCAAACAGCTTCCTTGAGTGTAATCATTGATGGAGGATCTTGTGCAAATATTGTGAATGAGAAGGTCGTCAACCACTTCAAACTACCTACGACGCCTCATCCACAACCTTATTCACTCCAATGGATTTCTTCAAGTCCAGGTAACACAGTATCTCGCCAATGTTTAATTTCTTTTTCCATAGGGCAATACTGTGATTCTATTCTTTGTGATGTCATTGCAATGGACGCCACCCATATTTTGCTTGGGCGCCCATGGCAATTCGACAGGCGCGTGCTCCATGATGGCTATTTGAACACTTATGTGTTCAATTACCACGGGAAGCACGTCACTTTGCATCCAATGTCTCCCCATGAGATCTTGCAGGACCAGGTAGAACGTGATCGCCAGAAAGCCATCGAGGCCGCATCAACTAGGTCAAACGAGTGTCCAGAGGCAATACAGAGGCAAAACTCCTCAAAATCTGGCAACACTTCGTCTTCTCCAGGCACTGGCAAGAAGAAACACAACGCCACAGCTGGGACACCAAGTGCCCCATAGAATTCGAGCAGTGCCTTCCCCTCAACACAGTTGGCCGCTCTGTTACCACCAACGCGTCCTTTGCAAGGCACCTGTGAGCAACGCGTTCTTTTAGCCAGGCCTAGTGATCTCAATGCATGTGTGATTGGGAAAACTCCATGCTTTCTGCTTGTGCTCACACCATGCATCCCTGACGCGTCGACGAACACGCCCTTGCCACCAGCGATCGCGAAGTTGCTTGCCGAGTTCACCGACGTCTTCCCAGAGGAGTTGCCACAAGGATTACCTCCCTTGAGAGGCATTGAGCACCAAATTGACCTTGTGTCGGGTGCTTCTTTGCCTAACCGCGCTGCGTATAGAGCTGGTCCAGAAGAGACCAAAGAGTTACAACGCCAAGTCCAAGAATTGTTGGATTGCGGGTACGTCAGGGAATCTCTTTCCCCTTGTGTTGTGCATGTGATCCTTGTGCCCAAAAAGGATGGCACATGGAGAATGTGTGTTGATTGTCACACGATAAACCAAATCACCATCAAGTATATGCACCTTATTCCATGCCTTGATGATATGCTTGTTGAACTTCATGGCGCGACACTCTTCTCCAAGATTGATTTGAAGAGTGGTTATCACCAGATCAGAATGAAAGAAGGTGATGAGTGGAAGACCGCAATTCAAAACAAAGTATGGGCTCTAGGAGTTGCTTGTCATGCCCTTTGGGCTCATGAACGCGCCCAACACCTTCATGCGCGTGATGAACCACGTGTTGAGATCTTTCCTTGGCAAGTTTATTGTCGTTTATTTCAATGACATCCTTGTGTATTCACAGAGCCTAGAAGACCATGTCGATCACCTTCTCCAAGTGCTCGAGTGCCTTCGACACGAGAGTCTGTTTGCCAATCTGGCCAAGTGCTCCTTTTGCTCCGAGTCCACCAACTTTCTGGGCTACATTGTGAGTAGTGATGGTTTGTGCGTTGACAACGAGAAGATCGCGGCCATCAAAGACTGGCCAACGCCTACGACACCGACACAATTGCGAAGCTTTCTCAGCCTCGTGGGATTTTATAGACGTTTTGTACACGACTTTTCATCCATTGTCGCGCCACTGCACGAGCTCACCAAGAAGGGAAGAACAGTCTTGTGGCTTGAGTCCCATGAACGCGCTTTCTCCGCCTTGAAGACAGCCTTGTGCCAAGCACCTTTGCTCCAGCTTTCAGATTTCACCAAACACTTCGAAGTGGAGTGTGATGCCTCTGACATAGGCATTGGTGGTGTGCTATACCAAGAGAAGAGGCCAATTGCCTACTTCAGTGAGAAGCTCACAGGGTCCACACTCAATTACCCCACCTACGACAAAGAGCTTTATGCCTTAGTACGCGTGCTGAAGATATGGCAACATTACCTTTGGCCGCGTGAGTTTGTCATACACATCGACCACGCCGCGTTGAGCTACTTGAAGAGCCAAGCTCACCTCAATCGACGCCATGCTCGATGGGTGGAGATTCTGGAGACTTTTCCTTATGTCGTGGTCCACAAAAAGGGAAATGACAAGTAAAGGTCTAAGTATGGGAGAATTTGATAGGTGTCATTTCATGCACCTTTACTAGCAGTTATTAGCATGATTTGGAGGAGTTTAGGATGAGTTTTGTGGCTAAGTCTGTAACCCAGAAGTTGTGGAGAGAAGTGAAGATATCCAGGGATTTACAGCTTAGATGGAGATGATGAAGATGAGGATCTGCTAGAGTTTACTTGGAGAAGACTACCAATACTTGGTAGTAAGGAAGAGCAGAAGAGAAGAAGAGCTGAAGAAGGCGGGCGAGTTTCACCGCCCCGCGCCAGAGCCACCGCAACCTGACGGTGGTTCTCAGAGAAGATTGAGGGTCGCGCCAAGAGGAAGCCACCGCCTCGCGGTGGGAGCCTGACGCCCCGCGGTGGATCTCACCACCCCGCGGTGGCCGTGTTCAACGCCTCGCGGCCAGAGACATTTATTTCCTTTTATGCATTTTCGGATTTCCTTAGTTTTACTATTTTGTTTCCTTTGTTATTCTCGTTAGTTTTAACCTAGTTTTCCAAAAACCTATATAAGACTTCTTTCTAGGTCTTGAGAAAAGAGTCACGCCCCAGAGAGACTACTTTTACATTACGCAGTTTACTTTTCATTAGGTTTTCATTCTCATCTGAATGGAGAACTAATTCCCCTTTGTTCTACTAGACGTTTGAAGCAATACAATTGATGTGTTTGTGAGATTTCTATTCCTTGTTCTTATTCTTATAAGTGTTGGTTTGATTCTCTTGGTAATATTGAATACTGATTTATTGTTATTCTTCATAGTCTGATCAACTAGGTTGAATACTTTTTATCAATTGCTAGGATTTGCATATAGTGGAATACAAGTGCATATCTAGTAGCATACACGATTGTTGCGTATAGTGGAATACGAGTGCGCAATCGTGAGTGAGAATCATTTGCATGTTAAATAGTAAGGTTTTCTTCTATTTGCATGTATCATATATCCTTGTGTGCATTGCTATTGCTTTGTTAGTGGTAAAGTCTATCAATAACTGTGAGAATTGGTAGTACTTTTCCATTGATATAGTAATAAGTCTATCAACAACTGTGAGAATTGGTAGTACTTAAGATCAGGGTGGAAACAACTATAAGAATAGTAAAAGAACTTGGATTGAATAGATTTCTGTGATCAAATTATATCTCTGTATTGTGGATCTCGCTCTAGTAGGACTACTTTCCCAATCATATTTTCTCATCAACTAAACTTGTTTGCTTTGCTCTGCTTGATTACTAAAACACCCCTTCTTGTTACTTGTCATTCACAATTGCATACTGCATCAGATCTTCCCTGTGGGTTTGACCCTTACTTGCTTACTATACATCCATTTAGTAGGTCTATTAGGATATTTACTTTGACTAGGCTAATCAACGATATTTGCATTGCGCATTTCTAGCCCCGTCAAATTTGGCGCAGTTGCCGGGGAAGTTTTCTGTTTTTGTTGTGTGTTTTTGTGATTGATTTTTGCTGGAGACCTATCTTATGGTCAACACCCGTATTACTGACTCCCCTCTAGCTTCTTTTGATCCAGAAGTCGACAGAACATTTCGTTCGAACCTACGCGATCAAAGAGAAGAAGAAGTAGAGGTTGAGATCGTTGAGACAATTGAGATTGTTGAGCCGACTGAGCCAGTTGATATCCCTGCTATTGTAATGGCCGGAACTCTGAGAGAGCTGACTGAACCGAATATTGGAGCACAACCCTTGGCTGTCATCATCCCTGCGCTTGGCGAAGGGGTGAACTTTGGGCTGAAATCTGGAGTTGTTGCTTATCTCCCGAAATTCCATGGTTTGAGTGGAGAGGACCCGATATCTCATATGGGTAAATTCCACAATGTTTGCATGACTATGAAGCCCAGGAATGTGACGGAGGATCAAATCAAGATGAGAGCTTTTGGTTTCTCCTTGCTAGACTCTGCTAGCGACTGGTATTACCACTTGCCGCCAGGAACCATAGATACCTGGACTAAGCTGCACAAGGCATTTATTGACAAGTACTTCCCAACGAAGAAGGTGAATGCTTTGAAAAAGGCAATTGCTAACATTGAGCAAGCTGGTGATGAGACGCTGTATGATTATCTCGAGAGGTACAAGAGGCTTTGCTCCAGCTGCCCATTCCACAGATACGCCAAGCAGGACCTTGTTCTCTACCTACACAATGGTCTACTAGATCAAGAGAGAAGGATGGTTGACGCTGCATGCGGTGGAAGCATTCTGAATCTGACACCGGACGCAGCCATGGAGAGATTCCAGGAGATGAGTGAGAGTACCAGGAGCCTTGGAAAGACATACCAGAGGGAGGCGATAAATGCTGTGACCCCTGTAGGACCTAGTGTTGACTGAGCTAGCTGAGTTGAAGGAGATGGTGAAGAGAGTGGCAAATCAAAACACTCCTCAACAGGTCAAGGCTTGTGGACTTTGTTTTGATCAGTTCCACCCTACCGATACTTGTCCTCAGCTGCAGGAGGAAGGTACTGCTGAAGTGAATGCTGTAGGAGGTTACGGATCCCCTAGACCGCAGTTTGGTGGACAACCCAACTATAATCCGAGAGGGCGAGACCACCCAAGTTTCAGATGGAGTGACCCATAAGGTGGTCAACAGCCTGCACAACAACATTACCAGCAGCGAGTCCCGTACCAACAGAGGGCTCAAGGCCAAACCTCTGGTGCTTCTACTGAAGAGATGCTGAAGACTCTGACTCAGCATTTCGCCACTCATGTTCAGGCTACTGAGTCAAGCATAAAGAATATGGAGAGGCAGATTGACCAACTGGCTGATGTTGTGACCAAGATAGACCAGAGGACATCAAACTCCCTGCCATCTCAGACTACAGTGAATCCAAGGGAGAATGTGAGTGCCATCACCCTTAGAAGTGGTAAGAAGTTGGTCGTTACTCCTAGTACTGAAGAGGAGAACAGAGCTGTAAAGGAGAAAACTGATGACCGCCCCGCGGTGGACCCCACCGCGATCCGGCAAAAAGTTAAGGCGCTAAAGGCTAGAAGAGTAGCCGACGACAGCGATTTGTTCGAGACTTTCCGAAACTATGAGGTGAACATTTCTCTGCTCAAGGTTATTAAGGCTATGCCTCGATATGCCAAGTTTTTGAAGGAGCTATGCACCGTTAAGAGGACACAAAAGCTGAAGGTTCAGAAGAAGGTTGCAGTTGGTAAGCATGTCTCGGCGGTATTTCAAAGGCGCATGCCTGAGAAGTGCCAGGATCCATGTACATTCACTATCCCTATTGCTATAGGTGCACATCGATTTGAGAAAGCCTTGCTAGACTTGGGTGCCTCTATTAATGTTTTGCCTTATTCATTGATCAAGGATTTAGGAGTGGGACCCTTGCATGATACCAATATTGTGATTCAACTTGCTGATGGTTCTTGTGTGCCTCCTAAGGGTATTGTGGAAGATGTTCTTGTTAAGATAGGTCCTTTGATTTTCCCTGCTGAGTTCTTTGTTATGGATATGGACTATGATGAGCAAGTTGCTCCTGTTATGCTAGGTCGACCTTTTATGAAAACATCCATGACAAAGATTGATGTAGATAGTGGAACTTTGACTATGGAATTCGATGGAATAATTTTTGAGCATAATATTCATAAGGCCAACTCCATTGAATTGCCTCCCCCTTGCTGTATTAGTGATAATGATAATCCTATTCAGGAAAATGTTCAGCCTAGTGTCGTGGAGACCATAGTTGATCTTTCTTCTATTGATGAACCTTTTGAGTTGCATGAGTATGATGTCTTGCTTAATGACATAGGAGAGTCGATTCCCATTATTTTGGGCACTTGCCCCCCTGCACTAACCATACAAGGCTGTAAGCCTTCATCTAGTGTTGTGCAACATAATCAGGTTGAGCCATATCGGCCCCCACATCGCTCTAAGTATGGGGGAGATGCTCCAAATGAAGCAATTATGGAGGCATTGGCTAAGAGGGAACATGGTCTAAGGTTCAAGCCTTTCCATGGAAGGTTCCAGCAGGAAAAGACGGTTGAGAGGATTCCGAGGGGATCCTATTCTAGGTGGTGATTGATCTGCAGTACGTCGAGCCAACGACGTTAACCAAGGCGCTGTCCGGGAGGCAACCCGAGGTAGTTTTTCCTTGATTTTTCTTTCTCTTAGTTTAATTTCGTAATTTCTTTTGCTTTGTTTTGTTCGTCTGTCACTAACATTTCAGGTATGAAAGTAAATGGAGAGGAGACGGTGTTCCCAGTTCCCCCACCGCCCCGTGGCGATCCTCACCGCCCCGCGGCGATCCTCACCGCCCCGCGGTGGAGCCCACCGCCCCGCGGTGGATGTCTGGTATATCCTCTCCCCTAAAAAAAAGCAAGAATAAAGGGCCCCGAAAAAACCTTAAACGGGGAGTAAAATTTTTATTTCTTGAGTGGTAACTATGGTTTTGACGGATTGGGCCCCTTTTTTTGGGCCGAGACTTCTCTATGGGCCAATGTACCAGCCGGCCCCATCATCCCCTTTGCTTCCTTTTCCCTTTCCCTAACCTAGCCCCCACTCTCACAAAAGCCCTCCATTCCCAACACCCCTCTCCAGCTCTCCAAGCCAAATCCTCCATTCTCCCACAAATCCCTCTCGTCCTTGGTCCGATCTAGCCTCCAAACTGCCTAACCTTGAGTTTCTTTGCCCAGTTTGGAATTTAGCCTTACAAACTAGCCAAACACAACCCCACCGCGTCACTGTCGTCCCGCCTCGCTGTCGCTCCGCCTCGCGCCGCTCTGCCCCGCGTCGTTGAAGCCACCGCCTCGCGGCGACCCCACCGCGACCCGGCCAGAACCCCCAGTTATCTCACTGCGACCCGGTGACTCGTCCACCGCCCTGCGTCGAGACTGCCCAGGCTGTGTTTTCGCTCGTTTGTAAGTGTCCTCTTGGCTGCCCTTTGTTTTGAGTTTCTCCAATCATTACTTATGGAACCTAGAGGTAGGAAGCAAGTATCTACGAGGGATGAGAATGAGGTGTACAATGTTGTGAAGGAGAGAAAGGTTTTGGCTACTAAATTCTTTGACAAGCCGACGTTGGCTGAGTTTGGTATGTTGGAGTGTGTATCCCTGTGTTTAGCAAAGTGTGGTCTGGTGACCTTTTTGAACAAGGCCGCTGATGCTTATCCCGAGCTGTGTTATCAGTTCATTGCCTCGTTTAAGAGGTATTCTGATGGCTCCGCCGACAAGAGATTGATGAAGGTCACGTTCACATACAATGGTCGTGATTATGCTTTGTCTGTTGAGGAGATTCGTGGTGCCCTGGGCATTACAAAGGAGTCATCTGATGGGTGGTCTGGTGGCATCATTGAGACGGATATGATGGAGTTTTAGGAGGCTGCCACGCATAGGACGTTCAAGAAGGGCCAGGAAGTGAACTCGAAGATGGTGAACCCTTGCCTAAGGTTGATCCACAAGGTGATGATGAGAGACTTCTTTAGCCATGATGATGATGGCAAGGTTCCTTTGAAGGATTTCCAGTGGTTTTTTAGCATCTTGGAGATTGTTACGTACACGCCGTGTTGGGCTACCCTTTTTTCTGGGTTCCCTGAAGAGGATTCGTGATGGTGAGCCACGTGATATTTGTGGGGGTGGTTTGATCACCCTTCTTTGTGCTGACATTATAGCTACCGATCGGATTCCTCGACCTGTTGCTCACGCGGTAAATGATATGGCACACATGAAGGTGTGCTCGATGCTGAAGCCACTGGGCAGGGATGGAGATTTAGTTTGGTCTTCATACGACGGTCATATTCTGATTCTTCCCCGGGAGTTTTCCTATTCCCCTTCATTTGCGGATTGGTGGATTCCCAGTGATAGCAGAGTTATGGCTGATGATACCCCTGTTGCTGCTCCTTCGGGTCCGTTTGGAGAGGGCCCTAGTGCTGGTTTTGAGGCTGCTGCTGCTGATTCTGTGGGTGGGGATGATCCTATGCCTACCCAGTTTGATGCGCCTTCATCTTCGTACGGTCCTGCCACACCTTGGCAGGAGTTGTATGCAAGATTTGATGCATTCTCAGTGCAGCAGACTCACTGGAACACCCGAGTAGAGACTGGTCTACAGACTTGGCAGACCCAGTTCCGTGCTGATGTAGATGAGCGTCTGGACGCTGTGGACGCTCATATGAGGGACTACTTTGGGAGGTTCCCACCATCGCCGCCATCAGGCCCACAGTGAGTTTATTTCTCCTTCCCCGATTTCATTTGCTTGTTCTCTTTTCTACATTGAGGACAATGTTCGGTTTAAGTATGGGGGAGGGTTTTAGACTTGCTATCTATCTATCTAGTGTATATAGCGTTGTTTTGTTTTGCGTTCTGTAATTTCTGTTCGAGTATTTTATATAAAAAAAGCCAAAAAGATGTGAAAAAGGCGATCAAAATCCTGGGATGAGCTGAAAACACGAAAGGGCGGTTCAGGTAAAAAGCAGGTAGTCCGACTGGTATAGACCAGTGCAAAAATGGACTGGAGTGATGTGAGTATATGTGAGACATCTAGCAAAATGAAATGAGTGGCTAGGTGAAAACCCGAGAGGGCGCCTAGGCAAGATGAGCGTAAAAAAAGAAGAGTGATTCTAGGATTTCTCATTATTCTTGGCGAGGCGTCATAAGAAGAGGAGTCATAAGGAGGACTCGGGTAGGCCACTCTGGAGCGATAAGGAGCTAGATTGGACTTAGGATTAGAATTATCTTTGCATCACTTGTTTTGGTTGTCTAGAGCTTATTGTTGATATGTTGTAGTTGTCGGTGTCATATTTTCTTGTACTTCCTGAGACCTTGGTGTTTGATTGAGAGAGTAGGTTTATCATTAGCTTACTCGGGACGAGTAAAGGTCTAAGTATGGGGGAATTTGATAGGTGTCATTTCATGCACCTTTACTAGAAGTTATTAGCATGATTTGGAGGAGTTTAGGATGAGTTTTGTGGCTAAGTCTGTAACCCAGAAGTTGTGGAGAGAAGTGAAGATATCCAGGGATTTACAACTTATATGGAGATGATAAAGATGAGGATCTGCTAGAGTTTACTTGGAGAAGACTACCAATACTTGGTAGTAAGGAAGAGCAGAAGAGAAGAAGAGTTGAAGAAGGCGGGCGAGTTTCACCGCCCCGCGCCAGAGCCACCGCGACCCGGCGGTGGTTCTCAGAGAAGATTGAGGGTTGTGCCAAGAGGAAGCCACCGCCTCACGGTGGGAGCCTGACGCCCCGCGGTGGATCTCACCGCCCTGCGGTGGCCGTGTTCAACGCCTCGCGGCCAGAGACATTTATTTCCTTTTATGCATTTTCGGATTTCCTTAGTTTTATTATTTTGTTTCCTTTGTTATTCTCGTTAGTTTTAACCTAGTTTTCCAAAAACCTATATAAGACTTCTTTCTAGGTCTTGAGAAAAGAGACACGCCCCATAGAGACTACTTTTACATTACGCAGTTTACTTTTCATTAGGTTTTCATTCTCATTTGAATGGAGAACTAATTCCCCTTTGTTCTACTAGACGTTTGAAGCAATACAGTTGATGTGTTTGTGAGATTTCTATTCCTTGTTCTTATTCTTATAAGTGTTGGTTTGATTCTCTTGGTAATATTGAATACTGATTTATTGTTATTCTTCATAGCCTGATCAACTAGGTTGAATACTTTTTATCAATTGCTAGGATTTGCATATAGTGGAATACGAGTGCATATCTAGTAGCATACACGATTGTTGCGTATAGTGGAATACGAGCGCGCAATCGTGAGTGAGAATCATTTGCATGTTAAGTAGTAAGGTTTTCTTTTATTTTCATGTATCCTATATCCTTGTGTACATTGCTATTGCTTTGTTAGTGGTAAAGTCTATCAACAACTGTGAGAATTGGTAGTACTTTTCCATTGATATAGTAATAAGTCTATCAATAACTATGAGAATTGGTATTACTTAAGATCAGGGTGGGAACAACTATAAGAATAGTAAAAGAACTTGGATTGAATAGATTTCTGTGATCAAGTTATATGTCTGTATTGTGGATCTCGCTCTAGTAGGACTACTTTCCCAATCATATTTTCTCATCAACTAAACTTGTTTGCTTTGCTCTGCTTGATTACTAAAACACCCCTTCTTGTTACTTGTCATTCACAATTGCATACTGCATCAGATCTTCCCTGTGGGTTCGACCCTTACTTGCTTACTATACATCCATTTAGTAGGTCTGTTAGGATATTTACTTTGACTAGGCTAATCAATGATATTTTCATTGCGCATTTCTAGCCCCGTCAAATTTGGCGCCGTTGCCGGGAAGTTTTCTATTTTTGTTGTGTGTTTTTGTGATTGATTTTTGGTGGAGACCTATCTTATGGTCAACACCCGTATTACTGAATCCCCTCTAGCTTCTTTTGATCCAGAAGTCGACAGAACATTCCGTTCGAACCTACGCGATCAAAGAGAAGAAGAAGTAGAGGTTGAGATCGTTGAGACAGTTGAGATTGTTGAGCCGACTGAGCCAGTTGATATCCTTGTTGTTGCAATGGCCGGAACTCTAAGAGAGCTGACTGAACCGAATATTGGAGCACAACCCTTGGCTGTCATCATCCCTGCGCTTGGCGAATGGGTGAACTTTGAGCTGAAATCTGGAGTTGTTGCTTCTCCCGAAATTCCATGGTTTGAGTGGAGAGGACCCGATATCTCATATGGGTAAATTCCACAATGTTTGCATGACTATGAAGCCCAAGAATGTGACGGAGGATCAAATCAAGATGAGAGCTTTTGGTTTCTCCTTGCTAGACTCTGCTAGCGACTGGTATTACCACTTGCCGCCAGGAACCATAGATATCTGGACTAAGCTGCACAAGGCGTTTCTTGATAAGTACTTCCCAACGAAGAAGGCGAATGCTTTGAAAAAGGCAATTGCTAACATTGAGCAAGCTGGTGATGCGACGCTGTATGATTATCTCGAGAGGTACAAGAGGCTTTGCTCCAGCTGCCCATTCCACGGATACGCCAAGCAGGACCTTGTTCTCTACCTACACAATGGTCTGCTAGATCAAGAGAGAAGGATGGTTGACGTTGCATGCGGTGGAAGCATTCTGAATCTGACACCGGACGCAGCCATGGAGAGATTCCAAGAGATGAGTGAGAGTACCAGGAGCTTTGGAAAGACATACCAGAGGAAGGCGGTAAATCTTGTGACCCCTACAGGACCTAGCCCAATGTTGACTGAGCTAGCTGAGTTGAAGGAGATGGTGAAGAGAATGACAAATCAAAACATTCCTCAACAGGTCAAGGCTTGTGGACTTTGTTCTGATCAGTTCCACCCTACCGATACTTGTCCTCAGCTGCAGGAGGAAGGTACTGCTGAAGTGAATGTTGTAGGAGGTTACGAACCCCCTAGACCGCAGTTTGGTGGACAACCCAACTATAATCCGAGAGGGCGAGACCACCCAAGTTTCAGATGGAGTGACCCACAAGGTGGTCAACAGCCTGCACAACAACATTACCAGCAGCGAGTCCCGTACCAACAGAGGGCTCAAGGCCAAACCTCTGGTGCTTCTACTGAAGAGATGCTGAAGACTCTGACTCAACATTTCACCACTCATGTTCAGGCTACTGAGTCAAGCATAAAGAATATGGAGAGACAGATTGGCCAACTGGCTGATGTTGTGACCAAGATAGACCAGAGGACATCAAACTCCCTGCCATCTCAGACTACAGTGAATCCAAGGGAGAATGTGAGTGCCATCACCCTTAGAAGTGGTAAGAAGTTGATCGTTACTCCTAGTACTGAAGAGGAGAACGGAGCTGTAAAGGAGAAAACTGCTAACCGCCCCGCGATGGACCCCATCGCGACCCGACGAAAAGTTGAGGCTGAGGCCAGGAAGGAAACACTGTTGTCACTGACCCGCGGCGACTCTGACCGCGACCCGATGGTTGATCTCAGTAATCCCACCGAGACCTCACCGCCCCGCGGCGATGACCACCACCCCGCGGTGAGCCTACCGCGACCCGGTCTCTTAAGTCCCAGCTCTGCAGATGAAGCCTGTGTTGATGACTACGTTCGTCTGGTCTTTCCTCCTCTTGGTTTTGAGAAGCCACCAGCACCTATTCCCGAGGCGCTAAAGGCTAGAAGAGTAGCCGACGACAGTGATTTGTTCGAGACTTTCCGGAACTATGAGGTGAACATTCTTCTGCTCAAGGTTATTAAGGCTATGTCTCGATATGCCAAGTTTTTGAAGGAGCTATGCACCGTTAAGAGGACACAAAAGCTGAAGGTTCAGAAGAAGGTTCCAATTGGTAAGCATGTCTCGGCAGTATTTCAAAGGTGCATGCCTGAGAAGTGCCAGGATCCAGGTACATTCACTATCCCTATTGCTATAGGTGCACATCGATTTGAGAAAGCCTTGCTAGACTTGGGTGCCTCTATTAATATTTTTCCTTATTCAATGATCAAGGATTTAGGAGTGGGACCCTTGCATGATACCAATATTGTGATTCAACTTGCTGATGGTTCTTGTGTGCTTCCTAAGGGTATTGTGGAATATGTTCTTGTTAAGATAGGTCCTTTGATTTTCCCTGCTGATTTCTTTGTTATGGATATGGACTATGATGAGTAGGTTGCTCCTGTTATGCTAGGTCGACGTTTTATGAAAACATCCATGACAAAGATTGATGTAGATAGTGGAACTTTGACTATGGAATTCGATGGAATAATTTTTGAGCATAATATTCATAAGGCCAACTCCATTGAATTGCCTCCCCGTTGCTGCATTAGTGATAATGATAATCCTATTCAGGAAAATGTTCAGCCTAGTGTCATGGAGACCATAGTTGATCTTTCTTCTATTGCTGAACCTTTTGAGTTGCATGAGTATGATGTCTTGCTTAATGACATAGGAGAGTCAATTCCCTCTATTTTGGGCACTTGCCCCCCTGCACTAACCATACAAGGCTGTAAGCCTTCATCTAGTGTCGTGCAGCATAATCATGTTGAGCCATATCGGCCCCCACATCGCTCTAAGTATGGGGGAGATGCTCCAAAGGAAGCAATTATGGAGGCATTGGCTAAGAGGGAACATGGTCTAAGGTTCAAGCCTTTCCATGGAAGGTTCCAACAGGAAAAGACGGTTGAGAGGATTCCAAGGGGATCCTATTCTAGGAGGTGATTGATCTGCAGTATGTTGAGCCAATGACGTTAACCAAGGCGCTGTCCGGGAGGCAACCCGAGGTAGTTTTTCCTTGATTTTTCTTTCTCTTAGTTTAATTTCGTAATTTCTTTTGCTTTGTTTCGTTCGTCTGTCACTAACATTTCAGGTACGAAAGTAAATGGAGAGGAGACGGTGTTCCCAGTTCCCCCACCGCCCCGCGGCGATCCTCACCGCCCCGCGGTGGATGTCTGGTATATCCTCTCCCCTAAAAAAAAAAGCAAGAATAAAGGGTCCCGAAAAAACCTTAAACGGGGAGTAAAATTTTTATTTCTTGAGTGGTAACTATGGTTTTGACGGATTGGGCCCCTTTTTTTGGGCCGAGACTTCTCTATGGGCCAATGTAACAGCCGGCCCCATCATCCCCTTTGCTTCCTTTTCCCTTTCCCTAACCTAGCCTGCACTCTCACAAAAGCCCTCCATTCCCAACACCCCTCTCCAGCTCTCCAAGCCAAATCCCCCATTCTCCCACAAATCCCTCTTGTCCTTGGTCCGATCTAGCCTCCAAACTGCCTAACCTTGAGTTTCTTTGCCCAGTTTGGAATTTAGCCTTACAAACTAGCCAAACACAACCCCACCGCGTCGCTGTCGTACCGCCTCGCTGTCGCTCTGCCTCGTGCCGCTCTGCCCCGCGTCGTTGCAGCCACCGCCCCGCGGCGACCCCACCGCGACCCGACCAGAACCCCCAGTTGCATCACCGCGACCCGGCGACTCGTCCACCGCCCCGCGTCGAGACTGCCCAGGCTGTGTTTTCGATCGTTTGTAAGTGTCCTCTTGGCTGCCCTTTGTTTTGAGTTTCTCTATTCATTACTTATAGCACCTAGAGGTAGGAAGCAAGTATCTACGAGGGATGATGATACGAAAACGAGTGGGGCTCGATTCGTCTCGCGCACGGATCTAGAT
The DNA here is from genome assembly GCA_027886185.1 of Rheum nobile. NCBI lineage: Eukaryota > Viridiplantae > Streptophyta > Magnoliopsida > Caryophyllales > Polygonaceae > Rheum > Rheum nobile. The sequence goes on along the minus strand of WOAB01000531.1, from coordinate 2,477,164 downwards.
CGAGGATTTCACCTGGGTCGCCAAATGGTTGTGTTTGGATTGATTAGGGATAAATTGTGTTTGATCTGTAACAAGAACAAGTGACGTTGATGCCAAGGGGAGGAGTAAAACTCAACCGCAAAGCTTGGCTTAATTTCAACGTAATTAAAATGAAGTACAAGGTGGCTACTTATAGCCAAAGAGCTCATCCAAAACCCTAATGGGCTTGGGCCTATTCTAACTAATGGGCTGGCCCTCTTAAGCATAAGAGGAACGCATACCCGAAATAGAAAATGCATACAAAGGAAAACATACTAAAATTGGAAATAACTAATAATATAGAAATATATAATAAACTAAGCTAAGTACTATTCCAGGGAGGACGCCATGGTCTTGGTTGAGTCAGCCTCTTACTGAACCATCTGATGGCGGGCCAGTACTGCATCAGATGAGAATGAGTGTACAATGTTGTGAAGGAGAAGAAGGTTTTGTCTACTAAATTCTTTGACAAGCCGACGTTGGCTGAGTTTGGTATGTTGGAGTGTGTATCCCTGTGTTTAGCACAGTGTGGTCTGGGGACCTTCTTGAACAAGGCCGCTGATGCTTATCCCGAGTTGTGTTACCAGTGCATTGCCTCGTTTAAGAGGTATTCTGATGGCTCCGCCGACAAGAGATTGATGAAGGTCACGTTCACATACAATGGTCGTGATTATGCTTTGTCTGTTGAGGAGATTCGTGGTGCCCTGGGCATTACAAAGGAGCCATCTGATGGGTGGTCTGGTGGCATCATTGAGACGGATATGATGGAGTTTTAGGAGACTGCCACGCATAGGACGTTCAAGAAGGGCCAGGAAGTGAACTCGAAGATGGTGAACCCTTGCCTAAGGTTGATCCATAAGGTGATGATGAGAGACTTCTTTGGCCATGCTGATGATGGCAAGGTTCCTTTGAAGGATTTCCAGTGGTTTTTGAGCATCTTGGAGATTGTTACGTACACGCCGTGTTGGGCTACCCTTTTTCTGGATTCCCTGAAGAGGATTCGTGACGGTGAGCCACGTGATATTTGTGGGGGTGGTTTGATCACCCTTCTTTGTGCTGACATTATAGCTATCGATCGGATTCCTGGACCTGTTGCTCACGCGTTGTATAATATGGAACACATGAAGGTGTGCTCGATGCTGAAGCCACTGGGCATGGATGGCGATTTAGTTTGGTCTTCATACGACGGTCACATTCTGATTCTTCCCCGGGAGTTTGCCTATTCCCCTTCATTTGCGGATTGGTGGATTCCCAGTGATAGCAGAGTTATGGCTGATGATACCCCTGCTGCTGCTCCTTCGGGTCCGTTTGGAGAGGGCCCTAGTGCTGGTTTTGAGGCTGTTGCTGCTGATTCTGTGGGTGAGGATGATCCTATGCCTACCCAGTTTGATGCACCTTCATCTTCGTACGGTCCTGCCACACCTTGGCAGGAGTTGTATGCAAGATTTGATGCATTCTCAGTGCAGCAGACTCACTGGAACACCCGGGTAGAGATCGGTCTACAGACTTGGCAGACCCAGTTCCGTGCTGACGTAGATGAGCGTCTGGACGCTATGGACGCTCATATGAGGGACTACTTTGGGAGGTTCCCACCACCGCCGCCATCAAGCCCACATTGAGTTTATTTCTCCTTCCCCGATTTCATTTGCTTGTTCTCTTTTCTACATTGAGGACAATGTTCGGTTTAAGTATGGGGGAGGGTTTTAGACTTGCTATCTATCTAGCTAGTGTATATAGCGTTGTTTTGTTTTGCGTTCTGTAATTTCCGTTCGAGTATTTTATATAAAAAAAAACCAAAAAGATGTGAAAAAGGCGATCAAAATCCTGGGATGAGCTGAAAACCCGAAAGGGCAATTCAGGTAAAAAGCAGGTAGTCCGACTGATATAGACCAGTGCAAAAATGGACTGGAGTGATGCGAGTATATATGAGACATCTAGCAAAATGAAATAAGTGGCTAGGTGAAAACCCGAGAGGGCGCCTAGGCAAGATGAGCGTAAAAGAATAAGAGTGATTCTAGGATTTCTCATTATTCTTGGCGAGGCGTCATAAGAAGAGGAGTCATAAGGAGGACTCGGGTAGGCCACTCTGGAGCGATAAGGAGCTAGATTGGAGTTAGGATTGGAATTATCTTTGCATCACTTGTTTTGGTTGTCTAGAGCTTATTGTTGATATGTTGTAGTTGCTGGTGTCATATTTTCTTATACTTCCTGAGACCTTGGTGTTTGATTGAGAGAGTAGGTTTATCATTAGCTTACTCGGGACGAGTAAAGGTCTAAGTATGGGGGAATTTGATAGGTGTCATTTCATGCACCTTTACTAGAAGTTATTAGCATGATTTGGAGGAGTTTAGGATGAGTTTTGTGGCTAAGTCTGTAACCCAGAAGTTGTGGAGAGAAGTGAAGATATCTAGGGATTTACAGCTTAGATGGAGATGATGAAGATGAGGATCTGCTAGAGTTTACTTGGAGAAGACTACCAATACTTGGTAGTAAGGAAGAGCAGAAGAGAAGAAGAGCTGAAGAAGGCGGGCGAGTTTCACCGCCCCCGCGCCAGAGCCACCGCGACCCGGCGGTGGTTCTCAGAGAAGATTGAGGGTCGCGCCAAGAGGAAGCCACCGCCTCACGGTGGGAGCCTGACGCCCCGCGGTGGATCTCACCGCCCCGCGGTGGCCGTGTTCAACGCCTCGCGGCCAGAGACATTTATTTCCTTTTATGCATTTTCGGATTTCCTTAGTTTTATTATTTTGTTTCCTTTGTTATTCTCGTTAGTTTTAACCTAGTTTTCCAAAAACCTATATAAGACTTCTTTCTAGGTCTTGAGAAAAGAGACACGCCCCAGAGAGACTACTTTTACATTACGCAGTTTACTTTTCATTAGGTTTTCATTCTCATCTGAATGGAGAACTAATTCCCCTTTGTTTTACTAGACGTTTGAAGAAATACAGTTGATGTGTTTGTGAGATTTCTATTCCTTATTCTTATTCTTATAAGTGTTGGTTTGATTCTCTTGGTAATATTGAATACTGATTTATTGTTATTCTTCATAGCCTGATCAACTAGGTTGAATACTTTTTATCAATTGCTAGGATTTGCATATAGTGGAATACGAGTGCATATCTAATAGCTTACACGATTGTTGCGTATAGTGGAATACGAGCGCGCAATCGTGAGTGAGAATCATTTGCATGTTAAGTAGTAAGGTTTTCTTCTATTTGCATGTATCTTATATCCTTGTATGCATTGCTATTGCTTTGTTAGTGGTAAAGTCTATCAACAACTGTGAGAATTGGTAGTACTTTTTCATTGATATAGTAATAAGTCTATCAATAACTGTGAGAATTGGTAGTACTTAAGATCAGGGTGGGAACAACTATAAGAATAGTAAAAGAACTTGGATTGAATAGATTTCTGTGATCAAATTATATCTGTGTATTGTGGATCTCGCTCTAGTAGGACTACTTTCCCAATCATATTTTCTCATCAACTAAACTTGTTTGCTTTGCTCTGCTTGATTACTAAAACACCCCTTCTTGTTACTTGTCATTCACAATTGCATACTGCATCAGATCTTCCATGTGGGTTCGATCCTTACTTGCTTACTATACATCCATTTAGTAGGTCTGTTAGGATATTTACTTTGACTAGGCTAATCAACGATATTTACATTGCGCATTTCAAGCCCCGTCAGTTGGTCATTTTTGGAGAACCCTTTGGGGTAAGCTAGGAACCAAACTCCTATTTTCCACTAGCTACCACCCCCAAACCGATGGCCAAACGGAGGTCACAAATAGAACTCTAGGATCCCTCTTTCGCACGATGCTCAAAGCCAACCCTAAGCATTGGGAGGACTTACTATCACTTGTCGAGTTATGTTACAATATATGCAGGCACACGGCGACCAAGTTGACACCTTTTGAAGTGGTGTATGGCATGAACCCCTTGACACCACTTGATTTGTCGCCGCGACCTCTGCGAGACCCAGTGCATGTCTCCGCCTCCAATCGCGCTGAGCAAGTCCAAGAGCTACATCGACGTACCAGAGACCAATTGGAGAGGAGGGCCACGCAGTATGCATCGCAGAAGACTTTAGGCTGCCACCGCGTCGTCTTTGCCCCCGGAGACCTTGTTTGGGTGCATCTCCGAAAAGAGAGGTTCCCCTCGCGGCGAAAACACAAACTGGCACCACGTGGAGATGGCCCTTTCCGCGTGATCAAAGCCATAGGGGACAATGCTTATCAACTCGAGCTCCCACCAGATTTTGGAGTCCACGCGTCCTTCATCATGGCAGACTAGACTCCATATGTTGAGCCAGAGTTTGATTATGGTGAAGCGGGGACGCTTCACCGCCAAGTGGGGGAGGGTGATGTGACCCTGCCTCCCATGAAGGCCCAAGACAAGGAAGAAGCCATGAGCCTACGCTCAGAGGGCCCAGTGACAAGGTCTAGGTCCAAGGCCATTGCCGCCGCCGTCGCGTCACTTATCGCACGCGCCGTTGCCAGCCAAGGAAGCCCAAATGACAATCCAAGACTCGTCGTCCTCGCCACCATCGAAAGTGAAATAACGCATTCTTCTAAAGACTTTGACACTTCGTCGTCTCTCGCGATGATCTCTTCAAAGCCTTCACCGCGCTAGAAGTGTCACGCATTCTTTTTAAGACATTATCTATATTTGGTATTTCCATCATGTTTAGATAGTTTCCTTATTTATAGCATTTTAGATAGTTTCCTTATTTATAGCGTTTTAGATAGTTTCCTTTTAAATCATTCTATCTCTTAGGGTTTGTGCCTTTTGCATGCTTGTATGGGCTAGCCCACGAGGTTCGACTCGGCCCATCCGATGTCTCACCTCCCCTATTTATACCCAACTTTGTTATTGTTTTAAGGCACGTTCAAGTTAAAGTTCAAGGTTTTAAGTCGAGTGTTAATTCCTTCTTCCCTTGATCGGACGTCACCCATATCCCTCTCATCCACATTCCCTCCGCCGACGATGCTACGGCAAACGCTTGATCTTCTCAAGCAAATCTATCTTCGCATCTCCTTCACCCGCAGTCGACGCTACGACACCAATGACTTGTCCCATCAAGTCAGCTATCCCTTCATTCAATCGCTTCCGCCACCGTTACCATTCTTCCCTCAAATCGCTTCCACCGCGTTCACCACCGCACCACCACCGTGACCATCATCGCGTTCTTCAACGCATTCCCTTCATCTTCACCACTGAGACGATTCACTGCGTGACTTTCCAACCAAGACTAGATCCAAAGTCATCACCTTTGGCAATTCGACTAGTCACAAGAGGCAAGGACACATCAATAAGCCCCTGGTGCGACTTCGTGTATGACGATGAATGGTCCTTCCCATCCAGGGTCTAATTTTCCACCTTCTGTCTTTCTCAACACGAGATCACCCTTCGCGAAGCTCCAAGGTCTAACCCGCTTGTTGTAATACGTTGCGATGCGTCGCTTGTATTTGCTTTCGCGTATCTCAGCCATTTCTCGTGTTTCCTCTCTGAGCTATAACTCGAGTTGTAGCTTGTCAGAGTTTTCTTCTTCATCATAATGCATGAGCCTTTCATTCGGGAAGAGGTGTTCAACTGGGGCCACTGCTTCCACACCATATGTTAATGCGACGGGGTCTCTCTTGTGCCTCTTTTAGAGGTTGTTCGGTTAGCCCATAGTACCAGAGGAAGAACTTCGGCCCATCGACCTTGTGCTCGCGTGAGCCTCCTCTTAAGATCATAGAGGATCCTTTGGTTTGCACTCTCAACTTAGCCGATGTAATAAGGATGAGATACTGACGTGAAGTAGAGCCGAAAGCCAAGGCATTCGCAAAAGATGGTCAATTTCTCCGTGTTGAACTAAGGTCCGCGGTCGGTCACGATATCCTTGGGCAGGCCGAACCGGTAGATGATATTTTGCCATATGAATTTCTTCACTTGATCTACTGTTGTCGTGGCTAGCGGGATGGCCTCAATCCACTTGGTGAAATAGTCTATGGCAACTAGTATGAAATTGAAGCTGGCCTGGGGCACGCGGGAATGGTCTGAGAAGATCCATCCCCCACCTTGCGAAAGGACAGGGGGCGCTGATGACCTGCATTTCAACTCCGGGTTGATGGGAAGCGGGGGCGTGAAGCTGACACACTTTGCATGCCTGGGCTACGCGAGTGGCGTCCTCCTTCATCGACGGTCAAAAATATCCTGCTCTAAGGGCTTTATAAACGAGGGATCGCCATCCGGCATGTCCGCCACACAACCCTCCATGTATCTCAAGCATTAAGTTGTTACCCTCCGGGAGAGTCGTGCATTTGAGACCCGCCATCATATACCCTTTCTTGTACAAAATTCCATTCTCCATATAGAAAGGGGTCGCACGTATCTATAGCTTTCTTCTTTGCTGGGGATCTTTAGGGACTATTCCAGCTATCAGATACCTTTGTATAGGCGTTCTTCAGTCATCTTCGCCTTCTTCATACTCGATGATCATAAGCTCTGGATTATGGCCCTGATGGTATGTGTATCAAGCCATACCCGACCCTTTTGTTGTAGCTTAGCCCTTGAAGCGAGCTTCGCGAGCTCATCTGTCCTTGAATTTTCTCTACGCAGGACCGCCTGTATCTCGAAGTGGTCGAAGGTGGCAGACAACATCTTTACCCTGAGTTGATACGCGGGCAGGTTGCATGTCTTGGCTTCGTAGACACCCTGTACTTGCTTTATGACCACTTTGGAGTCGTTGAAGCATGTGACTCTCCGAGCCCCTTTTGTGAGCACTAACTCGAGCCGCGCGAGGAGAGCCTCATACTCGGTTTCATTGTTTGTTGTCTCGAACTTGAGTGTGAGGGCATATTCAACTTTTTCTCCTCCAGGGGATGTTAACGTGACCCCAGTTCCATTACCCTCCTCGTTTGCAGCCCCGTCCACGAAGAGAGTCCACTGTGCCTTCTCTTCTATCAGCCCTTCTGTACTTACTTTGCGGAAACTTCTCTCAACAATGAAGTCCGCGAGGGATTGCGCCTTGATCGCGGGTCGGGGTTTATAATCCATGTCAAACTCTGATAGTTCAATCACCCACTTTGTGAGCCTTTGATAGGTGTTATTTCATACACCTTTACTAGCAACTATTAGCATGATTTGGAGGAGTTTTGGATGAGTTTTGGTGCTAAATCGATAATCTGGAAGTTGTGGAGAGAAGTGAAGATATCCCAGGATTTACAGCTTAGATGGAGATGGAGCTGCTGGAGCATACTTGGAGAAGACTACCAAACACTTGGTAGGATTGAAGAGCAGTAGAAGAGAAGAAGAGGAGCTAAAGAGGCTGAAGGAGTGAGCTCACCGCCCCGCGCCAGATTCACCGCGGCCCGGCGGTGACTCCGAGAGAAGGTTGAAGCCCCGCGCCAGAGGAAGCCACCGCCCAGCGGTGGAGAGCCTGAAGCCCCGCGGTGGATCTCACCGCCCCGCGGTGGCCGTGTTTAATGCCTCGCGCCAGAAGACTGTTACTTTCCTTTTATTTCGTTTAGATTTTATTTTATTATTATTATGTTTCCTTTATTGTTTGCATTAGTTTAACCTAGTTTCCTAAGACTATTTAAGTCCTCTTTCTAGGTTAAGAGATAGAGACACTTTTACATTACGCAGGTTACTTTTCTATTAGGTTTTTCATCCCCTTTGATGGAGAACTAACTTTCCCTTGTTCTACTAGACGTGTGAAGCAGTACAGTTGATGTGTTTGTGAGATTTCTATCCCTTGTTCTTATCCTTATAAATGTTGGTTTGATTCTCTTGGTTATATTGAATATTGATTTTTTGTTGTTCTTCTTAGCCTAATCAACTAGGTTGAATGCTTTTTATCAATTGCTAGGATTGCATATAGGGGTTCCGAGTGCATATCTAGTAGCAAACACAATTGTGCTTATAGGGGTTCCGAGCGTACAATTGTGAGTGAGAATCAATTGCATGCGAGTATTAGTACGTCCTTCTATTTGCATGTATCCTATATCCTTGTGTGCATTGCTATTGCTGTGTTGGTGGTAAAGTATACTGACAATTGTGAGAATCAGTGGTATTTTATCATTGGCATAGTAATAAGTCTATTGACAACTGTGAGAATCAATAGTACTTAAGATCAGGGTGGGAACAACTATAAGGATAGTAAAAGAACTTGGGTTAAATAGATTTCTGTGATCAAATTATATTTCTATACTGTGGATCTTGCTCTAGTAGGACTACTTTCCTCATTATATTTCCTCAACTAAACCAAACTTGTTTGCTTTGCTTGCTTTGTCTTCTATTGATAACTAAACTCCCGTTTGTGTTACTTGTCATTCACACTTGCATACTGCATCAGATCTTCCATGTGGGTTTGACCCTTACTTGTCTGCTATACTTCTGTTTAGTGGGTCTGTTAGGATATTTTACTTTGACTAGGCTAAGCAACGATACTTGCACTGCGCACTTTTAGCCACCGTCAAATTTGGCGCCGTTGCCGTGGAAGTTTTCTGTTTTATTGTGTGTTTTTGTGATTGATTTTTGGTGGAGACCTATCTTATGGTCGACACTCGTTCTACTGGCTCTCCTCTCATAGCTTTTGATCCAGAAGTCGATAGATCGTTCCGTGCGAACCTATGCGATCAAGGAGAAGAAGAAGTCGAGGTTGAGGTCATTGAGCCGACTGAGCCAATTAACATCCCTACTGTCGCAATGGCTGAGACTCTGAGAGAATTGACTGAGCCGAATATTGGAGCACAACCCTTGGTTGTCGTCATCCCTGCACTTGGCAAAGGGGTGAACTTCGAGTTGAAGTCGGGAGTTGTTGCTTATCTTCCTAAGTTCCACGGTTTGAGTGGAGAAGACTCGATCTCTCACCTGGGCAAGTTTCACAATGTCTGCATGACTATGAAGCCCAAGAACGTGACGGAAGACCAAATCAAGATGAGAGCTTTTGGTTTCTCCCTGCTAGACTCTGCGAGTGACTGGTACTATCACTTGCCACCGGGAACCATAGATACCTGGAATAAACTGCACAAGGCATTCCTGGACAAGTACTTTCCAACGAAGAAGGCGAATGCCTTGAAAAAGGCAATTTCCAATATTGAGCAGGCTGGTGATGAGATGCTGTATGATTATCTTGAGAGGTACAAGAGGCTTTGCTCTAGCTGCCCATTCCACGGATACGCCAAGCAAGATCTTGTCCTCTATTTACACAATGGTCTGCTGGACCAAGAGAGAAGGATGGTTGACGCTGCATGCGGTGGAAGCATCCTGAATCTGACACCAGACGCAGCCATGAAGAGATTCCAGGAGATGAGTGAGAGCACTAGGAGTTTTGGGAAGACATACCAGAGAAAGGCGGTCAATGCTGTGACCCCTGCAGGACCAAGCCCAGTGTTGACCGAGTTAGCTGAGCTGAAAGAGATGGTGAAGAGGATGGTGAATCAGAACGCCCCTCAACAAGTTAAAGCATGTGGGCTTTGCTCTGATCAATAACACCCCACCGACGCTTGTCCTCAGCTGCAGGAGGAGGGTGTTGCTGAAGTTAATGCTATATGAGGTTATGGACCCCCTAGACCACAGTTTGGTGGACAGTTCAATTATAACCCGAGAGGGCGAGACCACCCAGGTTTTAGATGTAGTGACCCTCAAGGTGGTCAACAGCCAATGCAACAACAACAGTACCAGCAGAGAGCCCCATATCAACAGAGGCCTCAAGGCCAAAGCTCTGGTGCTTCTACCGAAGAGATGCTAAAAACTTTGACTCAGCATTTCGCCACGCACGTGCAGGCTACTGAGTCAAGTTTGAAGAACATGGAGAGACAAATTGGTCCGTTAGCTGATGCTATAACTAAGATCGACCAAAGGACTTCCAACTCTCTGCCCTCTCAGACTACTGTGAACCCCAGAGAGAACGTGAGTGCGATCACGCTCAGAAGTGGTAAGAAGTTGGTCGTTGCTCCTATCCCTGAAGAGGAGAACGAGATTGTAAAGGAGAAAATCATCGGACGCCCCGCAATGGATGCTACCGCGGCCCGGCCAGAAATTGAAGGAGGAGCCAGTAAAGAAGACATGTTGGCACCGCCCCGCGGCGACTTTCACCGCGACCCGGCGGCTGGTACCAGTAATCGCACCGCGACCCCACCGCCCCGCGGCGATGACCAACGCCTCGCGGTGGTTCTGCCGTGATCTGGCCCTTAAAAATCTATCTCCGCTGAAGAAACCTATGTTGACGATTACGTTCATCCACTATTCCCTCCTCTAGGTTCTGAGAAGCCCCCAGCACCTTTTCCTGAGGCGCTGAAAGCTAAGAGAGTAGCTAACGACAGTGACTTGTTCGAGACATTTCGGGACTGTGAGGTGAACATTCCCCTGATCAAGCTTATCAAGGCTATCCCTCGATATGCCAAGTTCTTGAAGGAGGTGTGCACCGTGAAGAGGACTCAGAAACAGAAGGCTCAAAAGAAGATTCCAGTGAGTGAACATGTGTCAGCAGTAGTTCAGAGACGCATGCCTGAGAAGTGCAAGGATCTAGGTACATTTACTATTCCTATCACTATAGGTGAGCATCGATTTGAGAAAGCCTTGTTAGACTTGGGTGCCTCAATTAATGTGTTACCCTATTCTTTGATTGAGGATTTAGGAATAGGACCCTTGCATGATTCTAACATTGTTATACAACTTGCTGATGGTTCTTGTGTACCCCCTAAGGGTGTTGTGGAAAATGTTCTTGTGAGGATAGGCTCTTTGATTTTTCCTGCTGATTTCTTTGTTATGGATATGGACTATGATGAGCAGGTCGCTCCAGTTATGCTAGGGCGACCTTTTATGAAAACATCCATGACAAAGATTGATGTAGACAGTGGAACTTTGACTATGGAATTTGATGGAATAATTTTTTAGCATAATATTCATAAAGCCAACTCCATTGAATTGCCTACCCCTTGCTGCATTAGTGATATTGATAATCATGTGCCTGAAAATGTTAAACTTGATGCAGTAGAGACCATAGTTGATTGCTCCTCTATTGATGAACCTATTGAGTCGCATGAGTTACATGTTGGTGATGTCTTGTTGGATGACATAGGAGATTCCATTCCCTCCATTTTGGGCACTCGCCCCCCTACACTAACCATACAAGGCTGTAAGCCTTTATCCAGTGATGTGCAGCATATTCAGATTGAGCCATATCGGCCCCCACATCGCTCTAAGTATGGGGGAGATACTCCAAAGGAAGTAAGCATGGAGTCGATGGCAAAGAGGGAGCATGGTCTAAGGTTTAAACCTTTCCATGGGAGGTCTCAACATGAAGAGACGAGTAGGAGGATTCCGAGGGGATCCTACTCCAGATGGTAGTTGATTTGCAGTACGTCGAGCCAATGATGATAACCAAGGCGCTGTCCGGGAGGCAACCCGTGTTAGTCTTTCTTTGACTTTCTTTCCTTAGCTTATTTTCGTAGTTTATTTTGCTTTGTTTCGTTTGCCTGTCACTCACATTTCAGGTACGAAAGTAAACTTGAGAAGAGACGTTGTGCCCAACCATTCCCACCGCCTCGCAGCGTTCCTCACCGCCCCGCGGTGGAGCCCACCGCCCTGCGGTGGAGGTCAGGTATGATTTCTCGACTCTATAAAAAAAACAAGAATAAAGGGCCCCGAAAAAACCTTAAATGGGTGAGCAAATTTTTTATTTCTTGAGTGGTAACTAAGGTTTTGACGGATTGGGCCACTTTTTGGGCCAAGATTTCTCTCTTTTGGGCCATGGTACATGACCGGCCCAACATCCCTTCCTTCCCTTTCACCTTTCCCCTAACCTAGCCCCCACTATCTCACACCCTCTATTCTCACGCCCCCCTCAAGCTCCCAAGACATTATCCCCCACTCTCCCACAACCCCTCTCAACCTTGAGCCAAATCTAGCCCAAATCCCCCAATTTGGAGTCTAGCCTCACAAACAAGCCAAACACATCCCCACCGCGTCGATGTAGTCTCGCCTCGCTGTCGCTCTGCCCCGCGTTGTACCCACTTCGCGTCGCTGCTGCCACCGCCCCGCGTCGACCTCGCCGCGAGCCGGCCATACCTCCCAGTTGTCCTCACCGCGACCCGGCGATTCATCCACCGCCCCGCGTCGAGGCATCCAGGAGTCGTCGTTTATGCTCGTTTGTAAGTCCCCTTGGCTGCCTTTGTTTTGAGCAATTCAATTCTTTACTTATGGCACCTAAAGGCAAGAAGCAAGTGGCTGCGAGGGACGAGAGTGAGGTTTATAACATTGTGAAGGAGATGAAGGTGTTGGCTTCTAAGTTCTTTGATAGGCCGATGATAACAGGAATTTGTCGTTCTAATTCCTACTATGTAAAATATCCAAACAAACCCTAAACCGTAGTCCTAGGTAAGTGAAGGTCGAACCCACAGGGAGGCGAATTCTGTCTATGTATGCAAATTATGTGTCAAAGCAAAGTAACCAAATGGGGGTTTTGTGAGTTTAAGTAATCTAAGCATGCAAAAGTAAACAAGCGAAAGAGTTGTGAAATCAGTGATGGGAAAATCACTTAGTCAAACAACATCCACTATTCGTATGACAAGTTGATCCTAGATACTCATTCAAAATCTCATGCAATGGAAATTCCAATTCCTTTTCAGATATAACTAATAGCACAACCAGATACTATTAGCACTAACTAATTAAACAACCCTGAAACTATCAAGATTCAGTTTAACAGCAGCTTTACGGATAAGAATATAGTTGGATACAATTCTAGCATAAAACAACCAGATATTATCCTAGAATGTAAATCAGTTCTCTTCTGCATAAGATTAGCACAACCAGTTACTAATACGATGCAGTTACTACTCTAAAATAGATATGCTCAACCAGTAACAATCTAAATCTAGCAATAGATCAATAATGACAAACCCTAGTTGCGTCCAAATAGAGATTATCAATATCAATCATAAGCAACTTAAGCAAGAGAAAGATAAAAACCATGCAATAGATTAAGAACAAGAATCTCACAACTGAATCAAAACGAAAGCTTCAGCGTCTGACTAAGCCAGGGAGGCTTAGTTCTTCATAGCGTAGAACGAAATTAGGGTTCGAGAGAGATTAGAAGATGCTAGGCAAACCAGCCTTTTCTCTACCCTAATATACTAAAGGAAATAAAGTCTAAATTAACCTAAAACGAAATAATAAAATAATAATAATTAAACAAACTAAAACAGGGAAATTAATCCCGTTCTCGGCCTTGAATTCTCGCGAGCAGACACGGCCCAATAGCTTCAATCTCCCACGGCCCATCACGGCCCAACTCCAATTTGCAAATCACCTACACGCTGATGTCATCTCCGTCATCATCCGCATCAATCTCTTCGCTGCTTCTATTCACGCGTGCGTGAGCTTCTCACGATGGGCCTTTCTTCCTGTTCACGTGGGCTTCTCCCTCCAATTGGGCCTTCCTCATCCAATTCGGCCCATCATCCTTTTAATTCCAGCTTCACGTGGCCTGTTAATCACTAAACTTCGCCCCCACACGCCATGCACATGAATGTGTCTAAATCTACCTGAATGACACCAATAAAACCTCTAATGACTCTTACTTAAGCCCTACAAAGTAGTGCTTATCAGCCGACCTTGGCCGAGATGGGAATGCTGGCGTGTGTGTCCATGTGCTTGGCATAGTGTGGGTTAGGGGAGTTTCTGAACAAGGCTGCCCCTGCATATCCAAAACTTTGCTACCAGTTCATCACCTCTTTCAAGAGGTACTCTAATGGCTCGGACGACAAGCATCTGCTGAGGGTCACGTTCACCTACAATGGGCGTGACTACTCTTTGTCTCCTAAGGGGGTGCATGATGCCCTGGGCATTACAAAGCTACCAACTGATGGGTGGTCTGGTGGCATTGATAGGTGTTATTTCATACACCTTTACTAGCAAATATTAACATGATTTGGAGAGGTTTTGGATTAGTTTTGGTGCTAAGTCTGCAATCCAGATGTTTTGAAGAGAAGTGAAGAAATCCAAGGATTTGCAGCTTAGATTGAGCATGAGGATTGAAGAGCAGCAGAAGCAGAGAAGAAGAGAGCTGGAGAAATGAGTCTACCGCCTCGCGTCAGAAGTACCGCGGCCCGGCGATGACTCTCAGTGAAGATGAAGCCCGCGCCAGAGGATGCCACCGCCCCGCGGTGGAAGTTCGACGCCTCGCGGTGGAATACACCGCCCCGCGGTGGCCGCGCTTAATGACCTCGCGCCAGAGACGATTTAGTTTCCTTTTATGTTTGAAACTTTATTTTATTATTATTCTATTTCCTTTAATTTCAGCTTTAGTTTAACCTAGTTTGTTAAGACTATTTAAGCCTCTTTTCTAGGTTAAGAAAAAGAGACTTTTATCATCGCTTGTTTAGCTTTTCGTTTTTCAGACGTTACTTTCTATAGAGTTTTTCATCCCCTTTGATGGAGAACTAACTTCACCCTTGTTCTGCTAGACGATTGAAGCAGTACAGTTGATGTGTTTGTGAGATTTATATTCCTTGTTCTTATCCTTATTTGTATCGGATTGATTCTCTTGGTTATATTGATATTGATTTCTTGTTGTTCTTCTTAGCCTGATCAACTAGGTTGAATACGTTTTATCAATTGCTAGGATTGCATATAGGGGTTCCGAGTGCATATCTAGTGGCAAACACAATTGTGTGTATAGGGGTTTCGAGCATACAATTGTGAGTGAGAATCGATTGCATGTTAAGTAGGGGAGTGAGTACTTGTACGTCTTTCTACTTGCATGTATCCTATATCTTTGTGTGCATTGCTATTGCTGTGTTGGTTCTAAGGTACGCTGACAACTGTGAGAATCAGTGGTATTTTATCATTAGCATAGTAATAAGTCTATTGACAACTGTGAGAATCAATAGTACTTAAGATCAGGGTGGGAACGACTATCAGGATAATTAAAAGAACTTGGACGAAATAGATTTCAGTGATCAAACCCTATCTCTGTATTGTGGATTTCGTTCTAATGGAACTACTTTCCCTCATTATACTTTCTTCCTATATAAATCAGACTTGTTTGCTTTACTTGTTTACTTTCTTGATAACTAAACCCACGTTTGTGTTACTTGTCATTCACGGCTGCATACTACATCAAACCTTCTCTATGGGATCGACCCTTACTTGTCTACTATACTTCTGTTTAGTGGGTTTGTTAGGATAATTTACTTTGAAAAGGCTAATTAACGACATTTGCCTGTGCATCTTTAGCCACGTCAAATTTGGCGCCGTTGTCGGGGAAGGTTTTTTGTCTGTTGTGTGATTTCGTGATTGACTTTTGGTGGAGACCTATCTTATGGTCGACACCCGTAGTACTGACCCTATTCTAGCTCCTTTTGATCCAGAGGTTGACAGATCTTTCCTTAGGGACCTGCGCAATCAAAGGGAAGACGGAGAAGAAGGAATAGAGACAGTTGAGACCGTTGAGACTGCCAACACCCCAGCCGTTGCAATGGCTGGAACTGGAACCCTGAGAGAGCTTACTAAGCCGAATATAGGGGCGCAGCCCCTAGCTGTCGTCATCCCTGCGCTAGGAGAAGGGGTGAACTTTGAATTGAAGTCGGGAGTTGTTGCTTATCTCCCTAAATTCCACGGGCTGAGTGGAGAGGATCCGATCTCTCACCTGGGCAAGTTTCACAATGTCTGTATGACGATGAAGCCCAGGAATGTGACGGAAGACCAGATCAAGATGAGAGCTTTTGTTTTTTCCCTACTCGACTCTGCGAGCGACTGGTATTACCACCTGCCACCAGGGACCATAGATACATGGACTAAACTGCACAAAGCATTCCTGGACAAGTATTTTCCCACGAAGAAGGCGAATGCTTTGAAAAAAGCAATTGCCAATATTGAGCAGGCTGGTGATGAGACGTTGTATGATTATCTGGAGAGGTACAAGAGGCTCTGTTCCAGCTGCCCATTCCACGGGTATGCCAAGCAGGATCTTGTTCTTTATCTGCACAACGGTCTGCTGGACCAAGAGAGGAGAATGATTGATGCCGCATGCGGTGGAAGTATTCTGAACCTGACACCGGATGCAGCCATGGAGAGATTCCAGGAGATGAGTGAGAGTACCAGGAGCTTTGGAAAGACGTACCAGAGAAAAGCGGTCACTGCTGTGACCCCTGTAGGACCAAGCCCGATATTGACCGAGTTGGCCGAGCTGAAAGAGTTGGTGCTGAGGATGGCGAATCAGAATGCCCCTCAACAAGTTAAAGCGTGTGGACTTTGCTCTAACCAGTCCCACCATACCGACACCTGTCCCCAGCTGCAAGAGGAAAGTGTTGCTGAAGTAAACGTTACGGACCCCTAGACCACAATACGGTGGACAGCCCAATTACAATCAGAGAGGGTGTGACCACCCAGGCTTTAGATGGAGTGACCCTCAAGGTGGTCAACAGCCAGTGCAGCAATAGCAGTACCAGCCGGCGCAACAACAGCACCAGCAGAGAGCCCCTTATCAACAGAGGCCCCAGGGCCAAACATCTGGAGCTTCTACTGAGGATATGCTAAAGACTCTGACTCAGCACTTTGCCACACATGTGCAGGCTACTGAGTCGAGTATCAAGAACATGGAGAGGCATATTGGTCAGTTAGCCGATGAGATGACCAAGATTAACCAAAGGGCATCAAATTCCCTACCATCCCAGACCACGGTGAACCCCAGAGAGAACGTGAGTGTTATCACGCTCAGAAGTGGTAAGAAGTTGATCGTTGCTCCCAATGCTGAAGTGGAGAACGAGTTCGAGAAAGAAGAAATCACCGACCGCCCCGCGGCAGACCCCACCGCAACCCGGCCAGAAATGAGGGAAGGAGCCAGTAAAGGAATGCCATTGACACCGCCCCGCGGCGATCTCCACCGCGACCCGGCGTCTGAACCCAGTAAAGCCACCGCGACCCCACCGCCCCGCGGCGTTGACTCATGCCCCGCGGTGGGCTCGCCACAACCTGGCCCATAAAAATCTGTCTCCGCTGAAGAGACCTATGATGATTACATTTGCCCCGCGTTCCCGCCTCTCGGTTCGGAGAAACCCCCAACACCTTTTCCCGAGGCGCTGAAGGCAAAGAGAGTTGTCGACGATAGTGACCTGTTTGAGACATTTCAGAACTGTGAGGTGAACATTCCCCTGCTCAAGCTTATAAAGGCTATCCCGAGATATGCCAAGTTCTTAAAGGAGCTATGCACGATGAAGAGGACTCAAAAGCAGAAGACCCAGAAGAAGAGTCCAGTGGGTGCACAAGTTTCAGCGGTAGTTCAGAAGCGTCTGCTCGCAAAATGCAAGGATCCAGGTACTTTTACGATTCCTATCACCATAGGTGGGCATCTTTTTGAGAAAGCACTGCCAGACTTGGGTGCCTCAATTAATGTTCTACCCTATTCATTGATTGAAAAATTGGAATTAGGACCCTTGCATGATTCTAACATTGTCATACAACTTGCTGATGGATCATGTGTGCCCCCTAAGGGTATAGTGGAAGATGTTCTTGTCAGGATAGGTTCTTTAATTTTTCCTGCTGATTTCTTTGTTATGGACATGGATTATGATGAACAAGTTGCCCCTGTTATGCTCAGACGACCTTTTATGAAGACTTCCATGACAAAGATTGATGTAGATAATGGAACTTTGACTATGGAATTTGATGGAATTATATTTGAACATAATATTCATACAGCCAATTCCATTGAAGTGTCCACCCCTCTCTGCATTATTGATATTGATAGTTCCATGCATGAAAATGTTAAAACTAATGCAGTAGAGACCGTAGTTGAGTGTTCCGCTAATAAAGGACCTATTGAGTTGTACGAAGTGCGTGTTGGTGATGTCCTGCTAGAAGATGTAGGAAGTTCTATTCCCTCTACTTTGGGCGCTAGCCCCCCTGTACTAACTATACAAGGCTGTAAGCCTCTATCTAGTGACATGCAGCATATTCAGGTCAAGCCATATCAGCCCCCACATCGTTCTAAGTATGGGGGAGACACTCCAAAGGAAGCATAGATGGAGTCAATGGCAAAGAGGGAACATGGTCTAAGGTTTAAACCTTTCCATGAGAGGTCTCCATAGGAAGAGACGAGTAGGAGGATTCCAAGGGGACCTTACTCTAAATGGTGAAGGATCTACACTACGTCGAGCCAACGACGATAACCAAGGCGCTGTCCGGGAGGCAACCCGTGTTAGTCCTTCTTTGATTTTTTCCTTTAATTAGATTATTTTCATAGTTTATTTTCCTTTGTTTCGTTCGCCTGTTACTCATATTACAGGTGCAAAAGTAAACCCGAGAAGAGATGTGGTACCCAGCCAGTCTCACCGCTCCGCGGCATCCCCTACCGCCCCGCGGTGGAGCTCACCGCCCCGCGGTGGAGGTCAGGTATAACCTCTCAACTCTTTTAAAAAAAAAACAAGAATAATGGGCCCCGAAAAAACCTTAAACGGGTGAGTAAAAGCTTATTTCTTAAGTGGTAACTAAGGTTTTGACGGATTGAGTTCCCTCTGGTGGGCCAAGATTTCTCTTTTGGGCCATGTTATATGACCGGCCCATCATCCCTTTTTCCTTTCTCTTTCCCTGACCTAACCCCACTATCTAACCCTCCCCCATTCCAACGCCTCCCTCAAGCTCCCACATCTATTTCCCTCTCTCTCCCCCAAATCCCTGTCGACCTCGAGCCAAATCTAACCCCAAATCCTCAATTTGGAGTCCCGCCTCGCACTGCCCCCGCTTCGCGTCGCTGCTGCTACCGCCCCGCGCCGACTTCGCCGCGACCCGGCCACAGTTCCCAGTTTCTCACCGCAACCCTACCGCCCCGCGCTGAGACTCTCCAGGCTGCGTGTTTGTTTGTTTGTAAGTTCTCTAGTTTGCCTTGCTTTGAGCACCTCAATTTCCTACTTATGGCATCCAAAGGCAAGAAGAAAGTGTCGACTAGGGATGGGAGTGAGGTTTATAATGTGGTGAAGGAGAGGAAGGTGTTGGCTTCGAAGTTTTTCCATAAGCCGACTTTGGAGCAATTGGGAATGTTGGCATGTGTGTCCATGTGCATGACACAGTGTGGGTTAGGAAATTTTCTGGACAAGGCTGGCCCTGCGTATCCAGATATGTGCTACCAGTTTATTGCCTCTTTCAGGAGGCTCACCAATGACTCGAACGATAGGCATCTGCGCAAGATCATGTTCACCTACAATGGGCGTGATTACTCCTTATCTCTGAAGTTGGTGCATGAAGCCTTGGGTATCACGAAAGACCCAACTGATGGGTGGTCTGGTGGTATTCACCGAGATGATGGAGTTCTGGCGGGCTGCTACGGGCAGAAGTTTCAGGAAGGGTCAGGAGGTGAATTCCAAGTTGGTGAACCCGTGTCTGTGGTTGATCCACAAGGTGATGATGAGAGATTTCTTTGGCCATGCAGACGATGAGAAGGTCCCTCTGAAGGACTTCCAGTGGTTTATGAGCATCTTGGGGACTGTCGAGTATACGTCGTGTTGGGCTACCCTTTTCTTGGGTTCCTTGAAGAGGATTCGTGATGGGGAGCCACGTGATATTTGTGGGGGTGGTCTGATTACAATCCTTTGTGCTAACGTGATTGCTTGCGATCAGATTCCTCGGCCTGTTGCCTACGCGGTGTATGATTTAGCGCACATGAAGGTGTGCTCCATGATGAAACCACTGGGACAGGATGGCGATTTGGTCTGGTCGTCCTATGAGGGCCACATTTTGATTGTTCCACGGGATTTTGCCTACTCGCCTTCATATGCGGGTTGGTGGATTCCCAGTGATAGCCGGATGCCGACCGATGATGCCCCTGCTGTCGCTCCTTCAGGTCCGTTTGGGAAGGGCCCTAGTGGTGGTTGTGATGCTGTTGCCGCTGATTCCGTGGGTGGGGACGACCCCATGTCTACCCAGTTTGAGGCGCCTTCATCTTCATACGGTCCTGTCGCACCCTGGCAGGAGTTGTATTCTAGATGGGATGCGTTCTCAATGCGCCAGGATCAGTGGAACTCCCAGATAGAGACCGGTCTGCACACTTGGCAGACCCAATTCCGTGCTGATGTAGATGAGCGTCTGGACACCATGGACACCCATATGAGAGACTATTTTGGGATGTACCCACCACCACCCTCAGGTCCACAATGAGTTTATCTTTTCTTCCCCTATTTCATTTGATGTTCTCTTTTCTACATTGAGGATAATGTTCGGTTTAAGTATGGGGGATGGATATAGACTTGCTATCTTGCTTTCCATCTAGCTAGTGTAAATAATTTTGTTTCTGCATTTGTCGTTGTTTGTTTCTGCATTCTAAAAAAAAAATCGAAAAAGCCAAAAAGAGGTAAAAAGGCACCCAAAATCCTGGGATGGACTGAAAACCCGAAAGGGCAGTCCAGGTAAAAAGCAGGTAGTCCGGCTGGTATAGACCATGGCAAAATTGGACTAGAGTGATGCGAGTATATGTGAGATATCTAGCAAAATGAAATGAGTGGCTAGGTGAAAACCCGAAAGGGCGCCTAGGCAAGATGAGCGTAAAAGAAGAAGAGTGATTCTAGGATTTCTCCATATTTCTTGGCGAGGCGTCATAAGAAGGGGAATCATAAGGAAGACTCGGGTAGGCCACTCGTGGAGTGATAAGGAGCTAGATTGGAGTTAGGATTAGACTATCTTTGCATCACTGGTTTTGGTTGTCTGGAGCTTATTGTTGATATGTTGTAGTTGCTAGTGTCTTATTGTCTTATACTTCCTGAGGCCTTGGTGTTGATTTAGAGAGTGAGCTTTTATTTAGTTTACTCGGGACGAGTAAAGGTCTAAGTATGATGGAATTTGATAGGTGTTATTTCATACACCTTTACTAGCAATTATTAGCATGATTTGGAGAGGTTTTGGATTAGTTTTGGTGCTAAGTCTGCAATCCAGATGTTTTGAAGAGAAGTGAAGAAATCCAAGGATTTGCAGCTTAGATTGAGCATGAGGATTGAAGAGCAGCAGAAGCAGAGAAGAAGAGAGCTGGAGAAATGAGTCTACCGCCCCGCGTCAGAAGTACCGCGGCCCGGCGATGACTCTCAGTGAAGATGAAGCCCGCGCCAGAGGATGCCACCGCCCCGCGGTGGAAGTTCGACGCCTCGCGGTGGAATACACCGCCCCGCGGTGGCCGCGCTTAATGACCTCGCGCCAGAGACGATTTAGTTTCCTTTTATGTTTGAAACTTTATTTTATTATTATTTTGTTTCCTTTAATTTCAGATTTAGTTTAACCTAGTTTGTTAAGACTATTTAAGCCTCTTTTCTAGGTTAAGAAAAAGAGACTTTTATCATCGCTTGTTTAGCTTTTCGGTTTTCAGACGTTACTTTCTATAGAGTTTTTCATCCCCTTTGATGGAGAACTAACTTCACCCTTGTTCTGCTAGACGATTGAAGCAGTACAGTTGATGTGTTTGTGAGGTTTCTATTCCTTGTTCTTATCCTTATTTGTATCGGATTGATTCTCTTGGTTATATTGATATTGATTTCTTGTTGTTCTTCTTAGCCTGATCAACTAGGTTGAATACGTTTTATCAATTGCTAGGATTGCATATAGGGGTTCCGAGTGCATATCTAGTGGCAAACACAATTGTGCGTATAGGGGTTCTGAGGGTACAATTGTGAGTGAGAATCGATTGCATGTTAAGTAGGGGAGTGAGTACTTGTACGTCTTTCTACTTGCATGTATCCTATATCTTTGTGTGCATTGTTATTGTTGTGTTGGTGCTAAGGTACGCTGACAACTGTGAGAATCAGTGGTATTTTATCATTAGCATAGTAATAAGTCTATTGACAACTGTGAGAATCAATAGTACTTAAGATCAGGGTGGGAACGACTATCAGGATAATTAAAAGAACTTGGACGAAATAGATTTCAGTGATCAAACCCTATCTCTGTATTGTGAATTTCGCTCTAGTGGAACTACTTTCCCTCATTATACTTTCTTCCTACATAAATCAGACTTGTTTGCTTTACTTGTTTACTTTCTTGATAACTAAACCCCTGTTTGTGTTACTTGTCATTCACGGCTGCATACTACATCAAACCTTCTCTGTGGGATCGACCCTTACTTGTCTACTATACTTCTGTTTAGTGGGTTTGTTAGGATAATTTACTTTGATAAGGCTAATTAACGACATTTGCTTATGCATCTTTAGCCACGTCAGGCATTCTAGAGTCAGAGATGATGGAGTTCTGGAGGGCTTCTACGAGCCGAACGTTCAAGAAGGGCCAGGAGGTGAATTCGAAGCTGGTGAACCCGTGTCTGCAGTTGATCCACAAGGTGATGATGAGAGACTTCTTTGGCCACGCTAATGATGGAAAGGTCCCTCTGAAGGATTTCCGGTGATTTATGAGCATCTTGGAGGTTGTTGAGTGCACGCCGTGTTGGGCTACCCTTTTCTTGGGTTCCTTGAAGAGGATTCGTGATGGTGAGCCACGTGATATTTGTGGGGGTGGTCTGATTACCCTCCTTTGTGCTGGAGTGATAGCTTGCGATCAGATTCCTCGGCCTGTTGCCTACATGGTGTATGATATGGCACACATGAAGGTATGCTCGATGCTGAAGCCATTGGGAAAGGATGGTGATTTAGTCTGGTCGTCATATGATGGCCACATTCTGATTCTTCCACGGGAGTTCGCCTATTCCCCTTCATTTGCGGATTGGTGGATCTCCAGTGATAGCAGAATGATGACTGATGATACCCCTGCTGCTGCTCCTTCAGGCCCGTATGGAGAGGGCCCTAGTGGTGCTGATGTTGCTGAGTTTGCGGGCGAGGACACTCCTATGCCTACACTTTATGATGCGCCTTCGTCTTCTTACGGTCCTACCACACCTTGGCAGGAGTTGTATTCGAGATTTGATGCATTCTCAGTGTAGCAGACGCAGTGGAACACCCAAGTAGAGACCGGTCTGCAGACTTGGCAGACCCAATTCCGTGCTGATGTAGATGAGCATCTGAACACCATGGACGCTCATATCAGGGACTACTTTGGGAGGTTCCCACCACCACCACCATCAGGCCCGTAGTAAGTTTATTTTCTTCTTCCCCTATTTCATTTGGTGTTCTCTTCTACATTGAGGACAATGTGCGGTTTAAGTATGGGGGAGGGATATAGACTTACTATCTATCTAGCTAGTGTACATAGCTTTGATTCTGCATTTTTGTTTTCTGCATTTCTGTTTTGTAATTTTGCATTCAGATTTTAAAAAAAAATGAAAAAGCCAAAAAGAAGTAAAAAGGCAATCAAAATCCTGGGATGAGCTGAAAACCCGAAAGGGCAGTTCAGGTAAAAAGCAGGTAGTCCGGCTGGTATAGACCAGGGCAAAATTGGACTGGAGTGATGTGAGTATATGTGAGATATCTAGCAAAATGAAATGAGTGGCTTGATGAAAACCCGAAAGGGCGCCTTGGCAAGATGAGCGTAAAAGAAGAAGAGTGATTCTAGGATTTCTCGATATTCCTTGGCGAGGTATCATAAGAAGAGGTGGTATAAGGAGTTCGGGTAGGCCACTCTGGAGCGATAAGGAGCTAGATTGGAGTTAGGATTAGAATTATCTTTGCATCCCTTGTTTTGGTTGTCTGGAGCTTATTGTTGATATGTTGTAGTTGCTAGTTTCTTATTTTCTTGTACTTCCTGAGGCCTTAGTGTTGATTGAGAGAGTGAGTTTTTCTTTAGCTTACTCGGGACGAGTAAAGGTCTAAGTATGGGGGAATTTGATAGGTGTTATTTCATACACCTTTACTAGAAACTATTAGCATGATATGGAGGAGTTTTGGATGAGTTTTGGTGCTAAGTCGGTAATCTGGAAGTTGTGGAGAGAAGTGAAGATATCCCAGGATTTACAGCTTAGATGGAGATGGAGCTGCTGGAGCATACTTGGAGAAGACTACCAAACACTTGGTAGGATTGAAGAGAAATAGAAGAGAAGAAGAGGAGCTGAAAAAGCTGGAGGAGTGAGCTCACTGCCCCGCGCCAGATTCACCGCGGCCCGGCGGTGACTCCCAGAGAAGGTTGAAGCCTCGCGCCAGAGGAAGCCACCGCCCAGCGGTGGAGAGCCTGAAGCCCCGCGGTGGATCTCACCGCCCCGCGGTGGCCGTGTTTAATGCCTCGCGCCAGAAGACTGTTACTTTCCTTTTATTTCGTTTAGATTTTATTTTATTATTATTCTGTTTCCTTTATTGTTTGCATTAGTTTAACCTAGTTTCCTAAGACTATTTAAGTCCTCTTTCTAGGTTAAGAGATAGAGACACTTTTACATTACGCAGGTTACTTTTCTATTAGGTTTTTCATCCCCTTTGATGGAGAACTAACTTTCTCTTGTTCTACTAGACGTGTGAAGCAGTACAGTTGATGTGTTTGTGAGATTTCTATCCCTTGTTCTTATCCTTATAAATGTTGGTTTGATTCTCTTGGTTATATTGAATATTGATTTTATGTTGTTCTTCTTAGCCTGATCAACTAGGTTGAATGCTTTTTATCAATTGCTAGGATTGCATATAGGGGTTTCAAGTGCATATCTAGTAGCAAACACAATTGTGCGTATAGGGGTTCCGAGCGTACAATTGTGAGTGAGAATCAGTTACATGCGAGTATTAGTATGTCCTTCTATTTGCATGTATCCTATATCCTTGTGTGCATTGCTATTGCTGTGTTGGTGGTAAAGTATACTGACAACTGTGAGAATCAGTGGTATTTTATCATTGGCATAGTAATAAGTCTATTGACAACTGTGAGAATCAATAGTACTTAAGATCAGGGTGGGAACAACTATAAGGATAGTAAAAGAACTTGGGTTAAATAGATTTCTGTGATCAAATTATATCTCTGTACTGTGGATCTCGCTCTAGTAGGACTACTTTCCTCATTATATTTCCTCAACTAAACCAAACTTGTTTGCTTTGCTTGCTTTGTGTTCTCTTGATAACTAAACTCCCATTCGTGTTACTTGTCATTCACACTTGCATACTGCATCAGATCTTCCCTGTGGGTTCGACCCTTACTTGTCTGCTATACTTCTGTTTAGTGGGTCTGTTAGGATATTTTACTTTGACTAGGCTAAGCAGCGATACTTGCACTGCGCACTTTTAGCCACCGTCAGCCTTCTTGACATTGTGGGCCTATTGAACAATCTGTACAGGGGGAGATCTGACAGTACCCGGATTGGATGGGCCTGGAAAGACGGACGCAACTTCCTCGTGGACATCACTAGAGCCAACGCAATCTTCTCCACTCGTGGGTACCTGGTCTCAGCTGGAATAAGGGATCTACTTACAAAATAAACGGGTATTTCATGCTCGCAGACAAGGACAACACTGATAGCACGCGAGCCAGCTGCTAGGTAGAGCTGAAGGTCTTCACCCGGCAATGGGGATGACAGAGTGGGTAGTGCTGCCAGGTGCTTCTTTAACTCTGTGAAGGCTACCTCGCATTTTGGTGACCACTTCACTAGTGGAAAAAACACTTTTTGAGGCTCCCTTTTAGAGGCGTACATAGTTCAAAATGCCTCAACAACGACTTTGACAATCATTTTTTTTCGTTTTTGAGGCGGATAATTAATTTATACGCCTCAAAAACATCTTTTGAGGCGGGCAAATTAATATACGCCTCAACAAGTATCCGAAAAAATATTTCCCGCTAAAGTATTAGAGGCGGGCCAGGGTAAGGCCCGCCTCTAATGCTAACTAATTGAGGCGGGCTACTTGGCCCGCCTTAGTTAAAACTTGTTGAGGCGGGCCTCTTAAACCCCGCCTCAACAAGTATCCAAAAAAACGTTTTTTTTTTCTCTTTTCTTTTCTTTCTCTCTCCCTCTTTTCTTTTCTTTCTCTCTCTCCTCTCTTTCTTTTCTCCCAGCCCCGATACCTCTCACTCTCTCAGCCCTAAGCCTAACCATCTCTCACCTCCGATCCCCCTCACCGCCTCCCTTTCCCTCACCACCGACCCACACCGGCAACGATCACCGACGTCCGGCGATCCTCCTTTCCCCAACGAGCCCAGATCAGTCCCTGCCTGCTCGGGAACCCACATCACCTGTTCGCCGACCACGACTCGCCTCTGCCGATGCACAACCCGTGCTAGCACCATTCCCAGCCCAGATTTGAGCCCGCACCCACACCGGACGGAGCCCAAACCCCGCTCGCTCCCAGACGACCACCGACGACTCCATTCCGACCGGTGACCCATTCCCAACCCAAATCCGAGCCCCTTACTTATTTCCAATTTGAGAACTGGAAATAATCAAAATTGAGAACTAGAAATAATCTGTAAGTTTGTGTGTCTACTCTATTTCTCACCATGTCTCCTTACTTATTTCCAATTTTCGGCATGAAATATGGCGCTCATATAGATTTTTTAACTTGGATTTTCTCTTAGTCATTTAATACTTCTGGTTACATTTTTAATATTTGGAAATTATTGTAGATGTTGGTAACACGACAGAGGAGAGAAGAGCATAGTTATATATATGTGGAATGTGCATTGTTCATCGATGATGCTCTCTTTGGGCTTCCCATGAGAACCAGGTTAGGCTATGGCCTAGATATGAGAATATGTCAATGTGATTTGTGATATTAGTGTCTTCATATGTGAAACCATGTTGGCTCATGGTAAAGGAAGATTGCATAACTATGAAGAATTAGGAGAAAATTAAATAGGCTATGATGTGTTCGAGCATACATGTTTCTTCTAGTTACTGGCATGTTGTCCATGAGAAGATGAAAATGACTATATCTGCTTAGGGTTCTTTGGAATGAACTCTAGGATAAAGCACTATTGTCTCAGAATGACTTAGTCTTTGAATATCACACTTCGGTTTTGCATGGCATTTTAGTCATATATTTAGGGTTGTCAATCAAGAGTAATTATGAAATTTTATATAGATTGTTTTTGCATATCTTGACTTGTATTCAGAGGTTACTTTTTTATATATTTTTGGTTTATTTTTTATGCTATAAACTGACCTCCTAACAGTTCAATGGAGGAGATAGATAACAACAATATGCTTACTTGTAATCATCATAGCAGCTACATTGTTCCGGTCCATTATTAACACTCCTTTTTTTACTTCTCTTAGAGTAGACGTATGTGTGTATTATTCTGGCGACCCTGTTAAAATCTTATGACATTATTTAGAACTCAGCTAAATGGTTCAGTATTCAGTAGAAGCAGCATTGGCATCAGTGTGTTCCGGTCCATTATTAACACTCCGTTTACTCTTATCTCTGTTGTCTTACTCGTTCACCTTACATCTGTAGACACGATCCTTACTCCACTATACATGCTGAATTTGTACTTGTATGTTGTTATTCGCACTACTATTGTTGATATATTTTGCAGTCCTCATTTGTGCTAAAAGCTATAGTTCCTTATATAGTTTATTGTACTCATGGTGAAGACCCACATTCAGGTTGGTAAAGTCTCTTGTGTCTCAGTATGTGACACCCTTGAGATTTGAAAGAGCAACACTTGAGATGTATCACGGTCCACATTGCTCGGCAGATATCATAATTAAATTTCACTTCGAATTTAAGGGAATTTAACCTTGCATTCAACATGTGAATATTGCATTTACTTGCATATTCCCTTTTGGGTTGTGTTGTTTCAAGTTGGTGTGCTTGAACATTTCGGTATTCTGGATTTTGGCTGGCACGTGTATAGATTAATTGCTAGAACCTGTATTTTATTGAAGCTTTAAATGATTTGAGTTGTTTTTTTTTTTAAGAAATGGGACCCCGGTATTACAAAAAACCGGGGTCCCGATTTTCTTGGATATCAATTTCTATTGTGCTTTCAAATTTATGTTGTGCTTTGACTACTTGATCTGAAGCTTTTTCATATGTTTTCCAGGCTGATGAGATCTTCATTCAGTCGATCAAAGATGTTGGGCTTTATGATGCCATATGGCAAGCATTTGTTGTATTGCTTCCTGGCAACACAGTCGGGGTTCAAGGGGATCAAAGAACATATGGCCGTGCTGTTGCTCTTAGAGCTATCACGAGTCAAGATGGAATGACAGCAGATTGGTAAGCTTCCAAATTACATTTGTTATGTAATTAATGTGTTTTCCTACCCTAAACTTCTATCAAGAAGCAAAACTACTCTTCTTAGATAACCTTGTTCAGATGATGCATTAGATTCAGATTGCTAATGACCGAAGATTAAAAAGGGGATTCCTCTCGAATCGATGCATATTGTTTGGGAGCCCCATTGGTTATATGTGCATGCTCTAAAAGCTGTGAACTCTTGCTTGTTTTATGTATATATATATGTTGTGTCGTTTAATTTGTCCTAGTTTAGTTATAGTGGAAGAGTCAGAGGTTATCAGCTAGCTAGTGTTGGATTTTATGTAGTACAAGTACTTTGTAAGCGACATTTCCTGAAGAATGAACAGACCAATGTGTTTCCATATTTGTGTGTTTTCCTACTCTCCTTTATTCTTCTTTCTTTGGAATCATTATTTGGCAGGCTTTTAATCTGATTAATTACTTGTAATGAATACTTTGAAGTACTCAAATTTAGTGTTGAGGGTTAGTTGGGCAGCTAAAAGGGCATGGGATGCACAGATTTGGTGATTCTGTCATAAAATTGGACTTTTTAGCCCGGATGTGGAAGAGATCCGGGCTAAAATGTCCAGTTTTTTTTTGTTAAAACACAATGCTTTTTAGCCCAGACTTACCCAGATCCGGGCTAAAAAGTGGGAAAATGCGACTTGTTGAGGCGGGCCTATAGAGGCCCGCCTCAACAA
Source organism: Rheum nobile (assembly GCA_027886185.1). Lineage (NCBI taxonomy): Eukaryota > Viridiplantae > Streptophyta > Magnoliopsida > Caryophyllales > Polygonaceae > Rheum > Rheum nobile. Next base: position 2,448,381 of record WOAB01000531.1, on the reverse strand, counting down.
GTCCCTCATTTTGGCGCCGAAGTAAAGGACTTGTTGAGGCGGGCTTCGGAGGCCCGCCTCAACAAGTGGCTTTTAGAGGCGTATATTGCCCGCCTCAAAAAGGGTCCCTACTTGTTGCGGCCCCCTCAATTGAGGCGAACGGTGTTCGCCTCAATAAGTGTCCAAAGGCCCGACTCTATTAGGGTTTTTTCCACTAGTGCTTGAAGTTCTGCGGGTCTCTAAGTATGGCAAAGAATGGGTGCCCCCTCTCTGCGAACTTTGAGCAGTATCGACCCAAGTAGTTCACGGAGCCTATAAATCTCTGCACTTATTTGGTGTTTTGTGGAGGTGTCATCTGCAGCACGACTTCCACCTTCTCGGGGTTCACATCAATTCCTCACGAGCTGATTAAAAAACCAAAGAATTTTCCGGCTTTCACCCTAAAGACATACTTCTCCGGATTTAGGCTCATGTCATGTCTGCGGAGGGTACTGAATACTTCATGTATGTCATTCTCGTGATCGGCCTCCCGCTTGCTCTTTACCACAATGTCACCCACATATGCTTCAACAATGGAGCCAATTTGCTCGCCGAAGATTAGGTCGACCAGCCACTGGAAGCTGGCTCCTGCATTCTTGAGCCCAAACGGCATGACAGTGTAGCAGTAGGTGCCTTTTTCTGGTTATGAAGTTCGTGTATTCCTCATCCGAGAGATTCATTCGGACTTGGTTGTAGCATGAATAGGCGTCTAGGAAACTCAACGCTTCGTGCCCCGCCGTGGAGTCAACTAGTTGATCAATTGATGGGAGTGGGCAACTGTCCTTGGGGCACGCTTTGTTGAGGTCTGTGAAATCCACACACATGCGCCATTTTCCATTCGTCTTTCTCACCATGATAACGTTTGCGAGCCAACGAGTGTACTGGACCTCGTGAATGAACCCGGCCTTTAGTAACTTTGCAATCTCTTCCCTAGCCCCCTAGGCTCTCTCGCCTACATGCTTCCTCTTTTTCTGCCTCTGAGGCTTAGCTTCAAGGCTGATATTCAGTGAATGAGTCATGTGGCTCATGGGGATCCCTTTTAAATCTCTTGGGGTCCAGGCGAACACATCATGCGAAGCAGCCAATAGCACTCTATTCTCTTCTCGTACCTCATCCCCGAGGGTTTGCCCCATGTATATAGTTTCTCCTCTACTTGAGTGAACAGGGATATGCTCACCTTCTCCTCTTCTAGAACTATAGCCTCCATTCCGTTTCTTACTTCAAGCTCGGCTTCTTCTTCCGCGGAGTTCAGTGGTACGATGTTAGGGTCTTCAGCCTCTACCGCTAGGACTGAAATGTTCTTCCCACTCAGGGCAGCCAGATAGAAAGTGCGACTCTCCGCGTGCTGGCCTCTCGCAACTCCAACACTCACCTGCATAGGGAACTTTAGCGCGAAATGGTATATAGAAACAACAACCTGAAACTTACATAGAGAGATTCTTCCCAAAATCGCGTTGTATGCAGATGGAAACTAGAGCACCAAGAATTCGATTTTCTCACACCTCCGCGGGCCATTCTGGTCTCCTAATATCAAGTCTAAGGTGATGACCCCGATCGGTTTGACTCTCTCTCCCGCGAACCCTACAAGAGTACAGTTAGTGAGTAATAGGTCCGCGGGGTCCAAATCCATCTTCTGGAATGCCTCCCAATGTAGGATGTCTGCGGAGCTCCCGGTGTCCACCATTACCCTCTTCATAACTTTTGTACCCATATGCACGTGGAGCACAAGGGGATCCGTGCTCGGGACTCCTTCCTCTGTGAGGTCCTCCGCGCTGAAAGTAAGCTTGTGTTCCTGACGCGGAGGGTTGGTGATACTCATGACCAATTGTCCGGCCGGGAGTGGTGCATTGGCGATTCTTCTACTCTCGCGTTTGCTAGGACCCTTCGGCTTGTGTCTACCTGAAATGGTGCCTACCTAGCCATCCGGCCTCGAAAAGTTATGACCGGCGTATGGGTAAGGAGCAGCCTTGTTTGGGAGTGGTCTTTGCGGGGCAGGACCTGGCCCTAGGGCAGCTCTCTTCCGTGGAGCTCCATATCCATGGCACTCATGGATGTCGTGCTTGGTCGATTGATGATATGAACAAAACTTCCCTCCTGACCTCGCAGGCGGTGGCGGCGACGCATTCACTCGCGGAGGAGGGGTTTGTACTGAGATCTTTGCGGATACATCCATGCAGCCCCGCCCCTTCGCGGTCATTCAATTCTACTACGACCAGCTGCCTTTTTGGAGCCTTTCCCCGGTCGTTGGTCTGATGGCGGCGGGGCTCCCATGTACCTGATTCGCGTTTATGGCCTTCATGCTTCCTTTCGTTGTTCGCGAGAGGAGGATTCGCGGACATTCCTTCCCTAGCCAACTCTTCCGCGATAATGTGTTGATTAGCCTTCTCCAGCAATTTAGTGTACGATGTGGGCGGCTTCTTACATACGTGGAGCTTGAAAGCCCCGTTCTTGAGTCCTTGTATGAATGCCATCCGCGCCACTTTCTCATCGAAGTCATATGCTTGTACCACTTCAGTGGTGAATCTCTTCACGAAGGACGCAAGAGACTCACCCTCGCGCTGTCGAACGTTCATTACCTCTTGCATGCTAAGTTTTCTCTTTTGCGAGCATCCAAAATGCGCCAGGAAGGAATCCGCGAGCTATTGGAAGCCGTTGATGCTCTTTGTGGGTAGGCTAATCATCCAGGTTAGAGTTGGCCCCGCGAGGGTATTAGGGAAGCACTTGCACATGGTGGGCTCATTTGCTTTGCTCATGAGCATAATGTACTAATAGCGGGACAATTGGTCTATGGGATCGTCATCCCTTGTGTACTCCTTAAACGTCAAAATCTTGAAGTCTGGAGGAGGCGGTACGAGCAGTATATGGTCTATGAAGGTTGTGGACCCGAAGAATGCTAAGGGGAACTCTGGAGCTGGATATTCCGGGTAATATTGAGGCACAAAGTCCGCATAGGGCCTTCGGTAGGACTTCCACCGTGGCATGTATCGGGGAGGTTCGTGAGTAACTGACACTTGATCGGCTGGGAACCTCTCCCCATACCCCTCGCGTGGCTCTTCGACGACGTAGGGCTCCTGGGGCGTGTGCTCGGGTTGGCGCAACGGCGGAGTAGGCCCCTGCGGTGAATGCTCTTGGCGGATCCTTTGCCATTCTTTAAATTGGTGAAATTGCTCCCATTCTTCTTCGCTCCGGACCACCTCTCGTGGGTGGTTCCTAGGCGTTTGGCGCTGGGACTGCATCTCTTCTGGAGCTCCTATTGGTGGATCTTCGTGTTCTACCGCCATCGCTGTTTGTTGTTTGCTGGATCTAGCTGCACGACGATTTCTTGTGATTTGTATTTTTGGGGATGTCCTCAACGGCTTGGGTTGGCTCCTTGCTTCACGTAGGGCGAGATCTCTGGCTCCTTGTCTAGATTCTGGTACTGGTACTTTTCCTCCTCTTCCCGCGAACTGTGAGTGTCTCTTTCCACTTGCGATGAGAATTCTGGGTTCCTTCTCCTTCCTTCCACAGACCGCCGATGGTTGTTTCCGAGCTCTGACTGCTTCACTAAACACCGGATTCACCTGAAAAAGCCCCATAGATGGATTCCCTGGGGGCGGACTCTCTGACGCTCAAGTCAGTGGGGGTATGTGATCAAAAAGGAAGAGAAAGAACAACTCAAAGAAGGATTAAAACAAGGTCAAACGATCTGAATCTCGCAATCACTCTCTCACACTTTTCTGGTGAAATTGTTTGGAGAAGAAGAAGAAAGGAAACAGTCAACCAAGTTCTCTCCTTCTCTCTCCTCTAACCGAATTGCCCTAAAAAAGTGTCCAAAAAAGAGATATTTTCTCTCTCCAAAATGTGGGGTATTTATAGAGGGATTCTCTCCTCTTGAAGCTATCACATGTCCCCCTACTGGTGGGCCTTTCCTTGCAAATCATTTGGGCCTTTTCTACCTTCGTCACGCCCACATGCCATATAAATCTATGGCGATACCAGCTTATTGCACGCAGGTCTTCTTCTTTCGGGTATTGCCAAATCTGACCCCAAAGTGAACTCGTGTAGATTCCTTCCATATTCAACTAAAGGATGTTATAGACATACATTTCTTGATCCATGTAATGACCCTAGGAATGAAATCTCAATCCAAGCAACACATTTCTCAACAAACTCCAACTAACCGTGTTATAATCTTTATCAAAATCAATTTTAATTACACATGATAATGTGACATGACACCTACCCTAGCTCGCCACTATGTCTTGGTAGATTGCAAAATTATGACAATTCGATCCATCACTCACAAAAGCTCAATAAACTTCATCAATATATAAAGCTCCTCCTACCTTAATTCTTCCGGCAATAAGTGTGGATATTACTTTGTAAATAACATTGCAGCAGGAGATTGGATGGTAATCAATAACCATTTTGGATTTTAAAATTTGAATTTTCTTTGTCAATAGTAGGTCGAATTAAAACATCTCAACTTCGTTTATTATGATGTTTATAATAATCATGAGTTTTTTGGGTATTTTGAAATTGAATTATTTTCTAATTTTCATATATCTATAAAAATATTTATTTTAAAATATTTTAAAATATTGTTTTGCTCCGATACTATATTTTAAATTAAAGGGCTAATAATTTCATTACTTTTTCGTTTGTAGGAAATCAATACTTCCCGTTATATCATACTGTATGTAGACTGCAGTCCATAGTCCATATGGGCCGAGTGGGCTTATACAACACATTGTACGATGTCGTACGCCTCAGTCTGCTTGCTTAATGAAATGGACTTATAATTTGTAATGAACTGGACAAGAAGATTTTACATTAAAATTGTCTGGAAACAACAAAACGTTAATATAATATCCCCATATATAATCCACAGTAAATAAATCCTTACTCCTTTATCCCTAAACAACAACTTTATTTTATGAACGATGTTATCCTGCATATACTTAGATATATAAGATGTCTAGGTTTTTTGAAAACTTGCAAAGCAACAAACAACATCCAAAATAAATAAAAACCATACTTTATACGACAAACTTTTATTTTGTGCATATATATATAGCCGTGTTGTTTATACGTCCTTCAGGACTCAGGAGTGTTGTGGGCGAGGCAAAGCGTGGCGGAAGTGGCAGCGGTGGCCATAAGGGCAGGGCACGCCCGCGAGCACCATGCGACACACTTCGGTCTTGTAGCGAGGGTGACGGAGCACCGGACGCAGCTCGGAGACTCCGTGAGCGAACTGGCAATGGTCTTTGTAAGGACACGCGCCGGTCTCTTGCCACTTGTTGCATATCTCAGTCTTGTACGTTCCTTGGTAGTACGCGTCCACTTCTATGCTTGTCAATGCCACCTCTGCTTCTTCCTTTTGGATGTTCAATCTCTGTTACATACATCGTGCACACACAGAATGCGATCGAGTCAATTGAGCAATTAAATTGACTAACAATACTGAATGTAAACATAATTCTCCAAAATGATTTCATCTATCAGTTGCTTCTAATTTCAGCGTCTAGCTTGGATTTTCCTAATTGAAATTGAGCTTGTTCTTGCCTTGCATTGTAAGTTATATGCTGTTTGAATTTGCTATTCCAAAAATTACGGACAGTGACTCACCGTCTGGTTCATGGTGACGATTTTATTCTCCATAATCGATGGATTCAAACTGGAAACAAGATTATTGTTGTTGCTTTGATGATTCATATGATCGATCTTCATGTAGCCTGTGGATCGAACAGAAATGCTTTTAGGCAGAGAAGTTCTCTCCGAGTTTCTCCTCCAATCGACGCTCTGGATAGTGCTCATCAAACTATCACTGAGCAGGTCGCAAACGGATCTCTGATCTCCGGGGAGAAATCCGATCGGAGAAGGTGATGGAGGAGATACGGAGTGACTACTGGACCTAGTAGCGGCGAGAAGACGGGAAACGATGCGGCGCTTCAGATCCTCGTTTGCAGAGCGGAGCAGAGCGTTCTCCTCGCGAAGCGCTACGGCTTCATTGGTGAGGTTCTGGAGACGCGTCACCGCCTGGCGGTGGCGGCCGAGGAGCTCGCTGTACAGCTGCCATTCGAGTATGAGGCTCGCCTGGTAGAGGCGGTTCTCCGTTGCCTTGGCGTCGTCGACGGCGGCGGCGGATGAGGCGGTAGAGGAGGAGGCGGTGGGAGAGCTGCCGGTGGTAGACGACGCCATGTTTCTTCCTCGCCGGCGAATACTGCTTTGACAGGAATGGAAGCAGATAGAAACGGAATATAAAGGGAGTGGGAGGTGGGATCTAGTGATTAAAGACTACCGTGGACGTGCACTTTGGCGATGAAATTACGTCGTTGGATTCAGATAAGATGTGATGGTGACACGTGGAGGCTGCTGGTGGACTTGTGAGTTACGTAACAGCATCGGTGAGACGCACCGGAGAAGTTTCGCGTGCCGAATCAGGAAAGTTGGGTTATCGAGATCGCACACCGGGAGGTCGTTAGGGGTTATGAGTTGTGTAACAGAAATGTGGGGCCCACGATACTTCAAAACGTCGCCGTCTTACCACCAACCGTACCGTTAGAAAACAGATAACGTCGCCGTCTTTGGAGGGTGATCGAAGTTCGTCGTAATAATCATATTTTGCATGTCTTAATGGCTACAATTCAGCGTAGAGTAATTCATACCAGAATGATTAATTAATAAGCACATCTTCCATATAGCAATCTAATTATATTTAATTTGAATTAAGAAGAGTATGCATATATTTCGTTGATAATTAACCTCAAGAACGTATAATACGGGTTACAAATAATCAAATCCTGTCTAAGACCTATATATTTCGTCGGTGGTTTGATGTTTTAAGTTTGGGTGCATCATTGTGATCGATCAAGTTAGTACGTAATAGATTAACATTTGATTAGTTAAAAAAAAAAAAAAAAAGTATTGCTTCAATTCGATATCACGTGAGATTTGTCAAGTTGATTAGTATTGATCATAGATAGCGATGGATCACTAAATATATAAGAAATCCATGTTGAAGGTTGAGGGTGATGGATCGATGTTGAGTTGCTTGGAATTGAAGCATATGAGTGGGAGTCAAAATGGTTGTTTGGAGGCTTAAGAATTCAATCATCACCAAGTTGATTCATTAAGTTGAGAGAACAATAAACAAATATGTATTTAATTTTTAGTTAAATGTGAAAATGTAGATTGCTTCCTAGTTACAACTTGAACCAACTCTTGTAACTGAAGGGAAAACAAACACCTAAAACCAACTTTGTCTTTATTCCGATCGATTGAGATGTCAAACTCGAAGATCGGTCTTGTGGTATTTATAGGTATATATAACGTTTTAAAAACATTTGGTTATGCAACAGTGAAAATCAAGTTCGATCATGTTAACATGTATGTACCCTCCGAATTATAGAGAGGGGTTTATAGTTAATACATACAACTAGCATGGCTTACAAAATCGTTTAAACCGCACTGTAGGATCGTACGTGTTAGCAACCAAAGAGAATTGAGAGTCCAGTTCCTTAGCAGCGGAATAAGTAAACAATAACAGAATCAAGACAAGTTTCTTAGAGTGAGAACCTTTGATAATCAACTAGTTATCCAGCATAAAACCCATTACCTCTCTTTTAAGAGGATTTCAAAGTCTACTTCTTGTATTAATGCTTCGATTACAATCAACCAGGATAGAACACACAGATTAAGTCTTAGACACACTAAGGACTTTCTACCTAGTTCGACCAAATCAAGCAAGCAACAAGACAATCGACTTATAGTTCTTCTTTAAAGAACTAGGCTCGGTTTTCTTCTCTGTAAGCAATGTGCGTGAATGCGTAAGTGTGAGAAAGTTTCAACTACTCTATTTATGCAATTTAATTGATGGAAGAAACGAATCTCCAACAACCGAATTACACAAATAAAATAATCAAAAAGTAATCGGAAAGATAATATTTGTTATCAAATATAATCTCCCACGATTTTACAATTTTCGTTTCCATAAAAGATATACTTTTAACTCCTAAGATATTATGGAAACAGGATAATCTTTAACTTCTCTCTCCAAGTAAAGATCTATCCTAATCGGATCGCCGCCGCCCTTCATCTCTTGTTCCAAGCTCTTCCAGCGTCAGCGTCCTTCAGTTTCTTACGCCAGTTCCCAAATTTGGCATCTCGGTCTCTGTCTTGTGCTTCCAATTCCAGAGTTTCCTGTTCATGTTCACTTGTGGAAATATTAATAGCAATAGTGTTTGTCATTATCAAAACTAGGAAAACTGAGGAAGGGAACTGAAATTCCCGAAAGTTCACTTCCTAACAATCAACAACCATAAGTCTTTTAAGACCCCAAAATTGATCTACCCCCAAAATGCCCTTATATAGGGTATGGGTCGGCCCAACAGCCACATGTCGGTTGAAATGGTTGAAATCGTTTAAACCGCACCAAAACCTAAGCGCAAGGTCTGTACTAAAACAGCATGGATCAGGCATTGCAACATGCACGGAGCACAACGATTACATAGAAGAGTGCACGATCCGTTCACAAACGCACAGACAACTTCTTTTAGACCGTGCACTCTTTAGGCTTAATGAAATTTCGTGTCAGAAAATCGCACAGTCTGTGCATTTCATTATGTAAACGTTTTATACCATTCGTGACTGTCGTGCTAATCCACGAAGTGCGACATTAGTAGTCTCGGGTTTGAGTCCCGTACGGATGTGCACCCCACACCTCCCAAGCCCGCATTGAGCTAATCGAACCCCATAGATCTTGGATGAACCCAATCACACTAAGGGTCTGTTCGGTATGCCTGAGGCTTATTGGGGCTGAAGTTGAAGTAGGGACTGAATTGGGCTGAACCTTATTATAAGAATTTAAGCTGAGGGCTGAATTGAGCTTAGGCTGAAGCTGAATCTGATGGCTGAAACCTTAGGACGCGTTCGGTATCAATGACTTATCTCGACTTAATTTTATATGAAAATTACAAAATTACCCTTAATTTAATAAATTTGTGAGGGGTATCATGTGCATTGATATTTTTTCCCCAAATTTTGATTGTTTCTTCCTCAAAGTTGGTATAAGGCCGATACTTTAGGTTTCGAACCACCATTCACATACACAAAGCTTCACTAATCCAATTTAACCATGATCATAATAATATTGAAATATAGATTAGCCTATGTGGGACTCGAACCCACATCCACGTACATAAAGCACGTTGCTCTACCATTGAGCTAATAGGCTTGAATGTTAATCCATGAAAAAAAAAATCTACACACATAGTAGATGGTTAATACATGAATCCATTAATCTGTAATACTGATATCCCCTAAGGTTACAATACAAGAATTAAGATCAATCACATTAGACATTAAATGGTAATATAACCAACATAATTAGCATACAAACATCTCAAAGAGAAGTATGCATCTAAAGTCTCTGTAATTTGGTAAGCTCTCTCCACAGGAAGCCTCAGCAACAAAAGTTTCTGCAAGAGAACATATCACAATAATTAACCCATTATTTGACAAATCGGAATCCGTTTTGTCCACTAACCACAACCCCCAACCCCCAACATCATTAACATGTCAAGATTTGTTCAACATAGAGCTAATATGGTAAAACAAAGCTATTACAGATCATTACCTGGGGCACTGAGTGGTCAATGAAGAAGAATGTGAGGCAGTATGTTGAGGAAGCAATTGCTAAACCATACTCAAGAAAAATGTGAAGTTGTTACAAATCATTAGTTATAATGAACCCAACTTGGTCTGTGGAGAAGAAGCATAAAATGCTGGTTAGAGACAAGGAAATTAAGCAGTGTTAACTTGCATCTCTTGGGCATACTTGCAAGTGATACTAGTCAGGGTATCCTAAATACAAACTCTACTTCCTATATATCAATAGAATCATAAACATCACAAGGATAATTACGGTGATTCAAATGCACAACTCACAAAGAGTAAAATTCATAAAGTCACTAGTGATGTGAACCCTTATCCCAAAATCAGAGATAAGGAAATTAGGCTCAATGCACAACTCATAATATTAAAAAAATGGTTGTTACAACTAATGTATAATTGCAAATGAAACAAAGACGGGGGAAAGAATAAGGAACAAAAACAATACTAAATAGAACAAAATAATGTCAATTATATTTTGATTGTGAAGGAAAAGTGCAAGATTATAACAACACATCCTTGCATTATAGCTCCTGCCTCGGGATTTAATTAATACTCAATGTTCCTTCTTATTAACTAACCTGTCGGGTGCAATTGGTCAAAGGCTAACCCGTCAGGTGTGCACCGTGATATCTGTTTGGTGTAACCGACCTATGCCGAACCATCGGCTCTGATACCACTTGTTGGGGGAAATCCTGTTGGACCACAACCACTAAGTCCAATTGAATTTCATCATAAAACCAATTGCTAATAGAAAGGGTAATTCATGTACTTATATGCTAGGTTTGAAACCTTTACATTTCCAATGTGAGATTCACATATGACCCCGATAATAAGTATACTCTTCTTTTATAATAATGAAAGAGTACGTCTATCGTTTTTGGAATATGTTTCGACTATTCGACAACTTCGACTGATTACTCTGCCTGCCAAGAAGTTCAAGTCACTAGAATAAGAACCATGCCCCTCAGTTGATGTAGTACAACTGACCTTTTTGGTTGATTATTCTTTTGTAGTTTCAGGGTGATTTTGTTTTTGGTTTCACTCCCCCATTTTATACAATACATTCTTAGTTATAAATTTCGACTTACATATCAAAAAACCAAAGCCTGACCTATGCTCTCAGCATAGCTTTCTAAAGTGTATGGCACTCTAGTAATGTCAGGGCTCAGTTCATTCATCCATTTAGACACTAAATTTTATTGCTCAACTTGTACAATCATCACCAGTTTATAATTATTCAGCATCAGGATCGAAATTGATGGCTAATAGCTAGTACAGTGGAAACTATCTCAATATCTGGCGTGCACTATTCTTGATTGTTGCATAGCTAATCTACATTTAGCACTTACCCGTCGATTTGCCAGACAATTAGTATTTTTGAGGTGTATACAAATAAGCTAAGTTGTTGCGGATTTCACCCTTTTTTCCTAGGTCGTTTTAGTTTGCATGTTTTATTTTATTCGTCTATGAATATCACTATGTCACTTTTGAATAATGTTGGCTATTATTTGTTTAATTTTTATGATTCTATTCATAGGAGTTATTTAAGTCATTACAACTACAGAAAAAGAGAATCGAACTCGTGATCATTAACTACTAATAAGACTTGATCTAATTCATGTGTTTATTAAACTGAAATAAACAAACACACTAGGTCACCAATGAGTATTGTCTTATTCCAAAAAAAATATCTTTCAAAAAAAGAAAAGAAAAGAGAATTGCTTTTAGAAGATATATAGAATCCAAATGGTCAAAACTCATAAGCGTAGCCCAAGAGAAAAATAGATTTGATTGTCCACTCTCTCCAATCAGCCCCTATTTACTTCAAAAACCTTATCCATCATTCCCTCTCTTTTCTTGAACCCAAAATGCAGTCCGATGGTAGCAGGCAAATCAATTTCCTCCACAAATCCGAAGCCCATTCCCTTTGGAAATGGAACAAGAACCAGAAGGAGAGCAACAGTATTCTCCCTGCAAACCCTTTCCATCAGAAGAAAATAGAGGCTAAATCGGTTCTCGGTCCAGGCGTCGCCGCCGGAATCGGATGTGGAGCCGGATTCGGGGCCGCATTGGTGGGAGGAATCGGGTACGCCGGTTCGCCTTGGAATCGGATTCGGTTGGTTCTCGGGTTCGGTGTCGGATGCGGGGTCGGAGTCGGTTTCGGGTACGGTCAAGGGATGGGATATGGTTGGAGTATGGAGTCCATTGGAACCTATCTTACTGAGGATGGGTCAGATTTGGTTCAGACATGAGAATCATCTTCTACGCAAGTCCAAGTTTTCCGTTTTCAGTGCCATTGCCGCAATCCTTATCCTTTGGTGATTGATTGGCAATTCTGTTTTTCTTGCTCTTATTTGTCTTCTTTTGTATTTATCTATTGAGCTAAAACCCTATGTATTTTCATTTTGATTAATAAAAGGATACGATATTTGGACAAGTGACAAAATCTCTCAATTCAATTGGTACAACATTGTATGTTTTGTTAGAAGGTTGTAAAACGGAAAGGATAACCCATCCAAATGCGACGGCTAACATTCACTAATCACTATGCAATCAAGAGGGCTAGGAAAGCCATAGTATTGCTGACAGAATCTGATGCATTCGCCCACATGTCGCATGGTATAGTGTCTAATGCGTATTAATAAATCAATATATGACAATAAACTTTAAAGCTCTCGCCTTGGACAGAAAACGCGTTGTGTAATGCAAACAACATATTCACTCACGCAATGATGGGCGTACGCGGCGACGGATAACAATTTTTTATTAGGAACGCGATGGTTGCCCTTCACATTAGCTAGTGGTATGCATGGTCTCCAAGTGTTAACTCCACTCCGACACGTGACGATCATGCAAGAGCTAGCTTACTTCCTTTTGGAGGGCATAACCTAGTTTCATGTGCTCTCAAGGAAGGTGGCAGAACCTAGTTTCATGTGCTCCTCTTTAAGCATCATTCCACAAAATCCTCACGACAAATATTCTTGTTTGCGAGCGAGTGAGGGGTCTTCACCGATGTACAATTTCAGGGTTTGCTACACAAAACGCGACCAAGGCCCATGCCTAAGGAACAATCTTTTCAATGTTCGATCTTATTAATTTCTCAAAAGTACACAACTACCGATTTAAAAACTGGCACTGGCACCGTTCGTGGGGACACCTCTCCCCCTAAGACAGCTCAATTACTGCACTTTGGCCCATGGCATACCATGGAAACTTCGTGTGGTCCTTCTCTTGAGGTACTACATGTAAGTTTGTGCTTCTATTTTAAAATAATTGTTGGGCAGTTTCTTTCACTGCTTGCATTGTCAATATAACTTGAGTCAATGAGACCCCACAAGTTCCACTTGTGGTTGTCGTCGTGATTTTGTAAGTCGACGAGACCGCTCAAGCTCCGCTTGGGGCTGTCGTCGCGATCTCGTAAGTCGACGAGACCCCTCAAGCTTCGTTTGAGGTTTCCACCATGATCTTATAAGTCAACGAGACCCCTCAAGTTTGCTTGGGGCAATCGTATCTTGTAAATCGGCAAGATCACACAAGCTCAACTTTGGGCTGTCGTCGCCATCTTGTAAATCGACGAGACCTCTCAAGTTTTGATTGGGTTTCGGTTACGATCATGTAAGTCGATAAGACCCCTCAAGCTCCTATTGGGATTATCGTCGTGATCTCGTAAGTCAACGAGGCCCCTCAAGCTTCACTTGGGGAAGTCGTCACGATCTTGTAAGTTGACGGTAACCCTCAAGCTCCGCTTTGGGCTACCATCGCCTTATTCTAAGTCGATGAGACCCCAAAAGCCTTGTTGGGGCAGCCGTCACGATCTCGTAAGTCGACGAGATCCCTTAAGCTTTGTTTGGGCTATTGTCGCGATCTTGTAAGTCGACAAGATTCCTCAAGCTCCGCTTAGCTAGGAATGTCGTCACGATCTTGTAAGATGAGACACCTCAAGCTTTGCTTAGGGATATCGTCGCCCTATTCTAAGTCGACGAGATCCCCCAAGCTCCGCTTGCGTCATCCCCCTATTTTAAGTTGATCGGATCTCTCAAGTTCCGCTTGGGATTGTCATCGCCCTATCCTAAGTCGACGAGACCCCTCAAGCTCTGCTTGGGGTTGTCGTCGCCCTATTATGAATTTATGAGTCGATGAGATCCCTCAAGCTCTTCTTGGGGTTGTTGTCGCCCTACTCTAAGTCAATGAGATCGGTCAAGCTTTACTTCGGGCTGAAGTTGCGATTTTGTAATTTTACGTGACCCCTCAAGCTCTGCTTTGTGTTGTCGTCGCGTTATTTTAAGTGCAAAGAAGGCCAAACTCAATTAGCCGTCAAGTGCCGATGAAAGGGATTTTTGTTGAACTTCAAAGAGTGTATGAGCGATGAGAATGATGTGGACGGACGGTGCATTGTCGCCAAATTTGGACGGCACCGTGAAGTGCGCCTTCCTACACTTGCGGCGCGAGCTTGTCACCCTCGGATTGTACTTCATTCTCTCTCTTCTCGACTGTGAATCGCAGCGGGAACGAAAACACTAATGGTATGAGGAGGGAGAAGAAGATGTAATGACTAACGAAGATTGGCGAGCTAGGGTTAGAGTTTTTGGGCTGATTTACATAGTTGCCCTTCTTGGTTCTCGCGGATATTACGGAGGCTTTCCTGTTTTTCGCCTTTCCGATTTGGGCCTGGTCTTGAAAGGAGAAGCCCATTACGTTGGGCTGAAGATCAAAGAAAATGCTGGGTTACTATTGTATCTGCTTTGTATATCCCGACTCGAGTTGGATTTATTTATGTAGAAAATTGGGCGCGAAGGGTCTTTTAAGGGAAAAAATAGCAAGTTTAGGCTCATTTTTTCCAAAATTGCAAGTATGATTCTCTATTACTACACATATGGCCCAAAGGGGGTGAAAGTGTTTTTTTAGGGTTTAGGATTTAGGGGTTTTTAAAGGCTTAGGGGGTCAATGAGCTAATTTATTTAATTAGGAGTCCAAACTTGCTATTGACCCCTTTAAAGGGTCAAAAATCCTAAGGATCGTTATTTATGTGCAATTCTCTTCTTCTTAGGGGTGTTCATCGGGTTTGGTTTTCTGGACCGGACCGAACCGATCGAACTGATTATATTCGGTTCGGTTTTCGGTTCTTATAAAAATAATATTCAATTTTCGGTTCGGTTCGGTCCAAAAACGATTATTTTTTAAAATAATTTAAAAACCTAGATTTCTAGATAAATTAGTCCAAACTTATTCAGTCCGGTCCAGTTCGGTTAGGTCTAGTTCGGTTCAGTTCGGTCCAAGTTCGGTTCGGTTCGGTCTAATTCGGTTTTGTGCACTAAAACCTCTAAATCAACATAATTTCAAAATATTCGGTTATTTCGGGCCAAAACCGAACCGAACCGAATAAAACCGAACCGAGTATATTCGGTTCGGTTTTCGATTCACAAAATTTCGAAGTTCGGTTTCGATTCGGGCCCGATGAACAACTTTGCTTTTTCTTTTTTTTTTAGGGTATTTTCCATGATATCCTTTCAGGGTGATCCAAACGTTTGAATTCCTAAAATAATACATTAAAATATATTTTAATATATATTATTTTAGGTGATCCAAACGAACTTTTATGGACCACTGACTTGAGAGGTAAGACTACGCGAAATCGAATTATGTTGGAGAGGATATGGACTACTGATTTCCAATATAGTTATTTTCTTCGTAGGATTATTACAAGTTAATTATAATGAGAGGGATTTGACTACTGTATCTAATTTACTCCTTTTATTTAATAGGGTTATGGACTAATGATTTAAGGTACGTTTGGATGAGCGGTAATCCAAACACATCCATAAAATTATTACGTAATGTTTTGAGTAATTCCCACGTCAACCAAATTCATGGTTTCCGGCCAAACCCTAAACACTAATCAATCAAATTTGAACTTTCTTGTTTATTTCGGGGGAGAGGATAAGAAGAGCTATTTGCTTACTTCATACCACTCAAATAAATGGAGGGACCAACCAATGCCCATGAAGCTATAATTGTGCAGAGAAGGACAACTGTGAAAGGACTCTCAAATTTACTTGGGGATTTCTCCCCATACGGAATTGGATAAGGAGGGTATTCAATTCTCCCATCACCTCATTTAAACAATTGTAAGGGTGCTCGGTAAGGGAAAAATGGTGTTTAACGTTTTGAAAAAATTTACATGTAGAAATAGATGTAGATTTTAATAAAACTTCATATTCTTCAAATTGTTTTCATTGGCATTCTGATTTAATCTGGTTTCAACCTCATTCCACTGCTAAATTAGCCACTACTACTACTACCACCATTTGACATACTCTCTCTATTTGTCTTCTCACATATTTTGGTCAAATTTTATCAAATTTACCCTTGTACTCATTTACTTTAAAATTAGACTTTTAGTTCCCTTTTTCCAATTTTTCATGTACAACATCGCATAAGATCTTACATTATCCTTGTGATATTAAAATTTGAAAATCTTATATCCTTTGTGTATTATAACTGTTTTCTTCAGTGCAGATCTTTCATGTCTTTCGAGAAACAAATATTGTGGCCGATTGTATTGCAAAGCTTAGGCAACAGAGTTCTTTGAAATATATTTAAGCCAATTTAGAGCTTTTAGTTCTCATCTACAAGGATGCTATAGACTGAGAAACCGTATCGTCTGTGATTTTCGGTCTATTTTTACCTTATAAAAAAAGTTGTAGTATTAATTAATTATTGACATTATAAACAATTGAATGAGGGTATTTTAGACCAAAATTATTGTTTATAATATGTTTAAAAAATGCTAAAAGTACAATCAAAGATTAAGAGTGAGAGTACCAAACAAGACCCTAGATTTATTTAGGTAAAGTTGGGCATGTATTCGGGACATTTTAATGCTAGGGTTAGATCTTCATAAATTGATCGATCCGGATTACGTATTCGATCATATTTGCGGATATGGACTAAAGTAGTCTACTTATAGGGATAAACAAGTGGGAATTAACAATATGTATAAGGGCATGTGCGTTATGAAGTTATAGATATCTCTACTAATAGTTTTTTTTGTTCTAATCGTCTAGTTCGATCGGCCAAAGTCGCTCTACGTCCAGACCGGGATACTGTTGGCACACGAAGTGGTAAACCCCTTCTAACATTAGTGTCTTCGTACACGCCTCTAGCAGGAATCGAACTCGAGACCTCTGGATGGAACGCTTAAGAGAGTCTAATGTCAAACCACTAGATCAACTGAATGTCGGTCTCTACTAATAGTTCGACCCCAACTAATGAACCAACTTGAACTGGACCACGGTGACCCATAATCAGGCCCACTCTCCTCTATAAATCAACCCACAAAATTTTCCATATCCTACACAACACACCCACATTAACATTTCCACTCTCTTGTGTGCTTCTGCTTAATTAAGTTACAACAAACTAACACAATACTGAAGAGCCCATTTGATTAACATGAAGAGCAAGGACGGGTGCTTCGCCATCTTCACCGTCGTGGTAGCGGTGGCTCTCTTGGCGGGGGCCAAGGGAGCGGAGGGCGTAACGTGCAACGTGATGGAGCTGATGTCATGCTCGTCGGCATTCACGTCGTCCCCGCCGACCCCGCCGTCGAGCACGTGCTGCGCCAAGCTCAGGGAGCATACGCCTTGCCTTTTCCAGTACGCTAGCAATCCACTTTATAGCCAATATCTCAACTCTCCCCAGGCTAAGCAGGTCATTGCCACCTGTCAGGTTACGGTTCAGTGTTAAGAGAATATTGAACTCACTACTAAATATAAACAAGTTAAGGGTTTCCGGATATCTACCTTTATGTATATACCAAAAACATTTAGACAAAATGTTTTTGGTTTCAGTGTTATAACTGTAATAAATCAATGTATGATCGATCTTCAGTTTCTAGCGGCTAATTCCATTAGTAATGATCTATATGTATAATATAGGATGAACTGGCATGTATAAGATTGTTGGGCCTCGATTTTTCGGCCCATTAGATCGGCCCAATAACTTGAACCAAAGCTGCCTTCTAGAAGATCCGGTCAGAAACAACCTCCAGAGATCTTGGTCCGGTCAGTTCAACCTCTAGATATTTCGGGGCGACCAGTGGTTAGAGTGACGACCTCTGCGGATTTCGGAGCGACCAGTACGCAGCTAAAACGACTCCCGCAGATCTCAGACGATTTTAACCGACCCACGTGCAGGATAACCTCTTTCATGAATCTCGGGCGGATTTGCCAACCGATTCAAGCCTAAAACTAGTATAAATATAGAAGAAACTATCTTGTAACGAGACATTGTCTTTCTTACTCAATTCAAGCAGCTTTCTACTATTGTTCTAATCGAAATACGAGATCATTCTTGTACTCAGTCCGTTATTCCAACATTGAAGCGACCGACGGCTAAATTTATGTATTTGATTAGTCTCTCATTCCAGGGAGATAAGTATAGGATCGTGATTGTTAGATAAAAACTTAAGGAACTCAGAATATCAATTCTCAGTTCCTTTCGCAGCGGAAATAAACAATCAAACAAATGACAAGTTCCTTATAGTGGAAAACTTTGATTGCCAACACGCAATCCAGGCTAAAAACCACTACCTTTCTTTCGAAAGGATTTCAAAGTCTACTTCTTGATTTCTTATCTCTTTTGGTTACAGCTTATCCTAGGAACGAACACACAGTTCCTTTGCCTTACACACAGTTAGACAATCCTAGATAACTTAACACAATCAATAATCAATCCAAGAAACAGACTCTCGCACCTAGGAACTATCACTTACAGTCACAGGAACTTAGCACTCAACTCTTCTTCCTTGACTGGTTCCTCTTGATCTCGGTTTGCTTTGATGATCTTGTTTGAAGCTTCACACTTTGATGTTTGCTATGGAGTGTGATTCTATTGTTTTGGTGCTTGAAGATAACCCTTGGGTTAGTCTTCCTTTTATAGAGGATTCTTCGCAGCTCGATCCTCTTTTGGTTCCCACGGATTGAGCTTGCCCTAGGATTAGTGGTTCTCCTTGATCCACGTTGTTCTTGGCATGTGCAAACAACCTAGGCAGCTCAGAATCTCTCTTGGTTGGTCAACTACCTCAGACGAGCCTTGTGGTGTCGTTGTTACCTGAATGTGATCGTTGAGTTTCACAGTTTCTATTCCACAGATTTTCCCTTTGCTTTTGTCTCCAAAGGATATGTTCCCTCCTTGGAGAGGTTGAAGAGAGGTCATTTGATTTCTTTTTCCGGTCATATGGCATGAACAACCACTGTCAATGTACCATAGTTGGGGTTGCCTCTCTTCTTTCTGCACACAAGGGAACTAAGATTTCTGAACCCAGCGAAGCTTGGCTTTACTGGGGGGATTAGCATATCGAGTTTGTGAATGATCAGGGAATTGGTTCCTTTCCTGGTGATAAGCACTTTTCTCCCTTTCAAAGTTCCTTTTCTTAGCACAATCAGTGTTGTAATGGCCATTCTTACCACAGTAGGTACATAAGCGGTTGTAGACAACATGACCATACTTTCCTTTTCCTGGCCTAAAAGGTTTTTTAATTTCTTTGTTGAAATCAACATTGTTTTTAACCTTACTATTGGCCATGTCAACATATTTTTTGTGAGCAAAAGAATTGGTGAACCATTGATTTTCAGGAGTCATTTTTTCCTTTCCTTTTGGTTCCCTCTTAGGGCTTTGAGAACTTCATTGAGACGTTTGGCAACCTCAGCCTTGTTCTCAAGCACCATGATCTTCTCTGATACGAACTGATTCCTGTCACGAGAGGTGGCAAGAGCAATGATGAGGTTCTCATTCATCTCAACAAGTTCTCGTCTAGCTTTTTCATCTTCAACATCATTGTTCCCTTTATTATTGACATATCCTATTCCATGGCGTTGTCTCACAAAAACAGTTTGGTTTATCGTTTTTTCATTAATGGAATCAGTGAGATTGTCTAACCTATCAATTATGGATTGAAGCATGTCATTTCCAGGTAGGTTAGCATGCAAGAGAACTTTGACAGAGTCTATGCTAGTTTCATCACAGGATTTGCAAATTTTAAGGTGACTAGCATGCACATTTCTAATATCAATGAGTTTGGAGTGAGTTTCAGCTAGGTCTTTCTCAGTTTCATTAAGTTTCTTACTCCAAACAGAATTCTCAACAGTCAAGCAAGCAATTTCTTCTTCACAATCATCTAGTTTCTGTTGAAGGGAATTGGTTTCCTTTCCTAGTTTCTTTATGATCTTAAGAAGTTGTTTCTTATCACAATCAACTAGGGATTTTAAGAGATCGTCAGAAGTTACCTCAAGGTCTTCTGAGTCGCTTGAGTCTCCTTTTGCCATGAGACATCTTCCTCCAGAGAAACCACTCAGATCCAGTTCCTCATCTGACTCTTCTCCCCATGATGCTACGAGAGCCTTCTTTCTTTGAGGTCTTTCCTCTTCCTTGGACTCTTCTTTGTTGGGACAATTCTTAGCGTAGTGTCCCTTCTCCTTGCACTCGTAACAAGAGACTTCCTTGAGATCTCTTCTTGGTCCATTGTGAGAGGAACTGCCCTTTTGGAACCTTCCCTTCACAAAGAATTTTTTGATGTTCTTTGTGAAGAGGGCTGTTAGTTCATCCTCCTCTTCTTCTAGGTCTGAGTTCTCTTCCTCCATCTCGAGCCTAGAGAAGGCTTTGGAGATCTTGAGGGCAATTTCTTTCTCCAGTTTCTTGTCGGTATTGGCTTTGGTGTGCTCTCCTTCTTCAACTTCCAGTTTCCCTATGATTTGTGTCAAGGGAAGGGATTGGATGCCTGGAGTGTTCTTCATGATTCTCTTCAGAAGGGTGAATTTGGAGTTGAGTCCATTGATGACCACTAAGGACTTGGAAACTTCATCAAGATCGACTCCCGCCACCGTCAACTTTCCAATCAATCTGTTGAAGCGAGAGTAGTACTCTGAGATGGTCTCAGTTTCCATCATTTTGAAGGTGTGGTATTCTCCTTCCAAAGCAAACTTTCTGCTTTGCTTTAGTTCCTCACTTCCTTCATGCATCTGCTTGAGAGCTTTCCACATCTCCTTGGCCGTCTTGATGCCTATGACTTTGTCCATGTCCTCTCTGTCCAATCCATTGAGGATGAACTGTCTTGACTTGGCATTCTTCTCCATGATGACATAATGTTCTGGTTTCCAGTCTTCTTCCTTCATGGTAAGATCGACGTGGCCATCTCCATTTTCGACTATCCTCCAACATTGGTAGTCGTTGGTCTTGATGTGGCTTTCCATGCACTTTTCCCACCATGTTTCTTCTCCTTTCTTGCGAAGGTGTGGCTTGTTGGTGGATATTCCTAGCTCAAACTTGCTTGGTTGAGACATGATCTGCAAACTTATCAAAGATCTAGAGCTTTTCCTGCTCTGATACCAATTGTAGGATCGTGATTGTTAGATAAAAACTTAAGGAACTCAGAATATCAGTTCTCAGTTCTTTTCGCAGCGGAAATAAATAATCAAACAAATGACAAGTTCCTTATAGTGGAAACCTTTGATTGCCAACACGCAATCCAGGCTAAAAACCACTACCTTTCTTTCGAAATGATTTCAAAGTCTACTTCTTGATTTCTTATCTCTTTTGGTTACAGCTTATCCTAGGAACGAACACACAGTTCCTTTGCCTTACACACAGTTAGACAATCCTAGATAACTTAACACAATCAATAATCAATCCAAGAAACAGACTCTCGCACCTAGGAACTATCACTTACAGTCACAGGAACTTAGCACTCAGCTCTTCTTCCTTGACTGGTTCCTCTTGATCTCGGTTTGCTTTGATGATCTTGTTTGAAGCTTCACACTTTGATGTTTGCTATGGAGTGTGATTCTATTGTTTTGGTGCTTGAAGATAACCCTTGGGTTAGTCTTCCTTTTATAGAGGATTCTTCGCAGCTCGATCCTCTCTTGGTTCCCACGGATTGAGCTTGCCCTAGGATTAGTGGTTCTCCTTGATCCACGTTGTTCTTGGCATGTGCAAACAACCTAGGCAGCTCAGAATCTCTCTTGGTTGGTCAACTACCTCAGACGAGCCTTGTGGTGTCGTTGTCAAAACGCTTTCGTCCGAGGTTGAGTAAGCTGGCCTCTTGGGAACCGTCTGTTGGACATCGACGTCTTCATGTGCTATCGCTTTCATTGTCTTTGTCCGAGATAGAGGTTCTCTAGGCATCTTGTTCTTTAGCTCTTGGACCTTGGCAGACTTTTGGAAGCTTCGGACAAGTCATTTTCGACACCTTTTGTCCGAGGTTGTGTGTCCCCAGATTTCTCGGGAATCGCAATGTCGCAAGCTTCATTTCTGGGCACACCTGGGTTCCTCTGGATTCCTTCAGCTGTCTTGTTCCTTTGGTTCCCTAGTTCTGTTTGGCTTTCCTGCCTTTGGTAAATTCTTGTGGTTCCTTAAAACACATCTCGCATGCTACGTTTCTGGGCACACCTGGGTTCCTCTGGTTTTCTTCATCTGTCTTGTTCCTTTGGTTCCCTTGTCCTGTTTGGCTTTCTTGCCTTCGATATATTCATGTGGTTCCTTAAAGCACATCTTTGAGATAAAACATTAGTATCATAATATTTATCATCTTCAAAAGTAGAGAAACTGAGGAAAGGAACTCTCAGGGGAACCGAAGTTCCAGAGTTCCGTTTCCTAACAATAAGTTTATATCACATCTGTTTAATCTCATTCACTTGATTGTTAAGTTGATTTGGATTATTTAGATATTACTCATCTTATTGTTGTCTAGTTGTCCCCTCTTTAAGCGATTCAGGTCGGTTTGATCTTTTTCTCCCAAAACAATTTGGCGCCCACCGTGGGGCATCTAACCAATCAACGATCCGATCAATGATCCAATCTACATCCAATCATGGCTCGTGCTGGAATCCCTATTATCGTCGTTGAAGACCAAGTTCAAGCTAACCTCCCGATCGTAGGTCAAACCGAAGATCTCGCCAACCAACCGATCCTGGACGTCCACATCCAAGAGCTGGCGAAGAATATAAGCATCCTCCAAGAGGAACTGGCTCAGCAACGCCTAAGAACCGAAACCCTAAGTACCCAATCTGAAGTTGAAATTACACAATTAATCCATGAAAATGAACTTTTGAAATCGCAGGTGAATTCGGCCGCATCGGTCCTAGAAGGATCAAGGCGCGTGTTTTGGGACAAAAAGATCGGATGACCTAAATCGCCTTAGACGGGGTAACTAGTCGATCGGGTGATAGGAAACAATCCAAACCAAACAGATAATAGACAAGGAAAGAGTAAATGTAGAGTAATAAGATGATATTATTAGATATTGTATTAATCGGATCGAATCAAGATACAACTTATCGTAGTAAGACAATGGGTCGTGTTGTACTCGACCGACGACTTCAAGGTTGCTACCGGTGGAGAATAGACTAGGATGAATATCCGAAAGCTAAGCTGAGAGCGAGTATGTTGTTATGTTCTTTTTTCTGAGCGAGAACGATTGGATCTCAGTCGTAGTCCTCTCCTCTCTTCTCTTTCCCTTCTTCTCGTCCATATATGGTAAGTTTTCTATGCCTCTGACCGTTTACATTTTTTATTCCATCCTTATCTTCAACGCCCAGATTTGATTACGGAGATGCTGCCATTTAATTGCTGCTTATTATGGTGTTGTGTAAATGCTGTGGCCGTTGATCGATCCTGGCATTTAATGCTTGGCGGGATGTTCGCGATCTTGTCGGAGGGCGTTCGACTGGAGAAGCGCCGTCGCCTCCTCTGGGCTTTTTCCTTGTTCTTCCGATCCGTCGTGGGCTTGGGCTTGATTTGCTCGATCCATCTTCCCAGGGGATGCTAGGCCCAACAATAGCCCCAAGTTGCCTTGGGCTTTCGGTTTATGCAAGTAAAGCGGAATCCGTGGCAACTTCTCTAGACACGATCTCTACCATCCTTTTTTGGCGCGGTTGTCTAGGGTTACGTGGCGTGCGATCGGGGCACGATGCGACGTCTCTGCAAGTCTTTGCTTCCCTCCATAAATTCAGAGCATAAGGAAGCGATTCGAATTCACCCTTATCTTCTTTTGCAGGCTTCTCCTGGTAAGTTTCTCTCGCCATAGCTTTCCGATTCCCTTCTCTTTCCATTCTCGAGATGGTTTCCAGTGAGAGCTCTGAGTCATCGAAGACTCTTTCTGACTCGCGCGAGGGAGAAGCTCTTCCCCTCTTCATTCTGAAAGAATCGGACGCTCTAACAAGCACTCTGTCCCCAGCGGAGTTGGATCAAATTCTTCAAGTCGGAGGTTTTCCGCCGGAGACGATCGCCAGGCTGCCTCACCCAGACGAGAGGGCCGATGCGCGTTATGAAGGATGGGTTTGTTTTTATGCATACCCGTTTTGAATAGGGCACAAATTTCCTTTCTCTCTCCTTGTTAGGGACTTCTTAGCTACTTTGGCGTTGGCGCCATGTCAAGTGATGCCGCAGGCATGGAGGGTTCTCAGGGTCTTGGACCTTGTAAATTTCCGATCTGGGGCCGATTTCGATTTTGATGCTTTGTGGTACAACTACTTCATTGGGTCGAAGAGCTCCTCACGCGTTCAGTTACGTATCTGATAGGCGTTGTCGTGACACCTATACAAAATAATCCTAAACAAACCTAACTAATGTAGTCTGGTAAGTAAGGGTCGAATCCCACAGAGAATCAAATACTATTCCAATGATGTAATTGTATACCAACAAGTAACCAAGGGGGTTTGCTGATTAAAACCAAAATAAATAAAAACAAAGACTTGAAATCAAATTGGAAAAATAACTCAGCCAAACAAATATCCACACTTCAGATTGATAGATCGATCATTGATTATTCCTAGTTCTCAATACTCATGAAAGTCCTAATCCTTGTTCTGAAATAGTTACCAGTCCAACCAGTCTTGATAACCCTAACTATTAAACAAATCCCTACTAACCTTCACGATTTAATTCAATAGCAGCATGAAGTTCAGGAATAGATAGGTACATGCAAGTGTAGCAACCAGTCATACAATTGCATGCAATTAATTCTCTACACAAACTAAGGGATTTAGATTCTCAACTAGTATCCTCTAATCCTTAGTAGTATGATCAATAACAATCTCAACAGGTTGTATGGAAAAGGGGAACCAATAGCATAATACTAATTTCTCTAGGTTGTCAGACTAGAGGGAACTACTATTAACAATCTAATTGATTTCCTAATCAACAAATCAAGGGGAATCGATATAAGATCAATGAGATTAAGCACGAGAGAAAATTAATACAATCATAGAAAGAGTAAAGGAATAACCTCACAATCCAATCAATCCAAAGGCTTCAATTGTCTGCCTGAGCAAAAGGGAAAAACAACGATGAATGAAACTAGGTCTAACTATTTTCTCTGTGGCAACTAGGTTTTGAGAATTGGATCCTCTCTAAAAAGTCTTAAACCTAACTTAAATACTAAAGTAATAATTCAGAAATAAAGAAAAGAAAAATAACAAACTTGGAAATAAAGTTTCGGAAATAAAATAAAACGGGAATAAGAAAACTCGTAAAAGACTTTCAGCGCGTCTCCACCACGGGTGCGGTGGCTCCACCGCCGGGTGCGGCCATTTAACAGAAACTCCAATTCTCTGACGACCTCGCCGCGGGTGCGGCAGTGCCCACCGCTGGGTGCGGTGGGATTCCAGTACTTCAGCTTCTGCGATACTTCAGTAAAAACGTCATAACTTTTGATTCTCAACTCGGATTGCGCTCATATTTTGAGGACTTGTAGTAGACTTCAAGATCTAACTCCTCGAATTGGAATCACTCCATTTGGACATCTGAGTAGAGAGAACGAACCATTTAAATTCAGCCCACTGTTCTTCTACTCTTCTCTTCACTTCCTTGGCGTCTTCTCCTTGTGGCTTCCTATGATCTCCAAAACAGCTCAAACACCTCCAAAAACACCAAACTTTGCCCCCAAACGCCATACACATGAATGTGTCTAAATCTACCCGAATGGCACCAATAAACCCTCTAATAACTCTTACTTAAGCCCTACAAAGTAGTGCTTATCAAACTCCCCCATGCTTAGACCTTTGCTCGTCCTCGAGTAAACTAAAAGAAAGTCCACTCCTCCAATGCAGCACCCAAGGTCTCAGGAAGCATATCCTCCAACTAAGAGTCACCTAACCCATGCCAAAGCTCCTGGCACCAATCTCATCTACAACACATCCATACTCAACAAGCTTAAGGGGCAAGCAGAGTACTTCCCCCAAGCTTAACCCGGACATCCAATAGTGTGAGTAACCTCTAATCCTAGCCTCCATCTATTGCTCCTTATGCCTCCCAGAGTGACCTACCCGACAATCCTTCTTTGACTCCTCTTCTTATGACGCCTCGCCAAGAATAAAGAGAAATCCTAAAATCACTCTTCTTCTTTTTCGCTCATTTTGCCAAGGCGCCCTTTCGGGTTTTCACCAAGCCACTCATATTTTTTTTTTCAAAGATGTGCTCACATTATGCTCACGTCACTCTTGACCTCATATTACCCCAGCCTAATGCTGGTCCAAGCCACCGTGCTTATTGCCTAGGCCGCCCTTTCGGGTTTTCGACCTATCCCAGGATTTTTATGTATGCCTTTTTTCAATTTTTGGCTTTTTCAATTTTTTTTTTCTCCTCAACAACGTAGCAAGTATAGAACTCTCCCCCATGCTTAAACATTGCATTGTCCTCAATGTAATGAAAGACAAAAGAATAGAGCACAGGGAAAAGCAAAAAATAACTCACAACGTCGCCAAGCTACTTGGACACTGTAGGTGTCGCTGGCGGTCTTCTCAATAAATGCCTAGGTCTCTGGTGTTGGGCGGGTGTCTTCATCAACTCTATAATCTTCTCCTACCGTGCAACCAAAAGGGAACCACTTTGGTGAGTAGTGGTAAAACAATGATATTAGGATTGCACGGCCGTCTAGGAACACATGGTGGAGCCCAGATGTAATCATGGTGTGGGTTCTAGTGTTCCTCCTCCTCAACTGTCAATTGTAGGGCCATCATCGTTGCCAAATCAAGTGTAAGGCAATGTATCCTCCTTGACAACATGATACGCACCTTCTCCATGAGAAATTCTGGACAGCTGGCCTTCGGTAAAACTTTTTTTTTTTTTTTTTTTTTTTTTTTTTTGCTCCCCGTTTATGGTTTTTTCGGGGGGTGACTTAGTATAGGGAAGGAAAGACTTACAATGGTGGTAAACACTTTCTTCAATAGGCATGGGTCTCCTCCCTGCAGGTTAGTCGGAAACAAAAACAAGAACAAAAACACACCAAAACAAATGCAAAAATAAGGAAAGAAAAACAAGAAAAGAAAAGCATACCTCGGGTTGCCTCCCGGATAGCGCCTTAGTTATTGTCATGGCTTGACATTGTGCTACTATGATCATGTGATATCACTCAATCCAGAACACAGCACAGACTTACTATCAGGAGGGTGTTTCTTATGATCAAATATCTTAAATGTCACCCTATCACCCCCATACTTCACAGACACAATACCTCTACTCATAATGATTCGGATGTTAGCAGTCTTAAGAAAAGGCCTACCTAACAGTATAGGGGGCACATGCATATCATAACCAATGTCTAACACCACAAAATCCACAGGAAAAATCATCTTATTAACCTTTACAAGAACATCCTCAACTATTCCTTTCGGAAAAACTTTGGATCCATTCACAAATTGAATAACTAAATCAGTTTCAAGCAAAGGTCCAAGATCTAGAAATTTATACACAGAGTAGGGTAACACATTAATAGATGAGCCCAAGTCTAACATGCAATGATCAAACCTGGAGTAACCTATATCACAAGGAATACTAAACATGTCAGGATCACTACACTTTTCAGGCAAATGTCTTCCGAATGCAGCAGACACATGTTCATTCAAATTAATTACTCTTGTCAATTTCTTCCTCTTCCTAGGCCAGCATAAGCATTTCATGTATTTAGCAAATTTAGGCACAACATGCATCAGATCAAGTAAAGGGAGATTTACCTCATGCTCACCTATGGAGCTGCGCGGCTCCATATTAAGCACCGACTTCTTCTTCACTTTTAGCATCTTAGGAAGGTGAGGAGGTGGCTTCCTAGGATCACGAGGTGGAGGAGTGTAATCAACAGGAATCGCTTCCAAAGGGTATACTCCAAGAACTGATCCGCAAAATTTTGTCCAAACTTACGGACGCTGGTTCTCGACTTTCTCCTCTGTCTTTTCTCCTTTCAGTTGTGATATGCCACTCACATTAGCCACTGGGGTCGGTTGGGGTGGTGGCTTTTCAAAATCCTCATTCATATTTGCCACAACTTGAGCCAACCTTCCAAGCTGAGTTGCCAAACTTCCAACTTGAGTTGTTAGAAGTTGGATGTTGGAGTTTGTCGCCTGATGAATAGTCATCATGCTCTGCACAAGTGACTTGAAGCCCTCCTCCATTGACGTATATGAACTTTGGCTCGTCTCTTGAGGTTCAGGATAGTAATGGGGCCAGCCTTGCTGCTAATAGTAAAAATCAAATGCTGCCATCTGTCTGGATTGAGATCTCAATGAAAACAATTAGTAACACAGGTATGGACCGTAAGATAGGTCCACACAACAGTTGGTAAACAAACACACAATTAGAATAGTAAAATTGATTCCCCGGCAACGGCGCCAATTTGATAGGCGTTGTCGTGACACCTATACAAAATAATCCTAAACAAACCTAACTAATGTAGTCTGGTAAGTAAGGGTCGAATCCCACAGAGAATCAAATACTATTTCAATGATGTAATTGTATACCAACAAGTAACCAAGGGGGTTTGCTGATTAAAACCAAAATAAATAAAAACAAAGACTTGAAATCAAATTGGAAAAATAACTCAGCCAAACAAATATCCACACTTCAGATTGATAGATCGATCATTGATTATTCCTAGTTCTCAATACTCATGAAAGTCCTAATCCTTGTTCTGAAATAGTTACCAGTCCAACCAGTCTTGATAACCCTAACTATTAAACAAATCCCTACTAACCTTCACGATTTAATTCAATAGCAGCAGGAAGTTCAGGAATAGATAGGTACATGCAAGTGTAGCAACCAGTCATACAATTGCATGCAATTAATTCTCTACACAAACTAAGGGATTTAGATTCTCAACTAGTATCCTCTAATCCTTAGTAGTATGATCAATAACAATCTCAACAGGTTGTATGGAAAAGGGGAACCAATAGCATAATACTAATTTCTCTAGGTTGTCAGACTAGAGGGAACTACTATTAACAATCTAATTGATTTCCTAATCAACAAATCAAGGGGAATCGATATAAGATCAATGAGATTAAGCACGAGAGAAAATTAATACAATCATAGAAAGAGTAAAGGAATAACCTCACAATCCAATCAATCCAAAGGCTTCAATTGTCTGCCTGAGCAAAAGGGAAAAACAACGATGAATGAAACTAGGTCTAACTATTTTCTCTGTGGCAACTAGGTTTTGAGAATTGGATCCTCTCTAAAAAGTCTTAAACCTAACTTAAATACTAAAGTAATAATTCAGAAATAAAGAAAAGAAAAATAACAAACTTGGAAATAAAGTTTCGGAAATAAAATAAAACGGGAATAAGAAAACTCGTAAAAGACTTTCAGCGCGTCTCCACCGCGGGTGCGGTGGCTCCACCGCCGGGTGCGGCCATTTAACAGAAACTCCAATTCTCTGACGACCTCGCCGCGGGTGCGGCAGTGCCCACCGCTGGGTGCGGTGGGATTCCAGTACTTCAGCTTCTGCGATACTTCAGTAAAAACGTCATAACTTTTGATTCTCAACTCGGATTGCGCTCATATTTTGAGGACTTGTAGTAGACTTCAAGATCTAACTCCTCGAATTGGAATCACTCCATTTGGACATCTGAGTAGAGAGAACGAACCATTTAAATTCAGCCCACTGTTCTTCTACTCTTCTCTTCACTTCCTTGGCGTCTTCTCCTTGTGGCTTCCTATGATCTCCAAAACAGCTCAAACACCTCCAAAAACACCAAACTTTGCCCCCAAACGCCATACACATGAATGTGTCTAAATCTATCCGAATGGCACCAATAAACCCTCTAATAACTCTTACTTAAGCCCTACAAAGTAGTGCTTATCAGTATCCGACATGGTCGGAAGCCTCTGGTGCTGAATCTCGACGTGAACGGCTGAGGATGGGGGTCGAAGTTCTTTTTTGTCGAACGCTCGTCTCTGGAGAAGGGGGGAGAGTGTCCGTTCTTGTTGACTGAGTGGCGAGTTGAGAGTACGTGTTTGTCTTCTTCTTTGCTTGTTTATGTGTCTTAACTTTTGTTTTAACTTTTCTTTTTTGTAGTTCCTGAACCAGAAGATCTGGAGGTGAGTAGCCGGTCGGAAGGCTTGTCAAAGATTGTTCTTGGAGTTCCCGTGTCTGAGAGAAAGTTTGTGAACGTCAACCTGCTGTCGACGACTCCTGCCTCTCAAGACGACATGTCGAACATCTCATCATCTCGCGCAAAAGGTAGACTATCAACTCTGGGAGTCCTTCTTTACTGTTTTCTATTCCGTCGTGTGCTTTAGGATCTTCTCCTTTTTCATTGTCTTGTCGTGTCAGTTTCCCCTGGTGGTCGAACGAGTGCTCGTCTAAAGGTGGTGTCTGGAAAAGGCTTGATCGAATAGAGAAAGGCGGCGGCTAAGGCGTTGTCGAGCAAGTCAATTCTGACGAACCTGGCGCCCCCACTCAAAGTCGGTTCCAAGAGGAAGGCAGGTGCTCCCTCCGATGATGTCAAGACAGAGGCGATTCCCAAGAAGAAGGAGGCGCCCACTGAAGGAGTCGTCAAGATCGGCGCGGTCGGACAATCGATTGCCGACCTCTTTTACGCCCAGGACCCGACTTTGAAATCGAACGTTGACGACGCCTCTCCTCTGGACTGCATTGGTGAAGCGGGATGCTCCGCGTGGAAGGTGAGTTGTCTTTATTTTGTATTTTTCCCTCTTTCGTTGACTAAGTTTTCTGACTACTTGTTTGTACTTTCTTTCTTTAGTCTTTCCAGTACCTCTTGGGCGCGTACTCTAGTGTTAAGGCGATGGTTGACAAGGCCGAGGAAAGAGCTGCCAGGTCGGAGTCCGCCCTTGCGTCCTTGAGGACCAAGTTGGAGGGATCGGAGAGCCGTTGTCGGGAGACTGAGCGCCGTCTCACCAGGGAGTTGAAGAGCTGTCAAGAGGAGCTGGTTGTAAGCCGGAAAGAGTTTGAAGAGAGCCGATCAGGCGTTGAGGAAGAGGTGAAGCGGGCTCGGATTGTCGATGGCCAGATCGCTGGTGACATTGGTGCTTTTTACGAGCTGAAGTCACACGTCAAAATGATCGAGGAGTTCAACGAAGGCAAGCACGAGCTCTGGGACTTGAAGGCAGAGAAGGAGACCTTGGATTCCATGTTCCCAAAGGGCAACCCTGGTCAGGAGCTGTTTCGCTTGGCCGGCGTCGGAGAAGAAGCCGTGGACGAGGGTGCCGACGAGGATGAGGCCCACTCTAGCGATGTCGAGCCGACTGACGAGGCAGCCTCTCTGGAGCCAGCCCCTGCCGAAGGTAATGCCGTTGTCCTCGATGCCTGATTTTCTTTTCTTGCGTGCTTTTGACTTTGTTTGCCCCACCTGCGTGTGGGTTTGGATATTATGTGATTTGGCGACCCGTCCACCATCGCGGGTCGCAGAATATGTATAAAAATGTTTGTATTTTGATGCAATTTCATCTTTACATATAGAATCGTATGCTAGTTTGTTTCGTACATGTTCGTCAGACTTTCAAGGGAATAGTCGATGACGCTTTATGTATGTCGGTTTTGCCCGTGTGCTCCGTCGAGTGGGGCTCCGTCGTATGTATGTGTGTAGAGCAGGCCTGCAATTTGTTTGTGTATTGTGTTAGTCATGACTTTATGCCGGGGAGGTAAGCAATATGTTTCTATTGCGTGAATGTAATAAGGTGTCGTACCTTATGTTTTATGTAAGGCAGGCGGTGTGCCGACGTGCCTGTGTTGTCATCTCCCCGTGTTCCAATCGATCGTGTATTGTAATGTAAGCGCTTTTTGCGGATGACTGGATCCAGTGTATATGTCAATGTTGTTCTGCATTTGTATTTTGTAAGGAGGAAGTCCTCGCTTAGTGTCAGATGATAACATATAAAAGAAGATAGCGATGTATATGCGACAGTAAGTGATGTATAAAATTGTGTAATGCTTTACCTTGTTTGATTCAGAAATGGTATAGCTTTAGATGTGCTGCGTTCCAACTTCTTGGGATTGGTTGTCCGTCCTTGTCTTCTAACTGGTATGCTCCTTGTCCAACTACTTCGGTGATTAAGTAGGGTCCTTCCCATTGTGGTGCGAGCTTTCCGTCGGACGGATTCTTGGTGTTTTGGAATGTTTTCCTGAGGACCCAATCTCCGACCTTGAATGCCTTGATCCGGACGTTCTTGTTATAACTCCTTGCGACCTGTTGTTGAAACCTGACCATCCTGATTCGGGCTCTTTCTCTGATCTCGTCCACTGTGTCCAGATCGTGTGCCAATTCGACGTCGTTCTGATCGTTTGTCTGAAGGTTGCGACGGGCGGTCGGAACTAGTAGCTCAGTCGAAATGACTGCCTCACTCCCGTAGACGAGAGAGAAAGGCGACTGTCCGGTCACATTCTTTGGAGTGGTCCTGTCGGACCAGAGAATGAGTGGGAGTTCGTCTGCCCATTTGCCTTTAGCCCCAGTGAGGCGTTTCTTGAGGTTGTTGATAATGATTTTGTTGCTGGATTCGGCTTGTCCGTTGGATTACGGGTACCGAGGTGTGGACGTGACCAACTTGATGTTCCATTGGTCGTAGAAGGCTCGGGTCTTATGACTGATGAATTGGGAGCCATTATCGCACACGATTTCTGATGGGATGCCAAATCTGCACAAGATATTGCGTTTTATGAATGAAATGACATGTTTATCTTTTACCTCTCTGTAGGCTTCTGCTTCGATCCATTTAGAAAAGTAGTCCGTCATGGCGAGGAAGAAAACTCTTTGTCCCGACGCGGGCGGAAGCTTCCCAACAATGTCCATTCCCCACCTCATAAAGGGCCATGGAGCCAAAGTCGGATGGAGGAGCTCTGAGGGTTGATGATGGACGGGCGTGTGCCGCTGACAGGCGTCGCACTTCTTGGTGTACTCCATAGCGTCTTTGTTCATCGTGGGCCAGTAGTACCCATTTCGTAGGGCTTTCCCTGAGAGGCTTTGTCCGTCGGTATGATTGCCACACTCTCCTTCATGTAGCGATTGTAAGATGTGTCCGACTTCTGGAGTCTTGAGGCATCGTAGGAGTAGCCCTGTGATAGATCTTTTGTACAAGATGTTATCTATGATATCGTAAGAGAGTGCTTGTACCTTGAGCCTTTTTTCTTCTGTTTTGTCGTCGGGCAAGATGTCGTCTTTCAACCATCTGATGTAAGGTAGCATCCAATCGTCATTGTTGTCGACAATGTCTTCTTCTGGTTGGTCGTCGACCTTCATGGCGACGAGTTCTTCAAGAGGTGTTGTTGACTCGACGGATGTCCTTGGGACGGCTGGCGTCATGATGTGGGCCAATGGTATGTATGGAAATTCCTTCGGGTCTAGGACGGATCCTAGATTGGCAAGTGCATCGGCTTGGGAGTTAAGATCCCTAGGTACCTGTCTGATGTTGAATGTTTGGAATTGTCCGATCGGCTTCTTGGCTACCTCCAGGTAGGCTATCATCCTGACGTCTATAGCGTTGTACGACCCTTGTATCTGGTTCACGACTAGCAGGGAGTCGCAAATGACTTCGATCTCTCGGACCCCTAGGTCGCGAGCCAGGATGAGTCCGAATATGAGTGCCTCATACTCAGCTTCGTTGTTAGTCGCATCCCACTCACATCTGACGGCCTGGGCTATCTTGTCTCCTTGTGGCGGTTTTAGCACGACCCCTAGCCCCGATCCTCTGGCGTTCGACGCACCATCAGTGTGGAGCTCCCATGTGCATGTTTCTTCTATTGTGAGCAATTGCGTTGCTTCTCTTATGGCTTCTTGTTCTAGGGTCGGGCTAAAATCAGCCACAAAGTCAGCTAAGGCCTGTGACTTGATTGCCGTCCTGGGCTCATATTCGATGTCGTAACCGCTGAGGTGTATGGCCCATTTGGTCATTCGTCCTGTGAACTCGGGTTTCCTCATGATTGCTCTCATGGGATGATTAGTGCGGACAGTAATAGTATGGAATTCGAAATAAGGTTTAAGTTTGTTCGAGGCCATTACCAATGATAGTACGAGCATTTCAAGTGACGAATACCTTGTTTCTACCGGTAATAGCGTCCGACTGACATAGTATATTGGCGAATGCTTGCCGTCTTCTTCTTTGACCAGTACTATGCTTACGGCTGATTCTGACACTGCAAGATATAGGAATAAGGGCTCGTCGCCTTTAGGTTTGGTCAGTAACAAGGGACTGGCCAGGTATTCCTTCAAGTTTTGGAACGCTACTTCGTGCTCTTCCGTCCATTGAAAGGACTTGTTCTTCTTGAGAGCGTCATGGAAGGATTTGCATTTGTCGGATGATTTGGAGATGAATCTGTTCAGAGCTGCTATCCGACCTGTAAGTTTCTGTACGTCTTTGATGCATCGGGGGGATCGGAGGTTGATGAGAGCCTTGATCTGTTCTGGGCTGGCTTCTATTCCTCTTTGTGTCACCATGTACCCCAAGAACTTTCCTGACGACACTCCGAAGGAGCACTTAGTAGGGTTTAGTTTCATGTTGTACCTTTTTAGCACTTCGAAGCTGTCGCGAAGGTGGTCGATGTGATCTTCTTTCTTTTTTGATTTGACCAACATGTCGTCTATGTAGACTTCCATCGTGTCCCCAATCTGGTCTTTGAACATTTTGTTGACTAGTCGTTGATACGTAGCCCCTGCATTTTTGAGACCAAAAGGCATTACTTTATAGCAATAGATACCTTGGCTAGTGACGAATGTTGTTTTTTCTTGGTCTTTGGGTTCCATGAGGATCTGATTGTAGCCACTAAAGGCGTCCATGAAAGTAAGCATTTCATGTCCTGCCGTTGCGTCGACCATAGCGTCGATGTGGGGTAGAGGAAACGAGTCTTTGGGACAAGCCTTGTTGAGGTCTGTGAAGTCGATGCAGACTCTCCACTTGCCATTCTTCTTCTGGACTACGACCACGTTGGCTAGCCACTCGGGATAATGGACCTCCTTGATTTTTCCTGTTTCCAATAAGCTCTTGACTTCGTCATCGACTATCTTGTTCCGCTCGGGAGCGAACTTCCTGCGTTTTTGCTTGACAGGGGGGGTGAGATGGATCTTCATTCAATTTATGTGTAATAACGTTTGGAGATATTCCGACCATGTCCTCATGCGACCATGCGAAACAATCGGCATTGGTCCTGATAAAGTCGAGGAGTTGTTGTCTGGTCGAGTCGTCCAAGTCCGACCCGACCCTTACCGTTTGATTTGGCTTTGGAGGATCTAGTGCGATCTCGTCGAGTTTTTCCATTTCTGGTTCGACGTACCGACTAGGTCCTTCGTCGCTCTGTGGTTGCTATACGGTCTTGTGTTCGACTGCGCTCTTCATAGAAGCGACGTAGCACTCCTTAGCGGTCCTTTGATCTCCTTTGATTTCTTGGACTCCCCATTCAGTGGGGAATTTGATGACTTGATGATATGTTGAAGGTACTGCCTTCATAGCGTGTATCCATGGCCTGCCAAGAATACAATTATAGGGAGACGGACAGTCTAGGACTAAGAATTTCACCTGTTGGTTGATTCCTCCAGCGTATGTGGTTAGAATGATTTCGCCAGTCGTATGCTTGACCTCACCACTAAACCCGACTAGTGGGGTCGACTTCTTGATTAGGTCGTTCTCAGTTAGACCCATTTCTTTAAGAGCGTCAAGGGTCAAGAGGTTGGTCGAACTCCCTGTATCGATTAGTACTCTCCGTATTAAGCAATTACCAATGGATAAAGAGATTACCAGACCATCGTGGTGTCTATCCGACCCGTCGGAGTCGGACTCGTCAAATGTGACCGTCGGAAGGTTGGAAGTCTTCCTTAGCTTGAATTCTGATGATTCGGGCTTGTCGCCCTTGCTTTCCTTGGCGTGCCGCTTAGCCGCGGAGTATGTGTTTCCACATATGTCCGATCCACCTGAAATAGTATTGACAATTTTTGTATGAATGGGAGATGGGGGTTTCTTCTGTTTTACCTGGTCTCGTCGTTCCATGGTAGCTTTTGCCCGTTCCGAGATTACGTCGTGCAGGAGCCCCTGTGATAGCAGCCTAGCGACTTCCTTTCGCAAGGCGATGCACTCGTCGGTCGAATGCCCGTGGTCGCCATGGAATTCGCACCATCGGCTCATGTCCTTCTTGACGTCCGGTCGATCGCTCTTTCGGGGCCATCTTACCTCTATTCCATATTTGTCGAAACTCTTAACGAGCTCCGACACGGAAACGTTAAAGTTATAAGACTGGACTCTGGGAGGCAACGTCGGACCGTCTCTCCAATCTTGTGACCTGTCTTAGAAAGAGTTTACCTGATTTGGTTCGTTTCGATTACGAGAATAGGGATGAGGACGCCTGTCTCGACGGTTGTCGGAGGGATTTTTTCGATCGGATGGATCGGATCCGCGTGAGGATTTACGCGACTCACGGTCCTCTTCCAATCTTACCTCGGCCATGGTCTTGGCCTGGACGTCTTCGAAGCTTTTGCATGGGTACTTGGTAATCTCGTCGTAAAGGTTGTTGTCTTTGATCAGTCCTTGTCTGAAGGCTTCGATGGAGGTTGTGACGTCGCAGTCGGGGATCGCCACTTTCTCCTTATTGTACCTGTTGAGATAATTCCTGAGAGGTTCGTTATACCTTTGTGTGACTCGGTAGAGATCACTCGACTGCTTTTCGAGCCTCCGACTACTGGCGAATTGACTTTTGAAGGAGTTGACCAGATCCGCAAACGATGCAATCGTTCCCTAAGGCAAACGCATAAACTAAGTTAGTGCGAAACCTGCGAGGGTCGTGCCAAAGCTTTTGCACATGACGGCTTCGCGGTTCTCCCTTGAAACAGATGCAGCCATTAATTTTTGTTTATATATAGAAATATGGTCATCTGGGTCGCTAGTGCCGTCGAATGTCGCCATGCTGGGAAGATGAAACTTCTTGGGGATCTCGACCCTGGCGATTTCTTCAATGAACGGGGATTCTTCGAATCCGTCGGTCGCTTCCCTCTCGATTGATTGCGGGGCTCCTGGAAGCCTGCTGAAGCGATCGTCGATTGTCTTCATGTGTTGGTCGAGCGTCTGCTGGAAGAGAGCCAGGACGTCTGGTGGATTGGTAACTTGTGGTTCGTCGATTCGGGCCCCTGCCGACCCGATTGGTGTGGAAAAAGTGACGTGGTTAGTCAAAAATGGATGGGCAATAGGAGTTTGAGATGTACCCTCTGCGTATCCGGATCGTCGCACGCCCAGGGGCGTTGGCTCGACGTTGTCCATGTCGAGGCGTGTCCGGACGTTGCTGTGGATGGGCATACTCCTAGATCCCGAAGCCATTGATTGTACCTGCGACTTAAGAGACTCATTTTCACGGGTTAGTTGTGCGATCTCGGCTTCAGATTGGGTTGACAAAGCGGCTAGGGCTTCGGTCTTTTGGCGTTGCTGGGCTAGTTCCTCTTGTAGGGTGGCCATTTTCTGGGAAAGTTCTTGGAACTGGGTTGGAGTAGGATTTTCGGTGGTGTTCCCTGCGGTTTGGGTTTCGTCTTCGAGACGTGGTTCTTCAGAGTTGGTAGGTGGGTCAATAGTCATGGTTGGAAAGTTTTGGAAGGGTGATCGGCAAGTTGCCCCACGGTGGGCGCCAAATTGTTTTGAGACAAAAAAATTGGACGACCTAAATCGCCTTAGACGGGGTAACTAGTCGATCGGGTGATAGGAAACAATCCAAACCAAACAGATAATAGACAAGCAAAGAGTAAATGTAGAGTAATAAGATGATATTATTAGATATTGTATTAATCGGATCGAATCAAGATACAACTTATCGTAGTAAGACAATGGGTCGTGTTTTACTCGACCGGCGACTTCAAGGTTGCTACCAGTGGAGAATAGACTAGGATGAATATCCGAAAGCTAAGCTGAGAGCGAGTATGTTGTTATGTTCTTTTTTCTGAGCGAGAACGATTGGATCTCAGTCGTAGTCCTCTCCTCTCTTCTCTTTCCCTTCTTCTCGTCCATATATGGTAAGTTTTCTATGCCTCTGACCGTTTACATTTTTTATTCCATCCTTATCTTCAACGCCCGGATTTGATTACGGAGATTCTGCCATTTAATTGCTGCTTATTATGGTGTTGTGTAAATGTTGTGGCCGTTGATCGATCCTGGCATTTAATGCTTGGCGGGATCTTCGCGATCTTGTCGGAGGGCGTTCGACTGGAGAAGCGCCGTTGCCTCCTCTGGGCTTTTTCCTTGTTCTTCCGATCCGTCATGGGCTTGGGCTTGATTTGCTCGATCCATCTTCCCAGGGGATGCTAGGCTCAACAGCGCGTAGTCAACACCGAAGGCCTCCAAACACGTCTCAACATGAATGGGGCAATCTCAACGCACATGGCTCTGATCACTCAGAGCGTCGTTCAACCCATTGGGTTCGGTCGCTTCATTTGCCGATCTGGTCAATTCATTCAAAATCCAGTTCGCCAGCAGTCAAAGATTGGGAAAACAACCAAGCTGGAACACGACCCATTGGAAGTCGTATCACTTTTGAAAACTTATACTTTGCACTTCATTTAGATTCAGTCGATTATACCTATCCAACTGTTTACTAACTTAAGCATCGGAGGACCGTTGGACTCACACCAACAGTCACCCTTTGATCTTTTCGATACTTTTCAAGTCTCTTCAATAGGAAC
The DNA here is from genome assembly GCA_027886185.1 of Rheum nobile. NCBI lineage: Eukaryota > Viridiplantae > Streptophyta > Magnoliopsida > Caryophyllales > Polygonaceae > Rheum > Rheum nobile. The sequence goes on along the minus strand of WOAB01000531.1, from coordinate 2,409,787 downwards.
ACGACAAGAGACCTCAAGACAAAATCAAGTTGATCAACATACATAAAACACAATCACACATAGCGCTTACACATTACACGATCGATCGGTACACAGGGAATAGAGGAACAAAAACACGACACATTTTTACAAGACCTGTCCCACTTGAGGTACACGTCTTATAGAAATACTATAATGCTCTTCCCTGGAAATACACGACATGTCACACACAATTACATGTCTACTCGACCAACGCCACACGACTTGACCAGGAAGCGACTGACGAGTCCACCTGCAAAACAAAGCAAATGACAAACAAGGAGCGGTCTCCTGACCCTTCGTCATCACAAGAGACGCCCTCAGCCGTCTTCACACAATTATTGGCTATAATAAGCTGACTCTCAGCTTGAACAAAACACATGTCGGCCCCGTCGCCAGAACGCTTGTAGCAAAATCGAGAGAAGTTATAAAATCAAACCGTCCCATCACTTGACGCTCTGGCCCAGTTTAATTTTGAGGCAATTGTTGGGCCTCGATTTTTCGGCCCATTAGATCGGCCTAATAGCTTGAACCAAAGCTGTCTTCTAGAAGATCCGGTCAGAAACAACCTCCATAGATCTTGGTCCGGTCAGTTCAACCTCCAGATATTTCGGGGCGACCAATGGTTAGATTGACGACCTCCACGGATTTCGGAGCGACCACTACGCAGCTAACACGACTCCCGCAAATCTCGGACGATTTTAACCGACCCACGTGCAGGATAACCTCTTCCATGAATCTCGGGCGGATTTGCCAACCGATTCAAGTCTAAAACTAGTATAAATATAGAGGAAACTATCTTGTAATGAGACATTGTCTTTCTTACTCAATTCAAGCAGCTTTCTACTATTGTTCTAATCGAAATACGAGATCATTCTTGTACTCAGTCCGTTATTCCAACATTGAAGCGACCGACGGCTAAATTTCTGTATTTGATTAGTCTCTCATTCCAAGGAGATAAGTTTATATCACATCCGTTTAATCTCATTCACTTGATTGTTAAGTTGATTTGGATTATTTAGATATTACTCATCTTATTGTTGTCTAGTTGTCTCCTCATTAAGCGATTCAGGTCGGTTCGATCTTTTTCGCCCAAAACAAAGATAAAAATAAAAATGAAATTAATTTGCTATAATTATGAAAAAGTTGAATACATACAATTGGACAGTTATTTTTCATTTTATTTTTACATTATACATTTCTGAAGGTATCAAATTAATCAAATCAATTCTGTTTTGGGCGAAAAAGATCAAACCGACCTGAATCGCTTAAAGAAGGGAAACTAGACAACAGTTAGATCAAATATATCTAGATAATCCAAATCAAATAAAAGAGAGAATGTGACGAGTCAGGAGTATCGTGTGAGCTGGCCTGGCCCCTCCGTGTAGAGGGTCGATCGAATCAAAGATGAGAGCTGTCGGACACTTCAAATGTTAGAACAACGACTCTGAACCGATGAATTTAGATGAATATAGAGAGGGAGATGTAGTTGATTGTGTTATTTCTGAGAGTACTTGTCCTTTACAATGATCTTTAGAAACCCTTTATATACATTCAATCCTTAGGAAAATTCGGGCATTTACTCATCCGTGATCTTCGCTGGTCGACTTTAGTTGCCGGATTGCCATAATCTTATGGCATTTATGAATCGATCTTGTAGGCTCGTAGCCGTTGTATGGGATCTGGACTTTTTCATAACGCTCCCGATCATGGCGTTGTCTTGTCTTTGGCTCCTGTCGTCTGATTTTGGTCTCTTCGTCGTCTGGTTGTTTCGTCGACTGGTCGCTTCAACGAAAATAGATATCTTCGCGTTTTGGGCCGTTTCTTCTGAAGGCCCACTAAAATCATGGCCCAACAATTTCCCCAAGGAATCGAGTTGGCTCGAAGATGGCAGTTTGAGGGACGGTTGGATTCCTTCCTCTCTGGGACGTGATCTTCTCTTGGCAGATTTGTTGCAGGGGATCGATGACGTGCCGCTTCCTTATTGGTTTGCCAGGCTTGACTGTGGTTTTAAACAGTTTCCCATAAATGGCCATCACTTCCCTTTCTTTTCGTCATCATCTCTTTTGGACTCTCGAAAGGTCTTTTCGATCGAAGGTAAAAGATATCTTTCCCAGTTTGTTTTCCTTTGCGTTTATACTATGTCATCTTCGAAGTCGAGGAAGTCCAAGGCCTTGCCTTCCGGCGTCATCGGAAAGAGTAGCGATCTCTCTCCCTCAAACCTCCTCAGTACAGAATATTCTTTGGCCAAAACCCTAACCCAATCGGAGTTAGAGGTGATTCTGGAAGTGGGTCAATTTCCCTCTGAGACGGTGGCTCATCTTCCTCTGCCCCAGGAGCGGGCCGACTGGTATCGTGATGGGTGGATTTGCTTCTTCGAGTACCCTTTCCGGATTGGTCACTCTTTTCCTTTCTCGAATCTGGTGAGAATTTTTTTGTTTGTTCTCAACCTTGCTCCATGTCAGGTGATGCCGCATGCATGGCGCCTTCTTAGGGTAGTTGATCTTTTGGTGTCTAGTGTCGAAATTGACTTTGATTTTGATGCTCTTTGGTATTCTTACTACTTGAGTAGTCGAGGCTCTTCTCATTTTCAACTGCGCCTTAGACCGGATAGGCAGCCAATTGCTTTAAACCTCAATGTCAATGACCGTGGATGGAGGTCACGTTTCTTCTTTGTTGAGAAAAAATCGCTTGAGGGGGGTTTCGATTGCTCTTTCTTGAGTGACGTTTGGAGGACGACACTTATTTAGTCTTTGTTTTTCGTGTGCTTCGGCGCCTTTGTTAACCGACGCTTACATGTTTTCTTTTTCAGTACCTAGTCTGGAGGAGGAGACGGATTCTGATTTCGCCGCTGTCACTGGGGTTTTGCTTGCTTTCTCTGAGGCCGATCGATCGTTCAAGAACGTGAACTGCTTAGCCCTTCCTCCGAATATGGCGACTCCATCTATTTCCATTACCAAAGGCACGTGTTTGTTCTCTAAGGTATGCATGTGGGTGGTCTTTGTAGCAACAATATGCTTATTCATTTGCACTTGCCTGGTAGTATCTCGGGGGGCGAGGTCGAGTGCTCGCTTGTCTGGGAAGAGTCTCTTGGATCAAAAGTTGGCAATGAAGGCATCTTCGTCGGCTAAGTTAGATGCTAAGATCCCCTCGTCGGCTAAGATCATGGCTTTGGACTCGCCATCGTCTAAAAACTCAGGGGCAAAGAGGAAGGCGACGGACGTTCCGGAGCTTCCTGTGGGCATGGTGAAGAAGAGAGATCTGGGAGATTTGCTTCATACTCTGGATTCCGAGGCTAAGAAGGAGATTGGTGACTTGCACCCTGTCGATTGTATTGACGAGGTTGGGGCTGCCGTCTGGCGGGTAAGAAAAGAAGACAACTTTGTCTTTGAAGTGTCTTCATAATGTGTATGTGTTTTAACATATGTCTTGTTGCTTTCGTAATCTCTTCAGTAATCGCTTGTCGCTTTTTCTACTGTGCAAGAGCTGAGCGATGGTGCTGAGAAGCGTATTGCCGAGGTCGAGAGCTGGCTAGAGGTGGCTAATAGACGTGTCAAGGTGGCCGAGATCAAGCGGGCGTCGGCTGAGAAGAAGCTAGTGGAGACCGAGAAGAGTTTGGTCGAGTCACACGCCCGTTTTAGGGAGCTAGAGCGCAGTGCTGACGATGCTCGTATGAAGGATGCCCAGGTTGCTATCGACATTGGGACGTATTTCTACCTTAAGTCCCGTATTGAGATGATGGAGGAGTATGCCTCAGGGGGTCAGTCGTCTTGGAACATCGAGGATGTGAGGGCGAATATGGATCTCTTGTACCCTGGCGGTAATCCCGACAATGAGATGTTCAAGCTTATGGGACTTAGTGAAGATGAGCATGGAGAGGAAGATGTTCCCGTGGTAGTCGAGGAATTTGGCGGAGAGGCGACGAAGGAGCTCCCTGAAGCGGCCGAGGGCCAGGATACCGCTCTTGTTGAAGTTTGTGAAAGGTCAGGCGAGTCTTGATCTTTGTTCTAGGCGAAAGACATCGCTTCCCTTTACTGTTTTGTGTATGTTGTGCCCCATTGTAGAGATGGGATGGACAATATTTTGGCAACCCATCTACCATCACGGGTCGTGTGTTTTGTAAAACGTTTTAGTCATTTTTCGAAGTACCTTGTGTTTGTTTCGCGTTCGTCTCTGCGTGTTCTGTTTTATGGGTAGACTTTGTTGTTTTATGCACTGAGGTCGTAGATTCGTCTAGTGTAGACATAGCAAACGTTAGACTTCGTTTCATTGTCGTGGCATGCTTTACAGGGGATCGTCCTTGCATTTGTGTCTATGTGTTTTGTTGGATCGTTTCTAATGAAAGCAGTCGTGATGCCTTTGATCTGTGTCGGATTTACCCGTGTGCTCCGTCGAGTAGGGCTTTCCGCTTTTGTGTAGAAAAGGGAGGCCTGCAAATGTATACGTTTATGTTTAGTCATGACTTAGTGTTATGCCGAGGAGGAAAGCAATATGTTTTATTGCGTGGATGTAATAAGGTGTTACGACCTTATGTATTGTATAAGGTTGGCGGTGTGCCGACGTGCCTTTGTTGTTCATCTCCTCGTGTTCCGATCGATCGTGTAAGTAATATATAAGTGCTTTTTGTGTGACTGGATCCAGCTTGTATGTCTATTGCTTCATTTTGGAGGCCTCTCGTTCCTGTTCAGAATTTCCATTTGGAAAGTATACATAAGAAAAGTCTGGGGTGACCGTTGGGGTGTTGCCCAACGGCCCTCCGATGCTTAAGTCAGTGATTGGGATGCAAATAAACGCAATAGATGTTTAAAAGTGTGAAGAAGAGTTTTAGAAGTGATACAACTTTAAATGGATCGCGTTCCAGCTTCTTGGGATTGGTGGTCCGTCCTTTGTTTCTAATCGATAAGCCCCTTGTCCGACGACCTCTTTGATGAGGTAAGGTCCTTTCCATTAGGGTGCCAGCTTTCCGTCGGTTGGGTCTCTAGTATTTTGGAATGTTTTTCTTAGGACCCAGTCCCCTAGCTTGAAGACTCTGACTTAGACGTTCCTGTTGTAACTCCGGGCGACTTATTGTTGGTATCGGACCATTCTGATCCTTGCTTTTTCCCTGGTCTCGTCAATGGTGTTGAGGTTGTGGGCCAACTCGACATCGTTTTGCTCCGGGGTCTGGAGTCCGTACCTGGAAGTCGGGACGAGTAGCTCGGTAGGGATGACTGTTTCACTTCCGTAGACTAGCGAAAAAGGGCTTTACCCCGTTGCATTTTTAGGTGTCGTCCTGTCCGACCATAGTATCAAGGGGAGCTCGTCGGCCCATTTGCCTTTTGCCCCTGTGAGGCATTTTTTGAGATTTTTGATAATGACCTTGTTGCTGGATTCTGCTTGCCCATTGGATTGCGGGTATCTTGGTGTGGATGTAACTAGCGCAATGCTCCATTGTTTACAGAAGGATCGAGTTTGGCTACCGATGAATTGGGAGCCATTGTCGCATACGATCTCTGAAGGGACGCCAAATCTGCATAGGATATTACGTTTTATGAATGAGATGACATGCTTTTCTTTTACCTCTCGATATGCTTCGGCCTCTATCCATTTAGAGAAATAGTCAGTCATAGATAAGAAGTAGACGCGTTCTCCTGACGCTGGTGGTAATTTCCCGACGATGTCCATCCCTCATCGCATGAAGGGCCATAGGGCCAGGGTTGGATGCAGCATTTCCGACGGTTGGCGTATGACGGGCGCATGCCGTTGGCAGGCGTCACATCTTCGGACATATTCCGTCGCGTCTTTGTTCATTGTGGGTCAATAGTAGCATGTTATGAGAGCTTTACCGGATAGGCTTCGTCCTCCGGTGTGGTTCCCACACTCTCCGTCGTGCAAGGATTGCAAGACGCGTTGTACTTCGGATGTTTCGAGGCAGCGTAGGTACAAACCTGTGATAGATCGTTTGAACAGTACGTTTCTTTAAAATCGAAGGTTACGGCTTGTACCTTGAGTCTTTTAGCTTCTGCTTTGTCGGTTGGGAGAGTTCCATCTCTGAGCCACTTGATGTAGGGGGCGGTCCAATCGTCTTGGTCGCCTACCAAGTCTTCTTCTATATGGTCACCTATCTCTGCTGAGACGACTTCTTCTAAAGGTAGTTCGCTCGCTGTTTGGATGTCGTCGGGGCCAGGTGTCTTGAGGATTTTGGGGACGGCTGGTGTGGTGACATGTGCCAGCGGAATGGAAGAGAAGTCGTTAGGATGCAAGGTGGAGCCAAGGTTCGCTAGGGCGTCGGCTTGCATGTTGAGGTCGCGTGGGACTTGTCGTATAGTGAATCTTTGGAATTTGCTTGCCAGCTTTTTGACGACATCGAGGTATGCCATCATTCTGTCGTCTTTGGCGGCGTATGAACCTTGTACATGGTTGACGATTAAGAGGGAGTCACATGTTACTTCTAGGTCTAAAATCGTCAGGTCATGTGCGAGTGTTAATCCGAACACGAGGGCTTCGTATTCTGCTTCGTTGTTGGTCGCGTCCCATTCACATCTCACAGCTTGGGCTATATGATCCCCCTGTGGCGATTTTAGCACGACGCCTAAGCCGACTCCCCTTACGTTTGACACTCCGTCTGTATGGAGTTGCCACGTGCCCCTGTTTTCTTCGACCTTTAGCTTTTTGACTTCTTTCATGGCTTCTTGTTCCAATGTTGGGCTGAAATCGGCCACAAAGTCGGCTAGAGCTTGAGATTTGATCGCCGTCCTTGGCTCGTAGTCGATGTCGAACCCGCTGAGATGTATGGCCCATTTGGCCATTCGTCTTGTAAATTTGGGTTTCCTCATGACTGTCTTCATGGGATGGTTAGTTCTCACAATAATAGTATGTGATTCGAAGTAGGGTCATAGTTTATTCGAGGCCATGACCAGTGCTAACACTAGCTTTTCAAGTGGTGTGTACCTGGTTTCGGCGGGGAGTAAGGAGTGACTCACATAGTAGACCGGTGATTGCTTACCATCTTCTTCCCTCGTCAGTACTGCACTGACCGATGATTCTGATACGGCCAGATAGAGTGGTAATGGCTCGTCGTCTTTTGGTTTGGCCAATAAGAGTGGACTCGCTAAATATGCCTTTAGGTCCTGAAAAGTCTACTCGTGTGTAGCTGTCCAGTCGAACGATTTGTTCATCTTCAGGGCCTCGTAGAAGAGCTTGCACTTATCCGATGACTTGGATATGAACCTATTCAATGCCGCTACTCGTCCCGTTAGCTTTTGGACGTCCTTAAGGCACCGAGGGGACCTAAGGTTGACGATTGCCCTGACTTGGTCAGGACTTGCTTCAATCCCTCTTTGTGTGACCATGTAGCCTAAGAATTTCCCTGAGGATACTCCGAAAGAGCATTTAGTCGGATTTAACTTCATGTTGTACCTTTTTAGTACCTCAAAGGCTTCCTTAAGGTGTTCGATGTGGTCCCCTGCTGCTTTGGATTTGACGAGCATGTCGTCGATGTAGACTTCCATGGTGTCGTCGATCTGTTCTTTGAATATCTTGTTCACCAACCTCTGGTACATGGCCCCTGCATTTTTTAGTCCGAAGGGCATTACTTTGTAGCAGTACGTACCTTGGCTTGTTATGAAGGCTGTTTTCTCTTGATCGTCGGGATCCATGAGGATTTGATTGTATTCATTGAACGCGTTCATGAATGTCAGCATTTCGTGCCCGGCGATCGCGTCAACCATTGCGTCGATGTGTGGTAGTGGAAAAGAGTCCTTTGGACAAGCTTTGTTTAGATCTGTGAAGTCGATGCATACTCTCCACTTCCCGTTCTTCTTTTGGACCACGACAACGTTAGCTAACCAGTCGGGATACTTCACCTCCCTTATTTTTCCTATCTCAAGTAGGTTTTTTACTTCATCGTCCATGACTTTGTTGCGCTCGGGTGCAAACTTTCTCCTTTTTTGCTTGACTGGAGGGTACGTGGGATCTACATTTAACTTGTGAGTAATAATATTTGGGGAAATCCCCACCATGTCTTCGTGTGACCAAGCAAAACAGTCAGTGTTGGATCGCAAAAAGGAAATTAAACTTGCTCTAGTCGAATCGTTTAGATTTGATCCGACCCTTATTGTTTGTGTTGGCTTTGAGGGGTCCAACGCGATCTCATCGAGTTGTTCCATTTCTGGTTCGACGTATCGCGGGGTCCCTTCGCCATACTGTGATTGCTACGCGGACGATTTGTCGACTGCCCCTTTCATTGAAGTGGCGTAACATTCCTTGGTGGCTCTCTGGTCGCCTTTTATTTCATGTACCACCCACTTGGTAGGAAATTTTATCGTCTGGTGGTAAGTGGAAGGCACAACTTTCATGGCGTGGATCCAGGGCCTGCCAAGGATTGCGTTGTATGGGGACGGGCAGTCGAGTATTAAGAATTTTACCTGCTGGTTGACTCCACCGGCGTACATTGTTAACACAATTTCGCCCTGGGTGTACTTAACTTCTCCAATGTATCCGACTAATGAGGTAGAGTTTTTGGTTAAGTCGTCCTCGCTTAAACCCATTCCTTTTAAGGCGTCAGTGTCAACAAGTTGGTGGAGCTGCCTGTGTCAATGAGAATGCGACGGATAACGCAATTGCTAATTGAGAGTGAGATTACCAAACCGTCGTGGTGGTCACCCAGTTCTTGAGCCTCCGAATCATCGAAGGTGATGGTCGGAGCGTCGGACATTTGTAACTGTCTTGTCTCTACCTGGGCTGGTTTGTTGCCTCTGCTTTCTCGAGCATGTCTTTTGGCGGCTGAGTACGTGTTTCCACATACGTCTGACCCTCATGAAATGGTGTTAACAATTTTTGCAGGAATCGGAGAGGACGGTTTGTCGGATGTTACTTCGTCCCTTCGATCGAGGGTCGCTTTGGCTTCATCCGAGATGACGTCGCACAGTAGCCCTTGTGCGAGGAGTCTCGCGACTTCTTTGCGAAGGGCTATACATTCGTCCGTCGAGTGCCCATGATCTCCGTGAAACTCGCACGATCGGTTCATGTCTTTCCGGACGTCTGGCTTGTTGCTCTTCCGAGGCCATCTTACTTCTTTTCCGTACTTGTCGAAGCTTTTTACGAGCTCCGATATGGATATGTTGAAGTTGTAGGAGTGAAGCTTCGGGGGAAGAGCAAGGTTATTTCGCCAATCTTGGGTCCTGTCGTAAAAAGTGTTTACCTGACCGTGGTCGTTTCGACCTTTTGGGTATGGCTGGTATCTCCGATCACGCCGACCGTCTGAAGATGCCTTTCGGTCGGTTCGATCGAGACTCTTGTTTGTCTTGGAGGGTTCCTCGTCTTCTTCGAGTCTGACTTGTGCCATGGTCTTGGCTTGTACATCTTCGAAACTTCGGCATGGGTACTTGGTCAGCTCGCGGTAGAGTTCGCTACCTCTGACCAGTCCTCGGCGAAATGCTTCGATCGACGTTGGGACGTCACAGTGCGGGATCGCGACCTTCTCTTTGTTGTACCTGTTAAGATAGTCCCTCAGGGGCTCGTTGCATCTCTGCACGATCCAGTACAGGTCGCTCGACTGCTTTTCTAATCGACGACTGCTGGCGAACTGAATTTTGAATGAATTGACCAGGTCGGCAAAGGAAGCGATGGAACCCTGTGGTAAATGCATAAGCCAGGTTAGTGCGGGTCCCGCGAGGGTCGTGCCAAAGCTTTTGCACATGACTGCTTCGCGGTTCCCCCTAGGGATCGAAATGGTCATTAATTTTTGCTTGTAAATTGAAACGTGATCGTCTGGGTCCCAGGTTCCATCGTAGTTGGACATGTTGGGGACGTGGAACTTTTTTGGCATTTCGACGCGTGTAATCGCCTCTGTGAAAGGCGAGTCTTCGTATCCATCGATTGCCTCTCTCTCGATCGGCTGGGGAACTCCTGAGATCCGTGCGATTCGGTCATCTAGAGTATTCATGTGTTCGTTGACGGCTTGCTGTATGAGGGCCAGGAGATCGACTGGTCCCGTTGCCTATGGATGGGTTGCTCGAGTCCCGAGGGGCTTGGCCGCAGAGTTTGGCATGTTAGTCATGACAAGAGTGACCGGAGGAGTTTGAAACATACCAGTGTGCTGGGAAGCATTGGTCTCCATTGCGGGTGCTACATCTGCTCCGTCCAGATCGAGTCGCGTGGACAGTTCTTCCGTGTTGACTATACGTCTTGACCCTCTGGGGATTGATGTGAACGTTTGTACCTGTGATCTTAAAAATTCGTTCTCACGGGTTAGTCGAGAAATTTTCGATTCAGACTGAGTACTTAGCGTTTTGGTTCTGGTCCGTTGATGGGCCAGTTCTACTTGAAGGACGCTCATGGATTTTGCAAGCTCTTGTATCCGCGATTCCGCGACAGGTTGGGCATTGACGTTCTCTTCTTGATTCTCGATTTGAACGTTGCTCTGGGTTGGGTCTTCATTGGAGATCACAGCGTTCTCTGAGCCAATCATGGTGGAATGAGCTTTGGTTTTGATGATGGGATCGTTGATTGGCTAGATTCCCCATGATGGGCGCCAAATTGTTTTGGGCGAAAAAGATCAAACCGACCTGAATCGCTTAAAGAAGGGAAACTAGACAACAGTTAGATCGAATATATCTAGATAATCCAAATCAAATAAAAGAGAGAATGTGACGAGTCGGGAGTATCGTGTGAGCTGGCCTGGCCCCTCCGTGTAGAGGGTCGATCGAATCAAAGATGAGAGATGTCGGACACTTCAAATGTTAGAACAACGACTCTGAACCGATGAATTTAGATGAATATAGAGAGGGAGATGTAGTTGATTGTATTATTTCTGAGAGTACTTGTCCTTTACAATGATCTTTAGAAACCCTTTATATACATTCAATCCTTAGGAAAATTCGGGCATTTACTCATCCGTGATCTTCGTTGGTCGACTTTAGTTGCCAGATTTGCCATAATCTTATGGCATTTATGAATCGATCTTGCAGGCTCGTAGCCGTTGTATGGGATCTGGACTTTTTCGTAACGCTCCCGATCATGGTGTTGTCTTGTCTTTGGCTCCTATCGTCTGATTTTGGTCTCTTCGTCGTCTGGTTGTTTCGTCGATTTGTCGCTTCAACGAAAATAGATATCTTTGCGTTTTGGGTCGTTTCTTCTGAAGGCCCACTAAAATCATGGCCCAACAAATTCTACCGATACCGGATTCTAATCGGATTAAACAGAAGATCTTATTTGAATATTTGGCTGAATTGCTGTTTTTTGGGGGAAGAAATCGAATAACAATTGATCCAAAGCTTTAATTTGATTGTCATTTTTGCTTGAACCGGTTTGTAAAAGAGTAATCAGATTGAAACCGAAAATTTGTTACCTTTTTAATTAAGTATTGAAGTATCTATAGTTCTATACATATAGAGGAATGCTCCGGTAAAATGGGAATTACGGTAAAACGGAACTATTAATCTGAAGCGTTGGATGAATGGTGATGGGTGGTTGGATGATTGGGCCTTACAATAGATATGGTAAGGGTGTAACCACCAAATCTACTCAAATAAGGCAATTAATTAATTTTTAATTAACAAAAGATAATTAAGAAGGTTGTTAGATGAGAGAGAAAACACAATAATCTTCTCTTTCCTAAACCGCACGTCTCATGTTGTTCTCTCATTCACGTTCTTCAAAGTTCAATCCGATCGAAGAACCATCAGCGTTCATGAATATCGATTACGGCTTTATGAATATCGTTCATGCGTTTATGAATATCGATGGACGTGAATATCTCCACTTAAAACATGAATATCACCACTTGATTTTTTTCAGCGTCCTAATGCTTTGCAAATTCATAGATTTGTAAATTTGTTTTTGTTGCTTTTGTCATTGTTTTTTGAATATCGTTCATGTTTGTATGAATATCTTTGTTTAATATGTGGATATCACCAATTAAAGACATGAATACCACAACTTAAAATATGAATATCATCACTTAATAATATATAAATAACATAATCAGTTACATGAATATCACACTCAAGTACATGAATAACGTAACTCAATTCATGAATATTGATCACTACTAATTACATTAATATTATCACCCAATTACATGAATATCAATACATATTACACGAATATCACCCCCGATATCATGAATATTACATGAATATCACCAATCAATTTATGAATATTGATCACTACCCAATTGCATTAATATTACCACCTAATTACATGAATATCAACAAATATTACCCGAATATCACCCCCGATATCGTGAATATTACATAAATATCATCACTCAATTCATTAATATCGATCACTATCCAATTACATTAATATTACCACCCAATTACATGAATATCAAAACATATTGCACGAATATCATCACCGTGAATATCACCCCGATCGAATCTTCAATTCATGACGGTTACTTTTTGTTTAGACATCTTCTCTCTATTCAACAACCATCGAATCATTCACGAACCCTAAAATTAAAATACCATTGACATTAAAATAAAAAACAACATCTAACATTACCAATGAAAATCCAATGCATTCTGGACAATTACATGCCCAAACTATTAACAAAAAAAGTGTTAACCGAGCTTAATTAACAAAAAATCAATTAAAACCAGCAATCTGAACAAAGAATTGAGCATCATGTTGATCAACCGAGTGAGACCGAAGAAAAATGAAAAATGAAATCTTATTTACACATAGATGAAAAATGAAAAATGAGGAAACCCCACTAACATTCCATCAGTTAATTTCAAACCAAACCAAACCTAGTTGAGGCGCACGACAGAGGTGGTGTGGGTCGCCGGCGGGGAGTGGACAACAGTGGACAAGGCGGTTGGAGCCACTTGGAGGCGCACGACAGAGGTGGTGGGCGACGGGCTGGAGGTGTTCGGCTCAGATCTGGTGTGGGCTCGGTTGGGTGAGGTCGCGAGGGGTGCGGTGGGCGCGGAGGTCCGGCGAGGTTTTGGTGTGGGTCGCCGGCGGGTTCGGCTGGGCACTCGCCGGTGGTTGAGACTGGGCGAGTGAAGGTCGCCGGCGAGGAGTAATGGTGAGACTCGAAGGTGAGGCTTGAGGAGGGAATCGGGGTGGGTTGAGGGAGAGATCAGGAAGAGTGAGAGATGAGGGAGAGATCAGGAAGATGGAAAGGGATCGAGGAGAGAGAGATTAACTGGGAGGGAGAAAAAAAAGAACGTATAGAATCTCTTGTGATTTGGGTAAAAAAATCCTTAAATTAACGAGAATTATATATGTTCAATTTCACCTTATAAACATGTATCTATTTACTTTCAATCAGGGCTCTTGCTTCATTTGTAATCCAATTACTCTTATTTGTACTATCGTTTTACTCTAAGAAACTCTTTTACTAGAACTAAATTCTATACATATATAGCTACTTTAATGGTATATATGTAGTACGGTTTTTCTAGTATGTGTTCATGGACACATGCTAACAAATCTAAATAGAAAATTTATTTTCAAAATATTCCCTAATAGAGAATTGGTAAACCCTTAGCAAATAAGATTAAACTAATGGCTAAATAAATAATTGCCAAAAAAAGAATTATTAAAGTATGCTCATGGGCACACACTAGAAAAAAACTTATGTCGAATTAGAGTTTACTTTCAATTATAGAATTAAGAATCTAAAAAAAAAACGCTCCCAGGGAGAGCCTTCGCCGGCCCTAGAACCCCCCCAAATTTTTTTTGCTTTAACCGGCCCCGCTCCAATCGACACACGCTCCGACCGAGCCCCCGACCCGCACCGCCCCACGGCCCAGCTCCTACTGAGCCCCCCGCTCCAACCGAGCCGCTTTGGCCGACCGCCGATACCGTCCACCGACTGCTCCTCCGAGCCTCCCTTGCTCCGCTCCGACCCAGCCTCCACCTACCCGCCCAGATCCCACCACCGAACCCACACCATTGCCACTGCTGAACCCAGATCCCGCCTTGGTCCGAACCTTCCCACCAGCTCCGACCGAGCCCCGATTCCGCTCTGAGTTTCCGCTCCGACCACCGACGACGCCGGATTCGACCTCAATGATGGAGATCTCGCCGATTTCCTGCCGGCCTCCTCGTCGAGCTTGGGTTGGTTCTCTCGTGCTGCTCCGGCGAGGAGCCCTCCTCCACAGTCAGATCTCGTTTCCCCGACGCCAGCGGAAGCGTCTCCGCAACCGTTTTGTTGGAGCCACGACGCCAGCGGCCTCCTTGTCGAGTCTGGGCCGTTAGCACCTGCGCCGCCGCAGGTCTTTGCTCAGAACTTTGCTCTGCACCGAGCCCTCCCCACCCGCTCCGCACCGAGCCTTCCGGCGTGTCCTGCGTCTTTCGAGCAAACCTCGACCCTTGTTTTGAAAAATCTGTTCCTTGTTTCTTTTGTGCTACAGTCATTCTTGTTGCAGGTTTTCCTTTAGGTTGGTCTGGAGATTGGTGTTTCGGTTCGAGAACAAGATAGTGATCGTGTGATCCCTGGTGGTTTTTACTGACGAAATGCCTCCAGATGGTGTCTTGTTTCTGCTTTCCGGCTGCTTTAACGTCGTGTTGGTGTTATCCATCCCATGTTTGAAGCTTATCTCGTAGATTTAGCCTTGTTGGTTTGCTTGCTCGGTTGTGTCTGTTTTTTATTTTTGCTTTTGTTTTCTTGTTTGTTGTTGTTCTGTTGGTTACTTGCTCTTGTCGGGTGTTCCGACGCCGTTTATTCGGCCTCTCGAGTTTCCAGGTTGTTGTTCTGGATCCTTGAATTCTTACTGTATCAAAAAAAATAAAAAATTATAGAGTTAAGAAATCTTGACCATTAACGATTAAGATTATCTTTTTCTCTTATCATATTTATTTATATTTTAATTCGTAACGAATTTACTTTTTCTATTATAGCATATAAAATTTATGTAAAACTTCAACGAAACATGATCGGAACGTTTAATACTTTCTCTTGTAGACGCGGGTACGAGTATCCAATACGTATACGGATCCGAGTGTCCGGTACGTCATTTCCAAAAAAAATGGATATAGGGACACCGTCCTAACTTTAGATACGGGTACAGGGATACGGCAATATTAAAAAAATATTAGAAAATTAGTTAATGACAAATATTAGAAAAATAAATAAAATAATAAAAACAGATAAAGTACTGTTAAAAAAAAAGGTCATTATAAAAATAAATTGTAAAAAAGCAGATAAAGTACTGTTTAAAAAAAAAGATAACATTATATCTTTTTTTTAATATAGTAAGAATTCAAAGTTGTAAATAATACAACTTCGAGAGGCCGAAAACATCTACTGTCGAAATAACCGATAAAACAACAAACAAAGACAACCAAACAACAAAAAAGTGAAGGAAAAAACAGAAGCAACAACAACAAGAGATACAAACAAGAAGATAAAGCTAATAAACCCAGAAGTGATGTGAGTAAAGCACAAATGAAATCTGCGCCGCCGGATTGATGGTCTTCCTCGACCTTTCCCGGAACTACAACTCGATTCACCGCCTAGGAAAGCTCCATCCTCCAAAGAATGCATCTGAAGCCGAGAGCCGTGGTCTGAATATTAATGAGAGTCGTGGAAACGTTTGATCTGAGGGTATCGCCGGAGCTTCTCGCTCGGGGTTGGTCAGAGGTCACGCATTGGGGATGGCCGCTGGGCCCTTCGAAGGACATGTACGGGTCGATAAAGTTGACGGTTTCGGGTTAGGAAACATGTCGGAATCTTGTGGATCTGGATACGGGATGGGGGAAAAGTCTAGTGGTGGGAAGAAGGAGGTGTGGGTCGAGGATGGTTCGAGCGGTGTTAGGTCGGATATGGGTACGCGGTGTGGGTCGAGGTGGGCAGTAGAGCACGGAGCGGTTCGAGGTTGGCTTGGAGGGACTGGTGTCGGGCGTCGGAGGTGTGGGGTGGCACAACAGATCTGGAGGCGGAGAGGCTCAAGGTCGCGGGTCGAGACGGCTCGAGCAAGGTCGCGGGTCGAGGCTCATAGGTGGTTCAGATCTGGGCGCGGTTTGGAGGTTTGCGGTTTTGGAACGGTTCGGTGGGCAACAATGGGTTGAGCTGGAGCGGTGGTTCTGGTGTGGGTCATCCGGATCCCCCAAAAGGTTCAAGTGACGAACTCCCCCCACTTTTGATTTGGTGGGTTGTTCTCACATGGCTACATCTTCCTTGTTGCATACTTCTTTAAAGAAGAACTTGGATGCACATGGTTGAAAAGAGGCAGAAAAGCCTCCAGATTTGGAGTTGCAGGGTTGAGAACGAAGAGCCCGCTCTCCGTCGAGCGACTCCCCAAGATCCGGGAAATCATGTGGGAGCAACTGAGGTCTGGTCAGGTAGGTGAGGGTTCACGGCGGAGGGTCGCCAACTCGAGGTTCGGTCAGGTAGGTGTGGGTTCACATCGGAGGGTCGCCAACTCGAGGCTCGGTGTGATAGCGGTGAGGAGGAGAGATAGAGGAGGTGGGTCTAGGCAGTGCAAAGAGCACCATTGCCGGGGTGAATGGCCATTGTGAGTGGCGGCCGCTAAGGGCCTTTAGGGTTTGGTTTTTTTCAAGGGAGCTTTTCTCTCTTCTTCTATACACATTATAACTTTGAAAAACGTGGCTGCATCAGAACAAAAGAAAAAGTGATTGAAAAGAGAAATAAAGAGGAGAGACCGAGAGGAGAGGAGATACCGAAGGGGGAGATTGAAGCTTGAAGCCTTGAAGGGGAAGAAGGTTGAAAGAAAAGGAAACCCTAAACTTCATCTTCAATCGTCCGCTTTTTCTTATCTCTTTGTTTCTCTTTCTTAAACTTCTGCCCCCTTCAATTTACAACTGCTTTAAAACCAAGCACCGAACATCAAGTTCAGTCACGCCCTCACCGGGATGATCAAGCACAGCCACACACTCGCCGTATCTGAGGACAACTAGGCGTATCCCGGTCGAATTCCATATCCGGATCCATATCGGGTCGTGTTGACCCGGGTACGACGGCCATTTTGCCGCGTCCATGTAACATAGCTTGTACTACTTGAGTGCATATGGTAGAAATTAATATAGAATTCCATCGATATATGACAAGTTGCTGTGCGTATATATGAACAAAATTACTGAGGAGCTTTGGCTGTTTTACGAAGCTTCTAAGTTGCGTCTTCCTCCGGTAATATTGGGAAAAGTATTTTAATTATTTCCCTATTTCGCGTGATAAAAAATGGACAACTGAAAAAACGAATTATTTTAGATTTGATAATTGTAAATTAAATTTTGTGGGCACACTCACCTTTCACTTAACTATTTTTATAGATCTCGAATGCATTTTGTACATGATGTCTTAAATATTATATACAAAATCTATAAAAGGGCATATTTTTTATGACGAGTAATTCATTTTTTTATGAGACATAATTGTTTACCCAAAACTTAACGCATAGACAGAAATCAAGAGTAAGGATTATATGAGGAGGGTGTTTAGGGTGTAAAACGAGGAGTAATCTTAGCTATTAAATTATAGGAATGAAGAGTTAAGATTAAAACACATGGAGTTATAAATTTGTAAACATAACCAACTTATTTAATTTTATATATATATATATTTTTTTTAATTTTTGAAAAAAATTCAAAAAATATTTTTTTTCCAATTTTGTTTCCCCAAAAATATTTTTTTTGAAATTTTTTTCCCAAAAAATATTTTCTTGTTTTTTCATGAATATTTTTCTTAAAAAATTAGTACCATGCACTTTAGCATTTTAATCATGCACTTTAACATACTATTCATACACTTTAATTAGGGGTGTTAAAAAACAACCCGGATCGAAAAATGGACCGGATCGAAAAAGACCGGACCGGTGAAATTACGGTCCGGTCTCCGGTCCATGTTTTCCCATTAATTCGGGTCCGGTCCGGTCCGGTCCGGTCCAAACCCGGATTTTAACCGGTCCGGACCGGTGGATCGGATTTTTTTTTTTTAAAAATAATAAATTAGGAGTTTAAATGTTTTTTTATAGATATTTTTTTTCATTTAATAAATTAGGAGTATAAATGTTTTTTATATATTTTTTTAGATATTAAATAAGAATTTAATTTGTTTTTTTTTAAATAAGGACCGGTCTAAACTGGTCCTAGACCGGACCAGACCGAATAGGTCCGGTCCGGTCTGCGGTCCGACATTTTGAAAAAATCCGATCCATCGGACCGGATGAACACCCCTAACTTTAATATATTTACATATGTACTGAACTTTAGATTACTAAACATGCACTTTAATATACTTACACATACATGCACTTAATTTGGAATATTAAGCATCCATTTTAACATAATTACATATGCACTTTTTAACATATTAAGTATGCACTTTAAATGATAAATATGCATTTTAATATACTAACATATGCACTTTTAACATATTAAACATACACTACTTATAATGTGCACTTTTAATATATATGTTAAACATGCACATTTACATATTATATTATGCATTTTATCCTATTAAAGATGTACTCTATCACCTCTATGTAGAGCTGTCAATCGGGTCAGTCAAGTCGGGTTCGGTTCGGTTATTTTCGGTTCGGGTTGAGAACGGGTCGGGTCATTTCGGATAACAGGTCAAGTCGGTCGGGTCAATACAGGTCAGCGGACGGTTCGGGTTAACCAACGGGTCAAGAGCGTCATTTTTTAAATATTTTGTTCACTATTTAAATATTATTAAATAGTTAAAAACTAATTAAAATATGTCAAAATAAGTTGAAATGGATTAAAATAATAATAATATTATTAGTTATTTTAATGTAATGGATATTAGTAGACCAAAATCATATTTTATTTTTTATTTATTAATTTATAAATTTCTACATTATAAAAAATTATATAAGTACAACAATGTTTTTTTGTAGGATATTAAGCATATTATCATTATTTATATGTCATTTATCATATTATTTTATATTATATTTTATTATTACTCCACATTTGTTCGTTAATCGGGTCGGGTTCGGGTTCGGGTTGGTCGGGTTCGGTCTCGGTAAATTCGGGTTCGGTAACTTTGGGTTATCAAAAATTTCGGTCGGGTCGGGTCCAAAAACGGGTCGGTCAGGTCGGTAAAACGGGTTCGGTAATTTTTTGACAGCTCTACCTCTATGTGATAATTAAAAATATGCTTATATATACACTTTATATTCATTATAGATATACTTTTGATACTTATTTATGCACTTGATATACAATATAATTAAGCAAAATATTTTTTGAAAAAAAGCAAAAATAATAAATTTTGGGAAAAAATAATTTCATGAAAAAAATATTTTTTTAAAAAAAATTCGGGAAAAAATTAATTTTCGAAAAAAAAACCGGGAAAAAAAATTTTGAAAAAAAAAATCGAAAAAAAAATATTTTTCGGGAAAAAAATTGGAATTTTTTTTTAAATATTAATTTGAAAAAAAAAAATATTATAAAAATAATAATATTTATAATTTTATTACTCCAATCTTATCCATTCATCTATTATATCTAATAATCCTAATTACTCTTCACTTATACTCTAAAATCATTATATACTTCAACCTTATCCAGAGATCAAACTGAAAACCTCCAAACTTACCTCAGCATTCCTTCCGCTAGGCCCCCAACTGGACAAAACATGCAAACTAATTCACCATTTCGAAACTTCCCGCCTAACGTACATGAATTCATGCAAATATGCAATCTCTAGAATTTTTATTTAGCTTTGTTTATCGGCCCATGTGAACTTTGGGCCCAATTGTACAAGCCCACTTTCATGTGAATGGGCTCTTTAGGAGGAACCAACGTGTTCTTTCCCGTACTTTTTTTTAATAGAATTTTCAGTAGTTTTTAGTGTGAGTTAATACTAATTTCGTATCTCATTCGATCTTATGTAGACCGGTCTAATTTAGGATCGATGGCATTAGATGAAACTTGCGGAAAAAGATCAGGTGAGGATGGCTGATTAGGGCAGGAATGAGGATGAATCATGACCGCTCCTTCTTTTCCCTCTCCATCTAATCCTGGCAGCTCCTTCTTTTTTCCCTGTTTCGATAAAACAGAATTGGCCGCCATTGTTCCTTTCTCAACTAATTCTTCTCTTCTTCGTGGTAATTCGATCTTTGTTTGTTGCTCTCGTCGTTCTCTCGGCCGATCGTTTCGGTTATCTTTTTGTGTTGCCGCCGGTGTGCTTTCTCTCTGTTTTCGTTTTATTTTGTCGTGCTCTCTGGTTATCTACTGTTCTTAGTCGACACGGTTACTCATTCTACTGATTCAGGTATAGATTTGTAACTTGTTGTTGATTTGTTTGTTGTTTATGCTGAAATTCCAAATTTAGGTTTGTATACATTGCACTTCATTACACTTTCAGCAGAATCTCACAATTTTTGGGATTTAGGTATGTGCTTGGTTGAAATTTAGGTATGTGCTTGGTTGAAATTAAGATCTGTGTATTGCAATTTAATCAGATTCAAAATTCACTAAATTCAGTGCCTCATGCACTTTCTTACTATTTCATGCATTTTTGTCCACTGGTTCATACACCTTTATTCTTTATTCCATGCACTTTATTTCAGTCAGTGATGCACATAACCTAACCATTGTTGATTGTGTGACTAATGCATAAAACTAACTACCTCATGCACTTTAGTCCATTGGTTCATGCACCTTTATTCATTGGGTCATGCACTTTCTTCCAGTCAATCATGCACTTATTAGCTCATGCTCTATTATTAATTTCACTCTTTCCTTTGTCAGGAGATGAACATCAAATGAAGCATAATATTATATCTGTTTCCCCAAGCATTACTGTTGAATATATTATTTCTGAGTGCAATGATGCATTGAAGCCGTATCTTGGGCAGTTTTTCCCAACTCTTAATGACGCTATCGTCTTTTACGAAGCTTATGCAGCGGCATGTGGTTTTACTGTTCGTGTTTGTTCTACCAAGAAAAACAAGGATGTACCGCCGACTGTTATTTGGAAGTACCTTTGTTGTAACAGAGAAGGATACAAAGTTGTATCTCCATATTCTGAGTTCAACCAGGCTGTCCCGACAGATGGAGATTTTGTGAAAAGGAGGAGAATATCTAATAGATGTGGATGTGAAGCTAAGTGTTGGTTCAAGTATGAAGGTAATGATGGTTACCGTGTTACAAAATTGGAGTGTGGTCATACGCATGCTATGTTGGAGTTGTCTCATATGGCATTTTCAAAAGGGAAGAGGCAAGTGACTCCATTTCATCAAGAAATTATGATAAACTGTATTAAATCCAATATTGGTGTCACTAAGAGTTACAAAGTGTACAAGAATCTAGTGGGTTCATATGCTAACGTAGGCGCCACTGTTGTTGACTTCAAGAACTTTATGAGGGGTTTGAACTCATACATAGAAGGCAGTGACGCTCAAATGGTCATCAATGACTTTTTGAAGAAGAAAGAATGTTGTAATGCATATTACTTTGATTATGACGTAAACAAGGAGGGCCAGCAATGCCGTTTGTTTTGGTGTGATCCTATCAATCAGAAGAGTTTCTCTTATTTTGGTGATGTAGTGTCGGCTGATGCTACATACCAATTGATTAGGTAATTTTATTTTCATGCATTTACTTATGTAATCTGATTTTATGTATTTCAAATGTTTTTCCCATGTACCTTGAGTAACTCATGCACTTATAATGAGTAACTCATGCACCTATACTCATCAACTCATGCACTTATAATGAGTAATGCATGCACATACACTGGGTAACTCATGCACCTATACCTAGTAACTTATGCACCTATAGTCAGTCACTCATGCACCTTTACTGAATCACTCATGCGCTAACATGCTCAAACTCTTGCACCCCATATTGCAGATATAATATGGTGTTCATACCATTTACTGGAGTGGACAATCATAAGAGGTCTATTACATTTGTTGTTGCTTTGCTTTTGCATGAAGACATTGAGTCTTATGTGTGGTTATTTGAGAATTTCAAGAAGGCGATGGGCCATGAACCTCATGTCATTATAACTGATCAAGCTGCATCTGTCAAGGCTGCTGTTGAACGAGTGTTTACTCATTCTGTCCACCGGTTGTGCATGTGGCATATAATGATGAAGGTTGCTAACAAGGTTAAATTCCCTCCAAATACAAATCCTTCTATCATTGATTCGTTCCAAAAGAAGTTCAAGAAGATTGTTTGGAGTGATGAACTTACTCCAATTGATTTTGAAAATGAGTGGTTCTCGATTCTTGAAGAATTTGGTTTCCAAGGGCATGAGTGGCTAGGAGTAATGTTTGAACTACGGCGTTATTGGATCCCTGCATTTTTTCATGATGTGAGAATGTCGTCCCTATTGAGGACGACGTCAAGGTCTGAGAGTCAAAACAGTTTTTTTGGAAATTTCATAGGGTCTCAATCAAGTCTAGTGGTGTTCATGATGTAGTATAGTAGTGCAATTGAATCACAGCGGCATATTCAGAAGAAGTGTGATATGGATTCTGCTACTTGCACTCCACGGATGAAGACGCCTTACCAGTTTGAAAAGAACCTAGCAACTATTTACAATATCAACGCATTTTATGATGTCCAGGAGGCGTTTGTTAGTGATACGTATCATTGCAGCCTTGATGAACTAAAAAAAGATGCTGATATCCATCACTTTAGGGTTGAAGATGAATTTGGTAGAATCTGTGCTGTTCAGAAAGTTGTTGCAAGGAATGAGTATCATTGTTCTTGCAATAATTTCCTCACTCTGGGCTTTCCTTGCCGACATATTTTCTTTGCTTTAAAGAATACTCATGCAACTATTTTGCCTCCTACCCTCATCAACACTCGCTGGACGAAGCAAGCGATTCTACAACCAATTTTTGAAGTGGATGGTGCAGTGTATGATGCTAGTGTTCAAATTGATGAAAAGAAGTGGCTGTTGGCTGAAGTGATGACAGAAATGTACTCTTGTGTTGACATTGTTGGTGATGACATGGATAAATTGAAAGACTTTTTAGCTATTTTAAAGGAACAAAAGGCTGCACTCACCAGGTCACAAGTAGTTGATCCTTCTGCCTCAACATCAGCTAATAACTATAAGTTTGAGAAATTTGTAGGCCCGTTACCGGATCAAGTGAATGTTCATCCTCCTGAAATGGCAAAGAACAAGTTCAAGAAGATGCGCATTAGAAGTGGCCAAGAGGTTGGAATGGAAAATTCCAGGAAGAAGACAAGATTATGTACTATTTGTAAAAGGTCGGGACACAACATCATGACTTGTCCTCAATATGTTAATTAGGTGGTTCAAATTTTCTATGTATTCAGATATTAAGTAATGCACTATATATACTCACTTATGCACCAAAATACAGTGACTCATGCACTTTTCACATACTACCCATGCACCAATACAAAATCACTAATTCTATTCCATGTTCCAACACATAATAACTCATGCACTTTTACATATTAACTCATGCACCAACAAACAATGACTCATGCACTCCTTTTCACTTAGTCAAGCACTAGCATGCTCAATATTCAACGCTTGAATGAGCTGTGACTCACTGGCACCTCCAACTCACACCAGCCATATCAAAATAATAGCTAGTTGTGTGTGGGTCACAGTTCAAACAAGCGATGAATTATGAGCATTTATCTTTCAATGAGAAACACAGAAGAAGTGAAAACCACAAACACTTAATCAAATTTTCCTGAAAACCAAACTTGTCTTGCAAACAAACAAATACTTACTATTTCCTGAAAACATTCAAACCAAATTCCTACAACCATTACCTAAATTGTTCACTAGATTACCCAAATTACATTGAAACATTCCTACATCCTATTCATTTTTCCACGCCCACGCCCACGACCACGCACAGTTGTTGTTTGTTGTCTGATTTCCTGAGCGCTAGAACCAGCTACATTTCCAGCTTTCTTCTCTTGAATAATTTGTTCAACTCTAGCCTTCCTTTCATTAAACTCGCTGGTTAGGAGGGCATAACAATACTTGATCCTAAGCTTTGTCAACTGGCTTTTGTCTCCCATATTCAGTTTAGACTTCCAGCTTGACAGTCCATTGCCTATATATGTCTCCATGTGTCTTATTAGAAAGACTCCACAGTCAACTTTGTTGTGTTCATCCCTCCATTTCATTTGCAGCCTTTCACATGGGACATTTGCAATGTCTTCAATTGCTTTAGCTTTGGCTTCCATATCATTATTCCTGAAGAAATTGACCATCATAGTTCTCTGCACAAATAAAGCGATTAAATTCTATCACATTTCTGTATATGAAAACTTTTAATTGTTATAAAATCATTATACTCAATGTCTACTCACCACAGTAGATGGTACTTTTTCATACTTGTCATCTGCCCAACTTGATGAGTTGTCTATGATATGGAAACTTGAGTTCTTGACATTTATTGCAATCAAATAGTAATGCCCGTGGTTAAGAATTGGGCAAAAGAACTATACAAGTAAAAGAAAAACAGATTGTAAGTTATCTAATAACAACATGGACTACTCATGCACATTAATGCAGTTATCATGCACATATAGCCACCCCCTCATGCACACACAACTATTCCTTCAAATTAACTTATTGATTCACCCAGAACCACTAGTTCATGCACTCTACAAACAATACTTCATGCACCTGTAAGCATTGGTCCATGCACTTTTGTGCACTGTCTCATGCACCAACATACAATCACTTATGAACTTTAACATACTAACTGATGCACCAATATTAAATAACTCATGCACTTTTATAAACATACTCATGCACCAGCATACAATAATAATACATTTGCCCTATATCATAATCTCAAATGGTGTAAAAGCTGAGTGTAAGATAATTATCACATCAACATTTTTAACTGTGTAGTTTTTGTTCTTAAAACCCTTGACAGCAACAAATGTTGCTAGCATTGTCTCTGTGAATAGGGTAAATCTCTCCTCCAGTGAGTATACTGAGTCAACACAAGTAAAAGCCTACGAATACCAAAAATTGGAAATTAATAAATTAGAGCATCAATTAACATAATATTGTTGCAAAGCTGTGACTTACCATAGCCATTGATGGTAGAAAGAATCTCAATGGTGACATATGACCCCTATATGCTTCATTTTCATTTAACAGGACAGTAAAAGCATCAATTAACTGATTGTCTACTTCAGCATTTTCAGTCAATGTAATCAAGTCCTTTTTCTTAAGAGCGCTATCATCCATTCGGAAAACTTCCTCACTGCAACACATAAAAAAATTCAATTCGTTAACTAGCTACATGTTATTAAATTTTGTAACCAAATTCATATAATTAAATATGTACTTACTTTTCCCCTCCTTCAGCAGTTATCCAATTGTAAATGATTTTTTCATCAGTTGTTGTTCTTTCTGAAATGTTAACTTCTCTCTCTCTTTAAATGGCAAAACTGTGTTTTCAGCAGAAAAAATGTTCCTTTTCTCTGATGGTCTAGCTTCAAGATTTGGATCAGAACTGCACACAAATTTCACCTGACAAATCCCACATTCACAAGTTTTTTAATTAGGAAATTGTTTAAAATCAATACCACTTAGTTAGACAATGAATAATTCACATATAAATATCTTGTTTTCTATACCTTTTTTGGTTGAACATCTTTCTTATTTATATTAGCCTCTTGGACTTTTTCCTTGGTGATGTTCTCCTACAACACATACACAAAAAAAAGTTAATAACAGATGGATACAATAGATATGCATCATGCACCAAAAAGCATTCATTCATGCACCAATATTCTATAGCTCATGCACCCACAGTCTTTTGAGTCATGGATCCCACCTATGTAGTTTCTTATGCACCAACATAAAAATTATTCATGCACCAACAAGTACTCACTCATGCACCAACAATGATCCCACCTATGTAGTCATGGATCCCATAGTCTTTCACTCATGCATCCAACATAATCACACAAATTTTTTGTAAGTCTTTTACATGTTCTCTGTCCTTCTTTTCCTTTTCTAACACAGCCTTTTTCCCCCTTATTATTCGTGCAGCCACCTCTTCCTTCTCAGTCTCCTTCTCTTGATCTACCTTCTTGTCCTTTTGTTGTACAATCTCTTCAGCCTCCTTGTCCTCTTGAGCTACTATATTTTCCATCCCTTTCTCTGTCTCCATTCCTTCCTTATCAGCAACGTCCTTCTCAGCAATGTCCTCCTTCTCTGTCTCCTCTGTCTCTTTTTCTTTGATGTTCTCCTTGTCCTTCTCAACAACGTCCTTCACAGCAACGTCCTTCTCAGAAACCACCCCTTCTCCATCAACCTCCATGTGAACAACATTCTCATTAGCATCTTGCACCTCATTCTCAACAACAGTTTGGTTTGCCAATTCCTCCTTCAAAAAACAATATGTTTGTTAGAAACTCTATTACATGTAACCTCAAACTTTATATACAATCATTTTAAAAGCGATTTACTTGTGTATTCATTGATGATAGTCTCAAGTCAAAACTAGAGATTTCTGGACCCATCTGCAATAATAAAGAAAAAGCATCGGTGTCATACACTAAAGCTTAATGTCATTCATGGAGAATCATGTACCAAATAATTTCGTAGAGTCACTTACCCTCCTGTCTCCATCATCATTTCTTGTAGAAGCCCCCCCCCCCCCCATTTTCTTTTGTGATTCTATCAATAAAATATGAAAATCCTGGAATAAACATGTTTCCGCTGTGTTCTTTTTGTTCATTAATTGTCTTCTCAACCTCCTCCATGCAGTTCACAGCTAAATCCCAGAATTCAGTATCTTGAGTTGCTTGTTGATCTTCCTCCTCAAACACCTCATCTTCAATTCTTGAGGTAAGCCTTACATTGATAATTTTCTCAGCTTGGTTGTTCACTGTCTGTAAGACACTGCTTCTTTTCAGCTGTGGGGGGATTTGTTTCTTCTTCATTAAAACTGCTCGTACACTTCGAGCCATGCCTTCTATCTCTCTCAAGTAATCC
The DNA here is from genome assembly GCA_027886185.1 of Rheum nobile. Lineage (NCBI taxonomy): Eukaryota > Viridiplantae > Streptophyta > Magnoliopsida > Caryophyllales > Polygonaceae > Rheum > Rheum nobile. The sequence continues at coordinate 2,382,867 of WOAB01000531.1, read as the reverse complement.
TCCATGAAAGCCTTTGTTTACTCGTCTGTTTCAACTAGATTTGTTGGTTGAGTTGGAACTTCAACATCTGCTTCTTGAGCTTCATTCACAATCCCGCTCCCGCTTGCTTCTACATGGTCACTAAAGGTTGGTCTACCTAGTAGAAATCCATTCCCAAAACCACCATGCAGGATCTCCTGATCCTCCCTATCCTTCAACATCCTCGTGTTCCAGTTCCTGATTATTGGGAATTGTCTTTGTACATTTAGAACTTTCCACTTAAGTCTGTCGACGTAAATCAACTGGAAAACATAATTCAAAAAGAAATTAGTCATAGAATAGTTGTAAAGCAAACACCTATATTACTAGATAATGATTGACTCATGCACTCAGTGGCCTTAACTCATGCACTCATATTCACTGACTCATGCACACAGATATATTCATGTATCTAGAAACAAATTTACTTATGCACCAACGTTCATTAGCTTATACACCTATAAACACTTACTCATGCACCAATCCTCTTTCAGTCATGCACCTATACAAATAGGCTCATGCATCTACACACTCTTAACTCTTGCACCTGCATACACAGACCAAGGCACCTACACATATAGTTACTCATGCACCATCACACACTAAGTTATGCACCTAGAAACACTTACTCATGCACCAACCCTCTTTCAGTCATGCATCTACACACATTAACTCATGCAGTTATGCAATCAAAACACCAAAATGGGAATATTTACCTACAGTAAAAGCAAGCTCCCATTGAAAGTCTTTTTTTTGTTTATTTGCCCATGCAACAGAGCAATTAATAAGTGCCTTGTAGAGAAAAGAGCTCCAATTGAAGTTCCTTATTTGATCAACATTCTCCAGCAATTGAAGAATCTTCAAGTTTATTTTCCCACTGGAATAAGATTGAACAATTGTGTTGACAAACAACAGAATAAAATATCTCTTAAACCATGGCCCTCCATCATATTTTTTCATTTTATTCAAGATGTCGGTCGCTGTCAGATTCTTGATATCCCTCCCTGGAAAATCAGTTGTCAGTCTATGTAGAATCTCTTCATTTGTAAGTGCTTTAGGTAACTCAATTTCAACATCTCCCTTTGGAACGCCGAGATAATCATATCCATCAGTCTCTGTAACTGGTATCTTCCTCCCATCAGTAAGTTTGATTATAGAATTCAGAGGGTGAAACCTGCTACAGACATACTGGCCTAGCCGCATAGGCATGTCTTTGATATCCCAGTGAATCACATTTTGAAAGCCCATTTCCTCTACAACATTTCTCTGGTAGGGGTTGAAATCACATTTTGAAAGCATGTACGTGGTAATAACAAACGACGATGTTCTACACACCAGCATTCTGTAGTCCTTCCTCAGTTCTAGTATCCCTCTTTTGTTCCCCACCTTAGGGATCTTGGATTCTAAAATAAATACCTTCTCCTCCTTCTCTTTATTGCCCCTCACCTGTTTCTTTGGATTCTTTGTTTTTCTCTCCTCATGAATCTCCATCTTGGCTTTCCCTTTTCTGTCTACAACAGCTTTTTCACCAGCAACCTTCCTTTCTTCTACAACTCTTCTCTCGATTTTCAAAAGCATTTCAACAATAGGTATATCCTCGTTATCACTGTTATCTTCATTTAAGACCCTTGGCTTTTTTTATTTCTGAGGGCCTTTTGCTTGGCTCTTTTTTCTTTTCCCTGTGTTCAAAACTCAAAAGCATTAGATATTAATTAACAAATGCATGTTGATTAAAAATTAAAGAGATATGATGACCATTAGCTTACCAGCTAGAGGAGTGGGAGGTTGTGCATCTCCATGCATTGTAGAAGGTTGCACATTTTCTTGTGCTTCACTCTCTGTTAATTCATGGTGCATAAGAATTTGTTCATGCACATATTTTTAAACAAAAGCACAAGCACTTATTCATGCACCTTTACAAACATACTCATGCACCAATAAACAACCACTCATGCACTTTCACAGTCTCAGTCACAAGCAAAAGCACTTATATATGCACCTTTACAAACACACTTATGCACCAATAAACAACCACTCATGCACCTTCACAAACATACTCATGCACCAACAAGTAATTACTCATGCAATTTCACATATTAAGTCATGCACCAACACATACCAACTCACGCACCAACAAGAAATCACTCATGCACTTTCACAAACATACTCATGCACCAATAAGAAATAACTCATGCACTTTCACAAACATACTCATGCACCAATAAGAAATAACTCATGCACTTTCACTTATTAACTCATGCACCAAAACATACCAACTCATGCACTTACAATCAATTACTCATGCATTTATATTACTATTTGACTTATCAGTGTCTATATATTTTTGTGATCTTGTTACTCTTTTGGTTATTGATGGTGATGGCGAAGTTGTATTTGTAGTAATTGGATCTAGTTGTTCTGTTTTAGCTTGAGATCTGGTTTTTCTTTGAGTTTTGCTTGGTGATGTAAGCTGGACTGGTGTTTGACTAATGATTATTGTTCCATATCTTAACTCTTTCACTAGATGGGGTGAATTTTTGTCATCACCATGCTGGCTTTTTCCTACATATTATACACATAAATCATTCCTAATGGACAATATTATTCGCATAACCACATGTTAGAGTAAAAACACCGAGTCATGCACTTTTTAATGATCTATTCATACACACAGTTATATCAGTCACATACATAGAAGCAAGTTCAAATCAGAGTATTCTCTATCATCATAAACTTTTGCGATAATGTATTTAGACAGAAATCTCTACATCTACCTTTGCATACTGTATAAAATGCATACCTATTCATCAACTGAACAACTTATGCACCTACAATCAAAATATTGTGATGAAAATATACCTTGTGTTCCACTCGCAATCTTAGACCTCATTTTCTTTTTGTTTGTTGTTGATTCTTCTTCTTCTTTGTTGTTTTAGGTTGTTGCTTCGTGTAGATGCAGTCGAAATCGCGACGATTCACCTCTTAATGCTTCGAAATCGCGACGGAATCGCCTGGAACTCTTCGGTTGCCTCTTCTAGGGTTTTGAAGTTCAAATCGCAGGAAATCGCCTCTATTCTTCTTGCTTTTGCCTCGAAAATGCTTGAGAGATTCTTTTGTAGGTGCAGCGGAAGGTTGATTTGAGCAATTGAATGAGAGAATCGAGAAGAGAGCAAACGGTTTTTGGAAGCCCGCTATTTTTCAATGCTTTTAATTTCATTTGGGAGTAAATGCTTTATATATGCGCGTGAATTTAGACATTGCACGCGCGGGGCCCACACCTCCTACAAAGTAGCTTCTGGCCTTTGGATCAACTTTATCCTACGGATGTAGTTGATCCTTATTCCTTCTCTAAGAGGGCTTCATCACCAGAATTTCGCCCTGCCTTCGTTTATTGAATGTTATTTTGTTTATAAAATTTATTTTATAAAGAGATCAATCTTCTTCTTTTTTTTTTTTTTGATAAGGTAAGAATTCGAGTTACCGACAAAAATATCGGACAACTCAAGAGGCCGATAAATCGGCAACTGGAAAAACCAGTTAAAAACAACACAGACAAGCAAATGAAAATACAACAAAGCAAGAACGAGCTACAAGACTAGGGAGATAAGTGAGTCAAGCACAAAAGAACAGTGCCACCAGACGACGGGTCAAACAGGAAAACAATCCTGAGAAGTGTTGAATGGACAACCATGACGTTGCCCCCACCTAGATGAGGGATCTTCAAGAGTCTCGACCATCCTGACATTGCCTTCAGGATCTTCAGGAGCCTCAAACACAACCACGACCACAGCTGGAACAACTCGATATCCACCCTAAATCAGCTCAACAAAAGCAAAGAAGTACAACACACAAGCTTGCACACAAAACACGAAACCAAAAAAATAGAATTTAAAAAGAGGGAAAGCGTGTATCCCAAAAGCTACAGCAGATCCGAGATCGGTTGAGCGGGGCCTCGAAAGGGGGGTCCGTTGCGGGGTGATCGCAGATCTGGCGGAGCGGTCGCCATGGCTCGCTGAGAGTGGGTGCGTTTGAGCGGAGCCTCGGTAAGGGAGGTCCGGTGCGAAGGGGGTTCGGTGCTGTGTGGCCGCAAAAACTGTCGGGCGGGTCGCCATGACTTGCTACGATGCGGGTGCGTCCGTGCCGAAGCGGTTCAACGAGATGCCGAGAAACGGAGGCGCCGAACAGGGTGGACGAAGTCACCCACCAAAAGGAGGTCACCGGAGGTTTGCTCGGTGTTGCCGGGAGTCCGATCTAAGCGAAGGCAGAGCTCGGAGGTCGCCGAGTGGTGAATGTACGTGGCAGGAGAGAGGGTGTGAAGGTTGAAGGAGGCGGTGGCCTAGGCGCCTTTGGGAGCTTTTTAGGACTCATTCGGAACGGCGGGGTAATGGACTCAGTCGGAGCGGTGGGGTAAGAGCTCAGTCAGAGCGGAAGGGTAAGAGCTTGGTCGAAGGAATGTCTCATCGTCAGCCCAAGTTAGGGCCGGCTCCCACTGCTCCCATTGGGAGCGTTTTTCTTTTTGGTAGTGGGTTTGTTTTAATATGTGGGGTCTTGTTTTTAGAGATCAAATTACGGGTCGAAAGAATCAATAAATCAATGTTTTTTGTATTGACCTATTGTATTTTATGCATAACTTTTAACACAAGAATCAATAAATCAAGACATTTTTCTTGTAAATTTTCTCATCATTTTATGTTTATACTCTATTTGTTAAGTAATAAGTGTCATTTTAACTTTTGTTTTTTGTTAAAAATATTTATCATCGATATAACTTTTGCTTTTAGGTAGAGCCGTTAAAATTTGACTCGATTGCAAACACGACCCAACCCGACCTGCGTTTTTTGGGTTGAGACCTAAACCGTTCGACCCGAAAATTTCTGGGTTGGGTCATTGACCAGTTGGGTGGACCCATTGGGTCATTACAAATGTGTTTATATTTTATATTAAATATTATAATATATTTTATTATGAAAATATGAAAATATTAAAATATTGATAATTTTGGATTTTTTATTTTTTATTTAAATAAAGTATTATTTTAATATTCATTTTATAAAATTTTCAAATGACGCTTTCGACCCGCAACGACCTGACCCACAATCGACCTGCAAATTTTGACCCACAATCAACCTGACCCGTAAATGACCCAACCAGATATCCTTAAACCTAACCCGTTTGACACCTCTAATTTTAGTCAATGATTTATTGGTGAGTTATTAAGTATGTTATTGAAATTTTACTATATTAACACTTTCTGTATAAATTATTTTTATTTATTGATTGAAAATGAAATGGTTATTATTAAATAAGAAATTTAAAAAATTATCTATACTATTTTAGCTTAATATTTATATTTTTTAATAATTATATCGATAAGGACGACTAAAATAACAAATATTTAAATCGGAGAGCACTCAGAAAAACCACAAATTGAAGGGTGGAATAAAAAATCCCATGGGGTCCTCCACTCGAAACACGACCACGATGTGCGCATTAATTTCCTGGTCACTCTTATCTATAAATTAACCCACAAAGCAAGCTTATCATCCCCACACCCACACAAAATTTTAACTTGACACATATATTTGATAATGGAGAACAAGTTCGGAAGCTTCCTTGCCATCTTGGCCGTGGCGGGTCTCTTGTCGATGGCGGACGCAGCAATTTGCAACGTGAGCCAGCTGAGCCCGTGCCTTTCCGCCTTCACGTCATCGACCCCGCCGTCGAGCGCGTGCTGCAACAAGCTCAGGGAGCAGAGGCCTTGCCTTTGCCAGTACTACAAGAACCCTACTCTTCGGCAGTATTTCAACTCCCCCCAGGCTCAGAGGGTTGCTGCCGCCTGCCAAGTCACGGTTCATTGCTAATATATATATATATATATACACTAAATATAATGTAAGATGATGCAGTTTCTGATCGAGCTGCAACCTCTAGTTGCACTCGCATATATGTTTGAGATTGATCGGTGTGATGATCCATGTGAAATCGACCGTGCACTCGAATATATGTTTAAATGAGTGAACCGAATAATATCTGTATTTGCATTAGTATATGAATGTCTTCCCAGTTTGGCTTCTAGTATAATTCACTCATTTGATAATATATGAAACGACTATAACTCTATAAGATATAAGTATATTACTATGAGTTTGTTTCACATGTATAATAAATTTAGGGTATATAGCAGGGGCGGGGCGGAGCTACTTGAGGCTCGGAGGGGCTATAGCCCTCACTCAAAAAAGAAAAAAAAAACTTTTCAAAAAAAATTTAAGTTTTTTTTACCCTTATTTAATATGAAAATATAATTTCAGTCAGTCCTAATAAATTTAAGCCATGAAAATGAAATTATCTTCAATTTTCCCCTCTCATCTCATCTAAAAATGCAATTTCAGCCAATCCTAACAGATTTAAGTCAAAAAAATAAAATTACTTAAAATTTTTCCCCTCATCTCATGTGAAATTTACCTTAAGTTTCATAAAAAAATTAAAATTGATTTTTACGAAATAGGATTTAAGTCACGTTGGATTTAAGCCACACAATATTTTTATCGCGCATAATTTTAACCCCATCTGGGATAAAATCCTGGCTCCGCCCCTGGTATATAATGCGAATTTATGTGATCATTGGATGAAAGAAGATGGAGAGTGATAAAAGAAATAGAGTGATAAAATTATAAATATAGTAGAATTTAATTATTTTTATCGATTTTTTTTTTTAGCATTTCAACAAGCTATAATTTTATACTTGAAGTGTATATAGAAACATCAAATATGTATATATAATAACCCCAAGTGAATTTAGTATACACGGATATTTTTAAAATATACGTATGTATTAGATGTTCTGTAGATGCTTAACATTAATATTGAAAGTGTGTATTAGATGTTCTGTAGATGCTTAACATTAATATTGAAAGTGTATATTATAGGTAGTGTATGTTTATTATGCTAAATGCATATGTTAGTACGCTAAGGTGTATATGCTAGTATGTTAAAGTGTATGATTAAGATGTTAAAGTGTGTGGCATTATAAAATGAGAAATATAATTTTTTGGAAAAAAATCGTGAAAACAATTTCAATTTTATTTTCATGTCATTTTTCACTCACTCTCGTATAGACTTGTCCATTGAGTCAGAAGATGTAACACCCCCAAATCTTAACCCATTTGAAAATGTATTACCGCCAGTGACCCCGATATTCCTAACCAAAGTCACCTCAGGCTTTACCGTTCAAATACAAATCATGAAACGCGAATGATACAAAAGCACAATCTTATACATATAAAACATGAGTCACGGGATTACATCCCAATCCCGAATAGGACAAACACAGAGTTTAAACAAAGTACAGCGGAAGTCTTAAACAAAGTACAGCGGAAGTCTTATAAAATATATATAACAGAGTAAACAAGTTACAGCGGAAGTCTTTCTTAAAATATTACAAAAATGGTTGTGATCGTAATGATCACCTGCCCAAGGATCTCAACCTGATTAAAAGATAATTATTAAAACATCCAAAAACAACTGTCGTCTTCATAGTCAATCTAGTCTCCTCATATCTTCGCTCTATCTGATGTGCCGAATCGAACGGATGACACCAGCCAACCATGCAGAGAACAATTTCGGTTGGTCAGTCTAATGAAAGACTATGCAAGGGTACAAAGCAGAAGGTTCGAGTAGTCGTATTAGGTTAGACTCATCGTCCCTCGAATAATAACCGAGTACGATAATCCACCTTCATACTTTTACTGAATATAACAAGAGGTATGCATAAGAGAAGATTCTGGAAGACTGAATCTTCACAGAAATCGACCCGAAAGAAGACTCCAACAGAAGTGAGTCTTAAGGAAATATGACAAATCTGGAACGTTTAAAGAATTACACATCAGTGATTGAAAAACTGACTTAGATGTTTCGGTTCACGACCAACCTCATCGCTTACAGCGAATCCAGATTGGAAAGAGAACGTACTCTGATCAAAAGTTGAGACGAGCTTTCCTAGTTGCACTATTTACTTAGCTGCACTACTCGCCGAAGATTTATTAATCATGTGCACTCGGGCACTTTATCTTATTTAATTCCAAAACGATCATTACGTTATAAGCTTTTAAATATATGTTCTGTCACGCAGGACATATATCGAAGGAATGAACCTCGCAGAGTCCAAGGCTCATGACCTATATCGAAGGAATGAACCTCGCAGAGTCCAAGCCTCTACTATCGCAGGGTCCTGATCGCCCTCAACCCAAGTTATAAAGAAACGAATGGACCTCACGGAGTCCAAGCGTTCCTACGAATACTCGTTCTAACTAACAGTTCAGCACAGTAACAAACCAGGATAAATTCACATAAATGCCCTCAAGGCGATCATAAATAATAGCGTTGTTCTAACAGATATACAACCTATTATAATATCATATTCTGGTTTTCCAAAACAGTTTACAAATCCATTTCCAAACAAACACAATAATCATTCCAAATTAATTACTCAATTAAACAACTGATAATTAATGTAAATATGGAATGATGAGCAAGAGCGAACCGCCACTTGTCTTAATCCGCAGAACTGGAACAAAGCCTAACGACGAGTTTCCGGGCTCGACATAGGGACAGATCTGGCAACATAGATTCCTTCGAATCGACCCATAAAGAAACCCTAAGTTAGATTCGACAAATACGAGTACGAACCTAAAGAATAACAAAAGAAATCGAAAGGAACGACGTCCGATCGAAGACCACCAAAGCCGAGGCCAAACTAGGCCATCAGCCTTCTGGCGGCGGTCGCCGACGGCCTTACGGCGGGCGCCGTGTGTTCATGGCGGCGGGCGCCGCGATGAAAACCAGAAAAATGTTCGAGAGCGAGACACTCACCGACGGCGAGCGATTTGTTTCCCTTTAGCCTTGCTTTGGACTCTAGGCGTCAATGTGCCTCCCAAGCTCCACTTTACCACAGGGAACAACACCAACAAGGGCTCCGGCGATCGCTTCAGAACTCCGGCGAGGCTCAGAAATTCCGGCGAGCGATTTGAGAGGGATTTGAGCTTGGATTCGTGCTCAATCTGATCCCAAACCTTCTCTATTTATAGCCCCAGCTCGAGAGGATAAGAATGAGACATGGAGGGCCATCAATGGCGCTGTCAGAGCTCGACGGCGATCACAGGCCTAGCCCCCAGCTACTCGGCGGCGGGCGCCACGTTCCTCTCCAGGTCGCCGCTTCGAAGACACAGCGACGGTGGGCTAATGGCGGCGGTCGCTGCATCCTAGGCCACTTGTCCAGCTAGAAGGCGAGAGGAAGCTGCCGCGAAGCTTCCTGCGGCGGTCGCCGCCATACCCACGGCGGGCGCCGCCATGTCAGCCTTATCCGAATAGCTTTTGGATAATTTCGGCTTAACCCGGGATAAAAATAATCGTACACGAACGAGTATTAAGTCCCAAAGTACATCGACTGTATATTATTTTACTGAGAAAAATATTACAGAGATTGAGAACATTACAGAATGTCTTAAACTCTTCGAAATAAATCCGACGTACAAAACAGGTTTTCGGGAATAATCCCAAAACTCCAAAATATCCTTACAGAAATACGGGGTATCACATCACCTCCCCCTTAAAAGAAGTTTCGACCCCGAAACTTAGGTCGCAAATAGCTTGGGAAGACGTCTGAGCATATCTGCTTCGTTTTCCCCAAGTAACCTCTTCTGTCCCAGTCTTGGACCACAGAATTCGTACCAACAGTACGATCTTGTTGCGCAGTTGTTTCACACGGCGCTCGAGAATGCGCACTGGCATCTCCTCTCAAGTATCATTTGCCTGAATCTCGATGTCCTTATAGCTCAGCACATGAGACTCATCTGGCACGTATTTTCTGAGCAATGATACGTGGAACATATTATGCACTGGGTGTGCCGATGGCGGCAATGCCAAACGGTACTCTAGAGATCCTACTCTACCCAGAACCTCGAATGGTCCCACATAGCGAGGGTTAAGCTTCTCACGCTTACCAAACCTGAAAACTCCCTTGGATGGTGATACTTTGACAAGTACTTTGTCACCAACCTCGAACTCGACATTTCTACGCTTACGATTTGCGCAAGACTTCTGTCGACTCTGGGCTGTCAACATCCTCAGTTTAATCAAAGCAATATCTGAAGCGGTCCTTCCGACCACTCTGGTCCAAGCAGAATCCTGTCGGCATTCTCATCCCAATAAATCGGAGATCTGCATCTGTGACCATACAAAGCTTCGAACATAATCATCTTGATCGTGACTTTATTCAACTCTCGAAAGTCGAAACGGTCTATCTTTCTTTTTGACAAATAAAACCGGGGCACTCCTACTCAGGGTGATGCACTCAGCTTTATAACTCTTGTCAAGAAGACCCTCGAGTTGCTTCTTCAACCCCTGCATCTCAACAGGAGCCATCCGGTACGGTGCCTCTGAGATCGGTGTGGTACCCGGCTCGAGATCAATTGCAAACTCCACGTCACGATTCGGGGTAACCAGGAATATCTTATGGAAAGACATCTGGAACTTCTCTAACCACAGGAATATCAAGAACTGAAGTCGGTCACCGCCCTATGACGCGTCAGTCAATCCATACCGAGAATAATTATCGTATGGAACCATGGTTATTTAGGTCAAATCGCTTTGAATTTCTTACCCTTAATGGTAATCGACAATTCCTGACAGACGATTTGTTCTAACCAAATATTTATTATTAAGAATATTTACAACAAAAGGTTCACAACCCTAGCCGCATACAGAACTTAACTTACAACCATCCAAAATGAAAGACTGGGTAGCACCCACATCAACAACACACCAACAAAAGTAGAATGCAGATACAAAGTACTTTAAGCATTTGGAGCATAGGGTCCAGCCGCCTCACACATTACGTAAAGGCGTTGACTCTGACTTCCAGAAGCCACTGGGGCTTTCCCCTTATTCTGCGCAGTTGTCTGCATCGAAGGATTGGAAGTCTCTGCTGGTTTAAACCTAGATCTGTAGTTTGGATTAACAGACCCCTGTTGTGACTCCGCTCCTTTCTGCTTTCCCTGCCGACAGAACCTCTGCATATGCCATTCCTTCCCACAACCAAAACATGTATTCTTTTCATTCAGACACGCAAAACTTTTGTGCCCAGATGCACCGCAATTGTGGCATTGGATCAGACTCTTGCTCTGACCCGATTGTTGTGTTGACCCCTCTTGCGTCATTTCTGTCTTTGCCTTGCTGGATTTGGCAAAATCAGAAGGTGGCACGGGACGTTTAAACCCACTTGCCTGAGGCTGGTTCTGCACTTGCCTCTGGCTATCACACTTCTTGGTTGACTCCTCCAGAGTTACCTCCAACTTGTAGGCTGCATCAACGTACTGCTCCAGAGTAGAGCATGTGTGGTGCACCATCCATGGTTTAATATCTGGGTTCATCCACTCGTGAAAGTACCAGATTTTCTGTGCCTCATTGGAAATCTCAGGTCCAGCGTACTGCATCAAATGATTGAACTTGGTTGCCAGCTCGGTCACCTTCAATCCATCCGTCTTGGGATACAGAAACTCCTTGTATTTCTCCTCCCTCATAGCTCGAGAGAAGAAACGATCTGTCATCTTGGTCTTGAACATCGACCAGTTCAAAACAGGGCTATCAGCTAAGCCTGTGCTCTCCCACCATTCGCTAGCATCTTCCTTCAAATGAAGAGAAGCGATGTGCACTTTCTCCGCTTCTGTGCACTCAACATTATGAAACAACCGTTCCATATGCGAGAACCAGTGAGCCACTCTGACTGGCTCTCCTTTTCCATCATAACTGTCAGGTCTCATAGAGTTAATGGCCTTCAGTGCTCGGCCATAATCACCTCTATTCCTGACCGCTTCTTCTTGGTGTACATAGATATTAGGTTCCTCGAACCTATGAACTACTGGCGGAATTGGCACACCTTGTGCCTGTGGTGCGGCAGGTTGCCTAGCATCGGTGATTGCTTGCATCATAATTCCCCGAATAGCTGCAACAGTTGCTGCATCGAGCACTACTGGAGCGTCGGCCTGAGCTTGGCCATTGCCTCCTGGATTATTATTGAAGACAGACTCACGCTCTCTTGATGGGTCTGTAACATTCCTCGGATTTGGTCTGGGGTCATTGCTCGGCCCAGAACCAACACGGATAACGTTCCTCGTGTTCACCATCTGTTTACCGAACAAATTTCAAGGATTTTATCACATTAATATCATTCTGATATATTTATCGTAATAAAATCAACTTAGAATAGATCAACTTGGTAATTTCTATTGATGAACTCAAACCGAGTAACTAGGTTCTACAACCTCAAATCATAGCGAGGGAACTGGGAATTTAAGCCTTATTGGAGATGGCAAAACCACCTTGGCTTCTCCCGGGTTCCTCTGAAGAGAACAGAATACACCCATATCTAACAGGGCAACGAGGAAGGAATTAGTCTTTCTAGATATAGAAGCAAGCTTACTATATCAGACTGTATAGAAGACATGACTATGAACGATTGAAAATGAAAACACCATTTTTATTTTTTAAACTCAAAGCCTTTTGAAAATACCCTTCAATCGAAAACGAGTAAATGGTTTTCAAATACCAAACCCGTTTTAAAAATTTTAGCTCTGATACCACAACTGTAACACCCCCAAATCTTAACCCATTTGGAAATGTATTACCGCCAGTGACCCCAGTATTCCTCACCAAAGTCACCCCAAGCTTTACCGTTCAAATACAAATCATGAAACGCGAATGATACAAAAGCACAATCTTATACATATAAAACATGAGTCCCGGGATTACATCCCAATCCCGAATAGGACAAATACAGAGTTTAAACAAAGTACAGCGGAAGTCTTAAATAAAGTACAGCGGAAGTCTTATAAAATATATATAACAGAGTAAACAAGTTACAGCGGAAGTCTTTCTTAAAATATTACAAAAATGGTTGTGATCGTAATGATCACCTGCCCAAGGATCTCAACCTGATTAAAAGATAATTATTAAAACATCCAAAAACAACTGTCGTCTTCACAGTCAATCTAGTCTCCTCAAAGAAATGTAATATCTAAGTATTTTAGGTATAAAATGCTATGATTGTACGAAGTACAATTTTTTTTTTTTTGGTTAGAAATTTAATCTAAATAATTGGTGATTAAAATGCTATGATATATATCATTTTAATTAATAAATATTAGTCATTACTTCCTATTCTTATTAAATACGGAGTAATATAAATAATTGGTGACTCTGCATATTCTTAAACCTTATTACATTTTATATAAAAGTACATTAGTTATTTTATCGGTACATGCTTACTCTTCTTAGCGAAATTATAATTCATAACTTCTTCCTTGTACATTTCATATGTGAGAGTGAGTACATGTCTATTATTTCGGCTTCCATCCTTGATTAATTCCTCTAGACCAACACAAATGAGGCCAGCTTTAGTATATATACATGATCAGTGTAAAATGAATATGTATAAAATAGAACAATAAAAATCATCTTTAACCAAAATAACAACACACCTACCTAAAACGATTTAGTACAAAAAAGGAACTAAAAATACAAACCTAATTGAATTTATGCTACCAATAGTTGAAGGGTTTACATCGTCCATAAAATAGTTTGCTTTATTCGTTACTAACAATCAGTCATCCTAAATCGATTGTCTTTGTCCTCCTTCTAGTGAAAGCTATCGGTGCATGATGTAAACAATCGATGCCTCAATAGTGATATTAGATTATCCAATTCTCTAACATCTTCACATAAAATTAACCTATCTCGATCAAAAGACAATTATATTAATAAATTTAAACCGATATATGTAAGTATTGTAGACTACAAATAAGATCCAAATACATATAATCAAGGATAGTTTACCGTGAGGTGGATATATACTTACATCATCGACAATCGGGAATCCTCATTCACATCTTTAACTTAATAATTATGCTTACTTTAGTGACCATGTCTTTTTAAGGTGTTGCCCACTATCTCCCAAGCTTCACTATATGGCTTTCTAAAGGTAATTTCCATGTAGAAGAATGAGATGATGGATGCCCAGAGCAAATGAACGGAATACCACTGTTTTCGCCCTTTTATAGATGAAAAGTGTTACTTGGAAAGTGAAGCCATTTTGACATATAACCGTTTAGACATCTTGACTATAATTTGTTTCCAACCATTCACTGTGTACTAAATACACGAGTTACATGTAGTAATTGGATAATGCTAAAATAGGAGTAAATGAGAGCAAAATATAACGTATACAGTATGTAGTAACTATCACTAATTGAGATTTAGGTTAAAAAATGAGTCATAACCTAAAGAGTAGTCCGTACGTAGAGGCAAAATTTAACTGAAAAAAGAGTGTGGGGGGAGGGAATAATTACTTACAAATAGTGCTCATTTTTATATATACACATAATTATGCTATGGTATATTAAAATAAACAAAGAAAAATTAATTACTTAGATTACAAAGTAGCCTATAATTATACTTATGTATTTTATATTGTTTTATAAACCCTATAGTAAAAACCGATCAGAAAATCTAACATATTATATACTAAGGGTGATAAACTAACCCTACATGCAAACTATACCTTTAGGCCTATTTAAGCCTTTGATTTTGTCTTTAAAAGTTAGCACTCAATGACCTAGAATGCTAACTTTTAAATATATATAGAAGATGGTTGTTTTTCATGCTTAATAGAAATATAAATTGAACTATGTTGAAAATTTAACGTGAAGATATAAGAGTTATACAACGATATGAAAATGAGGACTTTTTAATTGGTTAATATGTAGTAATTGTATATAATTGTGAATCAAAAACTTTGTATATTATATAGACAATTATAGATTAAATATAATTGTTAATATATGAAATTGTCACTTTAGTACTTTTTGGATTTGAGAAATTGTTTAAATTTTGTGCTAAATAAATACTGCATGAAATGAAAATAAAAACTAATTCATCTTTAAAAGTTAGCATTCAATGACCTAGAATGCTAACTTTTAAATATATATAGATGGTTGTTTTTCATGCTTAATAAAAATATAAATTGAACTATGTTGAAAATTTAACGTGAAGATATAAGAGTTATACAACGATATGAAAATGAGGACTTTTTAATTTATTAATATGTAGTAATTGTATATAATTGTGAATCAAAAACTTTGTATATTATATAGACGATTATAGATTAAATATAATTGTTAATATATGAAATTGTCACTTTAGTACTTTTTGGATTTGAGAAATTGTTTAAATTTTGTGCTAAATAAATAAGGCATGAAATGAAAATAAAAACTAATTCATCTTTAAAAGTTAGCATTCAATGACCTAGAATGCTAAATTTTAAATATATATATATAGATGGTTGTTTTTCATGCTTAATAGAAATATAAATTGAACTATGTTGAAACTTTAACGTGGAGATATAAGAGTTATACAACGATATGAAAATGATGACTTTTTAATTGATTAATATGTAATAATTGTATATAATTGTGAATCAAAAACTTTGTATATTATATAGACGATTATAAATTAAATATAATTGTTAATATATGAAATTGTCACTTTAATACTTTTTGGATTTGAGAAATTGTTTAAATTTTGTGTTAAATAAATACGACATGAAATGAAAATAAAAACTAATTCATCTTTAAAAGTTAGCATTCAATGACCTAAAATGCTAACTTTTAAATATATATAGATATTGATTGATGATTCCTTCCATTAGGCCCCCAACTGGACAAAACATGCAAACTAATTCACCATTTGGAAACTTCCCGCCTACCGTACATGAATTCATGCAAATATGCAATTCTCTAGAATTTTTATGAGAAAATTGGGCGCGAAGGGTACCTTAAGGGAAAAAATAGCAAGTTTAGGCTCATTTTTTCTAAAATTGCAAATATGACCATCTATTATTACACATATGGTCCAAAGGGGGGTGAAAGTGTTTTTTTTAGGATTTAGGGTTTAAGGGTTAGGGTTTAGGATTTAAGGTGTAGGGTTTAGGGTTTATGGGTTTTAAAGGCTTAAGAGGTCAATGAACTAATTTATTTAATTAGGAGTCCAAACTTATTATTTGACTCTCCTTAAGGGGTCAAAAATCCTAAGGATCTAATTTTTATTTAGCTTTGTTCATCGGCCCATGTGCTTTAATTTTGGGCCCAATTGTACAAGCCCACTTTCATGTGAATGGGCTCTTTAGGAGGATCCAACGTGTTCTTTCCCGTAGTTTTTTTTCTTATATAGAATTTCCCGTAGTTTTTAGTGTGAGTTAATACTAATTTCGTATCTCATTCGATCTTATGTAGATGGGTCTAATTTAGGATCGATGGCATTAGATGAAACTTGCCTTCGTTTGTTGAATGTTATTTTATTTATAAAATTTATTTCATAAAGAGATCAATCTTTTTGATAATGAGTTAAATTATTTTTTTTTGTATTGACCTATTGTACTTTATGCATAACTTTTAACACAAGAATCAATAAATCAAGACATTTTTCTTGTAAATTTTCTCATCATTTTATGTTTATACTCCATACGTGAAGTAATAAGTGTCATTTTAACTTTTACTTTTTGTTAAAAATAAACATGACTCGACCCATGTTTTTTGGGTTGAGACCTGAGCCATTTGACCCGAAAATTTCTGAGTTGAGTCATTGACCAGTTGGGCCGACCCATTAGGTTATTACAAATGTGTTTATATTTTATATATTAAACATTATAATATATGTTATTATGAAAATATTAAATATTGATAATTTTTTATTTAAATAAAAGTATTATTTTAATATTCATTTTATAAAATTTTCACATGACGCTTTCGACCCGCAACGACGTGACCCACAATCGTCCCGCAAATTTTGACCCACAATCGACCTGACCCGTAAATGACCCGACCAGATATCCTTAAACCTAACCCGTTTGACACCTCTAATTTTAGTCAATGATTTATTGGTGAGTTATTAAGTATGTTATTGAAATTTTACTATATTAACACTTTCTGTATAAATTATTTTTATTTATTGATTGAAAATGAAATGGTTATTATTAAATAAGAAATTTAAAAAATTATCTATA
Source organism: Rheum nobile (assembly GCA_027886185.1). Taxonomy (NCBI): domain Eukaryota; kingdom Viridiplantae; phylum Streptophyta; class Magnoliopsida; order Caryophyllales; family Polygonaceae; genus Rheum; species Rheum nobile. Next base: position 2,365,739 of record WOAB01000531.1, on the reverse strand, counting down.
CTATTTTAGTTTAATATTTATATTTTTTAATAATTATATCGATGAGGACGACTAAAATAACAAATATTTAAATCGGAGAGCACTCAGAAAAACCACAAATTGAAGAGGGTGGAATAAAAAATCCCATGGGGTCCTCCACTCGAAACACGACCACGATGTGCGCATTAATTTCCTGGTCACTCTTATCTATAAATTAACCCACAAAGCAAGCTTATCATCCCCACACCCACACAAAATTTTAACTTGACACATATATTTGATAATGGAGAACAAGTTCGGAAGCTTCCTTGCCATCTTGGCCGTGGCGGGTCTCTTGTCGATGGCGGACGCAGCAATTTGCAACGTGAGCCAGCTGAGCCCGTGCCTTTCCGCCTTCACGTCATCGACCCCGCCGTCGAGCGCGTGCTGCAACAAGCTCAGGGAGCAGAGGCCTTGCCTTTGCCAGTACTACAAGAACCCTACTCTTCGGCAGTATTTCAACTCCCCCCAGGCTCAGAGGGTTGCTGCCGCCTGCCAAGTCACGGTTCATTGCTAATATATATATATATATACACTAAATATAATGTAAGATGATGCAGTTTCTGATCGAGCTGCAACCTCTAGTTGCACTCGCATATATGTTTGAGATTGATCGGTGTGATGATCCATGTGAAATCGACCGTGCACTCGAATATATGTTTAAATGAGTGAACCGAATAATATCTGTATTTGCATTAGTATATGAATGTCTTCCCAGTTTGGCTCCTAGTATAATTCACTCATTTGATAATATATATGAAACGACTATAACTCTATAAGATATAAGTATATTACTATGAGTTTATTTCACATGTATAATAAATTTAGGGTATATAGCGGGGGCGAAACTACTTGAGGTCCGGAGGGGCTAGCCCCCGCTGAAAAAAAAAAAACTTTTCAAAAAAAATTTAAGTTTTTTTATTTTTATTTAATATGAAAATATAATTTCAGTCAGTCCTAATAAGTTTAAGTCATGAAAATGAAATTATCTTTAATTTTTCTCCCTCATTTCATTTGAAAATGCAATTTCAGTCAATCCTAACAGATTTAAGTCAAAAAAATAAAATTACTTAAAATTTTTCCCCTATGTGAAAATTACCTTAAGTTTCATAAAAAAAATAAAATTGATTTTTGCGAAATAGGATTTAAGTCACGTTGGATTTAAGCCACACAATATTTTTATCGCGCATAATTTTAACCCATTTGGGATAAAATCTGGCTCCGCCCCTGGTATATAATGCGAATTTATGTGATCATTGGATGAAAGAAGATGGAGAGTGATAAAAGAAATAGAGTGATAAAATTATAAATATAGTAGAATTTAATTATTTTTATCGATTTTTTTTTTTTGCATTTCAACAAGCTATAATTTTATACTTGAAGTGTATATAGAAACATCAAATATATATATAATAACCCCAAGTGAATTTAGTATACACGGATATTTTTAAAATATACGTATGTATTAGATGTTCTGTAGATGCTTAACATTAATATTGAAAGTGTATATTATAGGTAGTGTATGTTTATTATGTTAAATGCATATGTTAGTACGTTAAGGTGTATATGTTAGTATGTTAAAGTGTATGATTAAGATGTTAAAGTGTGTGGTATTATAAAATGAGAAATATAATTTTTTGGAAAAAAATCGTGAAAACAATTTCAATTTTATTTTCATGTCATTTTTCACTCACTCTCGTATAGACTTGTCCATTGAGTCAGAAGATGTAACACCCCCAAATCTTAACCCATTTGAAAAGATATTACCGTCAGTGACTCCGGTATTCCTCACCAAAGTCACCCCAGGCTTTACCGTTCAAATACAAATCATGAAACGCGAATGATACAAAAGCACAATCTTATACATATAAAACATGAGTCCCGTGATTACATCCCAATCCCGAATAGGACAAACACAGAGTTTAAACAAAGTACAACGGAAGTCTTAAACAAAGTACATCGGAAGTCTTATAAAATATATAACAGAGTAAATAAGTTACAGCGGAAGTCTTTCTTAAAATATTACAAAAATGGTTGTGATCGTAATGATCACCTGTCCAAGGATCTCAACCTGATTAAAAGATAATTATTAAAACATCCAAAAACAACTGTCGTCTTCATAGTCAATCTAGTCTCCTCATATCTTCGCTTAATCTGATGTGCCGAATCGAACGGATGACACCAGCCAACCATGCAGAAAACAATTTCGATTGGTTAGTCTAATGAAAGACTATGCAAGGGTACAAAGCAGAAGGTTCGAGTAGTCGTATTAAGTTAGACTCATCGTTCCTCGAATAATAACCGAGTACGATAATCCACCTTCATACTTTTACTGAATATAACAAGAGGTATGCATAAGAGAAGATTCTGGAAGACTGAATCTTCACAGAAATCGACCCGAAAGAAGACTCCAACAGAAGTGAGTCTTAAGGAAATATGACAAATCTGGAACGTTTAAAGAATTACACATCAGTGATTGAAAAACTGACTTAGATGTTTCGGTTCACGACCAACCTCATCGCTTACAGCGAATCCAGATTGGAAAGAGAACGTACTCTGATCAAAAGTCGAGACGAGCTTTCCTAGTTACACTATTTACTTAGCTGCACTACTCGCCGAAGATTTATTAATCATGTGCGCTCGGGCACTTTATCTTATTTAATTCCAAAACGATCATTACGTTATAAGCTTTTAAATATATGTTCTGTCACGCAGGACATATATCGAAGGAATGAACCTCGCAGAGTCCAAGCCTCAGGACCTATATCGAAGGAATGAACCTCGCAGAGTCCAAGCCTCTACTATCGCAGGGTCTTGATCGCCCTCAACCCAAGTTATAAAGAAACGAATGGACCTCAAGGAGTCCAGACGTTCCTACGAATACTCGTGCTAACTAACAGTTCAGCACAGTAACAGACCAGGATAAATTCACATAAATGCCCTCAAGGCGATCATAAATAATAGCGTTGTTCTAACAGATATATAACCTATTATAATATCATATTCTGGTTTTCCAAAACAGTTTACAAAACCATTTCCAAACAAACACAATAATCATTCCAAATTAATTACTCAATTAAACAACTGATAATTAATGTAAATATGGAATGATGAGCAAGAGCGAACCACCACTTGCCTTAATCCGCAGAACTGGAACAAAGCCTAACGACGAGTTTCCGGGCTCGACACAGGGACAGATCTGGCAACACAGATTCCTTCGAATCGACCCATAAAGAAACCCTAAGTTAGATTCGACAAATACGAGTACGAACCTAAAGAATAACAAAAGAAATCGAAATGAACGACGTCTGATCGAAGACCACCAAAGCCGAGGCCAAACTAGGCCATCAGCCTTCTGGCGGCGGTCGCCGGCGGCCTTACGGCGGGCGCCGTGTGTTCATGGTGGCGGGCGCCGCGATGAACACCAGAAAAATGATTGAGAGCGAGACACTCACCGACGACGAGCGATTTGTTTCCCTTTAGCCTTGCTTTGGACTCTAGGCGTCAATGTGCCTCCCAAGCTCCACTTTACCACAGGGAACAACACCAACAAGGGCTCCGGCGATCGCTTCAGAACTCCGGCGAGGCTCAGAAATTCCGGCGAGCGATTTGAGAGGGATTTGAGCTTGGATTCGTGCTCAATCTGATCCCAAACCTTCTCTATTTATAGCCCCAGCTCGAGAGGATAAGAATGAGACGTGGAGGGCCATCAATGGCGCTGTCAGAGCTCGCCGGCGATCACAGGCCTAGCCCCCTGCTACTCGGCGGCGGGCGCCGCGTTCCTCTCTAGGTCGCCGCTTCGAAGACACAGCGACGGTGGGCTAATGGCGGCGGTCGCCGCATCCTAGGCCAGTTGTCCAGCTAGAAGGCGAGAGGAAGCTGCCGCGAAGCTTCCTGCGGCGGTCGCCGCCATACCCACGGCGGGTGCCGCCAGGTCAGCCTTATCCGAATAGCTTTTGGATAATTTCGGCTTAATCCGGGATAAAAATAATCGTACACGAACGAGTATTAAGTCCCAAAGTACATCGACTGTATATTATTTTATTGAGAAAAATATTACAGAGATTGAGAACATTACAGAATGTCTTAAACTCTTCGAAATAAATCCGACGTATAAAACAGACTTTCGGGAATAATCCCAAAACTCCAAAATATCCTTACAGAAATACGGGGTATCACATCACCTCCCCCTTAAAAGAAGTTTCGACCCTGAAACTTAGGTCGCAAATAGCTTGGGAAGACGTCTGAGCATATCTGCTTCGTTTTCCCCAAGTAACCTCTTTTGTCCCAGTCTTGGACCACAGAATTCGTACCAACAGTACGATCTTGTTGTGCAGTTGTTTCACACGGCGCTCGAGAATGCGCACTGACATCTCCTCTCAAGTACCATTTGCCTGAATCTCGATGTCCTTATAGCTCAGCACATGAGACTCATCTGGCACGTATTTTCTGAGCAATGATACGTGGAACATATTATGCACTAGGTGTGCCGATGGCGGCAATGCCAAATGGCACTCTAGAGATCCTACTCTACCCAAAACCTCGAATGGTCCCACATAGCGAGGGTTAAGCTTCCCACGCTTACTAAACCTGAAAACTCCCTTGGATGGTGATACTTTGACAAGTACTTTGTCACCAACCTCGAACTCGACATTTCTACGCTTACGATTTGCGCAAGACTTCTGTCGACTTTGGGCTGTCAACATCCTCAGTTTAATCAAAGCAATATCTGAAGCGGTCCTTTCGACCACTCTCGTCCAAGCAGAAGATCTGCATCTGTGACCATACAAAGCTTCGAACAGAATCATCTTGATCGTGACTTTATTCAACTCTCGAAAGTCGAAACGGTCTATCTTTCTTTTTGACAAATAAAACCGGGGCACTCCTACTCAGGGTGATGCACTCAGCTTTATAACTCTTGTCAAGAAGACCCTCGAGTTGCTTCTTCAACCCCTGCATCTCAACAGGAGCCATCCGGTACGGTGCCTCTGAGATCGTCGCGGTACCCGGCTCGAGATCAATTGCAAACTCCACATCACGATTCAGGGTAACCAGGAATATCTTATGGAAAGACATCTGGAACTTCTCTAACCACAGGAATATCAAGAACTGAAGTCGGTCACCGCCCTATGACGCGTCAGTCAATCCATACCGAGAATAATTATCGTATGGAACCATGGTTATTTAGGTCAAATCGCTTTGAATTTCTTACCCTTAATGGTAATCGACAATTCCTGACAGACGATTTGTTCTAACCAAATATTTATTATTAAGAATATTTACAACAAAAGGTTCACAACCCTAGCCGCATACAGAACTTAACTTACAACCATCCAAAATGAAAGACTGGGTAGCACCCACATCAACAACACACCAACAAAAGTAGAATGCAGATACAAAGTACTTTAAGCATTTGGAGCATAGGGTCCAGCCGCCTCACGCATTACGTAAAGGCGTTGACTCTGACTTCCAGAAGCCACTGGGACTTTCCCCTTATTCTGCGCAGTTGTCTGCATCGAAGGATTGGAAGTCTCTGCTGGTTTAAACCTAGATCTGTAGTTTGGATTAACAGACCCCTGTTGTGACTCCGCTCCTTTCTGCTTTCCCTTCCGACAGAACCTCTGCATATGCCCTTCCTTCCCACAACCAAAACATGTCTTCTTTTCATTCAGACACGCAAAACTTTTATGCCCATATGCACCGCAATTGTGGCATTGGATCAGACTCTTGCTCTGACCCGATTGTTGTGTTGACCCCTCTTGAGTCATTTCTGTCTTTGCCTTGCTGGATTTGGCAAAATCAGAAGGTGGCGCGGGACGTTTAAACCCACTTGCCTAAGGCTGGTTCTGCACTTGCCTCTGGCTATCACACTTCTTGGTTGACTCCTCCAGAGTTACCTCCAACTTGTAGGCTGCATCCACGTACTGCTCCAGAGTAGAGCATGTGTGGTGCACCATCCATGGTTTAATATCTGGGTTCATCCATTCGTGAAAGTACCAGATTTTCTGTGCCTCACTGGAAATCTCAGGTCCAACGTACTGCATCAAATGATTGAACTTGGTTGCCAGCTCGGTCACCTTCAATCCATCCATCTTGGGATACAGAAACTCCTTGTGTTTCTCCTCCCTCATAGCTCGAGAGAAGAAACGATCTGTCATCTTGGTCTTGAACATCGACCAGTTCAAAACAGGGCTATCAGCTAAGCCTGTGCTCTTCCACCATTCGCTAGCATCTTCCTTCAAATGAAGAGAAGCGATGTGCACTTTTTCCGCTTCTGTGCACTCAACATTACGAAACAACCGTTCCATATGCGAGAACCAATGAGCCACTCAGACTGGCTCTCATTTTCCATCATAACTGTCAGGTCTCATAGAGTTAATGGCCTTCAGTGCTCGGCCATAATCACCTCTATTCCTGACCGCTTCTTCTTGGTGTACATAGATATTAGGTTCCTCGAACCTATGAACTACTGGCGGAATTGGCACACCTTGTGCCTGTGGTGCGACAGGTTGCCTAGCATCGACGATTGCTTGCATCACAATTCCCCGAATAGCTGCAACAGTTGCTGCATCGAGCACTATTGGAGCGTCGGCCTGAGCTTGGCCATTGCCTCCTGGATTATTATTGAAGACAGACTCACGCTCTCCTGATGGGTCTGCAACATTCCTCGGATTTGGTCTGGGGTCATTGCTCGGCCCAGCACCAGCACGGATAACGTTCCTCGTGTTCACCATCTGTTTACCGATCAAATTCCAAGGATTTTATCACATTAATATCATTCTGATATATTTATCGTAATAAAATCAACTTAGAATAGATCAACTTGGTAATTTCTATTGATGAACTCAAACCGAGTAACTAGGTTCTACAACCTCAAATCATAGCGAGGGAACTGGGAATTTAAGCCTTATTGGAGATGGCAAAACCACCTTGGCTTCTCCCGGGTTCCTCTGAAGAGAACAGAATACACCCATATCTAACAGGGCAACGGGGAAGGAATTAGTCTTTCTAGATATAGAAGCAAGCTTACTATATCAGACTGTATAGAAGACATGACTATGAACGATTGAAAATGAAAACACCGTTTTTATTTTTTAAACTCAGAGCCTTTTGAAAATACCCTTCAATCGAAAACGAGTAAATGGTTTTCAAATACCAAACCCTTTTTAAAAATTTTAGCTCTGATACCACAACTGTAACACCCCCAAATCTTAATCCATTTGGAAATGTATTACCGCCAGTGACCCCGGTATTCCTCACCAAAGTCACCCCAGGCTTTACCGTTCAAATACAAATCATGAAACGCGAATGATACAAAAGCACAATCTTATACATATAAAATATGAGTCCCGGGATTACATCACAATCCCGAATAGGACAAACACAGAGTTTAAACAAAGTACAGCGGAAGTCTTAAACAAAGTACAGCGGAAGTCTTATAAAATATATATAACAGAGTAAACAAGTTACAACGGAAGTCTTTCTTAAAATATTACAAAAATGGTTGTGATCGTAATGATCACCTGCCCAAGGATCTCAACCTGATTAAAAGATAATTATTAAAACATCCAAAAACAACTGTCGTCTTCACAGTCAATCTAGTCTCCTCATATCTTTGCTCTATCTGATGTGCCGAATCGAACGGATGACACCAGCCAACCATGCAGAGAACAATTTCAGTTGGTTAGTCTAATGAAAGACTATGCAAGGGTACAAAGCAAAAGGTTCGAGTAGTCATATTAGGTTAGACTCATCGTCCCTCGAATAATAACCGAGTACGATAATCCACCTTCATACTTTTACTGAATATAACAAGAGGTATGCATAAGAGAAGATTCTGGAAGACTGAATCTTCACAGAAATCGACCCGAAAGAAGACTCCAACGGAAGTGAGTCTTAAGGAAATATGACAAATCTGGAACGTTTAAAGAATTACACATCAGTGATTGAAAAACTGACTTAGATGTTTCGGTTCACGACCAACCTCATCGCTTACAGCGAATCCAGATTGGAAAGAGAACGTACTCTGATCAAAAGTCGAGACGAGCTTTCCTAGTTGCACTATTTACTTAGCTGCACTACTCGCCGAAGATTTATTAATCATGTGCGCTCGGGCACTTTATCTTATTTAATTCCAAAACGATCATTACGTTATAAGCTTTTAAATATATGTTCTGTCACGCATGACATATATCGAAGGAATGAACCTCGCAGAGTCCAAGCCTCAGGACCTATATCGAAGGAATGAACCTCGCAGAGTCCAAGCCTCTACTATCGCAGGGTCTTGATCGCCCTCAACCCAAGTTATAAAGAAACGAATGGACCTCACAGAGTCCAGGCGTTCCTACGAATACTCGTGCTAACTAACAGTTCAGCACAGTAACAGACCAAGATAAATTCACATAAATGCCCTCAAGGCGATCATAAATAATAGCGTTGTTCTAACAGATATACAACATATTATAATATCATATTCTGGTTTTCCAAAACAGTTTACAAAACCATTTCCAGACAAACACAATAATCATTCCAAATTAATTACTCAATTAAACAACTGATAATTAATGTAAATATGGAATGATGAGCAAGAGCGAACCCCCACTTGCCTTAATCCGCAGAACTGAAACAAAGCCTAACGACGAGTTTTCGGGCTCGACACAGGGACAGATCTAGCAACACAGATTCCTTCGAATCGACCCATAAAGAAACCCTAAGTTAGATTCGACAAATACGAATACGAACCTAAAGAATAACAAAAGAAATCGAAAGGAACGACGTCCGATCGAAGACCACCAAAGCCGAGGCCAAACTAGGCCATCAACCTTCTGGCGGCGGTCGCCGGCGGCCTTACGGCGGGCGCCGTGTGTTCATGGCGGCGGGCGCCGCGATGAACACCAGAAAAATGATCGAGAGCGAGACACTCACCGACGACGAGCGATTTGTTTCCCTTTAGCCTTGCTTTGGACTCTAGGCATCAATGTGCCTCCCAAGCTCCACTTTACCACAGGGAACAACACAAACAAGGGCTCCGACGATCGCTTCAGAACTCCGACGAGGCTCAGAAATTCCAGCGAGCGATTTGAGAGGGATTTGAGCTTGGATTCGTGCTCAATCTGATCCCAAACCTTCTATATTTATAGCCCCAGCTCGAGAGGATAAGAATGAGACGTGGAGGGCCATCAATGACGCTGTCAAAGCTCGCCGGCGATCACAGGCCTAGCCCCCTGCTACTCGGCGGCGGGCGTCGCGTTCCTCTCCAGGTCGCCGCTTCGAAGACACAGTGACGGCGGGCTAATGGCGGCGGTCGCCGCCACTGTGCGGCGGTCGCCGCCACTGTGCGGCGGTCGCCGCATCCTAGGCCACTTGTCCAGCTAGAAGGCGAGAGGAAGCTGCCGCGAAGCTTCCTGCGGCGGTCGCCGCCATACCCACGGCGGGCGCCGCCAGGTCAGCCTTATCAGAATAGCTTTTGGATAATTTCGGCTTAACCCGGGATAAAAATAATTGTACACGAACGAGTATTAAGTCCCAAAGTACGTCGACTGTATATTATTTTACTGAGAAAAATATTACAGAGATTGAGAACATTACAGAATGTCTTAAACTCTTCAAAATAAATCCGACGTACAAAACAGGCTTTCGGGAATAATCCCAAAACTCTAAAATATTCTTACAGAAATACGGGGTATCACAGAAGAATCGTGTAGTCCGATTTCGGGCCAAATCAGGGTTCGGTATGTTCAGGTCGATTTGGTCGTTAAAATTCTTGGCTTGACCAGGTTGGTCGTAACTGGTTTGGCTCTGGTTCAGGTGATCCAAAAGGTCGAAAGTGCGCATTTTTTATGATTATCATAATAGTTTTAAATTTAAATAAAGTAATTAATCTTATATCATTATTTAATAAGGTATATTAAAAATTGAATATAAATGAGATTAAACATATGAAATAATGGGGTCCGTCGAGCTCAGATTTGTGTTTGGTTCGGGTTCGGATTGAGTTCGGGTCATTCGACTTTAGATTCTTCTTGACCTAGTGATTTTCAGGTCGGATAGGTTTTTGACAGATCTACTCCCATATATGAAAGTAATAACTAAACACTAAAATATCATTTATACCAATTAAATAAAACAGTGTTATACGAAACTATCTCTTATTTAGGCCATTGGTAAACAACTTTTTATTTTAGAAAATATTTTACTACTTTTTTAAATGTTCTTTCAACATATAATGTTGCATTTTTTTCTTCTAATAATGCAATTGTTGGTTTGTAGGATTTTATCGCGACATTATTGCAATTTTTTCTGATAAACTTTTTCCTGCATTTTGTTTATGTATGTCAAGATGTAGTAAATGTATAAAATATATGTTTTATGAGGATGTTGTTTTCTCTAATATTGTCGACATTTCTAATTTCTTATTGTCGTTACATTAGTGCCTTACACACTTTTTAATTGAACAAACTATATAACGGCTAACTCATTTACTGTGTTGTATTTATTCGTGCACAACATGAACTTATTTAGTGGTTGTTTTTACACTAATGAGTTTCCAATGGCTATTTTCTTTGTGATTTCTCCTTAATGCTGACACGTGTTAGTGGAACCTTAAGAGTTGATGTGAATGTGTTTGATGAGACATAGAGACTTCAAGGAGACTTATAAAAGTCTAAAATGGAGGCCTGAATATTGAAGATACTTTTTGTTTTTGATCGAACAAGGAAATAGCATGGAGCATGATTATTGGTTGTTCTTGGCCTCCTCGTGGGTACAATTTTTCCATGAAAATTGTGATGATGAAGGGAACGTAAGGAGGGTATGATTAAAGTTCTTGCGTTGATTCTGACGTGTTTGTGATCATTGCAACCATCCAATTCTCCTATAAAAACGGTGTTCTTATTCTCATTTATTTAAATTAGTATATTCACCCATTTGATGAAATTGTCATCAGTTTTTAGTTTTTTTTTTAATTCAAAACACCAATTTCAATGGGTTTTGACAAGAGGCTAAATGAGTATCTATGTTCAATGGACACTGAAAGCAAGGCCTATAACATATACTCTTTTCGTCCCACAATGTTTGTCATGTTTGATTTTTGGGCATTGTTCACCATTGAAGAGAATCTTCAAGAATTTTCCAATATATAAGAAAAAACATAGTCATGTGGGGTCTTATTTGATTCGTCTCAACGAGTACTTTGATAATATCAAAAAAATATAATTTTTAGGGTTATGTAATTAGAGATATTAACGATACAAAATCCGCATCGGCAAGTGTGCCCGATCAAAACAGGACAAACAAACCGGGACGGAGGGAGTATGTTCATACTTTGACCAAAAAGAATATGATCACATGTACGATGGACATACGTAACCTCATATATACGTTATAATAGTCTAACGTGGAGCATACTAAATTTTGTTGGTACTTACCAATAATATTAAATAAGTATTGTTAAAAGTATTTAAGTTTAGTTAAATATTATTAAGTACATACTAAAATAAGTTAAATTAAATTAAGTAGCTTTAAGTACATATAAAAATTAGTTAAATTTTGTTAAGTAACTTTTAAGTACATACTAAAATTAGTTAAGTAGTTTGAAAATATCATGTTGTTCGGTCAATATATTACATCTCAGTTTTAGTTGGTACATGCTTAAATTAAATACATACTAATATTATTTAAATATAATTAAGTAGTTTTTGAGTACATAATAAAATACGTACATAAACAAAAGACAAAAATATAATATCATGCCTATGAAAAATGAAGCATATAATAAGTGTGTAGAGGTACCCATCCCTAATGGGTAGCGGAAGAGTGTGGAAGTACCCATCTCCAAATGGACAGTGGAAGGATTTGGAGGTATCCATCTCCACTGGGCACCAATATATGGGTGTATATAACAAAAATAAAAGGGTGAGAATATGAAACCTCTTATCATCCGTTTTTCCACAATATTTAGATTTATAAAAAAAAATTATGCTTTTTAAAACAAATTAAAAAATAGAAAGAATATAAGAAATGAAAAAATTAGACCTAACTATTTTTTATATTAATTATGTAGAAGACCAAATAAAAAGGGAAACTATTGTGAAACTAAGATATTATATATAGAGAGGATCGGGTGAGACCCCCGCACGAGAATGGTGAGAACCATTAAGTTCTAGTGTTAACACGTTGCAATTGTCACTTGTTTATGTATTTTTTTAATTTTCTTTTGATATTTTTCACGCCAAGTTTTTTCAAGCCAATTGTTTTTCCATTGACAAATTTTCTTCAAATGCACATTATGTTATAATCAAATGAACATCAAGTTATATATAAATGCACATCCTACAAATCCATATGCATATATATCACGTTATAACAAGTGCACATCATGTTATAATCAAATGTAAATTACGTTATTACCAAATGCACATCTAGTATAAACCAAATGCACGTATAATCCAAATCACGTTATAACTAAAAACAAATCATGTTAAGGCTTTGGGATTAAATATAGACTTAGACTCAACCTAGTATGCCAACTTGCTTCAAATTCTCTAGAATTGGTTTTCATAAATGATATGAGAGTATATATAGACAAAGGGATAAACTAGGTTAAACTAATGATAAATACTAAAACCCTAGAAATACGTCTTAAAATATCCATAATCAACAAATCTTGGGAAATCTCACAAACAAAGCATCGCACACGAACGAACGCTCAGATAGTGCGAAGGGTGCACGAAAGGACGCCCAAGTTGTGCGAAGGGTGCACAAGCTTTTCACTAGGACACCTTGCTCCGTTTGAGTCTGGGGTTGAGTGAGGGTATGTTGATGCCCGAGAGTTAAGTGACAAAAAAGAGTTGCTCATGGACGTCAATGGAGATCTTTTGATGGCCTTCGAATCGTCTCTCCTTTATTTTTATTTTCAATTTCAAACCATACTCTATAGTACAATAAATAATTCACTAGCTAACAGCCCGTGCTAAGCACCATATTGGTTTTGTTAAATATTTTCCATAATATGACATCATAATCCACAAAATCAAATAGGCTTTGTGGTATTGATAGATGATTAGTTTTTTGTACATAAATACTCATAAAACATGTCGAATTATATGAAAGACAACAATAATTGAAACGTTTCACCATAGTTGTCAAAGCCAAATGAAATTGGATTTTAAATAAACATCATATCTAGTTAGATTAGAAAACTTTTTGAACAATGAAATTTAACCAAATATTTCTTACATATCCAATAACTAAATTTAAAATATGAAGATACTAATAACAATCTAATGTGCATGTGAATAACAAATCTAAAAATTCAAATACGAATAACAATTTCAAGATCATATTCAAATAACAAATCTAACCAATTTGATATTAAATTAATAAATTTACATAATCCAAACAACAAATTAATTCAAAGAAAATAAGAAAATATGTTTTGGTTATACGTACAACTAAAATTATAAAATTTTAAGTTAGGTTGGATATATAATAAATAAGTTATAAAAAAATAATATGAAAAAGGCTTGGAAATATTCAAAAATAAATAGATAAATAAATAAATAAGGTATAATATAAGATTATGCGCTACTGATAATCTAGTGAGGATATTAGATTTTGAATAAAATCAATATAGCTAAAAGATTAGGGTTTGTTAGGTGAGGGGGTTTATAAATAATTTTTTATTTATAAGTAATTGATAAATAGAGTTGTGTAAAAAAATATGTTTGGTAAAAAGGTGGTTTTTATGGATATGTTTGTAGTTTATTAAAAAAGTGTGAGTGGTGGAAAAAAATAAAATAATTTTATTACACGTTTATCGAAATATATAAAATTAGATTTTTAAAATAAAGTGTTTATAAATAATAAATGAACTTGGCCAAACAAAGCCTAATTTAATTTTATAAATTCTAAACCTAGGTGAGACCGTTGTTTGAATATTATTATTTAAAGGCTTGACCACATGGTTTCATGAAGTAGTCACGTAGATTGAAGACTTCTCTTTAGTAAATGGATGAGAGAAAAAGATGAATAAGATAATGTTATGCGTTTTTAGTTTTATGTTTATTCTAAAGCTTTTTTTTTGAAAAATTTGTTTTTTGGATTTTAAAGTTTAGTTACTTGTTTTGAGAACTAAGGTGACTTTTAAAACAATTATATTAATAACCATAAAAAAGAAAAAAATACTTCCAAACTAAAAATCGAAAACTCACAGGATTATAAATCAGGCAATAAATATCGAATTAAACTATGAGACATCATAAAATTGGTGTTTATCTTTTAAAATAAAAAAAATGTAGAAGATTCACCCGTATATATTATCAATATTTAATTATAATCAACGTACGATACATCTAAGGACATGTTTGTTATTGTTGGAACGATGATGTTCCCTTTGATTTTGATGATGATAAACTCAAATACTTTTGATGATTTTTAGTGTGACTATAAGTTTCAGGAAACGGTGAAGTCAAAGGAACGATGAAAACCTGAGAAGAGTCAAAACAGAAAAGCAAAGGAACAGAGAAGCCAACAATAACGAAATCAACGCGCTCGAACGAAAGAAGAGAACAGACGCGTGTTGCTGAAACAAAACAGAAAAGGGAATAGCGCAAGGAACGAAGGACGCGCGCTGGAAACCCTAGAGGCTGCCGAATATCTGTCTTGGAAAACAGATTTGGAAGTTGCAACTTGGGCCTCAAGGAAGATCTCGGTGAAGTGATTTTGGGTAGAATATTGTTAGAAAAGATTGTATAGGATTTTATTATCTTATTCCTTAAGTAAAACTAGGGTAAAATATGAGAATTTCCTAGACTATATATTAGAGAGTTGCGAATTTCTACAACTACGGAACACAGAGAGCATTCTCCAGAGCAGAGCAGAGCATTCGGAAGCAAGAAGAACACTTACAAGGACGAAACTTTGGTGAGTTGAGTACTTGTTAGGATTTTGGTTGTCTAGTGTGTTGTTAGGAACGTTACATTGAGAAGTCTAGATATCTAGGAGTAAACTAGATTGAGATAAGACTTGCTTGTTTGTAATTCCAGGATTAATAACATAAATAGACATTCGAAATCCTACTAGGGAAACCTAGAGGTAGAGGTTTTTCTTAGTCAACTACTAAGTTGATTAAAATTTTCTCTCTAAGGAACTGAGCTCGTTACTTCATAATTCTGTTGTTATTTTCCGCTGTCCAAGGAACGAACTTACCGTTCCTTGATCTAACACACTCGATTCTACAGTTATTGATATTGGAATATTAAGTATCAGTATATATATCAGTCATATCCATATCTATACTTGATATAATCCTAATATCGATATCAAACGGATATCTATTGTTTGGTATCAAGTATGAATGAATATCAAGTCACAGTCAATGTAACGAATAATTATCCGGGCAACAAGACATATTCCCAACAAACAAGTCTGCACGAATCAAGATTTGCAAACCCAAAACAAAGAATCTGCAAATACAAGTAATATGCCCAACACTAGTTTGCACGAATCATGATCTACAAACCCAAATCAAGATCTGTAAACCCAATAATATTCTACGAAGAGTGAAAAGGGTGCATTTATGTGCTTTTAAAGGAGAATGAAGTATTAGCTTAAAGAAGTTGAGAAGGTTGTGGACTTGTGGCTCTTCATCAGGTTGGTTGGTGGAAGCTCCATTGGATGTACGTAAGTTTTTTTTGCTGAGATTATTGATCGGTTACTTGTTAGAAGTTAGGGTGTAGGGTGTAGGATAATTCTTGTATAGTTTCATTACTATTTTTGTATTGTATTCTGATCGTTAATAGTACAAATAGATTTTTGCAAATCCCTTCTCACGAAATATAGTGGTTTTTAGCCCGATTATAACACTCGATCCAACAACAGTGTGTTGAATCGTTAGTGTGTTAAACAGGAAACGATATGACTGTTCCCTGTGCAACGAAAATGAGTAAATATTCAAAGTAACAACAAAGTTTCCAAACGTGTACTTGTATCATTAGAGTTGTACAATCTCACAAGTCTTCTCTCCACCTATACCCTAGGTTACAAGACTTTGAGTGCAATCAACTCTCAATGACACAAGAACACAACAAAATCCTAAGTTGTACAATATCACAAGTCTTATCTCCACCTACTCACACACAGTTCCTAGGCTTCTAGACTTTGAGTGCAATCAACTAGTAACAACACAAGAACATAAGAAAATCATAAGCAATCAAGTACATACCCGTACCTTGCCTTGGATCTCCGATCTCAACTTTGCAATAAGCTCCTTGTAGTCTTCAATGGGATAGCTGAGATAACCTTTCCCTAAGGTATCCTCATCTATATATAGTGGTAGAAAAGATCTCTTACCAAATTACCAAATAGTTAGCAACCCCGCTATATAAGGTAACGGTGAAAGATTTTATTTTCAACTAAACAATTCAGCTCATAAACACATAGTTTCCATCTATAAACTTTCCTAAGACTTATTATCTTCTTCTTCTCCAAGCAAAACTCGAAATCTCGTTTCCTTGTATAATTGAGGCTATCTGGGAACAGCTGGCACATATCTGCGTTCCTCATCGTTTCACATAAGTTGTTTCCATATATAGAATTTTCTACTGGGAACAGCTGGCACTTCCCGCATTTTGCATTGTTCCTTATATGTTGTTTCCATGTATAAAAGTTTCCTTGTATGAACAATACGCGCGCTTCATTCTCCAATTTTGCTTCTGCGTAAATGTTCCTTGTTTCCACACGTTCCATTGCATTCCTCTGCTTTCTCTTCTTCATGCGTTTTCCATTATTCCCTAATTCTTTCATAAGACCTGAAACTCATAGGAACAACAATAAAACATAAAACCTAATGGTGTTTATCATCATCAAAACCAGAGGGAACGTCAAGGTTCCAACAATTCCCCCTTTTTTGGTGATGACAAACCCATTCAAAAAAATTGTTCGATCAAAACAGAGTAATAAGTGATAGGTGTCATTTCATACACCTTAACTAGCAATTATTAGCATTACTTAGAGGAGTTTATGACTAGATTTAGGGTTAAGTCTGTAATCCAGAAGATGTGGAGAGAATTGAAGATATCCAGAGATTTACAGCTTAATGAAGGATGAAGATGATGAGGATCCGCTTGAAGACTAATTGAAGAAGACTACCAATACTTGGTAGTAATGAAGAGCTGAAGAAAGAGTGGGTGAATGTTGCCGCCCCGCGGCCATCACGCGAGGCAAAACAGCTTAAATTAATACAAGCCTGCGTGCTGATGCTGATGATGGGCCAAAGTAGAGGAAATAGGGCCCAATAGAAGAAAAGCCCAAAAAGAATCGGCCACGTGAATTGAAGCGGGAGTTCGGGCGCGTGAAATTGAAGCTGGAAGGAGAATTGGAAGATGATGCGGGCCATGACGTTAGCGAGAGAGAAGTTCCTGCTGGAGTGGGCCGCTGCATTGGTGTGGGGCCGAGAAGCTGATTTCACGAGTTGGACCGAGCTGATGAACGAGACGAAGAAGCAGCTACTGAACGGGATTAATTTGTCCCCGATTTTCATTGTTTATTTTTGGTAATTATTTTATTGTTATTTTCTTTTATTATTTTTAACACTTTAGAATTAGGTTAAAAACACTTTTAGTTAACCTAGTTGCCATCATCTAGAGACTCGTTCTCATTCTACCTCTTGGGTTTTAACCCATGGAGAACTAAACACCCTTTGTTCTACTAGACATTTGAAGTAATACAGTTGATTCGGTTGTGAGATTTATATTCCCTGTTCTTATTCTTATATGTGTTGGTTTAATTCTCTTGGTGATATTGATTATTGATTTATCGTTATTCTTCATAGTCTGGCCAACTAGGTTGAGTAATATTTATCAAATTGCTAGGGTTTGCATATAGTGGAATACGAGTGCATATCTAGTAGCAAACACGATTGTTGCATATAGTGGAATACGAATGTGCAATTGTGAGTGAGAATTTCTTGCATGTTAAGTAGTAAGGTTTTCTTCTATTTGCATGTATCCTATATCCTTGTGTGTATTGCTATTGCTTTGTTAGTGGTAAGGTTTTCTTCCATTGATATCGTGATAAGTCTATCAACAACTGTGAGAATTGGTAGTACTTAAGATCAGGATGAGAACAACCATAAGAATAGTTAAAGAACTTGGATTGAATAGATTTCAGTGATCGACCTACGTCTCTGTATTGTGGATCTCGTTCTAGTGGAACTACTTTCCCCAATCATATTCTCAAATCAACCAAAGCTGTTTACTTTACTATGTTTGATAATCAAAAACCCCCTTGTTACTTTGTATGCTTATAAACACATAGATTGATTACTTCCTCCTTGTGGGTTCGACCCTTGCTTGCTTGCTATACATCTGTTTAGTAGGTTTGTTAGGACTTTTGTAACACCCCTAAATTTTAACCCATTTGGAAAGGTATTACCGCCAGTGACATCGGTTTCCACACCGAAGCCACCCCAGGCTTTACCATTGAAACACAATTCATAAAGAACAATTATGATACAAAATTATCATAACTTTCATTTAAAACATAGTCGCGGAATTTCAACACAATTCCAAATGCGACAAAATACAGAGTTATTACAATACAGCGGAAGACTTAAAATAATTTACAAGAGTATTGACTTCAGTAGTCAACGCCCAAAGATCGTAGCCTGATTAAAACATTTTCAAATACCGTTCATGTTCATAGTCGATCTAGCCTTCATGGGTCCTCGACTCATCTGATGTGCCGAAACGGACGGACGACACCAACCATGACGATGTAGATAACAAATACAATTAGTTAGTCTAAATGAATAGACTAGCAAGGGCACAAAGCAGAAGGTTCGAAGTAGTCGTATTAGGTTAGACTCATCGCTTCTCGAATAATAACCGATGACGATAGTCAACCATCATACTCTTACTGAAATAACAAGAGGTATGCACAAGAGAAGATTTTGGAGACCGAGTCTCACAGCAATCAATCCCAAAAGAAGACTCTAAATGAAATGAGCCTTATAGGAAACATGACAAATGTTGGGGAACATTAATTAATTACACACAATCACAGAATTACAGTATCGCATTCGAGCGACTAAAAGTTAAGACGAGCTTTCCTAGATGCACTAGCGCCTAGCTGCACTACTCGTCCAAGGTATATTAATTATGTGCGACAACGGCACTTATCTTATTAAATTCCAAAACATACATCGCGTTATAAGCTTTTATTATGATCATCTCGTCCCGAGACGAGAGATCCTTTAGGAGCAACTCCCGAGATTTGTGACACTGGCTAAGTGCACCACCTCTATACCCGAGTATAGAGGTTAGTCATGACCTTCCAAAATGGTGTTAGGTTCTCCTAACCCCCATGATTATAAAGAAACGACTGGACCCCAGGGTCCCAGTAACGTTCCTACAAATACTCGTGCTAACTAAACAGTTCAACACAGTAATAATCCACATCACAACCATCATGGCCAACACCTACACAATATAACTATAATAGCGTCGATTCTAGCAGAATATACAACCTATTATAATATCATATTCTTTTCATATTGTTGCCCTCCCGGCAATCCTCATAAAATATATATCTATAATAGCGTTGTTCTAACAGATATACAACCTATTATAATATCATATTTTAATCCATATCATTTATCAAAACTGTTCCCAACATAACAAGAAATTATCCCAAATTAATTAACAATAAACAATTGATAATTAATGGAAGTATGGAATGATGAGCAAGAGCGAACCGCCACTTGCCTGGAGTAGATTCGGCGATGAATCTGGACGAGACGATTACTGATGATATCCTTTCCGAGGATATGGCCTATGCTTCAGAATATTCCTAGCAGAGTACGAGTCCACACGCGATCCAGCTCATGACAAATTAATTAATCTCAATTACTTTGTCTGGACGAACTCAAGGAATTAAATTCAATAAATTCTTATGATTTAAAAATCATAAGAATATTAATTGAATTTTCCTAAACACAGATACGGATAAAAGAGAATCGAAATTATACCGCTAGAATAATTTCGGGTTAAATTTGGACTGGAATTGAATGGGGCTTCTCGGCCCAACAAGAAGCTAATTAAGCTAAGGGGGTCCCACCACCAATCTTTCTCCTTCTTCCTTCATCAACAACAAACAGCAACAACTCAACCACAGTGGCATCCACCATCAACAACGAGCAACAGCTCCAACACCGGGAAGCAGCTCGGCTTCTCGCCGGGGAAAAGCTCCTCGTCGCCGGAGACGACGGCGGCAACCAACACCACAACAGCAACACGAGCTGCTACGCAGCACAACAACACTACAACAACAGCAGAACACCAGCGGACAGAGGCACAAACAGAGGAGGACGAAGCGAATGGCGGTCCGGTCCGGGTCGAGCTCGCCGGAGGGGACGACCGAGCTGCACAAGAGGCGGTGGAAGCACCGGCTCACGAGAGCTCACAGAGATATGACGAGATGAAGAGAAATGGAATTTGGTCTATTCGGCCTCTTTGCAGAGACTTTAATCAAATTCCCAATTTGATTTCAGGAGCACAAGTGTACGTACACGTAGCTTCTTTCAGACTTGCAAATCCCAATTTCAATTACACGTAGCTTCTTGATGTGAGGAAAGACGCCCACGTATAACACCTTGCAGATATTAAATCCCAAGTTCTAATTCTAATTTGATTTGAGGAGGTTAATATGCCCACGTAGTCTTTGATTTGTAGATTGAAGCAAACCTCAAATTTGATGTGAGGAAGAAACAGCTACCACGTAGCTTTGATATGAGTTTTAAACCCCAGAAATTATATGTTTGTATCCAAACAAATATTCTAAGTCCCGAAAATACATCGAATGTATTTTATACCACTCAAGAAATTATTTATGAGATCATGGATGTTACGGAAAATCCGAACTGCACTGAAAGCGAAATAATTATTGAACGAAGGATGGGACAATTACCCAAATACCCTTACTAAAATTAAGGGGTATTACAACTTTTACTTTGATTAGGCTATTCAACGATATTTGCATTGCATATTTTAGCCACGTCAAATTTGGCGCCGTTGCCGGGGAGGCAAGATTTGATTTTTCTGTGTGTTTGTTTGTGTGCGTGCTACTTTGGTGTGGACCTATCTTATGGTCCACACCCATGCTATTGACTTTTGTTTGTCCTTGTTTGATTTTTGTTACAGATATGGATTTCTGGGGAGAGCCGCGATATGACCCATACTCCTACTCATACACTCCAGGGTGGAGAGATCACCCCAATTCGAGTTATGGGTACCAACAATACCATCCATATGGTTATGACTACCAGGAGTTCTACCCGGAGCCACAATCGTTCTACCAGCAGGGTACTCCACGGCAGTACAATCCGGCCTATGAGCATAGTCCGCCTGTGTCCAATCCAAATATCGCCACTCAAGGGATGCTCAGGACCTTGACTCAGCAGTTCGCCACTCGTGCTCAAACCAGGGAGTCAAGCATCAAGAATATAGAAAGGCTAGTGGACCAGATGGTGGAGTCGATTACACGGATCGATGCAAGGATTTCGGGGAATCTACCATCTCAAACGGTAGTAAACCCGAAGGAAAACGTTAGTGCTGTAATCCTCCGGAGTGGAAAGAAATTGGTCATTCCTCCTAGTGCTGAAGAGGATGACGAATATGAAATGGAGAAAATCGCCGACCGCCCCGCGTCACCTCTCACCGCGACCCGGCGTGAAGTCCCAGTTATTTCACCGCCCCGTGGCGACACTGACCGTGACCCGGTGGTGAGCCTCAGTTATCCTCCCTCACACCCACCGCCCCGCGGCGATGACCACCGCCCCGCGGTGAGACCAGCGCGACCCGGCGTCCAAAATTCATGTTCTGCTGATGAGGTTTGCGTTGATACTGATGAGGAGTTAGGACTTCCAGATGATATTTTGGATCGCAAGGTGCTGACTGAGGAGGAGTACTTTTTGGGACTGCAGGAGTGGAGCGACGATGAGGAGGAGTGTCGCGACCGCGGAAATACTCCAGAGACAACCGTTCCTCTCGAGAATGCCCCAGCAGTCCCCAACCCTCTGGAGGCTGCCTATGATGAGTTTGTGCGTCTCAACTCCTTCCCACTTGTCTCGCTGCAACCCGTCGCACCCTTCCTTGAGGCTTCCCGAGATACTCAAAGGCTAAAGAACAACGAGGATATCTATGAGGCCTTTAGTGACTGCATAAAAACCGTTCCCTTGGTCACACTGGCAGACAGCACCCCTCGCTGCAAGGAAATGTTAAAGGTGCTGGGCATGATCAAGAAGAAACCGAAGGGAAAGAACAAGAAGGAGAACTTGATGCAGGTAGCGAATTTTTACATACTGGATACGAGGCAAGATAAGCATGCAGGCCTTGAGATGTTGGGTAGGCCATTTCTGAAGATGGCAAGTGCGTTCATGGGTATGCACAACGGTCCACCCACAAAGAAGTGCAGGAGATTGGGGGTCACGCTCAATCGGGAGTATACAAATAGGCATCCCCCAGATCCAGATCCCAGGTGTTCAGTTGCTATGAACAACCCAAGTTGAGGCGGATGGAGTAGTATGTCAAGCCATGACAATAACTAAGGCGCTGTCCGGGAGGCAACCCGAGGTATGTTTTACTTTCTTTGTTTTTCTTTCTTTATTTCTTGCATTAGTTTTGCTTGTTTTTGCTTTGTTTTTGTTTTTGTTTCCGACTAACCTGCAGGGAAGTGACCCATGCCTATTGAAGAAGGTGTTTCCACACCATTGTAAGTCTCTTCCTTCCCTGCACTAAGTCACCCCCCGAAAAAACCTTAAACTGGGGGCAAAAAAAAAAAAAATCCAAAAAAAAAAAATTCCGAAAAAAAAAAGTTCTACCAAAGTCCAGCTGTCCAGAGTTCCCCATGGAGACGGTGCGCATCATGTTGTCAAGGAGGATATATTGCCCTATACTTGATTTGACAACGATGATGGCCCTACAATTGACGGCTGAGGAGGAGGAACACTAGAGCCCACACCATGATTACATCTGGGCTCCACCATGTGTTCCTAGAAGGCCGTGCAACCCTAATATCATTGTTTTGCCACTACTCACCAAAGTGGTTCCCTTTTGGTTGCACGGTAGAAGAAGATGCTGAAGTGATGAAGACACCCGCCCAACACCAGAGACCTGGGCATTTATTGAGAAGACTGCCAGCGACACCTTCAGTGTCCAAGCAGCTTGGCGGCATTTGTAAGTTAATTTTTTGCTTTTCGCTATGGTTCTATTCTCTTGTCTTTCATTACATTGAGGACAATGCAATGTTTAAGCATAGGGGAGAGTTCTATACTTGCTACGTCGTTGAGGAGATGAAAAAAAAGAGCCAAAAATATGAAAAAAGGCTAAAATTGAAATCCTGGGATAAGTCGAAAACCCAAAAGGGCGGCCTAGGTAATAAGCAGGTGGCTTGGACCAGCATTAGGCTGGGGTAATATGTGGTCAAGAGTGATGTGAGCTTATGTGAGCCCATCTATTGAAAAATGAAATGAGTGGCTTGGTGAAAACCCGAAAGGACGCCTTGGCAAAATGAGCGAAAAGAAGAAGAGTGATTTTAGGATTTTTCATTATTCTTGGCGAGGCGTCATAAGAAGAGGAGTTATAAGGAGGTTTCGGGTAGGTCACTCTGGAGCGATAAGAAGATAGATGGAGACTAGGATTAGTGGTGTCACTCTATGGTGTTGTGTTATATTGTGTTGTTGTGCTATGCGTATTGTTTTGGTTGTCTGGAGCTGATTGTTGAGATGATATAATTGTTGGTGTCACATTTTCTTGTATTTCCTGAGACCTTGGTGTTTGATTGAGAGAGTAGGTTTATCTTTAACTTACTCGGGACGAGTAAAGGTCTAAGCATGTGGGAATTTGATAGGTGTCATTTCATACACCTTAACTAGCAATTATTAGCATTGCTTAGAGGAGTTTATGACTAGATTTAGGGTTAAGTCTGTAATCCAAAAGATGTGGAGAGAATTGAAGATATCTAGGGATTTACAGCTCAATGAAGGATGAAGATGATGAGAATCCGCTTGAAGACTAATTGAAGAAGACTACCAACACTTGGTAGTAATGAAGAGCTGGATAAGGAGTGGTCAAATGTTGCCGCCCCGCGGCCATCACGCGAGGAAAAGCAGCTTAAATTAATACAAGCCCGCGTGCTGATGCTGATGATGGGCCAAAGTAGAGGAAATAGGGCCCAATAGAAGAAAAGCCCAAAAAGAATCGGTCGCGTGAATTGAAGCGGGAGTTCGGGCGCGTGAAATTGAAGCTGGAAGGAGAATTGGAAGATGATGCGGGCCATGACGTCAGCGAGAGAGAAGTTCCTGCTGGAATGGGCCGCTGCATTGGTGTGGGGCCGAGAAGCTGATTTCACGAGTTGGACCGAGCTGCTGAACGAGACGAAGAAGTAGCTGCTGAACGGGATTAATTTGTCCCCGATTTTCATTGTTTATTTTTGGTTATTATTTTATTGTTATTTTCTTTTATTATTTTTAACACTTTAGAATTAGGTTAAAAACACTTTTAGTTAACCTAGTTGCCATCATCTAGAGACTCGTTCTCATTCTACCTCTTGGGTTTTAACCCATGGAGAACTAAACACCCTTTGTTCTACTAGACGTTTGAAGCAATACAATTGATTCGGTTATGAGATTTCTATTCCTTGTTCTTATTCTTATATGTGTTGGTTTAATTCTCTTGGTGATATTGATTATTGATTTATCGTTATTCTTTATAGTCTGGCCAACTAGGTTGAGTAATATTTATCAAATTGCTAGGGTTTGCATATAGTGGAATACGAGTGCATATCTAGTAGCAAACACGATTGTTGCATATAGTGGAATACGAGTGTGCAATTGTGAGTGAGAATTATTTGCATGTTAAGTAGTAAGGTTTTCTTCTATTTGCATGTATCCTATATCCTTGTGTGTATTGCTATTGCTTTGTTAGTGGTAAGGTTTTCTTCCATTGATATTGTGATAAGTCTATCAACAACTATGAGAATTGGTAGTACTTAAGATCAGGGTGGGAACAACCATAAGAATAGTTAAAGAACTTGGATTGAATAGATTTCAGTGATCGACCTACATCTCTGTATTGTGGATCTCGTTCTAGTGGAACTACTTTCCCCAATCATATTCTCAAATCAACCAAAGCTGTTTACTTTACTGTGTTTGATAATCAAAACCCCCCTTGTTACTTTGCATGCTTATAAACACATAGATTGATTACTTCCTCCCTGTGGGTTCGACCCTTGCTTGCTTGCTATACATCTGTTTAGTAGGTTTGTTAGGACTTTTACTTTGATTAGGCTATTCAACGATATTTGCATTGCATATTTTAGCCACGTCAATAAGCAAGGCAATATAAATCAACATGTATCTCAGTTTAAATGTATAAGCAAAATTTTATGTAAAATGAGTAATTGCAATTCATACCTTCAAGTTGCATCATCGTTCCCCCTCAGCACTAGCATCGTCTAGAAATTCACAAAGAATTAGGAACAATTAAACTGTTACCTCCTTTAACTGAGTTATCGCACAATTTCCACACTTCCCCCTTTTGGCATCATCAAAAGATCAAAAAGAAACAGTGGAACAACATAACTAAGGCAGCAGTTAAGGGCAAAAGAAAAGTTCATATATCAAGCAGGGAATTGATTACAAAGCATCAGAGACAACTTGACAAACAAACACAAAAAGATCAAAATGCAAGCACTTAAACGAGATAACATATTAGAAAGCCAAGAGAAGAGGGTAAGACGGGCTGGATAAGAGAAGGTGTCCACTCAAGACTCAGAGTCTTCCTTCCGTTCCTTGTCCTTGCTGAGGAAGTGTTCAAGAAGCATCGACATAATATTCTTAATTTCGCGCAGCTCAGCCAACATCTGGCTTTGCACAGAGCTGTTCCTTGAAGTTCCTTCACCAGATTCGCGTTTGGGCACTTCGGAAGGGGGCAACGTTCCCTTATCACCCCCTTGATACTTCATTTTGCTTAAGTTCACCATGTCAAGCTCAGTGACCATGGGAATCTCTTCTCCTTCTCTGTAGACCTTCTTTTTCTTTTCTTTTCTTTTCTTTCTTTTCTTATATTTCTCCTTCTTCTTTTTTTTAACTCTTTTTGCAGCAGAGTAGTTGTTCCTTTCTGTAGTTCCATCAAATCAAAATTTAATATCTCCTTCTCAGCGAAGCAACGTTTTTCTATAATTCTCAACGTTCCTCTTAACGTTCACAGCACTGACGTTCCTGTTCACTGTTCCCCCTCAGGCCAAGTCCCATCCAGAAGATTCTAAGTTGCTTGAGTGGATAGAACGGCTGGTTTGGATATTTTATTGGGTTCACAAAAAATTGCAAAGATATATCCAAACAAAAATACAGGTAGGGAAAAATGACGATCCAGATAATGATTCCCAGTAAAATAAGGTAAAGAAAGAGAAGTTCATAGGGAACATTTACCTGGATCCAAGCTAGGGACGACAGTGCAACCAATTACCATTTTGGCTTGTAATGAGGGTGCAGATAATCAAATCGGTTGCTTTGGGCTTGAAAGAAGATGTTATCATGTAAAAATGAAGCACATATGATCAAGAATAGCAGTTGCAAGAAGTTTTTGATATAGTGTAACACAAAGCACATAGCAAGAATAATAAACAAGTCATTTGCAAATAACATGCCACATAGAAGGTGTTCCCTAGTTTATAATTGATCGATCTAGCCAATCACTGAGGGAATAGTGGAAGTGGAGTTCCTCAATTTAGAGAGATCATCCAAAGGAGCATTCTCAAATGCTCAAAGAGTTTTCTATCCAGTGTTTTGGTAAAGATATCTGCAACTTGATCTTATGTCCTGCAATGATCCATTCTAATGAAATTTTTCTCAACATTATCACGAAGAAAATGATGACGAATATCAATATGCTTAGTACGTGAATGATGAACATGATTTTTGGAGATGTTGATAGCACTAGTATTATCACACATAATGGGAACAATGCCAAGAGACATACCAAAATCCTCCAATTGTTGTTTGAGCCATAATACCTGGGCACAACAAGCGGAAGCAGCTACGTACTCAGCTTTGGCGGTGGAAAGAGCAACAAATTTTGCTTCTTTGATGCCCAAGAGACAAGACATGGGCCAAGGAACTGTGCCGTCCCTGAAGTGCTTTTGCGATCCTCTAGGTGGCTGGCAAAATCAGCATCAATGAAGCCCACGATTTCAGACCCACTGTTCCTTGGATACCAAAGACAGAGATGAGTGTTCCCTTTCAAGTACCGCATGATCCGTTTGACTTCAATTAGGTGTGACTCCTTAGGATTTGCCTGAAATCTAGCACAAAGACACACACTAAACATAATATATGGCCTACTTGTCGTTAGATAAGGTAATGACCCAATCATTTCTCATGTTCCTACTATTTCTCAGCATCTCTTGTCTCCAAGGGAAACGGTTCCCTTAGAGTGTTGTTGAAGTAAGGTGAGGTGATCTCTATTTCCCAACATATGGCATGATCATGCGCTATCAATGAACCACCTGTTGTTCCCCCTCACCTCATCCTGCATTGAGAAGGTTAGTGTTTCGCGACCCAGGCAAGCTTGGCTTTACCTGGTCGCTTAGAGACAAAGTGATATTCTCTAGGCTTAGCATTACACATGTTAGGAGATGCATCATAATCATTCAAATCAGCATTGTTACTTCTACTGTTCCTTCGCTGAGTGTGCTCTTCAGTGAACTTTTGTTTCTTAGCACAGTTTTTCACAACATGGCCGTTGTTCCCACAATGCCAACAAATCTTGTAGTAGTCTCCCATGGCATACTTACGATTTGGGACAAGCATCCTACGTTGCTTGGCTCTAACTGGGTCAGGTGTGTTAGGCAACTTTCCCTGGGATTGGATGAGATACATCTTATGGACATGTTGACCTTGGTACCATGCTTGGTCTTCACTCAATCCGCTCTCTAAGGTCTTCACATGCTCTTCTAGGTAAGAGTTCCTTTCCTTAGCACTTTGAAGTTCTCTATCCTTTATCTCTCTAATCTCATGTATGGTTAACTCATGTTCCTCACTCTCTTGTCTCTTTCCTTTGTACCCAGACCATACTTGGGCTCAACAAAGGTAACCTTTTCTTCTCTAAGCTTTTGCTCAACAAGGATAGAGTGGATTTTATCAATCTGAGCTTTCATCTGAGATAGGTCCCTAACAGTGCTAATGGAACTATGATCACTGTAAGTAGCATCACTTTCAACACAAGGAACAACAGAGGAACTAACAATTTTAGATAAAGATTCATTCAATTCATTGCATTTATCCTTAGCATTACTTAGGTCGTTTTGAGTTTTGAGATTCTCATTATACATGCTCTTGATAAGAGAAATCAAAGACTTTTTTATCAAAATTAACGAGAGATTCAAAGAAGGTTTCAGGATCTACCTCTTGTTCTTCACTTGGTGACTTCAGAG
This sequence comes from Rheum nobile, assembly GCA_027886185.1. NCBI lineage: Eukaryota > Viridiplantae > Streptophyta > Magnoliopsida > Caryophyllales > Polygonaceae > Rheum > Rheum nobile. Next base: position 2,337,233 of record WOAB01000531.1, on the reverse strand, counting down.
TCATTGCACACATTCTGTTGTTCCCCCATGACTCTGGCTCGTCATCGTCAGAGTTGGCACAATCATCTCCCCAGACAGCGACGAAGGCCTTCTTTTTGTCGTTCCCAGAATTTTCACCATTGTTGTCTGAGTTGTTCCCTTTAGGGCACTTATTGGCATAGTGACCATTTTCCTTGTAGTTGAAGCAGGTAACATCCTTGATGTCTCGTTTCTCACCATTGTTCCCTTCATTCATGAATGATCGACCCTTGCGATAGAGGGTTCGCATGGCCTTGGTGAGGAGAGCAGTTTCTGGATCTACACCATCCAAGTTGTCATCTTTATTGTTTTCATTCATCTTGAAAGCCTTTTCAACCATCAAAGCAATGCTTTTAGGTTTAACATATTTGTCTTCTTCATCATACTTCTTAATTTTTCCAAATACTTCATGAAGTGTGAGTTTGAGAGTATTGGGATTCTCCTTGAGGATAGCTTTAGTCATCTTGTGCCTTGGAGGAAGTCCATCAATAATGATAAAGATTTTCTCCTTGGGAGGAATTTCCTTTTCATCAACATCATGAGCAGCAAGTCTTGTGGTGATTTCCTCAAATCTGGATTGATAAGAGGAAACAGTCTCACCATCAATCATGGTGAAGTTATAGAAGTCTTTCTTTGCTTGGAAACGATCAAGCTCTCTAAGATCAGAACTTCCCATGTACATCTGTTCCAGGGCTGCCCACATATCCTTTGTAGTGGCACAAGAATGTAGCTTGGATGCATCTTTAATGCTGATTGCGTTGTTGATAAACATTCGAGCCTTAGAATTTTTCTCCATGATTCTGAAATCATCTGGGCTCCAAGGTTTGATTCCTTTGATCACGTCTTCAGCAACCTTTTCTTCACCAACTTCAATGACTCTCTAGCATTGGTAGTCATTACTCTTCAACCAGTCTATGAAGAGGTCCTTCCAGTGTTGAAACTTTCCACCGGTAGGCAGGAACAGTGGTTTGTTGTTCCCAAGCCCAACTTCATGAGTAGAAGCCATTGTTACATGTGAATCTGAAAAGAACACAAAATCTAAAGCTAACCTGCTCTGATACCAACTGTTGGATCGTTAGTGTGTTAAACAGGGAACGATGTGACTGTTCCCTGGACAGCGGAAATAAGTAAAGATTCAAAGTAACAACAAAGTTCACAAACGTGTACTTGTATTATTAGAGTTGTACAATCTCACAAGTCTTCTCTCCACCTATACCCTAGGTTATAAGACTTTGAGTGCAATTAACTCTCAATGACACAAGAACACAACAAAACCCTAAGTTGTACAATCTCACAAGTCTTATCTCCACCTACTCACACACAGTTCCTAGGCTTCTAGACTTTGAGTGCAATCAACTAGTAACAACACAAGAACACAACAAAACCCCAAGAAGATATTTCAAAAATCCCAGATCTTTCATTTTAAAACAAGTACTCAAATATTTCTTCACATGTGCGATTGCCTCCTTATCATTCCCCGAGACGATCAGATCATCCACATAAATCAGGATGTAAAGTTGCACCTTTCCAACCATATATGTAAATAATGAATAATCATGATAGGATTGTTTAAATTCATACCTTCGAAGCACGGTGGAAAGTTTAGCAAACCAGCATCTGGGAGATTGGCGTAATCCATATAGTGATTTTTGTAATTTACACACAAGTCGGGAATCAGATGGCCGAAAACCTGCTGGTGGTTTCATGTATAATTCTTCATTCAAATCTCCATGTAAGAATGCATTGTGTATATCCATTTGATGTAGTTCCCAGTTATATATAGCAACCACAGCCATAAAGGTTCTCACTGTGACCATTTTTGCCACAGGAGCAAAGGTCTCCGAATAATCGATCACAGCGACTTGATGATTCCCAAGTATCACAAGCCTCGCTTTAAAACGTTCGATGGTTCCATCTGATTTATACTTAATCCGATATACCCATTTACACCCTAGGGCCTTCTTTCATGGAGGTAAATGAGAAAGTGTCCAAGTCTTATTATCCTCTAATGCTTGCATTTCCAATTGCATAGCCTCTCGCCATCTCGGATCCTGCACTGCTTCAGCAAAGAAACTTGGTTCTCTATTTTCTGTAATTGCCGCCAAGAGACTTCGATGTGTAGGGGAGAGTCTGTCACAGTTTACATATTCATTTAGAGGATAACGAGTACCTGATCTGTCCTGCTGTGGTTTCACCAGTTGTGTCGTATTAGTCACATAATCTCGAAGTCGGGTTGAAGGAATTCGAATCCTACAACCTCTCCCTTCTTCTGGTTGTGCATTGGTCTCATTGTTAACCTCAAGAACAGGCTGTAATTCATCGTTATTTTCTACAGTAGGCGGTGATTCACTAGCACTTATTGCAGTGGGCGATGAGTCATTATTTGTTTCCTGAATAGACAATGGTATAGACAGACCATGGTCCTCGATGGGGCTCTCTCTGTGGCAACTACCCCTCCTGTCGTCTACTTCCCTTGTAGGTGAACGCACATTTCCATATATCTCGTTATCGGTGACAATCGGCATCGTGTTTTCCATATATAAATCTGTATTCTTTGTGACAGATGCGTCTGGATCTGTAGCTCTCATATGTGCAAAAGGAAATTCTCGTTCATAGAAGGTTACATCTCTAGAAATCAAAAATTCCTTGGTCACAGGATCATATAACCGCCAAGCCTTTTTACCTAAAGGATAACCAACAAACACACATTTCCGCCCTCTATCAGCAAACTTATCGCCAGTCCTATTCTGACTATGCATATAACAAAGAGATCCCATAACCCGAATGTGGCCATAATATGGACGAGTCCCATATAGCATTTCATATGGGCTTTTTCCTTCCAACTCAGGAGATGGTAACCTGTTAATTAAGTATCCAGCCGCAAGAGTACACTCGCCCCAAAATTCTATGGGAAAATGACCATGGAACTTCAAGGCATGGGCCACATTTAATATATGGCAGTGTTTGCGCTCTACCCGACCATTCTGTTGTGGAGTGCCTGTACATGATGTTTGAAAACAAATTCCTTGTTCTTCAAAGTAGTGTCTCATACAAGTAAATTCAGTCCCGTTGTCACTGCGGAAAATCTGAATTTTGGCACCGAACTGTCTTTCAATCAAAGCAAAGAAATTCAGCAGTTGTCGGTTCACTTCTCTTTTATCAACAAGCAAGAATAACCACACCACTCGTGTATAATCATCGACTATTGTCAGAAAATAATGCGCTCCACAAGAAGAAGCTTCTCGATATGGCCCCCATAAATCACAATGAATTAGTTCAAATGCAGCAGATGCTCTGGAATTACTTAACGGAAATTTATTTCGTATTTGTTTTGCTCTATGGCAGACATCACAACTTTCATGAGAAATTAGACTACTATCAGAAACGTTTGACATCTTTAGAACTTCATTAGATGGGTGCCCCATTCTTGCGTGCCATAAATCCGATGTTCCAATGGTTCCTACTGCCATGGCCGATTTCTGACGAACCGGTAAGAAGTAGAAAAGATCACCTTTGCGCCTACCCGCACCAATCAGCTTCTTCGTAACGCGGTCCTGAATCATACAGACATTCTCAGAAAACAACACAAAACAACCCGATTCATCCATCAATTGTCCCACTGAGATGAGTTCACAAGTCAAATTAGGAACACAAAGCACATTTTGGAGTAATAATTTGTCATCTAATACGACTTCTCCAGCCATATTCGCTTGAGCAAAATTTCCATTTGGCAATCGAATATCATATCCCGCTATGCTTACGAGATTCCTGAACCTTTCCCTTTGTCCTGTCATATGGTTAGTTGCCCCGGAATCGATAATCCATTGGGGAGAGTCATTCATACATGTCATCTTTTTGGAGGAATTTTGAGATTGCAAAAGATCAATCAGTTGCCGAACTTGGTGTCCATCAAGAGTTAGAACGTTCTGTATTTCTCCTTCCAGTAGATTGGTCGAAGTTGTTCGCCCTCCGGGACACGCAGCAGCATTTGCACGAGCACCTCCGCCTCTGCCACGACCTAAGCCACCACGAGTTGGCCCAGACTGACCTCTGCCCATGTTCCCGCCTTCCTCTCGACGTCTATCTCCCCACCAGTCCGGGTAGCCTACGATTCGAAAGCACCCTGAGACGTCATGTCCCTTCAGATTGCAGTTGCTGCAGATTTTGTTCCAATCTTTGGGCTCTTTGCGATCGCCTCTATTTCTAAATCGTGACCCAATTTGTGCTGCAAGGGCCACTGTCTCAGCATGTTCCATCTTTTCTTCGCTGACTCGATTTACTGTTCTAACCCTTTCCTCTTGGATTAGTGTAGAGTATATCTTGTTCAATGATAGAAGAGGATCCATTGCGAGTAAAGTAGATCGAACGGTTCCGTAGGTTACGTCATCCAGACCCATCAACAGCATATGGACCTTCTCCTCTTCTCGTCTCTTTACACTCTTACCGCCAACATCACATGTGCAATTACCACATACACATGTAAGGGTTGGATCGTAGTGAGCCAACTCTTCCCATATCTTCTTCATCTTGTCGTAATATGTTACAATTGACATCCCCTTTTGTTTGACATCAGCCAATTCACGCCGCAATTGCTGTATTCTTGGCCCGTTCACCACCGAAAATCTCTCGGCTATGTCATCCCATAATTCCTTAGCATTTTCCATGTACGTTAAGGTTGATCGTAGAGTTGGTTCGATGGTGTTTAGAATCCATGCCACCAACATTGAATTGACCGTCCACCAATCTTCAAGGGCGGTTGATCCTTCTTCGGGTTTCACAATTGTTCCTTCCACAAATCCCCACTTTCGTCGGGCTCATAGAGAAGTGCGCATTGCTCGCGCCCATTCGTCATAGTTCTCTCCTTTCAATTGTACTTGGGTAATCACGTTACCCGGATTATCATTCGAGTTTAGGTCGTATGGAGATGGAGTCCTCTTTGCACCATCTCCGGAGCTACTGGTGTCGTCATTCTTTGTCATGTTTTCTGGCTCTGATACCATAAAACGCTGTAGGAGAGTATTGGTTGTGGAATCAATCCTGTTTCCTGCTATTAGCACTTGAAGTGCTTAAATACATCAGTACAAGATGATTACAAAGAAGAACAGTTATTGATAACTAACTTAACTGCCAGTAACCAACTGAAAACCACCCTGAACAATTCTTAACTACCCAACTGCCCAGACAATAGAAGTGGATTGATCTTACATATATAATATACATACAGAAGCATATATTCCTAACAGTATTCTAGCAAAATTTCAACCTTGTAAATAATACATATTTATTTATTTGGGTCAACTCATCACTCCTATAAATAGGGGATGAAGTTGTTTATTTGAAGCATCAATCAAGTGGGTCGATCAAGAATAGTGAGTGAGTGAGTGAATATGAACTAGTGGTGATCGATTGAGCTATTAATCTAAACGGAGTTTGAGTCTTCTAGTGAGTGGAGTATATAAGTTAGGATTTGGGTGAGTGTCCCACCCATAAATATAATTAGGATTGTATATCATTTCCTTATAAATAAAAACTAGAAGTGAGTTTGTATTTCACGTCTTACCCATCTTAGTCTCATGAAGAGAGAAATACTATTTTTCCTAACAACTTTGCCAAACTCTTCGAATAATCAAGCACTTCATCACACATGCCATTCAACAACTCATTCATATCACAAAAGAAGCATTCTAGATGTTGCAATCTCTAGATTAAGAAATCACACTCAATTCGATCATATCTAGAATGAACCTAGTTAGCTATTAAGTTTGCATTACTACAAGTGATCGATCAACAATTCAATTTAGGTGCTTATGTTGTTGATGAGAGGAAACCCTCAGAGTCATCATCTGTTGGTTGTTGTTGCCTTGGAGGAGAGCAAAGAATAGGCATGGGAGGAACTTCCAACAAATCTACCTTCCCTTCAAGCATCTCTACCACTCTGCTCATCGAAGGACGACTCAACGGGTTTGTTTGGATGCACCACAACCCTACCACTATCATTTTCCTCTCCAACTCCTTCTCCTCCTCATTCAAAATCCTCTCACAATCAACTATACTTGTCTCTTGCTCAAGCTGTTTATATATCCACTCAGGAAAGTACATTTCACTACTGTTTTCTGAATGGTCATTTCCCCTGTTCTTACAGCCAACCATTTCTAACACCATCATTCCAAAGCTGTAAACATCTGATTTATGAGAGACCCCACCGTACGTCCTAAAGAAAACCTCAGGAGCGATGTAGCCGGCTGTTCCTCTTGCTCCGGACATGGATATGATGCTCTCCTTCTGCTTCATCGACTTAGCAAGCCCAAAATCAGATATCTTTGGAGTGAATTCCGCATCTAGCAAGATGTTATGAGGTTTAATGTCAAAGTGCACTATCCTTGTATTACAACCCCTATGAAGGTACTCTAATCCCCTTGCTATGCCTACACCAATCTCAAATAGTTTTTGTGCACATAGTGGTCGATTGTTCTCATTGAAATACCTTCCTTGTATAAACTTATCAAGGGATCCATTGGGCATGAACTCATAGATGAGGGCTCGTTTGTGACCTTCGAAGCAGAACCCCAATAGCGGGACTACATTCACATGACTTGTCCTACATATGATAGAGAACCAAAATGTTTTGTGATCAAATTCGTGTGGTTGGCTTAATTGGTTGTGATTCAAATATATATATAAATAGTTTGATAAGTTAGGAATAAAATACCCAGAGATGCTCATAACCTCATTGACAAATTCTTCTCCATCGCCTTTAGATTGCTTCCACACTTTGACTGCAACAACACGACCATCTTGGAGGATGCCTTTGAATACAGTCCCGTAGCCACCTTCACCTAGTTTCTCTCTGAAAGACTTGCTCATCTTCTTTATGTTTCTATATGTGTATCTTTTTGGAACAAGTGATGCATAGTTCTTCAAGGAATCCTCCACGCTTGGATTTTGTGGGATTGGCTTGCACTTCTTTAGGATGTAGAGGAAACAACCTCCTAAAAGAGATAATAGCACGAGGACTCCTATGACCCCTGTGTATTTTTGCAATGGAAGTCTTTGTTAGGGTGAGGTTTGACATTGTTGAAATCAAACTTTGAAATGTCTCTCTCTTATCATATATGAAGTTTTGAGGTTGGATTTACCTATGACAAGGGCTGTTTTAGGCTTACCATCTGCAACAACCAGCAAATACAAAGCAGAACTAATGTTTGTCAAATTGCTAAACATTGTAAGAAATGCAGTTAGCCAAGATCACCATGACATACAAGAAAACTCCAAATGAACATATGCATTATTAGAAACTAAAAAATGATTCATTGGGTCAAGGAAGTTGCTTCGGAATCTAAGAATCTTTGACAAGTCAATAGAACGTGATCTCAGTGACCCGTTATCCCTAATGGAAACTCACCCAACTACGACAAACATCTCATCCTTTGAAAGGGTTACAAGAAAACACATCTGTCATGTAGGCAAGATCAACATGACCAATAAGAAAACTCCAAAGGAACATATAAGCAATTTTATCCGGCTCAGAATTTGCACATGTGAGCTCCAATACTTTTCAAAGTTCACAATATGAAAAAAATTGTTTCAAGGTTCGAAGAAAGATATCCCCTATTGGATTATTGGGACTAAAATATCTAGTATATAAGTTTATTGGATTACTCTTCCTATTAGCAATTAGTTTTAGAATGAAACCCCATTGGACTTATTTGTTGGGATTATTGCGCATGTGCGCTTGTAGTGACACCCCCTGGCCCAGGGCCGCACAGACGTTAACTCGACTTCAACATAAGGTGTAGATAATACTAGCATAGTGTACGTTCTAAGCACGAGTATGTGCATAATTTTTTCCATGTATATGCATAGATTTTTGTTTGTATATACACCGTTCTCATTTTTTACTTGAGTGCCCATTCTCACATAATTCTTTTTCCTTTACAAATTAGCAATTAAAATGTATATGAATGTCTATAATATAATGAATTATTTAATTATATTGTGATCATATAAAGATCAAATTCAATTTAATTAAAAATAATATTTTCTTAATATAAATATTATGGAAATTGGTTTGTTAATATCCAATATAATATGAAAAAAGAATATTCAAGACATAAATAATAAAGACTACAAAGTATTTTTTATATTTATTCTCAATAAATAATTCTAGAACTCAAGACAACGTTACACGCTTAATATTATCTCTAGTATGTCATTAATATCAAGTAATTCAATCACGATACATGATTCACAACCAAATGATACATGTATTCAACAACTAATATGGTCCACATGTGGCCACATCGAATATCATGTCAAACATGTGGTCTCATCATTGCATGACATATGACCTTATAATAACTTGACATGTGTCACCTTCCCGACACATAACCACTTGAATCGTGATATCAACAATTCTTCTTATCATGATATCAACGATTCTTTTAATGTAGTAGAGTTAGGTTTACTAAGAAAATTATTCGAAATCAATTTGGTATAAAAAATAATGTATTTAATTTGATACTAATTTGAAAAAATAAAAACAACATACAACAAAATTATGATTAAGTTATTATTAAAATAAATAGATATTGGTGGATTTATAATAATATTTTATTTAAATTAATTAATTTTGTTTAATGACTTAATTTGGTTGATGTATGATATAATCAAGTTAAATAAATGATTAAAAATTGGAATAACCATAGGTTAATAATAGATTCATATAATTGTATTACACAAAGCTTTTACCTTTTTTGAGATGATTAATGGCAAGAATGGTAACCCCAAAGCTTTTACCTTGGAGTATATTGAAGGTCTTGAAATTGGTGATATCGAATCCCATTTAAGGCGACGGAAAGGTATACTGCTAACAATTAATGGAACGAGGTCACTATCCCAAAGCTGATGTTGAATGACCAAGGCCTATTTGTTTTCAAGTTTGATAGGGAGGAAGACTTCACTATTATTCTTGAAAAGGGCCCCTGGATTTACTGAGGGTCATCAGCCATTGGTGTTGAGAAGATGGTCTCTTCTCTAGGGATGTCTCTTGACCTTTGCGGGATGTCGGCAAAAAGGGATTTGCTATGCGAGGTCGGTCCGCTTCAAAGGTAAAGATTGTGAAGTGGTTAAACATTACGAATGGCTCCCTCCCCGTTGCCTTTCATGCCGGGTATTTGATCAGCACTGTCCTAACCCCCCGTTGCCTTTCATGCCGGATTGTGAAGTGGCTTTGTCCCCTAACCCAACCCAACCCAACCCAACCCAACCCCTTCATCCTCTATTCCGATCCATCGCTCATTCCCCGCTCTCCTCTATCTCACAAAGGTGGTCTTCCTCACCCGCAGCAGTATGACCAACTCCCACCCCTACAAATTTTCCTACCTACCCTTCACTCTACTTAGGGGTGCCTCCATATCCTCCCATTACGGACAACCTTCTCATACTCTTTCTCTGCCGGTGGCTGCCCATTCCTCTTCTCCCTCCACATTAAATTCCTCCCCCAATATCATACTTTCTATAAACAAGCTAAGAGAAAGTACTAGTCTCTTCCTTCTCTATTCCTTGCCCTCAACCTTCCTACACTGATATTGATGGGTCTCCTCACAATGACAATCCTGTTTTGCAGTCGGGCAATGGCCTAACTTCCACCCTCACAATTGTTGATGGATAGCCCAATAATCTTTGCTTGAAACGTCAGTGGGCTGGGCAATGTGGAGAAGCAAGAGTTGGTTTTTAATTTTGTCTATAAGAATCGTGTTGATGTTATGGCTATTATTGAAACCATGGTAAGGAGAGATAATGAGACTGTTAGATATTTCCTGATCTTTCGTATTTCCTTAATTACTTGATATTTCCTAATTTGGTTTATCAGTTACTGAATTTTAGGAAGTTATGGGCTGTTACTTTAGAGAGAATATTGCAACATTATGTTAGTGCTATTAGTAGTTGTAACGGGTCCTAAATTAAGGTTAGGTCAGTTTATGTAATCGCCTATAAAAGGCCGTTCAATTCTTAATAATAAAAAAGCAGCATTCAACACAATACTTTCTCTGTCTATTCTATCTTTCCTGACTCAAAGAAATCCTTCGACTGACAATTGTTATCAGCAGACTGACAATTGTTATCAGTGGTATCAGAGCGTTGATCCTATTTTTCTCAGATCCTGAGCGTAAACACGTGAGAGATTCACAAATCCAATGGCTGTCGAATCCAATTACGTGCAAGTCTATATTCCACGCTTTGATGGTCACTACGATCATTGGAGTATGTTGATGGAAAATTTTCTTCGCTCTAAGGAGAATTGGGGCGTTGTTAATGATGGAGTGCAAGAACCGGCGGAAAACGCAGTTCTGATAGATGATCAGAAAATAGATCTGGAGAGTAGAAGATTGAAGGATTTCAAGGCGAAGAATTATCTCTTCCAAGCCATAGATCGTTCCATCCTGGAAACTATTCTTTACAAAGATACTTCCAAGGATATATGGGACTCTATGAAGAAGAAGTATGAAGGCTCCAACAGAGTGAAGCGTGCACAGCTTCAAGCTTTGAGAGGCGATTTTGAGTCGCTAAGGATGAAGTATAAGGAGTCCGTCACCAGTTATTTCGGGCGAACGATGGAGATCTGCAACAAGATGAGAAATTATGGTGAGAAGATGACTGATGTCATCATAGTGGAGAAGATTTTGCGGAGCATGACGCAGAACTTCAACTATATTGTTTGTTCGATCGAAGAATCGAAAAACATTGATGAACTCCCTCTTGATGAATTGCAAAGTTCTCTACTGGTGCATGAACAATAGGTGAATAGGAGCTCTACAACAGAGGAGCACGCTTTGAAGGCATCTACCAACACCCAGTCCAACAACTTCAGAGGAAGAGGACGCGAAAGGGGTCGTGGTAGAGGAAGAGGAAATCGAGAGGATAGAGGAAACAGAGATCATGATTCCAGCAGGAATTTCAGGTCAAATGATGACAATTTCAGGCCCAATAATGACAGCAGTCAGGGCAAAGGCGGCAGAGGCCGAGATTTCGACAAGTCTAAAGTCGAATGTTATAGGTGTCATAAGTTTGGCCATTATGCATCTGAATGCTACACCAAACTGCACAAGGAGAAGGAGGAGAACTCAAAGTTTGCTGAAACAAAGGACTCAGAAACTCTGCTGATGACGATCCAAGATGGAAAGAAGTGTGAAGCAGGTGTTTGGTTTGTGGATACAGGCTGCAGTAACCACATGAGTGGAAGTAAGTCTTCTTTCTCTTATTTAGATGAAGATTATCATTCTACTGTAAGATTTGGGGATGAATCTTTTGTGAAAGTGATGGGGAAAGGAGATATCAGGATAAAAGCCAAGAATGGCTTTATAGAGAAAATTTCAGAAGTCCTGTATGTGCCTGACTTGAAGACTAATTTACTGAGTGCTGGCCAATTGCAAGAAAATGGTTATATTATCACAATTAAGTCAAATGCTTGTGAAATTTATGATCCTGTTAGAGGAGCTATTGCTCTTATTCCAATGAGTTCAAATAGGTTGTTCTCGTTAAAGATTGAAAGCATTCAATCTAGTCTGATGGCAGAAGTAAGTGAGTCATTGTGGTTATGGCACTTTAGATATGGGCATCTGAATTTTGGAGGGTTGAAGACTCTTCAGCAAAAGAATATGGTAACAGGTCTTCCAGAAATTACAGCTCCTACTCAGGTGTGTGAAGACTGTGTTGTTAGCAAACAACATCGGACTCAATTTCCCAAGGGGAAATCATGGAGAGCAAGTAAAGTTTTAGAGCTGGTGCATTCTGATATTTGTGGCCCTATAAATCCATCTTCTAATGGAGGTAAGAGGTATGTAATTACCTTTACTGATGAGTTTTCCAGAAAAATGTGGGTTCATTTCTTACAGGAAAAATCAGAAGCATTTAATGCTTTCAAAAGCTTCAGAGCTCTAGTGGAAAATGAAGCAGAAAGATCCATCAAGACACTTCGAACAGATCGGGGTGGTGAGTATTGCTCAAAGGAGTTTGAAGCATTTTGTGAAGAGAAAGGGATTCGACGAGAGCTTACAGCTACATATACACCGCAGCAAAACGGTGTGTTTGAGAGGAAGAACAGAACAATCCTCAACATGGTGAGAAGCTTGTTGACAAGAGGCAAAGTCCCAAAGCAATTCTGGCCGAAAGCGATAAACTGGAGTGTTTATGTTCTGAATAGAAGCCCAACCTTTGTTGTTCAGAACATGACACCAGAAGAAGCCAGGAGTGGTAGGAAACCAGCAGTAGATCACTTTCGGATTTTTGGATGCATTGCATATGCTCATGTTCCTGATGTCAAGAGGAAGAAGCTTGATGACAAGGCTGAGAAATGTGTCTTTCTTGGAGTAAGTGAGATATCAAAGGCATACAAGTTATACAATCCACTCACAAAGAAGATTGTGACCAGCAGAGATGTGACCTTTGATGAAGAAAACACTTGGGATTGGAATAGGCAGCAGCCTACCCAAGTCGTTTATGACAGTGACGCTGAAAGTTCAGCAAATGTCAGCCAGCCAGAAGAAAATGTCAGCCAACCAGAAGCAAATGTCAGTCCGACAGCAGCAAATGTCAGTCCGACAATTGCCCAGCCTAATCCAGCAGAAACTCAATTTATTCGGCGTGTCAGGAGAAGGCCGAATTGGATGAGAGATTATGAGGTAACTGGATTAAATGATGAGACTACTTATTTTGCTTTGTTTGCTGATTGTGATCCTATAAGTTTTGAAAGTGTTGTCAAAGAAGAAAAATGGCAAAAGGCCATGGATGCTGAGATTGATGCTATTGAAAGAAATGACACATGGGAGTTGTGCAATTTACCAGAAGGTCACAAGACCATTGGTGTGAAGTGGGTCTTCAAGACAAAGCTGAAAGAGAATGGAGAAGTTGACAAGTACAAAGCTCGCTTGGTAGCAAAGGGATACAAGCAAGAGTATGGGGTTGACTATACAGAAGTATTTTCCCCGGTGGCAAGGCATGACACAATCAGATTGGTGGTTGCATTGGCTGCTCAGAAATCTTGGCCAATTTTCCAGCTTGATGTCAAATCAGCTTTCTTACACGGATACTTGGAGGAACAAGTATTTGTTGATCAACCACCTGGTTATGTTAAATCTGAGAATGAGCATAAAGTGTACAGGTTGAAGAAAGCTCTTTATGGGCTAAAGCAAGCTCCAAGGGCATGGTATAGTCGCATTGAAGGCTATTTTTTGAAAGAAGGTTTCGTAAAGTGTCCTTATGAGCATTCACTTTTTGTCAAGATTGGAGACAAAGGTAAAATGCTCATTGTCTGCTTGTATGTTGATGATTTGCTATTTACTGGAAATTGTGATGTCATGTTTAAGGAGTTCAAGAGATCTATGATGAATGAGTTTGAAATGTCAGATCTTGGTATGATGCACTACTTTCTTGGCATAGAAGTAGTACAATCAGGTGATGGGATTTTTATGTTCCAAAAGAAATATGTGGGAGAAATATTAGAAAGATTTCAGATGCATGATTGCAATCCTGTAAACACTCCAGCGGAGTGTGGTTTCAAGCTACACAAAGATCATGAAGGAAAGAAGGTGGATAGCACACTCTACAAGCAAATTGTGGGAAGTTTGATGTATTTGACTGCCACAAGACCGGATATTATGTATGTTGTTAGCTTAATCAGTAGGTACATGGAGAATCCTACAGAAATGCATTTATTGGCTGCTAAAAGAATCCTACGGTACTTGCAAGGAACCAGAGATTTTGGCCTGAACTACAAGAAAGGTGACCTCACAAGTTTGTTGGGATTTACTGATAGTGATTATGCAGGAGATCAAGACGACAGGAAAAGCACTTCCGGGTATGTGTTTATGCTTGGTACATCTGCTATTTCTTGGATGTCAAAGAAGCAACCTATTGTCACTTTGTCAAGCACGGAAGCAGAGTTTGTTGCAGCAACAGCTGGTGCGTGTCAGGCCATGTGGCTAAGGAAAGTTCTTGAAGAGTTGAATTTCAAGGAGCCAGAACCAACTGAGATCTATTGTGACAACAGTTCAGCAATCAAATTGTCAAAGAATCCAGTGATGCATGGAAGAAGCAAGCATATTGATGTGAGAGTTTACTTCTTGAGGGATCTTAGCAAGGATGGAATAATTGATCTCATCTTTTGTCGAAGTGAAGAACAAGTGGCTGATATATTCACCAAATCACTCAAGAAGGAGTCTTTCATGAAGCTCAGGAAACTACTTGGTCTTTGCACCATCAAAGCTTTAAACTGATGTTTGCAAACTTCAGTTTAAGGGAGGATTTGTTAGATATTTCCTGATCTTTCGTATTTCCTTAATTATTTGATATTTCCTAATTTGGTTTATCAGTTACTGAATTTTAGGAAGTTATGGGCTGTTACTTTAGAGAGAATATTACAGCATTATGTTAGTGCTGTTAGTGGTTGTAACGGGTCCTAAATTAAGGTTAGGTCAGTTTATGTAATCGCCTATAAAAGGACGTTCAATTCTTAATAAGAAAAAAGCAGCATTCAACACAATACTTCCTCTGTCTATTCTATCTTTCCTGACTCAAAGAAATCCTTCGACTGACAATTGTTATCAACAGACTGACAATTGTTATCAGAGACTAAAATTTCCAAAGGTATCCTTCAGGGGTGGAAATTTTGCTCTAACCCCCACCTTGCCCATAATTGTCGGATATGGTTATGGTTGAAACCGACGAAAGCTTTTGTGCAACCTTTATCCTTCTTGAATCAAACTTATTCACTGCCGGATCAAGGTCTCAATCAATTTCACTCTACCTTTGTTTACGCTTTCAATGACACCCAAAGTAGGTGTTCTCCTTGGAATGATATGGCTAGCATTCACGCATTGATGGTTGGTCCTTGGGTTTTGCTTGGTGATTTCAATGTCACTTTTTCCCCTGTGGAGAAACTGGTATTTGCTCTACCTCCGGTACTATTGAGATATGTGACTGCCTGGATGCAACATGGTTATTCGTCCCTTCATTTACAGGGCGTGCGTATACTTGGAACAATCACCACACTCACAAGTCAAGACTGTGGTGCAAATTGGACAGAATCCTCATCAATGCTTATTGGGGAACCTCTTTCCCTAGTTCCTCTGCTCACTTCTGCTTTTTGGACACCTCTGATCATTCTCTCTTGAGTCTTGATTACTCGTCATCTTTCTTCGCATTGCAAACAAGCATTCAAATTTAGGGATGAGCATCAGTTTAAAACCGAACCAGAAAAATCGAACAGATCTGAAAATCGAAATTTGAATTTTGGTAAACCGAAAAACCGAACCCAACATACTCATTTAGTTTTTTTGGTTCGGTTTGGTTCTGAATCGAATTGAACCGACCGTTAATCTTAAATGGTACATACTGCGTATCGGTGTCACTCACAAGACAAAATTTTCCATATATATATATATATTTTGCAATCCAAAATTTATAGAGCTTAAAAAAAAACATTATTTATAAATTAGATCTAATTCAACCATTAATTAAATGTTAAAAGATTGAAGCAAATTATGAGAAGGATTAATTAAAAAATGGAAAGATGAAGTGTTGCCCCGCACGAGACACAAGAGATAAAGCGAAGTGAGAGGTTGGCTGGGTGCGATGCACAAATCAAAAGAGAAATGGGGTAGAAATTAAGGGTTTGTTGTATTTGTATAAAATAACCGGTTTAAAACGAACCGAAACCGAAATCTCAAAATATGTAAATCGAAAACCGAACCGAAAAACCTCGGTTCGGTTCAGTCCAAATTTATGGTTTACCCGAACACTGCTCAACCCTAATAATTCATGGACACTAGATGATGGGTTCATCGAGGTGGTTCAGGATACCTAGAATATGCTAGTGTCTAGTCACCCAAACTATATTCTTGCGCATAAGCTCAAACAACTCAAAAGGAAAACTTAAATTGCCACCCAACACATACATGGAGGCCCTTAGGTTCGCTACTGAATCATTGCGTATTGAGTTGGCTTCGCTACAAAAAGAGATTCAAGGCAATAAGTTTGAGGACAATCTACTATCACAAGAACATCTGAAAACCGAGGAGCTTTGTGCAAGTATGGAGAAGCTCAGAGAGACCTCTAAACATTAATTGAGCTTATCAAGGATTGTATTACTATGACCATGTTCTCGGTTAGTCTGGAAGGTTGCAACAAGGGGTTCTTCCCAGGTTGTAGAGGAATCAAACAAAGTTGCCCATGTCACCATACCTAAACCAGCTATCCGGCCAATTGAGTTTTACTCACGAGAAAATAAAACACAAAATTTCCATTAAATAAATAGTTTTTCATGTGAATTAATAGAATTACAGTCTTAGAACACCCACAAAGGAGAAATCCAAAAATTTCATTGTTAAAAATTAAATGAAAGTATATTAAAAAACTTTGAAACAATCAGAATTTTTTAAAATAAAGGGTTTCTCAAATTTAAAAATGGGTATGTACTTCAAGAGACTCCCTTTAGAAAAATCATAAACTTTGTCAGAAATTTTAAAATAATTTGTTTAATCTTTACTTTTTCAAAAGAAGAGAAACTACAAATTTCTATTTTGTGAATGCCCAAACATCTGTGCATAGAGTTGTTAAAACATGACCGAACCCATTTTACCGACTCGAACCGACCGAAAACTTTAAGACCCGAAATTATCGAATCTGAATTTGACCCGATAATGTGTGATAATGTGTGAGTCGAACAAGACCAACCAGAACTCGATCAGATTAACACTAAATGTGTAGTATTAGTAAAACTTACTAAAAATATATAATAAATGAGATATAAACACTTTTTTATATTTTAAAGTATCCCTACAAAAATCTTATTGTACTTATATCCTTTTTTAATCCATTAATTTTTAAATTAATATAATATAAATTAAAAAAACATAAAAAAATATAATTTGTACATATTTTTAATATATCTCAATATAAAATTATGATTTATACTTATATAAAAAAAAATTATTTAATTTTTTACGATTTTAGTTTATTGACATAGTTATAATAAAATTATATAGTTATAATAAGATTATTTAAGATTCAAAGGCTCAAACTTGCGAATATTGGTACTAAAAACTACTTGATGCTTTTGGCTCTTTGCATATTTAAGGAAGTTGGTGTATTAAAGTTTTAGATAAATATTAATAAATTCATTAAATATATTTTGAAGTTGATAAAAATTAGAGAGGAGACAAAATTCGAAAAATAATTTCTTGTTTGTTTCATACGTTATAGGGATAATATATAGTTTACAAAATTACCTTGTTAGACAAGATAACTATCTTATGCAAAGATATATGGAAAGATAAATACAAAATATTAAACTAATATCTAGAAGTTATAAAACTTTTTAGTTCAATCACTCATTATCATTTACAATTAATGAATGAAAAAAAATTCAAAAGTATCAAATTTCAAAATAAAATTTATAAATTACATATAAAAAATTTCTCTGAAAAAAACCTTTAGAAATAAATAAACGAATTTTAAAGTCTAAGAAAATTAAAACTTCAAGGGATGGAGTATGTAATAGTGGACTTCGTTGACTAGGTCTAACATAGAATAATCACACATTTAACACACAGCCTCGCTTCCTGATCCGAACAAATCACACGTACTCTATTCATGCCGAGGTAGACCAAGAAATTCAATGACATAAAATCCAGCAACTTGAAAATTATGTATAGAGGAAAGAGACATATAGATGAGTAATTAATTACCTCGTTTAGATTGTGGGCATTCCTCTGGATAGGTCTTATCAGGGCAATAACAAGTGAACCCGTCAAGTGTCGAATTAAACCCACACTCACCACCTGATCTCTCACAGGTGTTACACTTACTGTTGCCTACCACAAAGTAGTCCAACTCGAACCCTTTGTTTAAGGCCTCCGGAAGAGTTATCGAACCGCCCTCCAGAGCGCGCACACTTTCCAGGGGTATAGGCAGGACAACAAAACTCAAACACCGCGAAGCGAGCGACGGGTTCACCGTGTGTGTGGCGAAGTGCACGTCAATTTTGGTGTTGTTTACACTGCAAGAGTACTGACCCGACCAGCTCAATTGACTCCCCAAGTTTGTAGGGCAGCCGTAGAGAATCGTCAAGAAGCTAATGCTAGTGTCCATGGTGAAATTTGCCAGATTGAGCTCCGTGATGGAGAGATTATTGAAGTTGTCGGTGAACATCAATGGAGGGCAGAGGCTATTCCAGAAAGCGGCTGATGCGACTGTGATGGCGTGATCTTGTGGGTCGGTGCCCACGAGCTGAAGGTCGTGTGATGAAACCGTGATGATGGGGTTGTTGTTTATGCACTTGAGCTCGAACCCGGGTTTCCCGCAGTAGCTTCCTCTGTTGATTCCCCAGAAGGGATACTTGAGCTGGCCAAGCACACGCGGGTCAGCGCCGCACTTGAACGGCTGGCTGCAGTTGGCGTAGAGCGGCTCGTGTTGAGAGGAGCAGAGGAAACAGGGGATCAGAGTCATGAATATTGTGATGGAAAGGGCCTTCATTTTTTAGAAGCAAGTCAGAACAAGTGATGAGAGTGAGATATGTCCTGGAATTGTAGATTGAAGTAAGATATGTCAGGAAATTCATAGACTTGGAGGACTATTCCAAGTTGACCTCTTCGTAATATGTGATTTTGTGTTTGTAGACAACATTTGGCATTATCCTTCAATTAATCAATGGACAAGACTTCTTGGTCACGCCGGTTCTTGTAGATTGAAGTAAGATATGTCAGGAAATTCATAGAGTGTTGTTTATGAACCGGTCCTAAAAACACCGCTTCTTGGTCACGCCGGTCCAAGGAATTGACGATTTTTGTCAAATTTAGATAATGGGTCGTGAGCCTACAAAGAATTGGAGTTATGTTCCAACTTTAGACGTGAGATGGTATTTTAACATTTTTCTGTCGGGCTTAACTCGGGTTGGCTAGGTTCAGAATTAATATTGAACTAATTTTTTTAATTTAATATTCTTAGTTTTTTTTTAATTGTGGGATTTGTTTCAAGGTATTGAAGGGCTTTAGGGTTAGAGAGGATTATAATATTTTTCCGAGTCAATTATTTTTGGGATAGGTGAACCAGATTGATGTTGGATTATGGAGTCTGATGGATTGTACACCGAATGCCCAACTTCTAGTGAGAGTCTTTTGGGCCCGCCTGTACAACAGTGTAATGAGTCTAATTAGGGTTTCATTTATTAGCTTAAATACCTCATTGATTATTGTATTACAATAGTAAGAAAAAACTCTGGCTTAGTAGTGCCTCCAGACGTAGTCATATTCTGTGACTAACTGTGTAAATAATCTTTGTGTTCTTTGTTTTGTTTTTCTCTCGTTATTGCGATCAGATCCTAACAACTGAAACAAGGAGATTTGACATTGTCCTTTAATTTGAGAGATCGTAGATTGAAACAAAGCAGAATGCATGCTATGTGGGTGAGTCAGATACATGCTTCATTGATAAAATATTATAAGAAATGTAGTTAGCCAAGACCACCATGAGCGATAAACAAAACTCGATCCAAATGAAGTTAATTAACATATGCATAATTACATAGAAATTCATGGCATGATCAGATCCTTTAGTTTATGTACCAAATCAAAATTGTGCTATTTGTTTTTGTAGGAATAGAATATTGACACTCTTAAGTTAAAATCTAGGTTCAATAAGAGCAAGGAAGCTGCTTGTATACTGCCTTTTCCTTATGTACATTCATCTTATCTTTCTCCATCATTTATTCCTTGCCGGAATTTTCAGCACTCAATTTTTGTTTGGTGTCTTTTACGGGCAAGAACATTCAATAATAGCGACACCAACAGTACTCGATATACTGATTTGAAAAGAAAGCTACAGGCTAATTGAAGTGGACTTGGATGTCTTGTTCTAATTAACTACAAGTACTACGTACGAACTACTCCGTAGTAAATTAGGCAGGGAAATGAATAGGGTGATGGGTGAGTGCCGAGTGCACAATTGTTCTAATTATTTTATCTGATTTATTCGTTTATGGCAAAACTTATCATCCATATCTAGTTCACCTCTCATTTGTTAATTTTTCGGCTAGGTCAGGTGAAGAAAATGAATGTGTTTTCTTTTTTCCTAGTCCAAATTTACAATGATTTTACAAATATATAGTAAGGAAACAAATTCCACGTAATCTGCTGATCAAAATTGTATCAATTTCTTCTTATCTCTTACTCCTTAATTCTCTCTACATTATCACAAGATAATTGAGAGAGTATTTACCTTGCTTAATTTCAGCTTCATTGTACGTTTCCTAACTAGAGCATATAAGTTACTGATGTACTGCTATGTGAATATAACTAAAGATTATTCAATTTCTTCCATAGCGTTAGTTTCTGAAACCTTATAAAAACACATTCATCTTCAACATACCTCGTGACAAACCAAGAAGAATAAGGGGGCGATAATCAAATCGTTTCCAAAACATTGGATCCATGGGAGAAATCCAATCATCCTCTCTTCCTCCATCGTTCAGATCAGCCAGGAGTTGTCCTGGTGACACAACCATTGATGGAAGACAACAATACAACCCGGTCTCAATCCATGACCATGGCGCTAACTATCAAGAATAAGAAGGGCTTCGTAGATGGCACTTTGCCCAAACCGAAGGAAAACGCCGTTGAACAAATTCAATGGGAACGATGCAACACATTGGTCAAGACATGGTTGCTTGGATCCATGTCAAAAGATATCTCAAATAGCGTCATTCACTGTACAGACGCAAGAGGTATGTGGCTCGATTTGAAAGAGCGATTTTCTCATACAAATACTGTTTCTTTGTTTCATATAGAAAATGCTATTCACGGCTGTGAACAAGGAACAGATTCAGCCACAACATACTTCACTAAACTCAAGAGTTTATGGGATGAGAAGGACACTCTTTGTGCCTTCCCTCCCTGCTCTTGTGAGGCTGCTGCAGAGATCAAATCCTTCATAGAAACTCAAAAGACTATGAAGTTCCTGATGGGTTTGAATGAAAGCCATGCTCAGACCCGGAGTAATGTTGTAGGATCGTACTTGTTAGTTATCGAAGGAACTGGGAGTCCAGTTCCTAAGCAGCGGAATAAGTAAAACAGTAGCAGATTCAAGGCAAGTTCCTTAGAGTGAGAACCTTTGATAACCAACTAGTTATCCAGGATAAAACCCACTACCTCTCTTGCAAGAGGATTTCAAAGTCTACTTCTTGTATTAATACTTCGGTTACAATCAACTAGAATAGAACACACAGATTTAAGTCTTAGACACACTAAAGACTCTCTACCTAGTTCAACCTAACCAAGTAACAACAAGCAAGCAACTTACTTAGTTCTTCTCCAAAGAACTCGGCACAAATCCTTCACAGCACTCGGAAATCTTCAACTTCGTGAAAATGTGTGTTGATGAGAGAGTTTCAATTATTTTATTTATATGATTAAATCACTGGAGGAAGCAAATCTCCAATAACCGAATCACACAAATAAAATAACCAAAAGTAATCGTTAAAGATAACATTTGTTACCAAATATAATCTTTACCGATTTTACATATTTTGTTTCCATAAATATAATCTTTTAAACTCCTAAAATATATGGAAACGAGATAAGATCACATAGTTCTCTCTCATAACTAAAGATCTACCCTAGCAGCTCGCCGCCGCCCTTCACAGATTTATCCAAGTGTTTCTGGCGTCTGCGAGCTTCAGTTCCTTCCGCCAGTTCCCAAGTCTGGCGTCAGTGATTCTGTCTTGTGCTTTCCAATTCCTTAGTTCCCTGTTTGTCACACTAATGGAAATATTAATAGCAAAGGTGTTTGTCATTATCAAAACTAGGAAAACTAAGGAAGGGAACTAGGTAGGGAACTGGAGTTCCCAAATGTTCACTTCCTAACAAATGTCATCGGAATGGATCCACTCCCAAGCCTAAATAAGGCATATTCTATGGTTCTTCGCCAGGAGAAACAAGTGGGAATATCAAGTAAGGGAAGTTCTCCTACTGAAGCTTCTGCCTTTGCTTTTAAAAGAGTCGGGCGTGATCCCCGTTCAACAGATGGAGAATCAAAGTTCTGTGAGAAGTGCAACATGAAAACCACAACACCAAACACTGCAGGGCACACCTTAAGTGCACATATTGCAATGGTAAGGGTCACACTGTTGATTATTGTTGCAGTAAGAAAATAGCCATGGAAGGGGAACAGCCAAAACCAAATACCAGGTATGCTAATAATGTTAAAGATGGTTTTCCACTGTCGCAATCTGAATGTCAAAAGAGGATAGATCTCCTCACCAAGATGAAAACCATGGCAACAAATTCTAGCGACTCTCACCAAATGCTCGAAATGACGAATCAAACCTCAGCAAATTTCGTGGGTAACATTCCTAACTATGACGAATTTTCAGGTAAAGTGTTTATAGTTACATATAATAACAAAAGCACTACTTGGATACTAGATAGCTGAGCTAGCGATCATATAGTTTGTGATGATAATTTCCTCTCGGATAAACATACAACTCAAAATCGAAAGGTTCGGTCACCTGATGGACATACTGCTAATGTGTCTCATATAGGACAAGTTGCTTTTAGTTCATATTTTATTCTCCAAAATGTCCTTTGTGTCCCTTTATTTAACTTAAATCTCATATCTATTAGCAAACTTGCATTGGACTCCTTTTATATCACTATCCTTTTTAAACAACTTTGCTTTATTCAGGACCTACGATCGGGGAAGATGATTGGGACGAGAGATGAAAATGAAGGGTTATACTACCTTAATGTGCCAAGGAAAGAAATTTGCAATGCAGTGGCTACCGCCATCCATGATGATTTGTGGCACCAAAAGGCTTGGACACCCTTCTAGCAAAGTACTATCTCTATTTTCGTTTTTGAAGAATAAATCTTTACTCAACAATAATTGTTCTATTTGTCCTTTGGCTAAGCAAACTAGAAACTCTTTTCCTTTGAGTACTACTACTAGCAATTCATGTTTTGACTTTATTCACGTGGACATTTGGGGTGGTTATATCATTCCATCCTATACTATACTGGAGTATGATATTTTTTTAACTATAGTTGATGATTTTTCTCGTTGCACATGGGTTTACCTAATGCATACCAAATATGAGGCCCGTAATCTACTCTTCTATTTTAATTTTGTCAATATGATTGAAAATCAGTTTGAAAGGAGGGTCAAAATAGTTCGTAGCGACAATGGATCCGAATTTAAATGCACATATTTTTACTACTCCAAGGGGATTTTACACCAAACAAGTTTTGTCGACACACCCCAACAAAATGGTATTGTTGAACGTAAACATCGACACCTACTTATTGTAGCTCGTGCTCTACTTTTTCAATCGAATTTACCAAAATGTTTTTGGGGGGATGCCATTCTCACTGCTACTTATCTTATAAACAGGACACCAACCACCTATTTTACATGGAAAAACTCCCTTTGAAAAACTATTTCAAAAAGCTCCAAATTATTCTCATTTTTGCATTTTTGGGTGTCGTTGCTTTGTGTCCACACATGCATCTCGGCCTAGCAAATTTGATCCTCGATCTATAGAGTGCATATTCCTTGGTTACCCAAACGGACAAAAAGGGTATAAAGTTTATAGCCTTATAGAAAAGAAGCCTATGACCTCTTGTGACCTCGTCTTCTTCAAAACCGAATTCCCTTACAAAACTCCCACTCCACCAAACCATTCTAACCTAACGTAGAGTACCTTATTTCCTAACACTACTGCCTTACCATATGATGACCTTGATGAGCACAAGTCAGACAACCCATATCCTACTAATGAACCATCTCCTTCCGCTGATCTACCACATCTCTTGATAAGGTGTTCTTTGTCAAAGATAAGATCACCACTTCCCAAACCCACTCCTTTTCCATCGTAGGCAAGAAGTTCATGTGCAAGGACATGGGGTTTGAGAACACCGCTGGTGTCGCTAACCACCAGGCCGTCGCCCTAAGGGCCGACGACGAGAATCAGGTGTGATATGTAAGAAATTCATGACCCAACAAGTATGGGCTTGTGGGTATTTCGAACATCTCATTATGTGGCCCATATGACATATTAGGTTTAATTAAGGAACCACTGATTTGATAAGATTCGGTTACAACTAGAAGATATTATTCTCTATTATTTAAAGATATTATGTATTATTGATCAACTTTAATGGAAGGTTGAGATCTTATCTTTAGAGGATTTCGGCCCCTCTCTCTGCCTATAATAATAATCCAAAATTCATCATTAGGGTTATGTTAATGTAACACAACTAAAGCATAGGCTAAGAGAGAGAAGGCGAATTCCAAGGTCTGCGTTTTGCTCCAACAGATTCTCATCCTCTTCGTCCTCTCACAATCACGATGTCTAACGGTATGTCTTTATGCCTTTGTGATTAAGCGTATGATCAAGATCCTAAATCGTAATCATGTTAGGATTAATGCTTACGAATTAATGTTTATAGTTTACATGATATCCATCCACTTTCGATATGGAATGGACTTATATTCTAACAAATAGGGATGAAAAATGGGTCGGGTGATGGATGGATGAAGCACGTTCATCACCCGTCCGTTAACCTTTTCGGGTGCACCCATTCGTCATCCGTCGGGTGGGTTAAAATAACAATTTAATATAACTTATAATATTATTTTTTTGTATTTTAAGACATGTATAAAAAAGTTCTTGTTAATATTATAAGTAAAATTATATAAATAGGTTATAAAAGAGTTTTGTTAACCATATGCAATATTTGAATGAAAAATGAGAACAATTGATCCGCTCTACTTTGTAGTGCGTAACTAGGAGTTGTTACCGGAGTTTTAGGTACCGTTTGTATGGGTTTAGAACACAATATAGGAGAATGGAGTTGTGGAGAAGAAGTGTTGATTTGGTGGTTTTAAGAGCTTAAATGAAGACTTATTGAAGATGGAGGCGAAGCCACAAGAGAAGACCACAAGCGGACAGAAGAAGAGCAACATGAGCTTTTCCGCGGTCGCGGAAATACATGCCGCGGTCGCGGATATCACCAGAAGCGAAGAACGTACATGAACTTTTCCGCGGTCGCGGAAGACAAGCCGCGGTCGCAGCTACTGTTCACATGCGCGGAGCCGGGATTTCGTTTCGTCCGAAGTTTTTTTTTTTTTCTTTTATTTCCGTTATTTCTTTTTAGGATATTGTTTTCCTATCTTTTGGAAACTATGTTTGCTAGGTTATTTTACATCTTTTAGTAGCAGCCTTTTCATTATTGAAGTTATCAATTATCGTTCAGTTTTTCCCTTAGAGTTTTATGCTTTGAAGACTATGAACAACTAAGCAACTATTGCTTAGTCCGACGATTGAAGCCTTCGTTTGTATTTGGTTGTGAGATTATAACTCTATTTCCTTTCCTTTGATTATATTGATTATCTTTGTGCTTCATCCCATTGATTCTTGCTGTTTTGACTAGTCTGATCATCTAGTTGATATTAGTGATTGTCTATTGCTAGGGTTTGGATATTTCTAGTTGAAATCCCTTATCTTGTGTAGCAAACGCAATTTACAGGAACTAGTTGTGAATGTTTATTGTGAAGATAATTGATTACATGTCGAGTACTGACTAGTTGTTAAGTATTGCATGTATCCTGGTTAATTCATATGCTTACTGCTGCCGTTAGATTGAATCTTGATAGTTTCTTGATTGTTTAATGGTAAGTATTTTCAGGGCTAGTTGACCTGTCTATATACATAAGATCGGGACATGAATATTCATTGGTAGGAATTGGAGATAATCTAGGATCAACCAATCAAACTGAAGTGTGGATATTTGTCTGGCTAAGTTACTTCTCACCCATTGATTACACATTTTGCTTTGATTTACTTTGTTTACGTGACACAAACTAAACCCCCTCTTTTTTGTTACTCTTGGCATACATCTTTGCACTTAGGAAGATTGCTTACCTCCCTGTGGGATTCGACCCTTGCTTGCCTACTATACTTAGTTAGGTTTTTAAGGTTTACTTTGATAGGCATCACGACTTTAGCCTCATCAACAATATCGACAAAGTGAAGTTACATGTGATTTTTTTTACTAAGGATACACAATTATATATTTCGGGTGAATACGGTCGGGTGATGGGTGAAAGACCTTCAATGTCTTTGTTACTGATTGCTTTTCCCCTTCTTTCTCTTGTTGTTCCTTCTGATGGACCGCGCTATGCTAGAATAGCTCTGAACGCGTGGTTTGACCGTGTTCATTGTTTCGTCCTACTCCAACCAACGAGCGATCCCCTTGCTCAAATTGCACCCAACCATGAGAAGATCGTGATGATCATTAATTTAACGTGATGTCACTCGCCCAATGAAACAAAGCCACGGCTCAACCGCCATTGGATGCCGCCTTACTCGCGTGCGACACGTCACTCCATACAAGTCACCGTTGGCTGACACGTGTCTGCTCTTTGCCAACAATCACAAGCAGGACTCGAACACTATAAATAAGCTTGAGATCGCATTTTAAAGGGAACCTTTTGTTGGATCGCCCATTTTTGGAAAGAAAACGAGAGGTATGTGTATGGTTCTCGTATCAAGATTTGTTGAAATGTAATCGCTATTAGAGATATCACGCCGATTATGAATAAAATGTCTTCTTTTCAAGTGTTTTGTCTAATATTATGGAGATCGCGTTCTTGTTGAGGGATAGTCTATGTCGCGGCGAATTCTTATTTTAGCAGCTCAAACGTACGGGAACCATCACTAATTAATCTTCATATACTTAGGCAGTTTCAATGTAAGATGGACTTCGGTCCAAAAACTCTAATTAATTAAGATGTTGTGGCAGCAGTAACCAATAGTTGAAGGGTTTACATCGTCCATAAAATAATTTGCTTTATTCTTTACTAACAATCAGTCGTCCTAAATCGATTGTCTTTGTCCTCCTTCTAGTGAAAGCTACTGGTGCATGATGTAAACAATCGATGCCTCAATGGTGCATTTAGATTATCCAATTCTCTGACATCTTCACATAAAATTAACCTATCTCGATCAAAAGACAATTATATTAATAAATTTAAACCGATATATATAAGTATTGTAGACTACAAAAGAGATCCAAATACATATAATCAATGATAGTTTACCGTGAGGTGGATATATACTTGCATCATCGACAATCGGGAATCCTCATTCACATCTTTAACTTAATAATTATGCGTACTTCTCTCATTTCTTACATGCTCCACTACCCTCCACATTTCTAATTTTTTGCCTTTATCTTACAAATGTATTGCATTTTAATAATGTCTTTTTTGTTATACTTTAGTTATTAATATTCATTAATATATCGTTTTATTTATTTGGTCTGGAATATGTATCGTTTTATTAGTCATGTTGACTTTACATATTCCTAGACATTAATATCATTTTAATTAAAATATATTAGTCATTAATTCCTATTCTTATTAAATACGGAGTAATATAAATAATTGGTGACTCTGCATTTTCTTAAACCTTGTTACATTTTATATAAAAGTACATTAGTTATTTTATCGATACTTGCTTACTCTTCTTAGCGAAATTATAATTCATAACTTCTTCCTTGTACATTTTATATGTGAGAGTGAGTACATGTCTATTATTTCGGCTTCCATCCCTGATTATTTCCTCTAGACCAACACCAATGAGGCCAAATTTAGTATATATACATGATGAGTGTAAAATGAATATGTATAAAATAGAACAATAAAAATCATCCTTAACCAAAATAACAACACACCTACCTAAAACGATTTAGTACAAAAAAGAAACTAAAAATACAAACCTAATTGAATTTATGCTACCAATAGTTGAAGGGTTTACATCGTTCATAAAATAGTTTGCTTTATTCTTTACTAACAATCAGTCGTCCTAAATCGATTGTCTTTGTCCTCCTTCTAGTGAAAGCTACTGGTGCATGATGTAAACAATCGATGCCTCAATAGTGCTATTAGATTATCCAATTCTCTGACATCTTCACATAAAATTAGCCTATTTCGATCAAAAGACAATTATATTAATAAATTTAAACCGATATATGTAAGTATTGTAGACTACAAAAGAGATCCAAATACATATAATCAAGGATAGTTTACCGTGAGGTGGATATATACTTGCATCATCGACAATCGAGAATCCTCATTCACATCTTTAACTTAATAATTATGCTTACTTCAGTGACCTTGTCTTTTTAAGATGTTGCTCACTATCTTCCAAGCTTCACTATATGGTTTTCTAAAGCTAATTTCCATGTTGAAGAATGAGATGATGGATGCCCAGAGCAAATGAACGGAATACCACCGTTTTTGCCCTTTTATAGATGAAAATGTTACTTGGAAAGTGAATCCATTTTGACATATAACTGTTTAGACATCTTGATTATAATTTGTTTTCAACCATTCACTGTGTACTAAATACGGGAGTTACGTGTAGTAATTGGATAATATTAAAATAAGAGTAAATGAGAGCAAAATAAAACATATACAGTATGTAGTAACTATCACTAATTGAGATTTATGTTAAAAAATGAGTCATAACCTAAAGAGTAGTCCGTACGTAGATGCAAGATTTAGTTAAAAAAAGTGTGTGAGGGGAGGGAATAATTACTTACAAATAGTGCTCATTTTTATATATACACATAATTATGCTATGGTATATTAAAATAAACAAAGAAAAATTAAATTACTTAAATTATAAAGTAATCTATAATTATACTTATGTATTTTATATTGGTTTATAAACCCTATAGTAAAAACCGATCGGAAAATATAACATATTATATACTAAGGGTGATAAATTAATCCTACAGGCAAACTATAATTTTAGACCTATTTAAGCCTTTGATTTTGTCTTTAAAAGTTAGCATTTAATGATCTAAAATGCTAATTTTTAAATATATATAGATGGCTTATAAAAGCGGACTGATCTAACATAGAATAGTCATACAATATAACGTATTGTTAGCAAGGATGTTCTTTCCTTTGTGCTTAGTATTTTGAATGGTGCCCCTATGCCCTCTCAAATCAATCATACTTCCCTCTCTCTTATTCCTATGATTGATCTTCCAAAGTGTATGACTGATCTCAGGCTAATCAGTTTATGCAACATCATCTATAAGATCATCTCCAAGTGTATTGCAAATTGAATGAAGACTTTGCTAAGTGATTGTATCAGCCACAACCAAAGTGCATTCATTTCTAGAAGGTCAATCACTGACAATGTTGTGGTTGCTGCTGAATGTTTCCATTACATTAAGAGGAAAAAGAATGAAAAGAGAGGTTTCATGGCAATTAAGCTCGACATGGCAAAAGCTTTTGACAGGGTTGAATGGAATTTCTTAAAGGCAATTATGCTTCACATGGGGTTTCATGGAATCTAGATTGATCTAGTCCTTAAGTGTGTTTGTTCAGTTTCATTCTCTATCCTGCTTAATGGCTCCCCGACTCAATCTTTTGTTCCTTCAAGAGGATTAAGACAAGGGGATCCTCTCTCTCCTTGTCTCTTTCTTTTTATCATGGAAGGTCTTTCAAGTGTTTTTCAGACTTCCCTTGATGGTGGTCAGATTCACGTCCTCAAAGTTGCTTCTACTACTTCTTATATTTCTCATATGCTTTTTGCTGATGACTGTCTCATTTTTGGAAGAGCCAATCTGGTTGAGGCAACAAAAATCAAAGATCTTCTTCACTTATTTGAGTTGGGTTCTAGACAACAAGTCAATGCTTTGAAGTCCCAGATCTCTTTTAGCCAAATGTGGAGCTAAAGTGAAACCATTTTCAGTTCTAGTTACTTTAACACCTAGAATCACATCAGCTTCACCTAAGTCTTTCATATGAAAACAAGAGGACAAAAATAGTTTGGTCATATTAATGACATTAATGTGTGTCCCAAAGATAAGCATGTCATCAACATATAGACATATAATCAAATAATCGGCAGCAAACCTTTTTGAGTAAACACATGCATCAGATCCATTGACCTTAAAACCAAAGCTAAGAATAGTCTTATGAAACTTTTCATACCATTGCTTTGGTGCTTGCTTTAACCCATAAAGTGACTTCTTGAGTCTGTATACCTTGTTCTCCTGTCCTGGAACTATGCACCCAAGTGGATGTTTCATACAAATTTCTTCATAAGATCACCATTTAAAAATGCAGTCTTAACATTCATCTGATGTACTAACAACTTGTAGCTAGAAGCTAAAGCAAATAATGCACGCATGGTAGAGATCTTAGTTACAAGAGAATAAGAGGCAAAGAAGTCAATCCCGTATTTTTGTATCTTAAGTTTCTTTTTAAAGATCCACTTACATCCAATGGCCTTGTTTCCCTTAGGAATGTCAACTAGTTTCCATGTGTGATTAGACATAATAGATTTTATTTCACTTTTAATTGCATCTTTTCAAAAACTAGCATCCAATGAACTCACAACTTCATCATATGTCTTAGCATCATCCTCTAGCATATGTACACTAATGAATGTATCATTCAATTCATCATAATCATTGAGTTCAATCAAGAAAGCAGTCACAAAATCAGGACCAAATAGTCCCTTTTCTTTGCCTCTTACTCTTTATAGGTTCAATTTCATCAATTGGCATGGAAGGTAAATTCATGGATGAAGATGCAGCAACACTAGTCATAGAATCAATTTGCATATCATTTTTCTTTTAAAGGAAATATATGCTCAAAGAATTTAGCATCACAGTATTCACACAATGAACAATCATTCAAACACATGAATCGATAAGTTGCATTGTTTTTAGCATAACCAATAAATACAACATCAAAAGTTTTGGATCTGATTGCATCAACTTTAAAAGCATGCAATCCCACTTAAGCTAGACACCCCCCACACTTTCAGAAGTTTCAAATTAGGTGAATGTCATTTCCATAACTCATAAGGTGTCTTGTCTAGCTTTTTATGAGGAACTTTGTTGAGAATATGGTTAGTAGTCAATAAAACTTCACCCCACACGTTATCAGGCAAACCAGAATTAGAAAGCAAAGCATTCATCATTTCTTTCAAAGTTCTATTTTTCCTTTCTGCTATACCATTTTGTTGTGGGCTGTATGGAGCTATAAATTCATGAATGATACCATTGTTCTCACAGAATTCCTTCCAAGAGTTGGTGATGTATTCACCTCCTCTATCAGATCTAATCCTTTTGATTTTTCAATTCAGTTGGTTTTCTACTTATGCCTTATAACTGTAAAACACATTTTCAGCTTCATCCTTGGATCTCAATAAATACAATTTGGTGTATCTAGAATGGTCATCTACAAAGGTGATATAATACTTTTTACCA
This sequence comes from Rheum nobile, assembly GCA_027886185.1. Taxonomy (NCBI): domain Eukaryota; kingdom Viridiplantae; phylum Streptophyta; class Magnoliopsida; order Caryophyllales; family Polygonaceae; genus Rheum; species Rheum nobile. The sequence goes on along the minus strand of WOAB01000531.1, from coordinate 2,305,866 downwards.
CCTCTGCTTTTGGTGTTTCTAAATTCTGCTAAGTCTGAATGGACTAATTCTAACAACTCAGCTGTCCTTTCATTAATAGAATTAAAAGGCTTTCTCTTGTATTTAGCTTCAACACACACACTGCAATTTTCATGACCATCTTTTGCCAAATTCGTAATTAAACCCATTGCATGCAAACGATTGATAAATTTAACATCTAAATGTCCAAGTCTAGCATGCCATAAATCCAAAGACTCGATGATATAAATAGAAGAAGAAACATTCTCATTATCAATCAAAGTCTCAAGCACATACAAGCATCTAGACCTATAGCACTTTCCTACGAATTCACCATTCTTAGATAAGACTATTTTACCAGCTTCAATCACTTGGTTTATGCCAACAATTTCAAGCAAACCAGATGAAATCAAGTTCCTACACAAAGAAGGTACATATAAAACATTATGCAGTAAAAGAGACTTTCCTGAAGTTAGCTTTAGAGACACCTTCCCTTTCCCAAGGACTTGAGAGACACTTGAGTTTCCCATATAGACTTGGTCTATTTCAGCAGCTTCCTCAAACTCAGCAAAGAGCTGCCTCTCAACACAAAAATGCTTGGTTGATTTAGTGTCCAATAGCCATTTCACCTTTTCAAATACATGGTTTGCTTCGATGATCATAGCTATTAGTTGGTCGTTTCCTTCAACAAGGTTGGCATGCGGCTTGGGCTGATCTCCATTAGGCTTTGGGACGTTCTTCTGGTTGTCAGCCCTACAGTAGCATTGGAAAGCACGATGTCCCAGCTTCCTACAGATGTAACAACCTTGCTTGGACTTGTCAGAAGGCTTTCCATGCTTCTTGAAATTAGGACCCTTCTTGTTTTGCCCCTTGTCCTTCTTAGGTCAAGCAATAGAGTCCTTTTTGAACCTGACAGCATTGGTAGAAGACACCACAAGATTAGCCTTAACCGAATTATCAGAAATTTTGGGAGCAGGCTTATCCTTGAGGTGATTCACCTCTTCAATCTTCATGTGGTTGACGAGTTCAACTAGGGGCAGATCCTTCTTCTTGTGCTTCAGATGGTTACGATAGCTGGCCCAAGAATCAAGTTGCTTCTCGATCAGGAAATTTGCATGCAGAACCTCGCACATCTTCATCCCCTCAGCCAGGATGTCAGCCACCAGATTCTCGTACTCATGGACTTGAGCCATGATAGGCTTTTCGTCCACCATCTTGAACTACATGAACTTCCCGCACACGTACGTTTTCTTTCCAGCATCATTGGTAGAATATTTAGTCTCCAATAAATCCCACATCACCTTTGCATATTTGTGGGTAGCCAATAAATCAAAAATAGGGTTTGTAACATGACTGAGCAGATGACCACGAACAATTTTATTATCAGATTCGTATTTTTAACGGTCTAGTCAACTACAACATTCGAAGTACCTTCCTGAGATGCATATCCATTCATCCCTGGAGTGTTGGGAACGACACTAGTGACCGGATCAGGAGTCGGAGGAGTCAGTGCAGCAAGAGTCGGGGCCGGTTGCAGAAGAACATAATCGACCTCCAATTGCTTGAAGAAAATCAACATCTTTTGGGACCACCTCTTGTAGTTTGTTCCGTCCAGAAGTTAAAGCTTGGACATATCCAACAGCGGCTTGAAGTACGATATCATCTCCATTCTGGATTCTCAAAAAAAACAATTCTAGCTTGTTAGTATGAAACCAGAATTGAACCAGATGAGACCTTACGAAATTTGAGTGTAGGGCCGCTTTGAAATCCGCTAGAAAACTCGAACGAAAACTTGTTGCGTCGCGGTATCGAATTCGCTGCCTTAGAAGCAATTTTGCCCTGACCCACCGAAGCTTTGTCAGATTGGCATCGCCCCCCAAGGTTCACACAACATCCTCGATCGCGGGCTCTCACCAACGAAGGACTGGAATCAGTCGGGTATGCTCAGAACGGAAAAACAATTTTTTTTGGAAAAGAGAGTTAATTTTTATTCTAAAAAATCTAGAAAGCTCCTCTACTTAAAACGTTTGTTTCTAGTAATTGCAGAGAGTTACTCTAGAGAAATCGTGGGTTAAACTGCTAAAATTATGGGGCAGTTACAATAGAGTTAAAACGTTCAAACAAATTAAAACAAATCAAAAGAATCGGAAACGTAATTAATTTACGTTCTGAAACTTTAAAGACTCATAAATTAATGTGACTTGTAAAATAGGACCCACTCACCCATGTGCCACGAACACGGACCGAAACCGGACGAACGGTGGTGGCGGTGCGCTCTAGGGGGATACCTTTCTAACTCAACTAACCCATTGAAGTAAACCCCCAAATATATACTACCCCCTTTACTCCAAACGTTTCGATGTGGGAGAGCAAAATATGCTCAAACCCCACTTTTGCTTTTGAAAAGTTTTGAACTTCCAACATCATTTACTTGTTTCAGGCGATGTCTCTTATTGATCTGTAGGCGTTGTGTTTGCTGGGAACCCTTCTCTGGAACATTCCCTCGAAAGGCACTGAAGTTGCTGACAAGAAACTAAACACTCCGAGATAGTGAGTCCGCAAATTGTCCTCTGCAGATATGGGTTCCTCTTTGTGGACGTTGATGTAGATGACTCCACATCCATAGATCAATCATAGGCAATAATAACTTGATATAGGTTTGAACCGCTTGTGAGCTTTCCGAAATCAATATTTCACCCCTAGCATAGCCTTAGGGAATCCACGAAATTTGAAGTGAGATAAGAGAAACCAACCCAATTATGATCTAGGCTATCAGAAAGGAATTGAATTATAGAGTACATGTAATAACGATGTATGACTTTAGATAGATCCGATCTTATGAGTGATCACATCGTCTCACCCCCAAAAGCCTTTATATGGGTAGTGGGGGCTTTCTAAAACGAATTTACAGAAATTTAGGGAAGTTTTCAGCATTTACTAGGAGGTTACCAAGTGGTTACAACCGCTCCTCTGGCAGTTACCATCTCAGGAAACTGTCTCGAGCTGTTATCGGCGGTTTACAAGGGAGTTACATAAGTCATGGTGGTTACAAGAAGTTACAAATGCAGTTGGACAACAGTTACAAGAACGTTCTCAATTTAACCATGTGGTTAGAGTGATCAGATCAACCAGCCATCTGTACAATTCCCTATATTGTTCCTTCAAAAGGAACAAACAAGCAAAGTTCCCTCCAAGGGTACTTGCTCTTTACATGTAACAAATCCTTATTGTTTCCCTCCAGAACTCTAGTTCGCTTATACACGTGTGTACTCCACACCCCCAAACATGTGTTATAACGAAATGAGGGTGATTGTGCCCATGGATGTTGGGATATGGGGTGACATTGCATGATTCTCCAGAACTCTAGTCCGCTTACACACATGTTGGGATATGGGGGTGACATTGCATGATTATGGAATCAGATTAAATCCTTGCAATCAATCTTATTCAGAAACAACTCTTCGATCATCATCCATTAGCTAGCCTAGTGAGGTTGTGCCAAAGCTTTATTAGTAGAAACTGGCATGTCCATTTTTGTCATATTTATCGTGAGGCGAATCGTGTTTATGATCACCTCATATCTATTGCTTTTAATTTTATTCTAGTTTTCATGTTTAAATGAACGTGTTAGTAGTGTTTGTTGTTTTCTGTTAGAGAAGGTAAGAGGATGGTTATGCCCATGGATGGTTAGACAGTGGTCTTATTATTTGAATAAATTGTTAGAGTGATGCATCAATTAATTGGATATGCAGGGCAAGCTCATCGCGTGTGTTAGTAAGTTAAGAACTTCAATAACATAAACGTTCGCAGTAATTTTAAACTTGATGTATTGCTGAAAGAAGCATATGGCAAGTAAGATATATTGATGTGAGCTAAATTTTCAAATGAATCTAGAGTTGTTTTTATCTATAACATGAACTTAGAATAATCACACAGTTCATCACCTACATACTAAACATGCCATTTAACAACTCATACATTGCAGTATAGTAGTGTTTTAGATGTTGATATCTCTGGACTATTTCAACTTCTGAAACCAAAATTGTAGTCAATTCATAGCTACAGTTAACCTTTCAATTTTGCTTCAATGGAAGTGACCCATCAACAATTCAAGGTAAGTGCATATGTAGTAGTACTTGAGGAGAGGAAACTGGCAGAGTCGTCATCTGTGGGTTGTTGTTGTCTTGGAGGAGATGCAAGTGTAGGCATGGGAGGAACTTCCAACAACTCTACCTTCCCTTCAAGCATCTCCACCACTCTACTCATTGAAGGACGACTCATCGGGTTTGTTTGGATACACGACAATCCTACCAATATCATCTTCCTCTCCAATTCCTTCTCCTCCTCATTCACAATCCTCTCACAATTAAGTCTACTCGTCCCTTGCTCAAGTTGTTTGTATATCCACTGGGGAAAGTACATTTCTCTACTATTTTGTCCATTGTCATTTATCCTTTTCTTGCAACCAACCATTTCTAACACCATCATCCCGAAACTGTAAACATCTGATTTATGAGACACCCCACCAAAGCTCCTTAAGATTACCTCGGGGGCAATATAGCCTGCAGTTCCTCTTGCTCCGGACATGGATATGATGCTATCCTTATGCTTCATGGACTTAGCAAGCCCAAAATCAGAGATCTTTGGGGTGAATTCCGCGTCTAGCAAGATGTTGTGAGGTTTAATGTCAAAGTGCACTATCCGTGTGTTACAACCACGATGAAGGTACTCTAATCCCCTTGCTATGCCTACACCAATCTCAAATAGATTTTGTGCAGATAGTGGTTCGTTGTTGTCGTTAAAATACCTTCCTTGTATAAACTTTTCAAGGGATCCATTGGGCATGAACTCATAGATGAGGGCTCGTTTTTGACCTTCGAAGCAAAACCCCAATAGCGGGACTACATTCACATGACTTGTCCTACATACAAGGAAAAAAATTGTGATCAAATTTGTTTGGTAGACTTAAATATTGGTTGTGATTCATACAATATTATTCATGTGTGAACAACTCTTTCCATGTGAATAGTGCACATTCCAATACAGATACAATGCACATTACAATATTGCTACGGTGAACATTCTAGTGTAGCTTATGACACATATAGCCACTCTTTTTACACGGTGATGCACATTTCAGTAAAGCTACAAAACACATATTTGTATAGTTATGAGTAACATTTTAGAATAGCTTTGATGCATTAGCATTTTTATAAAGGTGATGCACGTTAATGCGCGTATTGTTTGGATAAAATACGTCCTTGCAATTTTTTTTGCATGACCTTACAATGCACCTAACATATGTGCTCCGTAATGTGTTCGCACGTTCACATAGGAGACTTTGTATGCATTTGATTAATTCTCATGATTCATATATATAGTATGATAGGTACGGTTGGGAATAAAATACCTGGAGATGCTCATAACCTCATTGATGAAGTCTTGGCCATCGCCTTTGGATTGCTTCCACACTTTGACTGCAACAACACGACCATCTTTAAATCCGCCTTTAAATACCGTCCCGTAGCCACCTTCACCTAGTTTTTCTTGAAAGGACTTGGTTATCTTCTTGATGTCTTTATATGTGTATCTTTTCGGAACAAGTGATGCATAGTTCTTCAAGGAATCCTCCACACTTCGGTTTTGTGGAGTTGGCTTGCACTTCTGATGGATGTAGAGTAAACAACCTCCTAAAAGTGTTAATAGCGCTATACCACCAAAGCTGATACCTGGGTATTTTTGCAATGCAAGATCTTGTTAAGAAATTTTGGCAGAGTGGGTTTTAAATTGTTGAAATGATTCTCTTGTATGATATAAGATGATTTTAGGTAGGATTTACCTATGAGAAGAGGTGTTTTACGCTTACCATCTGCAACAACTAACAAACACAAAGCAGAGATATAGAAAGATGAGTATGGAGCTGAACAATATGTTGGTAGAACGTCAATGCAAAATGTTAAGTGGGTCTGTCAAATGTTTGTCAAAATGCAAATAATTGTTAGAAGTCTAGTTAGCCAAGATCACCATGAGTGATAAGCAAGCCTCCAAATGAACATACGCATAATTAGAAACTAAGAAGTAATTCACTCGATCGGTCATCCACTCGATCACCCGACCTGATTAATTCGAATAATATTTTTTTATTTAAAATAATATACGCTCAATATATAAACTATATCCTTCTGTAATCTAACGGGTGATGGTGGGTCACCCAAATAGCGTTTTACGGGCGGCGGTTGAGTGAATTATCTATTTTCATTCCTAGCTAGTGTTGAATTGAACAAAGAGCAGGAAAGCACTTCTTCACTTGTGTGTCAGCCAATTAAGAAACTTAATGTGTTTTAGACCAAATCAGGGTTAATCTATATATATATATATATATATATATATATATTAAATGAGATGCCTAAATCCTACGTGTCGTGACCACATTCAATACACCTATGTGTCATTACTTATCCAACCATAATCCGCCACATCATCCATCCTTTAAAAATATTATAACAGTGGGTCAAATTAATTATATATAAAACTTATTTTATTAAAAAAATTCATCTGACTTAAGTTCCGAAAAGATATTATAATAGTAGGTCCAATTATATTAAACATGATTTAGTTAAATAAAGTTCATTTAAATATTAACTAAGAAAGATAATGATTATTAAATATTTTGAAGAATATAATGATAAACATCGTAAATAATATTCAATATCTTTTAATATTTTAAAATAGTAAGATATAGATTTCACAAATTTAGGATTGAATTACTTTCTTCTTATATGATTTTATTTAGATTTTATTAATATTGTAGTGGGATAACTAACTTAAAATATGTCACTTAAGATAGAATTAAGTAAAATTATATTACTTAATTGATTTCTACCTCCTACTACACGGCTAAAAGTTTATGCTTTGTATTTCACTTTTAATATATATTAACGTACATATTTTCATGGAAAATTATAGTAATATAAAAACAATTTTAAGGATATGATGTAATTGTAAATTATAACATGTTAACTTAGGAAGATCACGTGAAGAGAAGTTAAGTATTTTTTAATGGATGACAAGAAGTTATTACATTAAAGAAGTTGGGACCAATATAATTTGGATTATGTTAAATGATAAATAATCTTACTTATTTTTTGCAATTAATTAATTGATATCTCATTCTTATTGATTATATCTAATAATACAAAATTAATTAAAAATTATATTAACTTGATAGATATAGATCTGTAGTTAATACTTATTAAGAGAATTGTTTATTATGATTAGATTTTATCATTAGCAATTCTAACTTATATATTTTTCACAAGAAAATACGTATTATATATATAAATAAATTTAGTAGGGAAAATTATATACAAAAACTTTCAAATTTTATCATCATACTATTGAAAATCTATCTATCTATCTATTACTATATATTAAAGTTCTTCCTTTTTGAGCTCTTAGAACGATTCTGGCCCCACAAATCGTACGTGTTATTTTATGATATATTTTTTTTTAATCTTTTATGCTTCTATAATTTAGCTAATTTAATTTTAATTTATCACCAAATATCTAAACAAATTATCTTAACAACCTCTAACAAACATATAACAAAATAATTAATTTTGAATTTTGAATTTTTTAAATTATATCAACCCATTTTATTCAACATATATATAATATAAAAAACGTATTTGACACAGGAATTACACTAATATTTAATAAATCTAATCCCGTGTTTAAGACGGTCCTATGCTAATTTCATCTAATCTTTCAACTTCTTTGCCGCGGAAAAAGAAAACTAATTTAACTTCCATCAGTTCATAAGCTCATAATTAATCAAATTTAAAGAAAGACTATACCTTGTATAGGTAGTGGTGGACAGATTAGTGAATAGGTTTTATCGGGGCAGTAACAAGCGAACTGATTTCCACTCCAACCATACCCACACCCAATGGCAGAACCAGAAGATTCTGAAAGAGTGGTATAATTTTTTTTAATATTATATTAATATTAAATAAAATAATGAGGAAAAAAAACATTAATATAAAAAATGAGCAAAAAAAAAGAAAAAAAATTGACGACAGGGGGTACGGAGCCCTGTCGCGGCAAACAATGCGCCCCGATCCACCTAGTCGTTTTTCCTCTACTTAGGCCCTATTTTCATGAGCCCGTTAAAATCCCGGGCCTTTAGCAGACTCGTAAAAGTAGAATTCCTTTGTAATATTTCTTGATTTTAAGTTAACTAGAACACTGCTTATAGCCACGAGGCCATGAGTATAGTGAAAGCAGAGCACATTGACGACTAAGAATTTGAGATGTTGATAATATTAACACAAATAACAAAGAGAAGTTGGTAATATTAACACAAAAATCTTTTAAATGAAAAGGATGAATAAATCTCCAATAACAGCTAAACAAGCAAGAAACTCGTGCGTTTGTGTTAGTGGAGTGTACCTTGACCCAGTGGAGAATTACCTCCACATTGGATATCGTTGTCAGCAACAGCACAGTAACAAACGAACTTGTCCGATTGCCGGTCGTACCCGCACGCACCACCCGAGTCAATACACGAATCACACGCTGTGTTGTTGGCGTCCAAGACCAACACAAACCCTGCTTCAAAAGCACTGACCAGATCCACCAAATTACCCGGGTTACCATTGACGGCTTCCACTCCTGACTCCGAAACCGGAAGAAAGATATTGTTCTTGCAATTCTTGAACAAGTTCAAGCTCTTATATTCGTCCTCCATATCCTGGGTCAAGTAATACCCACCCTGTGACCCGTACCCGCCAAGATTACATGTCGTTTTAAGCGCTAGCTTGGAAAGATCCACGGTACTTGAGTTACAATTATAGAAGAAGGTGATGTTTTGGGTGGTGCTTGTGTGCCAAAATTTGGAGAAATCCATGGTTGTATTGGTCAGGCGGTCAGGGCAGCTCTTTGTCCACGTGTCGTTCCTGGAGACGGTGATGACGTACCTAGCTATGTCTCCGGCGCCTATAAGGTTATATTCCTGGTCGGAGATGGTGATATGTGGGTGTCGCATGCCCTTCCTGCAATCAAGTTTGAAACCGGGATGCCCGCAGTAATCGGGTCGGGTTGACCCGTCGTAGAATGGATAGCCCACTTCATCATCTAGGCTTCCACACTTGAATGTTCCTGAGCAGTCACTATACTTGTATTTTTGGTAGGACAAGGATTTTGGGACGAGGGTGGCCAAGGAAAGGATGAGGATCAGATAGATGATATCCATTGCAAGCTAGATCAATTAGTGGAACTCAAACAAGATTCAGGCATGGTGGGTTAATTTTGTGGGAGAAAGGATTGTGTGTCAAATAAGTACGAATTAGAGATCAAAAACTTGCAAACTATAGAGGATGTTGAAATTCAAAGACGCGTTTGGTTTCTTAGGGGGTCAACCGAGTTGGGTGTATTTTGAAATTAAATTAATTAATGTTGTAGACTTCTTGACCCAGTCAGTTACTTAGAACCCGGTTACCCGCAATCCTTGGGTCGGGGCATGCCCCAGAACGGGTACCCAGATTCCAGAGACCTCGCCGCAGGTAAAAGAATTCCCAGGTATGCAGCTATGAGATTGAGACAATGATCGGAGTTACAGGATGATGCTGCCTGGTGTTGTTACCTGAAGTAAGGGCCCATGTTCGGTAATCGGTATTCATATCACCCCTATTTTACCTAACCAACCCCAAAATTACTATTTTCACAATATACCTATATACATATATAGTTTGTTACTATAATATTTGTTAGCCTTTTCGTTTTGGTATGACGTTAGAGATATTCTCTAACACTTAAGGAGACTGGTCGTTGGCCCCGTGCTACGGACACACATAAGTTTAATATTTTTTGTATTTTTTTGAAATTCAGCTTTTGTATGTTTTATTTTAATAAAAGTTAAGCACATGACATTGAAAGACAATATAAATATAATAATAATTTTGGTATTTTTTGAGATCCAGCTTTTGTATGTTTTATTTTAATAGAAGTTAATCAACATTGAAAGACTATATGAATATAACAAGTATCTCGTACAACACGATTTTTCAGTCGAAATAACCATAGTTTGTAATAAACTAATTCTAATTGTTCAGAGATTTAATTTGGACAAATATTAACAGGTAATCCCATAGAAAGTTGGTTTAGGAGCTAGGCCCAATAACATATTATTCAAGTAATCCCATAACAAGTATCTCGTACAACACAATAGCCATTGATACTCAGCTCGGGGAAATACTAACATAAGGAAAAGAACAAAGTTAAGTTATTAAGGAAGCAATGAAGTAGCTATGGATACATCATACAACAAAGATCAATCTATATTCACATTCATTTGGAAAAACAACAAAATAAGGAAAAAGAAGAAATGAAAAGAAGCAACATATCTAGGTTATCTAGCTAGTCAATGCTCTTGACAGTATCATATATGTGCCACTTGAAGTCATCTTCAGTCATCCTTTCAAAAAAAAAAAGTCATCTTCAGTCATGTTACCTAAAGCAACATTAATTCCTCCCTGCACTGCACGTCTGCACATACAATAAAATTCACATTAAAATTCACGTAGAGCCCCGACTCCTTCCATTCCTTATTTATAGGTATATGGAGTCCATCAACATCAGAAAAAATTATCAAATAGTGTTTAGTACTCTATAGGTAAACCAACCAAATTGAACTTGTTTTCTGATCTCATATCACTGAATATAAACAACAAATCATTGACATATATATATACAAACCAAACAAATTTAGGAGAATCCTACTTACTTAGGTACCAAAGTTTCTTCAAACAAGAAGATAATCATAGAAACTTGCACAAAGAGATTACAACAGTCATAGGAATATAATTTTTACGAAATCTTAACAACATGCTTTACCTATTGATAAATCAAACTACCTGGAGCTGCCACTATGTGAGACTGAGTGGGGAGAAGCTTATAATGCAAGCATTGTTAAAGCCATGATGCATGAGACCGTTTGTAGAGCGAAGACCAGCACCACCTGACGCCTACAACAACAACATCATATGTGTGGTCATCAATGTAGTCCGAACTCTGCCACTGACAAATCACAAAACCAGTTCCAGGATCAATCAATCACACAACAAATTGAACAGAAAACTGAACGAACTTAGAGGAATCCCTAAGCATTCCACATCAGAGAAATTAGATATCCCAATATAAAATCACATGGCCAGAACAGATCAATTGATTCTTCTAAAGCTTAGCATTCACGAAAATTCATCCTTCCAAATCTGACTATCATTAAGCTCCGATAACTTAGAAAAGACAACCGATATGTGCAAAAGTTTTCAATCAAGAAACCAACCAATTTAGACAATCAACGTTGTAAGATCACTCCACAAAGAGGAAAGCAGTAATCCAATTGAAAGTACCATAATAATAATAATAATAATATCCTAACAACAATACTTTTATAGTTTTATGTAAGGAAACGATCAATTTTCAAGCACTCATTAAAGGGAATTTTATGTACGGAAATAAATCAATTTTCTCACTAACAATTTATCATCAGACGAATAGAATTATTGAACAATAACAATTAACAACGGGTTTAGAGATATAATTGCTTATCAGGGAGGGTGTTAAAATTGTGATTCAAACTCAGTTGCCCAGAATTCTGTTATTTCGAAAGTTGTTGACTAGCTATGTTTAAGGGCTTTTAATTAATTGTTTTAGTTTGTTATTTAGTCCACTAAGTTAGTGAGTAGTTAGACGTGGTTAGTGGGAGTAATTAGGGAGTTTGTTAAGCCTCAAAACTCTATTTATTCTATGTGTAATCGATCAATCAAAATGACTGAGAAGTGCAGTTCAGCAGTAACTCTATTCTTGTTCTTGTGTTGTTCTTCAATTTCTGTGAGATTTATGTGACTCTTTGCCAACAAATTGGTATCAGAGCGTGTCTGGGTTTCGATCCTAGATAGTGTGTGAGAAAATTGAGAGAAGACACAAGGGAAACAAGGGATCAAGAGTGAGTTGTTCATGATGCAAAACAACAATGGTACAGGGTCTGGATTTTCACAATTGCCCATTTTCAATGGTGTGAAATACCAGTTTTGGAGCCTCAAAATGAAGACTCTATTCAAGTCTCAAGAGCTGTGGAGTTATGTGGAGGAAGACTTCGAGGATGATGGCTCAGAAGAGCCAGATCAGACTCTAAGAGAGAAGAGGAAAAAGGATGCAAAGGCCTTGTTTATGATACAACAAGCCTTGGATGATGAGATCTTTCCTCGCGTTGCTTCTGCCACAACATCAAAGGAGGCATGGAACATCTTGAAGCAGGAATACCTGGGTGACAAGAAGGTAATGACGGTTAGGTTGCAATCTTTAAGGAGAGAGTTTGAAACTACTCTCATGAAGGACAAGGAATCTGTCCAAGATTACTTGTCAAGAGTTTCAGGAGTTGTGCATCAAATGAAGTCATACGGAGAAGTGATGTCCAATCAAAATGTTGTTAGCAAAGTACTGAGGAGTCTCACAAGCAAGTATGACCATGTTGTAGCTGCCATTGAGGAGTCAAAGGACATGGAGGAGTACACCTTTGAAGAGCTAATGGGATCACTGCAGGCCCATGAAGAAAGGTTGAATAGATCAACTGAGAACAAGGAGGAAAAGGCATTTCAAGTGAAGGAAGAGACTCTCTACAAAGGGAAGTCCAAGGATGATGACTCCAACGAGCAAAGGAGTTCAATTCAGTGCAAACATTGCAAGGATGATGATTCCAACGAGCAAAGGAGTTCAGTCCAGTGCAAGTATTACAAGAAATTTGGTCACAAAGAAGACAATTGTTGGCATAAAGGAAAGCCACAATGTTTCAAGTGCAGGAGATTTGGTCATGTACAAAGAAATTGCAGGTTTGACAATGAGAATGAGGCAAGCATGGCACAAGTAACAAGAGAGGAAACTCTCTTTTGAAGAAGATGAGAAGTGCATCAAGTTGGAAGAAGATGAGAAGTGCATCAAGATTGAAGATGGATAAGAAGTGCATCAAGATTGAAGATAAATGAGAAGTGCATCAGGATCAAAGAATGAAGATAAGTTTGAATCAAGGGAGGGTGTTAAAATTGTGATTCAAACTCAGTTGCCCAGAATTCTGTTATTTCGAAAGTTGTTGACTAGCTATGTTTAAGGGCTTTTAATTAATTGTTTTAGTTTGTTATTTAGTCCACTAAGTTAGTGAGTAGTTAGACGTGGTTAGTGGGAGTAATTAGGGAGTTTGTTAAGCCTCAAAACTCTATTTATTCTATGTGTAATCGATCAATCAAAATGACTGAGAAGTGCAGTTCAGCAGTAACTCTATTCTTGTTCTCTGTGTTCTTCCATTCTATTTTCTGTTTCTTTTTCCAACATAGAAATGATGAGGAATATATAGGGCCCTTGCCAATTGGTGGTTATTGGTAGCTTGAATAGTATTTTCAGATTGACTGCCCAGATAGCAAACAATGATCATCAATTCTCTTCAAATTCATTAGTTTCACAATATAATATAGCAGAAAATGATACAAAAATCAAAAAATGATGTAAAAGCTGCTCAATTGAAGATAGGGAGAAAAAAAAAATTACCCAAGGCATCCAATTGCTTCTTCCCAGAACCATGAGGTCTTCCACGATGCTTTTTGAAAGACGACGGAGTCTCCAAAGAAGGGGTTGCCACCACCCAAAACCGGATTCAAGGACTCAAGCGGCTTGGAAACTGAGGTTGTCGGTACCACCTAGTTGAAAAGAGAAAACCTCTACCTCTAGGTGTTACCCTAGGAGGATTTCAAACACGTGTACTTGTATTATTAATCAAGTTGTACAATCTCACAAGTCTTATCTCCACCTAATCATACACAGTTCCTAGGTTTCTAGACTTTGAGTGCAATCAACTAGTAACAACACAAGAACACAACAAAATACTCTAAGCAAGTACTCACAACACAAGTTCGTACCTTGCCTTGAACCTTTGATCTCAATCGCAATAGCTTTTCAGTATGCTTCCTTAGTGATGACCGAGATACCTTATCCTAAGATATCTTCAACTATTTATAGTGGTAGCCAAGACCTTGTTACCAAACAACTCAGATATCTATCGAATCCTATACATGGTAACAGTCTGATATTTATTTTCCTTCTAAACAACTTGGCTTATAAACACATGGTTTCCATAAGTAAACTTTCCTAAGACACGCTATCTAGCTCTTCTCTCTCCGAGTAGATCTTCAAAACATGGTTTCCATGAGTAGTGGTCTCCACTGGTAACAGCTGGCAACGTCTGAGTTCTTCATTGTTCCTTATCCGTTGTTTCCAAGTATAAAAGTTTCCTTGTATGAACAATATGCACGCTTCATTCTTCAATATTGCTTATGCGTAACTGTTTCATGTTTTCACCACGTTCCTTAGCATCCTTTGCTTTCTCTTCTTTCACATGCTTTTCATTGTTCCCTAAATCGTTCACAATCCCTGAAACTCATAGAAACAATGTAAACCATAAAACCCAATGGTGTTTATCATCATCAAAACCAGAGGGAAAGTCATGGTTCCAACAATTTCCCCTTTTTTGGTGATGACAAACCCATTCAAAATTGTTCAATCATAACATAGGGTAAAAAGCAGAAAGATATAAGTCATAATGTTTCAAAGATCAAATGTTAAGCAAGATTTTATATCAAATGAATAAAAGCAAGTCATACCTTCAAGTTGCATCATCATTCCCCCTCAGCACTAGCACCGTTCAAAAAGAAAAATCATAAAGATTTAGGAACAATAAAGTTGTTACCTCACTTTACTGAGTTCATCACAATAAAGTCCATATATCGAGCATGGAATGATTACAAAAGATCATAGAGAACATAGCAAACAACTAAACAAAATCAAAAGAGCAAGAACAAGAACAATCACAAAATAACATAGAAATCCAAGAGAAATAGGGAAAGACGGGCTAGGATAGGGAAAGGTGTTCACTTAAGACTCAGAATCCTCCTTCTGGTCTTTGTCCTTGTTGAGAAAATACTCAAGAAGCAGCAAAATGATGTTCTTGATCTCACGCAGTTCAGTCAACATCTGGCTTTGCACAGAGCCACCCTTTGATGTTCCCTCTCCAACTTCTCGCTTCATAATCTCAAACACAGGCAGAGTTCCCTTGTCATCTCCCTGATATCTCATCTTGTTCACATTCACCATGTCCAACTCGGTGACCATGGGAACTTCCCCTTCTGCTCTGTAAGCCCCTCTGCTTGTAGAATAAGCTTGATGATGTTTGGGTAGGCTAGGGAGTGAGTCTTGGCACTGCACTTTGCCATGTGTTGTAGAATGACCCTGGGAAGGTCAATCTTTTCCATGTGCCAAAGCTTGTCCAACAGCAGCAGATCGGTGGCAGTGATCGCGTTCCTCTTCTCTTGCCTAGGAACGACATCTTTCATAATAATGTGATGCGCTATTCGCTGAGGCAGAGTGAGGGCAGACACGTGAGTGACTCCAGATGTGGACTTGAACAGCCGCTGAGCACTAGCCTCCTTGGCCTTCTTCTGAGCATCAGTGATCTTCTCACCAGGAACTTCACAAAATTCTGCAGCAGAGACACCCAGAAGTCGAGCAACCTTCGACACAGTGAATGCCAGATCTTCATCGTTGACAGACACCGTTCCCACCATAGTAGAGGTGGTGTTGAGTTGGAAGAAACGTTAGAACTCGCAGACTTGGTCAGGATTGACCATGACGCGGTTAGAGAAGAGGTGTTCCCAACCTTGAAATTTGAGACGCTCCAAGACGTCGTCGAAGTCGTTGTCGACTAGGAACCCTTCAGGGATAAGGAGGTGGGGAAGGATCTTTTTCCCTTCGACAGGTGGTTCCTCCACCTTTGCCTTCTTCCTGGACTCAATCTTCTTCACCTCAGCTTTCTTGGCCTCGATCTTCTTTGCCGATCGCAGACGTTCCTTCAAAGGACCTAGAGTGGTCTCACCGACGACAGACTTTGTCGGAGTTGAGAAGTCGGTGGACACTCACTTTTCCCCTGTGATCTCAACATCAGGGTCCTCATCATCCTCATAGCCAATAGTGTGCTTTCGCTTGCGACTGGGCTCAACAGTTTCGAGAGGATGAAGACCTAGATCAGCTTCCACGTCAGCCATGGCCTCTTCCTCTTTAGCTTCTTTCAATTTTGGAGGAGAGTAGACTTCTTCTTGCTTAGTGACAACCACCATATCTTTGGAAGCATCTGTTTCTTGGACCTATTCCTTCGATGGTTGTTCCCCCTGAGGTTGTTCCTCCTGAAGTTCAGAGATTGAGGAGGTGGCCTCTTTGGCAATTTCCACCACTACAGCAATGGAGGTGGTGTCCTTTGAGATTGGAGTCCGAGCAGCCTAGTGTGCCTCAATGGATTGCTTGAGAGCAGCCAATTGTTCCTCAGTGAAGGCGGAGACGTCAATGGCGGGGGTAGAAGAAGATGTTATGGTAGACATGATGGTGTGGTTGTGTTTGAGAGAAGAGGGATTGAAGGTTAGGGTTGAAAAATGGCAAAGAGCAAAGAGAGAGAGAGTTTGCAGAGATTGAGCGAGAGTGGAGGATGTGAGAGAGTAGGGTAAATCGGATTGAGGTGAGGGTGAATATTTATAGAAGGCAAGAGATTTGGAAGGAAAATTAGGATTGGCTTACCAAAGATCTCGCCATTTACATCATCCAAATCGGCAATCGGATATTTTCTCTCTCTACAGGTAACGACACTTTTCTTCTCGTTTATCGGAAATACATTGTTCCTCGCTACAGAGCTTTCAAATCACCATTAAACTCAAGCGTCGCAGAGAGCAACGTTCACCTGCAACTCTCAACGTACAACACTCTATTCCCATTCACTGTTCCTTTCGCAGTTCTCCCTCAGGCAAAGCTCCATCAAGATGACTCTGAGTTGCTTGAGTGGATAGAAAGGCTAGTTTGGATATTTTAATGGGTTCACACAAAATTGCAAAGATATATCCAAACAAAAATAGAGGTAGGGAACAATGACGATCCAGATAATGATTCCCAGTAATATTTGGTAAACAAAGAAAGGCACATAGGGAACATTTACCTAGATCCAGGCTTGGGACGACAGTGCAACCAATAATTATTTTGGCTTGTAATGAGGGTTCAGATAATCAAATTGGTTGCTTTGGGCATGAAAGAAGATGTTATCAAGTAACCTTGAAGCACAGATGATCAAGTAAATAAGTAGCATGTAATTATGATATCATGTAACACATAGCACACAACAAGACATGATGAGCTAAATTTTACAACTAATAAGCGACATAGAAGATGTTCCTTGAATAAATTTGATCAATTTAGCCAATCATGGAGGGAATAGTGGATAGTGAGTTCCTCAGTTTAGTGAGATCATCCCAAGGAGCATTCTCAAATACTCAAAGGGTTTTCTATCCAGTACTTTGGTGAAGATATCTGCAACTTGATCCTCTGTCCTACAATGATCCATTCTAATGATTTTTTTCTCAACATTATCACGAAGGAAATGATGACGAATAATAATATGCTTAGTACGTGAGTGATGAACATGATTCTTGGAAATGTTGATAGCACTAGTATTATCACACATAATGGGAACAATGCCAAGAGACATACCAAAATCCTCCAATTGTTGTTTGAGCCATAATACCTGGGCACAACAAGATGCAGTAGCTTCGTACTCAGCTTCGGCGGTTGAAAGAGAAACCAAATTTTGTTTCTTTGATGCCCAAGAGACAAGACATGGGCCAAGGAACTGTGCCGTCCCTGATGTGCTTTTGCGATCCACTAGGTGACCAGCAAAATCAGCATCAGTGAAACCCATAAGTTCAAACCCACTGTTCCTTGGATACCAAAGACAGAGATTGTCGTTCCCCTTCAAGTACCGCAAGATTCGTTTGACCTCAGTTAGGTGTGACTCCTTAGGATTTGCTTGAAATCTAGCACAAAGACACACACTAAACATAATATTTGGCCTACTTGCCGTTAGATAGAGTAATGAACCAATCATGCCTCTATACATTGTAGCATCTACATCTTTGCCATTCAAATCTGCATCAAGACGAGTGTTAGAAGAAATAGGAGTGTCAATAGGTTTAGCTTTATCCATATCATACTTCTTGAACAGTTCCTTGATGTATTTTTGTTGATGTACTCTTGTTCCCTCAGAGGTTTGAGAGACTTGTAATCCGAGGAAGAATGAAAGTTCCCCAATCATACTCATCTCAAACTCACTGTTCATGAGATTTTTGAACTTTTCTACAAGGGCAGGGTTAGTGGAACCAAAAATAATATCATCAACATGGACTTGAACTATGAGAATCTCACCTTTTGTGTTCCAAGAGGAATAGAGTCTTGTCGATCGCACCACGTCTATATCCATTGGAGAGAAAGAACTGTGCCAGCCGATCATACCAAGCTCTGGGAGCTTGCTTGAGACCATACAGTGCCTTATCCAGTGCATACACATGGTTAGGATGTTCCGTATCTTCAAAGTCTGAGGGTGGTTTCACATAAACTTCCTCTTGAAGATAGCCATTGAGGAAGGCTGTTTTGACATCCATTTGATACAATGTGAATCCTTTGAAAGCAGCATACGCGATGAGAAGTCGAATGGCTTCGATGCGAGCTATTGGAGCATACGTCTCATCATAGTCGATCCCTTCTTGTTGGTTGTAGCCTTGAGCAACCAGACTCGCCTTGTTCCTTGTCACAGTTCCAGAGTCGTCGAGCTTGTTCCTGAATACCCAGCGAGTGCCAATAGCATGCTTGTTCCTGGGAAGGGGAACAAGTCTCCACACTCTGTTCCTCTCAAATTGGTGTAGCTCTTCTTGCATGGCAACTATCCAATCTGGCTCTTTCAATGCCTCTTTGATGGTTTTTGGCTCTACAAATGAGATAAAGGCATAGAAAGCACAAAAGTCGTATAGTTGAGAATGTGAACCTCTTTGTTCGTATGGTGTGAGAAGAACATCAACTGGATGATTCTTTTTAGTCCAGACATTTTTGGATTCAGGAGGCGGAGGGATAGGAGAAATGGCAGCATTAGTTGTTGCAGTTGAGGATGAGGAAGGAGGAACGTCAACAGCAATCGTGGTAGCTACATCAGGGACAGTTCCTTCAACAACATCCATAGTTTCTTCCTCAGTAACTGTTACCACATCAACACTCACTTGGCCATCTTGCACGAGTTGTGCATCCGAAGTATCACCACCAGAAGTTTCATTTGGAACAGAAGTTTCATTTGGCCATCTTGCTGGCGTAGTAGTTGTATTATCATCGCCACTGGTTATGGTAACTCCGAGAGAACTAGTAGTGCTCCCACCAGCATTGGAGGCACGGTTCCCTGTACGTGGATTACCCTGGTGATTCCCATCATCATCTGAGTCTTCGTGTTGCATGCGTGGAAAATTATCATCAGGGAACGGTGTGTTGGAATCATCACTCACAGCTTTTTAGTGTTCATCAAAGAAACATGAATGCTCTCTTCAATCTTTCGGGTTCTTTTATTGTAGACTCTATAAGCTTTGCTTGAATTAGCATACCCCAGAAAGATTCTTTCATCACTCCTTGGATCAAATTTCCCCAAGTTGTCTTTTCCATTGTTGTGAATGAAACACCTGTAACCAAAGGCATGCAAGTGGGAAATATTGGGCTTGCATTCCCTGATTAGTTCATAGGCAGTTTTATTTAGCAATGGTCTAAGCATGGCACAATTAAGGATATAGCATGAAGTATTGATAGCCTCAGCCCAGAATATTCGAGGAAGGTTGCTTGCTATGAGCATTGTTCTAGCCATGTCCTCCAATGTTCTGTTCTTCCTCTCAACCACTCCATTTTGTTGTGGTGTCCTAGGAGCCGATAAGTTATGAGAGATACCATATTCCCTGCAGTAATCAAGGAACATAGCATTCTCAAACTCCGTTCCATGGTCAGATCGAATAGAGCTTAGCTTGTGTCCCATATTAGTTTCCACACCCTTGATGAAAGACTCAAATGTCTCGAATACCTGTTCCTTAGAAGAGAAAAAAATTGTCCATGTAAATCTAGAGTAATCATCAATAATAACAAATACATACATGTTCCCTACATGACTTCTTATCCTCATGGGACCACAGAGATCCATATGGATCAGTTCCAGAGGGCGAGAAATGGTAACATCAGATTTGCTCTTGAAAGAGGAACGTGTTTGCTTCCCTCTTACACAGGCTTCACAAACTCCATGGGTCTTAGGTTTGACATTTGGAAGCCCTCGAACAAGTTCCTTCTTGTGGAGTTTGTGGATGAGTTGTAGATTTGCATGTCCAAGCCTTTTGTGCCACAGTTCCGTCTCTTCAGCTAGAGACGCAAAGCACAGTTCCCTTGAAGGCTTGAATGTTGTGTCAACATTGTACACATCGTTGAATCGGACACCCTTCAATACGATCTCCTTGGTTTTTCTATTCCTTACGTAGCAATCTTTGGTTGTGAACACAGTCTCATTGGCTCCTTGATCACAAAGTTGAGCTACACTTCACAAATTAAAACCAAATTGATGAACCAGACTAACCACTTTTATCTTGATGTTTGAGTTCAAAGTAGCTTCTCCTGTTCCCACTATCTCTGTGCATCGTTTATCTCCAAGGGAAACGGTTCCCTTTGAGTGTTGTTGAAGTGAGGTAAGGTGATCTCTATTTCCTGTCATATGGCATGAGCATGCACTATCAATGAACCACCTGTTGTTCCCCCTCACTTCATCCTGCATTGAGAGAGTTAGTGTTTAGCGACCCAGACAAGCTTATCTTTACCTGGTCGTTTTGAAACAAAATAATATTATCTAGGCTTAGTATTGCACATGTCAAGATAAGAATCATGATCATTCAAATCAACATTGTTACTTTGACTATTCCTACATTGATTGTGCTCTTCAGTGAACTTTTGTTTTTTAACACAGTTTCTCACAACATGACCATTGTTCCCACAGTGCCAACAAATCTTATAATAATCCCCCAAGGTGTACTTACGGTTTGGGATGGGCATACTACGTTGCTTGGCTCTAACTGTGTTAGGTGTACTAGGCAACTTTCCCTGGGATTGGATGAGATACATCTTATGGGCAGGTTGGCCTTTGTACCAAGATTGGTTTTCACTCAGCCTACTCTTTAGAGTATCACACACTCTTCTAGGTAAGAGTTTTTATCCTCAATACTCTGAAGTTCCCTATCTTTTAACTCTCTAAGCTCATGTATGGTTAACTCATATTCTTTACTCTCTTGTTTTTCACCTTTGTACCCAACACCATACTTGGACTCAACAAAGGTAATCTCTTCTTCCTTAAGCTTTTGCCCAACTAGAATTGAGTGAATTTTATCAATCTGAGCTTTCATCTGAGACAGTTCCCTAACAGTGCTAAAAGAACTAGTTCACTGTGAGTAACATCACTTTTAACGCAAGGAACATCAGAGGAACTAGCAATTCTAGATAGAGATTCATTCAATTCGATGCATTTATCCTCATCATTACTCAAGTCATTTTGGGTTTTAAGATTCTCATTATACATGCTTTTGATAAGAGAAATCAAGGACTTTTTATCAAAATTGACAAGAGATTCAAAGAAAGTTTCAGGATCTACCTCTTGTTCTTCACTTGATGACTTCAGAGTCATTGCACACATTCTGTTGTTCCCCCATGCCGTTGGCTCGTCATCATCAGTGTTGGCACACTCATCACCCCAGACAGCAACGAAAGCTTTCTTCTTGTCGCTCCCAGTATTGTCACCGTTGGTGTTGTCTGAGTTGTTCCCTTTGGGGCTCTTGTTGGTATAGTGACCCTTGTCTTTACAGTTGTAGCATGTAACATCCTTGAGATCTCGTTTCTCACCATTGTTCCCATCATTTCTGAATGATCTACCTTTGCGATAGATAGATCGCATGGCCTTGGTGAAAAGAGCAGTTTCTGAATCTATACCATCCAAGTTTTCATCTTTGTTGTCTTCTATCATCTTGACAACTTTTTCAACCATCAAGGCGATGCCTTTAGGTTTAACATACTTGTCTTCTTCATCATATTTTTTTATTTTTCCAAAAACTTCATGAAGAGTGAGTTCAAGAGTTTTGGGATTCTCCTTGAGGATAGCTTTGGTCATCTTGTGCCTTGGAGGAATTCCATCAATGATGATGAGAACTTTCTCCTTGGGAAGAATTTCTTTATCATCGACATCATGAGAGACAAGTCTAACCATAATTTCCTCAAATCTAGATTGGTAGGAGGAAATAGACTCACCATCAACCATAGAGAAGTTATAGAAATCTTTCTTAGCTTGAAAGCGATCCATCTCTCTAAGATCGGAACTTCCCATGTACATCTGTTCCAAGGCCGCCCACATATATTTGGCGGTTGCACAAGATTGTAGCTTTGAAGCATCTTCAGCACTCAGGGCATTGTTGATGAACATGCGAGCCTTAGAGTTTTTCTCCATGATTCTGAAATCATCTTGACTCCAAGGTGTTGTTCCTTTGATCACTGCTTCAGCAACTTTCCCATCACCAAGCTCAATAACTCTCCAACATTGGTAGTCATTACTCTTCATCCAGTCAGTGAAGAGATCCTTCCAGTGTTAAAACTTTCCACCGATGGGTAGGAACGGTGGTTTGTTGTTCCCAATACCGACTTCATGAGTTGAAGATATTGTTACTTGTGAATCTGAAAAGAACACACAATCTAGAGCGAACCTGCTCTGATACCAATTGGTGAATTGTAGTGTGTTAGACAGGGAACAATGAAACTGTTCCCTGGGCAGCGTAAATAACAGAGATTCAGTAGTAACAGTAAGACAATTCCTTAGAGAGGAAACTCTATCAATCAACTAGTTGAAAAGAGAAAACCTCTACCTCTAGGTGTTACCCTAGGAGGATTTCAAACACGTGTACTTGTATTATTAATCAAGTTGTACAATCTCACAAGTCTTATCTCCACCTAATCACACACAATTCCTAGGTTTCTAGACTTTGAGTGCAATCAACTAGTAACAACACAAGAACACAATAAAAGACTCTAAGCAAGTACTCACAACACAAGTTCGTACCTTGCCTCGAACCTTTGATCTCAATCGCAATAGCTCTTCAGTATGCTTCCTTAGTGATGACTGAGATACCTTATCCTAAGATATCTTCAACTATTTATAGTGGTAGCCAAGACCTTGTTACCAAACAACTCAAATATATATCGAATCCTATACATGGTAACAGTCTGATATTTATTTTCCTTCTAAACAACTTGGCTTATAAACACATGGTTTCCATAAGTAAACTTTCCTAAGACACGCTATCTAGCTCTTCTCTCTCCGAGTAGATCTTCAAAACATGGTTTCCATAAGTAGCGGTCTCCACTGGTAACAACTGGCAACGTCTGAGTTCTTCATTGTTCCTTATCCGTTGTTTTCAAGTATAAAAGTTTCCTTGTATGAACAATACGCGCGCTTCATTCTTCAATATTGCTTCTGCGTAACTGTTTCATGTTTTCACCACGTTCCTTAGCATCATTTGCTTTCTCTTCTTTCACATGCTTTTCGTTGTTCCCTAAATCGTTCACAATCCCTGAAACTCATAGAAACAATGTAAACCATAAAACTCAATGGTGTTTATCATCATCAAAACCAGAGGGAACGTCATGGTTCCAGCAGACGGGCAGGCCGAGGCCGGACCGGGCGGGTCGACCCGTGTTTACCCATGCCTAGTTTTAAGTGACTTCCATGACTTGGTCTACATGATACAGGTCCACGGTCCACCTCTATTATATTAGTTAATCAAACCAAATAAGTCCATCTTGCTCTTCAAAGTCAAGAGAGTGAGCACTGCAAATTGACGTATGAAACCAATCAATTATCATTAATCAATAAATATATACTAAAAATGCACGTTATTTTATAATTATTATATCAACAAAAGTAAACATATTGAATAAAAACTGGTAATTTAATTACTAGTATTAATGTTTTTAAAATACTAGTTGATGCTTTTGGCACTGTGGATAATTGAGGAAGCTGATGAGTATATAATATGGCTGATAATAGTGGACTTCGTTGACTAGATCTAACATAGAATAATCACACAGTTAATAAACGCCTGGCTTCGTATTCTATATTTTTTAGAGAAAAAATAGGCGAGGGAATAGTGTTCAATTAATTCATTACCTATATACAAGCCATTAAGTGCAGCTGGTTATATGATTAATTTTTTTAGTTATCTCATGACGGATAAAAAATAAATTCGAAAAATAATATGATTTTTGTTAAAAGAAGGGTAGCAAGAGTCAAAAGCTCATAATTTTTTTTTTTTTTATCGTGGTTCGGTTTTTTCCTGGAATCGATTCGAATTGAGGCAATTGTTGTATTATTCATGTGTTTATTAGGTGATATTCATGTTTTGATATAGTGATATTCAAGTTTAGGTTTTATGTTCTTAGTGTTTGATATCACATTTCCTGTTATGATATTCATGATAATAATATTGTCATTGACATTGTTGCAACATGTGTGTTTTGATAATTTTGATAATTTTGCTTGGGCTTTTTTTTTTTTTTTTATTCATATTCTCTTATGTGATATTTATGATAATAATTTTGATATTCATGTTGGCTGAGATTTCATTTTTTGATGGTGTTGTATGAATTGCTGATCATTGATATCTACTTCGTATTATGTGATATTCATGTTGTTGATACAGATATTTATGGTGGAACAATTGGTGTGTGTTTGCTGATGTTTGAGCTATTAATGGTTATTGGTATTTAAATATTATTATGTGACATGATAGCTAGTAGTGGTGATATTCATTTTCGATCAACTTTGGATTTGTGATGATTATTTTAAACCTTCTATAATTCTTATTCACCTCTTATTATGTAATATGCATGATGCTATTACTGATATTCATGATGGAATAATTAATTTGTTTTGTGCTTTTGGTGCATTTCGATTATTGGTATGCAAATATTATAATATGGTATTCATGAAAATAATGTTTTTATATATATATATTGATCTGAGGTGAATTTTCGTATGAATTTAGAGTTTTATATCTACAACATATGCTTTGGATGTTTTTTTTGTCAAAACTTTGGATGGTTAGCATTCATTTACCAAATTCTGGATTACCATGTTCTGTATGGGGCAAATTTCACCAATAACTACCATCTTAGGCTATTTGTCACTCTTAAAATAATCACACAGTTCATAACCAAATTTGTAGTGAACTGACTGAATTCATACCTACAATTAACTTTTCATTTATATCAAGCAGGGAAGTTTACTTATGGAAACCATGTGAAAAGTTCATATATATCAAGCAGGGAATTGATTACAAAATAGCAGAAACAACTTGACAAACAAACACAAAAAGATCAAAATGCAAACACCTAAACAAGATAACATATTAAAAATCGAAGAGAAGAGGGTAAGACGGGCTGGATAAGAAAAGATGTCCACTCAAGACTTAGAGTCTTCCTTCCGTTCCTTGTCCTTGCTGAGGAAGTGTTCAAGAAGCAGCGACATGATGTTCTTAATTTCACGCAGCTCAGCCAACATCTGGCTTTGCACAGAGTTGTTCCTTGAAATTCCTTCACCAGGTTCGCGTTTGGGCACTTCGGAAGGAGGCAACATTCCCTTATCATCCCCTTGATACTTCATTTTGCCTAAGTTCACCATGTCAAGCTCAGTGACCATGGGAATCTCTTCTTCCCTGTAAATTCCTTTTTTTTATTTTCGTTTTTTCTTTCTTTCTTTCTTTCTTTTTCTTATTGAACTCTTTTTGCAGCAAAGTAGTTGTTCCTCTCTGTAGTTCCATCATATCAAAATTTAATTTCTCCTTCTCAGCGAAGCAACGTTCTTCTGCAATTCTCAACGTTCCTCTTAACGTTCCCAGCACTGACGTTCCTATTCACTGTTCCCCCTCAGGCCAAGTCCCATCTAGAAGATTCCAAGATACTTGAGTGGATGGAAAGGCCAGTTTGGATATTTTATGGGGTTCACACAAAATATTAAAGATATATCCAAACAAAAAATATAGGTAGGGAACAATGACGATCCAGATAATGATTCCCAGTAAAATTTGGCAAACAAAGAGATGTGTATAGGGAACGTTTACCTGGATCCAAGCTTGGGACGGCAGTGCAACCAATTATCATTTTGGCTTGTAATGAGGGTATAGATAATCAAATTGGTTGCTTTGGGCTTGAAAGAAGATGTTATCATGTAAAGAATAAAGCACATACTATCAAGAATAGAAGTTGCAAGAAGTTTTTGATATAATGTAACACAAAGCACATAGCAAGAATAATAAACAAGTCATTTGCAAATAACATGCGACAAAGAAGTTGTTCCTTAGTTTAAGATTGATCGATTTAGCCAATCACTGAGGGAATAGTGGAAGTGGAGTTCCTCAATTTAGAGAGATCATCCCAAAGAGCAACCTAAGATGCTCAAAGGGTTTTCTATCCAGTGCTTTGGTGAAGATATCTGCAACTTGATCCTCTGTCCTGCAATGATCCATTCTAATGAATTTTTTTTCAACATTATCACGAAGAAAATGATGACGAATATCAATATGCTTAGTACGTGAGTGATGAACAAGATTTTTGGAGATGTTGATAGCACTAGTATTATCAGACATAATGGGAACGGTGCCAAGAGACATACCAAAATCCTCCAATTGCTGTTTGAGCCATAATACATGGGCACAACAAGCTGCAGCAGCGACATACTCAGCTTCAGCGGTAGAAAGGGCAACAAAATTTTGTTTCTTTGATGCCCAAGAGACAAGACATGGGCCAAGGAACTGTGCCGTCCCTGATGTGCTTTTGCGATCCACAAGGTGACCAGCAAAGTCAGCATCAGTGAAAGCTACAAGTTCAAACCCACTGCTCCTTGGATACCAAAGAAAGAGGTTGTCGTTCCCTTTCAAGTATCACAAGATCCTCTTGACCTCAGTTAGGTGTGACTCCTTAGGATTTGCTTGAAACCTAGCACAAAGGCACATACTAAACATAATATCTGGCCTACTTGCCGTTAGATAAAGTAAGGAACCAATCATGCCTCTATACATTGTAGCATCTACATCTTGGCCATTCAAGTCTGCATCAAGACGAGTGTTAGGAAAATAGGTGTATCAATAGGTTTACCTTTACCCATACCATACTTCTTCAATAGTTCCTTGATGTATTTTCGTTGATGTACTCTTGTTCCCTCAGAGCATTGAGAAACTTGTAATCCGAGGAAAAGGGAAAGTTCCCCAATCATGCTCATCTCAAATTCACTGCTCATGAGATTTTTGAACTTTTCTACAAGGGTATGGTTAGTGGAACCAAAGATAATATCATCAACATAGACTTGAACTACGAGAATCCACCTTTGTGTTCCAAGAGGAACAATGTCTTGTCAATTGCTCCATGTCTATATCCATTTGAGAGAAGGAACTGTGCCAGCCGATCATACCAATCTCTGGGAGCTTGCTTGAGCATATACAGTGCCTTGTCCAGTGCATACACATATTCAGGATGTTCCATGTCTTCAAAGCCTGGGAAGCAGATCGGGGAATCAAACCAAATACAGGGTTTGTACGGAAACCAGCGAAGCCTTCTTCTGGGACTCCGTTCATCCTGCGCAACGTGGCTGGCAACTCGTCTTCTTGTTTCTTAAATCTTCTCTCAAACTACTCAACTGAATAATCAATTTTATGTGATTGCCTATTTTAGAAATTCGAATTCTGATTTAATTTGTCTAGATACATGGTATAATAATAATATACTCCGTAGTATAGATACATTGTATGTGGTAGAATTTCGAATTCCATAGTTATAACACTGGAAAGGGCGCTTACTCTGACCCGAACGTTGAGTTGACCCAGATTGTGTAGCCTCAGTGTTAGGCCGACTTGAGTTAGAGTAGTTGGATGGCGGAGCTGGACGCTTGAATCCACCACTCTGTTGTGGATTGTTGTTGTTGTTCCCCGACCTCTATCAGTTGCGCTTCTTGGCCGACTCTTCCAGAGTCACCTCCAGTTTATAAGCAGCATCCACATACTGTTCCAGTGTTGTACAACCATGACGCACCATCAATGGCTTGATATCTGGGTTCATCCATTCATGGAAATGCCAGATTTTCTGCTCCTCAATCGCCACCTCACTACCAGCATAGTGCAATATATGGTTGAACTTCGCAGCCAGAGTAGTCACCTTTAACCCCTCAGTCTTCGGGTAAAGGAACTCTTTGTGTTTCTCCTCCCTCATAGCTCTGGAAAAGAAATGATCGGTCATTTTGGTCTTAAACATTGACCAAGATAACTCGGGATGATCAGCCAATCCCGTGCTCTCCCACCATTCACTCGCTCCATCCTTCAACTGTAACGAGCAGATGTGCACCTTCTCAACTTTGGTGCAGACAATATTCCTGAACATACGCTCCATGTGCAGGAACCAGTAGGCCACCTTGACGGGTTCTCCCATACCTTCATAAGAATCTAGCCTCATTGAGTTGATCGCTTTCAGCGCGCGACCATAACTTCTCCCATCTCTCTAAGCATGCACAAGAGTCGCGACAATTGTCGGTTCCTCCTCATTCTGAGCAGTTTGGTGAATGAGGTTCCCCTGGGCTTGCTGAACTGCATGCCTGATCATTTTTGTGACAGCTTGGATCATAATCTGCCTTATCGCTTCGACAACAGCATTGTCGAACATGATTGGAGCCACAGGGGGATTTTGTACTCCATCCCCTCTAGCTTGAGGGTTAACATGTGGTTGCATATTTTTCGGTCGGGTTGTTGTGGGACCCAGACCCAGCTTCTTCTTCTTGGTTTGATGCACTACCAATTTGGACTCGAGAAGTGTTGCTCGGTCCAGCTTCATGTCGGGTAGTGTTTCTAGTGTTCACCATCTGTTGCGTTTAAGTTTGTTAGCTAAATACCAATCAACTCAAATAGCTAGTATCAAAATACTTGAAATGTAATAATCGAGACTGACATTTAACAAACTTAATCTTTTATTTAGCAAGGAACACATTACACTACTCGTGGAAAATAGAAAAACAAGAGGAGACTAATGTTCCATTATTTGTTCATAAATAGAAGGATACAATGCTAAAACAAAAATCCCTAAGGCACCACGATCACTGCTTCTTTGAGGCGTCGCAAAACAACTCTCGGTACCCTTGGCCCGTCCTCTTCTTCTTTGAAGGCCTCACCTCCTCAGACTTGCTAGAGGAACTCTGGGGTGTTGGGTCTCTCGGCGCCTCAACTGGCTCAGGCGGGTGGCAAAACGCGTCCAAGAATCCCGGTTGGAACTCAAAGGCCACCAGTTGCCTCTCGGGGTTGGGAGCCATCAACTTCATGGGTTGTGCCATGTTTTGCAGTATCCGTTGTTGTCGTGCCATCAGTCGTTGAAATGCTGACCCTAGATTCTGGCCTTCGGTCTGCACATCAGCCAATGACTCATTCCAGGCCTCCATGTGTGTAACGAGCACTAGCTCGTTCACCCGGAACTGTTGGGGCACAGTGTTCCCGGATGCCATAAGTGCCTCCCAAGGCCGGGCCGATGCCCTTGCCTGCTCAGTCTCTTCCTCAATTTGACTCATGGCCTCAGAGGTGGAAGCAAAGCCAAAAGAACCTAGCACCGACAGACTCCCCGGGTCCGGAAGAGGAACATATCCTGGAGTGGGCTCCA
The DNA here is from genome assembly GCA_027886185.1 of Rheum nobile. NCBI lineage: Eukaryota > Viridiplantae > Streptophyta > Magnoliopsida > Caryophyllales > Polygonaceae > Rheum > Rheum nobile. The sequence goes on along the minus strand of WOAB01000531.1, from coordinate 2,276,169 downwards.
CCTCAAATGGAGGCTCAAGGGGGTCGTACTCCTCCCACTCAGCATTGGAAAGCCTTGCGCCATGTAAGTCGTTGGTGACAACGGGGTGTATTCCTCCACCACCGAGCCCGACATTGGCTCGTCCCCGTGTAACTCCTCCCCGACCTCGGGCTCGAGATCCTCAATTGGATCGTCCTCCTCGCAGTCCTGTTCGGAATCCTCAATTGGATCCTCCTTCTCATCTAACGAGATCTCTATGATCGGGGGCGGCGTACGCAACACCTCTACGAAGCCCTCGTACTCGGAATCATCCCTCAGATCCTTTTCCTCATCCAACGAGATGGAGGGTGGCCTGGACAACACTTCTTCCCCACTCTCATAGTCGGGATCCTCTTCCTCGGTGGTCGCAGCTACCACCAAGTAATCAGTCTCTTCTAGTGGGGCATAGCTAGTCACCGACCCCTCTAGCTCGACCACCTCCACTGACTCGGACTCGGACTTGATTAATATGGCCATTGTCTGAAAAGAGACAAGGGGAAGAATGTTATAAAGAATACAAATAGAAATTGTACTTTTTGGAATAATGCATGACTAGATAACTACTAGTGTAGGCAGAAGTTTTACAAAAACATTTCATACAACACATAAGCTCAATTTCAATTGTCTTTAAACCCAACATTGTCTTCCTTTTCAAACCCGTGTAGATATATACAACTATAATATTATACCTTTGAAATGAACTTACCTCAGCAAATATAGTATATAGATATCAAGAACATCTTTGTATTCAAGTCTCACAAGAAAAAGTTTTTCACAACAAGGTCTTGTTTCGTAAAACTCAAATAAACTCGGATAGTTTGCAAAACTTTGAGTTTTAAAAACGTTTGGCTTTGATACCATAATTGTAACACCCCTAAATTACCTTAGGAATGATACCGCCAGTGACCCCAAAACGCATATCCGAAATCACCCAAGGCATTACAGTATTGATCGCAAAAGTTAAAGTAGGACAAAAATAATAACATTTAAGATGACAATGTCTTACAAATAAAATGACGTTGCTAAACAAGGCAACTTTACAGTATAGCAAAAGTACAGCGGAAGACTTTATTTAAACTAACATAGGATCCTGAACCTTTATTGTAAAACAAAATAAGTAAAACCTTGAAGCAAACACATCCGCCTTCAACGTCGTCTTCCCACATTCTCGACTTGGGAATCTATTCCTGATTTTCTGTAAGGAACGGATGACACCAGCCAACCATGCAAGGGAAATAGAAGGTTGGTTAGTCTATTGAAAGACTAACCAAGTGGTTCAAACAGAGTGGTTCTAGTGATCGTAACTGGTTACTATCATTGTCCCTCTAATAATAACCAAAGGACGATATATAACCCGGAACTTTCACGGAATGAGAGAAGAGGTATGAATCCAAAAGAAGTCTCCAATGGAATTGTGCCTTTAGGAAATATGAAGAATTGTTTGGGAACGTTTAAGTTTATCACACAAGTTTGCAAAACGACCTTGTATATTTGGATCAACGACCAACCTCATCGTGTAATGCGAATCCAGATTGGAAAGAGGACTTACTCTAACAAGAGTCTGGGCGGGTTTCACGTTGTACTTCTCTCCCGATGATATATTATTTATGCGCACAAGGCACTTATCTTATTTAATTCGAAAACGTACTTTCACATTACGACCTTTTATTTCATTAACCAACCTCATAAAGAGAGGAAGAGTGGGATAAAATCTCAAAGATTTGGCACTAGCTAAGTGCACCACCACTTATGCAATATAAGGGTAGATAAGGTTATAGCTAGCATACATACAATATATCATAATATATATATAGATAAGGTTATAGCTAGCATACATACAACCTAATAATAAGGTTCCTTTCCACATTTTTATACACAAAAATTCTCAATCATCAACTTTAGAATTTTTATCCCAACTTAATTAAGACAACCGATTCATTGTCAATTAAGGAAAAATGGAATAAAATGCAAGAGCGAACCGCCACTTGCCTTGGATTACGAAGAATGACGAACGGTAATCGGAAGCGCTTGCTTGCGAATAGCACTTAATTTCCTGTTTGATTCCGTTCCAAAAGCTAATCCGAAATGTACCCAAATCACAATAAACGAATTATATTAGATAATTCATTTAAAAATAAATTTGAGATAAACAAAGTCTCGGTTTTTAATTGAATTTATTTACTCATAAATAAATCAATTTTAAGGCTTTTTTATTAAACGATTATCTATACGATTAAAATTAATTAATCATATATTCTAAATAATCATGACATAAATAAATTAACAAAATGATTTATTTATAATCCTAAAATTTTCTAGATCAAAATCTTATCTAAATGAATAGCCAATACCTATTCATAATATAAGATAAAATTATAACAAAATTAATTAATTAAATTTTAATTTTTTATATATTCCAAATAATCTTAAAGTTATTTAACATAATCTGGATTAATTAAATTAACCCAAATTAGGCCAAAAATAAATCAAAAACGAAAAAACAAAACAAAACAAATTCGGATCAGATGAACACCCACCCGACCTCGATCGGTTGTGTCTCGCCGAAAAACTCCAAAATTCGGGTGGTTCCGGTTGCCCTCCGGTGGTGGAAGCTTAGGTATTTCAAAGAGCACTTCTGGGCGCAGCTAGTCGTGCTTCTAATTGCTCGAACTCAACTCGTTAAGGCTTTCAATTTCTCACACGAACAACTTAGGAATAATTTTCTAGGGTTCTTCGATTGAAGCTTAGAATTGCATGATTTGGGAGTGTGATCATGTTCCTATTTATAGGGCTTTTGAAGCTGTTAATGCTCCAACAAAATCCCTAGGATACCTCCATCCCATTTAATCTGATATGATCCAATAAATGACGACGCGGATAAGATTGTCAAAATTCCGGGATATTCGTCGCTTTTATTTCGAATTGATCCTCCCATTAGATGCGTAATAATCCTATGTTAAATGCCCATGAGTTAATTCGGTCGATCACATCCGAGGTGGGGTCGAATTCCGCCATTGAAGGCCGCGGTGGAGCTCCGCGAACAACACATGGGCGGGAAGAAGAAGATGAGAGTTTTGGAAATTGCGATCGTGACCCTCAAGTTTATGATTTGTGGCAAAAATGCCCTCCGCCACTTACAATAATTTGCAAAAGTGACCCAAAATAATTTATAAAATTTATAATATTTATTTTAACCCAAAATTAAATTATATAAAATTTAACTTAGGCTAAAATAATTTTAGGTTATTCTTCTTATCAATTTAACCATATTTAAATCTTTAACGTAGCTTTGTTAAATTTGATTTAGATATTCTAGGTTAAATTTTCATAAGTTTTATTTAAATTAGACTTAACATAATGTTTAGAATAATTTAAATAAATTAATAACTTGTAATGTGTAACAACTGTATAACAAGAACTCTATTTTATTTCTATTTTAGGAATAATGAAATTATTACAAAAATTCCTTTACTTAGAAATAGATATGGAAAATTACACAAATACCCCTACTAAAAATGAGGATTATTACACATTTATATGTTTTCAGATATACATTCTCCTCTCCTACTTCTCCTTCATCGTCTTTGGTGTATTAAGCTCATAAATATTTCTATTGCTTTCACGCTTAAAGAATCAGAAAATGGGAATCATGAACCCTGGAGGAATGACCTAAACAGTGGTAATTCAATCCCAAATTAAAATTAAAAATTTATATGTATTTCATAACAAGGCAGTCACATTCCAACTATTTAATGGTTCCTCCCGACACTTATGGACATTGGAATGTAAATCCGACAATTATGCCGACACTATTATCCTATGTATGCATCGTTGACGTCCTTTAATGTCGGTTGGCTTCCGTCGGAAATTTAACCCGATGATCACAAGTGTCGGGCATGGAATCTAACGGTGATACTGACGAATATACCCGTCAATGCATTTCCAACGATTTTATGTGTCGGTGAGGGCCCGTCGGAAATATGCAATTTTCTAGTGATGGTGTTTTCAAACACGTTTTACCTTTTATTAAATCCACAATTCATTAACATGTGGGTAAATATAATGGGACACCCGCTCCAAAAACGTTCAATTCAGATGTCTCGATTTTCGAAATTTACTGACGGGATATATCATTGTTGGGAAGGGGTTGGTCTGTCATGTACGCCTTTCAATTTTTCGGGTATAGATTAAAGTGGTTCTAGCCAATCGAACTAGATGATCTTTGAAAAAAAATACTATACCGATCATATGTGATATAGGCCATAATGGAATTATGCCAACTCGAAGATAAATGAAGTTAGTAAGTGCGCAGCAGCAGATGACCTGCAAAATAAACCACTTGGATCTAGTTTAGGTGCGAATGTGAGAACGATTCGCTTACAAGATGTAGAAATTTTATGCACATATAGTAAGGAAGGGTATACACACATAGAGATCGTATGCACACTCTAATAAAGCATACATATGAATACATATTAAGAAACACATGAAGACACATTTTCACTAAACATATGAAAACATACTAAAAAACGTTCATATTTATGTTTCTTACTATGCGTATATACCTTATACCTATGTGTCTTTGTCAACACAACATTCTCACGACCATATTTGAACGACTTGTCATTATATAAGAGTATCACGTGAGTAACACATACATTGCAACAAAGAAGCATTTTAGGTTTTGAGATCTCTGGATTATTTCAACATCCCATACCAAAATTTATAGTGAATTCATAGCTACAATTAACCTTTCAATTTGGCTTCAATGAAAGTAACCCATCAACAATTCATGGAAGTTGCATGTGTAGTACTTGAGGAGAGGAAATCGGTAGAGTCATCATCTGTTGTTTGTTGTTGTCTTGGGGGAGATTCAAGAGTAGGCATGGGAGGAACTTCCAACAACTCTACCTTCCCTTCAAGCATGTCCACCACTCTTCTCATCGAAGGACGACTCATCGGGTTCGTTTGGATACACGACAATCCTACCAATATCATCTTCCTCTCCAACTCCTTCTCCTCATCATTCACAATCCTCTCATAATCAAGTCTACTCATCCCTTGCTCAAGCTGCTTGTATATCCACTAGGGAAAGTACATTTCACTACTATTTCCTACGTCCGCATTTATCCTTTTCTTGCAACCAACCATTTCTAGTGCCATCATTCCGAAACTATAAACATCTGATTTATGAGACACCCCACCAAAGCTCCTAACATTACCTCAGGTGCAATGTAGCTTGCAGTTCCTCTTGCTCCAGACATGGATATGATGCTCTCCTTTTGCTTCATCGACTTAGCTAGCCCAAAACCAGAGATTTTTGGGGTGAATTCCTCATCAAGCAAGATGTTATGAGGTTTAATGTCAAAGTGCACTATTCGTGTGTTACAACCACGATGAAGGTACTCTAATCCCCTTGCTATCTCCATGGCAATATCATACAATTGTTGTGCATATAATGGTTGATTGCACTCATTAAAATACCTTCCTTGTATAAACTTCTCAAGGGATCCATTGGGCATGAACTCATAGATGAGGGCTCGTTTGTGAATTTCGAAGCAGAACTCCAACAGCGGGACTACATTCACATGACTTGTCCTACATATGATTGAAGACCAAAATATTTTGTGATAAAGTTTATGTGGTTGGTTTAATTGGTTGAGATTCATTCTTATATATATATATATATATATATATATATATATATATAATAATATGACTATATTGGTACGTAAATTACCACTAAATTCTTGTAGAAAACAAAATGTTTTGTTATCATAAGATCATCAATATATTAAATTTTTAATTTCATATCAAATATACGACGTCTACCGTTTAATAGGTTAATTTCTACTATATTTAGTTATGTTGTAGAATCTTACGATTTTACGATTTGATTTTACAACCCGATTCAAAGAGTAGTTTACGATCCCGATCCTAGAATCCCAATTCTAACAACATTGAATCTAATCTATCTAACTTATATAAAAGGTAGCATTTTGTCCCCAGTAATGCCTTACTTCGGTTCTTCTTATGTGTTTGCCCCATAATACAAGTCAAACTCTTATTAGAAGACCCATAATATATTATTGGGCCAAGTACATTAACGGACTAACTTAACTCAAAATCTAATTAAAAAACCCTTAATATATTGTTGGTCCAAGTACATTGACAGGCAATACAACTCTAATATATTATTGAGCCAATTTAATAAACTGACAATACAACTCAAAGTTTAATTACATACATAGTGCATATAGCATATGAAGATAGTGCATATTGATATATATTGACCTGAGGTGAATTTTCTCATGAATCTAGAGTTTTATATCTACTAAGAGTCTAATTACATACATAGTGCATATTAGCATATGAAGATAGTGCATATTGATATATATTGACCTGAGGTGAATTTTCTCATGAATTTAGAGTTTTATATCTACAACATACACTTTGGATATTTAGCATTCATTAACCAATTTTTGGATTTCCATGTTTCGTATAGGGCAAATTCCACCAATAACTACCATCTTAGGCTGCCGAGGCTCCTATAGCCTGGTGGAGGGGGCACTAGCCTCTTGTCCACAGGTCGGGGGTTCGACCCTCGGGAGCGGCATGACCCCCTCAATTTAATTGAGTGGGGTAGGGACTGCCTCTCCATTTGAGATGAGTCCCGTTTCTAGCCCGATCAAAAAAAAAAAAAAACTACCATCTTAGGCTATTTTCCACTCTTAGAATAATCACACAGTTCATAACCAAAATTTGTAGTGAATTGACTGAATTCACACCTACAATTAACTTTTCAGTTTTTTTTCCGATGGAAGTGACCCAATGATAACATCCATTTCATACATGTTTAGGACATACATTTAGGCTATAGTTTAGGCATTTTCATGCTATTATATTGCATTTTTAGTTAGTTGCAGTGTTTTCTTTAGTTTAGATGTCTACACGAGTCTTTGCATGTTTTCAGGTACTTTAGCGGGCAAAGGAGGTGCATTACGAGGCATGGACGTCATAGGAGATGTGCACGGTCGAATACAAAGATGAAAGATCCGGATGTTAAATATAACTCCTCCAAATTTCAGCGCGTTTAGACCAAGGAATCAAAAGTTATGACGATTCCAAAATCGTGTTGCAGTTTGGCACGGTTTGATACAAACCGTGCCAATCTGTCCTAAATCGTGCACCCTTGCTGAGTCCAGGATTTAGCTTCTGTAAAGTGGCACGGTTTGTGACACAAACCGTGCCGACCCCTCCTGTCACCCACTGTAATCCTTTTATAGGTACATGCTATAAGATTGTGGTTGATCTTGGGCAAGATGAGATCTTATCTGACATAGCTGGTTTGCTTGATGAGTCCCTGGGAGATCCGGACTCGAACAATGGTGAAACCATTAAGTTGATAAAAAAGGGAACTCCAAAGAAAAAGACGAAGGCCAGAACAAAGGTTGAGTTCAAGAGTGGAAATATGGTGTTGTTATCCCATGAAAAATCCAACATGTTTCTAGGTTCTATGGGGACAAGATGGTCAGGACCATATAGGGTTACTCGAGTTTTGAGAGGTGGGACAGTTGAGTTATGGCATAAGAACTCTGGAAAGTTCAAGGTGTAGAGTCGTCGATTGAAGCCTGTTGTCACACCTGATCCGATCAAGCAGGGTAGCACCGACCCTCCTGATCTGAGTACTTGAAAGTGGTGGGAGGTCAAGCTACTGACCCAAAAGAAGCACTGCTTGGGAGGCAACCTTAGACTCTATATGTGAGTTTCCTCTTCTTTTGTTATTTTTCTACATTGGGACAATGTAGGGTTTAGCTTGGGGGAGCTATTCACATGTAGACTTGCATGATCATCTTAGTTCATCCTATATTTAGTTGTCTTTGCATTTTTTTCATCATTATGAACTTGTTTCCATGCATTGTATTATGGATGTTGGATTTGACCCTTTTTGCTTGATTCCCTCCGGTTGTTTTTCTTGTAATGCATGAGTTATGAATCCTCTTAATATGTTTTGGTTGTTGATATTGCAATTGCATTATGAGCATGGCTATGAGGGTTTGAACTTTAGACAATTGGCTTGAGCATGGATCTTTGATTGGGATGTGTTAGAACCGATACTCTTGACAAAACGCCGGTGAGATTTTGGCCTTTTAGGACTATTTATGTGCAAGACCTCTCTTTTTCTCTATGTGTGTGAATCTCTCTTTGATTGCTAACTCCAGAACTTGCATTAATACCTTTTTCAAGGCTGCATTTATGATTTATGTAATATGATTGAGGTATTGTTTCATTTTAACCCCTTATTCTTGGCCACCCTATATATGTTTTCCTATACTTGAAGCCCCTCTGTGCCTTAATTGTCTTTCTCTTTGGAAGCTCCACAAAAGCATATCGAGCCTACTTATTCTTCCTACCCATCTGGGGATTAGGATAACTGATTTGTTTTGCTAGTGTGGACTTGAGCCAAGCTTGGGAGAGGTTGCGTATGTTAGTGATTGGATATGACTAAGCCATGTAATATTCTCCTTTTTTTTCCCTTTTTCTTCCTTGCAAAAAAAAAGGCAAAAAAAAAAGAAAAAAAATTAAGTAAAATAAAAGCAAGGAAGAATAAACAAACATAGCAAGGAAAGGAGACAATTTAGCATCAAAAGGGTTTTGTTGTATGGGTTTGAAGAATAAAATTGGATGTGAAGGATCATTACAAGCTTGGTGTCGTCCTAGTAATTCTCTTCCCCGGATTTAGCACCGCATGGCCTAAATATATCCTTACCTTAATCCTATACCTTGGCCCCATTACAACCCTGTAAGTCCTCATGATTTTTGTTATATACATGGTCTTCCGTAGTGGAGATTTAGGACACTATTGCAAGCCTATGGTAGTTTAGCATTCAAAGTAGAGAATTGAGCGAAACACAAATCTAAACACATGAGTGGAGTGACTTCAGTTCTGTATCCTTGTGAGGTTTGGGGTAGAGGAACTATCTACATCTCTATCATTGGTTGCACTTGTCTTATGTTTGGACTCTCATGATCATTGTTCACTTGTCTCTTGAGTAAAAATAGCCTTGACACATTTTGTGGATTTATAGATTGTGTACTCGCTTGAGGACAAACAAGGGTTAAGTTTGGGGGAATTTGATAACATCCATTTCATACATATTTAAGACATGGATTTAGGCTATAGTTTAGGCATTTTCATGTTATTATATTGCATTTTTAGTTAGTTGTATTGCTTTCTTTAGTTTAGATGTCTACACGAATCTTTGCATATTTTCAAGTACTTTAGTAGGCAAAGGATGTGCATTACGAGGCATGTACGTCATAGGAGATGTGCACGGTCGTATACAAAGACAAACGACGACGAAGAACTTGCCTTGGAGCGCAAGAGATCTTTGTTTTCTATACCATCTTTAGAGAAGTATACCTTTTGCTACGTAACTCCGAATTGAGTGATTCTAACGCCAGATTAAAGATCCAAATGTTAGCTATAAATCCTCCAAATTTCAGTGCGTTTGGACCAAGGAATCAAACGTTATGGCGATTCCAAAATCGTGTTACAGTTCGGCATGGTTTGATACAAACCGTGCAAATCTATCCCAAAACCGTGCGCCCTTGCTGTGTCCAGGATTTAGCTTCTGTAAAGTGGCACGGTTTGTCACAAACCGTGCCACAAACCGTGCCGACCCCTCCTGTCACCCGCTGTAATTTTGCACGGTTTGTTACAAACCGTGCGGCGTTGTCACAAACCGTGCCATGCCCCCGCGGACCCGATTTTTTTTTTCCGACCCCTTTTATTTTAGGATGGTATAAATACTTTTTCTAGGGTTTTTTGGCAGCCTCTTATGTTATTTTCTGCATCCCTTTGCCACTCTCTCTAGCCCTAGGTGTTTTTGGAGTTTGATTGAAGATTTTTGACGTTTGAAGATTGTTTCCCTGGATTTGATCAAGTATTACTCTTCTTATAATCTAGTTCAATGATTTATCTTGCTCAATTGATGTTTTTGATTGTTTCTCCAAGCATGTCTGGCTAATTTCTTAATTCTAGGGTTGGGGTGATCCCAACAATGGATTGGTAGACTCGTGCATGATATTTGCTTGAATTGAAATCTGGAACTTTTTTGGATTCAATCATAGAATTCTTAATGCATATGATGAATGTTAATTAGGTTTCTATTAGGTTTGAGTATGAAAGGAGATAACTCTAATAGATAACTCAGATAGGTTATGAGTCTGAAAGGAGATTACTTTATCAGATTACTAGGTATTGAACTTGAGTATTATTTGTACGACAACAACCTAATTACTCTTGTGGAATCCTAAGCTATTATAGAAACCCTAGGTTTGCCTGGACTTAGCGGAGCACGACAACGAATGTTAACCCACTTTGATCTTAGATTCTAAGTGCCTAAAGGGTCTAGATTTGATCAACTATGCACGACATCGATTGTTAGTTTGAATTTAGGCACATCTATTATCGTCTGAAAGGAGTTAGTAGAGACTTTAGATAGCTTACCTTCAAACAAGTTCAGACTAATTTCAGGCAAATATCTGTAAGTTTACCAAGTCATTGTTGTGGGGATCCCTAGTCCTAGGATCTTCACCCTAATTGTTTACAAACATCTTTTGCAATTCTTGCTTCTTGTTTTCTTATTTTCTTAGTTATTAGACAAACGAATCTTCCTTTCTAAGGCTTAGCTTACCAGTTTGAGTTTACAAAAGATACTATATAGTCCTCTTTGGGAACGACACTTGTAAAGCTACAACTGAACCCACACACTTGTGGATAGGTTTTTGTCCTATCATACATCAACAATTCATGGCAGGTGCATATGTAGTACTTCAGGAGAGGAAACCATCAGAGTCGTCATTCGTTGGTTGTTGTTGTCTTGGAAGAGATGCAAGAGTAGGCGTAGGAGGAACTTCCAATAACTCTACCTTCCCTTCAAGCATCTCCACCACTCTGCTCATCGAAGGATGACTCATCGGGTTGGTTTGGATACACCACAATCCTACCAATATCATCTTCCTCTCCAACTCCTCCACCTCCTCCTCATTCACAAGCCTCAACTCACAATCGAGTCTATTTGTTCCTTGCTCAAGTTGCTTGTATATCCACTGGGGAAAGTACATTTCGCTACTATTTTGTGCATTTTACCCTTTTCTTGCAACCAACCATTTCTAACACGATCATTCTGAAACTGTAAACATCTGATCTATGAGACACCCCACCAAAGCTCCTTAAGATTACCTCGGGTGCAATGTAGCCTGCGGTTCCTCTTGCTCCAGACATAGATATAATGCTATCCTTATGCTTTATTGACTTTGCAAGCCCAAAATCAGAGATCTTTGGGGTGAAATCCGCGTCTAGCAAGATGTTATGGGGTTTAATGTCAAAGTGCACTATCCGTGTGTTACAACCACGATGAAGGTACTCTAGTCCCCTTGCTATGCCCACAGCAATATCAAATAGTTGTTGTACAGATAATGGTTGATTGTTGTCATTCAAATACCTTCCTTGGATAAACTTCTCAAGGGATCCATTGGGCATGAACTCATAGATGAGGGCTCGTTTGTGACCTTCGAAGCAGAACCCTAATAGTGGGACTACATTCACATGACTTGTCCTACATATAAATGTTTGATAACCAAACAATTTTTTGATTAAATTCATGTGGTAGACTTAATTGGTTGTGATTTATATATATGGTATTGTTTTGGGCAAAAAAGATCGAACCAACCTGAATCGCTTAAAGAAGGGCAACTAGACAATAATTAGATTGACAATATCTAGATAATCCAAATCAACTAGAGATGTAAACGTAATAATATTAAAGGAATGACAAGACTGGCTTATCTCCCCTGAACGAGAGATCGGTCGAATCAAAGGAGTTGGACGTCGGTCGCTTCAGTACTAAAACGCGAATTCAAACTAGAGAATTCAGATGGATGGAAATAGGAGAGTAGTTTTCTGTGTTATGTTTCCTTCATGTCCCTTTTACAATGATTTCTAACCCTTATATATACATTCAATTCCCCAAAGATTTATCTAAAACTAGCCGTTTCTTCCCCCGTGATCTTCGCTCACTAGCTTTCATTGCTGGATTACTATGATCTTATGGCATTTATGGTCTGATTGTGCAGGTTCGTAACCGTTATATGAAAGGATGCATCATCCTCTGTGATCTGGGTTTTTTGTAGCGTCTCCGATCATTTCGTTGCCGTGATCCCTGCTTTGTCGTCTAATCGCTAGTCGCTTCAGGACGAGAAGATCACTTCGCTTATTGGGCCGCTTCATTTGAGAGTCCGTTGAAAATGAGGCCCAACAATTGCCCCAAGGAATTGAACCGAGCCGGAGATGGCAGTTGAGGGGCGGTTGGATTTCTTCCTCTTCTGCTTTTTCTGGACGTGATCTTTTCCCTACCGATTTGCTACAGTGGATCGCTGACGTGTTGCTCTCTCATTGGTTGATGGAATTGACCGTAGGTTGAACAGTTTCCCATAAATGGCCATCACTTCCCTTTCTTTTCATCACCCCCTCTCTTGTTTATTGAATGGTTTTCTGTTTCAAAGGTAAGGATTTTTACTGAACTCTTTACCATTCTGCTTGCACCATGTCGTTTCCGAGATCAAAGAAGTCTAGAGCTTCATCTTCTGGCATTGGTGGGAAAGGTAGCGAGTTCTCCCCCTCGAATCTCCTCAGTTCGGAGGATTCCCTGGCTGGGACCCCAACCCAATCGGAGTTGGATGTGATTTTAGAAGTGGGTCAGTTTCCTTCTGAGACAGTCGCTCGTCTCCCTTTACCCCAAGAGCGGGCCGACTGGTGTCACGACGGGTGGGTTTGTTTCTTTGAATACCCCTTCAGAATAGGCCACTCTTTTCCGTTCTCAAATCTGGTGAGAAATTTCGTGTATGTCCTTAACCTTGCCCCATGCCAAGTGATGTCGCATGCATGGCGTCTTCTTAGGGTAGTCGATCTTTTGGTGTCTAGTGTTGAAATTGATTTCGACTTCGATGCTCTTTGGTATTCGTACTACTTGAGTAGTCGGGGGTTCTTCTCGCTTTCAATTACGTCTTAGGCCAGATAGGCAGTCAATCGCTTTAAACCTTAATGTGAACGATCGCGGATGGAGGTCGCGATTATTATTTGTTGAAAGGAAGTCGCTTGAGGGGGGATTCGACTGCTCTTTCTTAAGCGATGTTTGGAGGACGACATGTATCGTGTTAGTCTATGATTTTTTATGTTTTAACGCCTTGTTAGCTGGTGCTTACATGTCTCTTTTTTCAGTGCCAAGCCTAGAGGAGAAGACGGATTCTGATTTTGTTGCGGTCACTGAGGTTCTGCTTGCCTTTTTTGAGGCCGACAGGTCGTTCAAGAACGTGAATTTTTTAGCCCTTCCTCCGAGTATGGCGACTCCGTCCACTTCTGTCACTAAAGGCACTTGTTTGTTCCTTCAGGTATGCATGTGGGTGGTCTTTGGAGTGACCATATGCTTATTCGTTTGTACTTGCCTGGCAGTATCCCGGGGTGTGAGGTCGAGTGCTCGTCTGTCCGGAAATAGTCTTCTGGACCAGAAGCTGTCGGCGGCGAAAGCGTCTTCGTCGACCAAGTTTGAATCCAAGGCTCTTTCGTCGGCTAGGATTGTCGCCTTGGACTCACCGTCGTCTAAAACTTCAGGGGCGAAAAGGAAGGCGTCTAGCGTCCCAGAACTTTCAGTGGGCATGGTGAAGAAGAGAGATCTGGAGGATTTGCTTCACACTTTGGACCCCGAGGCCAAGAAGGAGATCGGTGATCTGCACCCCATCGAGTGTGTTGATGAGGCTGGGGCGGCCGCCTGGCGAGTAAGTAAAAAGAAGTTTTTGTATGAAGCATTTCTGCCAATGTACATTACTTTGATGTTTCTTATGTGTTTTGTCGTTCCACATGCCCTTCAGTATTCGCTTGTCACTTTTTTCTAACGTGTAAGAATTGAGTGACAGTGCTGATAGGCAGATAGCCGAGGTCGAGGGCCAGTTGAAGGTGGCCAGTGGGCGCGTCAAAGCGGCCGAGAGCAAGCAGACGTCGGTCGAGAAGAAGCTGGCGGAGGCTGAGAAGAAGTTGGTCGAGTTGAAGGCCCTCTTTGGGGAGCTTGAGAGTAGCATCGACGAAATCCGTTTGAAGGATGCTCAGGTCGCCACTGATGTTGGGACGTATTTCTACCTCAAGTCCCGTATTGAGATGATGGAGGAGTATGCCCCGGGGGCCCAGTCGTCTTGGAAGATTGAGGATACAAGGGCGAATATAGATCTTTTGTACCCTAGTGGCAATCCTGGCAATGAACTTTTCAAGCTGATGGGACTTGGTGAGGATGATCAAGGAGAGGAGGTTGTTCCCGTGGCGGTCGAGGGAGCTGTGGGGGATGTGTCGAAGGAGCTTCCTGAGGTGACCGAGGGCCAAGATGTAGTCCCTGCAGAAGTTGACGAGAAGTCAGGCGAGTCCTGATCTTCACGATTGACATTGTTTTCTTCTAGTGTTTTGTGAACGTTTTACTTTCAATGTTTTAGGCAGTATGTTGTGCCCCATCGTGGAGATGGGATGGACAATGTTTTGGCGACCCGTCCACCATCGCGGGTCGCGTATTTTGTAAAACGCTTTGATCGTTTACGATGTACCTTGTGTTTTGTTTTGCATTTGTCTTGCGTGTTCTGTTTCTGCAGGTGGATTCTGTCATTTTTGCGCCTTGGCCGTAGTGTGTGGTCGTAACGACCTGTAGTTGTAAATGTTAGTGTAGCATGCTTTTTGTATGTCCATGGAAGAGTAGTTTGTAATGTATAAAAAGGACGAGTACTTGGGATGGAACAAGCCTTTTGTAAAATGGAGTGTTTCGTTTTGTTCCTCTATTCCATGTGTATCGATCGATTTGTAAGTTGTAAGCGATGTTTTATGTATAGTAAGGATATCCTCTTGAATGTCAAGTTGTGTCGTCGAGGCCTCTTGTTCCTGTTCAGATTTTGTCAAAAGTACACAAAAGAAAGGTCTTGGGGCGATCGTTGGGGGGTGACCCAATGGCCCTCCGATGCTTAAGTCAGTGATCAAAATCTAATCGAATGTAATTGAATAGACGTTTAAAAATGTGAAAGGAGAAGAGTTCAGAAATGATACAACTTTAAGTGGGTCGCGTTCCAGCTTCTGGGGATCGGTTGTCCATCCTTTGTTTCTAATCGATACGCTCCTTGTCCGATGACTTCTTTGATGAGGTAAGGTCCTTCCCATTGGGGTGCTAGCTTTCCGTCGGTTGGATCTCTGGTGTTTTGGAATGTTTTCTTTAGGACCCAGTCTCCTAACTTAAAGACTTTAACTCAGACGTTCTTGTTTGTAGCTCCGGGCGACTTGTTGTTGGTATCAGACCATTTGGATCCTAGCTTTCTCTCTGGTTTCGTTGCGGGGTCGAGGTTATGAGCCAACTCGACGTCATTTTGCTCTGGGGTTTGGAGTCCGTATCTGGCAGTTGGGACGAGTAGCTTAGTGGAGATGACTGCTTCGCTTCCATAGACTAGCGGAAAAGGACTTTGTCCTGTTGTGTTTTTAGGCGTCGTCTTGACTGCCCATAATATTAACGGGAGCTCGTCGGCCCATTTGCCTTTTGCCCCTGTGAGGCATTTTTTGAGATTGTTGATGATGATCTTATTGCTGGACTCCGCTTGACCATTGGATTGTGGGTATCTTGGCGTGGATGTAACCAATGTGATGTTCCACTGTTTACAAAAGGATCGTGTCTGGCTGCCGATGAATTGGGAGCCATTGTCGCATACGATTTCCGAAGGGACGCCAAACCTGCATAGGATATTACGTTTTATGAATGAGATGACGTGTTTTTCTTTTACCTCTCGATACGCTTCAGCCTCTATCCATTTAGAGAAGTAGTCAGTCATGGCTAGGAAGTAGACGCGTTGTCCTGACGCTGGTGGTAATTTCCCGACGATGTCCATCCCCCATCGCATGAAGGGCTAGGGAGCTAGAGTGGGATGAAGCATCTCTGATGGCTGATGTGTGACGGGTGCGTGCCGTTGGCAGGCGTCGCATTTTCTGACATAATCTGTCGCGTCCTTGTTCATTGTGGGCCAATAGTAACCTGTCCTAAGGGATTTTCCGGATAGGTTGCGTCCTCTAGTGTGGTTCCCACATTCTCCGTCGTGAAGGGATTGTAAGACGCGTCATACCTCCGGTGTTTCGAGGCAACGTAGGATCAGGCCTGTGACAGATCGTTTGAACAATACGTTATCTTTAAAATCAAAGGTTATAGCTTGTACCTTGAGTCTTTTAGCTTCCGCTTTGTCTGCTGGGAGAGTTCTGTCTCTGAGCCACTTGATGTAGGGGGTGGTCCAATCGTCTTGGTCGCCTACCAAGTCTTCTTCTGTATGGTCGCCTACTTCTGCTGAGACGACTTCTTCTAGGGATAGCTCGTCCATCATCTGAATGTCGTCAGGATTAGGTATCTTGAAGGCTTTGGGGACGGCTGGTGACGGACGGGTTTTTAGTCGTCTTAAACCCGGTCAAAATAAAACCTAACAAACCTAAACAAGTAGTAGAGGCAAGCAAGGGTCGAATCCCACAGGGAGGAAGTGATCTTTCTAAGTGTTGATTAGCATGAAAAAGACGTGTAACCGACAAGTAACAAGGGGGTTTTTGTATGATCGCAGAGTAACAAGGATGCAAGCTTTAGAGAAAGAATAGGTATGATGGGTGGAAGTATTCCACTAGACAAATATCCACACTGCAGATGAAACTGGTTGATCCTCGATCATTATTGTTCCAAGTTCTTTTCACAATCTTATAGTTGTTCCCACCCTGATCTTAAGTACTACCAATTCTTACAGTTGTTGATAGACTTATCACAATATCAATGGAAGAAAACCTTACCACTAACAAAGCAATAACAATGCACACAAGGATATATGATACATGCAAATAGAAGAAAACCTTACTACTAACATGCAAATAATTATCACTCACAATTGCACACTCGTATTCCAGTATATGTAACAATTGTGTTTGCCACTAGGTATGCACTCGTATTCCACTATATGCAAACCCTAGCACTATGATAGATGTCAAAAAACCTAGTTAGCTACGCTAGAAGAATCAACATAAACCAATAGACAATATGCTCGAGAGAATTAAACCAACTTTATAAGATATAGAACAAGGAATAAAAATCTCACAACCAATTCATTGCAATGCTTCAATCGTCTAGTAGAACAAAGGTGTTTAGTTCTCCATGGGTTAAAACCCTAGAGGCAGAAAGAAAATGAGTCTCCTATCTAAGACCTGGAAAAGATCTTAAATAGGCTTTGGAAAATAAAGTTAACCTAATGCAAAATAACAAAGGAAATAAAATAATAGAAAATAAGGAAATCCGAAATAGTAAAATAGGAAATAATGTCTTCTGGCCGCGAGGCGCTATGTGCCCACCGCGGGGAGTCAGTCTTCTCTGAGATCCACCGTCGGGTCGCGGTGGCTTCTGGCGCGGAGCGTCAAGTTACACCGCGGGGCGGCGGTGCCTTTTTCAGCTTCTGTGACACTTTAGTAAAAATGCCATAACTTTTGATTCCCAACTCGGATTGCGCTCATATTTTTAGGACTTGCAGTAGACTTCAAGATCTAACTCCTAGAATTGGAATCACTTAATTTGGACATCTGAATAGAGAGAACGAACCATTTGAATTCAGCACATTGTTCTTCTACTCTTCAATACACTTCAAACCTCTATAAATCCCATGATTTCTTCACTTCTCCACTCTAACTCCATAATCCACGATTGTGCTCTAAATCCATCCAAATGGCACCTCAAACCTGGTAATAACCCCCAGATATGCACTACAAAATAGCACTTATCAAATCCCCCATCCTTAAACCTTGCTCGTCCTCGAGTAAGCTAAAGTAAACCTACTCCTCCAATCAATCCCCAAGGTTCAGGAAGCATAGAAAACTCAACCTCCAAGAATCATACCAAACAATAAACTCTAGGCAACCATACAAAATAAGTCCAGCACAATAAACTACAACATCCAATCAAAAATCTCAACACCCCACACAATCAAGCCAAAAGGAAAGCAGAGTACTTCCCCCAAGCTTATCCCAAACACCATAGAGTGAATAAATTCTAATCCTAGTCTCCCATCTATCTTCTTATACCTCCCTGACGGGGCTAAAGATGCACAAGCAAATGTCGTTGATTAGCCTTATCAAAATAAATTATCCTAACAAACCTACTAAACAGAGTATAGCAGACAAGTAAGGGTCGAATCCCACAGAGAAGGTATGATGTAATATGCAATCGTGAATGACAAGTAACAAGTAACTGGGGGTTTTGTAGTCAAGAGAACGAAGCAAACAAGCATGCAGATTGAGTAAAATCGAGAGAATAATATGAGGGAAAGTAGTCCTGTTAGAGCGAAATCCACAATACAAAGATAGAGTTTTATCCCTGAAATCTATTCAATCCAAGTTCAATTATTTATCCTTATACTCGTTCCCACCTTAATCGTAAGTACTATTGATTCTCACAGTTGTCAATAGACTTATCACTATGCCAATGATAAAGTACAACTGATTCTCACAGTTGTCAGCGTACTTTAGCACCAACACAGCAATAGCAATGCATACAAGGATTTAGGATACATGCAAGTAGAAAGACGTACAAGTACTCACTCCCCTACTTAACATGCAATTGATTCTCACACACAAGTGTACGCTCGGAACCCCTATACGCACAAACGTGTTTGCCACTAGATATGCACTCGGAACCCCTATATGCAATCCTAGCAATTGATAACAAGCATTCAACCTAGGTGATCAGGCTAAGAAGAACAACTAGAAATCGTAGACGTGGTAAGCAAGAGAATCAATCCAACAATTATAAGGATAAGAACAAGGAATAGAAATCTCACAAACACATCGAAGTACTGCTTCAATCGTCTAACAGAACAAAGGAAAGTTAGTTCTCCATCAAAGGGGATGAAAAACTATAATATGAAATAACGATCAAAAGTAGTTTGATAACAAGATGTGTCTAAGTGTTCGCAGACTTGGCTTGGAGGTTGTGGAACATTAGGTTAAATAGAGTTAACCTAAAGCCCAAGATCACAAAACCAATCCAAAAGGAAACAAATAAAATAATAAAGTCTGAAATAGAAATAAAAGGAAATAAATATAATCTGGCGCGAGGCAATAAACACGTCCACCGCGGGGCGGTAAAGATCCACCGCGGGGCTTCTGCTCTCCACCGCTGGGCGGTGGCCTCCTCTCACGCGGGGCTTCATCATCACTGGGAGTCATTACCGCGGGGCGTCACTGCTAACGCGGGACGGTGAACTCCAGACTTCAACTCTCATCTTCTTCTCTTATCCAGCTGCTCTCTAAATACTACCAAGTGTTGGTAGCCTTCTCCATAGATGTTCCAGCAGCTCCATCTCCATCTCTAAGCTCCAACTAAGCTGCCAATCCTTGGATTTCTTCACTTCTCTCCATAATATCTGGATCGCAGACTTAGCACTAAAACAACTCCAAAACTCCTCCAAATCATGCTAATAGATGCTAGAAAAGGTGTATGAAATAACACCTATCAAATTCCCCCATACTTAGACCTTTACTCGTCCCGAGTAAGCTAAAGAAAAGCTCACCCTCTCAATCAATACCAAGGACTCAGGAAGTACAAGAAAACGTGACTCCAATAACTATAACACATCAACAATACGCCCAAGACAACCAAAACAAGTGATGCAAGAACAATCTAACCTAACTCCCGTCTATCTCCTTATCGCTCCATGAGTGGCCTACCCGACAATCCTTCTATGTCACCCTCCTTATGACGCCTCGCCGAAAGATAAGAGAAATCCTAAAATCCCTCTTCTTCTTTTTCACTCATTTTGCCAATGCGTCCTTTCGGGTTTTCACCAAGCACTCATTTCATTTTCCAATAGATGTTCTCACATAAGCTCGCATCACTCTAGTCCAATTTTGCCCTAGCCTAATACCAGCCGGACTATCTGTTTTTTACCTGAACCGCCCTTTCGGGTTTTCAGTCCATCCCAGGATTTTGATTGCCTTTTTACTTCTTTTTGGCTTTTTTTTCTTTTCTTTTTTTTTGATTTTTTTTTGATTTTTTTTTTGATTTTTTTTTTGATTTTTTTTTTGATTTTTTTTTGATTTTTTTTTTGATTTTTTTTTTGATTTTTTTTTAAAATCCGAATGCAAAATTATAAAACAGAAATGCAGAAAACAAAAATGCAGAATCAAAGCTATGTACACTAGCTAGCAAGAATAGCAAGTCTATATCCCTCCCCCATACTTAAACCGAACATTGTCCTCAATGTGAAAAGAGAACGTCAAATGATAGGGGATGAGAGAAATAAACTCACTGTGGACCGGAAGGTGGTGGCGGGTACATCCCAAAGTAGTCCTGCAGATGAGTGTCTATAGTTTCCAGACGCTCATCTATCTCATCGTGAAGCTGGGTCTGCCAAGTTTGCAGACTGGTCTCTACTCTGGAAGTCCACTGATCATGGCGCGTAGAGAAGCTATCCCATCTAGCGTACATCTCCTGCCATGGTGCGACAGGTCCGTACACAGATGATGACTCCTCAAACTGTGAAGCACTGGGGTCGTCCCCCTCCTCGCGATCAGCAGCAGCATATCCACCACTAGGGCCCTCTCCATATGGACCCGAAGAAACAACGGCAGCGGCAGCAACAGCAAGCGTCTGGCCATCGCTATCAATCCACCAGCCCGCGTATGAAGGCGAGTAAGTGAACTCTCGCGGAACACGCAAAATATGGCCCTCGTAAGCCGTCCAAACCACATCACCATCCTGCCCCAGCGGCTTCACTATAGAGCACACCCTCATGTGGGCGGCATCATATAAAACGCAGGGAACCGGCCGAGCAATCCGATCGCAAGCAATCACATCAGCGCAGAGGAGAGTAATCAAGCTACCCCCACAAATATCTCTAGGCTCGCCCTCACGAATCCTCCGCAGGGAACTCAGGAAAATAGTTGCCCAACACGGAGTAAGCTCAACCATTCCCATGATGCTCAAAAACCACTGGAAGTCCTTCATGGGTACCTTCCCATCGTCAGCATGGCCAAAGAAATCTCTCATCAACACCTTGTGGATCAACCGCAGACACGGGTTCACCAACTTCGAATTCACCTCATGCCCCGTCTTGAAAGTCCTCTGAGTAGCAGCCCGCCAGAAAGCAAACATCTCGTCCTCCTGAAGCCCATTCGACCATCCAGGGGTCGGTTTCTTTGTAATGCCCAAGGCCTCGTGGATCGCCCTCCTTGACAGAGAATGCTCACGTCCATTGTAGGAGAACGCGATCTTGCGCAGAAAGCTATCATCACCCTCCTCGCGGTAGAACCACCGGAAAGAAGAAATGAACTAGAAGCATAGCTCAGGATACGCGGGGGCTGCCTTGCCCAGAAATCCTCCCAGCCCACACTGCGTTAGGCACATCGTCACACACTCGAGCATTCCCATCTACTCCAGAGTTGGCGTGTGGAAAAATTTAGAAGGCACCACCTTTCTCCCCTTCACAATATCGTACAACTCACTCTCATCCCTACTCGTCGACGCCTTCTTCTTGCCTTTGGGAGCCATAATTGAAGAATTGAAATGCTCAAATCAGAAGACAGCAAAGAATACTCACAATCAAGCAAACACAGGTTCTGCAGAGACTCAACGCGGGGCGGTAGCGTCGCGGCGAGAAACTGACAACAGGTCACCGGGTCGCGGTGAGGTCGGCGCGGGGCGGTAGCAACAGAGACGCGAAGCGGTGGCAACGCGAGGCGGAGCTAAAGCGAGGCGAGACAACAGCGGCGCGGTGGGGGTTGTGTTTGGGCTGGGCTGTGAGGCTAGACTCCAAATGGGGGTATGGGGGCTAGGAAATGCTCAAGGTCGAGAGGGGATTCAAGGAGAGTAAATGGAAAATAGGAGAAGGAGAATTGAGGGGGGCGGTGGGAATTTTATGTGGGGCTAGGTCAAGGTAGGATAAGGTGAAAAGAAAGGGTTGATGGGCCGGTCATGTATCATGGCCCATATGAGAAATCTTGGCCCAAAAAATGAAGCCCAATCCGTCAAAACCTTAGTAACCACTTAAGAAATAAGCTTTTACTCACCCGTTTAAGGTTTTTTCGGGGCCCATTATTCTTGTTTTTTTTTTTTTTAAACAGTTGAGAATCGATACCTGACCGTCACCGCGGGGCGGCAGCTCCACCGCGAGGCGGTAGGAAAGTGCCGCGGGGCGGTGAGAAAGGCTGTGCATTTCGTCTCTTCTCGGGTTTACTTTCGTACCTGAAATGTGAGTAACAGGCGAACGAAACAAAGCAAAATAAACTACGAAAATAATCTAATAAAAAGAAAAAGAGATCAAAGGAATACAAACACGGGTTGCCTCCCGGACAGCGCCTTGGTTATCGTCGTCGGCTCGACGTATTGCAGATCAACTACCATTTTGGGTAGGATTCTTTCGGAATCCTCCAACTTGTCTCTTCCTGGTGAGACCTCTCATGGAAAGGTTTGAACCTTAGACCATGGTCTTTCTTCGCCACCCACTCCATGTGCATTCTCGTCGGAGTATCACCCCCATACTTAGAACGATGCGGGGGCCGATATGGCTCAGCCTGAACATGCTGCACATCACTAGATAAAGGCTTGCAGCCTTGTGTGGTTAGTGCAGGGGGGCAAGTGCCCAAAGTATAGGAATCTCCTATACCAGCTAAAAAGACATCATCCACAGGCAAATCATGCAACTCAATGGGTCCATCACTAGTGGAACACTCAACTACGGCCTCTACTGCATCAATATTAACATTATCATGCACAGAATCATCAAAGTCATTAATGCAGAGAGGAGGATGAGACTTAATGGAATTAGCTTTATGAATATCATGCTGAAAAATTATTCCATCAAACTCCATAGTCAGGGTACCACTATCAACATCTATCTTAGTCATGGAAGTCTTCATAAAAGGTCGTCCTAGCATAACCGGGGCAACTTGTTCATCATAATCCATATCCATAACAAAGAAATCAGCAGGAAATATCAAAGGACCTATCTTAACAAGGACATCTTCTACAACACCCTTAGGGGGTACACACGATCCATCAGTAAGTTGTATCACAATACTAGACTCACGCAAAGGTCCTAATTCCAATTTCTCAAGTAAAGAATAGGGTAAAACATTAATTGAGGCACCCAAATCAAGTAGGGCCTTCTCAAAAACATGCTCACCTATAGTGATAGGAATAGTAAACGTACCTGGATCCTTGCACTTCGCAGGCAGACGCTTCTGAACTACAGCTGACACTTGTTCGCCCACCGGACTCTTCTTCTGAGTCTTCTGCCTTTGAGCTTTCTTCACCGTGCAGAGCTCCTTTAAGAACTTGGCATATCGCGGGATAGCCTTGATAAGCTTCAGCAGGGGAATGTTCACCTCACAGTTCTGGAACGTGTCGAACAGGTCTCTGTCATCGACAACTCTTTTAGCCTTTAGCGCCTCTGGAAAAGGTGTTGGGGGCTTCTCTGAACGTAGGGGAGGAAACACTGGACGAACGTAGGTGTCAACATAGACATCGTCAGTAGGAACAGGTTTCTGAGGAGTCACTCGTGGCGAGCTCACCGCGGGGCGTAATTCGTCACCGCGGGGCGGTGGGGTCGCGTTGACATTACTGGGCATAGGCACCGGGTCGCGGCGGGAATTGCCACGGGGCGGTACGGTGAGTTCCTTTTTCTCGGAAATTTCTTTCTCCTCTTCAGCAATAGGAGACATAACTTCTTTACCACTTCTCAGCGTGATAGCACTCACGTTCTCTCTGGGGTTCACAGTGGTCTGGGACGGCAGGGAGTTTGAGGTCCTCTGGTTGATTTTAGTCACCTCGTCGGCTAACTGGTCAAGCTGCCTCTCTATATTCTTGATACTCGACTCAGTAGCCTGCACATGCGTAGCAAAGTGCTGAGTCAAGGTCTTCAGCATATCCTCAGTAGAGGCTCCAGAAGTTTGGCCTTGGGGCCTCTGTTGGTACTGAGCTCGTTGCTGGTACTGTTGTTGCTGAGCCGGCTGATATTGTTGTTGTGCCGGCTGCTGACCACCTTGAGGGTCACTCCATCTAAATCCTGGATGGTCACGCCCTCTCTGGTTGTAATTGGGCTGGCCACCATACTATTGTCTAGGGGCTCCATAGCCTCCTACAGCATTAACTTCAGCAACACCATCCTCTTGCAGCTGAGGATAGGTATCTGTGTGGTGGGCCTGGCTGGGACAAAGGCCACACGGTCTAGCTTGTTGAGGAGCATTCTGATTCGCCATCTTCATGACTATCTCCTTCAACTCGGCTAACTCAGATAATACCGGACTCAGTCCTGTAGGGGTCACAGCATTGACCGCCTTTCTTTGGTAAGTTTTTCCGAAGTTCCGAGTGCTTTCACTCATCTCTTGGATTCGGTCCATGGCTTCCTTCGGTGTCAGATTCAGAATACTGCCACCGCATGCAGCATCGACCATTCTCCTCTCTTGGTCCTGTAGACCGTTGTGTAAATAAAGGACAAGATCCTGCTGGGCGTATCCATGGAATGGACAGCTGGAGCAGAGCCTCTTGAACCTCTCCAAATAATCATACAGTGTCTCATCACAAGCCTGCTCAATGTTGGCAATTGCCTTCTTCAAATCATTCGCCTTCTTCGTCGGAAAATACTTATCCAGGAACGCCTTGTGCAATTTCGCCCATGTATCTATGGTTCCTGGTGGCAAGTGATAGTACCAGTCGCTCGCATTGTCGAGTAAAGAAAAGCCAAAAGCTCTCATCTTGAACTGCTCTTCAGTCACGTTCCTGGGCTTCATCGTCATACAGACATTGTGGAACTTGCCCAGGTGAGAAATCGGATCCTCTCCACTCAGACCGTGGAACTTAGGCAGGTAGTTAACAATTCCAGTCTTCAATTCGAAGTTCACCCCTTGATCCAGCGCAGGGATGATCACAGCTAGGGGTTCAGCCCCAATATTCGGTGCCGTAAGCTCTCGTAGAGTTCCGTTTCCAGCCATAGCAGCAGCTGGGATAGTAGCAACTTCAGCGGTTTCAGTCTCAACGTTCTCGGTCGTGTCAGTCTCAGTCTCGGCTTCTTCCCTTCGATCGCGCAGACGTCCAAGGAACGATCTTTCAATCTCTGGATCAAAAGCTAAGAGTGGGGAGTCAGTAGCACGGGTATCGACCATAAGATAGGTCTCCACCCAAAAATCAAACACGAAAACACACAAAAAACAAAAACCTTCCCCGGCAATGGCGCCAAATTTGACGGGGCTAAAGATGCACAAGCAAATGTCGTTGATTAGCCTTATCAAAATAAATTATCCTAACAAACTTACTAAACAGAGTATAGCAGACAAGTAAGGGTCGAATCCCACAGAGAAGGTATGATGTAATATGCAATCGTGAATGACAAGTAACAAGTAACTGGGGGTTTTGTAGTCAAGAGAACGAAGCAAACAAGCATGCAGATTGAGTAAAATCGAGAGAATAATATGAGGGAAAGTAGTCCTGTTAGAGCGAAATCCATAGTACAAAGATAGAGTTTGATCCCTGAAATCTATTCAATCCAAGTTCAATTATTTATCCTTATAGTCGTTCCCACCTTAATCGTAAGTACTATTGATTCTCACAGTTGTCAATAGACTTATCACTATGCCAATGATAAAGTACAACTGATTCTCACAGTTGTCAGCGTACTTTAGCACCAACACAGCAATAGCAATGCACACAAGGATTTAGGATACATGCAAGTAGAAAGACGTACAAGTACTCACTCCCCTACTTAACATGCAATTGATTCTCACACACAAGTGTACGCTCGGAACCCCTATACGCACAAACGTGTTTGCCACTAGATATGCACTCGGAACCCCTATATGCAATCCTAGCAATTGATAACAAGCATTCAACCTAGGTGATCAGGCTAAGAAGAACAACTAGAAATCGTAGACGTGGTAAGCAAGAGAATCAATCCAACAATTATAAGGATAAGAACAAGGAATAGAAATCTCACAAACACATCGAAGTACTGCTTCAATCATCTAACAGAACAAAGGAAAGTTAGTTCTCCATCAAAGGGGATGAAAAACTATAATATGAAATAACGATCAAAAGTAGTTTGATAACAAGACGTGTCTAAGTGTTCGCAGACTTGGCTTGGAGGCTGTGGAACATTAGGTTAAATAGAGTTAACCTAAAGCCCAAGATCACAAAACCAATCCAAAAGGAAACAAATAAAATAATAAAGTCTAAAATAGAAATAAAAGGAAATAAATATAATCTGGCGCGAGGCAATAAACACGTCCACCGTGGGGCGGTAAAGATCCACCACGGGGATTCTGCTCTCCACCGCTGGGCGGTGGCCTCCTCTCACGCGGGGCTTCATCATCACTGGGAGTCATCACCGTGGGGCGTCACTGCTAACGCGGGGCGGTGAACTCCAGACTTCAACTCTCATCTTTTTCTCTTCTCCAGCTGCTCTCTAAATACTACCAAGTGTTGGTAGCCTTCTCCATAGATGTTCCAGCAGCTCCATCTCCATCTCTAAGCTCCAACTAAGCTACCAATCCTTGGATTTCTTCACTTCTCTCCATAATATCTGGATCGCAGACTTAGCACTAAAACAACTCCAAAACTCCTCCAAATCATGCTAATAGATGCTAGAAAAGGTGTATGAAATAACACCTATCACTCCCAGAGTGACCTACCCGAATCCTCCTCATAACTTCTCTTCTTATGTCACCACGCCAGGAAAAATGAGGATTCCTAAAATTCACTCTTCTTCTTTTCACTCATTTTGCCAAGGCGCCCTTTCGGGTTTTCACCAAGCCACTCATTTCATTTCTCAATAGATGGGCTCACATATGCTCACATCACTCTTGACCAATTATTACCCCAGCCTAATGCTGGTCCAAGCCACCTGCTTATTGCCTAGGCCGCTCTTTCGGGTTTTCGACCTATCCCAGGATTTCTAATGTATGCCTTTTTTCAAAATTTTGGCTTTTTTTTGCTTCATTTTTTTATTTTTTTCCTCAACAACGTAGCAAGTATAGAACTCTCCCCCATGCTTAAATATTGCATTGTCCTCAATGTAATGAAAGACAAAAGAATAAAGCACAGGGAAAAGCAAAAAATAACTCACAAACGTCACCAAGCTGCTTGGACACTGTAGGTGTCGCTGACAGTCTTCTCAATAAATGCCCAGGTCTCTGGTGTTGGGCGGGTGTCTTCATCAACTCTATAATCTTCTCCTACCGTGCAACCAAAAGGGAACCACTTTGGTGAATAGTGGTATATCAAAGATGTCGGGGTTGCACGGCCTTCTAGGAATACATGGTGGAGCTCAGATATAATCATGGTGTGGGCTCTAGTGTTCCTCCTCCTCAGCTGTCAATTGTAGGACCATCATCGTTGTCAAATAAAAATGTGGGGCGAATGTCTCCTCCTTGACAACATGATGCGCACCATCTCCATAGGGAACTCTGGACAGCTGGCCTTCAGTACCTCTTTTTTTTTTTTAGAATTTTTTTTTTTTGCCCCCCGTTTAAGATTTTTTCGGGGGGTGACTTAGTGCAGGGAAGGAAGGGACTTACAATGGTGCGGAAACACCTTCTTCAATAGGCATGGGTCTCTTCCCTGCAGGTTAGTCGGAAACCAAAACCAAAACAAAAACAAAGCAAAAACAAGCAAAACTAATGCAAGAAATAAAGAAAGAAAAACAAAGAAAGTAAAACATACCTCGGGTTGCCTCCCGGACAACGCCTTAGTTATTGTCATGGCTTGACATACTACTCCATCTCTCAACTTGGGTTGCTCATAGCAACTGAACACCTGGGATTTGGATCTGGGGGGTGTCTCTTTGTATGCTCTATGTTGAGCGTGACCCCCAATCTCCCGCACTTCTTTGTGGGTGGACCGTTGTGTATACCCATGAACGCACTTGCCATCTTCAGAAATGGCCTACCCAACATCTCAGGGCCTGCATGCCTATCTTGCCCCGTATCCAGTATGTAAAAATTAGCCACCTGCATCAAGTTCTCCTTCTTGTGCTTCCCCTTCGGTTTCTTCTTGATCATGCCCATCACCTTTAACATTTCCTTGCAGCGAGGGGTGCTGTCTGCCAGTGTGACCAAGGGAACGGTTTTTATGCAATCACTGAAGGCCTCATAGATATCCTCGTTGTTCTTTAGCCTTTGAGTAACTCGGGAAGACTCAAGGAAGGGTGCGACGGGTTGCAGCGCGACGAGCGGGAAAGAGTTGAGACGCACAAACTCATCATAGGCAGCCTCCAGAGGGTCGGGGGCTGCCAGGGCGTTGTCGCAAGGAACGGGCGTCGCATGATCGTTTTCGCGATCGCGGCTCTCCTCCTCATCTTCGCTGAAATCCCCCAGGCTCAAAAAGTACTCCTCTTCCGAAAGCACCTCTGGGAATGGGGCATGGTTCTCAATATCCAGATCTGGGCTTTCACCGCGGGGCGGTGTACTTGGCCGCGGGGCGGTTGTGGTAATTCAGGAGAACTGAGAGTCTGTGCCGGGTCGCGGTCGGTGTCGCCGCGGGGCGGTAGGGGTCGCCCATCTTCAATTTCAGCTTCATCAGCGCCGTTTTCGCCCTCGATCACCTTCTCTTCGTGGGATACCTCCATACTCTCCATGGCCTTTCTGGTCTCAATCTCAGCCCCGCACCTCAGCTTTATAGCATAGACAGTCTATTGCGTATTTTCTACTGCAGGGACTCGTGGTTGTGCGGACTTCGACTCAATCAACGCTTGACTCAGTTGGTTAAACTGGCTTTGGAGGCTGGAAATCGCCTCTTGCTGCTATTGGACACTCTGAGCCATGGTTGTTTGCAGTGAGGACACGTGTTGGGCCATGGTTGCCATGCTTTGAACCAGAGTGATGAGTACATCAGCATTGGGTGCAGGCAAGTTTGCGTGTTGTCCTTGGAATCCATGCGCATATGGTTGCCCGTATTGTGGTTGATTTCCATACGGAACTGGGTTATAGTGCTCCCTCGACCCTGAGTTGTAAGTGTTCGGATATGGCTCTTGTCTCGGTCCCTGCGGGTTTACACCTCGACGTGCTTTTACTGCTGCAGCGAATGCCGGCAGTCCCGGACAATCGTCAGTGTTGTGCAGCGTTTCACGATAGATTCTGCAAGGTCTGACTGGTCTTTCTGCACCCAAGTTGGGGTAGTATCCCCTCTCTGGAGAAAATGAGCAGGGGTATGGGTCATCGCGCGTCTCTCCCCAGAAATCCATATCCGTATCAAAATCAAAAAGGAAAACAAAAATCAGTAGCAAGGGTGTGGACCGTAAAATAGGTCCACACCAAAGTAACACGCACACAAACAAACACAAAGAAGGGTCAAATCTTGCCTCCCCGGCAACGGTGCCAATTTGACGGACGAATTTTTAGTCGTCTTAAACCCGGTCAAAATAAAACCTAACAAACCTAAAAAAGTAGTAGAGGAAAGCAAGGATCGAATCCCACAGGGAGGAAGTGATCTTTCTAAGTGTTGATTAGCATGCAAAAGACGTGTAACCGACAAGTAACAGGGGAGTTTTTGTATGATCGTAGAGTAACAAGGATGCAAGCTTTAGAGAAAGAATAGGTATGATGGGTGGAAGTATTCCACTAGACAAATATCCACACTGCAGATGAAACAGGTTGATCCTCGATCATTATTGTTCCAAGTTCTTTTCACAATCTTATAGTTGTTCCCACCCTGATCTTAAGTACTACCAATTCTCACAGTTGTTGATAGACTTATCACAATATCAATGGAAGAAAACCTTACCACTAACAAAGCAATAGCAATGAACACAAGGATATAGGATACATGCAAATAGAAGAAAAGCTTACTACTAACATGCAAATAATTCTCACTCACAATTGCACACTCGTATTCCACTATATGTAACAATTGTGTTTGCCACTAGGTATGCACTCGTATTCCACTATATGCAAACCCTAGCACTATGATAGATGTCGAAAAACCTAGTTAGCTACGCTAGAAGAATCAACATAAACCAATAGACAATATGCTCGAGAGAATTAAACCAACTTTATAAGATATAGAACAAGGAATAGAAATCTCACAACCAATTCATTGCAATGCTTCAATCGTCTAGTAGAATAAAGGTGTTTAGTTCTCCATGGGTTAAAACCCTAGAGGAAGAAAGAAAACGAGTCTCCTATCTAAGACCTGGAAAAGATCTTAAATAGGCTTTGGAAAATAAAGTTAACCTAATGCAAAATAACAAAGGAAATAAAATAATAGAAAATAAGGAAATCCGAAATAGTAAAATAGGAAATAATGTCTTCTGGCTGCGAGGCGCTACGTGCCCACCGCGGGGCGTCAGTATTCTCTGAGATCCACCACCGGGTCGCGGTGGCTTCTGGCGCGGGGCGTCAAGTTACACCGCGGGGCGGCGGTGCCTTTTTCAGCTTCTGCGACACTTTAGTAAACACGCCGTAACTTTTGATTCCCAACTCGGATTGCGCTCATATTTTGAGGACTTGCATTAGACTTCAAGATCTAACTCCTCGAATTGGAATCACTTCATTTGGACATCTGAGTAGAGAGAACGAACCATTTGAATTTAGCACATTGTTCTTCTACTCTTCAATACACTTCAAACCTCTATAAATCCCATGATTTCTTCACTTCTCCACTCTAACTCCATAATTCATGATTGTGCTCTAAATCCATCCAAATGGCGCCTCAAACCTGGTAATAACCCCCAGATATGCACTACAAAATAGCACTTATCAGCTGGCGTGGTGATATGTGCTAGTGGAATGGTGCGGAAGTCGTTAGGATGCAAGGTGGAGCCAAGGTTTGCTAGGGCGTCGGCTTGTGTGTTGAGGTCGCATGGGACTTGTCGGATGGTGAAGCTTTGGAACTTGCTTGCCAATTTTTTGACGATATTTAGGTATGCCATCATTCTGTCGTCTTTGGCAGCATACGAACCTTGTACTTGGTTGACGATTAAAAGAGAGTCACATGTCACCTCTATGTCCAGAATTGCGAGGTCGTGTACGAGTATTAATCCAAATACGAGGGCTTCATATTCTGCTTCATTGTTGGTCGCTTCCCATTCACATCTCACAGCTTGGGCTATATGGTCCCCTTGTGGTGATTTTAGCACGACGCCTAGGCCGACTCCTCTTACATTTGACGCTTCGTCCGTATGGAGTTGCCATGTGCCCCTGTCTTCTTCGATTTTTAGGTGTTCGGCCTCCTTCGTGGCTTCTTGTTCCAGTGTCGGGTTGAAATCGGCCACAAAGTCGGCTAAAGCTTGAGATTTGATCATCGTTCTTGGCTCGTAGTCGATGTCGAATCCACTGAGATGTATGGCCCATTTGGCCATCCGTCTTGTAAATTCAGGTTTCCTCATGATTGCTTTCATGGGATGGTTAGTCCTCACAATAATAGCATGTGATTCGAAATAGGGCCGTAACTTATTCGAGGCCATGACTGTTTTGGGGCGAAAAGATCAATCAACCTAAATCGCCTTAGACGGGGTAACGAGTCGATCGGATAATGTAAAATAAATCCAAACCAAATAAACAATCAACCACGTATAAAATAGAAGCGAAATTATAGTATGATGTATTGATCGAATGATAACAGAAATGAATCGAAGTACAACTTATCCTTGAGGAATAAGAGATCAGGTCTTGTCCGACCGACTAGTTCGATGGTTTGACCGACTGTAATCGGATAATGCCCCGAGGGAATTGAATGAGAATCGATATGCTAGTAGGCTTTTTCGAGAGTTCAGTAGATGAGTGTTACTCGTAGACGTGTCGTATGTCGATCATTCTTTCATGGCCTATTTATGGTATTCTTTCCTCCGTCCGTTACTGTTTTTATGAGATTCTCCATTTATTCCTATACGTGATCTCCGGGATTCTTCTTTAATGGCATCTTAATCCTGTGCTTGATTGGGTTACCGTTTGCCTTGGATCGAGCAGTTAATGCTCTGGGCGAAATTCTCGGGGTTGGTTGGCTTCCATGCGTTCGAGGAACGTCTGACGCCTCTCTTTAGTCTTCTCGGCCTACTCCTTCACTTGAGTCTTGGCCCAATCCGCTTGCTCTGGCTTCATTGCAACATGTTGGGCCCAACAATAGCCCCCAAGTTGTTTTGGGCTCAAGGCAGCCATGAAACGGGAGTCCAAACAACTTCCACTCTGCACGATCTCCACCCTCCGATCTGGGCGTGACAGGTGAGGGCCAATGTGGAGACGATCTTGCGGCGTGATGGGACGTCTCTACACCTTGATGATTCCTTCCATAAATCCGAAACAGGTTTTGATGGTTTCAATTCATATTTTCTCTTTGCCCTTTGCTTTGGTAGGTTGTCTGAGTTCTTTCAGAAAATTGCTTTTCGATTTCCCCCTCTTTCTGTTCTGGAAATGGTTTCCAGTGATTCTTCTGAGTCGTCTGCTACTCACTCGAACTCGAGCAAGAACGAGGTTGCCCCCCTTTTCCTTTTGAAGGAGGCTGATGCTCTGACGGGGACGCTGACGGAGGCAGAGTTGCAGCAGATCCTCCAAGTCGGAGGCTTCCCTCCTGAGACGGTTGCGAGGTTGCTGCATCCGGACGAGAGAGCCAACGCTCGTTATGAGGGGTGGATTTGCTTTTATGCCTATCCGTTTTGGATAGGTCATACGTTTCCATTTTCTTCTCTTGTCAGGGATTTTATGGCGACTATGACGCTTGCGCCGTGTCACGTCATGCCACAAGCATGGTGGATCCTTAGGGTTTTGGATCTGTTGAATTCTCGTTCTAGAGTTGGTTTTAATTTTGACGCCCTGTGGTACAACTACTCTCTGGGGTCGAAAAGTTCCTCTCGGGGACCAGTTGCGCATCCGTCCGGGTCGGAAGCCTTTGGTGGCTAACCTTGACGTAAACGACCGTGGATGGGGGTCGAAGTTTTTCTTCGTCGAGCGTTCGTCTCTGGAGAAGGGGGGTGACTGTTCGTTTTTGCTGTCAGAGTGGCGAGTCGAGAGTATGTATTTGACTTCTTTTTGCCCAGTTTATGTGTTTTAACCTTTTGCTTAACTCTTCTTTTTTGTAGTCCCTGAAGCCGAAGACTTGGAAGTGGATGCTCAATCGGAAGGTCTGACCAATATAATTCTTGGTATCCCTGTCGCCCCTACCACTCAGGACGTCATGTCGACTCTTTCATCATCCCGGGTTAAGTGTAAGTTTTTCGTTTGAGTATCAGAGCTGGAAATGCTCTAGATCTTTGTTAAGTTTGCAGATCATGTCTCAACCAAGCAAGTTTGAGCTCGGAATCTCCACCAACAAACCACATCTCCGAAAGAAGGGAGAAGAAACATGGTGGGAAAAGTGCATGGAAAGCCACATTAAGACCAACGACTACCAATGCTGGAGGATAGTCGAAAATGGAGATGGATATGGATATGTCGATCTCACAATGAAGGAAGAAGACTGGAAACCTGAGCACTATGTCACCATGGAAAAGAATGCCAAAGCCATGCAGTTCATCCTCAATGGACTGGACAGAGAAGACATGGACAAGGTCATAGGTATCCAGACGGCAAAGGAGATGTGGAAGGCACTCAAGGAAATGCATGAAGGAAGTGATGAACTAAAGCAAAGCAGAAAATTTGCTTTGGAAGGAGAATACCACACCTTCAAAATGATGGAAACTGAGACCATCTCAGAGTACTACTCCCGCTTCAACAGACTGATTGGAAAGCTAACAGCGGCGGGAGTCAATCTTGATGAGGTCTCCAAGTCCCTAGTGGTCATCAATGGACTCAACTCCAAGTTCACTCTTCTCAAAGGAATCATCACTAGTGGAAAAAACCCTAATAGAGGCGGGCCTTTGGACACTTATTGAGGCGAACACCGTTTGCCTCAATTGAGGGGGTCGCAACAAGTAGGGACCCTTTTTGAGGCGGGCAATATACGCCTCTAAAAGCCACTTGTTGAGGCGGGCCTCCGAAGCCCGCCTCAACAAGTCCTTCACTTCGGCGCCAAAATGAGGGACTTGTTGAGGCGGGCTTCGGAGGCCCGCCTCAATAAGTAAACACTTGTTGAGGCGGGCCTCCGAAGCCCGCCTCAACAAGTCGCATTTTCCCACTTTTTAGCCCGGATCTGGGTAAGTCCGGGCTAAAAAGCATTGTGTTTTAACAAAAAAAAAACTGGACATTTTAGCCCGGATCTCTTCCACATCCGGGCTAAAAAGTCCAATTTTGCCAAAAAAAAATCCAATCACAGCAGTATACTTCAATAGAAGAGTGAAGAATCACTAACACCTAGACAATAATTCATCTAAATTTGAGCAAATTGTTAATAGGAACTGATATTGTACTTAAAGAAAGATGTGAACTTGGAAAATAAACAACTGCAAAGAAAGATGTGAACTTGGAAAATTCAGATTACTTAAAAATCATGATTGAGCAAACCAAACTATTTAAAGTGAATCACAAATCCGGATCTTTAAACCACGTGAAAGAGGAAAACAGCATAAAAGTGCAGACGACAACCTCAAGACTTGGGAACGATAACGTTAAGGATTTTGACATCTTGGTAAGGCTTGTCGTTCCTGTCGGTCTTTGTCTTCTCTATTGCCTGTTACAAAAGAGGATAAAACACAAATTGTTGATATTGAAAACAAGATCAATGACCAATGGCATACCAAAAGCTTATCAGATATACC
This sequence comes from Rheum nobile, assembly GCA_027886185.1. Taxonomy (NCBI): domain Eukaryota; kingdom Viridiplantae; phylum Streptophyta; class Magnoliopsida; order Caryophyllales; family Polygonaceae; genus Rheum; species Rheum nobile. The sequence goes on along the minus strand of WOAB01000531.1, from coordinate 2,241,390 downwards.
GAAATTAAATTTCTACAAACAAGTTTGCATTGGCAAAAGAGAATTTTAAAGAGAAGAAAGGGGTTATCAAGTCACATGTACAACATCCATTCCTTTGGCAACTCTACCAAAAACAGTATGCTTATTGTCAAGCCATGGTGTAGCGACTGTGGTGATGAAGAACTGTGAGCCATTGGTGTTTGGCCCAGCGTTTGCCATTGATACTGTGAAAGGCCTGTCATGCCGTAAGCTGCACAAAAAATATTAGAAAGATGAGCAAATAAAATTATGATGTGATTCAAAAACATACAGTTGAGTTTCACTATGTGAGCATTATAAAGTAAAAGCTATACAAGATGAGAGCACAAAGTTCCTCTGTATTCAATTGGACAATATCAGTTCCTATTAACAATTTTCTCAAATTTAGATTTGAACTATTCACTGCCTAAAATAGAAGAGTGAAGAATCACTGACACCTAGACAATATATCACAAAAACAAAAATATTCAGTCAAATAGCACAAGAGATATATTTCATTCAAATTAAATCAAATTAAATCCCATAATTATGCAATTGCCACCTTCATATAGTATATAAAGATATATTTCATTCAAAATCTCAGAAATTAATAAATCACACAATAGGTCAATCTTAAGGAAATAGGTAGCTTGAGAGCACAAGTGCCTAATAAGACTTGTATGTATTCCATGTGTGAGAATAAAAAAAAATGCAGAATCATCACATCAATACATAGAGAGCTGCCTAACATGAGCTATAAAATCACACTTCATATATATCACATCAAGCACCTAGGCATTATAAATCTACATAAGACTCACTACTATCAGATACATTGTCTATGAAACACCAGATCTGAAAGACCATCAAGACGTGACTATTAATAATGGCATTGGAGGGGCTTAACCTATATGGTGACCAGGCTGAGTTATATGTTCTGGAAACTTCAATCACACGTTTAAACACATTATTTCATTAACACACACTACACATAATAGAAAGAATGAAACTTCAATCACACGTTTAAATACATGTAGATAAATGCCGAACTAAAGGCAAATCTGTAAGAGATTGAAAGAATGAAAGTCATGTTATCGAAGAAACTTTGGCAAGAATGCCATCATCATTCCTCATAGGGCATTATAACCATGAATTTTTGTCAACTATTTATAACATTATGAGCTGAGAAGAAAAAACACTTGGTATCTGTTTTCTGCAATGGCACAGAAAAATTATGAAGCAAATACTAAAAGTTGAACCTATAAAAAACCAGCAAAACAAAATTCACAAAGATGCTTTGGAGAAAGCCAAATAGCTATGTACGTAAGACGTACATAATTAGATAGAACTCGTCCAAAATACCTTTTTAGGTGATTTAATTGAACAAAGAGGAAGATGAACAATCATCTCCTGATAGGCACACTCATCTTTCTCAGTCAATTGAAGGATTCCATCAAGCACAAGCACCTTGCCATAACTAGCTGACTGCAAAAATAAACATCAAACTATGAGATAGGAATTTCTTAATATTTTATTTTCAAGAGATAAGTCCACGAAAGGAACTTTTCTCAAGTTTGATTAAAAAATGGACAAGACCACTCTTCAGGTATTCACTATTAAGATAAAAAGGCAAAATCTTGGTTAGAATGAGTAAGACATACCTATCACTGTTGTCTGTCTGGACGCTACCGAGTCTCTTGACGACTTTCATTCCTCGACAAATCCTGTCGAATATAGTGTGCTCCCATGCAGTAAGACATTTATTCTCTAAGTGGAAACCAAGAAAGCAACTTCATTCATTTATCCACATCTATACAAGAAATGCCACAAAGATGTAGTTATATCATTATACTTCCGTGCAAAGGACTACAAACCAAGAAAAGCACTTCGATTACCTAGCAATTCCAATATATTTTTACATACATCATTTGCCATGGATAAAGACGAATCTTATTATTACCATCCAGAGAAGGACATGGCGCCAAAGTGATGAAGAACTGACTCCCATTTGTATTAGGTCCAGCATTTGCCATGGATAAAATCCCAGCGCCAGTGTGCTTTAACTCCCTATGGATCTCATCCTCAAATTTTGCCCTAAATAACACCAAAGATAAAATGAGAATTCCCACATATGCATGTAAATGGAAACTCTGAAAACCAAAACATAATGCAAAAAACAAGACGCAATCAACCTGAACAATTTGTATGATTACAAGGGTTAACCAATTTGGGGAGTAAGATAATTTATAAAGCATAGCAAACATAACTTTTCAACACTAAACAATCTTATGGCTACGATGTTCCATCAAGGAAACATAATTTTGTATAAATAAAGACAATTTGCTATGATTTCACAAGCTCAGTTATCTAGTTTCACATGACAATAGACTCAAATGAACCCTATATTTGATTCCCACATAACAATAAACTCGCTTAAACACTAAACCTCAGTAGACTGACTCCCTTTCCTTCCTTTTGACTTGTCTTCAAACAATCAAGCTCAGCTAGAATCCGTAACCCCAAATGTAATCACTTCAAACTACAAAGTGAGGAATTCTCCAAAACCTAACAGAAAATTACCTTAAAACTATAAACAAAGAAGCAGTAGTATGTATAGACAGTGGTATACCCGTAAATCGATTCACCGCCTCTTCCAGTTCCCGTGGGATCCCCTCCTTGCACAATAAAATCCTGTTCTCCACAAAATTGACAAACAATATCAGAGTTTCAAAAATTTAACAACAATCGCTCAATTGAACTTGCCAAGTACACAGAGATAGCAGGGCTGGGAATGGTGATGGCGCGGGTTGTGCATTGGCGGAGGCGAGTCGTGGTCGGCGAACAGGTGGTGTGGGTTCGCGAGCAGGCAGGGACTGATCTGGGCTCGTTGAGGAAAGGAGGATCGCCGGACGTCGGTGATCGTTGCCGGTGTGGGTCGGTGGTGAGGGAGAGGGAGGCGGTGAGGGGGATCGGAGGTGAGAGATGGTTAGGCTTAGGGCTGAGAGGTATCGGGGCTGGGAGAAAAGAAAGAGAGGAGAGAGAGAAAGAAAAGAAAAGAGGGAGAGAGAGAGAGAAAGAAAAGAAAAGAGGACAAAAAAAATATTTGTTCGGATACTTATTGAGGCGGGCCTCTTAATGCCCGCCTCTATTGTATACATTTGTTGAGGCGGGCTATAAGAGGCCCGCCTCAACAAGAGTTAATTGAGGCGGGCTATTTCACCCGCCTCAATTAGGTATCAATAGAGGCGGGCTTAACATTGGCCCGCCTCTAATACTTTAGCGGAAATATTTTTTTCAGAAACTTTTTGAGGCGTATAATAAATTGCCCGCCTCAAAAAATGTTTTTGAGGCGTATAAAATAATTATCCGCCTCAAAATCCTGAAAAACTGATTGCGTAGGTCGTTGTTGAAGCGTTTTGATATATGTACGCCTCTAAAAGGGAGCCTCAAAAAGTGTTTTTTCCACTAGTGCATGAAGAACACTTCAGGCATCCAATCTCTTCCCTTGACTCAAGTCATAGGGAAACTGGAGGTTGAAGAAGGAGAGCACACCAAAGCCAATACTGACAAGAAACTGGAAAAATGAATTGCTCTCAAGATCTCCAAAGCCTTCTCAAGGCTTGAGATGGAGCAAGAGAACTCAGACCTAGAATAAGAGGAGGACGAACTGACAGCCCTCTTCACAAAGAATATCAAAAAGTTCTTTGTGAAGGGAAGGTTCCAAAAGGGCAGTTCCTTCCACAATGGACCAAGAAGAGATCTCAAGGAAGTCTCCTGTTACGAGTGCAAAGAAAAGGGGCACTACGCTAAGAACTATCCCAACAAGGAAGACTCCAAAGAAGATGAAAGACCTCAGAGAAAGAAGGCTCTCGTGGCCTCATGGGGAGAAGACTCAGATGAGGAACTGGATCTGAGCGGTTTCTCTGGAGGAAGATGTCTCATGGCAAAAGGAGACTCAAGCGACTCAGAAGACCTTGAGGTAACTTCTGATGACTTTCTAAAGACTCTAGTCGATTGTAATAAGAAACAGCTTCTTAAGACCATAAAGAAACTAGGAAAAGAAACCAGTTCCCTTCAACAAAAACTTGATGATTGTGAAGATGAAATTGCATGCTTAACTGTTGAGAACTCTGTGTGGAGTAAGAAACTTGATGAAGCTGAGAAAGACCTAGCCGAAACTCACTCCAAACTCATTGATATTAGAAATGTACATGCTAGTCACCTTAAAATCTGCAAATCTTGTGATGAAACCAGTGTAGACTCTGTTAAGGTTCCTATGCATGATAACCTACCTGAAAATGATATGCTTCAAACTATAATTGATAGGTTAGACATTCTCACTGACTCTATAAATGAAAAAACGATAAATCAAACTGTCTTTGTGAGACAACGTCATGGAATTGGGTATGTTGACAACAAGGCCAATAATGATGCTGAAGATGAAAAGGCTAGACGAGAACTTGTTGAAATGAATGAGAACCTCAGTACTGCTCTTGCCACTTCTCGAGATAAGAATCAGTTCCTATTAGAGAAGATCATGGTTCTTGAGAACAAGGCTGAGGTTGCCAAGCGTTTCAATGAAAGTTCTCAAAGTCCGCAGAGGGAACCTAAAGGAAAAGAAAAGGCATTCCCTGAAAACAAGTGGTTCACCAATTCTTTTGCTCATAAAAAGTATGTGGATATGGCTCATGGTAAGGTTAGAAACAATGTTAATTTCAACAAAAGAAAAACTGAGAAACCCTTTAGACCTGAAAAGGGAAAATATGGGCATGTTATTTACAATCGCTTATGATATTACTGTGGAAAAAATGGTCATTACAACACTGATTGTCCTAAGAAAGGGGTCTTTGAAAATGAGAAAAATGCATATTACCATGAAAGGAACCAGTTCCCTGGTCATTCACAGACTCGGAATGCTAATCCCCCCAGTAAAGCCAAGTTTCGTTGGGTTCAAAAGTCTTAGTTCCCCTGTGTGCAGAAAGAAGAGAGGCAACCTCGACTATGGTACATTGACAGTGGTTGCTCATGCCATATGACCGGAAGAAGAAATCAAATGACCTCTCTTCAACCCATCCAAGGAGGAAACATCTCCTTTGGAGAAAAAAGCAAAGGGAAAATTTGTGGAATAGGAACCGTAAATCTCAATGACCACACTAAGGTAAATACAGTTCACCTTGTTGATAACCTTGGTTTTGATCTAATTAGTGTGTCACAGCTGTGCGATCAAGGAGACAATGAAGTTAGATTCAAGTCAAGTGAATGCACTGTCCTAGACTCCTCGGGACAAATCATCTTAAAAGGCAAAAGATTCAACAATGTGTATGTTGTTGACCCATCATTTGTTCCCAAGGAGAAACTCTGCCTCTCAACAGTGAATGATCAAACGGAGCTGTGGCATCAACGTCTTGGTCACGCCAGCACCAAAATGATCCACAAGCTACACTCAAAGGAACTAGTTCGAGGCCTTCCAAAGATAAGTGGCACATCTTTGGAACCATGCTCAGACTGCATAAAGGGGAAACAAGCAAGGAGTTCCTTCAAATCCAAGAATATGGTAAGCTCCTCTAGGCCCCTTGAACTCATCCACATGGACCTTTATGGACCTATGAGAATTCAAAGCCTAGGAGGAAACAGGTATATCTTTGTCCTTGTCGATGATTTCTCTCGCTTCACCTGGACTATCTTCATAAAATCTAAGAGTGAAGTCATTAATCACTTTAAAGATATGGTTCCCTTATTAGAAAAATCTCTCGATTGTTCCATCAATTCTATTCAGTCTGACCATGGTACCGAATTCGAAAATGGAGAATTTCTAACCTTTTGCAGTGAGCATGGCATTGATCACAACTTCTCTGCACCATACACTCCTCAACAAAATGGAGTAGTAGAAAGGAAGAATAGAACCCTAGAAGACATGGCTCGAACTATGCTCATCTCAAGTGGACTATCTCAATCATTTTGGGCTGAGGCAATCAACACAGCTTGCTACATCATCAATCGAGCCATGCTTCGCCCAATCACATAGAAAACACCCTATGAACTCCTAAGAGGAAGAGTTCCCAACATCTCACATCTGAGGGTGTTCGGATGCCAGTGCTTTGTGCACAACAATGGGAAGGACAACCTTGGCAAGTTCGATCCAAGGAGTGATGAAGGGATCTTTATTGGATATGCCTCCGAAAGCAAGGCATACAAAGTCTTCAACAAAAGGACCAAAAAGGTAGAAGAAAGTGTTCATGTTATTTTTGATGAGAAATCACTTGGTAGAATTGTGCAGAACACTACCACTCCCTTTGAAAACCCATTTCCCAAGTCATCTCAAGAAGATCCAGATGAAGATATCACTCTACCCAAGTCCTACCATGCTGCACAGAATCCCCCACTAGTTCCTCCACCAGTTCCCATGGATAATCAACAATAATCCATTTCTGGGAACCATGAACATGAAGACAACATCTGTGGAGACATCAACGATTCATCCTCTCACATGATCTTCAATGGAGAAGGTGTTCCCAATCAGGAAGCTGAAGCTGAATGCTCAACCCAAAATGTCTCCACATCAAATGCTCTAGCTCCCAACAGAGAAAGAAGAACCATCAAGCCTTCAGTCAGGTTCGAACATCTAACCTTCTTTGCCTTCAATGCCTTCTTATCTGTTATGGAACCAAAGAACATAGGTGAAGCACTGAAGGATGTAGACTGGATCCAAGCCATGCAAGAAGAACTTCATCAGTTTGAAAGGAACAAAGTATGGCATCTAGTTCCCCGCCCTAAAGATAAGCACATCATAGGAACTAGATGGGTTTTCAGAAACAAACTAGATGATACAGGAGCTGTGATAAGGAACAAAGCAAGACTCGTTGCTCAAGGATACAATCAACAATAAGGCATCGACTATGATGAAACCTATGCTCCAGTGGCAAGTATTGAAGCAATAAGATTGTTGATTGCTTTCGCATCACACAAAGGGTTCAAACTGTTCCAAATGGATGTAAAGACTGCCTTCCTCAATGGAATCCTTCAAGAGGAAGTCTATGTCAAGCAACCACCTGGCTTTGAAGACGATGATCATCCCGACCATGTCTACTTTCTAGATAAAGCATTGTATGGCCTCAAGCAAGCTCCCAGAGCTTGGTATGATCGTCTTGCCCAGTTCCTACTCTCAAATGGCTACAGGCGTGGAGTCATTGATAAGACTCTCTTCATCCTAGAAGAAGAAGGTAACATCTTAGTGGTTCAAATTTATGTCGATGATATCATTTTTGGTTCCACTAACCTGTCCCTTGTAGACAAGTTCAAAGACTTGATGAGCAGTGAATTTGAAATGAGCCTAATTGGGGAACTCACTTTCTTCCTCGGATTGCAAATCACTCAAAAGAAAGATGGTATACAAATTCACCAACAGAAGTATGTCAGGGAACTACTGAAAAAGTTCAAAATGGATTCATGCAAGCCTCTCTCCACTCCCATCTCCACCATTGCTCATTTGGACAAGGACCATTCGAGTCCTCTAGTGGAAGAGAAACTCTATAGAGGTATGATAGGCTCACTCATGTATCTAACCGCTAGTCGCCCAGACATTGTTTTTGTTGTTGGCTTGTGTGCTAGGTTCCAATCTTGTCCAAGAGAAACCCACTTGGCTGCTATAAAAAGGTTACTCCGATATCTCAAGGGAACTGATTCACTCTGCATTTGGTACCCCAAAGAATGTCCCTTTGAGCTGATGGGTTTCACTGATGCGGATTATGCTGGATACTTGGTGGATAGGAAGAGCACATCTGGAATGGCACAGTTCCTAGGCCCTTGCCTCGTGTCATAGGGCTCAAAGAAACAAGTCGCAGTCTCTCTCTCCACCACAGAATCCGAGTACATCACTGTTGCCTCCTGCTGTTCCCAACTCCTCTAGCTAAAGCAACAACTCGCGGATTTCGGTATGTCTTATGGTCCTCTCACTATTCTTTGTGATAACACCAGTGCTATAAACATTTCTAAGAATCCTGTGCATCATACTAGGACCAAGCATATAGACATAAGACATCATTTTTTTAGAGATCATGTTGAAAAAGGGAACATCATTATGAAATTTTGTAGAACTGAAGATCAGGTTGCAGACATATTCACCAAAGCTTTGAATAGAGTTCCCTTTGAGAACCTTAGATTAGAACTGGGAATGATTCCTATAACCTAGCAGTGACCTTAGCTTAAAGGCTCTTCTCTAGTTCCCTTGATTAACTAGTATAAGATCATTTACTTGTTAAGTCTTGGTATCTCTGTGTTATATCTTTCGCTACAAACCCTCTTTTCCATAATGGTTTCTTAAAAAGGCTTTGATAAAATTTTCTTAGTTCGTGTCCTTTGGTCCTCATTATTCTTTCAACTCTTTCATTGTTCAAGTTTCTTTGTTGGCCCAAAAGTCACAATCTGATCATATTCTAACCCAACAATACAAGCCGAAATGATGATTGTGTACTATGACCCTCCTTGCCTCATTGCTCAATTTAATTCCCTAGGATCCATCTCTTAACCCTCTCTGGGAATTATTGTGCAATGCGATAAATGGCCTCCTTGATTCCTTGTATGGGAACGTACTTTTCGGTTCCATGTTTTTAAACCCACATCAAAGTTCACATATATCCCTCTAGCACACTGAATATATCGCCAAAAAGGAACCATGATGAAATTGTCTCCAAACGGCTAGTTAGACGCTTGATCTTCCCAAGACGACATTTATGGCAAATTTGCAGAACTCAGACACGTCTCGTCAGTGGAAGTGCTTCCCTCTCTGAATGAGTAACTTTGGAGAACTCAGGCAAATTTGCAGAACTCAGGCAAATTTGCAGAACTCAGACAAATTTGCAGAACTCAGACACGTCTCGCCAACAAGCTTCTACATTTCTGGATCATCCGAAACCTAGTTCTCAGGCAAGAGCACCGGGCCACAGTTCTCATCACGGATGCTATCCTCATGGATAAGGTGATGTCTGGTGCACAGATTGATCTCCCCAGAATAGTGTTGGCTAACATGCAGTTATGCAAATCCCATGAATCCCATGCCCTGCCCTTCCCTCATCTCATCAAGAATCTTCTCTCCCTGCTTCACCAGTACCCCGATGATCTCTCGAAAACTGTCTACAGCAATTCCCTCACCATGGCCACCCTCCGAAAACTCAAGACAAAGGATCACCAGGCCACTCCCTCTGAAGTTCAAGTTGATCCGCCTAAGGAAAAGGCTAGTTCCCAGGCCCCTTCAAGTTCCCTACCACCGCTCAAAGACTCCTCTGCGATCCTCTCTTCTCTGGGTCGTATTGAAAAAGCCATCACGGAAGGCTCGACTGTTATCATGGTCGCTCTCCGTGATCAAGTAAATGACCTGGGGAAAATGAGCACTGTTGTCTCAAGTTTGGTGGAAGTACTTCAGAAAACATGGGAGGATGCAACCGGCGCAAATCAGGCCACGGGCCAAAATGAAGAAACTGACGACAACAAGGCTGATGAAGAGGAGGCCACTGCCTTGCCATAGGAACGCTTCTCATGGTTCCCAGTGCTGTAACATCACAGTGTGCTAGTAGTTCCCCTAGGATCCTACTCCCTCTTCTACCCTTCCTGTCGTTTTCCTTAAAGGTTGCTTATGTTGTTGTCTTTGTAGGTTGTTTTGTGGTTTGTCTTACCCTGCTCATGAACAATGTTAAGGTTTTATTAAGTTTAATGACTACTTTTGGCTATGTTTCTATTAATGATTTGTCTTTGCCTCAAGTTTCTATTATGGTTTCTGTTATGGGTTTGACGCAATTGTTTATTTCCTTGGATATCCTGTTCTTAACATGTTAACTGATCTTTTCGATGATGTCAAAAGGGGGAAGAAGGATAGGAACCTTGAACTTTGGAAACTACTAGACTAATAGGAACTCTGAACTCGTTCTATTCTAAGGGGGAATTTGAAGAACTTCGTTCATCTGCTTAGGGGGAATTTGCAACCATTGAATGTTCTCTCATTATTTTATAACGTTGTAAATCCCCTAAAATCAACTGGTCTCATGAAATTCACGTCCTATTATGTTGCCAGGTTCCTTGTATTTGTCATCATCAAAAAGGGGGAAATTGTTAGGAAATGGAACTCTGGAACCTTAGTTCCCCTGAGAGTTCCTTTCCTCAGTTTCTCTACTTTTGAAGATGACAAATATTTTGATACTAATGTCTTATCTCAAAGATGTGTGTTAAGGAACCACAAGACAATTACCGAAAGCATGAAAACCAAACAGGACAAGAGAACCAAGCAGCAAGCCAAAGGAAGGAACTCAGGTGTGCCCAGAAATGCAACATGTGATGTTGCGCTTCCCGAGAAATCTGGGAACACCAACCTTGGACAAGAGAAAGGTGAAAGCAACTTGTGCGAAGCTTCCAAAGGCTGTCACCGTTCAGAGCAAAACAACAAGATGCCTAGAACACATAACCTCGGACAGAGAAAGGTGACAGCGACATGTCATGGAACCTGTCGCTATCCAGAAGACAGTTCCAAAGTGCCCAGGTTGTCGAACCTCTGAAGAAGGAAGCTGGAGAACAACTTGGCTGAAACAGTTGACCAACAAAGAAGGATTCTGAGCTACCTAGGTTGTTGGTACATGTCAAAGACAGCATGGATCACGAATCACCACACATCCTAGGGCAAGCTTGATCTGTGGGAACCAAGAGAAGATCAAACTGCAAAGAATCCACTATATAAGGAAGACTAACTCAGAGGTTATCTTCAAGCACAAAAACACGAATCACACTCAATAGCAAACATCAAAGTGTGAACCTTCAAACAAGATCATCAAAGCAAACCGAGATCAAGAGGAACCAGTCAAGGAATCGAAGAGCTGAGTGTTAAGTTCCTGTGACTGTAAGTGAGATAGTTCCTAGGTGCTAAGGTCTGTTTCTTGGATTGATTATTGATTGTGTTAAGTTATATAGGATTGCCTAAATGTGTGTAAGGTAAAGAAACTGTGTGTTTGTTCCTAGGATAAGCTGTAACCAAAAGAGATAAGAAATCAAGAAGTAGACCTTGAAATCCTTTCAAAAGAAAGGTAGTGATTTTTATCCTGGATTGGTAGTTGGCAATCAAAGGTTTCCACTATAAGGAACTTGTTCATTTGTGCTTGATTGTTTAAATTCCGCTGCGAAGGGAACTGAGAATTGTTATTCTTAGTTCCTTAGTTATTTGTCTAACAATCACGATCCTACACTTGGGCTATCTTGTCCCCTTGTGGTGATTTTAGCACGACTCTCAGCCCCGATCCTCTAGCATTCGACGCGCCGTTTGTGTGGAGCTCCCATTTATTTGTTTCCTCTGTTGCGAGCAATTGCGTTGCTTCTTCGACGACTTATTGTTCTAGTGTTGGGCTGAAATCGGCCACAAACTCGGCCAGTGCTTGGGACTTGATCGCCGCCCTGGGCTCGTATTCGATATCATAACCGCTGAGGTGTATGGCCCATTTGGTCATTCGTCCTATGAACTCTGGTTTCCTCATGATTGCTCTCATGGGATGGTTAGTGCGGAAAATTATAGTATGAGACTCGAAATAGGGTTTGAGTTTGTTTGACGCCATTACCAGTGATAGGACGAGTTTTTCCAATGTCGAGTACCTTGTCTCCGCCGGGAGTAGAGTTCGACTGACGTAGTAGATTGGGGATTGCTTTTCGTCTTCTTCTCTGACTAATGCTGCGCTTACAGCGGATGCCGACACTGCTAGGTATAGCAACAGCGGCTCGTCGTCTTTGGGTTTTGCCAACAGCAGGGAGCTGGCCAGGTACTTCTTTCGATCTTGAAACGCGACTTCATGTTCTTATGTCCATTGGAAGGACTTGTTTTTTCTGAGAACGTTGTGGAAAGGTTTGTACCTGTCTGACGACTTCGAGATGAACCTGTTTAGGGCTGCTATTCGACCTGTCAGCTTTTGCACGTCCTTGACGCATCGGGGGGTCGGAGGTTGATGATGGCTTTGACCTGCTCTGGGATGGCTTCTATTCCTCTTTGTGTCACCATGTACCCCAAGAATTTCCCTGACGAAACTCCGAAAGAGCATTTTATAGGATTTAGTTTCATGTTATATCTTTTTAGTACCTCGAAGCTGTCACGGAGGTGATCGATGTGGTCCTTCTTCTTCTTTTACTTGACTAGCATGTCATCTATATAGACTTCCATTGTGTCCCCAATCTCTTTGAACATCTTGTTGACTAGTCGTTGATAAGTAGCCCCTGCATTTTTTAGTCCGAAGGGCATCACTTTATAACAATAAATACCTTGACTTGTGATGAATGCCGTTTTCTCTTGGTCTTCTGGTTCCATGAGGATCTGATTGTAACCACTGAATGCCTCCATGAAGGATAGCATCTCGTGTCCTACTGTCGCGTCGACCATGGCGTCGATATGGGGGAGTGGGAAGGATCTACATTTAATTTATGAGTAATAATGTTTGGAGATATCCCGACCATGTCTTCATGCGAGCACGCGAAGCAGTCAGCATTAGATCGGAGGAAATCCAATATCCGTTGTCTGGTCGAGTCGTCTAGGTCCAACCCGACCCTTACCGTTTGGTTTGGCTTTGAAGGATCTAGGGCTATCTCATCGAGTTTTTCCATTTCTGGTTCGATGTATCGACTAGGTCCTTCACCGAACTGTGATTGCTATGCGATCTTTGGTTCGATCGCGCTCTTCATGGAGGCGACGTAGCATTCTCTGGCCATCCTTTGGTCGCCCTTGATCTCTTGAACTCCCCACTCGGTAGGGAACTTAATGATTTGATGGTACGTTGAGGGTACCGCCTTCATTGCGTGTATCCAAGGCCTGCCAAGAATGCAGTTGTAGGGAGATGGACAGTCTAAGACTAAAAATTTCACTTGTTGGTTTACTCCTCCGACGTATGTCGTAAGAACGATCTCACCAATGGTATGTTTGACTTCGCCGCTGAATCCCACTAGTGGAGTCGATTTCTTGATAAGATCATCTTCACCCAGACCCATCCCTTTGAGGGCGTCGAAGGTCAAGAGATTGGTCGAGCTTCCTGTATCGATTAGTACTCTACGTATCAAACAGTTTCCAATAGACAAAGAGATTACCAGACCATCGTGATGGTTTTCCGACCCATCAGCGTCAGACTCGTCGAACGTGACCATTGGGAGATTATAGGCCTTGGTTTGCCTGAACTCTGGCACTTCGGGTTTATTGCCTTTGCTTTCTCTCGCATGTCTTTTGGCTGTAGAGTACGTGTTCCCACATACGTCTGAGCCCCCTGAAATAGTATTGATAATTTTTGTATGGACAAGAGATGGAGGTTTATCCTGCTTTACCTGATCTCGTCGTTCTATGGTGGCCTTAGCTTGTTCTGAGATCACGTCGCGTAAGAGACCTTGCGCGAGCAACCTGGCGTCCTCTTTGCGTAATGCGATGCATTCGTCCGTTGAGTGATCGTGGTCACCATGGAATTCGCACCACCTGCTCATGTCTTTCTTGACATCTGGTCGGTCGCTCTTTCGGGGCCATCTTACTTCTTTCCCATATTTGTCGAAACTCTTGACGAGCTCCGACACGGAAACACTGAAGTTGTAAGATTGAACCCTAGGAGGCAGTGTCGGACTATCTCTCCAGTCTTGAGACCTATCTTGGAAGGAGTTTACCTGACTTTGCTCGTTTCGATTATGAGGGTACGGGTGATGGCGTCTGTCTCGGCGATTGTCGGAAGAAGATTTGCGATCAGATTGATCGGGTCCGCGGGATGCCTTTCACGATTCGCGATCTTCTTCCAAACGTACCTCGGCCATGGTCTTGGCTTGGACTGTAACACCCTCAAATCTATAACCCATTTGGAAAGGTATTACCGCCAGTGACCTCGGTTTCCACACCGAAGCCACCACAGGCTTTACCGGTTTAAACACAAATCATAAAGAACAATTATGGTACAAAATTACCATAACTTTCATTTAAAACATAGTCGCGGAATTTCAACACAATTCCAAAGACGACAAAATACAGAGTCATTACAATACAGCGGAAGACTTAAAATAATTTACAAGAGTATTGACCTCAGTAGTCAATGCCCAAATATCGTAGCCTGATTAAAACATTTTCAAACACCGTTCATGTTCATAGTCGATCTAGCCTTTTTGGACCTGTATGTGCCGAAACGGACGGACGACACCACCATGACGTTGCAGATAAATAAAATACAAGGGGTTAGTCTAATGAATAGACTAAGCAAGGGCGGAAAACATTAACAATTAATTCACACAAATGCTGACACAAGCAGTTCCACATATCAACAAATCACATCAAAGCCCTCAAGTGTTAACTAAACAGTTAAACACATCAACAAATCACATCAAGCCCTCGAGTGTTAACTAAACAGTTAAACTCATCAACAGATCACATCAAATCCTCAAGTGTTAACTAAACAGTTAAACTCATCAACAGATCACATCAAATCCTCAAGTGTTAACTAAACAGTTAAACACATCAACAAATCATATCAAAGCCTCAAGTGTTAACTAAACAGTTAAACACATCAACAAATCACATCAAAGCCTCAAGTGTTAACTTAAACAGTTAAACACATCAACAGATCACATCAAGCCCTCGAGTGTTAACTAAACAGTTAAACTCATCAACAGATCACATCAAGCCCTCGAGTGTTAACTAAACAGTTAAACTCATCAACAGATCACATCAAATCCTCAAGTGTTAACTAAACAGTTAAACTCATCAACAGATCACATCAAGCCCTCGAGTGTTAACTAAACAGTTAAACTCATCAACAGATCACATCAAATCCTCGAGTGTTAACTAAACAGTTAAACTCATCAACAGATCACATCAAGCCCTCGAGTGTTAACTAAACAGTTAAACTCATCAACAGATCACATCAAATCCTCAAGTGTTAACTAAACAGTTAAACACATCAACAAATCATATCAAAGCCTCAAGTGTTAACTAAACAGTTAAACACATCAACAAATCACATCAAAGCCTCAAGTGTTAACTAAACAGTTAAACACATCAACAAATCACATCAAAGTCTGAATCTTACAGAACCACATAACGATGATTTAAGAACTGACTAAGATATTTCGGTTCACGACCAACCTCATTGCTTACAGCGAATCCAGATTGGAAAGAGAACGTACTCTGATCAAAAGTCAAGACGAGCTTTCCTAGCTGCACTATTTACTTAGTTGCACTACTCGCCAAGGGTATATTAATCATGTGCTACGACGGCACTTATCTTATTTAATTCCAAAACGCGCATCACGTTATAGGCTTTTAAATATATGTATCGCCATGAGGACATATAAGACATATGTTTCGCCATGAGGGACATACTCCTGAATGGGACGAATCCCAAGATTTGTAGCACCAGCTTCGTGCCACCATCTCTATACCCGAGTATAGAGATCGGTCATGACCCACCAAATGGTCTTTGAGTTTAGAACCCTTAGCACCATTTTCATTATCAAGAAACGACTAGACCTCAATTAGTCCATCGCTCCTACGAATACTCGTGCTAACTAAATAGTTCAACACAGTAATAATCATATCAAAGCCCTCAGGCCAAAATATATATCTATAATAGCATTGTTCTAGCATATATACAACCTATTATAATATCATATTCTTTTCATATTGTTGCCCTCCTGGCAATCCTCATAAAATATATATCTATAATAGCGTTGTTCTAACAGATATACAACCTATTATAATATCATATTTTAATCCATATTATTTATCAAAACTGTTCCCAACAAAATAGTAAATCATTCCAAATTAATTAATAATCAAACCATTGATAATTAATGGAAATATGGAATGATGAGGAAGAGCGAACCGCCACTTGCCTGGAGTAGATTCGGCGATGAATCTAGACGAGACGACTACCGAAAATATCCTTTCCAAGGATATTGCTTAAGCTTCAGAATATTCATAGCAGAGTACGAATCCACACGCGATCCATCAAATCACGTTCTAACTAACAAATTAATTAATTATCAATTAATTTGCCTGGACGAACTTAAGGAATTAAATCCAATAAATTCTTATGATTTTAAATCATAAGAATATTAATTGAATTTTCCTAAAGACAGATACGGATAAAAGGGAATCGAAATTATACCGCTCGATCGATCTCGGGTTAAATCTGGACTGGAAGCTTAAATGGGCTTCAGCCCAACAGAACTTAATTAAGTGGGATGGGGCCCACTTGTCATCTTCTACCCCAATCTCCCCCGAAGCACGACAACAGTAACTCGACCACAACGACAACAATGGAGGCGGGGGAATCTCGTCGGGCTTTCGCCGCCTCGTCGCCGGGGAGGGAGTTCAGCAGGGCGGTGGTGGCGTGCAGCAACAACAGCAAGCACGGCGAAACGGCGGCACCGTAGCACAGAGGCGCCCTCGTCGGTGGTTCGCCGGAAGAAATTGGCGGAGCAGGGGGAGCTCACGACGCCGGCGGAAATGAAAGCGGCTCGTCGGAGGCGAAGGAGACGACGCCGGGAAAGAGCTGAACGAGCTCGGGAACGGGAGAGAGCATGGGATGACCATAGCTCGGGAGTGATGGTGTAGTGGCTGCTGCACCCATCGAGCTCCTTAAATAGCCCAGGGAAGAGACGTGCCCACCACGAAAAATACATGGCTAAGCTTCAGGGAGGATGTCGTGGTGCTCGGCCACCATCGACACACAAGAGGGGGAATGAGGCTACGTGCCCAGACAGGAGTTTACACGTGGCATCAATCTGAAGCTTGCGTGCAACATTGTACATGTTAAGTTGGGTATGAGTTTTAAACCCCGGAAATTATACGTTTGTATCCAAACAAATATTCTAAGTCCCAAAAATACATCGAATGTATTTTATACCACTCAGGAAATTATTTCGGAGATCATGGATATTACAGAAAATCCAAACTCCACTGAAAGCGAAAAATTTATTGAACGAAGGATGGGAAAAATTACCCAAATATCCTTACTAAAAATTATGGGGTATTACATGGACATCTTCGAAGCTTCTGCACGGGTACTTGGTGATCTCGTTGTAGAGGTTGTTGTCTTTGATCAAACCTTGTCTGAAGGCTTCGATGGAGGTAGTGACATCGCAATGGGGGATCGCGACTTTCTCCTTATTGTACATGTTAAGATAGCTCCGGAGAGGTTCATTGTACCTTTCGGTGATCCGATAAAGATCGCTCGACTGCCTCTCGAGCCTCCGACTGCTAGCGAATTGGACTTTAAAGGAATTGACCAGGTCCGCGATGAGGTGATCGTACCCTGAGGCAAACGCATAAACCAGGTTAGTGCGGGACCCGCAAGAGTCGTGCTAAAGCTTTTGCACATGACAGCCTCGCGGTTCTCCCTTGGAACAGATGCAGACATTAATTTTTGTTTATAGAGAGAAATGTGATCGTCTGGATCGTTGGTGCCATCGAAGGTCGTCATGCTAGGAAGGTTGAACTTCTTAGGGATCTCGACTCTGGCGATTTCTTCGATGAACGAAGATTCTTCATATCCGCACGATGCTTCTCTCTCGATCGGTTGTGAAACTCCAGGAATTCTAGCGATGCGATCGTCGAGTGCCTTCATGTGCTGACCGAGCGTTTGTTGGACGAGGGCCAGGATATCGGGCGGAATGGTAACCTGTGGTTCGCTGATTCGGATCCTTGCTGACCCGATCGGTGTGAAGAAAGTAACATTATTAGTAGAAAATGGATTGACCAAAGGAGTTCGAGATGTACCCTCGGTGTATCCAAGGCGTCGGACGCTTGGAGGAGTCACCTCGGCGCTATCCATGTTGAGACGCGTCTGGGCGTTGCTATGGACGGGCCTTTGCCTGGATTCGGAGACCATGGATTGTACCTGCGATCTAAGAGACTCATTTTCACGAGTTAGTTGTGTGATCGCGTCGATGTGTGGTAATGGGAAAGAGTCCTTTGGACATGCCTTGTTTAGGTCCGTGAAGTCGATGCATACTCTCCATTTCCCATTTTTCTTTTGAACCACGACGACGTTTGCTAACTAGTCGGGGTACTTTACTTCCCTTATTTTACCTGTCTCAAGTAAGTTTTTTACCTCATCGTCTACAATCTTGTTACGCTCAGGTGCGAACTTTCTTCTTTTTTGCTTGACTGGAGGATACGTGGGATCTACATTTAATTTATGGGTAATAATATCTGGGGAGATTCCCACCATGTTTTCGTGTGACCAGGCAAAACAGTCAGTGTTGGATTATAAAAAAGAAATTAAATCTGCTCTGGTCGAATCGTTTAGATCCGATCCGACTCTTATTGTCTGTGTTGGCTTTGAAGGATCCAGCGCGATCTCGTCGAGTTGTTCCATCTCTGGTTCGACGTATTGTGTGGTTCCTTTGCCATACTGTGATTGCTATGCGGAAGATTTATCGACTGCCCCTTTCATTGAAGTGACATAGCATTCCTTGGCGTCTCGCTGGTCTCCTTTTATTTCTTGTACCCCCCACTTAGTAGGAAACTTTATTGTCTAGTGGTAAGTGGAAGGTACATCTTTCATTGCGTGGATCCAGGGTCTGCCAAGGATTGCATTGTATGGAGATGTGCAGTCGAGTATTAAGAACTTTACCTGTTGGTTGACTCCACCAGCGTATGTTGTTAACACGATTTCGCCTTGGGTATACGTAACTTTCCCACTGAATCTGACCAATGGGGTAGAGTTTCTGGTTAAGTCGTCCTTGCTTAAACCCATACCCTTTAAGGCGTCTAGTGTCAACAAGTTGGTGGAGCTACCTGTGTCGATTAGAACACGACGAATAAGACAATTGCTAATTGAGAGTGAGATTACCAAACCGTCATAATGATCGCCTAACTCTTGAGCCTCTGAATCGTAGAAGGTGATGGTTGGAGCGTCAGAGATCTGTAACTGGCTTGTCTCTGTCTGAATCGGTTTGTTGCCTTTGCTTTCTCGAGCATGTCTTTTGGCGGCTGAGTAGGAACCGGAGAGGACGGTTTGTCAGACGTTACCTGATCCCTTCGATCGAGGGTCGCCTTAGCCCTATCTGAAATGACGTCGCGTAATAGCCCCTGCGCGAGGAGCCTCGCGACTTCTTTGCGAAGGGCTATGCATTCGTCCGTTGAGTGTCCATGGTCTCCGTGGAATTCGCACCATCGGTTCATGTCTTTCTTGGCGTCTGGTTTGTCGTTCTTCTGAGGCCACCTTACTTCTTTTCCATATTTGTCGAAGCTTTTTACGAGCTCCGATACAGATATGTTGAAGTTGTAAGAGTAGAGTTTCGGAGGGAGAGCGGGGTTGGTTCCTGTCATAAGAGTTGTTTACCTGACCGGGGTCGTTTCGTCCCTTAGGGTACGGTTGGTGTCATCGATCACGTCGATAATCCGAAGACGTCCTTTGGTCGACTCGATCGGGACTCTTGTTTGCCTTGGAGGGTTCCTCGTCTTCCTCGAGTCTGACTTGCGCCATGGCCTTAGCTTGTACGTCTTCAAAACTTCAGCACAAATATTTGGTCAGTTCGCGGTAGAGTTCACTGCCCCTGACCAGGCGTCGTCGAAATGCTTCAATCAACGTTGGGACATCACAGTGTGGGATTGCGACTTTCTCCTTGTTGTACCTGTTAAGATAGTCCCTTAGAGGTTTGCCATACCATTGCATGATTTTGTACAGGTCGCTCGACTGTTTTTCTAATCGTCGGCTACTCGCGAACTGAATTTTGAACGAGTTGATCAGGTCGGCGAAGGAAGCGATATAACCCTGTGGTAAATGCATAAGCCAGGTTAGTGTAGGTCCCGCAAGGGTCGTGCCAAAGCTTTTGCACATGACCGCCTCGCGGTTCCCTCTTGGGATCGAGATAGTCATTAATTTTTGTTTATAAATTGAAACATGATCGTTGGGGTCCACGTTCCCGTCGTAGTTGGACATGTTGGGGACGTGGAACTTTTTAGGAATCTCGACGCATGCGATCGGCTCTGCGAAAGGTGAATCTTCGTATCCGTTGATCGCTTCTCTCTCGATTGGTTGGGGAACTCCCGGGATCCGTGCGATACGATCATCTAGGGTCTTTATATGTTCATTGATGGCTTGATGTATGAGGACCTGGAGATCGACTGGTCCTATTACCTGTGGATAGGCTGCTCGAGTCCCGAGGGGCTCGACTATAGAGTTTGGCAAGTTAGTCGTGACGAGAGTGACCGGAGGGGTCTGAAACATACCAGTGTGCTGGGAAGCATTAGTCTCTACTGCGGGTGCCATGTCTGCTCTATCTAAATTGAGTTGTGTGGATAATCCTTCCGTATTGACTACACGTCTTGATCCTCTGGGAATCGATGTGGACGATTGTACCTACGATCTTCGATACTCGTTTTCACGGATTAGTCGAGCAATTTCGGATTCAGATTGAGTACTTAGCGTTTCGGTCCTGGTGCGCTGCTGGACTAGTTCTTCTTGAAGGACGTTCATGGGTTTTGCAAGTTCTTGTATTTGTGAATCCGCGACAGGTTGGGCGTTGACGTTCTCTTCTTGATTTTCGATTCGAACGTTGTCCTGGGTTGGATCTTCGATGGGGATCACGGTGTTTTCTGAGCCAGTCATGATGGAACGAGTTTTCGCATTTGATGATTGGATCGTTGATTGGCTAAATGCCCCACGGTGGGCGCCAAGTTGCTTTGGGCGAAAAAGATCGAACCGACCTGAATCGCTTAAAGAATGGCAACTAGAGAATAATTAGATTGACAATATCTAGATAATCCAAATCAACTGGAGATGTAAACGTAATAAGATTAAAGGAATGACAAGATTGGCTTATCTCCTCTGAATGAGAGATCGGTCGAATCAAAGGAGTTGGACGTCGGTCGCTTCAGTATTAAAATGCAAATTCGAACTAGAGAATTCAGATGGATGCAAATAGAAGAGTAGTTTTATGTGTTATGTTTCCTTCGTGTCCCTTTTACAATGATTTCTAACCCTTCTATATACATTCAATTCCCCAAAGATTTAGCTAAAACTAGCCGTTTCTTCCCCCGTGATCTTCGCTCACTAGCTTTCATTGCTGGATTGCCATGATCTTATGGCATTTATGGTCTGATTGTGCAGGTTCGTAACCATTATATGGAAGGATGCATCATCCTCTGTGATCTGGGTTTTTTGTAACGTCTCCGATCATTTCGTTGTCGTGATCCCTGCTTCGTTGTCTAATCGTTGGTCGCTTCAGGACGAGAAGATCACTTCGCTTATTGGGCCGCTTCATTTGAGAGTCCGTTGAAAATGAGACCCAACAGGTATGATAGGTTAAGAAATAAAATACCTAGAGTTGCTCATAACCTCGTTGATAAATTCTTGGCCATCGCCTTTCGATTGCTTCCACAGTTTGACTGCAACAACACGTCCATCTTGAAGGATGCCTTTAAATAATGCCCCATAGCCACCTTCACTTAGTTTTTCTCTAAAGGACTTGGTTATCTTCTTTATGTATTTATATGTGTATCTTTTCGGAACAAGTGATGCATAGCTCTTCAAGGAATCCTCCACGCTTAGGTTTTGTGGGATTGACTTGCACTTCTGAAGTATGTAGAGTAAACATACTCCTAAAAGGGCTAATAACGCCATACCTCCAATGCCGACCCCTGCATATTTTTGCAATATATGCAAGTTTTTATTAGTAAACTTTGGCATAGCGGGACTGTTAACATTGTTAAAATGAAAAGTTGAAAGCTTTCTCTTGCATGATATATGGATATTTGAGGTTGGATTTACCTATGACAAAGGGTGTTTTATGCTGATCTCCTGCAACAACCAACATACACAAAGCAGTGATATAGAAAGATGAATATGGAGCTGAACAATATGTTGGTAGAACGCCAATGCAGAATATTAGGTGGGTTTTGTCAAAATGCAAATAATTGTTACAACTTAGAAGTCCAGTTACCCAAGATCACCATGAGCGATAAACAAAACTCCAAATGCACATATGCATAATTAGAAACTAAGAAATGATTCACTCGATCTGTCGCCCACTTGATCACCTGATCCGATTAACTTGAATAATATTTCTTTATTAAAAATAATATACACTATGTATGTAAGCTCTATCTTTTTGTAACCCAATATCATGTTGTTTGTGTCCTACTACGTTATTGTACGTGTGATATTGAAATCACATGGGTTGTTGAGTTTGACTTTATCCGTAAGTCACTTTGTTTGTGTCAGATTCGGGTGGAGGGTGGATTGGATGCGTGATTGAGACCAAAACAGGGTTTATTTCGTCTAATCTTTCAACTTCTTTACTGCAAAAAGAAAAAAGCTAATTTAACTCCCATCACTATCAGTTCATAAGCTCATAATCAAACTTAGTTCTAAAGAAAGATAAAAAACACTTGCAGCTCTACACCTACAGAAAGGACTAGTTTTTGGCTAAAAAATTATGTATGGACGAAAGAGGCCTATGGTGTTAGTGTGGGTACATACCTCTTGCAGATGGTGGACACACATGTGGATAGGTGTTATCAGGGCAGTAACAAGTGAAGAGGTGTTTGCTCTGATCAAACCCACACTATCCACCTATTTTCATACACGATTTACATTCTTTGTCTTGTAGCGTAAACCACTTCATCTCAAACCCTTGATCTAGAACAGAAACAAGACTCAAGAGGTTGTCATCCAGAGATTGAGCACTTTCTTGGAGAATAGGCAAAACGGCCACATCCAAACACCCTGAGGTGAGTGAAATATCCACAGTATGCGTCACAAAGTGCACGCCAACGCTGTCGTTTGTGCTGCTGCAAGGATACCGTCTTGACCAACTCAATTGATGACCCAAATCAGGAGGGCAACTGTAGAGAATTGTCAACAAGTTGTAGTTGTGGTTCGAATCCATGGATAGGCTTCCGGAACTGAGCTCAAGGATAGACACATTTGGTCAATTTTCTACTCAGCACCGATGAAGGGCATAGTGTTGGGAATAGATGCGTATAAGCGGAATTTTAGAAAACTATTTTCTAGCATCTAATAAGGATCTCATGTATGAATCAATTGGGATCAAGTAGAAGTAGAGTTACATACCGTTTGATGCGAGTCTGAAACGTTCCGGTAGAATTTCAGCGGAGATCAAAAGCCCCAAGTGTGGCTTCTCTACTTGGTCCACACGAGTCTGGAATCTGGATCGCCTTTGGTGTCGTCTGCTAGAACGAACGAACAAAACGCGAGCTTGGCTTTCTTCCTTGATGGTTCGGCCGTACTGATAGGAGGAGGAGAAAAGTGTGTTTTTCCTTGTTTGTAACAATTACTTATAAGATCGTATCATATCTTTGGTAATAGATATAATATCTTTATATTGTATCTATATATCTTCTCATAAGATATCTCCCTATCTAGTAATTATTAATGGTAACTCTTATCCATAAATAATAATATCCAATCTCCCAATTAAAGCCAATGGGCCAAAATCCTATGTCCTATATGGGCTTTCGGTTCGGTTTGATCCAGCCAGATAACTCTATCTGTGTGACCACATAGGACCCGGTTATTATAGCCATGGGCCTAACCCGATTAAGCCCATTAATCGTAGTTGGTTTCTAACAAAGCACGACGATCGCTAAAATACACGGATTATAAATCTCCACTAATAGTCCTATTCCATGTTTGGTAATTGCACATTTGATTAAAGGACACAATTCCTTCAATTTACCACTTGTCCTTAAAACAAGTGTGCAATGTTAAATCCCTTTGTCTCTTAGTGTCTTATTTGATGATATGATGGCATTCATATCTCTTATCAAATGCGTTTCTTGAACTCCTGAGTTTGAACTATCAAATAACAAATGATTACAAATAATCCATCCGAGCATGGCCATGCATTTTTCAGTTCTCGCTCTTCAAGTGGCCAAGACACCATTCTTGTCCATGCATCGCAATATACATAAAGCAGGAGGACTTCTCCAGTCTTGTATGACTATAGCTCTCACTCAACTTTTGGCAATCCCAATCACTGCATTTATAATTGCATGGTACGGTCAGCGTTTAACAGCGTCAAAGACATACCAATCATCAAGAGAAACCACAACATACTCATGTTTGAGGAATCTACCAATCATGGTTTATCTTAAAACTCTTCAAGCCCTTTTGGAGAGTCTTAAGGTGGGTCAGTCCTATATGTATCATCCATACATATCTATGTAATTGACTAGACATCTCTATGTCCCTATAGCCCATGAAACTTGGCGCTATCAGTCAATTTACAATACAGTCTTTAATGTAGTCATTTATGTCCAAGTTAATGACTTAGACCATCGACTTTGAATAATTCATAACTTCAGTTCACTTAATGGGGTTTCATTCACCAAAACACTTATGATGAGCCCATTTGCGAATTATAAATTATTTGGACATTTTATTTAATTCCAAGCAATGATTAAATAAGAATGAAAGTTGTATCATATAATCAAGCATAAAACGTCTGACATTCATAAAACATAGTTCATAATGTAAGACAATGCAATTTCAAAGCCATTCTCCAATGTGCTTGAGGCCCTTGGCCCTAGTGTGACTCTCATGCTTGGGCCTAGGCATAGGCTCGGTCAGTGGATGTGCAATGTTGTCATCTGTGTGCACTTTTCACATCCTCGAATGACTAACTCGTCATCACCTCCAAATACCAAGAAGTCATCCTTGGTTCTTCTCAAGTACTTCAGGATGTTCTTGGCTGCATACCAATGTGCATCTCCGAGATTCGATTGGTATCTGCTACACATGCTCAGAGCAAATGCAACATCAGGGCGTGTATATATCATGGCATACATGATAGATCCTATAGCAGAAGCATAAGGTATCTTTCTCATCTTCTCTAGCTCATCTGGTGTCTTAGGACACTGCTTCTTGCTGAGGTATATGCCATGTTGCATGGGTAGAAATCCTTTCTTGGAATCCTGCATTTTGAACCTGTCAAAAACCTTATCTATATAAGTTCTCTGACTTAATCCAAGCAGTCTCTTAGATCTATCTATGTAGATCTTGATCCGTAATATGTACTTCGCTTCTCCTAGGCCCTTCATTGAAAAACATTTCTTCAGCCATCCTTTAACGGACTCTAGCATCGGAATGTCATTTCCAATGATCAGTATGTCATCCACATACAGGACTAAGAAGACCACTTTGCTCCCACTAAACTTCTTGTAAACACAAGGCTCTTCTTCACATCTGATGAAGTCAAACTATTTTATAGCTTCATCAAATCGAATGTTCCAACTCCTGGATGCTTGCTTAAGTCCATAAATGGACTTCTTAGGCTTGCATACTTTCCTAGGGTCTGTTGGATCTTCAAAACCCTCTGGTTGTGTCATGTACACATCATCTTCTAAATACCCATTTAGAAAAGCAGTTTTGACATCCATTTGCCAAATCTCATAATCATAATAAGCGGCAATAGCTAGGAGTATCTTGATGGACCTGATCATTACGACCGGTAAAAATGTTTCGTCATAGTCAGTACCATGAATCTGTTTAAAACCCTTAGCAACTAGCCTTGCCTTGTAAACAGATACATTTCCATCTTTGTATGTTTTGAGTTTGAAAACCCATTTGCATACAATGGGTTTTACCCCATCTGGCAAATCTATCAAGTCCCAGACTTGATTCGCAGACATAGAATCCATTTCAGATTTCATGGCCTTAAGCCATTTCTCGGAGTCTGGACCCGTCGATGCTTGCTTATATCGATGCTTGCTTATAGGTGGCATGTTCTCCGCTTTCTAAAAGAAGAACATCAAGGCTCGCAGTCAAGATGAAATCATCATATCGTCTTGAATGTGCCCTTGGCCTGTTTGATCTACGTGTGTGTTCAACAACCGGAGCATTTTCCACAACTGTTTGTGGGTCCTTATTTTAATATGGTTCTTGAGGTATTGGTTCTGGTACCTAGACGACTTCCCTTTGGGAATCTATGCCTCCAGATATTGGCATCTCCTAGTCAACATCGTCCATGTCCGCTTGTTGTTGGGTTTGTTGCTTATCTTTGAAATTCTTTGAACTTTTCCAAGGATTCAGATTTATGCGACATTAAATAGATATACCCATATCTACTCATGTCGTCAGTAAATGTGATGAAGTATCGATAGCCTCCTCTACCTTATGTGCTCATTGGTCCACAGACATCAGTATGTCTTAGGGCCAGTAGCTCATTAGCCCTTTCACTTGTCCCGGTGAAAGGTGACCTTGTCATCTTGCCCATTAGGCATGACTCACATGTCTCAAATGATTCACAATCAATTGATTTGAGAATTCCATCTTTATGGAGTTTCTTCATGTGGTTCAAGCTAATGTGGCCCAAGCAACAGTGCCATAGATAGGCTTCACTCAAATCATTCGTCTTTTGCCTCTTAGTATTCATGTTATAAATTTAAGACTTGAGGTCAAACACATAGAGTCAATTACTCAAAGAAGCATTGTCATAGAAAATATTATTCTTGAAAATAGAAAAGCATCCATTCTTAATGACAAATTCAAAACCCTCAATATCCAAAACTAAAGTCGAAATAAGGTTCTTAGTAATTGAAGGAACAAAATAACAATTATTCAATTCTAAAACTAAGCCAGAAGGCAAAGACATACTATAATCTCCTATGGCAAGTGCAGCAACTCTTGCTCAATTTCCAACGCGCAAGTCTATCTCTCCCTTCTCCAACTGTCGCCTACTTCTTAGTCCCTACACATTCGAAATAATGTGAGAACCACATCCGGTATCTAATACCCAAGTAGTAGCTTTGGTTGTTAAGACTTCAATAACAAAAATACCTTAAGTGGAGCTCACAGTTCCATTCTTCTTGTCTTCCAAGTACTTGGGGCAGTTTCTCTTCCAGTGCCCCTTGGCCTTGCAGTAGAAGCAGTCATGCTCAGCAGCCACCTTTGGCTTCTCAGCTGCCTTGGGTTTGGCAACTTTCTTGCCTTTCCCTTGGTTTTGTTGTTTCTGCTTCCCATTAGGCCCCTTCTTGAACCATTTCCCTCTGTTGCCAAAAGAACTTCTTTCTTGTTATCAACATGGATATTTTGCTCAGTTGTTTTGAGCATGCCATGGAGTTCATTTAGAATTTTTCCAATTCCATGCATATGGTAGTTCAACCTGAATTGGGCGAATCCATCATGCAAGGAGTGCAGTATGATGTCAATAGTCAACTCTTGGCTGTATGGGGAACCCGGTGTTGCCATTCGGTCAAAGAGACCAATCATGTCAAATACATGGTTACTTACTGGCTTCCCTCTCAAGTTTGCACTCTAATATGGCCTTGTGAGTCTTATACCTCTCAATCATGGCTTGTTCCTGAAACAACACTTTCAGGTTTCCAATGATTGTATGAGCATCTTGGCGTTCAAACCTCTTTTGAAGGCTAGGTTTCATAGCAACGAGCATAAGACAGGTGACAAGCACCGAGTTAGCTCTTATCTCCTTTTCTTTCGCCTTCTCATCAGCAGAAGAAGCGTCAGTCAAGGTAGGGATAGGGATATCTAGGACGTCTTTACGTCCTTCGGACCTAAGAACAATTCTCAAGTTTCGTTCCTAATCAAGGAAATTTGTTCCATTGAGTTTGTTCTTCTCAACAATTGAGCGCAGTGTGAATTTCAAGTTATCGTTGCTAGACATGATATCTACAAAGGAAGTAACATGTAGATAAGTTCATGCTTGATATGCAAAAGCTCAAAGTTAAACATGCTTTTAAATTTAAACAGATGCACATTTTATTCAAATTAAGTTTGTCCCTAGTGAATAAATTGATTCCAAGACCCTATCTCAGATAAGACCTAAGCGTACTTTGGCACTTCACTAAGTCTCATGTGATCAAGGTAAGTAACATTTACTAATTATAACTCCTTATAATTCTTGGTTGATGGCCCACATCCCATGTTAGACTCATCTATATGCCTCAAGATCCAAAACTTTGCATTTTGGTCTCTTGTTGAGTATAACCATATCAAGATTTATGAATCCCTTATATAGATCCACCCTCACTATCCCAAGGTCAAAGAACGACACCTCGCTTTGGCGAAACCTATCCAACCAATTCCTAGGGCCTCATGGGTTATGATATGGAAAGGAAATACCTCAATATTCTTGTAGGGACTTAAGCATGCAATAGTTGTCTATTTACTAGTGAACAAAATAGCATAAACAAACAATCATGCAAGGCTTAAAATAATAAGCATTCAAAATGTAATAATTAAATGTGATCCTAGTATGGCCCCTAAAAACCGAAATTAAAGATCTAATCTTCATGGGCCTTGTTCTACATGGATCTCCATCCTTAGTACCCTTCATGGATCTCCATCCTTGGTCTTCTTAGGATCTTCTCTTCTTGTATTACATAATTTTCTAAATAATCTAATTACTTGAAAATTAAATTATAAAAATACATAACGATACGCATATCGTGTACAAGAAAACATAACGATACGCATATCGTATTTTCTATCCTAAAGTGGGCCATACTAGTCACCTCATGCAAGCAATAATATCATAATATTAAAAAACATGCATGCATAAATAATATCAAATATTATCAATAATATTAATCTAATTAATAACAATAAGCAATTTAACTAATTTAAAACACCATTAAATTAAATAAATCATCTCATGAGATAAATAATTCAATATCAGATTCTTAATTCAAATTAAAATCAATATATAGAATTAATCATAATTAATCATTAAAATGCATTATTGGATAAGATATGCATAAACAAGATAAGATATCAAATATCCTTATCTTAATCTAGTGGGATTCTATCCTAACAACTTTTAGGAAATTATATTGTAGATAATATTAAACATTATCCAATTGGGCAAATAAGATCTTTTCTTATACTTTTTAGGAAAATATCCTAAAACCCAAAATCTACCCAATCGGACCGAGTCGCGCCCAAGTTCAACCCGGGCCAACCTATGCCCACCGAACCATGCAGCCCCTGCGGACCGACCTGAGACATGCATGAACCGGCCTCCACCCGCATGACCCACACGGTTTAGCAGAACCGCAGAACCGGGTCCAACCCGGTCTGGATTGTGGTTGTCGAACTACGCATGTGGTCTGGTGGGCCTGTAGACCCGCGCCTGAGCCGCGGTTCTGTCGTACAGACCCGCGTGAGCTCCCGCATGCTGTCTGTGGTCCACACCTACTGGACGTGGTCCGCACCCGCTGGGCTCATCCCCATGAGCCGGGGTGCGCGCCGAACTGGATCCGATTCGGTTCGGTCCCCGTTTTCTGTTTTTTTTATTTATATGAAACAATTTCAAAGAAACACAGAATTGTAAAAAAAATTAGGGGATTGATCCATCTTATGAAAATCAAATTTTCAATCTAATGATTTAAAACATGCCAAAAATCATATCTCTTGCATAATTAAATCACATGAATCAAGCATGGGTAGAACAATTTTAGATGCATATTTGTTTATAAAGTTCTTCAACTTTACTAATCCAATCAATTAAAATCATAATTTTAATCATGCAAATTAACCTATATATCAATTTTCCACTTAATTTGAATCAAGACATGCATCAAAATTAACTCTTTTAATATTTTGATCCTATCAATTTATGCAAGAGGCTCATGATACCACTGTTGGGAATAGATGCGTATAAGCGGAATTTCATAAAACTATTTTCTAGCATCTAATAAGGATCTCATGCATAAATCAATAGGGATCAAGTAGAAGTAGAGTTACATACCGTTTGATGCGAGTCTGAAACGCTCCGGTAGAGTTTCAGCGGAGATCAAAAGCCCCAAGTGTGGCTTCTCTACTTGGTCCACACGAGTCTGGAATATGGATCGCCTTTGGTGTCGTCTGCTAGAACGAAGGAACAAAACGCGAGCTTGGCTTTCTTCCTTGATGGTTCGGCCGTACTGATAGGAGGAGGAGAAAAGTGTGTTTTTCCTTGTTCGTAACAATTACTTATAAGACCGTATCTTATCTTTGGTAATAGATATAATATCTTTATATTGTATCTATATATCTTCTCATAAGATATCTCCATATCTAGTAATTATTAATGGTAACTCTTATCCATAAATAATAATAGCCAATATCCAAATTAAAGCCAACGGGCCGAAATCCTATGTCCTACATGGGCTTTCGGTTCGGTTTGATCTAGCCCAATAACTCTATGCGTGTGACCTCATAGGACCCGGTTATTATAGCCATGGGCCTAATCTGATTAAGCCCATTAATCGTAGTTGGCTTCTAGCAAAGCACTATGATCCCTAAAATACACGGATTATAAATCTCCATTAATAGTCCTATTTCATGTTCGGTAATTGCACCTTTGATTAAAGGACACAATTTCTTCACATAGCGTATGGTTGAAGTCGGCCATTGCAACCGTCATCTTGTCATACTTCGGATTGGTATTGATGACCCAAAGATTGTATGTCGAGTTTGAGATAATCGGAGTATTGTTTATGCACTTGAGCTCGAACCCGGGTTCACCACAGTAGCTTCCTCTATTGATTCCCCAGAAGGGATACTTGAGCCCTCCAAGCACACCTCGGGTCGCCGCATTTGAATGGCTGAGTGCAGTTATCATAGCGTGACTCGTGCTGAGAGGAGCAGAGGATCAGAGTGATGAATATTGTGATGAAAAGAGCAAGGAAGCAGTAAAGAGTTTTGTAAGGAGTTTGATTCATTTGAATCTCCATCTCCTTGCAGAAAAAAATATATATTTTAGTAGTGAAAAGATAGATATATCATGAAATTATAGATACAACAAGGAGATTGAAGTTTCATACTGTCGTAGCCCAAATCTGAACCACGAGAAGATTCTTGGAAGAGACGGGATTCTCTAGAAAAAAGCTCCAGATTCCCTTGAACGATGAACCTGCAATCAAGAACAAACTGGGAGGGCTGGATCTCCCCTAACACCCCACTGACGCTCAAGTCAGTAAAACTAGCTATGGAGGCTCTCTCCTCAATTACTTCAATCAAAAGAACGTACTGGAAAAGATGATTAGGTTTAGAATAAATACCTTCCTTTCCTCAAGATGACTCATTGGGCCCATATATTCAATTACCCTCTTTAATAACCCAATTAATAAGCCTTATAGCAGCTTACGGAAACCTCAATTTAATATCCTATTTCCCAATAGGGAGTTTATTAAATATTAAAGGGAAATTCACAAATTACCCTCATCATTTTGCCCCTCGGACTTCTGAGGCTGTCTGTGGGCTCGGGAGACCGAAACTATTTAGCTTCCTTGATCTGGATCGAATTCAAACACATGAACCTATCATGATCTGGCGAGCAACATGGCCCAGCTTGCGAGCCCTCTGCTCGAATTTGGGTCGAAATCCATCACGACGCGCTCGCGGCAACAGGGGCTAACGCACGGGCCGTGCGCAAAATCGCATGGCCCGTGTGAAAAGTTCGCTGACGATGATTCTGGAACGCACGGCCGTGCGCTTTGTCGCACGGCCCGTGTGTCGGCTCAGGAAAGAGGAACGCACGGCCGTGTGCTTTTTCGCACGGTCGGTGCGTTGGCCTCGGCAAACGATTTGAGGGGGACGCACGGCCGGTGCGTTGGCCTCGGCAAACTATTTAGGGGAAAATCTTATGAGTGACACTTTGCCACGCGATTTGCTATTGTGGGTGACGCTCTGCCACTCGGCTTGTTATTGCGAGCGACGCTATGCCACTCGACTTGCTATTGCGAATGACGCTCCGCCATGCGACTTGCTATTGCGAATGACGCTCCGTCATGCGACTTGCTATTGCGAATTACCCTCATCATTTTGCCCCTCGGACTTTCGAGGCTGTCTGTGGGCTCGGGAGACCGAAACAATTTAGCTTCCTTGATCTGGATCGAATTCAAACACATGAACCTATCATGATCTGGCGAGCAACATGGCCCGGCTTGCGAGCCCTCTGCTCGAATTTGGGTCGAAATCCATCAAGATGCGCTCGCGGCAATAAGGGCTAACGCACGGGCCGTGCACAAAATCGCACAGCCCTTGCGAATGACGCATTGTCATGTGACTTGCTATTGCGAATGACGCTCTGTCATGCGACTTGCTATTGCGAATGACGCTCTGTCATGCGACTTGCTTTAAGACGATCCATACTCATGGAAGATAGGTTCTTGCTCCAAGAATCACAATAAGTTGGTCAAGCCAAACCAAAATGCATTGCAATTGCCTTGCTCGATGAGGGCAGCTTGTGCCCCTGCTGTCCGTAGGCTAATAAAATAAGATGACAGTTCGTGCCCATGCAGCCCGAAGGCTAATAGAATAAGATGACGACAACTCGTGCGCCTGCGTCCACAGGCTAATAAAATAAGATGGCAGCTCGTGCTCCTGCGGCCCGAATATTAACTGAATAGAGATTGATGGTAGCTCGTGCTCCTGAGGCCTGTAGGCTAATAGACTGAAGATGGAAGCTCGTTCCCATGTGACCCGTAGTCTAATAGAAATAAGGTTGGTGACAGCTCGTACCCCTGCGGTCCATATGCTAATAGAATAAGATCACCGCCTCTGCCCCTGCGGCCATAGCCAAGTAAAACTTGTGAACACGTTGAACACTAATTGCTCATCCAGGCGATTTGATGAGGGGTCCAATTGCGCTTCGTCTTTCAATAGTCTTTAGCCATCACCAATCACGGACCTCCTCGTCCAATTTTAGTACAGTGTAGGAACTCCTCCTTGTTATGTTGTCTCCAGCGACATCATCTCCCGCCAGTGAACATATATAAAAAATTGCACACTATTTCTTTTCATTAGCATATGATGTATATTCCCAAACACATGGAACATTGATTGACGAATTAACTAGGTACTCAACATTCTTAAAGAGCAAGTATATGAACATGCTTGTATTTGTCGACATCGTAATTAGTTTTACCAAAAAACCAATACATTCTAAACTCCCTAACGCATGAATGCTATCAATGTGTTAATATATACATTAACCATTCTGATTGGCTAATACTTAATTAGCACTAATCCATAATAATTGACAAAGCAGTAATAAGTGCAAATGCAAGAGATAGCATCGGACTTACAGTAATGCTAAAAATCCACCGTGTTGGTATATCACGACCTATTCATATCTTCATCGGCATGTGCAGGCTATTACCACATGTAGCCCCAATTTCTGATCGTTGATTTCATGCTTCGATTCTGCGTTAGTTTGTTGATTTTTGGAGTTGTTAGCAGCACCTCCTTGCTGCAAACATTATTTCAAGAACAGACTTCTAAAGCTCCTCATAACATGGCCCGTAGAGATCTTCCAAGAACTGGAGCTTCATCTATGCCAATCACATCAAGCTTTTCATATGCATCGGCTCCACCATTTTCTTTGAATAACGGGAGATTTGGCAATGCTAGCGGGGGTATTTGATCCAGTGAACATGGATCTGGCGGGACTCCTTTCGCATCCATGCTCACCAACTGCAGAAACGACGGTCGACCCTTGACCCCATCTCGATTCGCTCCTGATCTGGTGGGAAAAGCCCCTTGATTCGCACACTCTCAACAATAGGAACAAGCATGGTTGCCTTCCCCCTTGATGCTTTTGTGCCTCGTTTAACCGGTTCGTTCTGATATTCTGGTTGACCCTCTGGATCGGTGATTTGCGTCAACGCCGAAGACGCCATCTTAATGGTGATTTGGGTTTTTGTGGCGTCGGCGTCTAAGTCTCCCCATCGTCTTCGTTTCCCACAGACGGCGCCAAATGTCGTAGCCCAAATCTGAATCATGAGAAGATTCTTGGAAGAGACGAGATTCTCTAGAAAAACGCTCCAGATGCCCTTGAACGATGAACCTGCAATCAAGAACAAACTGGGAGGGCTGGATCTCCCCTAACGCCCCTCCGACGCTCAAGTCAGTAAAACTAGGTATGGAAGCTCTCTCCTCAATTACTTCAATCAAAAGAACGTACTGGAAAAGATGATTAGGTTTAGAATAAAGGACGCGATTCGGGTGCGAAAGGCTGTTAAAATACAAAATACGAAAGATCTTCAGCCGTCCACCGTGGCCAGCGCTATGGAGTGTGTCATTACACCTGCTTTATTATGTTTGCTTGCACTTTGTATTTATTTTCTTGCACTTTGTTTTGTTTTACTTGCACTTTTTTCTTATATGCTTGCACTTTATGTTTTCATTACACATTTGTTTATTCTGCTTGCACATTGTGTATATTCGAATGCACCTTATGTTTACTTGCACTTTGTGTTTATTTTTTTACACTTTATGTTTTCTGATTGCGCTTTTATTTATTAGTTTGCACATTGTGTATATTCGAATGCACCTTGTGTTTATTCGCTTGCACTTTATATTTTTTTGCTTGTACTTTTTTCTTATATGCTTGCACTTTATGTTTTCATTGAACATTTGTTTATTCTTCTTGCACATTGTGTATATTCGAATGCACATTGTATTTGTTTACACTTTGTGTTTATTTTCTTGCACTTTGTGTTGATTTGCTTGCACTTTTTTCTTATATGCTTGCACTTTATATTTTCTGATTGCACTTTTTTCTTATATGCTTGCACTTTAGGTTCAAGAGATTAAATAACAGAAAGTGCAAGCCAATAGGAAGAAAGCGCATGAGAATACGAAGTAAAGTGCAAGTAAGTGAACAGAAAGTGCATCAGAATAATGAATAAGTGCAAGTGAAATGACGAAAGTGCAAGCCAATAGGAAGAAAGTACATGGAAATACAGAGTAAAGTGCAAGTAAGTGAACAGAAAGTACAAGCAAATATGATATTAAAAAATATTTAAAATACAAGTAAGCGAACAGAAAGTGCATCAGAATAATGAATAAGTGCAAGCGAATAGAACGAAAGTGCAAGCTGTTAAACAGAAGTGCAAGTGGTTAAGGAGGAAGTGCAAATGAATAAAAAAAAGTGCAAGTTCGTGTAACAATGCAAAAAAAAAATTGAAAAAAAAAATTAGAAAAGCTGAAGCGAAAAAAAGTAGGCTGAAGCGAACAGATGGAGCGAAAAAAAAATTTTGAAAGCGCGTGTAACAATGCAAAAAACTGAAGCAAATCGGACGGTATAATTCTTTCGTATTTTGTACGTTAATAAACTTTCGCACATGATACTTTTCCTAGAATAAATACCTTCCTTTCCTCAAGATGACTCATTGGGCCCATATATTCAATTACCCTCTTTAATAACCCAATTAATAAGCCTTATAGCAGCTTACGGAAACCTCAATTTAATATCCTATTTCCTAATAGGGAGTTTATTAAATATTAAAGAGAAATTCACAAATTACCCTCATCACATACCTATTTATTGTAGACCTTGATTCAATTTAGACATGGAAAAGTATTCTAAGTTGGACACTTCAAACCGTGTCATAGTAACTAATGAGAGATATATGTAAGAGAGTTAGTTGGGAGTTGGTTAGACAACGGTGAGGCTCTTAAGTAAACTTGATCAAATACGGGTTTGGGCTGGGTCAGGTCAGACCCATGTTTTCAACCCGTTTAAGTGGGTTGGGTTCGGGTCGGGTCAGAATCGTTAACCGGACCCGCCCAGTTAGTCATTTCCAAGAAGATTTCTAATTTTTTTTTATATTCTTTATTCTCCAAACTAACCAGACCCGCTCGTTTAAGAGAGTTAGTTGTGAAGGTTATTTTGAACCTTCTATAATTTTTATTCACTTCTTATTATGTTATATTCTTGATGTTATTACTAATATTTATGGTGGAAC
The DNA here is from genome assembly GCA_027886185.1 of Rheum nobile. Lineage (NCBI taxonomy): Eukaryota > Viridiplantae > Streptophyta > Magnoliopsida > Caryophyllales > Polygonaceae > Rheum > Rheum nobile. Next base: position 2,205,695 of record WOAB01000531.1, on the reverse strand, counting down.
AATTGATTTATTTTGTACTTTTTGGTTATTAATATTATGATATTCATGAAAACAATTTTATATATATTGTGATGATGTGAATTTTCGCATGAATCTAGAGTTTTATATCTACGACATACACTTTGGATGTTTTTTTTGTCAAAACTTTGGATGGTTAGCATTTATTAACCCAATTCTGGAGTACCATGTTCTGTATGGGTAAAATTCCACCAATAACTACCATCTTAGGCTATTTGCCACTCTTAGAATAATCACACAGATCATAACCAAAATTTGTAGTGAATTGACCGAATTCATACCTACAATTAACCTTTCATTGTTTTCTTCAATGGAAGTGACCCATCAACAATTTGTGGTAGGTGCATATATAGTACCTGAGGAGAGGAAACCGTCAGAGTCATCATCCGTTGGTTGTTGTTGTCTTGGAAGAGTTGTAAGAGTAGGCATGGGAGGAACTTCCAACAAATCTACCTTCCCTTCAAGCATCTCCACCACTCTGCTCATCGAAGGACGACTCATCGGGTTCATTTGGATACATGACAATCCTACCAATATCATCTTCCTCTCCAACTCCTTCTCCTCCTCGTTCACAAACCTCTCACAATCGAGTCTACTCGTCCCTTGCTCAAGTTGCTTGTATATCCACTGGGGAAAGTACATTTCGCTACTGTTTTGTGCATTTTCATTTACCCTTTTCTTGCAACCAACCATTTCTAACACCATCATTCCAAAACTGTAAACATCTGATTTATGAGACACCCCACCAAAGCTCCTTAAGATTACCTCGGGTGCAATGTAGCCTACGGTTCCTCTTGCTCCGGACATGGATATAATGCTCTCCTTATGCTTCATTGACTTTGCAAGCCCAAAATCAGAGATCTTTGGGGTGAAATCTGCGTCTAGTAAGATGTTATGAGGTTTAATGTCAAAGTGTACTATCTGTGTGTTACAACCACGATGAAGGTATTCTAGTCCCCTTGCTATGCCCACAGCAATATCAAATAGTTGTTGTGCAGATAATGGTTGATTGTTCTCATTAAAATACCTTCCTTCTATAAACTTCTCAAGGGATCCATTGGGCATGAACTCATAGATGAGGGCTCGTTTGTGACCTTCGAAGCAGAACCCCAATAGCGGGACTACATTCACATGACTTGTCCTACATATATTTATGAACCAAAAGAATTTGAGATCAATTTTGTTTGGTAAGCCTTGAATATTGGTTGTGATTCATATATATAGTATGATAGATACGGCCACGAATAATACCTAGAGATGCTCATAACCTCGTTGATGAAGTCTTGTCCATCGCCTTTGGATTGCTTCCACACTTTGACTGCAACAACACGACCATCATGGAGGTTGCCTTTAAATACTGTCCCATAGCCACCTTCACCTAGTTTCTCTCTAAAGGAATTGCTCATCTTCTTTATGCTTCTATAGGTGTATCTCTTCATAACAATTGATGCATAGTTCTTCAAGGAATCCTCCACATTTGGATTTTGTGGGATTGGCCTGCACTTTTGAAGGATTGTCTTGCACTTCTGAAGGATGGGGACGAAGCAGCCTCCTAAAAAGGCTAATAGTGCCACGGCTCCTATGCTGACCCCTGGGTATTTTTTTACAATGCAAGTTTTTGTCAAGCAATTTAGGCAGGGCAGGGTTTTGACATTGTTGAAAATAACAGTTTGAAATCTTTCTATTGTATGATATATGAAGACTTGAGGTTAAGGATTTACCTATGACAAGGGGAGTTTTCTGCTTAACACCTGCAACAACCAATAGACATAAATCAGAGATATAAAGAGGTGAATAACAACCTCCACAGTTTGGCATTATGCATTATTTCCCAAAGTTTGGTAATACAAAACCAACCATAAACAGGCAAGAAACTCATGCTTTTGTGTTGTCCCCTGTACCTTCGGTCTGGCTCAGAGAAGCAACTCGAGAAAGGAAGAACGCCATGGACAAACTATTACAGTTGAGTGCTTTGTGTTGTTTATGCTGGGACACCATTGACCAAACCAAGTAATGAGGACAAAGTGCACAACTTATAAACATAAGGTTAGAGAAACCCGTCGACGTCTCTAAGACTTCCTAATGATCTACTACCTCAAGAACACTTGTAACCTGAATGAGAAAACCTAACTAGAAACTTCACCAAGTTTTTGGAAAACTTGATTAAATAAACTTTTTATAGAGATACTAAGGTCTTGAAGTATAGATGGGACAACACTTAAGATAGTTTTACACTAGTTGATTTTACAATGGTTCATTTTCTGCTTCCCAAGAGAAACAAGAATATAACTTGTCTATCTATGACATTAGAGGAATAAATAAGAGGGCTTCAATCCGATACTATAGCATTATTGTTCCATCATGTAAAGTGGCCTTGTTAGATTAGAAAACATATAAACAAGATTGTACCTTTGTAAGAGACAGAGTAATTCACTTGACACTTGGTATCATAGTTGTCATCAATGTAGTAGCAAACAAACTTAGTTGAGCTTGAATTATACCCACACTGCCCTCCTGACTCAACACACTCATTGCACAGCTCAAATTCCGCCATCATTCCCAACTCAAATCCTTGTTGAAACACCTCATTCATAATCACACTCCAAGACTTATTGATGCTAATATCAATAGCAGCTTCTGATGACTTCAAAATGGGGATGTCTAAACTACCATCACAAACCTTACACAACTCAAAATCATTCTCATCTTGCATCATCCTAGTCATGTAATAGCCCATCAATGAACCCTCATCCGTAAGGCACCTCACAACGATGTTAGACACCGTAAAATTACAGCCATAGAAGAAGGTTATATTTTGGTCTGAGGAAGTGAATTCATAGAGAGAGGGGTCAACGGTGGAGTTGACCAAGTTGGAGGGGCAATTTGTAAACCAAGTATCAATTCTTGTAACGGTGGCAGTTGTTTCATTGATGCCTAACAGAAAGTGATCTAAGGAGGAGATGTTGATCTGTGGGCCATTGTGGTGGCAGTCGAGTTTGAACCCGGGATAGCCACAGTATTTGGGTCTGGTTTCGTCGTCATAGAATGGGTAGGAAACGTCGGATAAGTGGTCACACTGGATCCTCTGGTTGCAGGCGTTGTATTCCCCATCTCGGGCCAAAAAGGAGTTGGAGAAATGGTTGAACAAAACAAGAGTGATCAAGTTAACTGAGAGTGAGAGATTCATGGCAGATTTTGAGTGAGGATTGAGGATAAGTTAGATTTTGAGTTCTTGGGGGACAATGTTCATTGTCGTGTAATGATAGGAAACTTGGATAGGTAGCTATTGCTTTGTCACCAGTACTTCCATGGAGTGAAAAGTAGTTGACTATGATTTTATGCAAAAATAATAAATACTTGTGACACTTGATAGACTAACCACCAAAGAAGGTAGTGGGTAATTGAGAAGAAGGAATGGGAACCAAGAGAAGAAACAAAACAGAGAAGTGAAGGAATGACGAGTCAATAATGGAACAACGGTGCTGAGCAAAACAGAGTGTCGATATGGGTGTTGTTAGGAGATAGAACTAAAGGGAAAAACGCAACATGAACGAAGCGGTAACACAGAGATTAAGAGCTGGGAACTTTGGAAAAATTGCTAAATTTGGAAAGAAGATATTGACGATTTCTTAAGGTGCAAGGCGTGAAGAAAAAAAGAATATTTAGTGTATCTTGAGATACTTTATAGTTGGAAAAAGTTATTATTTTATTGTGTATATAAGATTAGGTAAGATTTATTATTTACCTTAGTTAAGCACTTCGTAGGCTGCTAGGTTAATTGATAGGCCGTCTCATATGACTATATATTAGTACGTGTAGCATACCTTAGAGAAGGTAACTCAGCTATAAGAATTCCAAGGTGATCGAGATCGAGAGGTACAAGGTACGAATTGTGTGTTTCTTATGTTCTTGTGATTATTAGATTGTGACACTTGAAGTCTAGACATCTAGAATCTGTGTGAGGGGATAATGTTTATAAATATTATATTTGGAAACAATTAATATCTTTAAACAATGAATATATACTAAAATACCAGTTATTTATAAATATTATATTTTACAAATATAAAAATGGTAGTTTAAAAGTTTTTTCTGTCAGGAAAACTTAGAGTGAGGGGATAATGTTTCAGTCTAAGGACAGATCGAGAAGACTCAAAGGTTCATAAAGTACTTACAAGGGGATTTATATATATATATATATATATATGTGTATGCCTCACATCAAAGAGACTGGTAGAGCTCAAACTTGTTATGTATCAGACATAAATCATGTCATACTCCACTAGACTAACCTCTTGAGGTTTGGTAGTTTAATAACCAATATTGGATTTAAAAACTACTTGATGCTTTTGGCACTTTGCATAATTAAGAAAGTTGGTGGATACTCCCTCCATTAAATTTTACTTATATATTTAAAGTGTTAGATACATATTTAAAAAAATCATGGCAAGCCCAATCGGGTGGAGAGGGGTATTAGTTGGAATAAGCTTGATAGTGGATGGATGAAGTTGAATACAGATGGGACGGTAAATGATGATGGTCTTGCTATTGCTGCGGGCGTTTTGAAGGAATCGGATGGGCAGTGGTCATGTAGTTTCGTGCATTATATTGGCCTTTGCACGGTTTCAATGGCTGAGTTATGGGGTATCTCTCAAGGTTTTCCTCTTGCGTGGGACAGGGTCTTCCGGAAAGTGCTTGTTGAATCTGACTGCCAACTTGCTATCTTGCTTCTTCAGAAGTCTCTTGCTAGGTTTCATCCTCTTTCTAACCTGGTTGGCCAATGTCAAGGCTTCATTCGTAAAGACTGGGTTGTACAATTTTGTTATGTCTACAGGGAGGCAAATGTTGTTGTTGATCGCTTAGTTAGTTTTGCTTTTTTATTTCCCTTTAGGTCTTCATGTGTTAGAAACTTTTCCCTCTGTTATTTCGTTATTGTTATTTGATAATGTTAGGGGTCGGGCTATCCTCCGCTTGATTACTATTTATTTTATTAATAAAACTGCGAAGAGTGTCGCATCTTTTTTGACTAAAAAAATATTTAAAAAAATGATTAAATATATTTTGAAATTTTGATTTTTTTTAGTTTAATCACTCACCAATCATCATCATTTACAATTAGTAAATGGAAAGAAAAAGTTCAAAATTATAAAAGTTCAAAATAAAATTTATAATTTACATGTAATAAATTTCTTTATAAACCTATTTTAAGGTCTAAGTAAATTAAAACTTCAATGGATGGAGTATCTAATACTCCCTCCGTTAAGCAATATTTGTCATTTTAGGCTTTAATTTTTATTAAAAAATATTTATCATTTTAGAATTTTAGGTAATGATTTTTTGATTAGTTACAATGTATGTTATTGAAAATTACATATATTGATAATTTTTATGCAAATTCTTTTTATTGATTGATTAAAAATGAGATGAATAATTATTAAATTATAAATTAAAAAATATATATATATTAACTTAATGATTACATTCATTAATAATTGTGTCGTTAAAATGATATACCTACTATTGTATAACGGAGGGAGTAATCGATTTCGTTCACTACGTCTAACATAGAGTAATCACACATTTAATACACGCCTCGCTTCCTGTTCCGAATTGATAAGAGTAGGTTGACTAGGTCTAATATACATTTAATACAGTAGGTTGACTAGGTCTAATTGTTATTGGTGGGACTAGTTATATGTGTTCGTGTCACGCACGGGTTTGTGATATGTTTAATTCTATATATGTTTATATTTATAATTAGATTAGTTGATATTTTAAACATATTAGTGTATTATGTAAAAATTTGTATAGTCGAATTATGATAATTTACGATCGTTTTCTAAATAGCGAAATGATATATATGAAGTATTCTATCACAAATTACTAATTACTATGTTATTAATATTAAATAAAATGAAACAGACTCACTTTTTCAATTTTATAACAAAAGTTGTATAATTATGTCTCATATCAAATTATTATATAGAAGTTGCTTACACATCCACTATTAATGTGTTATTTCAAGTATTAATTAAAGAATCGTTGTACATTTGCCTTGCTTTTAGGATATTTTATTCAAATTATTTTTATTTTTATTTATGATTAGATTGGTTTATCTTTTTGATATATTAGTATATGTATAGTCAATATATTATCACATTATAAAAATTGTATCCTTTATCTCATATTCAATTACTATTTAATCTCACGATCTCAACCCCATCTCATATGTAAAAAAAATTCTATATTTTATTATTATTTCAAATATTATTTAAGATTTGTTTTAAATAATCAATATATGTACCTTTATTATGTTGTTATGAATTATTTATAAACATTATCAATTGACAGATATGTAATATATATTTAAAACTTTATAAAATTTATGATTATGAAAGAGTTTTTGACATTATTTTGAGATATTGTCAAAACACTAACAAATATGTGCATAATATAATATCTGATATGTCGAAAAATATATTAATATATATATATATACAATAAATTATAAAATTATAACACCTTATTATAAGTTTAAATTGCTTATTTGTTTATGTTTGTATTTGTATATTCTCATTCATGAATTATAATATTAATTTTGAGCACTTATAAATTAAACATTAACTTTACATTAGCAAACAAAATCCTAAAAATTAAATTATGAACAAATTATAAAATTAAATTATTTTTACTTTTTCCATTTATTTATCTTTTTAGATAATTTTATAAAAGATATCATATTTGAATATACTCACAAATAACAATTTATTGAATGTATATTTATTTAATCTCTTCATTTTTAATCTATGGGACTTTTAAAATTTGCTTGATATTGTATACTTGCATAAATATTATCTTTTTTAAAATAAGATAGAAAAAATTGTATAAAAGAAATGACATTTAATAGATGACATTTATTATACAGTATGTCAACTTTTCTTGTTGGATAGAAGATTCGCGTATGTGACATAGTAAATCCGATCCTCACTAATATTTTATGCCGAGGTAGACCAAGAAATTCAATGACATAAAATCCAGCAACTTAGAGAATTATGTATTAGAGGAAAGAGGCATATGGTAAATAAGATAGTATACGTGCAGATACCTGGTTTGGAGTGTGGACATTCCTGTGGATAGGGCTTATCAGGGCAATAACAAGTGAACCCGTCAAGTGCCCGAACCCTTTGTTTAAAGCCTCAGTAAGAGTTATGGAACCGTCCTCCAGAGCGCGTGAAGTTTCTTGGGCCACAGGCAGGACAACAGAACTCTGACAGTACTGCAAAGCGAGTTGCATATCCATCATGTGTGTGGCGAAGTGCACATTAACGTTGGTGTTGTTTACACTGCAAGAATACTCACCCGACCATCTCAATTGACTCCCCAAGTTTGTAGGGCATCCATAGAGAATTGTCAAGAAGCTGCTACTATCCAGACTAAAATTTCCAGAATTGAGCTCCACGATGGAAAGAGTAGTGAACATCAATGGAGGGCATAGGCTATTCCAGAAAGCGGCTGTTGCAACTATGATGATATGATCTTGTGGGTTGGTGTCGATGATATGAAGGTCATATGTGGAGATTGTGATGATCGGAGTATTGTTTACGCACTTGAGCTCGAACCCGGGTTCACCACAGTAGCTTCCTCTGTTGATTCCCCAAAAGGGGTACCTGAGCCCCCCAAGAACACTCGAATCGCCACATCTGAATGGCTGGCTGCAATTGGCATAGTGTGGCTCGTGTGGAGAGGAGCAGAGGAAGCAGGGGATCAGAGTGATGAATATTGTGATGGAAAGAGCTTGGTAAAGGGGTTTGTAAGGAGTTGGATTCATTTGAATCCCTCTCGATCCCTTCGAGAAATGTTAAAACCAAATAAGAACAAGTGATGAGAGTGTTCTTAATTTAGAGTGAGATATGTCATTAAATTGTCTTGTACAGCTTGACTCAACTGAGATATGGTTTTGAGAGTGAGATATAATTTAGAATATTTTTTTTGTTCTAAATGTGCATAAAAAACTTAGAAAAAATAGTTTGAAAATAATTTTTAATTTAAATTCTTAGTATGTGTCTATAAACATGTAATAGAGAGACCCAATAATTAATTAAGTTATTTACAATATGAAATGAAGTAAAAAAATATTTAAACTAACCAGAGGACTTCGACATGGCGATCCCTTTTCACCTTTTCTGTTCATTCTAGGATCAGAAATCTTAGCTTGAAAACTACAAAAAGTTGCGGAAAGAGCGCAAAATCCCTTAGGATTCCAAATCTCTAGTCAAGGAACGCGAATTCCTTTTCTGGCATTTGCAGATGACATTATGATTTTTTCGAAAGCAAAATAGGAGAACTGTAATGAAATTAAAGATATTGTAGATGACTACTGCAAAATATCTGGACAAAAAGTAAATTTTCATAAATCTGCTTTTCAAGTCACGAAAAAAGTGACAAACCCTAGAAAATTGGCAATCCAAGGTATTCTCAAAATCTCAAATATGATATCGATCACTTGAAAAATACCTAGGATGCCCTATCATTAATGGTAGAGTTAACTCTAACACCTTTGTTGATCTTTTGATCAGCACACAACAACAGCTTACCAAATGGAAGACCAACTCTCTTTTCCAAGCAGGAAGAGCAACTCTCATAAAAGCTAACATTGCTTCAAGACCAAATTATCTAATGCAAAGTTTTATGCTACCTACACATACCCATAATGAGCTTGATAGACTAAATAGAGCATTTTTTTGGAACAAAGATACTTCTTACAAACCTCTTATAGGATGAGAAAAAATCTACAAGCCAACACATCAAGGAGGTCTTGGATTAAGAAAATCAAAGGACATGAATAAAGCATTACAATTTAAACTATTATGGAAAATCCTTGCTGATCATGAAAAATTTTGGGTAAAAATTGTCACTGAAAAATACCTGAGAACACAACATATTTTACAATATGAGAAACAAGGTAACTGCTCTTGGCAGTAGACCAAAATGATTGAAATATTGGATGAATTCAAAACAGGACTAATTTGGCAAGTGCAAAATGGTAGAACAATCAAGTTTTGGATTGATAAATGGCTCTCCAAGACTCCTTTATGTGACATTGTCAATGACCAATCTATTCTGAATAAGGATGCTTTGGTGGCAGATTTCATGCTACCAAACAATAGCTAGAATAAGGAGCTGATTGAACAAAGTTTACCCTAAGATTTAGTGAAATAAATTATCTCCATACCAATACCTCTGAACAATATCCATTATAGAATGTAATGGGAAGCCAACAAAAATGGATGATTTTTCACAAAATCTGCTATGGATATGATCAATAACAATAAAAGATATTCTAATTATAATTCCTCTTGAATTTGGAAGATGGACACTTACCCCAAAGCTAAAAAATTTCTTTGGAAAATTGTGAAAAATGGTCTCTCAACCAAAGCCAGATTAGCAGAAAAAGGAGTAGCACTCCCTCAGGGAGTCAGGGGTGTGTACACTGTAATGCACAAATGGAGGATTCCAACCATCTTCTTTTTCCAATGTAACCATACCTTGAAAACAATAGAGAAAATGAATATACTAACATATGGAATCATTAGGTCCCTATATATAGGGAATAAAAAAACTTTTGAAATTATTGAGGAAATTCGACAACAAACTGATAAATCACAATTTCTAGAATTGGTGATCTCATGGTGGGGAATCTGGTTTTATAGAAACCAACAAAGTTTTGGAAGACCAACCAATGATGCAGAACTGATAAAAGATGTACCAATGTACATTAAACAACAAATACATAATTAGAAACAGACAAAGAATTGGAACCCGGACTGCCTGACAAATGATAAATAAAAAATAAAAAAGAATAAGAATAATATTAGACGAACGAAAAGGAAATGGAAAAAACCTCCGGAGAATGTCATTAAAATTAATACTGACGGATCCACCAAAACCAGTGGGGAATCTAGCTTTGGATATATATTCAGAAACAGTATAGGAGAACCAACTTTCATCTTTGGTGACAAATGTGGAATTTCAACCCCTTTGAGAACATAAACCTTAGCAATCAAAAATACTTTGGTAAAAGCTTATGAATTAGGCCTTACCAACATTCTTATTGAATGCGCCAACTTGACAACTGTATATGTTCTAAATAAAATCTGGCATTGTCCTTGGGATATCAAAATTTTAATTTCAGATATCCTTTGTGTTTTACAACTGTTTTCTTCAGTGTTGATTTGTCATATCTTTCGAGAAACATACGCGGTGGCCGATTGCATTGCAAAGCTGGACCAGCGAAGTTCATTGAAAGATATTCGACTCAATCCAGAGCTTATAGTTATCATCCGTAAGGATGCTATAGACTGAGAAACCAACTCTTTTGTGATTCTCCGGTCTAATTTTAACCTTATCAAAAAAACATGAAATGAAGTAAGACATATTTTCAATGTCCGGAATTGACAACGGTGTGTTAAATACACTCATACTAACAAAACCCATATGAAACTTGAAATTATGCGTTAATGTGTGCATCTATATTATAGAAATGTGTATGCATATATTTTATATTAATGTGTACATATAATTATCAAAAATATGTACATATAATTATCAAAAATATGTATGTATACGCTCCCTAGTTCATATATATACACACATGAACACACTTTCCGTTCTCAGTGGATTTCTTTGATTATCTATCTATCTATATATATATATACTATACTAAAAATATAATTATCTCTTCTACGTGTTATCCGATAAATTTACTATTAAATTTTTATCGTACCCTAATTTTGATATTTGCGTATTCATTTCTTTTTTATTTATTTATTTTATCTAAAATAACTTATCTTAATTATACCGATGTTATTATCTCAACTATTATTTATATAATTTTACCTTATTAGTTTCTTTTTATTTGTTATTATCTTAATTATACTTGAGCTCGAACCCGGGTTTCCCGCAGTAGCTTCCTCTGTTGATTCCCCAGAAGGGATACTTGAGCTGGCCAAGCACACCAGGGTCAGCGCCGCACTTGAACGGCTGGCTGCAGTTGGCGTAGAGCGGCTCGTGTTGAGAGGAGCAGAGGAAACAGGGGATCAGAATCATGAATATTGTGATGGAAAGGGCCTTCATTTTTTAGAAGCAAGTCAGAACAAGTGATGAGAGTGAGATATGCCCTGGAATTGTAGATTGAAGTAAGATATGTCAGGAAATTCATAGACTTGGAGGACTATTCCAAGGGGTTTGCAAGGAGTTGGATTCATTTGAATCTCCCACTCGATCCCTGCAGGAAATTTATAAAAGTAAATCAGAACAAGTGATGAGAGTATTCTTAATTAAGAGTGAGATATGTCATGAAATTGTAGATTGAAGTATTTCAAGTTGGACTCTTCAAAACATGTGATTTTGTGTTAGTGGAAAAACATTTGGCATTGTCCTTTAGTAATTTGTTCATGGCAAGTCTTTATCATTACAATACCATTGAATAGCTCTCTGTAATTGTTGCCAATCGTAAGTATTTAATTATTGGTCTTCCTCACCAGAAAATTCAATTGACAAAATAGCATTGAATACTTCCCTGTAGTTGAAAGTCAATAAATATTCTTTCAAACTCGAAGTTATGCGGTTGAAATTGGGGGCGTTAATTAATTGGATGTGCGAAGCAAGCTCATCCCTTGTGTATTACTCCCTCCGATCAGTAATTTTTGACGTTTTAAAAGAAAGCACACATATTAAGAAACCTCCACTTAACCACTAAAACATAATAATTACCTTGATAATAATGAGATTAATTCTCCACAACTGCAGAGCCGCCAGAACGTGGGTCTAATTTTTTATGGGAGTCTAATTTTCTATGAGAGTATTTTCTTTATCACTTCTCAACTGCAAAGAACCCATGCACGACCAACTACAATTAAGAGATAAAAAATTTGGAGCCAAAATTTGGAATATTTTCACCCGAACATGCCAAAATTTTGAGTATAAAATTTTCAATGTGGAGCCAATGTTTAAATTTTTAAAATGAAATAGCATGTATATATAGCTAGGCATACTTAAACATTCATTAAATTATGCATAGAGAATTAGAGAAGTTGTAAAACTACACATCAATCATGTCTTCCATAAATAATTTTGATTTGAATGTCACTCGTGAGGTATTTTCATTTGATCTAAATGAATTACCTTTGGAGTTTGAAGAAGTTGAAGCAGATCTATACAATGATTTCATTTTAGAAGCCGATATGGAGGTCGAAGGAGAGCTCGGAAATCTCGTTATTGATATCGATCTAAACAACGAAGATGATGAACATGACTCAACTACTTCTCCTAGTAAGTTGATTTTTTTACTTCATAATCCTTTGGAAAGTTTAGGTTAACATAGCTTTTACAATGGTTTATTTTTGTTAGCTTAATTAAACAAGATTGCATTAGTACTTCGTAGCTTGTTAAAATATTGTTTGGAGCCAAAGCATATAGTAGTACAAGTTTGAAGCATGCAAATATTGTTTGGGCTTTTTTATATGTAAACTACTCATATAACATGTATATATACTACCACCACTTTCAGTTGAGTATAGCATTTCCATATATACTGATGTTTTTGTGATGTGCATTGTTAAAATATTGTTTGAAGCATGCATATATACTCCTTTGAAGCATGCATACATACCTACAATTGTTTAGGTCACCAGTGGCTTATCTACCACTATTTGTGTGGTGTGCATTGTTAAAATATTGTTTGAAGCATGCATATATATATAGCTTGAATTCACCAGTGGCTTATTGTACTTCTTTGAAGCATGCATGTATATAGCTTGCTTATTATACTTCTTTGAAGCATGCATGTATATAGCTTAAATTCACCAGTGGCTTATTATACTTCTTTGAAGTAGTCATACATATAATTGTTAAAATATTATTTAGTGTTCATATATTTAGCTTAAATTCACTTTTAAATTTTGGATATGATAATGCGTTCAAAATGATAATGCAGACGAACGGCGACGTAAACAATTTTTATCAAATGAGGATAGGGTCCGAGTCTATAATGCTTTGTTGGAGAGAAGTGTGAATGGCAAGCTAAAACGCAATACCACATCGGAGGTTGCTTCTTTACTATCGGTTCCAATAAGAACAGTTCAAACGATTTGGAAACGAACAAAGGATACCCCGAATGGTGTTGCAGTTGACGTGAGTCACAAATTAACCAAAAGAGTTGGCCGTAAGCGAGTCATTGTCGACTTAAGTCTTTTGTCTTCTATACCTTTAAGGAGAAGGAGAACATTAAGGGCACTTCCTGAAGCTTTGGGTGTCAGTTATAGCACTTTATATGCACGCTTCAAAGAAGGTCTTATTCGACGTCATTTGAACGACATTAAGCCTCTTCTAAAGGCGGAACAAAAGATAGCACGCCTTGAATTTTGCTTATCAATGCTTGACAGGAGTAGTTTGCCACACGATCCAAAATTTGTTGATATGTACAATACCGTGCACATCGATGAGAAATGGTTCTACATGACGAAGAAGTCAAAAACTTACTACCTGTTGCCTGAAGAAGATGACCCGTTCCGTTCATGCCAGAGTAAAAACTTCATCGGGAAAGTTATGTTCCTAGCAGCAGTTGCAAGACCAAGATTTGATGAAGACGGCAATGAAATATTTTCTGGAAAAATAGGAGTCTTTCCTCTTGTGACTACACAACCGGCGGTAAGGAGAAGTCGAAATAGAGTAGCCGGAACCTTGGAGACGAAGCCAATTTTATCGGTGACGAAAGATATAATACGATCCTATCTAGTTGAGAAGATTATTCCAACTATTCAAGCAAAGTGGCCAACTGATGATTCAAGACAGACAATTTTCATTCAGCAGGATAATGCAAGAACACATATTCGTCCAGATGATGAACAATTTCTAAATGCGGCATCACAAAACGGCTTTGACATCAAATTGTGTTTTCAGACAGCCAACTCTCCTGACTTGAATGTTCTTGACCTGGGATTTTTCAATGCGATTCAGTCATTGCAAGACAAGGAGTGCGCAACAACTATGGATGAACTTATTCATGCCGTTGAGAAGTCGTTCCAGGAGTACCCGACATCAAAGATCAATCGTGTTTTCTTAACTTTGCAGTGGTGCATGAAAGAAAATATTGGAATAGATGGGGGCAATCGTTACGAGATTCCACACAAAGGCAAGGATAGGTTAGAAAGGAATGGGATACTTCCTAAACAAATCCATTGTGAGTATTCTTTAGTTGAAAACGCGATGAATGTACTAGCAACAAGAAACGGATGATGATCATTACACTAGTGTTTTGTTATCCTTATTTTGCGATTGGGTTGTCATTTTCTTGATGAGTTTATAATTAGAGCAAAATTATGGTTTGAACATGTTTACCTCAATAAGTGTACTCCAATATTTAAAGGAGGTAAATAATAGAGCAATAAAAATAAAAACATAACTAGATCAAATTATGGAGCAAGTATTATTGACGGCATCCAAAGAGTAAAAAACGTAACTACTCTCATCAGTCGAGTTCATTACTCATAGCATTTGCTAGTACAACTTTGTTAACTTTCATATAGTCCAAAATATGGTACCGTCACTTCGTACAATCAACAACAAAGGATAATGCTATGACATCCAATAGTACAACTAAAACTTTTTTGCCGAGGTCCAATAATATCCTGGAAATAAAATATTGAGAAACTCAAGTACATTATTTTGGTACTCTTCGCTTGAATTAGGATTTCCTATCTCCATTGGAAACTTGTTCAAATCAAAGTCATAATACACATCATTACCATCCTTAATTGGTGATGTGTTCATAGTGGAACCATGCTTGACACCCAAATTAACACTATTGTCCAATGAAACGCTTCGATCACAATCATGCTCCTCTGATGGTAGTGAGTTCAAATCGAACCCATGTTCGGTTTTGTTAGTTGAAAAATCCATGATGATAACACAAAATTGTGCTTTAATCCAATACCACTAGACAAAAAATACAAATAAAGAATAAGACAACAAAATAAAAAATATACCAATGCAAAAAATACTGTAGAAGGTAAGGAATGGAGAAAGACAACAGGAATGCATACCTGCACAAGTGCAAAGATTGTAGATGAGAATAGAATGCCACGCCACACTGGATTTTACCATATGGAATATACATGAGTACTTATAAAGAGTAAAGAAAGAAAATGAGAATTTAGGAGTTAAGGGAAACCTGTAGTGGAATATGGGAAGTTGGGTAGGGAAGCATAGAAAGTTGTAGTAATAAAGAGGAGAGAGAAAAAAAAAAGTACTGCAAACATATCAAATCAAAAAGAAGTGATTAGAAAGGGGGTAATTAATGTGATAAAGGCTCAAACGACAATCAATTTAAAAATAAGTCCAGCCTTTAAAACGTCAAAAATTACCGATCGGAGGGAGTAGTAAGTTAAGAATTACAATGTCATACAATATGCCTCATTTCACGCTTGAAGATTGTTATGTATTGGTGAATGAGGCATATTGCAAGTAAGATATATATATTGACCTGAGATGAATTTTCACATGAATCTAGAGTTTAACACTTGAGTGAGATAGGGTGGAAAATTTTCCCCATCTTAGGCTATTTGCCACTCTTAGAATAATCACATAGTTTTCGACCAAAATAAAGAAGATAATCACAGAGTTCATAACCAAAATTTGTAGTGAATTGACTGATTCATACCTACAATTAACCTTTCGTTTTTTTCTTCAATGGAAGTGACTCATCAACCATTCATGACAGGTGCATATGTAGTACTTGAGGAGAGGAAATCGATAGAGTCGTCATCTGTTGGTTGTTGTTGTCTTGGAGGAGAGCAAATAATAGGCATGGGAGGAACTTCCAGCAACTCTACCTTCCCTTCAAGCATCTCTACCACTCTTCTCATTGAAGGACGACTCAACGGGTTCGTTTGGATGCACCATAACCCTACCACTATCATTTTCCTCTCCAACTTATTCTCCTCCTCATTCAAAATCCTCCCACAATCAACTATACTCGTCTCTTGCTCAAGCTGCTTGTATATCCACTGGGGAAAGTACATTTCGCTATTGTTTTCTGAATTGTCAATTACCATGTTCTTACAACCAACCATTTCTAACACCATCATTCCAAAGCTGTAAACATCTGATTTATGAGAGACCCCACCATACATCCTACAGAAAACCTCAGGAGCGATGTAGCCGACTGTTCCTCTTGCTCCGGACATGGATATGATGCTCTCCTTCTGCTTCATTGACTTAGCAAGTCCAAAATCAGAGATCTTTGGGGTGAATTCTGCGTCTAGCAAGATGTTATGAGGTTTAATGTCAAAGTGCACTATCCGTGTGTTACAACCACGATGAAGGTACTCTAATCCCCTTGCTATGCCTACACCAATCTCAAATAGCTTTTGTGCGGATAATGGTTGATTATTCTTATTAAAATACCTTCCTTGTATAAACTTCTCAAGGGATCCATTGGGCATGAACTCATAGATGAGGGCTCTTTTGTGACCTTCAAAGCAGAAGCCCAATAGTGAAACTACATTAACATGACTTGTCCTACATACGAGAACAAAAAAAATTGTGATCAAATTTGTTTGGTAATTGCGAACAACTCTACCCATGCGACGGTATACATTACAATATTATTACGATGAACATTCTAGTGTAGATTATGACACATATGGCCAATTTATTTACACAATGATGCACATTTCAGTAAAGTTACATGGCACATTTTGTATAATTAGGAGACACAATTCAGAATAGTTTTGATGCACTATCATTTTTACGAAAGTGATGCACATCAACGCGCATACTATATAAAATATGTCCGCGCGTGTAATTTTTTTGCATGACCTCACAGTTCAAATAACATTTGTGCTCCATATTGTGTTCGCAGGTTTGCATGGAAGACTCTATTCGCATTTAATTAATTCTCATAGTTCATATATATAGTATGATAGGTACGGTTAGGAATCAAAATACCCGGAGATGCTCATAACCTCATTGATGAAGTCTTGGCCGTCGTCTTTGGATTTCTTCCACACTTTGACTGCAACAACACGGCCATCTTTAAAGCTGCCTTTAAATACCGTCCCGTAGCCACCTTCGCCTAGTTTTTCTCTAAAGGAATTGCTCATCTTCTTTATGTATTTATAGGTGTATCTTTTCGGAACAAGTGATGCATAGTTCTTCAATGAATCCTCCACACTTCGGTTTTGTGGAGTTGGCTTGCACTTCTGAAGGATGAGTAAGCAGCCTCCTAAAAGGGATAATAACGCCACAACTCCTATGCTGACCCCTTAATATTTTTCGCAATGTGAGTTTTTGTTAGTAAATTTGGGGAAAGAAGGAGTCGACATTGTAAAATGAAAAGTTGAAGTCTTTCTCTTGTATTATATGTCGAGATTGGAGGTTGAATTTACCTATGGCAATGGATGTGTTATGCTTAGCACCTGCAACAACCAACATACACAAAGCAAAGATATAGAAAGATCAGCCGAATAGAATATTATAGTGGCTGTGTTATATATTTGTCAACCTTGCAAAATCGGTAAGAAACTGTGGAGAAAAAACTATTCCACATCAAATATTAAGACATAATATATTAAGCCTAGTATATAAGTAGTATACTAGCCTTTTATGTGCATATCCTTCTATAACCATGAGGCCATGACTCCCATGAGTATAGTGAAAGCTGAGCACATAGATGACTGAGAATTTGAGATGTTGATAATATTAACAAAAAAATTCTCACAAATTGCCAGAGGTGCTCAGTTGAGAACAAATTGGAGATGTTGGTAATTATAACACAAAAAACTTTTATATGAAAAGGATAAACCTTCAAGAATAGTTAAAACAAGCAATTAACTCCTGGGTTTGTGTTAAGCCCCTGTACCTTGATCTAGTGGAGAACCAACACATTTGAGATGGTAGTCAGCATCATCACAGTGACATACGAAGTTCTGCGAACCCCAATCGTACCCGCACACGCCATTCGAGTGCATACACGAACTACACGCTGTGTTGTTGGCGATCAAACCCAACTCAAACCCCGCTTCAAAAGCACTGATCAGATTCCCCAAATTACCCAGGTTGCCATCGACGGCTCCCACTCCGGCCCCCGAAACGGGAAGAAAGATATTGGCCTTGCAATTCTTGAACAAGATCTTATGTTGGTCCACCACTTCCTGGGTCAAGTAATAACCATCCAGCGACCCGTACCCGCCAAAATTGCATGTCGTATGAAGCGGTAGATTGGAGAGATCGGCGGTACTTGAGCTACAATTGTAGAAGAAGGTGATGTTTTGGTTGGTGGAGGAGAGGCTGAATCTGGACAAATCAATGTTTGTATTGGTCAGGCGGTCAGGGCAGCTGTTTGTCCACGTGTCGTTCCTGGAGACGATGATGTATTTATCCGCGTCTCCGGCGCGTATAAGGTTATATTCCTGGTCGGAGATGGTGATATGTGGGTGAGGGATGCCCTGGCTGCAATCAAGTTTGAACCCGGGATGCCCGCAGTATTCGGGTCGGGTTGACCCGTCGTAGAATGGATAGCCCAGTCCATCGTATAGGTTTCCGCACTTGAATGTTCCTGAGCAGGCATCATACTTACTGTTTTTGGAGGAGAAGGATTTAAGGAAGAGGGTGGTGAAGAAGAGGATTAGATAGAGTTTCATTTTTGGAGGATTAGAGGATTTGGATGAGGCGATCGATCAGTACTGCCCAGAAAGAAGAGGATTTGGAGGAGTAAGGATTGGACTTCAAAACTTGCAGACTATTCAAGTATGGGATGTTGATTTCTTAATTAGGTGCTTGACTTAAAGTTTGAAATTACATTAAAACTAGTAGTATATGCACGCACGGGCTTTATTAGATTGAATTAAACTTATTTTATTTGACATTTTATTATATCTATAATTACTATGTCTTAAATATCTTTATTTTAAATATATTAAATCATGTTTACATTCTACCTCCTCCTATGATAGATATGTTTTATTATATATTAAGCTTTAAACTTCATTATTCAATATATAACTGTTGGAATTAATTACAAAAGGAGCTAATACTCTTAATTTTTCAATGAAAGTTTTCAAATTAGGCATAGTTTGCATATTTCAAATAAAAAAATGACTCGGATAACAACTTGAATTCACAATTGAATACTTACCCTATCAGCCTATATATAATGGTTAATCAAGTAATATCTCATAGTATTTATATTTTAAACAAAAGTATGGATAAATAAAAAGTTAGCACAATGTCATAATCATATATGTTTCTCTGTTTATTGTAATGAAAAATCTAAATGTTACATGTTATCTTTGCATAAATCTAAATTATTAATTACATTCAATCTCTCATTTTTACCTTATGAGTTCGAACGTATATTATGAGGTTTAGTTTCTTTTGTAATTATTTATGCTATCCAAACTTTAGGTGATTAATATGATACGTAGCTTAATTTATAATTGACAAAGAAATAGTAAGTTACATATCTCAATATCTTTTGAATTAACGACATCCGACCAAAAATCCAAAACAACAATTCTCTCATTTTTTGATAATATTATTTATAATAGAGAATTTTGGATTTTGTAAAATTGGGTGAAGATTGTGGATATCATTACACCTGTTCTTTGATACTAATCATTTGAGTCTCATCTACAAATTTATTTTTTAATTATAATAGTTTAAAATGCATGCATTTTCATCGAATTTCATACTTTGCATTTAAATATATATATAACAACCATTTTCACATAGTGAAAGTTTCGGTTTAAACATATTGGGGCATAATGTGAATGAATATTTAAAGCAATCGTTTTCAAAAAAGTGTTATGCTCTTCATTTATATTGACCCTTTTTAAATTTCAGCATTTGAAAATTACTATGAAAAAGTAAGTGAAAATAACTTATTGTTTCATAGAATGTTAAAGGCCATTGGCTTACTTTTTATATTAATTTTCGTAAAATTATCTTAAGGAGTGGAAATAAAAAACTTATGAAATCAAATGTTATATTCTATAGTATTCCTTACTATTTGAATGATAATGCTTTCTTTTTTCTGAAACCAATATGGGAGCAAAGAAGTACATTTATGTACTCGATTATTATCTTAGTTCAATACCATTTTCTAACCATTTTGTGTGATTTTTTAAGAGAGATGTACAATAGGATACAATTCCTACGAACACTACGGAGTCGAGATAGTTCTCTCTTTTAGATGTCCCAAGACTTGCCCCAACCTCACCCTTATATAGGGCATAAGTAGTTAGGCGGTTACATGGTGGTTGGGAGGTTACATGGCGGTTGGGCGGTTGCATGACAGTTGAAAATTAGTTAAAAACTGTCAAACTACTCTTATTTAACCAACAAGCTCCGTAACCCCGAATCTGAATCCATGCACATGAGTGTGCACTCCGCACCCCCAAAACTCGTTATGCGCCGAACGAACTCCTTAAGTCTTGAGCGAATCCCGACTACACCAAATGGCCGATGACACTAAAATCACCAACATTCCTCCCCCATTTTAGTGTAATCCTTGATTCACTTAAATAACATACATCAAACACAAACTCATGCATACATGAAAATGTCCTTAGGATTGAATTTCCACATTAGTGTAGTACACATTCCAAATACTCGAGAATCAGGGTGTCCTATGGATTGAACCCTTCAACTCATCTGAATACTTGAAGATACAATACACACAAGTTTCTACACTATTCCAAGTGCTAACTTGACACTATTATAGCCATGTGTCCTTATCCATTCTTGAGCGTATACAAAGCCAAGCCCGGGCTAGTTGAAGCGGCACCACTTCACACTCGTATAGGTGGACTCTTTTCAATCATGCACCTGCAAATGCATTTTTTCAAAAGATCCATTAAGAAGATAAACTTCAACCTAACTTTACTTGCAGGTCCGAGCACATACCTTGGGATGATATTGAACATGTGCTCCAAACCCTAAGTGTAGGCTTTCCACATTGAATTCAGCCTCTAACGTCATATTAGAGGGGAATTGGGTATCCTACCATTAGAGATTTTAAACGGGCTTTAAACCCATCCCGATAGACGACTTGATCACCAAGTCTCTGGCTAATCCCTTGGTCAAGTGGTCCGCCAAATTGTGTTGAGATCGAACAAACTCAATAGTGAGCACCCCATGAGTGATCAACTCACGTACCGCGCTATGTCTAACGCCCAGGTGTCGTGACTTACCATAATACACTTGGCTATAAGCCTTAGCCAAAGTAGCTTGACTATCGCAATGGATAGATATGGGTGACACTGGTTTCGGCCACAAAGGAATCTCTTAGACTAAGTTCCTTAGACATTCCGCCTCTCTACCGGCAGCGACCAATGCTAAGAATTCCGATTCCATAGTCGAACTTGTAATGCAAGTTTGCTTCTTAGAAGCCCATGAAATGGCACCTCCCCCAAGCAAGAATACCCAACCACTAGTAGAAGAATGATCTTCCACGTTAGTGATCCAACTCGCATCCGAATACCCTTCTAGAACCGAAGGAAATCCGACATATGACAAGCCATAACTCATGGTTCCCTTTAAGTATTTGAGTACCCGCCTTATTGCTTGCCAATGGTGAGTACTAGGATTACTAGTGTATCTACTCAACCTTCCTACCGCATAAGCAATGTCCGGCCTCGTACTCGTCATGACATACATTAAGCAACCAATCACTTATGAGTACTCGAGTTGTGTCACCACTTTACCCGTATTAGGCATAAGCTTCACACTCGGATCCATGGGAGTGCTTACCGGAGAACAAGTCTCACAATTGAACTTCTTAAGCACTTTCTCAATGTAATGAGATTGTGACAAAGAGAGTCCCTTATTCTCATGTTTGATCCTAATACCGAGGATCACATCCGCCTCCCTCATGTCCTTCATGGCAAAACTTGATGACAAAAAGGCCTTTGTAAGGTCTACTTGTTTTTTATCCGTACCAAAGATCAACATGTCATCAACATACAAGCAAATGATTACTCCATTACCGAATTTATCAAACTTGTTGTATACACACTTGTCTGACTGATTTAACTCAAATTCGCTCGACAAGACAACCTCATCAAACTTTTGATGCCACTGCTTAGGTGCTTGCTTTAGCCCATACAATGATTTCACTAACTTACACACCTTATGCTCATTATCGGGCATAACGAACCCTTCATGTTGCTTCATGTACACCTCCTCCTCCAAATCACCATTCAAAAATGCCGTTTTGACATCCATTTGGTGAATCACAAGATTGTTAATAGCCGCCAAGGCAATCAACAACCTAATGGTGGAGATTCGAGCAACCGGAGCATAGGTATCGAAATAATCAATACATTCCCTTTGTCTAAAGCCTTGGATAACCAATCGGGCCTTAAACTTATCGATAGTACCATCGACTTTCATCTTCTTCTTGAAGATCCACTTGCAGCCCAAAGGCTTGCAACCCAGTGGGAGATCCGATAAGACCCATGTATTATTTCCCATGATGGAATCCATCTCATCATTTATTGCTTCTTTCTAGAAAGCAACATCTTGAGACTTCATTGTCTTACCAAAAGTCCTAGGATACTCATCAATATGATAGCAATATGAGTATTGGAACCCAACTTCATCTCTAGATCCTTCAACCAAATAAATTTGGAAATCTGGACCGAAAGACTTTTCAATCCTCCCTCGCTTGCTCCTACGGAGCATAGGTGACTCGTTAGAAGGTACGGCCGAGCCGTCTCCTTCTTTAGTTCCACTTGTACTTGGAACCAAATCCTTTGGTCTAGGTATGGACGAGAATCGATTCTCATCAAATATCGCATCTCTTGACTCAATCACGGTGTTAACCGAAATAGAATCATTAGGCTCTATTACATAGAACCTATAAGCCTTGGAATGCTCAGCATATCCAATAAAGATGCAATCAATACCTCTTTCCCCCAAGGTTTTAATCTTGGGCTGGGGTAGTCTAACGACCGCCCTACATCCCCAAACTCGAAGATAATTCAAGCTCGGTTTCTTTTTGTACCAAAGTTCATAAGGGGTGACCTTGTTCCTTTTGTTAGGAACCCTATTTAATAAATAGCAAGCCGTTAACATGGCTTCACCCCAGAATCCGTCACTCAATCCCGAGTAGGATAACATGGAATTAACCATCTCTTTTAGGACTCGATTCTTTCTCTCCGACACACCATTTTGTTGTGGCGTATAGGGAGCCGTAGTCTCATGTATAATGCCTACGAACTGGAAATACACAGGATCATAAAAGTCTCTACCTCTATCGGTGCGTAGTTTCTTAATCAAGTCATTTTGTTACAATTCAACCTCGGTTTTATAAACCTTAAATTTATCTAGGGCCTCGTCTTTAGCATGCAATAAATACACATAACAATAACGAGAATAATCATCAATGAAAGTGATGAAATATTTCTTGTTTCCTAAAGACAGAGTAGCATGCAAATCACATAGATCACTATGTACAAGTCCAAGCACCGCAGAATTTCTTTCAATGCCTTTGAATGGTTGTCTAATTGTTTTAGTCAACATGCAAGTTCTACACTTCTCTAAATTCATGTCAAATGCAGGGATTAATCCTTCCTTAAACATATTCGTCATTCGCTTATAATGCACATGACCTAATCTTGCATGCCATAGAGAAGATTCATTTGTACTAGAACATGCCATATAAATAGAATTGACCACTTTATTAATATTCAGCATAAACATGCCATTACAAAAATATCCAAATCCTACAAACACACCACACTTCGATAAGATATACTTATCGGATTCAAATACTTGCTTAAAACCACATTTATTTAAAACACTACCGGAGACTAAGTTTTTCCTAATTTCGGGTACATGTAAGACATCCTTGAGTTCAAGGGTCTTTCCGGAACTAAACTCTAACACCACTTTTCCACGGCCTAGGATAGGGGCGGTTGACTCGTTGCCCATATGAAGGACGGACCCATCTTTAACCGGTTCGTATGTCTTAAACCAGCCACGGTCCTTGCAAACATGCTTTGTTGCACCCGAGTCAATCCACCAAGCCACTTCATCATCCTGCACATAAAATGCCTCAGAAATTAATGGTACATAAGTCATATCCGAACTTGAACCAAAATCTGAAGACCGACCATGATGAGTGGATAGGCCTTGGTCCTTAGACTCTTGCCCCGAACGGTTTTGTCCCGCTCCATTCCTATCCTTTGCAGACCGGCAATCACGCTTGAAATGACCCGGTTTGCCACATATCCAACAAGCGCCCTTAGGCTTCTTGTTAGATCCACCGTTGGTGTTCTTGGAAGATTGCTTCTTCCTCTTGTTATTCTTCTTATAATCCCCACCCTCCTCCATCATATTCACGGAGGAAGATCCGAGAGTCTCCTTCGGTTTACCGCCCTCTTGTGCCCTTAGAGATTCCTCTATACGCAAATGGCTTTCAAGTTGTACACAACTCTTCCTTTTTGTGCTTCAGCATGTGTTTAAAGTCCTTCCATGAAGGTGGCAACTTGTCGATAATGCTCGACACCGATATGGATTCATCCATCTTCATGTTGTGTTGGGCGAATTGCCCTAGGATACGAAGCACTTCATTGAATTGCTCCATAACCGGTCTGGAATCACACATCTTGTAATTGTTGAAATTACTCACAAGGAACTTCTTGCTAGAAGCATCCTCAGCCATGTATTTGGACTCCAGCGCATCACACAACTCCTTTGAGAACTCGGCATTCTGGTAGACATCGAAGAGTGAATCCGACATACCGTTTAGAATATGGCCATGACATATGTAGTCGTCATTCTCCCACTTGTTACGCTTCCTTGTCTCCTCCAAGGGGTCATTCTCTGGATCCTCCGCCACAGGTGGCATTGGCATACTCAGGACGTACACCACCTTGAGCATCGTGAGGAGGAAGTGCATCTTCTTTTGCCATCTCCGGAAGTCCACGCCTTTGAACTTCTCCAACTTTCTGAACTTGGATGTCATCTCACGTACCGATGCAACCGCCATTGATCAACACAGAAACTATTGGTTTTGAATGTTGTATACAGGGTGTAACGTTGATCAAACTTCGGTTCGTCTTGAATATAGATTGAATCGTGCAAATGCACTTTTCAAAACCAATATTTCGACCCTTACTTTTGTAGCCTTAGGGTTGCACGAAATTCGATTTGGGATAAGACAATCAAACCTCTAAAGAATAAGGCAATATCAATAAAGAAGCACTTGGTGTTTTCTGTTTTGTTCGATATACAAGAGATAGTTCTCTCTTTTCGATGTCACAAGACTTGCCCCAACCTCACCCTTATATAGGGCATAAGTAGTTAGGCGGTTACATGGTGGTTGGGAGGTTACATGGCGGTTGGACGGTTGTATGGCGGTTGGGCGGTTGCATGGCGGTTGAAAATTAGTTAAAAAACCACCAAAATTGGTTAAAAACCCGCCAAACTACTCTTATTTAACCAACAAGCTCCGTAACCCCGAATCCGAATTCACGCACACGAGTGTGCACTCCGCACCCCCGAAACTCGTTATGCGCTGAACAAACTCCTTAAGTCTTGAGCGAATCCCGACTATATCAAATGACCGATGACACTAAAATTACCAACAGAGTTCATACATGAATTACACGCTGTGTTGTTGGCGGTCAAACCTAACTCAAACCCCGCTTCAAAAGCAGTGATCAGAACCACCAAATTACCCGGATTGCCACCGATGGCTTCCACTCCGGACCCCGAAACGGGAAGAAAGATATTGGACTTGCAATTCTTGAACAAGATATTGGATTGTGTGTTAAATAAGTAAGAATTGGAGATCAAAAACTTGCAAACTATAGAGGATGTTGAAGTTCAGGGACGCGTTTGGTTTCTTAGGTTGTTAATTGAGTTGGGTGTATTATGAAACTAAATTAATTAATGTTGTAGACTTTTTGGTAGTAGCGATCGAGACTTGTGACTTCTTGACCCAGTCAGTTACTTAGAAGCTTGCATTGGAGTATTCAAATAGCTAACGGGAATCAGTCGTCTAATCACTTATCAATTTTCCTTATACGCTTGCACTGTTCAAATTCAAACAAGTTGTAAGACTAAATAACATGAATGGGATAAGGGCTTAATTAACAAGGCCTATGGACTTATCAGTCCAACGACTCATTAATGTGTTTGATGTGATTGAAATTTTGACATAACCGACCGGCTTGATATTATTAGGTTGAGACCCGATCCAAAAATCAATGAATTAAGAAAGACTCAAATTCGATTACTCGAAATTTTTTGGGTTTGATACGACTCGCCCCGACCCAGTTATATGTATTACTTCATTTATATTGAATATTATGTTACTTTTTACTAAATAGTGATATAATATTGATTAATGTTATTATTATTTTATTATTAAAATTATGATTTTATCATAAAAGCTATTGTAAAAATCATTAAAAAACTTACACTTCATACCCGTTGGGCCGACCTGAACCGACACCAAACCCGGTATGACCTGACCCAACCTCGTACTTGTTAATGATCCAATTGACCCGAATCCGCTTTAATCGAAAACCAGTCGACCAAACCGGAACCTGACCCGTCCGACTCGATTGCCAAGTCTAGATGGAATACTTGTATACGAATTATTGGATCATACCTATGCTAGAAGCAGTCACTTTACTGTATCCACATGACTGATCAACGCAATTAATGCAGGTTGTTGTGTTAACACTTGCATCATACCCACACCTTCCATTTGTAGAAGTGCAGTCCCCACAAGCCTTCGTTTCAGCATTGTATTTGACCTCAAACCCCTTTGCAATCAGCCCTTCCACCCCCAAATTCCCCGCCTGAAACTCCGCTGCAAAGCTCCCCATCACCGGAACCACCACACTCCGATAACACCCATTCATACCGGGCCCCATCGACCCGTACATCACATACCCGTTTGTATTGCTACTCCCATTCACACTGCACGTGAATGGGGCCGGATCATGCCCCGTTCACGTGTGAGGCACTTTCTAAAATTAGTAATTTGATCAATCTTCAGATGTGACTTGGATATCGTGTGAGGCACTTTAAAATTAGTAATTTGACCCTTATTAGATGCCTTAGGGTTTTACGGAATCTAATCCGGGATAAGACAAACGAAACCTAAAATATTCAAGGCAAGAACACAAGAGATATTAGGAGTTTTATCGGTTTTGATTGGATGTAGTCACACACGAAAAGATAGACCTGTTAGGAGGCCTAAACTTGACCCTAACACACCCTTATATAAGGTATAGGATGGTCAAGCAATTACATGGAGGTTAGATCGGTTAAAATCAATTAAAAATCCATCAAATAGAACAATTGCCAAAGTGCACAGACCATGCACTCTTCGCAGCACGTACAGATCCTTTACATAATAAACTGCACGGACTGTGTGGTAAACCGCACGGTCCGTGCACTATTTTTGCCAACGGTCCATGCACAAAATGTATGAATCATGCAATTTCCTCAACTTGCATTTCTTGTACAGAAACAACCGCACGATCCATGCACCAAAACGCACAGACCGTGTACTCTTCCGGACTTGGTGAAATTGCGCGCCATCAAACCACACGAATTGTGCACTCTTTCGGACTTGGTGAAATTACGAGCCATCAAACCACACGGTCCGTGCACTCTGCCCCCAACCCCGGCAAGGGGCGCTTTTCCTTGACCCCGACCGTTAACCGGCTAGCGGGACCGTCGTGCTAATCCGCGAAGTGTGACATTTGTAGCCTCGGGTTCAAACTTGTGTATACGGGTGTGCATTCCACACCCCCGAGCCCGCAATGAACTAATCAAACCTTATAAGGCAAATGACCGATTATACTAAATTCACCAAAATTGATCACACCCAAGCCGATTTACCTGGTTCGTAGCTTTTATCGACTCGGGTCATGAGCCAGGAATTTATAACTGCGGGTCCTCGTCATCAAATAGTAATAATAATAATAATAATAATAATAATAAGGACGCGGTTCGGGTGCGAAAGCCGCTTAAGATACAAAATACGAAAGAATATTAGCCGTCCACGGTGGCGAGATCCACGGCAGGAGAGAATAGGAAAAAAACCTTTATTTATTTACACGCGCTTTATTCGCTCAGTGTTATTCCCTTGCCTTCAAATACACCTTATGTTTATATGCTTGCACTTCCTCGTTTATTTTCTTGCACTTTATTTTTATTCGCTTGCACTTAGTGTTTATTTGCTTGCACTTTATATTTTTTTACTTGCACTTATTCTTATATGCTTGCACTTTATATTTTTTTACCTGCACTTATTCTTATATGCTTGCACTTTATGTTTTCCTGCTTGCACTTTTGTTTATTTGCTTGTATTTCAAATATTTTTTAATCTCATATATACTTGCATTTTCTGTTCACTTGCTTGCATTTTACTCTGTATTTCCATGCACTTTCTTCCTAATGGCTTGCACTTTTCTGTTGTTTAATCCTTTGTACTTTTTTTTAATTCATTTGCACTTTCTCTTTAACAACTTGCACTTTCATTCTATTCGCTTGCACTTATTCATTATTCTGATGCACTTTATGTTCGCTTGCTTGCATTTTAAATATTTTTTAATCTCATATTTGCTTTCACTTTCTGTTCACTTGCTTGCACTTTACTCTGTATTTCCATGCACTTTCTACCTATTGGCTTGCACTTTTCTATTGTTTATTCCCTTGCACTTTTTTTATTCATTTATTTTCTTGCATTTTGTGTTGATTTGCTTGCACTTTTTTCTTATATGCTTGCACTTTATGTTTTCTGATTGCACTTTTTTCTTATATGCTTGCACTTTAGGTTCAAGAGATTAAATAACAGAAAGTGCAAGCCAATAGGAAGAAAGTGCATGAGAATACGAAGTAAAGTGCAAACAAGTGAACAGAAAGTGCATCAGAATAATGAATAAGTACAAGCGAAATGACGAAAGTGCAAGCCCATAGAAAGAAAGTGCATGTAAATACAGAGTAAAGTGCAAGCAAGTGAACAGAAAGTGCAAGCAAATATGAGATTAAAAAATATTTAAAATGCAAGCAAGCGAACAGAAAGTGCATCAGAATAATGAATAAGTGCAAGCGAATAGAACGAAAGTACAAGCTGTTAAATAGAAGTGCAAGCCAATAGGAAGAAAGTGCATGAGAATACGAAGTAAAGTGCAAGCAAGTGAACAGAAAGTGCATCAGAATAATGAATAAGTGCAATCGAAATGACGAAAGTACAAGCCAATAGAAAGAAAGTGCTGTTAAACAGAAGTGCAAGTGGTTAAAGAGGAATTGCAAATGAATAAAAAAAAAGTGCAAAAAAAGAATTAGAAAAGCTGGAGCGAAAAAAAGAAGGCTGGAGCGAAAAACTGGAGCGAAAAAAATAATAATTAGAAAGCGCGTGTAACAATGCAAAAAAATGAAGCAAATCGAACGGTTGAAAAACTTTCGTATTTTGTACGTTAAGACGCTATGGCCCTACTCAAGAGGATACAGAAATTTTCTCAAGCTCAAGACATTGGGGCACGGACTGCGGCACATATTTTCACAAGGATCAGTTTTGCCATTGCTAAAGGAGTGGAGGCCCAGATTGTATCTCGACTCCCCACTAACTTTTTGTAACTATAATATAATAATTATTATTATTAAAAAAAATGATAATAATATTAATTTCAACTGTAAGTTTTAAAAAAAAAAAAATAATAATAATAATAATAATAATAATAATTAACGAGTTGCTGGGTATCTAATATATGGTCCATAATAGCGGGACTAGTTGACTTGATCTAACATAGAATAATCACTCAATTAAATACAGGCCTCGCTTCCTGTTCTGTATTGCACAGATCATTTCACGAATAACTACCATTTCAGGATATGCCAAGCTCTTTGAAAAGTCACACGTACGATGCAGTTCGTTATATATTTAATTTAACTAGGATATCCTCACTATATGATTGGTACTACCACTAAAATACATATATTTCATGCTGAGCTAGACCAAGAAATTCAATGAAATAAGATCCAACAACTTGAATAGAGGAAAGAGCGATATTGTAAGTAAGATAGTGTATAATTACCTCTTTCGGAGTATGGACATTCCTGTGGATAGGGCTTATCAGGGCAATAACAAGTGAACCCGTCAAGTGTCGAATTAAACCCACACTCACCACCTGATCTCACACAAATGTTACACTTACTGTTGTCTATCACAGAGTAGTGCAGCCCGAACCCTTTGTTTAAAGCCTCAGTAAGAGTTATGGAACCGCCCTCCAGAGCGCGTGAAGTTTCTTGGGCCACAGGCAGGACAACAGAACTCTGACAGTACTGCAAAGCGAGTTGCATATCCATCATGTGTGTGGCGAAGTGCACATTAACGTTGGTGTTGTTTACACTGCAAGAATACTCACCCGACCATCTCAATTGACTCCCCAAGTTTGTAGGGCATCCATAGAGAATTGTCAAGAAGCTGCTACTATCCAGACTAAAATTTCCAGAATTGAGCTCCACGATGGAAAGAGTAGTGAACATCAATGGAGGGCATAGGCTATTCCAGAAAGCGGCTGTTGCAACTATGATGATATGATCTTGTGGGTTGGTGTCGATGATATGAAGGTCATATGTGGAGATTGTGATGATCGGAGTATTGTTTACGCACTTGAGCTCGAACCCGGGTTCACCACAGTATCTTCCTCTGTTGATTCCCCAGAAGGGGTACCTGAGCCCCCCAAGAACACTCGAATCGCCACATCTGAATGGCTGGCTGCAATTGGCATAGTGTGGCTCGTGTGGAGAGGAGCAGAGGAAGCAGGGGATCAGAGTGATGAATATTGTGATGGAAAGAGCTTGGTAAAGGGGTTTGTAAGGAGTTGGATTCATTTGAATCCCTCTCGATCCCTTCGAGAAATGTTAAAACCAAATAAGAACAAGTGATGAGAGTGTTCTTAATTTAGAGTGAGATATGTCATTAAATTGTCTTGTACAGCTTGACTCAACTGAGATATGGTTTTGAGAGTGAGATATAATTTAGAATATTTAATTGAATCTCCCTCACCAACGAAACAAGAAAGAAGGGATGCGAAAGAGTAAGATTTGTTCTTGAAATGGATATGGAGATGCAAGTTCTGTACAGCCTGCATAATTTGACCCAATTGGGGCTTGGAAAAGTATTTCAAGTTGGACTATTTAAAGTTTTTTAGTTGGATTCATGGACCAGTTGGTAAAGGGGTTTGTAAGGAGTTGGATTCATTTGAATCTCCCACTCGATCCCTGCAGGAAAATGTTAAAACCAAATAAGAACAAGTGATGAGAGTGTTGTTAATTGAGAGTGAGATATGTCATGAAATTGTCTTGTAGAGCTTGACTCAACTTATTTAGACTTGGAAAAGTATTTCAAGCTGACTCTTCAAAACGCGTGAATTTAAGTTTCTGGATAGCAGCTCGCATTATCCTTTGTTCATGGCAAGTCTTCATCAATAGATAAGACTTACTTCTCTTATTATATGCTTATTTGGTATATGGAAAACGTAACAGAAATTTCAATGGATGCAATACTATTGGATACTTCCATGTGAAGTGATCAAAATCTTTAAATCTGACGCCATTGTACCAAATTATATGTATGCTAATTTTGTTACTCAAATAGAGGAGTTACAAGTTTGAGTAAAGGATGTATACATAAATGTGTCGTTACTTCACCTTGAATGTTTAGCTATAGATAAAATGTCAGCTATATATAGGTTACAAATTATACAAGGGAATCGATCCCGGCCGCTTCCATGAGAAATGTGAATAATGCATATAAAATATAATAGTGTAAACCAAAGTTATTAAAATCGGGATTTTAGGATCGAATTACAGGGATCCTCTGGATCGGATCGTAAAGTCATAAAATTTTGTAAACAAATAAAAATTAATTTAATAATAAAATATGAACGTCATTTAACGAACATACAAATAAATATTTAAAATTAAAAATATAAAACTTTAGAACATTGATACAATGGACCATTAACTCACCAAAACTCAATCCATATACACTACATTGTCAAAACTAATTGGATTTACGACATGCGTAAATGAGACATGAAGATTTTAAACAATCATTATTAGAGCTGCTTTGGTTTTTTATCACGCATGAGTGAAATTTTGAGCGTGACTACATGAGAGAGGAGTATATATGGAGAGCGTAAGTATGAGAGAGGTGGAAATTTGGACAAATTGGGCTCTCAAACGAGGTGTTAGTAGCTCGTACAAGTTCAACGTTAGGATCTTAATCGAATCTTAGAATCGTAAGATTTTATTGATCCTTTGAGATCCTATAAGATCCAGAGTTAGATTTTGACATGAATAGATTTTAGTAATAGATTCGGATCAAATACCCTACCTTGGATTAGGGGTGTGCAGATTCGGCCCGGACCGGAAAAATGGACCGGATCGGACCGAAAATGCCCGGACCGGACCGGGGGAATTACGGTCCGGTCCGCGGTCCACATATTTTTAGAATTCCGGTCCGGTCCAAACCCGGCCGGTTCCGGACCGGATGGACCGGTTTTTATTATTTTTAATTTAATTTTATATATTAATATCTTATAATATTATTAAAAATTAGTTTTTAGTATAAATATAAATAAATAATAAAATATATTGTCTAATATTATACACAATAATTATAAAAATCAAGTTTGAACCCGGAATACCCGCAGTAATCGGGTCGGGTTGACCCGTCGTAGAATGGATAGCCCAGTTCATCACCTAGGGTTCCACACTTGAATATATATGTTCCTGAGCAGTCATCATACTTGCTGTTTTTGGAGGACATAGATTTAGGGAAGGGGGTGGCCAAGGAAAGTATGAGGATCAGATAGATGATATCCATTGCAAGCTAGATCAATCAGTGGAGCTGAAACAATAGAATTGTACAATGGAACAAGATTCAGGCATGGTGGGTTTGTGGGAAAAAGGATTGTGTGTCAAATAAGTAAGAATTGGAGATCAAAAACTTGCAAATTAACTATAGAGGATGTTGAAATTCAGGGACGCGTTTGGTTTCTTAGGTTGTTAGTTGAGTTGGGTGTATTATGAAACTAAATTTAAATGTTGTAGACTTTTTGGTAGTAGCGATCGAGGCTTGTGACTTCTTGGACCCAGTCAGTTACTTAGAAGCTTGCATTGGAGTATTCAATTTTCCTTATTCGCTTGCACTGTTCAAATTCAAACAAGTTGTAAGACTAAATAAGATGAATGGGATAAGGGCTTAATTAACAAATTCAAACAATGTATATTTTGTGTATCCTATAGGTTAAACTTATTTATTATATATCCTAAAATCTAAAATATTAATCCTAAATCCTAAAATATAATTCCTATATCCTAAATCCTAGACCATAAATATTAAACCCTATGCCATAAATCCTAAAATCCTTAACTTTAAAACCCTAACCCTTAAACTATGAACCCCAAATCTTAAACTATAAACCTTAAATATTAATTATTAATTATAATTTAAAGTTTAAAATATAAAATAAATAAATAAAACTTAAAGGGTGCATAAAAGGGTGCACAATTAGGGTGCAGAAAATTTGATGTGATGGACTTGATCACGTCCAACTGCTCTAATTAATTAATGTGTTTTGATATGATTGAAATTTTGACCAGTAAAACATGATCCGATTCGATCCGCCTGATATTTTTAGGATTAAAACTCGATCCGAAAATTAATGGATTATGAAAGACCCAAACCCGATTATCTGAAATTTTTTGGGTTTGATACGACCCGACCCAATTTTATGTATTATCTCATTTATAATGAATATTATACCACTTTTTACTAAATATTGATTAATGTTATTATTATTTTATTATTTAAAATATTATTTTATTATTAAAATTATGGTTTTATTAAAAAAAATCATTAAAAAAACTTACACTTTGGACCTGTTAGGTCGACACGAACCGACACCAAACCCGGCATGACCCGACCCAACCAACCCATACTTGTTAACAACCCGATTTAACCAAAAACCGGTCTACCAAAACCCAACCCGCCCGACCTGATTGCGAAGTCTAGATGGAATCTATAAATATATAAAGAAGACTAATGGTGCAATTAATGTCCAATAAATATGAAAAATTATCTCTTATTTTTTATTAATCTTTCATTACAAACTAAATCATCTAATATAGCTCAATGGTTAAAGACACTCTCATAATATAAGAGGTTTAGGGTTCAATATTCATTCTTAACAACTTTGTTTTTACTATTTTATCTTTCATTATTTTTTTATTTATATTAATTAGTTACTCAAATCTTTATATCTATCAATCTATAAATATATAGAGTAGACCTTTTGTCCATTTAATATGCCTCATAAATTTCATCTCATTTTATTTTTACATTCCACTATTAGTCAAATATTCTATTTTATCTCAATGGTTTACTGAAGGGACTTCATAAAATAAAAAGTTGAAAGTTCAATTCTTCTTAAAAACAATTTGATTTTTGATATTTTTTCCTAAACCTAAGGAGTACTTATTTATTTATTTTAAATCAGTCACTAAAATCTATAATACTTGACAATTATCTCAATAAGTAAACCTAAAAGTAACATTAAAAATCCAAAAAAAAAAACCTAAAAAGGAAATACGAATACATTTATTGTATTCTTCATGCCTAAGGAAACAATATGAGATTTTTACCAGATGATAGACAATTTGAGGTGGTTTGGTAAATGCAATTGAAAAATTCAAATCACAATTATAATTTTTATTTTTATTTGTTTTTTGGTCTTCTTCATGCCTAGCTAAACAATTTCTTTTTTTACTACTCATAGGTACATATATAAATCAAAATCTCTATATAACATAAAAATACATAATTAAATGTAAAACAATATATCAAAATTAAGACATTACAAATCCAAATAACATAATTCGAATATAAAAAATTGTATCCACTTGAGTACCAAAACAAATATTGTATCCACCTTATCAGGATTAAATTACAAATTATTTTAATGTAATAATTTAACTAATCACTTGAAAATTAAAATACTGCTTACCTCATTCAAGCTAAAACATGCCAATATAATCTTCATAAAACTCTCAAATCCACAACCAACATTCAAACTTAAACACCTAATTTTAATGCATATATTGAATTTTTCATACTTATTGTAATGTTTTTTTCCATAACTCTAAACAACTACTTTTCAATTTTGACGTTACAAACCCAATTTAGTTCTACAACCCTTCAATTGTTATTGTGTAAATCGAAATAATTTATAAAACTAAAATCAACGAATAGTCATCAACTATCAAATTCAATGTAGGGAGAAAACCAAGTTGATGGAAGATTATTTGGCAGGATAAGTTTGTCGCAAATGTTATCTTTGAAATGTAACTGATTTGAAAAATGTGTAACATATTCCCCTATTAAATTGTCTGAAATAAATAATAATTAATGTGTCACTTAAGAAAAAAATATTATCAATAAAAGTATACATTTTGGAAGAAGTAATTAAGAAGATGATTAGAACATGAAAACGTTACCATCGAATTGCAACATCAATAAATTGAAAAGTTCATTATACTATTTGGTGATATACTTAATTCAATGATAATTATGTCAACCATAGTAACGTTCGGGTCATTCAAACTCACTTGGACATCAACTTTGACGGGAAAAAATATGTTTAAAAACGTTTGTATGGTCGTTCAAACTCACTTGCACATAGCTTCTATACGGAAATTTATTTCATTTTATAAGGAAATGAACTCATTTAAGATATTAGATTAAAATATTATTTCAATTTATAGTAATTTTTTTTTTGTGACAGTTGCATCTTCATTACATGTTTCTAATGTCAATTAATCACATTTAAATTATAGATTGTAACTTCTGCTTTTCATATTTCAAACTCCTAATTGATTAGAGGTTGGTTTAATATAGATGACAAATTAATGTGATCGACTATAAAGATAAATTTTACCTCTATATAAAGGTCATACATATACAAGACATCCATCCCAAAAAATAAAAAATCTCAATCCACATCTCCATTTTCTTATGATTTTCTTACACCTTATTCCTATAATTGCTTGAATTAGATTTTTATATGGTTAGTTTATTGATATCTATTTTATGAGTTGTAAATTTGTAATTGACATTTTGTATGTTTTGTTGTTCCCCATTTTCTGAATTGGAATTTGAATTGATATTTATGTACTTTTTTGTTGATATTTTGTTCAGTAGTAAGTATAATCTCGATCTCTTGAGCACATTATCACAATCCTCATGGACTATTGATGCTCATTCACATGAGCCAAATTGAAATCTTAAGCTATTTTATTAGCTCTATTCTTTTCTTTTTATTACACTTTTTCCCATAAATTCTTTAGCTTCAAGCCATAGTGATGATATTTAATTAATTATTTTTTAAAATTTTTTGTATAATAATAACTAAGCCAATTATTACTATTCTTTAACAACTTTAAAACTAAAAATATACATTTATCAAATGTAGATTCTTGGTTGGTTTTGCATTCCTTGAGGTCATTTCCTATCAGTATCACAAAGTTGTATATTTGATCAATTAGTAAAGAAAAGAGCAATATGCTTTTATTCTTAAATGAGAAAGCTTTAACTAATCGTTGGATTATTTACATGGCTACATGCAATAACTATAATTAATTTACTAAATTGACAGAAATAATTGAGATCATGAGTATATATATATATATGATTATCGTGTTCGATGGTATTGTCCACTACAAAAGAAGAGTTTTTTACAATATATGTACTAAGAAAAAATAAATTTAACTTAT
This sequence comes from Rheum nobile, assembly GCA_027886185.1. Classification (NCBI taxonomy): domain Eukaryota; kingdom Viridiplantae; phylum Streptophyta; class Magnoliopsida; order Caryophyllales; family Polygonaceae; genus Rheum; species Rheum nobile. The sequence goes on along the minus strand of WOAB01000531.1, from coordinate 2,168,807 downwards.
ATTATAATAATATTTTTTTATCCAAACTTATGATGCAAAATAAGAGATTCATTGGATAATAGCTTAAGCAATAAGAATTTTTTCTTGCTATATGTTTACTACATACTCCATAGGAGTACAAGTTTGTATTCATATATACATAATTGATCATCAATGATTATTATAATATCATCTATCTTTGTGACTCCTTTGTTACTTCTGAAACATGTAGCCCCGTTTAATAAATAGATATAAGTAACAAAAATAATGATCATAACTTCTTAATAACATTCTATATGTCAATTAATTGTCGTATAACTTAACCGTTCGATAACCCTTTCAAATACATGTTCATATCTAAAAAAAATTGTAAATGGTGTGAATAATATGAAGACATACAAAATCAAATATAATAGATCATGACCTACTAAAGCTTATTACTATGTGCAATCAAAGTGAGACAATGCTATCACGAGTAAATAAATTTATTAGTTTCATACGATATTTGAGATCCATCTAAGAGTTGCAAATAAGATGTTTGATATACTTAAAGCCGTTTTAAACATGGTGATTGACAAAATAAAAAGACAACATATTCTAAATTGTTGTTTATTCTCTACATTAGCATCTAAGTGTGTCTTTATCCATAAAAATGACAAATTCTCCAGCTTAGCTTGGTGAACAAAAATGAGTTGTTATTTGTGTACCTGTCATACTAAAATATTCAAATTTATGTGAATGTTTGTGTTGTTAAAGCTGAAAATGGTTAAAATAATTTTTTTAATTTCTTTTCTCATTTAAAAACAGAAAACCAATAAAATTAATATATATCTATAATAAATATATAAAGTAGATAAAATGTCCAATTAATGCCCCTAAATTTAATGTATGCATCACAATTCAATGACTTTTTGTAATCTATAGAGTAAACAAATTATCCAATTAACAATGAATAACCTAAAATAGTTACATCTTCAATTTGTAAGCGTATGTAATATTTCTTTAGCAATGAATGCATCATGCATTAAACTTACAAATTAGTGATACGAAATTAGCATTCAAAATATAAATGAAAAACCAATTATATAACCTAACATAGTTACATATTCAATTTATAAATGTATGTAATATTTCTATCTATATCTATAAAGATATAAAGTAAGCTTTAAGTCAATGATTATTTATGGTCATGTTTCACAATCATTGGTGTTGAGTTCAGTTTTTACATAATGCATATTTAGAAAGGTTAAATGAATGTGTGATGGAATATCATACCAATTGCTTAAAAAGTGATGTGTAAATACAATAAAATGATGTTAGTGTTGTAATTGAGAAAAAAATAAATTATTATTCATAAAAAAATACAAATATAGTTATTCTCTTCTTATCCTTAATCGCGTGATCCAATCAGCCGGTGAACCGTTTTCAAATTTTGTTAAATGAGGGGAGATTTGTAAAAGTGAAACGGCTTGAAATTGGCTTAATACATTAAGTAGGAGCAATTAATCGCTTAAATTGCATTAGCCAACCTTTTACATTCACTGCACTTTTTGCCTTCAAATAGAAATGAGGATTACCGGGAAATAAAGTTTGATGCTTTGAATTGCAGAAGCTCAAGAAATTAAGCAAAAGAGGAGTCGTCACATGTAGAAAGCCAACAACAAAATGGAGAGCTCGAGTAAGCACTATATAATGTATAAGTTTTAGTTTCACAAGCCATATTAAATGTATATGTTTCATTTAGTATTTCGGAAAATTAGTTTATGCGTAAAAAGGTTTTATATTATATTGATATTTGTTGAAGTTGTCAATATAGTTTATTTAGGAAAAAGAAGCTGATCGAAATGTGGTCAAATGTGAAGCAGATCTAACACGAAGAAGATATGAGTTCAAAAGACAGAAGTATTAAGTTCAATGGCACATCTAAAGGACTTCATATATTTTTAAAGTAAGAAGAATCAGTTTAAATTCTAAATTTATATATAAAAAAATGGTGTATATGTGTCTTTTGATTTACTTATAATAACTCTATATTGTCTTGACATATTCATGTTGAATTTGTTAATGTATTAGAGATCATGTATGTTTGATTGAATTGTAATATATAGCTTATACATGCTAAACTGTATTTAACAAATTTGATGTTTTTGGGATTGATTGAATTGTAGTATGCAATTTCTATATAGAAAGTGATCAAACATACATTTTCCTTTTTTTTATTTGTCTATTAAAAAAATTTACTATATTGGGATGTTTTCCATGTTAAATTATATATATTATAATATTTTGATAATTTAGCAATTTTAATAATTTTTTATTTACTTTATTAAAATATCACACATAGCAAACATTAAATAAAATTACAGTAATTGAAAAATGTAGAATTGATGACGAGATAACAAGATAATTAATGTCGATTAATTTCGTAACGCATATTCCTTATAAAAAAATAATAAATTTGTCACAATATCAAATATTATTTTATTACATTAGTACTTTTTCCATATCTATATTTTTTATTGTATTATAAAATGATTTACTTAAAACATATATTTTGAAAAGTTACAATATGATCATATTAAATTAATAAGAATTTAAATTTGAAAAAAACACTATTTATTTGGAAAGTTACAATCTTATATAATTTATATAACATTTCCTTTATATAGGTAGACATTTATTGAAAAACTTTTATGTAATGGAGTCAAGTCCCCTACAAAGTTAAACAATTCTAGATATTTACTGGCATTAATTTGTTAAAAATTAAGTACAATGTGCATTATTATTATTTAATTTACATGGACAATTTCATCGTCGAAAATTCTTTTCAAAATTCTCTTTTTGATATATTTTATAATATTCATAACAATTAATATTAAACAATTCTATATATGATCTTGATCAAGTTTACATCTCTACCAACATAACTTTATTTTTTAGTGATGAAATCCCTATTAGATCAAGTTTACATCATGATACTTTTTAATCAATTAAATTGTAAAATTAATATTTATAAATTCTTAGATAATTAAATTTATTTTTTTCTCGTGCATAGCACGGGCATGATTTCTAGTACTTGTATAAGAATTACTGGATCATACCTGCTGTCACTTTATTGTATCCACAAGACTCATCATCGCAATTAATGCATACTAGTGTAGTATCCGTGCCGTGCACAAGATCTGTTTATTATTTCTTACATTAAAAGAAATAGTATATAAAAACTATATATTTAATTGATATAGAAATATGTAGGTAATGACTATTATATAAGTAGATGAATGCTAATGTAAAAAAGGACTAATTGAATACAAAGTATTAAAGAGATTAACAAAATACATTATCAAAAGAGAGACGAAACTCTCCATAACTTTATTAATAGTAAAATTGGTTAAGTAGTTTTGAAACGTGGATAGTCATATCCCTAACATCTATACTACTAAACCGATAAAGCATAAGCAAAATATGTATCTAATACATGAAAATGAAACCCTAAACATAAAATCTCGTAAGATATTCAAAATTGCTACAAATTATGAAAAACTTCGTTGTATACTACATTGGTAGTAGTATTAGATCTTTTTTTGTTTTTGTCCCATATCAAAATCTTCAAACCTTTCTTGCTAGTAACTCTTGATGATGCAACATAAAATTGACCATGAGTGATGCAACATAAAACTGACCATGAACAAAAACAGGACGTGAAAGATACAAACCGACATTTGTAAGAGATTGGCCCTGGCTATTGTTTATCGTCATAGCAAAACAGACACTCAAGAAAAATTGTCTTCGTTGAAACTTGAACGAGTATGAAGTGTTTGACGGTGACATGAGCATGCGAGGATTCAAAACTATATGTCTAATATTGTAGTTAAAATAGTTCTTCCTTGTATGACATGACTGTCGAACTGCGTGGTTATCAATCTTGTCCCATTGCATAAATTTAAAGAATGATCAATAATTCAAAGCAGCATAATAGAGACCTTAACCTTAGTTTTTAATACATGATTTGGGATACCAAAACATCTAATACTTTTCAAGTAGTCAGAAGTATAAACACTTCCATCATTGTCTGCAATAAAACCTGTCTTGCAAAGGCTATCCGAACTGAGATAGACTTTTTCATTACCTGGTAACAAAGACAATATATAGTTATTAACTCTATCTACCTCTTCATGTGGTGATACAAGAATTGCTCGTTATTCAAAGTATTTTAGAGACAATTGATTGTCCAAAAGAGAGGGCTAAACAAACTTAATAATTGTTGGAATCAGATCTAAGTCATAATCCTTCACCAATAGTTCATCAGAAATTTGTATTTGTGCTTCTCCATCTTTTCATCGCCTACAGTACCATCTCTGATACTTAATACCCTTTCAGAAAATTCTTTTGCTTCTTGGATATCATAATCAGATGTACCTTGTTGAATCCTCATGTTTCTTGTCAAATTAAGAATTTTGCAATATTCCCACAAATAAGAGGAATTAATGGTGGCAAAAATAATATCTTGCTTGCTTCCTTTTGTGATAATGGGTAGGATTTGCCTAAAGTCTCCACCAAATACTACGACTTTCCCCCCAAAAGGTTGTACTGAACTAAGGGGATTTGTAGCCCATAGAATATCTTTTAAAGTCATGTCTAATGCTTCAAAATAGAATCTATTCGTCATCGGATCTCATCCTAGATAATAAGTTGGCATCACAAATCAATTCAGATAGTTTTGTACATGAACTTAAGTTGTAAAGTTAACAAAATCATAACTTGTCAAGATGATCAAACTATATTAACTACAACCAATAAGTACTTTAAAAAATAATAATAATAATGATAAATTATATTTAACAAATACGTTGTGAAGATTAGGCCCATATGAAATTTGGTTTACAATTATGTTAAAGTGGGTTATTTATTTTATAGAGTTGTCGTTTGAAGATAAAAATACATTAGGAAAGAGCATATATATATCATAATATAATATAATACATATATAAACAATGCACTTGATAAATACAACATACTATATGCTCTTTAGTTCGTATAAATTGGATTTAAATGACTTTCAATAGACTATACGAAATACATTAGTTATGGAAATTGGTAAGTAAACTACTACAACATAAACACTGGATTTATCTTAATCGACTTCGAGAGAATCTTTTCAATAATATTTTATATATTCTTTATAGAAATCTATGGTTTTAAGCAATTTGTGAACTTGATCGTAAAAATATTGTATAGCTTCAATATGTAGAAAAATTATAGAGAAGATTTGTAAAAACCATAAGTGTTTTAAGATGATATAGCAAGATTAGTTGATATATATTTACTTACACCATCAAATAAGGTATATGAAAAATAGACTTTTTTATCTATTCAAGATTACTTAGGAAAATAAAGGGTTAAAAACTCCCTACGCATATAAATTGAGATTCTCTAATAAAATAGACTTTTCTATCTATTCAAGACTATGCTTCTAAATAGAGCTTACAATATCGAAGAAGAAATAATACATACAACAATTTTTTTTCCCAAAATTTTACCCTATTATATCGTTTCATGTCACCTTTATTCTCACATATGATGAAATCGACAATTACTTTCAAGTGTGGTCCGATAACATTTATACTCATAATTAATATATTATTGATCGGTAAAATAAGATGAATATATTTGTGGAAGAATAATTCAAATAAATATAATACATACCAATCAAGTAGATTATGCCGAGGGATTTGGTGAATATTTTATTAAAATTAAGAAAAGGAATATATTTTGTGGAATTGAGATAATCAATGAGTTTGACATATGTGTTCATCTGCAAAATCATCTTGTATGAAAGAGAAGAATAAGGGTATATACCAACATTATTTGTCTTAAAAAACATATATTATACATCTCCTAAAAAAATAGATGATATATATGAATTAGTACACTATGAAATAATAGAATTGATATATGACATGAACAAAACATACATAGATAAATTCAATCACTTCTCATCAATAAAACTCATTTCTTTGTCGATAATGTCATTGTTTCCTAGAAATCTTACAACATACTATATGTGAATGTAATATCCCTCATTTTATAAGGATATTTTGGAATTTTTCCAACTCCCGTATTACTAGTCGGATTAGTTATAAAGAGTTTCGGACATTCTGTAAATTGTTTGAACTCTGTAATATTTTTCTGAGTAATATATAATACAGTTGAAGTATTTTCGGGGTTAAATTTGTCGAGTGTGTACAAATATATTTAACCCGGGGTTAAGAAATTAACCCAAAAGTGATTTGGATAAGAAGGGTGAAAGTTGGGCTTGACCGCACCCCGCGGTCAAGTGACCGCACCCGCGGAGAAAGCCAGAAGCTGAGGCGGTTTCGTCTTCGCGATAAGCTCCAGCTGCAACTCGCCGGAGTGTCAGGTCTGAGCAGCTCAAGTGGCACCTTGACCTGTCCCCTTGTCTCCTTGCTTGTTCCCTGTGAGGAAGCTTGTTATGGGACTATAAAAGGGATCGAATTCAGAGGGAAGAAGACTCTTCATCTCCTTCCTCTGTTTTTCCTCTATTTTCACCATTTCCAGCTGATTCTGAGCTCTCATCGGAGTGTTCTTTGAGTTAAGAAGGGTACCTCTAGTGGTATTTGAAGGTCTAAGGTGTTGGGAGATCGAACCATAATCAAATCGAAAACAAACGAAGCGATTTGGTAAGTTTCTCCATTGATGCACTGTCACGAGAACTCGCCACTGTCTGTCCACCGCACCCCGCGGCAAGCTCCCACCGCACCCGCGGCGAGCCTTGTCCGAGTGTGTGTTCGTGGGTGCTTGGCTTTGGGCGAGGCTCGATTCCTTTGATTCTTTTCCTATTCTTTTAGATTCAATTATGAGTATATTGGATCTAACTTAGGGTCTCGTTATGGGTCGTTTCTTAGGGATTTATTATCCAAGATCTGCCCCAGTTTCAGATTCAGGAGCTCGACGTTTCTAAGCTTTGTTCGAACTCATCGGATCTAAGGCAAGTGGCGGTTCGCTCTTGCTCATCATTCCATACTTCTACTAATTATCAATTGTTTAGTTGTTAATTAATTTGGGATGATTCTTGTTTATGTTGGGAATAGTTGTGTTAATTAATATGATTAAAATCTGATATTATAATAGGTTGTATATTCTGCTAGAATCGACGCTATTATAGTTATATTGTGTAGGTGTGGGCCGTGATGGCTTTGATGTGATTTATTGTTGTGTTAAATTGTTAGTTAGCACGAGTATTCATAGGAACGCTTGGTCCTTGCGAGGTCCATTCGTTTCTTTATAACTGGCATATAACAGGGCGATCAAGACCCTATGCCAAACTTCTGGTCATGACCAACCGTGATGTGGATTTAGGTTTGGACCCTGTGAGGCCCATTCCTTCGATATATGTCCCTCATGACGACACATATATCTAAAAGCTTATAACGTGATGTGGTTTTGGAATTAAATCAGATAAGTGCCTTTGTCGCACATAATTAATATACCCTTGGGCGAGTAGTGCAGCTAGGATGTAGTGCAGCTAGGAAAGCTCGTCTTGATTTTTAAACGCTTGTGTGTAATTTATTAATGTTCCCCAACATTTGTCATGTTTCCTATAAGACTCAACTCGTTGGAGTCTTCTTTTGGGATTGATTGTTGTGAGACTTGGTCTCCAGAATCTTCTCTTGTTCATGCCTTTTCATTAGAAATATGGTGGTTGACTATCGCGATCGACTTTTATTCGAGAAACGATGAGTCTAACCTAATACGACTGCTTCGAACCACTCTGCTTTGTACCCTTGCATGGTCTTTCATTAGACTAACCAACTGATTATTCCCTTGTATGGTTGGCTGGTGTCATCCGTTCGATTCGGCACATCAGATAAATTGAGGATCCGAGAAGGCTAGAGCGACTATGAGGATGGACGGTGTTTTGTCAAACTATTTTGTTTTAAGACTTCCGCTGTATTATTTATGTTAAGACTTCCGCTGTAATAATTCTGATTTTGTATTTTGTTGTACTTGGAGATTGTTGTATTTCCGAGACATTGGTTTTAATGAGAGTTATGATATTGTGTATTATAACTGTGGTTTGTTGGTTTACATCAACTGGAAAAGCCTGGGGTGACTTCGGGATGTTATATCTGAAGTCACTGGCAGTAATACTTTCAAGATGAGATTTGGGGGTGTTACAGACTTGGTATCAGAGCCAAAACTTATAAAACGGGTTGGGATTTTATAAATCATTTACTCGTTTTAAATTGTGAAATGTTTTTGAACGCTCTGAATTTTCAAGGAAAATTTTTAACCATTCATAGTCGCGCCTTTTCTAAAGTTTGATATGGAAGTTCGCTTCTATATCTAGAAAGACTAATTTGTTTCTTGTTGTCCCGTAGGATGGGAGCATGTTTATCGTTGATTAGAGAGCTGGAAGATGCCGAGATGGCTCCGCCGTCTCCAGTAAGGCCGAATCTTCCTACTCCCCCTAGATGCTTTGAGGTTGGAGAATCTAGCAATCCACCTGAGGAAGTTAAGCATGTACTTCCTGAATCAGTGGTACTTAGATCCAACGATGTCGTGACTCCAGAAGTGGAACCTGTTGAGCCGTCAAGGTACGCTCAAGGATATTACAACGACGACCTCGAAATTGAGTCGGTACCCGAAGAGGACCCGAAAGAAGAAGATCTGAAAGAGGATCCAGAGGAAGATCCTGAAGAGAACCAAGAAGAACAGGAACAAGGGCCCGGTAGTTTGAGGCACTTGTTGGTAATGAGGACACAGGGATGCAATTCCTCTACCCAAGTCCGCCACCCGAACCAGTATCCGCGCCAATGACTGACGCTGACTGGGAAGCACTCTATGTCGAGTACGGCATTAGAGAAAGCGAACCACGAGAATTATCTGAGAACTCTCAGCCCAACCTTGTTCAGAGAAGGAGAAGGTCGAGCCCAGAACTATGCGAGATCCTTCGTTAGGGCCAAGAAGTCTCTTTTGAAGAGCAGCGGCTGATGGACAATATAGCAGATCATGCAGGAAGGAGGGCAAGGCCAAGAACTCCTGAGCCAAGGGACGAACCATGTGTTCCAGGGCCGAGTAGGGTCAGGAGTCCGTCACCGGATTCAGATGATAAACCCCGCTCGAAGAAACAGTGTTTAGGGAATCTGCCGTACAGGAAGCGTTTTCAAGGCGCCATGTAAAGGGCCGACGTTGACTGTAGTAATTTCTTTGTTTTGCGTATGTTTTGCGTATGTTTGGGAGATCCTTCTGGTATAATATGTAGTTATGTTGAAAGTTCATCTATAAAATACCTAGTTGATCTACTTTGAGTTGACTTTTATTATATTAAGTATTTTAAAGAGATATTAATATGTAAAATACTTGGACTTTGATCGGTAAACAGATGATGAACACAAGAAATACTATTCACACTAGTGCTGGGCCGAGCAATAATCCCAGACCAATCATAAGGGATGATCCGGACCGTGTGGAGGAACACGAGTCTATGTCTTAGAACAACCTTGGAGGTAATGACCATGCTGAGGTCAACGCTCCGATGGTGTTTGATGCAGCGGCAGTTGCAGCTATTCGGGGAATATTTATGCAAGCGTTCGCCGATGTTATGCAACATGTTGCACATCAGGCACAAGGTGTGCCAATTCCGCCAGAAATTCCTAGGTTCGTGGAACCTAATGTTCATATACACCGTGATGAGACGGCCAGGAATAGGGATGATTATGGTCGAGCATTGAAGACCATTAACTCTATGAGGCCGGACAGTTATGACGAAAAAGGAGAGCCAGTTAGGGTGGCTCATTGATTTTCCCATATGGAGCGGTTGTTCCGCAATATCGAATGCACCGAGGCTGAGAAGGTGCATATAGCTTCTCTTCAGTTGAAGGGAGATGCTAGCGAATGGTGGGAGAACACTGGGCTGGCTGATCGGGCTGATCTGAACTGGGAGATGTTCAAGACGAAGATGAATGATCGTTTCTTTTCCCAAGCCATGCGGGACGAGAAACACAAGGAATTTCTTTACCCCAAGAATGACGGATTGAAAGTGACCGAGCTAGCGTCCAAGTTCAGTCATTTATTACAATACGCTGGGTCTATTGTGTCCAGCGAGGAGCAGAAGATCTGGTATTTCCATGAGTGGATGAGCTCATACATCAAACCGATGATGTTGCATCACGGATGCTCTACCTTGGAGCAATACGTGGATGCAACGTATAAATTAGAAGTGACTTTAGAGGAGTCAACCAAGAGAAGGAATCGCCAGAGGTCGATACAAAATCAATCTCAGGCAAGTGGATTTAAACGTCCTGCGCCGCCGTCCAACTTCGATAAGTCCGACAGAGCGAGGACAAAAATGACTCAAGGAGGGTCAACACAACAATCGGGTCAGGGCAAGAGTCTGATCCAATGTCACAATTATGGTACAGCCGGGCACAAAAACTTTGCGTGTCAGGAGGAAAAGAAGACGTGTTTTGGTTGTGGGAAGGAAGGGCATATGCATAAGTTCTATCGACAGGGAAAGCAGAAGGGAACGGAGTCACAACAAGGGTCTGTTAACCAGAACAACCGACCTAGGTCCAAACCAACGGAGACTCCTAGTCCTTCGATGCAGACGACTGCACAAAACAAAGGCAAAGCCCCAGCTATTTCAGGAAGTCAGGGTCAACGCTTGTACGAGATGCATGAGGCTGATGGACCTAACGCTCTAGTTGCTCAAGGTACTCTATACCTTCATTCTACTTCAGTGTGCATACTGTTTGATTCGGGTGCTACCCATTCATTTATTTCAGAGAATTGTGTTAGTAAGTTAGGATTAGTCTGCAACGAGGTTTGTGAACCCTTCGTTGTAAATCTTCCTAATGGTGACCATTTGGTGGGCACCAAGCGTTTTTCAGAATTTCCAGTTACCATTCAAGGTAAGAAGTTTGAGGCAGATTTGATATGTATTGCTATGGCTCCATACGACATTATTCTCGGTATGGATTGGCTGACGCGTCATGGGGCGGTGATCGACTTTAGTTCAAGGACTGTAACGGTGTCATTTGGGGGCCAGTGTGTCGCGGAAAATTCATCGCGGTCGCGGAAAATTCATGTGCCCAGCTTCGCTATGCCCTATTATTCCGCGGTCGCGGAATTGCTTCCGCGGTCGCGGAATTGCCCTTTTCGCGTCTGTTTGCCCGGGAAAAGGTTTGACGTGGGTTTAAACCCCGGATTATATATATTTGTACCCGAACAAATATTCTAAGCTTCCAAAATACATCGAATGTATATTCCAAGGCTCAGGGAATTATTACAGAGATTATGCGAGTTACAGAAATTCTGAACTTCTCCGAAAGCGACGCGATTACAGAACGAGGGTTGGGAAAATTACTCAAACACCCTTACTAAAATGAGGGGTATTACATCACTACCCCCTTAAAATAGTTTCGACCCCGAAACTAGCATTGCTAACTAATGGAATCGGGTTTACTACTAACCTTACTACCTGAACTTAATATCCTTAATCACTTTATCCTTGATGTTGTTCCTAGGAAATCGATCTGTCTCCTCAATCACACCATTATTCCACATATCTCCATATGTTACACTTGTAGCAACTCGTAACTACATCCACAAAGTCATAATTATCTTATGATAGTATCCTCCAAAATCATTGCAACAGACTTGTTATACCTTAAGCATGAGAATACACGTTTCTCCTTCCACTTTTCCATTTATAATTTCTCCCAGAGTACGTACCTTATCTGCCTTATAATCCATTATCAGATCTTAGTGGTCCTTGAGACATCGCATTTCCTAATTCCTTTAAGTGTATACCCCACAATTCCATTACTCATCATCATCGGGTTTGGCCCTTATGCCAATTCTAACTTGGTATCCTTTCGGTAGTGATTTAGCTTATTCCTTTAATCATCCTGTAATTTAAACCTTTAAGGTTCCTTAACTTTCTCCAAGCGTAATCACAACACCTTTATTCCTATGTTCCCCAAAATGAATCACATGAGATATTACCCTTGTTTCCTTAAGGTATCATCTGAAAAATGATTCATTACCAACCGCATCAGTCACTTCTATCATAATCCTTTAACAGATTCGTACGAGTAAGCTTGTTACCTTACTCCTTAGGCGCACATAGACAATTCTCTCCACTAAATCCTTTAATTTATCGGAATCATCAACATAAACTATCCTTAAACTGTAATATGTACATTTAAGTGGTCTCTTCCTAACACAGTAACTTCACAACTTAACCTTCTCCAAAGAATTGCACCATAAGCCTTATAACTGACATACTCGCAAAAAAAAAAATCCAAATATCAAACCTTGCAACCTTACAAGTATCATAACTCCTTATTCCCTGAAAATACAACTTACCAAATTCAATCATTTGGCCCAATTAGGTTTGGCCCATACGCCCATTTCCTGACTCAAATCCCAAAGGTTTGTTTAACTGTCTCAAATAACTTATTTCTAACTTAAGGTCCTTATATTCCTAACACAATCTACTATCCATCCAAGACTTAATTATATCATTTCCTTATAAAACCTCAAAACGAAACCTCGAATAGGTCTTCCCAAAATGATGCCTAGGATTTCGTACACTTGGTCGCTCCAAGAGCTTTAACCACTGGTCCTACACTGGCCTTACTCACTTATAAATATCATAATCATAACTCTTGGTTCTAAAGTCTTACTCAAGATCGAAAATAGAGGAAACGAGTTCCTGGTGGACTATCCTTTTGATCTATTTATTCCCTTCTCAACGATCCATTCACATCAATGCTTACAGCACGAACTCACAACTAGGCATTCTGGACTTCGCATTAGTCCACCCCTATACACTTTTATCAAAACCAATGTCCAAGGTACACATATGAGAGATAACTCTTAGTCTCATAGAGCATTAACCCTACACATTTATTCCTACACCTTAAGAAATTTCGAAAGAACTCAGCTTAAGAGATAACGCTCGCCAACTCAGCTAAGAAAGCAATTAATGCCATACTGATGTAACATTACTCTAGAAATGAAGAAAGATTCTTAGGAATGGACCTAGGGTTAAGCAATAGAGTCGACCCTGGGGTTAACCATGTAGGGAATGAACATCTAGGCTACATACGATACCCCTCTTCTATGAGTCTGACAGCTTTTATCCGTACCTGACCTATACTATTTTTGGCACCCACGGGGTTTCGTATGAATGATTTGTAACAATACGAATTTAGTAATTTCCGAAACAAGGAAATACTTCTTTATATATTCGAAACATTACATTACAACTACTGACAGAAAGTCGAACATACAGATTACTAAAATATGGAGACTATCGACACAAGTCATCGCTCCCTATTCTTAAGGAAAGGCTTAACAAAAATACAATTACTCGATTAGGGTTCCTTCCCGTCGGCTTGACGCATCACGAAGAGTCGTTGTCCCTGACCTGAAGACTCCATAGGCGATTTGCCTTTATTACGATCCATAGATTGTTCAGGAGAAGATACCTCTGGCTTTGGGTTCTGCCTATTGCCAACATTTGAGGCTTGATAAGACGGCGTTGGTCCTTGACCCTTCTTTCTACAGTATGTTTTCATGTGGCCTTCCCTTCCACAATAGTAGCATACCCTCTTTTCCTTTTGACAGTTAAAACTTTTATGCCCAACTTCACCACATTTGTGGCACAGTGTCACCCCGCTACTCCAACCGGAGCCTCTGGTGGAGTCTGACTAAGTCGTCTCAGTCTTAGCACGACCAGACTTCTCAAATTTGGTAGGCGATGCCGGTCGTTTGAATGTACCAACCTGGTGATCCTGTTGCCCACCCATTCCCCTAACCTGCTTCTCCCGCTTTTGGGCGGATTCTTCCAGTGTGACCTCTATCTTGTAGGCCGCATCCACATATTGCTCTAATGTAGAACAACCGTGACGTACCATTAGAGGTTTGATTTCTGGATTCATCCATCCATGGAAGTACCAGATCTTTTGTTCCTCGCTCGACACTTCTGGCCCAGCATATTACAACAAGTGATTGAACTTAGTTGCAAGCTCAGTCACCTTTAACCCATCGGTCTTAGGGTACAGAAATTCTTTGTGCTTCTCCTCCCTCATAGCACGAGAAAAGAAACGGTCAGTCATCTTTGCTTTGAACATTCCCCAATTCAACTCGGGATGATCAGCTAAACCAGTGCTCTCCCACCATTCGCTAGCCACATCCTTGAGTTGAAGGGAGGCGATGTGTACTTTCTCAGTCTCAGTGTAATCCACGTTCCTGAACAGCCGTTCCATATGCGAGAACCAATACGCCACCTTGACCGGTTCTCCAGTACCGTCGTAGCTGTCAGGCCTCATTGAGCTCACGGCCTTCAAGGCTCGACCGTAAGTTCCTCTGTTCCTGACGACATCAACCTGGGGTACGTGATCCACTGGCTCCTCAACTTCAGGAATAACCTGAGGAACCGGAACACCTTGTGCTTGTGGTGCAATTGACCGAATTACGTCGGTGACCGTCTGTACAATAAATCCACGAATGGCTTCTTTGGTCGCGGCATCCAACACTACCGAAGGATTAGCCTGTGCTTGGCCAACGCCTGTGGGGTTATTGTGAGAAACAGACTCGCTCTCTTTCCCTTGATTAGCGGCGCTCCTCAGATTCAGCCTTGGGTTATTACTTGGTCCTGCACCAGTACGGACTGTGTTTCTTGTGTTCACCATCTGCTGATGAACCATAACGTTAATTTAGGACTTTTCCAACTTGATCATGACACTTTAGTCAAATACGTTATGATACAGGTTACAAGGGTCCAAACTAATAACTTTATAATAGTCTGACTAACCCTCCACGGTTAACTACAAGAACAACTATCCCTAAGAATGGATCTAAGGAATAAGTAACATTCGAAGCTTGCAGAAGTTTGAAAACCACTTATTATTAAACCTTATACCTTCAAACTTTATACCTTTAAACTTTATATATTAACTTTAATAAAATAATTATTTAAGAAAAATTAGTTTTGCAAACTAGTGATATGATTTTCACAAAACTCTTACTAAGACAAAATCACACTTTTAGAGTTACAATCATAAACTACTGTTTGGTTGCTTATACACAGCATTTAAAACCAACTATAAATAACTTTTGAAGCCCAAATAGCTAAATCATAATTTAAATTGAATTTCAAGAGATAATTAAACTTTTAAAGTAAAAGATTTAGATTCTGAAAACTCCTTCTTAAAGAAAAACAAGTTGGAAATAAAAAAAAATCGAAAATTCTCAAACCTAACAATAGGCCAAGAATTTTAAAAACCATTGCTCTGATACCATAATTGTAACACCCCAATTTATATCGGTAGTGCCACACGCCAGTGACCTCGGACGTTACCGTCCAAAGCCACCCTAGGCTTTAATCGGAACAATTAAACTTAAATGCGTATATATATATTAAATGAAAGATTAAACAGCGGAAGACATTTGTATGTGAAACTCAGCTCTTTTATTAAAAGATCTCTCATCAAACGAGAGTAGCGTCTTTACAATAGAGTAAAAATTTCAGCGGAAGACTTATAAATTACACAGCGGAAGACTTTTAAGAATCAACCTATAATTTCGCTAGGTTATAAAGATATATTAAAGTAATATTTAACAACTTAAAACACTGACACTTAAATCTTCGTCTGCAAGCCTCTTCTTCTTCGACTGGTTACTTTGACTTCGGGAACCAACCACTGATGTGCCGTATAGGACGGATGACACCAGCCAACCATGCAAGGAATAAAACCCGGTTGGTTAGTCTAATGAAAGACTATGCAAGGGTGAAAACATAATGGTTCTAGTGATCGCAACCGTTTACTATCATTGTCCCTCGAATAATAATCGAAGGAACGATATATAACCCGGAATTTCCACGGAATGATTAGTATTTAGATATGCTCTGAAAGGAAGATTCCAAAGGAATTGAGTCTTATGGAAAAGTATGACAATTGTTTGGGAACATTATAGTTTCATACAAGCGTTTAAAAACGACTTGATCATTTGGGTCTACGACCAACCTCACCGCACAATGCGAATTCAGAATGGAAAGAGAACTTACTCTAACCGAAGTCCAAGCGAGTTTCCAAGTTCTACTTCTCGCCCGAGGGTTCATTAATTATGTGCCGACCCGCACTTATCTTATCTAAATTTCAAAATAGATATTCATGTTAAAGCTTTTTAATATGATCTCGAGTAACTACGAAAGTTTACGATATCGAGTGACTATGAAGGTTTACGATCTCGAGTGACTACGAAAGTTTATGGTCTCGAATGACTACGAAATTTTATGGTCTCGAATGACTACGAAAGTTTATGATCTCGAGTGACTACGAAAGTTTACGATCTGGAAAGCATTTAGAGGTTGGGTCCACTAATACTGAGTTATAAAGAAACGATTAATCCTCATAAGGAGTTAACGTTCCTACGAATACTCGTGCTAATCTAGCATTAAAGTTTACATTTAAATCCACAACAAAACCATTACGGTCATTAACAAGTATAATAGCGTTATTTCTAGCAATATATACAACCTACTATAATATCATATTTTAATCACATTATTTATAAAAATCTGTTCCCAAACGAAAATAACAGTTCACTCCGATTTAATTAACAACTAAAAGTAATTGATAATTAATGGAACATGGAATGATTAAGCAAGAGCGAACCGCCACTTGCCTTAGTCTAGACAAACGATTGAGCGACGACGGGTTTCTGGGTCCGGAACGGGAACGGAAGTCGGATTACAGATTCCTATGACGACGACCCACAACGAAACCCTAGGTTAGATTCGACAATAAAATGATACGAATCTAAGAAAGAACGAATGAAATCAAAAGAACGAAAGTCCCGCCCGAGACCGGATTGTCCAAGGCCACGATCGCGATTGCCAAGGCAATCCGCGGTTGCGGCCGTCGAGGACTTCATCCGCGAGTGTCAAAGACAGCGGCCGCGGACGCGGCCGACTTTGTCACTGCCGCGGTCACGGCAGTTCATGTCCGCGGTCGCGGCCATGAACTCCGGTGACCCAAAACGGAGAAAACTCACCGGCGACGACTCGAAAGGGCTCGATACGAGGGGGCTTCAACTCCTGACCTCCTTGCGCCTCCAAAGCACCACTCCAAGGCCACCACGACAACCAACGAAGGCTCTGGCGACGCCTCAAAAATTCCGGCGAGGGCTTGAAACTCCGACGAGCAAGAAAATCGAGAGAGAGAGAGTGATGAGATCTGGTTTGAGTGCCAAAAACCTCCCAGAATCAACCTCTATTTAAAGACAAGGAGAAGAGGCCAGCCCCGACCAGATCGACGGCGAGTCAGGCGATCAACGGCGGCACGGACGACGAGGCTCGGAAGACAAAGCGTCGCTGGCGTGTTGCACTTTTCCGCGGTCGCGGAAAATTCACCGCGGTCGCGGAAAATTCATGTCCCCAGCTTCGTTGTGCCCTATTATTCCGCAGTCGTGGAATTGCCCTTTTCGCGTCTGTTTGCCCAGGAAAAGGTTTGGCGTGGGTTTAAACCACGGATTATATATATTTGTACCCGAACAAATATTCTAAGCTTCCAAAATACATCGAATGTATATTCCAAGGCTCAGAGAATTATTACAGAGATTATGCGAGTTACAGAAATTCCGAACTTCTCCGAAAGCGACACGATTACAGAACAAGGGTTGGGAAAATTACCCAAATACCCTTACTAAAATGAGGGGTATTACAATTTCATGGCTACAAAGCAACAACAATAAATCTCGGGTTTAGTTTGGGAGATTCTTTGAGGAAAATCAGACAAGAATAACCCAAACACTAATTTCAGCAAATGCAATCTCCCAATGAAGTATCTCAGTCTCTCAATGGGTTGTAAAAGACCATCTGTTGGAGACTGATTCAGATGGAAGCTGAAATATTAAACTTGAGACGGGAGCTGGCAAAAGTGAAAAGAAATGACAATCACCCACATCATGGAGAGGGTAAAATTCCAAGTGAAAATGAAAGTGTTCAAGATATGGATTTTCCAGAGGTAAATTCCTCAATTTTGATTTGTGTTTTATCTAGAAAAATAATATAGGATTAAAAATGTCTCTTTGTGTGATTATTTTGAGGTTGACAATATATAGGGTTGGACTGAATGTTTGTTGGCTTCAGAAGAACCTGGTCATCCAATTGTGGCTACAGGGAAAGTATTTTACACTTATGACACTAAGACTGTGATGATTCATAACAAGCCATTACAACATGGAAACTTGAAAGTTGAAGTCATTGAGGCTAAGATCCCAGAAGCCCCTATGCCATTTCCCACAGACGAAGCTTGTGTTGTATTTGATGCAGTGAACTCTTTTGTTGAATGGCCAAAAAATCTCATTTTCTTAGAGAAGGTAAAAAGTACAATATTCTAAATGCATGAACTCTTTGTTAATTGCTAATAATATTTTGATATTCTTTGTTAATGTTGAATGGGCTACAGATTACAAGTGGAAAAATAAAAAGAGAAAGAGGGATGACTTAGATATTGACACTCATTCAGAGTCATCTAACACTATCAATTGCATGGAGGTTGAGCGGTTGCATGGTGGTTGAAAATTGGTTAAAAACCCGCTAAAAGTTGGTTAAAAACCGTCAATCTACTCTTATTTAAACCATCAAGCGCCACAACCCCAAGTCCGAATCCACACACACGAGTGTGTACTCCATACCCCCGAAACTCGTTATGCGCCGAACGAACTCCATAAGTCTTGAGCGAATCCCGACTACACCAAATGGCCGATGACACTAAAATCACCAACACGAAAGAAACTCGTGCTTTTGTGTTGTCCCATGTACCTCTGGTCTGGCTTAGAGAAGCAACTCAGGAAGGGGAGAACGCCATGGACAAACTATTGTAGTTGAGTGCTTTGTGTTGTTTCTGTTGGCGCTCCATTGACCAAACCCAGTAATTAATGAGGCCAAAGGGCAGCTTATAAACATAATGTTAAGAGAAACCCATCGACATCTCTAAGACTTCCTATTGATCTACTAACTCAAGCACTTGTAACCTATTGGAGAAAACCTAACTAGAAACTTCATCAAATTTTTGGAATACTTTATTAAATAAAAATTTTATAGAGATACTAAGGTCTTGAAGTATAGATGGGACAACACTTAAGATAGTTTTACATTAGTTGATTTTCCAATGGTTCACTTTCTTCTTCCCAAGAGAAACAATAATATAACTTGTCTATCTATGACATTAGAGGAATCAATAAGAGGGATTCAATCCGATATTAAAGGCATTATTGTACGTTCCATCATGTTAAGTGGTTAAAAGTAGTTAGACTGTGATTTTATGCAAAAATAATAACGGTTTGTCTAACCTATACCCTAGAATTCCTATTAAGGAATATAAACCCTAAATAGGAAAGGGTGTATCCATTTTAAAAAAAAACTCTAAAAAATTAATACATAATTAAAATTTTCTATATAAGATATCTTAACCTATGCCTCTAGGGCATAAGTTAGAAAAATTTTCTATATAAGATATCTTGTGACACTTGATAGACTAACTACCAAGGAAGGTATTGGGTAATTGCGTTAGACTCTTTGACTATTGACTTGGTCTAACTTCGGATTTTTTTCTCAAAGAGAATAAGGAACATAAACCAAGAGAAGAAACAAAACAGAGAAGTGAAGGAATGACGACATAATCAATGGAACAACTATGCTGAGCAAAACAAAGTGCAGATACGTGTGTTGTTAATGTTAGGAGAAAAGAAGAAAGAGAAAAAAGGCAACATGAACGATGTAATAACGCAGAGATTAAGCGCTGGGAACTTTGGAAAGATTGTTAAATTTGGAAAGAAGATGTTGACGATTTCTTAAGATGCGAGGCGTGAAGAAAGAGAAAATATTTAGCATATCTTGAGATATTTTATAGTTGAAAAAAGTGATAATTTTATTGTGTATATAAGAATAGGTAAGATTTATTAGTTACCTTAGTTAAGCTTATCATGGGCTGCTAGGTCAATTGATGGGTCGTCTCATAAGAATATATATATATATTAGTGTAACATGTCTTAGAGAAGGTAACTCAGCTACAAGAATTCCAAGGTGATCGAGATTGAGAGGTACAAGGTACAAATTGTGTGTTTCTTTTGTTTGTGATTATTAGGTTGTGACACTTGAAGTCTAGATATTTAGAATCTGTGTGAGGGGATAATATTTATAAATATTATATTTGGAAATAACTAATATTTTTAATCAATGAATATATACTAAAATATCAGTTATTAATAAATATTATATTGACAAATTTTAAAATGGTAGTTTAATAGCTTTTTTTGTCAGGAAAACTTAGAGTGAGGGGATAATGTTTTCGTCTAACGACAGATCGGTAGAGCTCGAACTTGTGATATATCAGCCAAACAACATGTATTAAGAGTTATGGACCCGTCCTCTGTTGATTCCCCAGAAGGGATACTTGAGGTCTCCAAGCACACCCGGGTCACCGCATTCGAATGGTTGCGTGCAGTTGGCGTAGCGCGGCTCATGTTGAGAGGAGCAGAGGAAGCAGGGGATCAGAGTCATGAATATTGTGATGCAAAGAGCTTGGTAAAGGGATTTGCAAGGAGTTGGATTCATTTGAATCTCCCTCTCGATCCCTGCAGGAAATTTTTAAAACCATATAACAACAAGTGATGAGAGTGTTGTTAATTAAGAGTGAGATATGTCATGAAATTGTAGATTGAAACAAGGAGATAAGAGATTGGAGTAGAAATGCTTGGACTTGGAGAAGGTGTGATTTTGTGTTCATTGAATACTTCCCTGGGACCTGAACCGGTTAGGTCACGGAACCACCGGTTCTTGGCTGGGCGGTTCAAGGAACTGGCGGTTTTCCACCGGGTATGACTACGGTTGAAATTGGTGGCGTTAATTAATTGGATATGCAGGGCAGGCTCATCCCTTGTGTGTTAGTAAGTTAAGAATTTCAATGTCATACAATTCACAGTAACTTCACGCTTGAAGATTATATATTGGTGAAAGAGGCATATTCCAAGTAAGATATATATATATTAACCTGAGGTGAACTTACGCATGAATCTAGAGTTTAATTTTTTACAACATACACTTTGGATGGTTAAGATTCATTAACCAATTTCTGGATCACCATGTTCTGTATGGGGAAAATTCCACCAATAACTACCATTAGGCTATTTGCCACTCTTAGAATAATCACATAGTTCATAACCAAAATTTGTAGTGAATGACTGAATTCATACCTCCAATTAACTTTTCATTTTTTTTCTTCAATGGAAGTGACCTATCAACAATTCATGGCAGGTGCATATGTAGTACTTGAGGAGAGGAAACCGGTAGAGTCGTCATCTGTTGGTTGCTCTTGTCTTGGAAGAGATGCAAGAGTAGGCATGGGAGGAACTTCCAACAACTCTACCTTCCCTTCAAGCATCTCCACCACTCTGCTCATCGAAGGACGACTCATCGGGTTTGTTTGGATACACGACAATCCTACCAATATCATCTTCCTCTCCAACTCCTTCTCCTCCTCATTCACAACCCTCAACTCACAATCAAGTCTACTCGTCTCTTGCTCAAGTTGCTTGTATATCCATTGGGGAAAGTACATATCGCTACTATTTTGTGCATTGTCATTTACCCTTTTCTTGCAACCAACCATTTCTAACACCATCATTCTGAAACTGTAAACATCTGATTTATGAGACACCCCACCAAAGCTCCTTAAGATTACCTCGGGTGCAATGTAGCCTGCAGTTCCTCTTACTCCAGACATAGATATGATGCTTTCCTTCTGCAGGCATGACTTGGCAAGCCCAAAATCAGAGATCTTTGGAGTGAATTCCGCATCTAGCAAGATGTTATGAGGCTTGATGTCAAAGTGCACTATCCTAATGTTACAACCCCTATGAAGGTACTCTAATCCCCTTGCTATGCCTACAACAATCTCAAATAGCTTTTGTGCAGATAACGGTTGATTGTTCTCATCAAAATACCTTCCTTGTATAAACTTCTCAAGGGATCCATTGGGCATGAACTCATAGATGAGGGCTCGTTTGTGACCTTCGAAGCAGAACCCCAATAGAGGGACTACATTTACATGACTTGTCCTACATATGTTTGAGAACCAAAAAAAATTGATCAGATTTGTGTGGTAGACTTAATTGGTTGTAATTCATATAGTATGATAGGTTAGCAACAAAATACCCTGAGATGCTCATAACCTCATTGACGAATTCTTGTTCATCGCCTTTGGATTGCTTCCACATTTTGACTGCAACAACACGACCATCTTGGAGGCTGCCTTTAAACACCGTTCCATAGCCACCTTCACCTAGCTTCTCTCTAAAGGAATTTGTCATCTTCTTTATGTTTCTATATGTGTATCTTTTTGGAACAAGTGATGCATAGCTCTTCAAGGAATCCTCCACACTTCGGTTTTGTGGGATTGGCTTGCACTTCTGAATGATGTACACTGAACAGCCTCCTAGAAGGGCGAATAGCGCCATGATAACCCCTGGGAATTTAAGTTTTTGTTAGGAGGAATTTGACATTGTTGAAATGAAACTTTGAAATCTTTGTCTTGTACGATATATGATGATTTGAGGTTGGTTTTACCTATGACAAGGGGCGGGATTTGCTTAATACTTGCAACAACCAACAGACACAAAGCAGGGGTATAGAAAGATCAGCAATATATGTCAACCCTAAAGAAAATTCTGATATGAATTGGAACGGTTAAACAAGCAAGAAACTCCTGTGTGAAGCTGAAACAAAGCTTCATTCATTGATATTCACTGATGAGAGCAAGCAAAATAAGGTTTAGGGAAGCGACTTATCAGTTTCATTTATTACAAAAGGCTATATATATAGTCATAGCTAAAAGTAAGCAAGGGTAGAAAAGTCAGAATATAAGTAATAGTTGATTAAATACATATATTTTCACATCCCCTCCTCAAGTAGGACTTGGGGAAGGAGTGACAAGACACCTAACTTGGTGATAAGCGGTATTTTACATAGCACAACTAGTAGTTATTAGCATATTATTGTGGAGACTTTGGCTCGGTTTTGGAGCTAAGTTGATGGTTGTGGTGCGGAGCTACATTGGGGACGTTTTGGATGCACTTACACGTAGAAGACAAAGCTCGAAGCTCGAAGATACATAAGCTGTGGACGCGGGCCGACGCGAGCAACTGCGGGCTGGGCACACGGACGCGGGCTGACGCGGGCGGCGGCGATCGCCGTTATTTCTCCAGGGGCTCCAGAACGTTGGCGAGGCAAAACCGCGAGCGGAAGCGATCGCGGTTGGTCGCGGTTTCGGCGCGACTGAACTTTTCCCGTTTTTCCTTTTTTGCTTGACGTTTCGTTTTTCTGAATTAATGGAGACTTTATTGTTTTCGGTTTAGAAGGGCGTTTTTGTGCAGAGATGGATCCATCACATTCCATTCTCTCTCTCTCCTTTTATTTTTCTCTCAAGAACAATTTTCTAGTTTTCTTTTTGTCTCTCTTTTGGATTTGAATTGTGTGAAGAACATGAACTGGAACTAAGACCCTTGTTTTGCCTAGCGTGGAAGCACTCGATTAATTCAGTTGTAAGGTTTTATCTCTTGTTCGTCCCTTTGGATTTTTGTATTGATTTCCTTGAGCATAATTCGGATTTCTATATTGTTGGCTAGATTGACATCCTAGTTCGATTTTATAGTTTTCTAATTGCTAGAATAGGGATAGACGGTGGAATCCCTAATCACTTGTAGCAACCACAATTGCATGAAATTGGTATATTGAATTCAATTGTGAAAAGGAAATTGATTTGCATGTCATACTTGCGGTGTTGAGTCTTTGCTTGCAATCCATTATTTCTTATGCCCTATGCTATTGATTGAATCAACTTAGGAGGTCTTCTAGGTTTTCAATTAGTAAGTATTAGCAAGACCGGTTGGATTGTTAATATACAAAAAATCAGAATTGGGACAAATCCATAGGATTATGATGAACATGAAATGAACCGAATTGCAACTTGGTTAATTGATGTGTGGAAACTTGCTAGGTGAAACTCTTTCTCCCATTGTTTAATTTGATTTTTGTGCTATTGCAATTGAGTAGTTTTAGTAGAAAACCAATTCCCCCCCCCCCCCCCCCCCCCATTTGTTCTTTAAAGTTGATAAATTAGTAGTTACATTGAAATTGACATTTTAACTCCCTTGGGTACGATTCCCTACTTGTATGCTATACTCTAGTTGCATATTAGGATTACTTTGATAGTGTGAACGACTGAAAATAAAGCTATCAAAATTGTGATTGTAGGTTGCAAACTGCGATCACAGGTTTGTGCTCAGAACCTTTTAGGGAGTTGGCAATTTTGGGGTTCTTCTATGTTACCCCTTGTCATGGATGAGCTGTGCATTATTGGATCATCATTGAGCTCATCCCACTTCTACCACACCTTGTGCTTCATTGGAGGGAGACCATCCGGTCTTGTATGTGAGTCTTCTGTTTTTTCTTTCCCCGTGCTTCTACTTTGTCTTTCATTACATTGAGGACAATGCCATGTTTAAGTATGGGGGAGAGAATGTATTCACATGTTTTAGGGTGTTGTTTATTTGTGTTTGGCATATGTATGAATTTTTGGGAAAAAAAAAAAAAAATTGAAATAGAAAAAGCCAAAAATATGAGAAAAAAAAAGGCAATCAAAATCCTGGGATGAGCTGAAAAGTTCAGGTAAAAAGCAAGTAGTCCGACCGACTCTAGGTTGGTGCAAAAAATGGACTTGAGTGATGTGAGCAATATGTGAGATATCTAGCAAAATGAAATGAGTGGCTAGGTGAAAACCCGAAAGGGCGCCTAGGCAGAATGAGTGCAAAGAAAAAAGAGTGAATTTTTAGGATCATTCTGGCGTTGGCGTCATAAGAAGTGGTGTTATAAGGAGTTCGGGTAGGATCACTCATGGAGCGATAAGGAGCTAGATTGGAGCTAGGATTAGATTATATGCATTGCTCATTTTTGGTTGTTTGGAGGCGAAGTGTTTAGTCTTGTAATTACTAGTATCATGTTCTCTTATACTTTCTGAAACCTGTGTGCTGATTGGAGGAGTGAGTTTTCTTTTAGCTTACTCGAGGACGAGCAAGGTTTAAGTATGGGGGAGTTTGATAAGCGGTATTTTACATAGCGCAACTAGTAGTTATTAGCATATTATTGTGGAGACTTTGGCTCGGTTTTGGAGCTAAGTTGATGGTTGTGGTGCGGAGCTACATTGGGGACGTTTTGGATGCACTTACACGTAGAAGACAAAGCTCGAAGCTCGAAGCTCGAAGATACATAAGCTGTGGACGCGGGCCGACGCGAGCAACCGCGGGCTGGGCACACGGACGCGGGCTGACGCGGGCGGCGGCGGGCTGACGCGGGCGGCGGCGGGCTGACGCGGGCGGCGACGATCGCCGGCGGTCGCCGTTATTTCTCCAGGGGCTCCAGAACGTTGGCGAGGCAAAACCGCGAGCGGAAGCGATCGCGGTTGGTCGCGGTTTCGGCGCGACTGAACTTTTCCCGTTTTTCCTTTTTTGCTTGACGTTTCGTTTTTCTGAATTAATGGAGACTTTATTGTTTTCGGTTTAGAAGGGCGTTTTTGTGCAGAGATGGATCCATCACATTCCATTCTCTCTCTCTCCTTTTATTTTTCTCTCAAGAACAATTTTCTAGTTTTCTTTTTGTCTCTCTTTTGGATTTGAATTGTGTGAAGAACATGAACCGGAACTAAGACCCTTGTTTTGCCTAGCGTGGAAGCACTCGATTAATTCAGTTGTAAGGTTTTATCTCTTGTTCGTCCCTTTGGATTTTTGTATTGATTTCCTTGAGCATAATTCGGATTTCTATATTGTTGGCTAGATTGACATCCTAGTTCGATTTTATAGTTTTCTAATTGCTAGAATAGGGATAGACGGTGGAATCCCTAATCACTTGTAGCAACCACAATTGCATGAAATTGGTATATTGAATTCAATTGTGAAAAGGAAATTGATTTGCATGTCATACTTGCGGTGTTGAGTCTTTGCTTGCAATCCATTATTTCTTATGCCCTATGCTATTGATTGAATCAACTTAGGAGGTCTTCTAGGTTTTCAATTAGTAAGTATTAGCAAGACCGGTTGGATTGTTAATATACAAAAAATCAGAATTGGGACAAATCCATAGGATTATGATGAACATGAAATGAACCGAATTGCAACTTGGTTAATTGATGTGTGGAAACTTGCTAGGTGAAACTCTTTCTCCCATTGTTTAATCTGATTTTTGTGATATTGCAATTGAGTAGTTTTAGTAGAAAACCAAATCCCCCCCCCCCCCCCCCCCCCCCATTTGTTCTTTAAAGTTGATAAATTAGTAGTTACATTGAAATTGACATTTTAACTCCCTTGGGTACGATTCCCTACTTGCATGCTATACTCTAGTTGCATATTAGGATTACTTTGATAGTGTGAACGACTGAAAATAAAGCTATCACTTGGACATAAAGAAGTTGTGTTGTCTTTCATCAAGAGGCTTAGTCATAATGTCTGCAATTTGAGATTTGGTGCTGATGTATGAAGTTCGAATGAAGCCTTCTTGCACCTTGTCGCGGACGAAGTGACAATCAATTTTCAAGTGCTTGGTGCGCTCATGGAAGACGGGGTTTGTGGCAATATACTGGGCAGCTTTGTTATCACAATACAAGGTGATTGGAAGAGGTACCTAAATGTGTAAATCCGTAAGAAGACCATGCAGCCAAACAAGTTCACTGGATGTGGTAGACATGCTGCGGTATTCTGATTCAACAGAGGATTTGGAGACCATTTTCTGCTTCTTGGTCTTCCAAGATACTAAGGAGGATCCAAGATAAACACAATATTTGGTCAGAGAACGAGCACTGAATTGACAGGATCCCCAATCAGCATCACTGAAGGCAATAAGATCCAAG
The DNA here is from genome assembly GCA_027886185.1 of Rheum nobile. NCBI lineage: Eukaryota > Viridiplantae > Streptophyta > Magnoliopsida > Caryophyllales > Polygonaceae > Rheum > Rheum nobile. The sequence goes on along the minus strand of WOAB01000531.1, from coordinate 2,141,832 downwards.
GAAGAAGCAGAAGCAAAATAAAGGCCTAACTGGAGAGTGCCTTTGAGGTATCTAAGGACATGTAGAGCCGCATCCATGTGAGGTTCCCTTGGATCACTCATAAATTGACTCAAATGTTGCATTGCATAGAAAATATCAGGACGGGATAGATTGAGGAAAAGGAGTCGACCAATAATTCTCCTATATTGTTCTGGTTCAGACAAAGGAATGCTTTGGTCAGTGGATAATTTGAGACCCCTGGGAAGAGGGAACAAGTTGGACTTGCAATCCTGCATCTTACAATCAGCCAAAATGTCCATTATATACTTTCTCTGGTGGAGCAACATTCCTGTTGAATTTATGACAATTTCCAGACCCAAAAAATACCTTGCAAGGCCTAGATCTTTAATTGTAAAAGTTGTGTGCAAAGTTGTCTTCAAGTTAGAAATAACATGTACATCATCTCCAACCAACAAGAGGTCATCAACATAAACGAGGGCAGCCACTATTCCCTTGGAAACTTGCTTGACAAATAATGAATAGTCTTGTTTGGATTGAACAAAACCAAAATTGATCAAAAATCTTGTCAATTATATGTTCCACTGAAGTGATGCTTGTTTTAGCCCATAAAGAGATCAAGTGAGACGACATACCTGCCCTGGCTTGGCTAAAGTGTAGCCTTCAGGTGGAACCATGTATACTTCTTCATCTAGGTGTGATAAGCACTACTTTGTAGGACTTAACTAAGAGTTATTAGAGGGTTTTATTGGTGCCATTCGGGTAGATTTAGACACATTCTTGTGCATGGCGTTTGGGGGCAAAGTCTGGTGTTTTTGGAGCTGTTTGAGCTATTTTGGATATCATAGGAGACACTGAGGAAGGAAGCCACCAAAAGAAGACGCCAAGGAAGTGAAGACGAGAGGTTAGGAGGCGAAGCCAAGGAGTGAAGGCCGAGCATTAACCGCGACCGCGGGCAAGGGTGCCGCGATCGCGGTTCCTCGGGCAAGTCGAGAGTTTTCCACAGGCGTGGAGGAATGTGAAGAGCGCGGAGCCACAAGAGGCCGCGATCGCGGTAAATGGGCCGCGATCGCGGGTCGTCGACGCTGGAAGTTCTGACTTTTCCCGAGTCTATCTTTTCTAATTTCTTTTCTTATTTTTCCATTTTATTTCGTTTCTTTTCTTATTGGGCTAGGTCATTTGTTAGAGGCCCTATATATACTTTATTTAGCATTAGGTTTAAGGGAGAGTTTTCCAAGTTCTAGTTTTGCAATTTCAATTCATCGTTGCCATTTTTCATACCTTTGGAGTTCATCATGTTTATGAGGAGCTAAGCCTCTTTTGCTTAGTCCGGTAATGGAAGCATAAGTTTATTCATCTGGTTGTGAGGTTTTGTTCCTATCTATCTTATCCTATTGAGTTATATCTTTTCTCTTGAGCAAATTCTTATTTGGATGTTTGTTGGTTTATCTAGATTGATCACCTAGGTTTATTGCTTTCATTCATATTGCTAATACTAGGGAACTGTTGGGCTAACGCTCTAGTTCGAGTAGCGAGCATAGATTCTTATCTTCCACTGTGGAATTTATCTATGTAGGGAATTGATTACATGTTGAATGCTTTTGGTTGAGGTGTTATGTGTATCCTGGTTAATTCTTATGTTCATTGCTGCCTTTGGGTTGAATCACTAGTGGTGCTAGGGTTATTCATTGGTAAGGGTTCTTAGGGATGGTTTCCCTATTAATCTACACAAGATCAGGACAGGAATAACCGAATAGGAAGATAGGGCATAATCAAGGAACAACCTTTGAATGACTTATGTGGACATTACTTGGCTAAGTGTTTTCTCTCTTTGATATTTTCATCATATACTTTGCTGTGTTTGACTTAATTGTGACCAATCAACCTACAATCCCCCTCTTTAGTGACATTGTATGCAACCACCATTAGTTTCGCTCCTTTCCTGTGGGATCGACCTTTGCTTATTGACTATACTAGTTTATTTGTGAGGTTTTATATTTGACAGCTAAAAGTAAGCAAGGGTAGAAAAGTCAGATTATAAGTAATAGCTGATTAAATACATATATTTTCACGCGTTTGTGTTAGTCCCTGTCTAACTTTGTTCTGTTTTGGGGAACTAATTCCACAATGGAGATGGTAGTCAGCATCATCAGTCACAAAGAAAGTTTTGTGAATCCCAATTGTACCCGCAAACACCATCCGACTCCAAACATGAATTACACTGTTATGTCATAATTAAAGTTTGCACAAATTAATCGTTTCTCTTCTTTTGAGATCCCGTGAATGTAGGGTAACTGAACCGCGTTATCAATTCTTAGTGTCCATATTGTTTTTGGTTGTTTCTGTTTGGCTTGAACTTGCTTGAATCATGAAAATTGGTTTACATATACGTTGTGTTGTTGGCGACAAAACCCAACTCAAACCATGCTTCAAAAGCATTGATCAGATTCCCCAAATTATCTGGCTCGCTAATCGATATTGATGGCTTTCGCTTCCGCTTTCGGTTCCCAAATTACCCGAGTAACCCGTACCCGCCAAGATTAGATGTCATATTCAATGACTTTGAACTAGTTCGGTCAAAAACCTACCCAACTAGACCCAACCCGAAAGTCACTTGGTCAAAAAAGATTCAAACTGACTCAAATAGTGAATCTAAGCTCAAGGGACCCCGTTATTTCATATATTTTATTTCTTTTATATTAAATATTTTAAACTACTTTATTAAATAAGTATATAATATTAATTTTTTTATAAAATTTAAAAATCATAATATTGATCTTATAAAAATGGGCACTTTCGATCCGGAAATTTTAATGAACCCGATCTACCCGAAGCTGACTTGACCCGACCCGGACTCGGCCGACCCAATTGACAGGTCTACTTAGAACCCGTGACCTGTCGACATTCCTTTGGATAGGGCTGATCAGGGCAATAACAAGTGAACCCGTGACCTGTCGAATTATACCCACACTCACCACCTGACTGCACACAAGTGTTCCAGGCGTCGACGTTGCTCGCCGTAGAGTAGTCTAAGTCGAACCCTTGGTTCAAAGCATCAGTGAGAGTTATGGAACTGCTCTCCAGAGCGAGCGCAGTTTGTTGGGGTAAAGGCAGGACAACAACACGCAAACACCGCGTAGCGAGTGACATATCCACAGTATGCGTGGCGAAGTGCACATCAATGTTGGTGTTGTTGTGATTGCAAGAATAGTGGCCCGACCAGCTCACTTGACTCCCTAATTTTGAAGGGCAGCCGTAGAAAATTGTCAAGAAGCTAATGCTATTAGTATTACCCCAATAAAAAAATGAAGAATTGAGCTCCATGATAGAGGGACTAGTGAATTCGTTGTTGAACATCTCTGGAGGACATAGGCTATTCCAGAAAATGGGCGGCATGACTGTGACCGTCTGTTTTTGCGGGTCGGCCCGGATGAGCTGAAGATCATATGATGAAACCGTGATGATCGGAGTATTGTTTACGCACTTGAGCTCGAACCCGGGTTCACCACAGTATCTTCCTCTGTTGATTCCCCAGAAGGGGTACCTGAGCCCCCCAAGAACACTCGAATCGCCACATCTGAATGGCTGGCTGCAGCTCGTATAGTGTGGCTCGTGTTGAGAGGAGCAGAGGAAACAGGGCATCAGAGTCATGAATATTGTGATGCAAAGAGCAATCTCCCTCTCCATGCAGAAAATTTTTAGAAGCAAATCACAAGTGATGAGAGGGTTTCTGAGAGTATGATATGTACTCCTGAAATTGTAAATTGAAACCAAGGAGATTGAAGTAAGATATGTCAGAAAATTCTTAGACTTGGAAAACATTTGGCATTATCCTTCCTGGCAAGTCTTTATCATTGGATAAGACTTCTTCTCTTTGCCAATCGTAATAAGTATTTAATAGCATTGAATAATTCCATGTAGTTGTTTCCACACGGTTTATGAACCGGCTACGTCCTGAAATCACCGCTTCTTTGCCAGGCCGGTTCAAGAAAATGGTGGTTTTTCATCGGATTTAACTCGGATCCGTTGGGTTCCGATTTAATATTAAGCTGACAATTTTATTTTGATATTCTTAGTTTTTTAATCGCAGGAATTGTTTCAAGATATTGAAGGGTTTTAGGGTTAAAGAGGATTATATGTTTTGGACAAGCGATTTTCCGGTTTAACTGTGTTCCTGGGATGGGTGAACTAGAATCTGAACTTTATTTTTTAATTAATAATCATCGGTTTCAGGCTGGCTTGGATTAGATTTTACCCGAATTTAACCCAATACAATTCAGCCGGTTCATGGTTCATTCATTTTTTCTTCTTCTTAATTTTAGTTTCTTAAAAAAACCTACAAACTTTTCAAAAAATCGTATGTTTTATTTGTTTCTTTAAGAAAAAAATTCATCCTAAAAGCATCATGTCTATCCTAATTTTGTGAGAACTCACTAGTTTTTTAAAAACATTATTAGTGAAATTTAAAGAAATTGATTTTAGTTAAAGAAGTATTATGTCTATTCTTTTATATATTTTGTTGTAAAGTAAGCTCTATTTTTATATGTTGTAACAACTACTCTCTCGGAAAAGCTTTTTTGCTATGAAATTTAATAAGAGTTCAACTTAGGGATGCATTGACGAATGATTGTTTGATTGTATATATTAAGAATGATATATCGAGATGTAAAATTTTATGACATGACACATTAAAAAATGTTATTCTAAATTTTTAATATTTATATTTATTATAATAATATTATTATTTTATATTCCACTCCGCCCCTAATGTCGAACTATACGTATGTTAATATATTTATTCAAATGGAGTTACAAGTTTGAGTGAGGGATGTATACATAATGTGTGATGACTTCAACTTGGTAAGAAATGTGAAGGACACATATAATAGTATAAATATAGGTTTTTTTGGTCAAAACTACTCGTTATATGGCCATTTTGCATGAAACCACCCGTTTTATCGATAATTATTCTAAATCACCCATTAAAAGACTTCCGTTAACAAAAAACCACTCAAGAGATCCTTCTGTCACTTTTGTCGTTAATTTGTGTGAAAAAAACCTTATACACATCGTTCTTGTTTAAAATTACGAGTAATACCATGTTTTTATATTTTCTTCATTTCTTCCCAAAATCAATTTATTCAATTTTTTTGGAAAATGTAATACAATATATCATTTTTTATTTTTATATATAGTGCATGAGTTAGTATGCTAAAGTACATGATTAAAATGCTTAAGTGCAAGGTATGAATTTCTTTTTTACACAAAAAGTGCATGAGTTAGTATGTTAAAGTGTATGATTATTATGCTAAAGTGAATGGTATTAATTTTGAAGAAAAAAATTGAAAAAATAATATTTTTTGAGAAAAAGATATTTTGTGAATAATAAATAAATAAATAAATATACTATCAACTCAGAATATTAAATAATTAATAAGATATTTTTGAGAAAAAGATATTTTTGAGAAAAAGAGCATATGCATACATAAATATAACGTTATTAATAAATAATTAATAACATTATATTAATTATAATTAATATAAGGTTAATCTTTAATTCAAATTTTATGATTAACCTTATATTAATTATAATTTATATAAAACTTATAAATTTTGACTTGAAATATTTAAATCAAATTTTACATTTTTGTTACATATTTAAATATGGTCAAATTCATAAGAATAATAACTTAAGCCTATTTTAACCTAAGTTAATTTTTCTACACTTTAATTTGGGGTTAAAATTTACTATCAACTCATAATATTAAAAATAATAAGTTTGGGCAATTTTTGTAATTATGAAAATTTGTTTGAGGACTATTCTGCCACAAACCAAAAACTAGAGGGCCAGATTGCAATTTCCCCAAAACTATTCCTGTAATTTCACAAAAAACCAAGGGGCAAAATAGTCTTTTCACACATTTGGACGGAAATTTTAACGGAATCCGTCCATGGGTTGTCGAATGTAACAAAAGTGTCACTTTTGGGTGGTTTAAAATCAATAGGTTAAATCTGGGTGGTTTAGTGCCGAAAGTGACATATAGCGGGTGGTTCCCTACAAAAACCCCTATACTTTATATTAATGTGTGCATATAATTATCAAAAATATGTATGCATATGCTCTCTAGTCCTTATATATACATATGAACACAACTTTCGTTCTCACCGGATCTCTTTGCTTATCTATATCTATCTATAGTATTAGGCTCTAGTGAAACGGCCTATTAGGATAAAACGAGTATACTAATTACAGCCCTTAGATCAAGATGGAACTAACACACCAAATTTACTTGAGGGAGATGCATATTTGGAACGGTGGATTGCACACACTCAATTACTCTCACCAAGCGGATTATGTGGGATTTTATTTTACATACCTTCCCAATTTTTCAAACGCCAGTTTCAGATTCCAAAAATACCGCTCCATTCATCTCTCCCATATCTCCCTCAACCACCATTGAAGATACTCGTGAAGCTCCACTTCTTTTACATCTCGGAGCCCTAGTCGTCGGCCGTCATCCACCTTCAGATCGTCGTTACTCCTGAATTCCTCTTCACTGCACTAGTGAAATTGAAGATGGTACAAATTTATGTACCATAATTGGTACAAACTTCGTTTGCACATCGTCTCTTCTCTCGCGCATCTCTCCATCATCGACTGAGCCAGAGTTTTTCGTCGTCGTGTTCTCGTCTCTCTCTCTCTCGCATTTTCAGTCGCCTCTAACGCCCCAATGTCAAATGTCGTCTTCGTCGTCCTCTTCGGTTTGGCTCTAAAGGTAACCCTAAAATCATTGCCCCACTGATATTTGTTGTTCACAACCTTCAGTTTTCTCCTTCGTCTTCAATTTTGGTCAAGTTTTGCAAATGTGTTCTTCAATATGCGTATTATCTAGATATAATGTGAATATCAGTATGTGTATATATTCAGAGTTTGTGAATATGGTGTTTTAAATTGGAATATCAATTACCACAGAGTGCATATCTATTCAGTGTTTATGAATATCAGTATATATACGATGAAACATGAACAAAATTAACAGATATGCAAATTATATATAACAGTATTCATCCATTTCGTGTCGATATACAGAATGTTAACAATCAACTCATTGAATATATTGATATGCACGAACTTTCACTGAATATGCGTATTATCTAAAGACAATGGCATCAAAAAATCGTAACCAATTGAATTCATATCAATGTAAAAACAAAGTCGTTTCAAGGGAGACCAGCACGATGAAGGCGACGATGGAAACCCTAAATCCTATAAATCATATATCAGTGTGCAATCAAAGGAGACGAGCAGGTTTCCATACAAGATCGTCAAAATCAGTAATCAATTAACTAACAAGAACTCTAAAAATCACATCATTCATAAAAATCACATCAAACTGTTTGAATATCCTTTAACAATGAACTAACATGAACTAACCTTCTTCCATGTTCAAGACCGACAATGTAGAATTATACTTCTCGCGTTTGGTTATGGTGGAAGGCTATGGAGTTGAAGCTAGGGATGTTCATCGGGCAAAAACTGAACCGAACCGAAACCAAACTTCAGAATTTTGTGAACCGAAAACCGAACCGAACATACTCGGTTCGGGTTCGGTTCGGTTTTGGCTCGAAATAACTGAATATTTTGAAATTATGCTGATTTAGAGGTTTTAGTGGACAAAACCGAATTAGACCGAACTGAACCGAACTTGGACCAAACTGGACCTAACTAGACCGAACCAAACTTGGACCGAACTAGACCGAACTTGGACCGAACTTGGACCGAACTGGACCAAACTAGACCGAACCGAACTTGTAACACCCCCCGATTTATACCTCGGTAGTGCCACATGTCAGTGACCTCAGACTTTACCGTCCAAAGCCACCCCAGGCTTTTCCAGAACAATCTTACTTAATTACATTACATAATAATTGAAGTTTAAACAGCGGAAGACATTTAAATTACACAGCAGAAGACTTTTTAAAGAAATCTTAACAATTTCAAACACTTACTCTTAAATCTTCTTCTGCAAGCCTTTAAATCCTTCAACAGGTTACTTTGACTTCGGGCACAACCTGATGTGCCGAATCAAACGGATGACACCAGCCCACATGCGGAGAACAATTAACGTGGGTTAGTCTAATGAAAGACTATGCAAGGGCACAAAGCAGAAGGTTCTAAGTAGACATATTAGGTTAGACTCATCGTCTCTCGAATAATAATCGAGTACGACAGTCAACCACCATATTCTACTGAATACAATAACAGGCATGATAAAGATTCTGGAGACTAAGTCTCACAGCAATCGAACACAAAAGAGACTCCAAAGAAATGAGCCTTAACGGAAATATGACAAATGTTGGGGAACATTAAATAACACACACAAACACATTGGCACTTAACTTGATCACAATGATACTTACCTTAACATTAAGACTTTTAATATTTATAAGAGCAGCTATAAAGCTTTAAAAGCTTAGGGTGACAATTATGTCCACTCAGATTAATACTACACTCAAGACTTATTAATTATGTGCTTAACCGCACTCTCTTATTAAATTACCACACACAAGTTATTACACAGGGTGATCTTACGTTCACCCAGATTACACTTACAAGGTGCTTAAACTTATTAATTATGTGCTTAACTGCACTTAAGGCTTTTAATTATTATTCCGAGTAACAACGGAAATTTAAGACACAGGGTGACATTACCGCCACCCAGAATGCACTTAAAAAGTGCTTATAATATAATGGCGCTTAAACCCTTCAGATCCTTACGTGTGGATAGAAGTAGAGTCATGACCCTTAAATTATTCGGATTACCCCGAGGAATTAACACGTTATAAAGAAACGACTAACCCTTACTTGGATTAGAGTTCCTGCAATTATTAATTATAAAGAAACGACAAATCCTTACTTGGACTTAGCGTTCCTGCAAACATTAATTATAAAGAAACGACAAATCCTTACTTGGACTTAGCGTTCCTGCAAACACACATGCTATACAAGCATTACAACTAACATTAAATTCTCAATAATACCATCACGGTAATTATCACATAATACTCGTGCTAACTATTCAGTCTAGCTCACAAACAAATCACATAAGGCCATCACGGCCCAACCTGCACAAATATCCATATACTAGCGTCGGTTCTAGCAGAATATACAACCTAATAATAATAATATCAGATTTTAATTATATTACTTAACAAACAGTTCCCAACATAATTCAGAATCATCCCAAATTATTTAACAACTAAACTATTGATAAATAATTGAAATATGGAATGATGAGCAAGAGCGAACCGCCACTTGCCTTAGATCCGACAAACTCGAACAAGGCTTAGCAACGTCTAGTTCTTGGATCTGAAACTGGAACGAATCCTGGATAAAAATCCCGATGGAACGATCCAAAACGAGACCCTAAGTTAGATTCAATACACTTATATATGAATCTAAAAGAATCGAGAAAGGAATCAAAGGAACGAGCCTCGCCCACGCCACACACACACGAACACATCCCCGGCCAAGCTTACCGCTGGGGGCGGTAGCCTTGGTGCCGCGGGGTGCGGTGCACATGACAGAGGCAGCCCCGACTGGTTTTAATGGCGGAAATCTTACCAAAACGCCTCTCATCGACCACGAAAGCTTGAAGCTTGATCTCCCAACAACCCACAACCTTCTAATGGTGTTAGGCACGACCACTTTGTCCAAGAAAACTCCCACAAAAGCTTGAGAAAAGCTTGAAATGGTGAAAATGGAGATGGGAAGAGGAAGAAGATGAAGTGGAGCTAGCTCCCTCCCACTTGATCTCTACCCCCCTTAAATAGCCCACAAATCTCCCACAAAAGCCAAATCTTGGAGAGCAAGGAAAGAAGCAAAGGAGAAAAGGCCCAACCGGCCACTTGCTCCCCTCTGTCTGACACACCGGCGAAGACCTCTGCAGAGGCGACGCTACAGTGCACCACGGGGTGCGGCAGCCTTGTCACCGCGGGGTGCGGTGGCCTTCGCTCTTGGTTCGTCTTATCCGAACATTTAGGGGTTAAGTTTAACGTTAACCCGGGTTAATTATATTTGTACGCGAACGACAAATTACCCCGAAAGTGCTTCAACTGTATTTTATATTGCTCGGAAAATTATTACAGAGTTCAAACAATTCACCGAATGTCCGACACTCTCTAAAAATAATCCTACGAGCTATACAGGAGTCGGAAATTTCCAAAATACCCTTATAAAATGCGGGATATTACATTACTACCCCCTTAAGAAAAGTTTTGACCCCGAAACTTGCATTAAGCCAATGAGGATCTTAATATCCTCAATCACTTCATTCTCTAGATCACCCCTAGAGAGATCAGTCGATTTCCTCAAGCACGATTTTAATTTACAACTTACCCTTCTTCAAAGAGTTGCATCTTAAAGTCAACCTCATAAGGAACGGACGTCTAAGTTATTTATGATACCTCCCTACCATAAGTCCGACAGTCTTTTACCTTTACTTGGCATGAGCTATCACTGGCACTTACGGGGTTTCATATTAACGATTAATTTGTAATGACAATGAATTCAGGAATTTTTCAAAACAAGGAAATACTTCTTTATCATTCGAACATTACATTAAAGTACTGACGAAAATTGAACAGACAGTTACGAACCTACGGAGATTATAGACACACGTCGTTACTCCTTAATCTTAAAGAAAGACTTAACATAGTTACAACTTAATTGATCAGAGTTCTTCTCTGTTGGCTTGACTCATTACGAAAAGTCGTTGCCCTTGGCCTGAAGACCCCATAGGCATCTTGCCTTTATTATGAGCCATAGACTGCTCAGGAGCAGATATCTCTGGCCTTGGGTTCTGCCCTCCATCAACATTTGAAGCTTGATAAGACTGCATTGGTCCTTGACCCTTTAGTCTGCAGTATGTTTTTACGTGGCCTTCTCTTCCACAATTTAGACATACCCGCTTATCTTTTTGGCAATTAAAGTTTTTATGCCCAATTTCACCACAGTTGTGGCACTTAATCACTCTGCTACTCCAACCTGAGTCTCTGGCGGAGTCATACTGAGTCATCTCGGTCTTAGCACGACTAGACTTCTCAAACTTGGTAAGCGATGCCGGTCGTTTGAATGAACCAACCTGGCGATCATGTTGCCCACCCTTTTCCTTAACTTGATTTTCCCGTTTTTGGGCGGATTCTTCTAGCATGACCTCTGTCTTGTAGGCTGCATCCAAATATTATTCTAACGTGGAACAACCGTGACGCAACATTAGAGGCTTGATTTCTGGATTCATCCATCCATGGAAGTACCAGATCTTTTGTTCTTCGCTAGACACCTCAGGCCCAGCGTATTGCAACAAGTGATTGAACTTAGTTGCGAGCTCAGTCACCTTTAACCCCTTAATCTTAGGATACAGAAATTCTTTATGCTTCTCATCCCTCATAGCACGGGAAAAGAAACGATCAGTCATCTTTGTTTTAAACATGCTCCACTTCAGCTCGGGATGATCTGCTAGACCGGTGCTCTCCCACCATTCGCTAGCCACATCTTTGAGTTGAAGGGAGGCGATGTGCACTTTCTCAGCCTCAGTGCAATTAACATTTCGGAGCAACCGTTCCATATGCGAGAACCAATACGTCACTCTGACCGGTTCTCCAGTACCGTCGTAGCTGTCAGGCCTCATTGAACTTACGGCCTTCAATGCCTGGCTGTAAGTTCCTTTATTCCTGATAACATTGACCTGGGGCACATGTCCCACTGGCTCCTCAACTTTAGGAATAGCCTGAGGAACTGGCCCAACCTGAGTTTACGGTAGAATTGACCGAATTGCCTCAGTGACTGCTTGCATAACAAATTCACGAAGGGCTTCTTTGGTCGCTGCATCTATCACTACTGGAGGATTAGCCTGAGCTTGGCCAATGTTTGTGGGGTTATTGTGAGAAACAGACTCACGTTCCTCCCCTTGATTAGCAGCGCTCTCCAGATTTATCCTTGGGTCATTACTTGGTTCAGCACCATCATGGTCTGTGTCCCTTGTGTTCACCATCTTCTGGCGAATCACAGCAATAATTTAAAACTTTGTCAATTTGATCATGACACTATAGTCAGACATGTTATGACATAGATTATAAGGGTCCAAACTAATAACTTTATATTAGTCTGACTAACCCCTCACTATTAACTGCATAAACGACCCTCATCTGCTTACTTGAGAACGGGTATCCTAGGGGAATGTCAACCTTTAAATGACATTGGCCCTAAGAGGAAACAATATTCCTAAGAATGGGTCTAAGGAATAAATAATACTTGGAGCTTGCAGAAGTTTTGAAATGATTTATTAATAACCTCACTTTCAAACTTTATACCTTTAAACTTTAATTACTTATAACACATCACTTTTATAACTGATGATAAATAGCTTTTGAAATTCCAAAAAGCTAAATCATTTAATTTATTCACCGAGTTACTTATAACTCTTAACATTTGAACTCATAAAATTCTTTTAAATTACAAGATAGTTTTGAAATAATTTTCAAAATTAGTTCTCGAAAATTCTCAAACCTAATAATAGGCCAAGAATTTTAAAACCATTACTCTGATACCATTTCTGTAACACCCCCGATTTATACCTCGGTAGTGCCACATGTCAGTGACCTCAGACTTTACCGTCCAAAGCCACCCCAGGCTTTTCCAGAACAATCTTACTTAATTACATTACATAATAATTGAAGTTTAAACAACGGAAGACATTTAAATTACACAGCGGAAGACTTTTTAAAGAAATCTTAACAATTTCAAACACTAACTCTTAAATCTTCTTCTGCAAGCCTTTAAATCCTTCAACAGGTTACTTTGACTTCGGGCACAACCTGATGTGCCGAATCAAACGGATGACACCAGCCCACATGCGGAGAACAATTAACGTGGGTTAGTCTAATGAAAGACTATGCAAGGGCACAAAGCAGAAGGTTCTAAGTAGACATATTAGGTTAGACTCATCGTCTCTCGAATAATAACCGAGTACGACAGTCAACCACCATATTCTACTGAATACAATAACAGGCATGATAAAGATTCTGGAGACCAAGTCTCACAGCAATCGAACACAAAAGAGATTCCAAAGAAATGAGCCTTAACGAAAATATGACAAATGTTGGGGAACATTAAATAACACACACAAACACATTGGCACTTAACTTGATCACAACGATACTTACCTTAACATTAAGACTTTTAATATTTATAAGAGCAGCTATAAAGCTTTAAAAGCTTAGGGTGACAATTATGTCCACTCAGATTAATACTACACTCAAGACTTATTAATTATGTGCTTAACCGCACTCTCTTATTAAATTACCACACACAAGTTATTACACAGGGTGATCTTACGTTCACCCAGATTGCACTTACAAGGTGCTTAAACTTATTAATTATGTGCTTAACTGCACTTAAGGCTTTTAATTATTATTCCGAGTAACAACGGAAATTTAAGACACAGGGTGACATTACCGCCACCCAGAATGCACTTAAAAAGTGCTTACAATATAATGGCGCTTGCAAGGCGCTTAAACCCTTCAGATCCTTACGTGTGGATAGAAGTAGTCATGACCCTTAAATTATTCGGATTACCCCGAGGAATTAACACGTTATAAAGAAACGACTAACCCTTACTTGGATTAGAGTTCCTGCAATTATTAATTATAAAGAAACGACAAATCCTTACTTGGACTTAGCGTTCCTGCAAACATTAATTATAAAGAAACGACAAATCCTTACTTGGACTTAGCGTTCCTGCAAACATTAATTATAAAGAAACGACAAATCCTTACTTGGACTTAGCGTTCCTGCAAACACACATGTTATACAAGCATTACAACTAACATTAAATTCTCAATAATACCATCACGGTAATTATCACATAATACTCGTGCTAACTATTCAGTCTAGCTCACAAACAAATCACATAAGGCCATCACGGCCCAACCTGCACAAATATCCATATACTAGCGTCGGTTCTAGCAGAATATACAACCTAATAATAATAATATCAGATTTTAATTATATTACTTAACAAACAGTTCCCAACATAATTCAGAATCATCCCAAATTATTTAGCAACTAAACTATTGATAAATAATTGAAATATGGAATGATGAGCAAGAGCGAACCGCCACTTGCCTTAGATCCGACAAACTCGAACAAGGCTTAGCAACGTCTAGTTCCTGGATCTGAAACTGGAACGAATCCTGGATAAAAATCCCGATGGAACGATCCAAAACGAGACTCTAAGTTAGATTCAATACACTTATATATGAATCTAAAAGAATCGGGAAAGGAATCAAAGGAACGAGCCTCGCCCACGCCACACACACACGAACACATCCCCGGCCAAGCTTACCGCTGGGGGCGGTAGCCTTGGTGCCGCGGGGTGCGGTGCACATGACAGAGGCAGCCCCGACTGGTTTTAATGGCGGAAATCTTACCAAAACGCCTCTCATCGACCACGAAAGCTTGAAGCTTGATCTCCCAACAACCCACAACCTTCTAATGGTGTTAGGCACGACCACTTTGTCCAAGAAAACTCCCACAAAAGCTTGAGAAAAGCTTGAAATGGTGAAAATGGAGATGGGAAGAGGAAGAAGATGAAGTGGAGCTAGCTCCCTCCCACTTGATCTCTACCCCCCTTAAATAGCCCACAAATCTCCCACAAAAGCCAAATCTTGGAGAGCAAGGAAAGAAGCAAAGGAGAAAAGGCCCAACCGGCCACTTGCTCCCCTCTGTCTGACACACCGGCGAAGACCTCTGCAGAGGCGACGCTACATTGCACCGCGGGGTGCGGCAGCCTTGTCACCACGGGGTGCGGTGGCCTTCGCTCTTGGTTCGTCTTATCCGAACATTTAGGGGTTAAGTTTAACGTTAACCCGGGTTAATTATACTTGTACGCGAACGACAAATTACCCCGAAAGTGCTTCAACTGTATTTTATATTGCTCGGAAAATTATTACAGAGTTCAAACAATTCACCGAATGTCTGACACTCTCTAAAAATAATCCTATGAGCTATACAGGAGTCGGAAATTTCCAAAATACCCTTATAAAATGCGGGATATTACAGAACTAGACCGAACCGAATAAATTTGGACTAATTTATCTAGAAATCTAGGTTTTTAAATTATTTTAAAAATAATCGATTTTGGACCGAACCGAACCCGAACCGAAAACCGAATATTATTTTTATAAGAACCGAAAACCGAACCGAATATAATCGGGTCGAGTTCGGTTCGGTCGGTTCGGTAAAAAAAAACGAAAAACCGAACCCGATGAACACCCCTAGTTGAAGCAGGGGAAGCAGACGGAGAAGACGAAGAAGACCACAATGAGGAGACGAGCGTCGTTCAAGCCAACACATTGGATATTCTCTCTCCTAATTTATATTTTCTCTTTTTTTACTAACCATTTTTTTAGGAAACTGCATATTGTGGCATTTGTTTTATGGTAACACATCCACCATAAAATCTCTACAACCTATCAATCTATCCATCCATCTCCTTCCATTTAACGCTCCTTATTTAATTACTCGTTTCACCATAAGAGTTGTTTTACTTGAGCGTGCCTCTCTATCTATATACTATACTAAAATCCTAATTATCTCTCTTACGTGTCAGTCAATGAACTATGTCATGTAGGTAAATTTCAATGTACAATTACAATTTTACTTTTTCTAACTTTAATATTTACATATTCTATTTATTATCTATTTATTTTTTACCTAAAATAACTTATAACTCACCATATTAATTTTCGTAAATACGTAAAAATATATCAATTTCGAGTTTTATTAACTAAACTCTTGCAAGACACGGGGACATGTGTTAGTATATATACTAAAGCCCTTCTTCTCTATCATATGTGTCGGCCTATAAGCTAGGCCACGTAGGCGAACTTAAATATAATTTTACCACTTCACCCTTTTATTTTTTCACAATTACATGACTTTCTACCTACATCAATTTTCTATTTTTACCAAAAAATACCTACCATTAATATAATAATATATTTCACCAAATATATTACAAATATAATGTTTATGACTATACTATAAAATATATCACACTTCACCATTCAAGTAATTATATACATTTATTTTTTTCTAAATCGGTTGAATCAAATTTATATATTTTTATTTAGTTATTTATATAAAATTTCAAATTTATCTCTCTTTTTTATATAGACATATATACCTTCAAATTTTCATATCTTAATTTTTAATCATGCGAAAAACACTCGTACATGTTAAAAGATAAAATCTATAATTCATTTAATTAATTTTCCTACGGATTTAAGCGAGTTTCAACTTGTAAATTTATTAACAAAATCCGTGCATGCACGGGAGAAATGGACAGTTTTAAGAAAATCATGTCCACAATCGGCCAGATCAGGTAATTAACCACTCATATACCCTAGTCACTAGACCGGCCAAGATTGCAATTTCTGCAAAAGTTCGAACTGTAATCATCGCAAGCGTAGAAGAAGATGAGATGATCGATGAGGAGTTTAATTTAATTGGATAAATCATAAATCGGTGGTTAAATTTGGAAACGCTTCCGTTGAAGGTTTCGATTCCCACTCCTGATTTCGAGTGTTTGAATGAGTAAGTTTATATCCCACAATCAAAATCTGAACCCAGGAGAACTGCAGTATTCGGGGAATTCGAAGCTAATAACTAATAATTAAGGATTCATGCTGTATGTCAACTAATCTACTTTCTTTGTTGCTTTGGTTTGTGCAGGTAATTACTAGGATTTTTCTTATTCTTATCACTTCAATCCTTGTCATTGGGGGTTAACTGTTATGTTATTCAGTACCACTTCTGTCATAGTCTAAATACTCAATAATTAAACAAGCAATTCATTGCTACATACTACTTCTAGTAGTAGGTGAAATTTGTCTTTCTCTACTAATTCAAGATCACCTCATTAATCAATAATCATACTCTTGCAGTGGATAATTTAGTGGTTGGTGTTGGAACATTAATACCCAATTAATCTTGTCTATTGTCTTCCTAATTACTTGCCACCTTTCCCCTAATTCAAGACCGGTTAAAATTGTATTTCAAGTGTCAATAGTTGTTTCTTAAACAATTTTTTTTACTATCTGTCAAAAGCTTGTCCTGTGTATCACATAATCTGTCATTACTTTCTTGAAACTAATCAAGATACATGAAAATATATTCCCAATTCCCAATTCCCAATTGGCACCTAAAAAGGGTTTATCCAAGTGGAGGCATAAAAGAACAAAAGCAAGTCAGAATCTTTTCCTTTTACATATATAACACATTGAATACATTATACATATTATACATTCCATCACAATCTCATCCACACAAGCAAGCACATAGTTTATACATTCTTGTTATTG
The DNA here is from genome assembly GCA_027886185.1 of Rheum nobile. Classification (NCBI taxonomy): domain Eukaryota; kingdom Viridiplantae; phylum Streptophyta; class Magnoliopsida; order Caryophyllales; family Polygonaceae; genus Rheum; species Rheum nobile. The sequence goes on along the minus strand of WOAB01000531.1, from coordinate 2,124,411 downwards.
TCAACACGCTGCATGGCTGATGATGGCTACCTTTTTCTTTCCGCTGAGGAAGATTGAACCACCAGATGCTCACCCCCGCCCAATCCGAAGCCGCCACCTGTCCATCACCAACCATTTTTTAACAAATCCAAACCAAACATTACATATATCTAACAAATTAAAATCCTCAGTCTTACTTCATCAGCCAAGGTCAAACCTCCCTTCACCAACTCCTCAGTTTTTTTCACATATCAGGCCACCAATTCCCTCCGTTCACCTCTGTTCAAGCAAATCTCATAACACAAAATCATGCATTTGTAACTCTTCTTCTGTTTCCAATTGCCCAAAATCCCTAAAAATGAATTCCCTTTTGTTTGCATCAAAACTCTGCGTTTTGGTCCTGGGTCTTGTTTATAGTCTTCCATTACTATGTTCTGCTTCTAGCAACACTACTTGGTACAAGAACTGCGGGGCTGCATTCACCTGTGGCACCAAACTGTCCGAAATCGGGTACCCGTTCTGGGGCGGGCCCCGACCCAGGGATTGCGGGTACCCGGATTTGGAGCTGAATTGCACAAACAACAATGTTACAATCATCAAAATCATGGGTCACAAATACCAAGTCCTGGGAATCAACAACAACGATCAAACAATCAACATTCTCAGAGATGATCTGGCTACTAACAATGGACTCTGCCTCAAGGAGTTCGTCAACACGACACTCGACTTCTCGCTCTTGGACTACACATCAGCCAGCCTTAACCTCACACTCCTATATGGCTGCCCGTCTACAGGGGACGGATACGGATCCGTATACGGGCGTGATCCGGCCCTGTTCACGTGCAGTGTGAATGGGACCAGCAACACGAACGGGTATGTGATGTACGGGTCGGTGGGGCCCGGTGTGAAGGGGTGTTATCGGAGTGTGGTGGTTCCGGTGATGGGGAGCTTAGCGGTGGAGTTTCAGGCGGGGAATTTGGGGGTGGAAGGGCTGATTGCGAAGGGGTTTGAGGTCAAATACAATGTCGAAACCAAGGCTTGTGAGCAGTGCAGTTTTACAAATGGAAGATGTGGGTATGATGCGAGTGTTAACAACACAACCTGCATTTGTGCTGATGGAAGTTTCGGGTTCAAGTCTTGTGGATCGAATGATACGACGAGCTCTTCGTCTAGCAATGGAAAAGGTATGTTTTTTATTTTCAATCATGTTGATTATCACTGCAATGTGCTTGAAATTTTGCAATTGGAAGGTTAGGTGATCATAGTTGTTGGAGCTAGATATGAATTAGTTGAAGTTATTGGGCCTTCAATTCCTATTTTGAGATTAACATAAATCAAGATTAGTTAGTTGTTCAAGTTAAGTATTGTTAGGATTCAAACGCAAGAAAAAATGGAACAAAAAATACAAAAATTGTTAACCCAATTCATCACGAAATTGATTACATTTGGTGGTGCTGTCAAACTAGGATTTTCTACTATTTGTTATAACAATTACAATAATCAAGTGAGTATTTATGTTAAGGATCGAAACCCTAATCAGACCCAAAAAATCCGACTGTACAAAAGGCCCAAAATTTTTCCCGAGTCTTCACCCCCGACCCTCGGCCAACTCATCAACGAGTTGGATCACTGAAATTAGGTTCGGTGTACAGTTCATCGGACTCCATAACCCAACAAGTATTGAGTTGTTATAACATAAAGAAGCACCAAAAATCAAGATTGCTAGCTAGATAAATTATGGTTGACCCATAAAGAATCACACTTGTGTTATAATACTAAATCAAGGCACCAAAAAGGCAAAATTTGACCATCTTATTAAGCCCAATTAATATGAAATTTTGTTTCTGGAGATTATGAGTTCTGAATCATGCCTTTTTTGTTTGCTAAACAACCACCATCAACATATATGGTGAATTGAAGTTTGCAGCCTTCTATGATCCTTCCTTTATCAATATCGAATTATAATACGTTGGTCGGACTTTTCACAAAAATTCAATCATTCATTGTGAGGTTGCGGTTCAAATATTACAAAATTGAAAAATAAAATAAATAGTAATGAAATTAAAAAGGGTGATAAAATTAAAAATAAAATAAATTATTGATAGAGACAATTACGTATGTTTTGTAGTGTTTACTTGATTCCAAGTCTACTGTTTGTTCCTTATTCGCAGTCAAAAATAGGACTTTGTTAGTCATTAGCATCAAAGACGGTTCACACTTTGCCTTAAATTTGGAATTACGAGCGTATATATATATAGATAAGCTTAATATATAATTCAGTGAAATTTTATCCTAAGATCAATTAATTTTTTATATTATGTGAAATAGACTTGGGTCAATTGAAAATGTTTGGCTGGCCTCATCAATACAATCCAAAGGATTGAATCTATACAGTAACCATATAGAAAAATCTGAGGTGAATATGACAAATTAAAAAACTTAGGCCATAAGAAAGGACAAATACAAACTGGTCCATGAATCCAACTAAACAACTTTAAATAGTCCAACTTGAAATACTTTTCCAAGCCCCAATTGGGTCAAATTATGCAGGCTATACAGAACTTGCATCTCCATATCCATTTCAAGAACAAATCTTACTCTTGTTTCGTTGGTGAGGGAGATTCAATTAAATGTATCCAACTCCTCACAAATCACTTTACCAGCTCCTTGGTCTCTCCATCACAATCTCCATCACTCTGATCCCCTGCTTCCTCTGCTCCTCTCAACACGAGCCACACTATGCTAATTGTAGTCAGCCATTCAGATGCGGCGATTCGAGTGTTCTTGGAGGGCTCAAGTATCCCTTCTGGGGAATCAACAGAGGAAGCTACTGTGGTGAACCCGGGTTCGAGCTCAAGTGCATCAACAACAATCCCATCATCACGGTTTCATCACATGACCTTCGAATCATTGGATCCGATTCCGACCCACAAGCTCATATGATCACAGTTGCATCAGCCGTTTTCTGGAATAGCCTATGCCCTCCATTGATGTTCAACAACAAGTTCACTAATCTTTCTATCATGGAGCTCAATTCTGCAAGCTTATTCTTGGATAATAGCATTCATTTCTTGACAATTTTCTACGGCTGCCCTTCAAAATTAGGGAGTCAAGTGAGCTGGTCGGGCCACTATTCTTGCAATCACAACAACACCAACATTGATGTGCACTTCGCCACACACACGGTGAACCCGTCACTCGATTTGGGGTGTTTGAGTGTTGTTGTCCTGCCTATACTCCAAGAAAGTGCGCGCGCTCTGGAGGGCGGTTCCATAAATCTCACTGATGCTTTGAACCAAGGGTTCGAGTTGGACTACTTTGTGGTAGACAACAAAAAGTGTGACACTTGTGTGCACTCAGGTGGTCAGTGTGGGTATAATTTGACTGTTGATGGGTTCACTTGTTATTGCCCTGATAAGCCCTATCCACAGGAATGTTCATACTCCAAAAGAGGTAATTATACACTATCTTACTTACCATATCCCTCTTTCCTTTATACATAATTTTGAAGCCGGTTCTTAGTCCTTTAGGTGTAGAGATGCAGCAGTTTCTCACATCAATGTGTAATTGGATGACAAAATTAGTATTGCCCTAACAAGCCGGTTCTAAGTTTGTGTTTTACCTAGTATACAAGTGTAGGATGATGGAGTATGAATGATCTTCTTCACTTGCTAATACTTTTGTCAGTTCACATATTACCTTCCTATTCATCATATAACAATCTTGTTGAGTTTCCAACGCCATACTTGCTTAATTTACTGAACACAGGCCATGTGGAGGGATAAGATTCGAGTATCGGATGTCTAGATTAGGTTGTCTATTTTTTGGAGCCGATGTTAGGGTTTAGGGTTTATGTAGGATCGTACGTGTTAGCAATCAAAGGGAACTGGGAGTCCAGATCCTTAGCAGCGGAATAAGTAAATAATAACAGAATCAAGACAAGTTTCTTAGAGTGGAAACCTTTGATAACCAACTAGTTATCCAGGATAAAACTCACTACCTCTCTTGCAAGAGGATTTCAAAGTCTACTTCTTGTATTAATGCTTCGATTACAATCAACTAGAATAGAACACACAGATTAAAGACTTAAGACACACTTAAGACTCTCTACCTAGTTCGACCTAATCAAGCACACAACAAGCAAGTGACTTACACAATTCTTCTCACAAGAACAAGGACGATTTCTCTTCACGTTCAACTCTGGATGAATTCTTGAATTTCGTTAAATCGTTGGAGATGAGAGAGTTTCAATTACTTTACTTATACATTTCGTCCATGTAGAATAATATCTACAGCTGGATGATTTGCACAAGTAAAATAATCAAAAGAAATCAAAAAAGATAATATTTGTTACCAAATAATATCTTTTCCGATTTTACATATTTTTGCTTCCATAAAAGATATTCAAATAATCTCCTAAATATATGGAAACAAGGATATCTTTTATATTCTCTCTCTAAGATAAAAGATCTACCCTAATAAGCTAGCCGTCGCTCTTGATATATCTTTATAGCTAACGCAGCTTCGTTGCTCATGCCAGTTTCCAAAACTGACTTCTTTGTCTCTGTTCTTCTTTTCTCGAACCCGAGTTCCCTATTCAACTATACATGTGAAACTATTAGTAGCAAAGTGTTTGTTATCGTCAAAACTAGAAAAACTGAGGAAGGAAACTAGGTAGGAAACTGGAGTTCCAGTTCCCAAAAGTTTTAGGCAGTTTAGGGTGTACGGGATACATCTCGACTCACATGTGCGGGATACACTGAGTAGATGTTGTCGTAGTAGTTATTGGCTATTTACAACAATAATAATATAAAATATCCGAAGCTAGACCAAGTCAATAGTCAAGTAGTCTAACGCAATTACCCGGTACCTTCCTTGGTAGTTAGTCTATCAAGTGTCAAAAGTATTCATTATTTTTTGCATAAAACCATAGTCAACAACTTTAAACTCCATGGAAGTATTGGTGAGAAAGCAACAGTTACCTATCACTAGAGGACATTTGAACATTGTCCCCCAAGAACTCAAAATCTAACTTCTCTTCAATCCTCACTCAAAATCCTAGCTCCATGATTCTCTCACTCTCAGTTAACTTGATCACCCTTATTTTGATCAACCATTTCTCCAACTCCTCATCCCAAAATGGTAAATACAACGCCTGTAGCCAGAGGATCCAGTGTGGCCACTTATCCGACGTTTCCTACCCATTCTATGACCACGAAACCAGACCCGAATACTGTGGCTATCCCGGGTTCAAACTCGACTGCCACCACGATGGCCCACAGATCAACATCTCCTCCTTAGACCACTTTCTGTTAAGCATCAATGAAACAACTGCCACCGTTACAAGAACTGATACCTTGCTTACAAATTGCCCCTCTGACTTGATCAACTCCACTATTGACCCAACTCTGTATGAACTCACCTCCTCAGACCAAAACATAACCTTCTTCTATGGCTGTAAATTTGCGGTGTCTAGCATCGTTGTGAGGTGCTTTATGGGTGAGGGTCCATTGATAGGCTATTACATGACCAAGATGATGCAGGAGGAGAGTGATTTTGAGTTGTGGAAGGTTTGTGATGGTAGTTTAGACATCCCCATTTTGAAGTCATCAGAAGCTGCTATTGATTTTAGCATCAATGAGTCTTGGAATGTGATAATGAATGGGGTGTTTCAACAAGGATTTGAGTTGGGAATGATGGCGGAATTTGAGGTGTGCAATGAGTGTGTTGAGTCAGGAGGGCAGTGTGGGTATAACTCAAGCTCAACTAAGTTTGTTTGCTACTGCATTGATGACAACTATGATACCAAGTGTCAAGTGAATTACTCTGTCTCTTACAAAGGTACAATCTTGTTTTTTATGTTTTCTAATCTAACAAGGCCACTTATCATGGTGGAACAATAATGCCTTAAATATCTGATTGAAGCCCTCTTATTGATTCCTCTAATGGTATAGATAGACAAGCCTTATTCTTGTATCTCTTGGGAAGCAGAAAGATTGGACAAAAGTACACTATTAAGTGTAAATTTCCAAAAACTTAGTGAAGTTTCTAGTTAGGTTTTCTCCAATAGGTTACAAGTGCTTGAGGTAGTAGATCATTAGGAAGTCTTGAGACGTCGACGGGTTTCTCTAACCTTATGCTTATAAGCTGCACTTTGGCCTTCATTACTTGGTTTGGTCAATAGAGTGCCAACATAAACAACACAAAGCACTAAACTCTAATAGTTTGTCCATGGCTTTCTTCAATAGGTTCTCCCTTTCCCTTCACATCAAAAGCAGATAGTTTCTTCAGGCTAGAAATTGAAGCATCTTAGATAAGTCCTACATCCGAAAATGCAAAAACTCAACATCTTAGGATCAATTATCGTCCTTCTAGATTGACAACTCCTAAGTGAAGGATTATGTCCTTTAATGAAGGTGATACTTACTAATAATAGAATAAGATTAATGATGGAGCATTCAATTTCTTCACTAACGCCATTCCAGAGTCTTGATTGACTTACAAAAGTAGGAAACATAGTTTCAAATCCGCGTGGATAAAAGTGTGATTAGGCAACCAAACACGCAGCCTATGCAATAACACAAGCAGCTTCCTTGATTGATGTATGAACTCAGATTGAAGCTTCTCTTTGAACAGAAAGGGTCAAAAAAGTAAAAAACATCCCTTTCTACACCTACCTAAAAGTCCAAAAAAACTTGATTAGAGTATATTAATTTAATTAGCCTACTAAACAAACAATCAACTATACAGCAAAATGTCACTATCGTCCCCCAAAATTCAACGTTCTCATAGTTGAATAATGTTGCAAGTGTTAGAATTCCAATTCCCTTAATTGACACACAATCCTCAGCTTGTCTCCTAAACCCACCTACCATAATTGCTTCTTATTCTCATGTGTAAATCCATTTCTTCATCTAATCCTCCAAAAATGAAACTCTATCTAATCCTCTTCTTCACCACCCTCTTCCTTAAATCCTTCTCCTCCAAAAACAGTAAGTATGATGCCTGCTCAAGAACATTCAAGTGCGGAAACCTATACGATGGACTGGGCTATCCATTCTACGACGGGTCAACCCGACCCGAATACTGCGGGCATCCCGGGTTCAAACTTGATTGCAGCGAGGGCATCCCTCACCCACATATCACCATCTCCGACCAGGAATATAACCTTATACGCGCCGGAGACGCGGATAAATACATCGTCACCGTCTCCAGGAACGACACGTGGACAAACAGCTGCCCTGACCGCCTGACCAATACAAACATTGATTTGTCCAGATTCAGCCTCTCCTCCACCAACCAAAACATCACCTTCTTCTATAATTGTAGCTCAAGTACCGCCGATCTCTCCTATCTACCGATTCATACGACATGCAATTTTGGCGGGTACGGGTCGCTGGATGGTTATTACTTGACCCAGGAAGTGGTGGACCAACATAAGATCTTGTTCAAGAATTGCAAGGCCAATATCTTTCTTCCCGTTTCGGGGGCCGGAGTGGGAGCCGTCGATGGCAACCTGGGTAATTTGGGGAATCTGATCAGTGCTTTTGAAGCGGGGTTTGAGTTGGGTTTGATCGCCAACAACACAGCGTGTAGTTCGTGTATGCACTCGAATGGCGTGTGCGGGTACGATTGGGGTTCGCAGAACTTCGTATGTCACTGTGATGATGCTGACTACCATCTCAAATGTGTTGGTTCTCCACTAGATCAAGGTACAGGGGCTTACCACAAACCCAGGAGTTAATTGCTTGTTTTAACTGTTCTTGGAGGTTTATTCATCCTTACTTTTCCAATTCACATCAGAATCAACTTTACTATATCAGCACCTCTAGCAATTTGTCAGAATTTTAGTGTTAATACTATCAACATCTCAATCATCAGTGTGCTTAGCTTTCACTATACTCATGGGCCTAAATATTATGTTTTACTGATCTCTCTCTGTATCTCTCTGCTTTGTGTCTGTTGGTTGTTGCAGGTAGGAAACACAAAACGCCCCTTGTCATAGGTAAATCCTTAACTAAAACCTTCATAAACAGTACAAGATTCATTTCAAAAAAAATCAAATCCTGAAATTCCTGACATTACAAAAATATATTCAGGGGTCAGCATAGGAGCTGTGGCACTATTAGCTCTATTAGGCGGCTGCTTTGTGTTGGCGCGTAGGAGGCGAAGCCAACTCATGGCTTCACAAAAAGCCCGCGGAATTCACCCATCATCGGGTACTTCAAGCAACGGAGGAGCCCCTCTTGTTGCGGGCCCAGGGAGCAATGGACTCGCTTCAAGCCAGGCTTACACCACCACTCCCTCCACCACCTTATCCCAAACCACCCCTTCCTACGCCACCTCCAGATCCGACGTTTCAAGGGACAAAACAGGCTACTTTGGTGTCCATGTCTTCGACTACACTGAGCTCGAACACGCCACCTGTAACTTCCATGACTCCAAGGAACTCGGTGATGGAGGGTTCGGAACCGTCTACTATGGTACAATTGGATTACTCCTCCTATTGCTAATTGGTTTTAGAATGAAACTCAGCTGGACTTATGTGTTGGGCTTATGTATGTTTTGTGTCTTTAGGCGTGCTTCCAGATGGGCGCCAGGTGGCGGTCAAACGGCTCTATGAGAACAGCTTCAAGCGAGTGGAGCAGTTCATGAATGAGATCAGGATCTTGGCTGAACTGCACCACAAGAACCTAGTTGCCTTGTATGGATGCACCTCAAGGAGGAGTCGCGAGCTTCTTCTTGTGTATGAATACGTCTCGAATGGAACTGTGGCTGACCACATTCATGGCAAGCTCGCTGACTCCACCTTCGTCCCTTGGCTCACCCGGTTGAACATTGCTACTGAGACTGCTGAAGCCCTTGCCTTTTTGCACCGGTATGTGCCAATTTGTGTTCTTTTTCTAATGCCTTGTAGTACCAATCAAGGGTGTGTTAGGCAAAATAAAGTATTTGGATATGTTTGTTTTCATGGTGTTGATTTTATAGGCCTCTCGATTTACCAACTATGTCTTGTATATCGAATTCTTACCTTATAAAAAAATAGTCTTTGGATAGGTGTAGGTTTTCCAATACTCTTTTCACTTTTTGGTTATAGTTTTTTGGTAGCTAGTTAGGGAATTGTTTGAAACCGAAAACCTACTTAAGTGTATGACATTTGAAGTGTTTGTAGTGATTTTTGTGATAAAATTACAAAAAAAAATAGGCGCCAAAATTTACAAACCTTCAAAAACCTTAAGGATCCAGAAAGATATTTGTGTAGGGTTTGAGTAGTAAAAACTTCCTTAATCCCCAATTGTGTAATAGCTAAAAGGTTGTACATTGTACTACTCCTGGTGCAGGAATGTTGTCATACACCGCGACGTCAAGACTACGAACATCCTCTTAGACAACGAGTTTCATGTCAAGGTGGCGGATTTCGGTCTCTCAAGGTTGTTCCCAATCGACATGACCCACGTGTCCACGGCCCCACAAGGGACCCCAGGGTACGTGGACCCCGAGTATTACCAATGCTACAAGCTTACAGAAAAGAGCGACGTCTACAGTTTTGGTGTTGTGTTGATCGAGCTCATATCATCAAAGCACGCCGTGGACATAACGAGACACAGGCACCACGTGAACTTAGCCAACATGGCCCTAGACTGGATCCAAAGCCAGGAGCTACACAAGCTCGTGGACCCACGACTCGGGTTCGACAAGGATCACTCGACTCAGGCGACGGTCAAGATGGTTGGGGAGCTCGGGTTCAGGTGCCTGCAGCAGGATCGGGATATGAGACCGGCGATGGACGAAGTGTTGGCGTCTCTTAGAGCCATACAGTTGGAAGGTTTGAAGGCTCAGAAGCAAGAAGTTGTCGATATAATAGTGTATGGAGATGATGTTGGGCTTCTGAACAGCCCAACTCCTCCTCTTTCGCCGGGTTGCCTAGAAGCAACGACGTCGTTTAGGGGGTAAAAAGGGAAGTTAAAATGTAACGCTTCAACTTGTTGCATGCTCTTGATGTTTTTATGTGGAAATTGAATTGATCTCTATGTTCAAAGTGCTTGGTTGGTGGGATGTGTAAGGCAGTAAATTGATCACATATGTATGGTTTGAAAAGGCAAGTGATTGTGTACATAGAAATTGGGGACTTTGATTTTGTTCTAATGTGATGGTGGTAAGAGTTAATTTTGTGTAGGAAACATTTTGTTTGGGTTACTAGTCCCTATAACGATTTTAATTTTGTATGTTCATTTCAATGGTTAGTCTGATTTTGATTTTGTGGACTAGTCTTTATAACGTATAACAAAATTATACAAATCAAAAACGTCTTATTCGTAATTGATATGAGTTCGATTCTCTATTATTCGATACAAGTTGTAATGGCTTAAATACCTCTTATGGGAGAAAAAAATATACATGTATTTTATATGAATGAATGTCATATTTTTTTTGAAGAGTAAGCTACTAAATAGTTATAGAAATTTATTCTCAATTATTTATTTTGAAAACTTCACAAATTGAGGAATTGTCTTCAAAATCAAGTGATCAAATCTTGATATTTCAAATGGGTAAAGTTGTAGTCTAGCAAGAAGGCGGTCAAAAGTGAAGTTGATCAAATCAAGATTTTTTTTAACCATAAAAATACGAGAAGGGGGATGGAAAGCACCATAAAATTTGAAAAATGTCCAGCAATTTTAGCTTTTTCTCTCCCGTACATTTTGAACAAGTAAAAAAAGGCCCCCACTAAACGCGGTTGTTTTAATTTCCCCGTCCGTATACAGAATATTAAAAGTTGCATCACCACGAAATTTCATCACATTACTTTTTTTTATTATTATTAGATAAAAATTAGACTAAAAATCAAATAAGAGACGGTCTCTCAGTCTATAGCATCCTTTCGGATGAGAATTACAAATTCTAGACTAGTTCGAATATCTTTCAAGGAACTCCGTTGGACCATCTTTGCGAAGAAGTCTGCCACCACGTTTGTTTCTCGAAAGACATGAAAAATTTGCATTAAAGAAAACAGTTGTAAAACACACAGGATATCAGAAATTAACATTTCAATATCCCATGGACAGTGTCAGATTTGATTAAAAACATTCACAATAGTAAGGTTATCGCATTCAAGTTGAATGTCGGTAATGCCTAATTCATATGCCCTTATCAGGGCATTTCTTACTACAAGCGTTTCTGTTTTTAAAGAGGTTGAGATATCACATTTATCCCCACAGAGGAAGATTGGTTTACTCGTGTTGTTCCTGAAAATATAGCCAAAGCTAGATTCATCATTAGTTTTGGTAGATCCATCTATATTGATTTTAATTATGTTATCCGGTGGTTTTTTCTATTTCTTTATTTGTCGTCTAACATTGTTCATTCATGTGTTTTTTGTTTGTTCTCTTCTAAATAGTCTTAGTTCCAACTCTTCGTCTTATTCCAATTCTCAATTTGTTTTTAATATAAATTGGTACATCCTTTATGGTATCTGCATCATCGTTTGCTCTTCCAAAGCTTTGTTGGTTTCTATAAAACCAAATTCCCCACCAAGAGACCATTAATTCTATAAATTGTGATCTATTAGTTTTTTGTCGAATTTCCTCAATGATTTCATTGATTTTTTTATTTCCTATGTTTAGGGATCTAATGATACAATAGGTATGATAATTCATTTTTTTTATTGTTTGTATGGTATGGTTACATTGGAACAGGAGATGATTCAAATCCTCCAATTGGGCATTACAACGGATACAACCCTGGGAGATTGCTACACATTTTTCTGCTAATCTAGCTTTGGTTGGAAGTCTGTTTTTCATTATTTTCCAGATAAAGTTTTTAACTTTGGGATATGTGTCCATCTTCCACATTCATGAAGAATCATAGGCAGTATATCTTTTGTTTCTGTTAATTAATTCCATAGCAGAGTTCGTAGAAAACCAACCATTTTTGCTAGTTTCTCAGTACATTCTATCATGAATATCATTCAAAGGTATTGGGATAGAGATTTTTTTTTTTTGCTAAATCATATGGTAAACATTGTTCTATTAAGTCCTTGTTCCAGGTTTTATTTGGCAACATAAAATCAGCTACTAGGGCATCCTTATTCAGGATTAATTGTGTGTTTATGATATCACATAAAGGGGTTTTAGAGACCCAATTATCCGACCGGAATTTGATTGTTCTGTCATTACCAACTTGCCAAATTAGTCCAGATTTGAATTTATCCATGAGTTCAATCATTTTGGACCATTGCCAAGAGCAATTTCATTTTTTCTCGTGTTGAAATATATGGATAGTTTTCAAGTATTTTTCAGTAACAACTCTGACCCAATAATTATCTGGCTCTGCTAAAATTTTCCATAATAATTTGAATTGTAGGGCTTTATTCATGTCCTTTGATTTTCTCAAACCAATACCTCCTTGTTGTGTCGGTTTACACATTTTTTCTCAGCCTATAAGAGGTTTATAGGAGCTGTCTTTGTTCCAAAAAAAAGATCTATTTAACTTGTCAAGTTCATTATGTGTGTGTAGGTAACATAAAGCTTTACATAAGATAGTTTGGTCTTGATGCCATATTGGTTTTTATTAGTGTTGTTCTTCCTGCTTGGGAAAAAGAGTTTGCTTTCCATTTAAACAGTTGTTGTTGGGTACTAATTAAGATATCATTAAAAGTATTCGAGTTGACTCTACCATTAATGATAGGGCAACCTAGATATTTTTTGAGGGATATCATATTTGTGATTGTGAGAATATCTTGTATTGCTAATTTCTTATGGTTGGTAACCTTTTTTGTGACTTGAAAAGCCGATTTATAAAAATTCACTTTTTGTCCTGAGATTTTGCAATATTCATCAACTATATCCTTAATTTCCTTGCAGTTTTCCTGTTTAGCTTTTGAGAAGATCACAATGTCATCCGCAAATGCCAGGAACGGAATTCGTGTTCCTTATTGTGTGATTTGACATCCTAGCGGATTTCATGGTCTTTCTGACGCTTTTTGTAGTTTTCTTCCAAAGATTTCAGATCCTAGAATGAACAAGAAAGGGGAAAGGAGATCACCATGTCGAAGTCCTTTTGATGGTTTAAATATTTATGTGAGTCCGTTGTTTACAAGCACTAAGAAGAATACCGTTGTAATGCATTCTTTTATCCAGTTGATAAATTTTTTTATGAAATCCAAACTTTTTCATGATTTTAATAATGAAATTCCATTCAATTCTAGCATAAGTTTTTTCCATATCTAATTTTAGGGCAATGAATCCTTCAGTTTCTTTTTTCAATTTGAATGAGTGAAAATTTTCATGAGCAATCAAGATATTATCTTGAATGGCTCTATTAGCCACAAAGGCACCCTGTAGTGGGTGGATTAATTTTTACATGGTTCCTTTAAGTCTTGTTGTTATGATTTTCGAGATAATTTTATAAATTGTAGAACACATACTTATGGGTCTATAGTAGACATGTCAAAAACCGACCCAACCCGAAAACCCGACCCGACCCGACCCAAAAGGACCTGAACCCGAACCTGACCCTAACGTCACTGGGTCAAGAAGGACCCGAACACGAAGGACCCGAACACGACTCGACCCGAACGCAAATTCGAGCTCGCGGGTCCTCTTTATTTTGTATATTTTATTTCATTTATATTAAATATTTTAATATACTTTATTAAATAATAATATAATATTAATTATATTATTATAATTATTTTATTAAAGTTAAAAATCATAATAATAATCATAAAAAAAGGACATGTTCGACCCGTCGGGTCAACCCGAACCCGCCCGACCCGAAAATTTTACTAACCCGAACCCGATTTGACCCGAATCCGACATGACCCGAACCCGACCAACCCGACCCAGTTGACAGGTCTAGTCTATAGTGATTAGTAGAGTTTGTATTGTCACATTTTGGAATCAAAGAGATAAATGTGTGATTTATTTATTTGAGCAATTTCTCAGATAGAAAAAAGCTTTTAACTGCTTGAATAACAAAAGGACCTACAATGTCCCAATATTTTTGATAGAATTTTGCTGTCATACCATCAGGACTTGGTGATTTATCTAAGTGATACGGGGGTTAGCCGTGTAGAAGATGGATCTAGGCAACGGATCTCAAAACAAAAGAAAACACAAGATTAGAACAATAGCGGAAGGGAAACTAATGGATAGGATAATAGATAGAACCAATAGAAACGACGAGAAAACCCGCTTGCTTGATAGCAAGGAACCTTGTCGAACGATCTACCAACCCGATCTCTACAACGCCACACAACCAAGAATCGCTGACGAACTTGGAGCACGGAGAGGATTGCTTATGAAGTACAAAATCACCAACTCCAGAGGGACTTGACAAAGACGAAAACAACTAAGCAGGAAAGAACAATCGATTGAGACTCTCACGGGGAGCCGAGTTTTCAAAGCAAAAACCAAGCTCTGTTTTTTGTGTTTTAACAATGTGAGAAATCTGCCTAATGAAGAAGACAAGGGAGCCTTAAATACCCATAGAGGGCCGGCCCTAGCTTCCCAAAAACGTCTAAAGCTAATTTTCTATTATCCGGAAATAGAAAGCTTAAAACAATTAAACAATAATCCTAAAATAACCAATGCATAAATTAATAAGATTATTAAACATAGGTAACGTTGACCAATAAAGTCAACGCCTTGACTTTGGACTTGTCCTCTTCGCCATGTGATACATCATGTGCCATAAACGTCTCCAGCTCTTGACGTAGTTCCTTCAATCTTGACCTAGTAATCGGTCCATCAAAGGTTGGCACTAATGGCGGGGATGATTCCTCATCATTCTCCCCTTCTTGAAAAGGACTCGTCCTCGAGTCATCAACATCAGCGGCTGCATAAGGGGTAAGATCACCGACATTGAATATCGGGCTCACGCCATAGTCATCGGGCAGCTCCAACACATAGGCATTGTCGCCTACTCTCTTCAGCACCTTGAACGGTCCATCACCTCTGGGAGACAGCTTCGACTTCCTCTGCTCCGGGAACCGCTCCTTGCGCAGGTGTAGCCACACCAAGTCGCCGGGCTCGAACAACACTTGACGCCGGCCGTGATTAGCTCGGGATGCGTTCTTCGCTGCAGTAGCTTCCAAACGAGCCTTAGTCCGCTCGTGCAGCTCCTTCATGAACTCAACCTGTCTATCAGCATCAAAGTCTGCTCGTTCCGGTAAAGGCAACGGCTTAAGATCCAAAGGGGTTAGGGGATTCAAACCATACACACATTCAAAAGGGGACATATTAGTAGAAGAATGAATAGTCCTATTATAAGCAAACTCAACATGTGGTAAGGCTTCTTCCCAACTTTTCAGATTAGATTTAATAACAGCCCTAAGAATAGTACCCAATGTACGGTTAGTGACCTCAGTTTGTCCATCTGTCTGGGGGTGACTAGCTAAAAGGGTCTGGACAGCAGCTGGGAGTGTAGCTCGGTCGTCGTCACCTAACAGGGTATAGGCCTGACAAAGGGACATGAGGGCGACGTCCGGGGGAAGGTAATCTACCAGGTGGTCTCTGCTGGATGCTAAGAGCACTCGGCTAGGGGTAGAGGCGAGGGTGAGGTCGGTCCGTGTGGAGGCAGTGGATGGTTCGGATGGGGACTTACCCTTACGCTCGGCCTCTCTTTTCTTATCATAAGCCTCAGCCACTTGAAGCGGCGTCATCGGTTTCAACACCACTTTCCTACCACGAAACTCAAAGGCATGTTGGTTAGTACGTCCATCATGAATAACATGTCTATCAAATTGCCAAGGACGACCTAACAAAATATGACAAGCTTGCATAGGAACAATATCACATAAAATTTCATCCTCATAAGTTCCTAGCTTAAGTGTAATCTTAGCTTGCCTATTCACCTTGAGTTCACCACAATCATTCATCCAATGAAGTCTATAAGGTCTAGGATGCAAAAAGGTAGGGAGTTGCAGTTTATTAACTAATTCAACACTAGCAATGTTACAATAACTACCACCATCAATAATCATGTTGCAAACTTTCCCTTTAACAAGACATCTTGTATGAAATAAATTCTCACGCTGATTATCATCACAAGGAGCATGATTAACATGCAAAGTCCTCCTAACAATCAATGAATCACCATGCTCGTATTCAATAAAATCCAAATCATCATCATTGGCATGCTCATTCATATCATGGCTAGCAACTAAATTTTCATGCTCAGTGTCAGACTCAGACTCTAATTCACCCAAATGATTAATCATCAAAACACGAGTATTAGGACAATCCTTCATGTAATGACCATTTCCTTGACATTTAAAGCAAGTGATATCTCTAGCTCTAGGAGGAGGGTCAGCAGGGTTACCTCGTGTAACTGCAGGGGCGGGCCGTGTGGGATGCTGTGGTGCGGTGGAGGTAGAGGGGTGCGCACCACGGGAATTCTGCTCATTGCCGCGAGGCGGACCGGTTGCCGGGCGGGATCTCTGGTGTCCGGTGCGGCCCTGCTGCTGGTCGGGACGCCAGCTTTGGCGTTGTGGCACCGTGCGGTGTTGTTGGGTATAGCTGGACTTGAATTGTCTCTCCACTTTAATTGCTTGGTGTAGCAAATCTGTCATGGTAGAATAGGGATACAATTCTATAGTGTCAGCTAAATGAGGATGCAAGATACGTAGATACCTGGACATAGTGGCCTCTTCATCTTCGACGACGTTGCCGCGTGCCATGGTTATCTGCATATTGTTGTAGACCTCTTCAACACCTAAAGAGCCTTGCCTCATAGTCTCCAAACGGTTACGGAGAACTCTATTGTGGTGGTGGGGAACGAAGCGGGCCCTCATCATAGCTCTCATCTGGTTCCATGTGTTGACCGGAGGGTCCATGGCTTGTCTTCGAGCCTTCACAACAGAATCCCACCAAACCAAAGCATAACCAGTAAATTCAAGAGCAGCGAGTTGTACCTTTTTATGTTCAGGGAAATTGTGGCAACCCCAAATCTGCTCAATCTTCGTCTCCCATTCAAGGTAGACGTCTGGATCACACTTTCCATCAAAAGCCGGGATCTTCACTTTGATCCGTCCAATGCCGTCTTGTTTGGCGTCACGGCGGCGGGGCTGTCCACGGTCATTCCGGGGGCGGTAAGGACGCCACTCATTACGCTCCTCGCGCTCATAGTCCTGCATATCATCATCACCCCATAAACTAGAACGTATCGACATAGGAGGGGACTCAGACCTATCACGAGGTGCGGGATGCCGAATCGGGCGTATGCGGTCGGTGCCAGTGGCTCTCGGTTGGCGATGCTCGTCCATCGCCGCTTGGTAGGCCGTGGCTTGGTCGACCAAGGGCTCGGTGGCGGGAAGCGGTGCGCTATGCGATGGACCAATGTGTTCCTGCGCAGCCGGGAGTGGGTTGGAGCGGGTCTCCAACGAGTCAAACTTCGCAGACAACTGCGCGACTGTAGAAGCCAACTGTTGTAGCATCGCCTGCATATCGACATGGGAACCATTTGCAGTAACCTGTTCATTATCGGAACCTGTCATGATCACCACTTAGACGAACACAGAAAGACGTTTAAGGTTAGAAAAACCAAAAAAACTCTCAAGTGTTTGCACTCGGTGATTGTACAACCTGCGAAGTTAGGCTCGTAAATGACAAGTTCTCTATGTGCTCAAGATACGCAGCAAATCAAGGTCAAGCAGAGATGTAGTAGACAAGACAAGTAGATGTACGACGAAAAAAAAAATGACTCAAACAAAAGCGAGACTAGAGAACGACTCAACAAGGAAAGCGACACAACTATAGTCACAATAATGAAATGCAACTAAAGATGGGGCTATATATGTGTTTCGAACTCAAGAAATGCGAATTGTAAGTCAGAAAGACGTACCTTTGTCGACTCGGAACGAAGCCAATTGGAGCCGAGAGTGACCCGAGGGAACGGAAGGGAGAAGGGGGTCGGGCAAGAGGGGGTAGTGCTCGACTGAGGGCAACCCGGGGTGGGACCCGGTCGGGTTGGGGTCGGGTGGGGTGGACTGAGAGCAACCCGGGGTGGGACCCGGTCGGGTTGGGGTCGGGTGGGGACAGGCCGGTGTGGGGCTCGACTGAGCGGAACCCGGGCAGGACCCGGTCGGGTGGAGGCCGGGTGGTGGCGACTGAGCGCAACCCGGGGTGGGACCCGGTCGGGTTGGGGCCGGGTCGGTGGCAGGTACGTGAGGGCTGGGTTAACTGAGGCTCACCCGGTCTGGACCCGGTCGGGTTGTGGCCGGGTACTGTTGCGGCGACAAAGAGGTCCGAAAAAAAATCTGAAACGGAACCATAATTTTTTTTTTTTTTTTTATATATTTCGAAAAAAAGAAAGAAAAAAAAAAATCTGAAAAATTCTCAAAAATCTCAGATGCCTTTTCCTCTTTTTTTTTTTGAATTTCGATAATGGTTTTTTTTTTTGATATAATTTTCTTTTAGGCAACTTGTTTTTCCTGGGATATTACACCATAAAGATAAAATAAAATCTCTAGAAAATCAAGCAAGTATCTTGAAGATTACCAAAATTGAACAACCGGATCTCTGGCGCGCACGAACCTGGACGCCGTCGTGTCTTGCTCGCCAAGCTAGGGTTCGAACAACAATGGTGGAAGGGGGGGGCCGAAATTTTTGTTGATTTTTGGACGGTTTCGGTATGTTTTTGTGGATCCTCGTAGTCACAATAAACCGCAACGAACTCCTTTCCAAGACAAACAAGAGCAAACAATCAGTCAGACTAACAACTCACTAATATGACTCAAACAAAGAAATTCAATTGACGATTGAAAACAGGAAGATCCAATTTTTGATGATGAATCTGGAACCGTCAAAGGCGATCTGAAGCCGCAAAGCTCTGATACCAATTGATACGGGGGTTAGCCGTGTAGAAGATGGATCTAGGCAACGGATCTCAAAACAAAAGAAAACACAAGATTAGAACAATAGCGGAAGGGAAACTAATGGATAGGATAATAGATAGAACCAATAGAAACGACGAGAAAACCCGCTTGCTTGATAGCAAGGAACCTTGTCGAACGATCTACCAACCCGATCTCTACAACGCCACACAACCAAGAATCGCTGACGAACTTGGAGCACGGAGAGGATTGCTTATGAAGTACGAAATCACCAACTCCAGAGGGACTTGACAAAGACGAAAACAACTAAGCAGGAAAGAACAATCGATTGAGACTCTCACGGGGAGCCGAGTTTTCAAAGCAAAAACCAAGCTCTGTTTTTTGTGTTTTAACAATGTGAGAAATCTGCCTAATGAAGAAGACAAGGGAGCCTTAAATACCCATAGAGGGCCGGCCCTAGCTTCCCAAAAACGTCTAAAGTTAATTTTCTATTATCCGGAAATAGAAAGCTTAAAACAATTAAATAATAATCCTAAAATAACCAATGCAGAAATTAATAAGATTATTAAACATAGGTAACGTTGACCAATAAAGTCAACGCCTTGACTTTGGACTTGTCCTCTTCGTCATGTGATACATCATGTGCCATAAACGTCTCCAGCTCTTGACGTAGTTCCTTCAATCTTGACCTAGTAATCGGTCCATCAAAGGTTGGCACTAATGGCGGGGATGATTCCTCATCACTAAGCCAATGTTAAAGACAGTCTTCTTAATTTCTTCATTGAATATGTTCCTTATTATTTCTAAATTATCCTTTGTAGAGATTTCAGATTGAATTAATTCTAAATTTTCCTAGAGTGGTCTCTGGTCCATATTCTCACTTCTGAACCTTTTAATGAAATCATTTCTAATTTCATTTATAATGTTCTCTTCTCTAGTAATACTTGTTCCTTCTTAGGTTTTAATTTCTTTGATATTTTTTCTATTTCTTCTTTCACTTGCTATTTTGTGAAAATAGCTCGCATTCGTATCAGTAAATTTGATGTGTTTAACTTTAGCTATTTGGTTCCAGTAAATTTTCTGGAAGCAAAGGAGTTTTTTTTTTCTATGATTCTTATTTGTTTTTTAATGAGATCATTTGTAGGGTGAGTACATATATCAGTTTGGATTTCAGAAAGTTGTTTTTCTATAGTTTGTAATTGTGTAAATACATTACCAAATGTACTTTTATTCTAGATCTTGGCATGTTTCTTAAGTAATTTTGTTTTGGATACAAGATTATACAATCTAGATCCATGATAGTTAGTTCTCCAAGCTTGTTTAACAACATTTCTAAAGTCCTTTCTGGTCTTCTAGATTTTTTCAAACTTAAACGGCTGATTTTTAAAAGGTATTACTGAGTCAAGCTCGATAGAGATGGGACAGTGGTCTGAGCTGGTAAAAGCAAAGTGTTTAGTACAGATTTTAGGGTACCATTGAAGGATCTGATGATGAATAAGTACCCTATCCAGTTTTTCATAAATGTTATCTATTTCTGTTATGTTCTTCCGCCAAGTATAGATGTTTCCTTGAATAGGGGTCTCTAGTAGTTCACATTCATTCTTAAAATGTCGTAATCTTGAAATTTTGTCAAAGGTGGTATTAAACCATCTAATTTTTCAGAAGGGTCTTGTAATTCGTTCAGATCTCCCATAATAATGCATGGAAGAGAACAATTTTTAATAAAGGAAATGAGTACGTCCCAAAAAACATTCTTAGCAGATTCATTTGGTAGAGCATAAGTTAGGATTAGCATAAGTCTTTTGTTTGTGAGCATGTTTGTATACTTAATATTAATAAATCTTGTTTCAATTTGGTCAATTTCGAGGATTTCATTTGTAAGTTGGTAGGTCTTTCATATTACGCAAATGCCACCCGAGAATCTCGTAGCCGGTACACAGTAGAATTTATCAAATCCCGCTTTTTTCACATTTTTTCACTTGGTTCTTGTTCTTGTTTCAAAGAGTGCAATTAATTGAATTCGTTCAATTTTGCAGAAGGATTCAACATTCATCCAAAAAGTTTTCTTTCCGATTCCACGACAATTCTAGGTTGTAATCTTCATAAAAAAATCAATTTTAATTTTGCCCCATATCATAAGACATCTAGGGGACTTATTATGATTTGTAATTAGTATTATGTTTTTAATGGTCTTAATAAATAAAGAAGGTATACTTCCTTTATTTTTTATTAAACCATCAAGTTTGTGTCTTAGTTCAGCAAATAGTTTATAGTTTCCTTCATTTTCAAGTATAATTTTATAGCAGTTATTCTTCCATCTTAGGATCCGTTTGGATAGATAAAATAATGCATTAAATTGCATTATCTTGCATTAAATTGACAACTTAATGCAAGATAATGCAATTTAATGCATTATCTCCGGGAATCCAAACGGACCCTTAGTGGGTATTTTCTATGAATATATAAGGGTTCAATTAGTGTAGCCGTTGTCAGCAAACAAAGATTGCACCAACTTTGCTTCAATTTCATTTTTTTCAGCAAGAATTAAACTGTTTGGGTTCAAATCACAGTTGGTATTATTCTCAAAAACGTGATTCTTGTCATCAAGAAAATAGAAGAGAGATATGGTATGGAGATTTGTAACATTCGAACTAATATTTAAGCTTTTTTTCATGTGTGCAATATTACAGAAGCAGGAGTTCAGAGTGTCCCACCATACTTAATTCAAGGATTTAACAAAGATTCTTAGATTTAACACAAGAAGTGAATTCCACTTATGAGTACTATGATTGTTAACAGAAGTTCTAGTACATACAAATGATATACAAATTTCATGTCTGCAACAAAGCAAAGATACACAATTTATGCAGCTAGCATAAGTATTATGACTGGTCCAGAAGTTGGTCTTCTTGTTCCTATAAAAGAGTTGTGCATGGGTTTCAAATGTTGCATAGATCAAAATCTCTATAAGATTGTTCAGTAGCCGATTATTCAGTTGGTTAGATTGTTCAGAGGCCATCTGCTTTCTAAGCTTCCAAACAGGGAGCCAAGCCTGATGAGAATCTTGTTCAAGGTTAAGATGTTCCTTTAGGATTGAAAGATTCAGGATGTAACGAGACTTGCTAGTAGTCTTTTGTTCAGCAAAAACATGTCTGGGTTGGGTGCACCAGTAAAAACAGCAACACCGGCAAATAGTCATGAAACATTTGTCACAACATAACAAGCAGAGGAAAAAGGTAAGACAAGCACACCCAAGGGATGGCTTAACGTCATTCAACCATTTATATTCACATGTCAACGAGTAGAAGGTGAGATCACCAGCATAAACAATATGGCAGTGAACCCATTTTCCTGTTTTCTCATTACAGTTCATGCTCAAACAAACATTTATATTTACCATCACAAAAGGCCAGAGATAGTACATGACTTGTTCTGAGTTCTTAATTATTGAAATCCAAGTTTTTAAAAGAAGGAGACTATGAGTCTCGTGGTTGGTCCTCACAGAGGGGTTGTTCAAAGGATGAGGGGTTGCCTCCTTCACAGTTTTCATCCTTTTATCCATTAGAATGGATGAAGGAAGGGTCAGAAACAACACAAACACACACAAGAACAACCATAGGAAGCACCATAGTAGAGAAGTAGCGAAAGAAATATGAAACTTCACAGGTTGAGGTTTCAATTTAAAGCAACAAGAATTGCAACAAATAGAAAAGCGGTGCACAGAGTAAGACACCAAACAGAGAAAATAAAGAGGAGAGGAAAGAAGGCACCTTAGTCCAGGGAGGCCTGAAGGACGACAAGCCTTACCACCCATAACAGTGGCGAAGCCTAGAGACCCGAAGGGACAGATGATCCACACCTTCACACGGCGCATGACTAGGTCAAACTTAGAACAACCATCACGAGCAACAGAGTTCTGAGGCAAGCACTCTTCACTCTGTCTCCACCCTGCGAAGATCAAGACCTCCGTGAAATCAGGGGCCATGGAGCAAACGAAACTTCGCGGAAGGTGAGTCGTGGGCGTGGCAGTGAAGCTTTGCAACAACACCATCCTGGTCAGGTGGTCGTCGTCGTCGATGAACGGAGGAGGGAGGTCGCCTTTCTTCTGGTTTCTCTCCCAAAAGTGTGCAAACCCCTGAAGGTGAGAGTGGTTGGCCGTGATATTGTTGGGTTGCAGGCTGTAATCGACATGGTTAGGCTTGATTTCCCATTAGGAAAGGAGGTGGAGGAACAAGATCCAGAGGAGCGGCGGCCGCTCGTGTTCTAGGGTTAGGTATTGTGGGTTGAGGGTTTTCGGTAAAGCGTTTGCATTTCAAAGTTTTATTTTCTAAGCTAGTTTCATCACATTACTAAAAAAACAAGAAAAAGGAACAACAGAAAACACGGAAGAAAATCAAGTTTTTTTTCCAGGAAATTGCAAAATATATCCAAACTTTGATATAGAAAATTGAAAAAATAAAGTTTTTTTCATACATTGTTTGGTGGATACTCTAACTTGCTAACAAGATCAATCGGCAAGAATCGCGTGACCAAGATCAATCAATCCAAACTTTAGTGAGTTTTGGCACAATTCATTAAATTTAGGCTATAGAGTGCAATTACACATAAAGGTGGAGACATATATTATAAGATTCCTTTTTCTAACGAAAATACTAAATTTTAACTTAAGAAAAAGAAAAGATGAAACGGAGTGTTGTTTGGGTTTGGCTTTTACCTCATAAAAGGTAGATAGACAGACTGCTACGTTGAATACGCTGGCCCCCCTGTAAAACAAAAGACGAATGAGAATCTCAATCTAGGACCCCTCATCTATATAAATTTGCAAACCAATACCAAAGTATAGTATATTTACAAATCAAGACCATGATGTTGACATAAATATGGAGAATTTAATTTGAGAGTTTCCGGGGCTTTAGAGTTTTGTTTTTTTATGAATTAATTTTTCTAACAATTGAATTAGTTACTTTTTAAGAAGAATTATTTAAGGGATGCGGATCCGATGAGAAAGGGAGCTAAGGTGAGAAATAAGATTGTATATGGGTCATTTGATCCAATGAAACTAAAGGCCTAGATTAAAAAACCACTAGACGCAATAAGTCAGTACGACCGAATTTTATTTGAAAAAAACGCGTATTTTTTGGGGGATACGAGCGGATGCATGCGCATGCGCTTTCTTTTTAATTCGCTAGCACATACAACACAAAAATCATGCACATAGAGACTTATTTTCATACACATACATACAAAATATGTGTATTTTTTAACTCGTTCACATAAAGTCAAATGAAACACAAACTTGTGCACATTTCAAGAAGTGCATAAGTTTTGCATGTATGTGCATGAGTTTCCACTAAACAAAGACAAGCAAATATACTCATGCGCATACAAGCACAAACTCGTGCACTTCTGGAAAAATGCATCAGTTTTGCTATATGTGCATGAGTTTCTACTTGCACTGAGTCACACGTACAGTAAAAAATTATGTACATACATGCACAAACTTGTACGCATTCCAAGAAGTGCATAAATTGTTGCATGTATATACATGAGTTTCCACTTAAACAAAGTCACACATAGAATCAAAACTTATGCACATACAGGCACAAACCTGTGCACATACGGGAAGTGCATAAGTTTTTGTCTATATGTGCATGAATTTTTACTTACACAAAAACACGTATATTTTTATTTCTAGAAAATATGTAAGTGCATAAGTAGTAAGGCATATATGCACTTCAAAAATAATGCACATACAATTCAAAACTCATGTATATTTTAACCCAAAAAAACAATGTACGCAAGTAGAATTTAGATGCACATACAAGTCAAAATTCATGCACACACAATCCAAAATCTATGTACGTCCTATATCATGTACGCGCGCGCGTCCTTTTAAAGTGTTTTCAAAAATACACATTTTTTTTTCAAATAAATGACTGTGTCATTTTTTATTCTCATTTCTCACTCTAATAATCTTTCTTATTTGAACATTTCTCTTATTGGAGTATGTTAAAATTAGTACAAAGCAAAGTCTTACGACTCTTAATTACCTATACCTAATTTCATAATATGACGAGTTTTCCTATCTAACAAACAATATACTGAAGTGTAGAGGTTAATCAAACTACTATAATTATACGTTTACTCAGAATGCGAAAGAAAAAGACAAGTAAGAGTCTGAATCGTGTGTTAACAAATCACATCCAACAACCACCTATTTCATCAATAACACATCCCTATGAATTACGGACATACGGTGTTAATTTTCTATTTTCTTACCCCGGTACGCAATTATTTACTCGACATATCCTCAATTAATACATTTTTATATAAAAAAAAATTGATCAAACAAGAGGGTCAATTATGTGAATTGTAGGGTTCAAATGAATTTGGATTATAGGTCAACTTGATCAATGTGTTTCTTCAATTTTCCAAAAGATTGAGTTTTCACATTCTCATTGTTTTCACTTCTTTCATGCATGTGGACATCAGGACCTGTATCCCTATAAGCAAACTTCCAAGTTTTGTGGATTTAGGAATTGGGTAGGTTTTGATCGAGTCATCTAGTATATCAAGAATCAAATATCAGCGAGTTGAATCGAATTAGTTTTTCATGTTTTCCATTACTTTGATAAAATTACAAGATTCATGCGTTTTGGGGTTAATTGTTTTTCTTCATTGGGTCCATGTTAGTTGAACTTGGTAAGTTTTTCACTAGCTCTTTCTCCTTTTATTCACATTACTAATTGGAACATTTTTATGTTCCTCTAGATTTCAGTGTGTGATCTTCAGGGACTTTGCCATTTTTCATGTCATCTTTATTTGCTTCAACTGCTTGGATCGAAGTGGTCCTAGGTTTGGTGTGTTTGGGTGTGTCAGCTTGAGGGTCAAGGTACGTTAGTTTGTTGTGGCTAGTTAGGTTGAATTGGGATTGTAGTGTGTCTTCCTCTTCAACTCAGAACATCTACATGGGTTTGGTTTGCATTTCTATTTGGACCATCACTAATTAAAACAGTAAAAAAACCTTATAAGGCCATGCGTATCGGCTGGAAAAAGAATGTAAAATAATGAATTGGGTCGAAGATCGGAGATATATGATTCTACCGATGAAATTCTCATTTAACGAAAGTCCGGATTTCTCATATTTTTAGTGAAATTAATACAGTAGATGACCATATTGTGAAACTCTGTCACTCTTTTTCATTGAAAATATCATTAGAGATTCAGAACTCATGGTTTTCATCGCAAGGATGTCATAGACTCGTTTTTAAGCAGATCTTGATATCAGTCTTATTCTTACCTTATCAAGAAAAATGAGATCTTCATAAAGCAACACATGATTCTAGCGTTTTTCGCACCTAAAGAGAAACAAAATGCAGCTCATCGTCACTTTTTGAAGAGAAACACTTTGTTGGAACAATGTTGAAGGTAAGACGCACCATGTGTCGTGTTGTGGGTGCGCGAGCGCGGCCACACCAATGCGCCACACATGTTAATGTCCACGATTTATTCCTGGTCATTAACTCGGGATTTGTTTCTGAATACAATTTATAATGACTTATGACAAATAATATAGTTTTAAAAAAACATGGTTATTTAACATTGAAATTTGTGTATAAATATTATACTTATAAATTAATATGAGGGTTTTTTTTTGGAAAATGTGTTAGTGAGAAAAAGTACTTATCTCATCTAAATATTTATTGAACCAAAGACATTTATTTGATATAGTTCCATCAGTATAAATAATATCTTTGTAAATTGCCAAACAAACCCCTAATATTGGATATATTTAACCCACTTTATTATAAAATCTGTTTTATAATGTTATATATAATTAAAAATATTGACTGAACTATTTTAAGTTAACGGATGTAATTTATAAAATATTATTATGACTCATAATATATAACTTAAGGATAAGTGTCATGTGAGAAAGATTAATATGGTACAAAATAAGAATGAATATAGATCATTGGATTAGAAATAAATTAAAGGTCATGATTGAACTTTCATTAAAAGTCATGTGTCATGCACATGTCTTTAATTCAAAGGGTTGACTATTGGATCACCACCACCGACCACCGTCGCCGATCACCGGGCCACCACCGTCGGACCACCGCCGCCGGTCGTCGGACCACAGCCGGCCACCAGACCAGAGGCGGATCCAGGGGGTCCGATGACCCCCCTTTCCCTGGATCAAGTCATATATTAAAAAAAAAAAATTAAAACTATATATATATTAATGTCTTTTACATGTTAACAAAAAGAGTTATTAGCCCAATTGGTTGTGGAACATGAGTTTAACCCAAAGGTTTGGGGTTCAAGTCCCCATCTCCCATCTTTTGTATTGTTTTCTTTTTAGATAAATAACAATTTGTGTCCTTTATTTTCTCTTTTATACAAATATTTGTATTTCCTATTTTTGTCCATCATGATTATGAAATAAGTTAAAAATTTTGTAAGCTAATTGAATTAATCTTATTTAAAATTCTCACAATATATTTGATACTAACATATTTTAGGTAGTTCTCCTTACTATTTGTCCAAAAATATTTTCAAAATTGTAAATTAGTTAAAAATGTTTTTCAAAACATAATAATCCACCTAGTATATAAGATTTGTATAATTTTTTTTACAAATAGTAATGTGATTAATACTAAACAATATTATATAATTTTTCATAGACGATTTTGTGACCCCCCTTCGAAGAAATCCTGGATCCGCCACTGCACCAGACCACCCTTGGGTGCATGTGAACTTTATTAGAAGTGCAAGCCTTTGAGTGTGCATGTCTTTTGACTTTCAAGTGCATGTGAAATCTAGTGCATGTTTTATGTGTTATTAGTGCATGCAAGTTTTATTGGGAGTGCATGAAAATTCAACTTAAAAGTGCATACGAATTAAAAAATGCATGTGAAATCAAGTGCATGTCTTTTGACTTTTGAGTGCATGTGAAATCAAGTGCATGCTTTATGCGTTGTGAGTGTGTGCAAGTTCAACTGAGAGTGCATGTAAATTCAACTGAGAGTGCATGTAAATTCAACTGAGAGTGCATGCGAGTTATACATGCACAATAATTCGCATGCACATTTAAGTCAACAATTTGTATTCCAATCCAAAAAAATACATGCACAAAATGTTGAATTTGCATGCACAGAAGTGTTGCATTCGTTTGCACTTTTCAAGTCATCGGCTTGCATTTTTAGGACTCTGGCTTGCACTTTGTCAGTAATATTCAAAAAATAAATGCATGCATAAAAGGTCTCCGTGTTGCACTTTTTTTGAGCTTTTAATCTGATCTAACGGCTAGAAACTATTCTTATTTTGTATTAGAAGGATATTTCTCACCAGAATCTCACCCATAACTTAATATTATTATTCTATCAATTGTAAATAGAAATTTATAAAGAGTATATTTATATTTTTTTTTATGAATAGAAGGTTAAAGATACTAAAAATATGTATCTTTTTTAATAATACTTGTCATCTCACGAAAACCTCACCACAAGACTGAAATTTTTCCTTGAATCAAATTTGTAGGTTTCGTAATTAATTGTAAAAACCCACCGCTGCATGCTAATTATTTTCACTTTGTTGAAAAAAGCACTTTATTTTCTTCTCTCTGCCACCACCCTATAATATATAGGAAAACTCTCTAGTGTTGGTGACTGGTGAGTACTAGTGCTAGTAGACTAGTAGTGCTTCCGCCTTCTCAATTTGATGGCCACCGTATAAAGAAGAAAGAGAGTCTCCTCCACCTCCACCTCCACCTCCCCCCAAGAGAATAACGGCCCCCCACCCCATCCCTCAGATCCCTCGCTTTCTCCCCTTTCCAAGTAATCCCTTTCCCCAATTCCCCAAATCCACTCCTTCTCCCACTTTTTCCAATTCCTCATCCACAAATTCATCTTCCTCACATCCAAATTGAATCGGATTGAGATCGATTCAGAGGTTCAACGCTCTCACTCCTCGCGAATCGATGGCCACACTTCAGAAATTCAAGTTCCTCGCGACGCAGTGCGCCGTGATCGGGAGCCCCACGCGCAGCCCCACCACCAGCCCCGTCGTCCACCTCCGCCGCCGTAAAACCCTACGCATGCTCCTCGGCCGCACCGGCAACAGCAATCACCACCGCCGATTCCACCGCCGCGACGACTCCGACTCTCCCGATCCGCCGCGCGCAGAGGAGATGTCGGCGGCGGAGATCGATAACGACGTGGAGGAGGAGGTGGAGCACCGCCGCAGACAGCACCACCACCAGATCTGCGTCCGTCATAAATTGAAGGATCTGTTCGTCTCCTCGCCGCCTCCGCTCGCCGACGAATCCAGGAAGATGGATGTCGGGGAGGCTAAGGGGCTGGTACCGGAGTCCGGACGCGTCGGCGGCGGATCAGTGGTGAGGTTCGGTTCCGGCGCGATGAGGCCGTTATCGGCGACGTTGAGGCAGCGGCTGTTGAGACGAGCGTGGCGGCCTGTGCTTGTCGCAATCCCGGAGCAGTCTCCGTAAATGTACGGATTTTGAGATTCCATTGCCTCGATGATTAAATAAATAAAAACAAATGAAATGAAATGGAAAATTTTGAATTTAAATTATTTTTTGTTGTTTCTCTTTGTATTATTGCTAAAAGGATCTGAATTTTGTCCCTCTTCCCCTCTGCTAAATCATGTGACTTGTTTTTTTCTGCCTCGAAGAAAATTAAAATTTCTAAAGTTCTAATCGAATTTAGTGTAGATATTTTTAGGGAATTATTAGAATTTAAAACGGCCGCTTTGCTGCTTGTTTTCTGTATGCGTATAAATTAATCATGTATAAGAACATAATGTTAAAAAGTGAAAATATGAAAGTTTTAGAAAAAAAATTGTTCCATTTTTATAAAAACGGGTTAATTGATTTTATAAATAAATAAATACAAAAGTTTGAGGAAGGATGATTATTGCAAATTGGCAATGCAAAAAAAGTATGATGCCGACGTGGAACAAGGATAAATGATGCTTGCTACTTCCACTTCCTAGCATAGGGCTTAAATATTCCAATGCATGATAGCAAATGTGACTACCAGCATAATGTGAAAAAAGTATATTATCATACGCATTACTTGTGGAGTTTGGTAATTGCTTCCCTACAAATAATGTAACAAGCTAATATTTTATCTTCAATAAAATATTGGGATCGTGTTACTTTTGACAAGTTTGTGATGTGAAGAATCAATACACCAAGAAAACGAAAAAAGTTGTCAAGAATCAAGATGAGATATGGCTGTATGATGAGAATGAGGAACTTAAGAAAGGGAAAAGAGAAAGAGAATATCAATAATGTTAATTAACTTTTAATATTATTGATATGAGTTGGTGGTTCAATATGACACTTTGACTTCTCGTATCTTCACCGTCATTTTGATTTCCAATTCCTTCAATCCAGTCATTATTTCTTACATAAAAATCAGAACTAGAAAATCAAGCTAGTAACCAAAAATGGCATTCGTAATTATGATAACCAAGTACGTAATAAACACGCCAGTATTAAATAATTGCTCAGTCAAAAAAACCGGTTATTAGGTGTATTGAATTATATCATATCTTGTTATGGATTGAATTACATCAGATTTTAGCTTATTTTGAATTCAGTTTATAAGCTCAATATTCATAAAAAAAATCCTCAGGCAAGGCTAGATTATGTTGTCGTTTCAATACACAATTTAAGTAGATGTATTAATAAACCATTTCTCACCAAACGTCCGATCCAATTTGTTGTCTTTCAGATTCGACCAAAAGAGTAACTATACAAAAAGAAAAAGGCGATATTGTTCAATTGGACCAGTGGTTCCAGCCAGGCCTAAACTTGCTTTTGGAAAGTTGTTTGTTTTAGTTTATATTCTTAACAAAAAGTTAACATAAAAATGGGTTCAAATTCAGTGGATTTTCATTTTTCACTGCCTGTTTCCCCCAATTTTGGAAGATCTTGACCATTTGAGAAAGGAATAGATCCCTATGATACTTGACCATTTGATCTGATGCAATCTTCACTTCTAACATAGCTTCTTATACTAATAACTCATGGATTTGCTACGACCATTATCTCCTAATAAGAAAGATTAGCTGAATTTATTGTTACCATATGCTCAACCAATTTCCAGACAAAGCTAAGATATATACATTGAAATAAGATTGTGTTACAGTATAATCTTAACTTCATATACCTTAATCGTGAGCGCCAGAAACAAGCAAACTCAGGTCCTGAACTTGTGTTGCTTCACTACCTAAGGTTGCATTTGCATAGTATTTCATGTTAGTCTTATATTTGCATGCTTATATCATGATATACTATTACTCTGGCAACAAAGTATACCATACTATTTAGTAGAGATCAGCATAATTCGGTCCACACCGGACAGGACCGGTTCATTCTAGACCGAACCTGACCGAATGAAAACTGATCCAGTCTTCGGTCCGAGAAGACTGAGATTTCAATTCCGGTCCGTACCAATTTTTTAAATTATATGTATATTATAAATATATTTTAATGTAATTATATATTTCTATATTAACATAGTACTATATATAATAAATAATTTGTAAAATATAAAAAAATTTAAGTTTTTGTTTTACAATTTTTCTTTTAAAACATAAAACTCGGTCCAAAACCGGTCCAAGGTGGACCGGACCGAGACTACCGGTCCGGTCTTCGTTCCGTCACACTTTTCCCGAATTCGGTTTTCCGTCTAGGTCAGTCCGGTTTTCGACCGAAGCTCATTAGTATTTAGAAATCCAGTACCTATATTTCTTGGTGAGTAGCCAAGGAAACAACATACTTATCAGTAATCACCACAAGTAATGCAAGGCAATCCATGCTTGTGTGATATTTCAGATTCTTTTCTATCATCGTCCTCGTCTTCTCTCTAGATCCTCCTGTAAGAAGCATCCTTTATAGGTAAAGTAATATAAATTTGGTACACCAGAAATGCAACTGAAATCATACATTACAAAAGATTACCAGTCTGAGCTTCAAATCTAAGATTTCCTTCTCTCTCTGATACGCGAAAAAATTGAGAGACTGATGCAGAAAAAGAAGAAGAAAAAAACAAATCAAAATTTAGCTCCCAAGGAATTTCAAAATGCACGGTAGATTGAAACTGTAAAATATCTACTTACTCCAAGCCTCTGCATGTCAAGAGATCTCTGTAATGCTTTCCTCTTGTCAAGAAGATTGTTGCCAAGTCGAACAGGCCGCCTATAGTTTTTACCCCTGTAGATTATTATGGAATAACCTTCCTTCTGCTTATCAACCGACACTAGTACCCCGCCACTTTCTCGTTCAAGCATTCTAGCCGTGAAAATAACCTGAGCGTAAATTCTTTGCTTATTGATTACCTTGACAACTTCTCTGTGCTTCCAATGTTGATGCATTCCTTCTATAACACCATCAAACACGCCCCGTCTTCCTGTGAACATATACATTTGAAAGAACAGAATCATTCTTAGGTTATTCTATAACAGGCTTCTGTATTTTGTTTATAATATACTCACCTAGAACTAGAACGCCGCTCATCCTTAAACCAATTTTCTTAAAACATTCTCTTTCCTCATCTGTCATCAATTCCTGGTCAGGCTCCTCTTCGGACGGGTTCCATGCGGAGTTCAGTTTTGATAGCTCCTTCGTTGTCCGTCCAATTTTCCTCCTAAGCTGCAAATTAAATGTCAAGCGCTTTTCATAAACTCCGCCTGTGAATAGAGAATCAGATACAATCATGATAGGATGTAGAAAAAAGAAGAATTACAGTGGCAAGCTTGAACTCCTTCCTTCTAAGCAACTTCTGTAATCTATCCTTCTCAGCTAGAATCTGAACATCAGCTTCACTATCTGTCACTTCTGATTGCCCACACATTTCTTGGATGACGTGGAATTCTGACAGAGTTCCAGCTGTACTGCTGACTGAGGGTTCTTCACTTGAGCTAAGGGCGTTAGTTGTTGCTTTATGCCGCGTATCTTCCTCAAAAAGCTGCCATTGTCTGAGCTCCATTTCTCTCTCCACCACCAAGTTTGCAACATCACCAGCAAGGAAGTCCTTGCCTCTGTACAGGATTATAAAGAACTTGTTGCGCAGCAAAAGAACCCCTCCTGTGAGACGCTGAAACAAACATGACACTACATAAGGCTATATGATAACAAATTTATGGCATGATGCCAATTCAACAAAAAATAATATCAGTTCCTCTTGAATATATCCATGAAACTTGCTTAGCAAATTAATCACTCTCATTCATTCTCTATACATAGAAAATTATATGCATTGAAATCCAGGGCAACCATAGGTCCATAAACAACCACAATATTCTACAGTCAAAAGCTGAACTGGTTTGACTGTTGAGAAACAAAGTTATTCAATTCTTTTGGCTTTTGTCATGAAAAACTTGCCTTCAGCTCAGATGCCATGAGCTCATTGTTAGTATTTTGAACTCCCCACTTAATAGCAATCTTTGCAATGATACATCTCTCCCACAATTTTAAAATAGAAGCAGCAAGACCCTGAAGTCCACTGTTCCTCCCTTCAGATCAAAATAGAGAGTACTTATAAGTTTTCAGTTAAGCATATTGGCATCAATAAGCATGTCACCTTGGGAAGAGCATGCAAACATTAGCAATAAAACAATGGTCACACGTTGACACAAGTGGAAAACTATGTTACCCAACTCTCATTTCCATATAAAAGCACTAGTGCAGGCCCTAGACACCAGGACACTGATGTACTTTGAGTTGGACCTATAATTTTCAAACAAAAGGGAAAAAAAATCATATTCGAAGTTTAAGAACCATGTTGACTCCAATCTAAGGACCCAAAAGCCTTAAGAAAGCTAAAACGGAGACCCCAACACTTTCTATTCTCCTACTTGTTGTTTCAAAGCTACTAATACAATCACACATACCCTACTTCTTATAGTTCCAGAATTGACAGATGCTGCCTCTATCCCAGAATAGACAAATGCTGCCTCCATCCCACTGGAATACCCTACTTCTTATACATTTAGAGCTACAAATCCAATATCTTAAATGACACATTATTGACAACTCAAGAAGGCCATGTATATTTGTGCAGGATTTAAGAAAGTAAAAGACACATTATTGACAACTCAAGAAGGCCATGTATAACTAGTACTAAACTCCAATGTAAGGCCAAAATCCAATATCTTAAAATCTAAAAGAGGGATGACTAGACAACGTCATGTTCAAACCACTGACATCTACCATAGTTTAAACCTGCTACGTGTTATTAGTCCATGGACCACTACCAAAAAGCATATGCATAGCCTAACCATTTTCATCTAATACAATGATACATATAGGCACATATCCAAGATGACAGAAATAAATTAAAAAAGGAAGACAACGATAACATAATTCAGAGATATGAGGCTTACCAAGAACAAAATGTGTTGGTAAATAGAAAGCAAACTTCCTCAGGTAAGTCAGCTCATCATCTGTCAATTTGGGCCGCGTCTTAGGTGGAGGAAGCCTAAATGGAGTCTTGAACCCTCGAACGACCTCTGGAAGCAAATCAGCATCTACTGGCAGAGGCTTTGGATACCACCAGTCAACAAAGCGAGGCCCCAACCCCTCCAACAATCTGTCACCTTCCCTCTCGTAGAGAGACCTGTCAATGGGAACTTGATCGGCTTCTCCTCCCATAAAAATTCCATATCCACCCATCTGTTCATCTACCCCTTCTTGAGAAGAGGCATCACTTTGCTCCAACTCTAGATGTTTGATTGCCATGTTTAAAGACTTTTGCCTACCAGCATTCTTGTGAATTCGTCTCCTTTCGTAATCACATCCTCTATAAGCAACAAGCTTGTCTTTCTTACTCCAAACAACCAAACCGCCAGTCTTAAACTGCATGAACAACATGAACCTAGTATAAACTTCCAAAACTCAAACTATGTAAACAAAATTTGGCAGCAAAAGTTGCCAATTAGGACTCCTAAATTTACACTCAAAGAAGCATCATAGCAAGATCAAGAACATACAGACACAATTCAAATATTCTGAGTAATTATACCTCAACAATTTCCCTTGCTCTGTCCATATTCCGACAAAGGGGCAAACCGATTCTGAGCATGACAAGCTCATTGTTGGCCCAGACTGAATGCACCTCTTTCAGAACAGCTTCAGTGACCCCAGCCTTATTAACTTTGACCCAATTTCTCATCTTCCGAGCTTCTCCTCTCAATCTCCAAAGCAACTCCCTATCCAGGCTCAATTCGGCGGCAGTTTGGACATTTTCTGTCTTCGTCCGGCGAAACACCGTCTCTCTCTCTTCACTCACCCAAGGCAACCTCCTCCGCGCCCTCTCCAAACTCGTATCCCCATTGCCCACCAACTGTTTGACGAAAAGCCCGCTTCCAATTTCACCGGAACTCGGGTGATCCTGCTCGGAATCACTGTCCCTGTACAATTTCTCGATGTTATAAGAGATTTCCTTGGCTGCCTTCTTCCCCATCCGACCCGGGACCTTTTGGGTCAGAAAACGATCAGGGTCTCGAGAAGAGCCATGCTTCTTCTTCTTCTTAGGGTTTGTGGTGGGATTGGAGAGGTGTAGGACTTCCCCTGGTGGGAGAAGAAGAGGACCCGTCATCCATGGAGCAGTGGGCATCTTAATTTTGGTCTCTTCTCCGTCATTTTTGCTGTTGTGGGAAGTGGGAGTGGGGGTGAGAGATCGGCATTGGAGGAAGTGTGAAGTGCCATTGGCGCTGCAAGGGAGAGAATTGGGGATTTGAAGAGAGAGGGGTGGGGTTAGGGAGGAGAAAGGGGAGTTGGCATTGGAAGGCAAGTGCGGAGCGGAGAGGGAGAGTGTTGCTAGCATTCCTGACTCTGAACTTGCAGACTTGCAATTTTAGACAGAGTTGAGGAAGACGATGGCAACTCTCTTTGGCGGATTGGCCAGACAGAACAGATAGTGTTGTACTCGTTTTTTGGACAAATCTTATATACATATTCATTTTCAAAAATTATATTACAATATTTTTAACTAAAAATTTATTTTCTTATATTAGAAATTAAAATAATGTTGTTTTAGTTTCTTTCTTCAAACATGTAAAAAAGACAAATATTTATAAATAAGTAGTATGATTTAAAAAGAAAGCAAATTCGAACGGAGCTAATATATATAGAGGTTTAAGTTCTAGTAAAACAGTCATTTAGAGTAAAACGAAAGTACAAATAGGAGCCTTTAGATTAGAATACACCTGATCCACTCAAATTAATAGTCCATATTGAATGTAAGAGGGTGCACATTAAGGAGAATAGTCCATATTGAATGTAAGAGGGTGCACATTAAGGAGAATAAAATACACCTGATCCACTCAAATTAACATAATTATAGGGATTTGATTTACCAAATCTGGACTTTCCAAAATCACATTTACAGATCCGACGCCAGATTCAAAGATCGGCTCTCCAGATCTCCCAAACCTCTATCATCTTCCTTTCGCGTCCCACTTCTCGGCCTCTCCAGATCTCCTCCCAAAGGGAAAAGACCACCGCCACCGGGGAGTCGGCGACCACGGACCAACCAGCCGACTCCAACCTCCACGGACACGACACGGACCAACCAACCGGGTGTTGCTGCAGTGCTGCGCAAAGCCGCGACGACTCCACGTCTCCACGGCGGTCCGGACGGTGCTGCCTGGCGCGGCGCCTGCTTGCTTCTGCGCGACTGAGTGCGGCGAGCCAGCTACTCTACCGACCACACCAGCTGGTGACTCCACCGAGCCGGCGAGTGGCTCAATCGTAGTCAATACTGTCAATTTCCATTTTCTAGGTTTGTTTCTCTAAGTCTCTAACTAGATTTCTCTGATGAAATTATACAGGAAGTCATGAAGACAGTCAACTGGGTGGTTTTGTTTGAGAATTGAGATCCAAGTCTGATATATCATATATATGGTTATCCTTCCGTTTGAATTTGGCCCGAATTTGTTTATATTTGTATTTGAATTTTGAAGCACCTCTAAGTATGTTTTTTGTTCATCGATTCAACAACAAATCACAATTAGCAAAAAAGAGATCTGAATGCTGAAGTCAATTTGTTTTTATTAGTTGTTTTTTAGGAATTTGTTTACTATTTAGGCAAATCTGAATTGGAATTCCTCTCAATCCAATATACTACTTGAATCTAACCGGTAAATCAAGGCAGCGATCAAGGCGTCGTGATGGAGTCGGTTCAGAGCGGTGGTGTTGCGGCGTCGAATGCAGATGGAAACAATGGAACTATAAATCCACGGTCGAAAAGCGAGGTTGCTACTTCCACGCCGGCGGCAGATGATCCGAGCTCCTCTCCACCGGCGTAACCAAGCGATCCTTCAACCCTGTTGGCGTACATACACCTTCATCCTCATATCCGCTTACCGCAGCGGCGCCGCCTCATTCACCGTTGTCGACTTGGCCTCCAAGCCCCTCCACGTCTACGGCCGTTTCCGCTCATATCTGCATTGTTATTCATGTTAACAGTATTGTTATTCACAATGTTACAATTTATTTGTTTTGATATTGTATATATGATATTCAGTTTCTGTGTGGTGTTATTCATTATAATAATGTTGATATTCACGTGGATTCAGATTCTACTTGTTGATGGTGTTGTATGAGTTATTTATCATTGATATTCATGTTAACAGTATTGTTATTCACAGTGTTACAATTTATGTGTTTTGATATTTATGATTTAGATATTGTATGTATGATATTCAGTTTCTCTGTGGTGTTATTCATTATAGTAATGTTGATATTCACGTGGATTCAGATTCTGCTTGTTGATGGTGTTGTATGAGTTATTTATCGTTGATATTCCCATTTTTATATGTGATATTCAAATTATTTATTGTGATATTCATACACATTCTTTTGATATTCATGTTGGATTTAAGTGTCATGCGTTGAGTAGTTGATATTCAAATTGTATGATGTGATATTCACTATAATGTTGTTCATATTCATGTTGGATATAGGTTTCATGCGTTGAGTAGTCGATATTCAAAATTGGATTTGTGATATTCACCAGATACAAACAAAAAGTTTCGAAGATCATGAATCGTTTCCAAAAGGTTAAAATTAACACACGAATATCAATACAGTTTGTATGAATATCGCCTAATTCATATAACCGATAATCATCATATGCAGATTAAAATCTGAATATCGACACTATTTTCATGAATATCGAATATTGCTTATATGAATATCGATTTCAAAATTACGTGAATATCAAAACATTTTGAATGAATATGGATTACTGGCTGTATGAATATCGATAAAATTATTATAATGAATAACACCATTTAAATATCGATTGAAGACGATTAGGAAAGAGAATAATCTTCTCTTTCTCTCTCCTGTAACAACCCATTTAATTTTTTTTTGTTAATTAAAATTTGATTAATTGTCATATTAGGTTAGATTTGGTAGTTATACCCCTACCATATCTATTATATAACATATTCATCCAAACATCCATCACCATCAATCCAACGCTCCAGATTAGTACTTCCGTTTTACCATAACTCTCGTTTTACCGGAGCGTTCCTCTATAGATAGATATTGAAATATATTAAGGGAAATCCTATATGCACACGTTTTTTCGTCTAAATACAC
The DNA here is from genome assembly GCA_027886185.1 of Rheum nobile. Taxonomy (NCBI): domain Eukaryota; kingdom Viridiplantae; phylum Streptophyta; class Magnoliopsida; order Caryophyllales; family Polygonaceae; genus Rheum; species Rheum nobile. The sequence goes on along the minus strand of WOAB01000531.1, from coordinate 2,085,958 downwards.
ACGAAATTATGCGCTTATTGTAAGCGTACAGGTTCTGTGCGCTTACAATAAGCGCATAATCGGCAATAAAATAAAAAAGGAACATCAGATCTATGCGCTTACACTAAGCGCACATATGTGATGGGCAAAAAAAAGGTTGTTTTTTTTTTGCGTTAAGCGCACAGAAGATTTTTTTTTTTTTTGCGTTAACACTAGTAGTACAACTATATGATATAATCAAATTGGATATAACTATAAGGATATAACCAATTAGGTTATATCTTATGGTTATATTTTATATTTATATCATATATTATATTTTATAGTTATATACTATTGTTATATCCTGTAGTTATATTCTATAGTTATATATTATGGTTATATCATATCGTTATATCCTATAGTTGTATACTATGGTTATATCCTATATTATATTCTATAGTTATATAATATGGTTATACCATATAGTATATATATACTATTATTATATCATATAGTTATATACTATGGTTATAACCATAGTATATAACTATAAATTATAATATATTATATAACCAAATTGGATATAACTATAAGGATATATATAACCAAATTGGATATAACTATAAGATATAATCATAGTATAACTATATGATATAACCATAGTATATAACTATAGGATGTAATATATGATATAACCATAGTATATAACGATGATATAACCAAATTAGATATAACCATATTATATAACTATAGGATATAAGTATAGGATATAATCATAGTATATAACTATAGGATATAATCTTAGTATATAACTATAGAATATAATCATAAGATATAACCAAATTGGATATAACTATAAGATATAATCATAGTATATAACTATATGATATAACCATAGTATATAACTATAGGATATAATATAGGATATAACCATGATTATATCTTATAGTTATATCATAGTGTATACTATGATTATATCTTATAGTTATATCCGCTTTGTTTATATTTTATAGTTATATACTATGGTTATATCATATATCTTATAGTAATATAACTATATGATATAACCAAATTTGATATAACTATAAGGATATGTATAACCAAATTGGATATAACTATAAGATATAATCATAGTATATAACTATATGATATAACCATAGTATAATTTTATAGTTATATACTATGGTTATAATTTTATAGTTATAATCGTTATATCCTATAGTTATATACTATGGTTATATCCTATATTATATTTTATATTTATATACTATGGTTATAACATATCGTTATATCCTATAATTATATACTATGGTTATATCATATATTATATTCTATAGTTATATACTATGGTTATATCCAATTTGGTTATATCATATCGTTATATCCTAAAGTTGTATACTATGGTTATATCATATATGGTTATATCTTATATGATATAACCATAGTATATAACTATATGATATAACCATAGTATATATATACTATATGATATAAGTATATTATATAATTATAGAATATAATATAGGATATAACCATAGTATACAACTATAGGATATAACGATATGATATAACCAAATTGGATATAATCATAGTATATAACTATAGAATATAACTATAGGATATAACTATAAAATATAATATATGATATAATGAGATTCTTCTATTTGTAGTGAAACAAGTAAATGGATAGATAGGAGTATTTTAGTCTAATTTAATAAAGGATGGATTATATAAGAACAATTATGTATAAAATTAAAAAAAAAATCTTCTGTGCGCTTAAGTTAAGCGCACAGCTTAACATAATTTTTGTTTTTTTTGCTTTTTGTCCATCACATACGTGCGCTTAGTATAAGCGTACATGCACAAAACCTGTACGCTTACATTAAGCGTACAGGTTTTGGGGCTATGTCCTCATGGTAATTTCTTATTTCCCCTTTTGCCCCTATGCGCTTAATATAAGCGCACAGAACTTGTACGCTTATATTAAGCGCACACATTCGTGTGCAAATAGATCACGAAACGTGTGTATATAGGGGGACCCTATATTAAAGCTTAGCTTAGATGATAAAAGATTTATTGGAAGTTGTGTCCGGTGCGTGGACGATGAATTCTTTGTGATGTGGACCATGTGGTGTATAATAGGGGTGTTCAAAAGAGGACCGAACCGGAAAACCGGACCGGTGAAAATACGGTCCGATCCAGGTAATTTCCTTAATCCGGTTTGGACCGGTAGATCGGATTTTTTATTTTTTTTTAATTTATATGTCTTTTGGGAGATTTATATGTATTTTGTTATAGATATTTTTTTTTAATTTAATAAGTTAGGAGTATATATGTTTTTTAGATATTTTTTTATAGATTTTAAATAAAAATTTAATTATTTTTAAAAAAAATAGAAAATCGGTCTAACCGGTCCTGGACCGGACCGGTCTCCGATCCAGATCCAGATTTTTGAAAAAATCTGGTCCGGACCGGATGAACACCCCTAGTGTATAAGGGTAATGTGGTGCACATTTTATGTATAATGTGGAACACAGATATATTAGTGAACAATTGTGTGCCATATTATTGCACAATTGGTCTCCTATATTGACCCATTGATTTCCAACGTTGACCATCATTGACTGACATTGACCGAATGTGACTAGTTAGTGCATCAAAATTACATATAATTGTGCACCGTTTTTTAATATGCATTATGTTATAACAAAATGTGTATCAGGTTGTAAATAAGTATGCATTAGTGTAAAAATGTGTATTATGTTACAAATAAATGTATACTATGATTGATGTGTATCATGTTACAAGAAAATGTATAGTAAAACGATGTGCACGATGTTGTAATAAATTGCGCACTAAGATGGAAGTGCATCATATTATAACAAAATATGCACCAGATTATACAAAAAAAATCATCGGAATAAGTTGTACACCTCTGTGTACACATTCCTAAGAAAACAACCATTCACACCCGATCAATCTCCGCATTATATTTGAATGTTCCGATCAATCACCAAATTTATCGAAATATTTAGAAAAATATAGTTATTAAACTTGTTTTTCGAGAAGCACTCTCCTAATATTATTTGAGGAGTTTAAAATTATTTTGAAACTAGATTGGAGGGATACTAATAGAAAAATGAGTATATTTAATACTTATTTTTATATATTAAATTTCTATTTTTTAATTGTTACGTTAGTTTTTATTATTTAAAGATCATATAAGTAAACTATGTTACTCATATGAGAAGGCTCGTATATAATATTAAATTTCTCTACGTTATGGTACCCAAATGGTCGAGATTAATTTATTATGACAATTTCTTGTTTTATTATGTTAAAGTGATTCAAGTCATTGAATCCACCCTTTCTTTAGTTCTAGCTAGTTAGGTTAAATAGGAAATAACAAGTACGACGAGGTTAACAAGTTAGACTCACATTTAAGCTAGGTAGACATGCATGACACGTTTTTATTATACAATGCATGACTAAAATGGTTAAGAACACATTTCTCAATAATGCCAAAGATCAACGTTCATTTAAAACACAATGTGCAAAGGTTAATTAGCATGATACGTGTTGCACCAAAGAATGATATTGTATACTTCAGTCTTCAAGTTCTCATTCGCAAAGATGCAGTAGAATAGTTTTCTAACAATTGTTAGGATTATTCTAATTTTCTTTCTGTAAAAAAAAAAGAACGGCGTTGCATATATAGATAAGCATTTAATATAAGAAATACTATTTATATTACACCTAGCTCCTTTAGTAGGTACAATATTAGAGTCATAGTAATATTGAATTTAAATAAAAGGTAAATACATATAAGATCATAGAAATGAACTTAAAAGGGATGCACATTCGTTAACCAATATCTAACAACGATCAAAACCCTAGTACAGTAGAAGCAATGTGCAAGAGGGGCTCCAATGCAGAAGGCATAAACTTCCTAGCAAACAAGAAACAAGTATGAGTCTCGTTACCATCATAACTGCAGTTGGACCCAAATCGAACCTGATCAATAAACTCTTTCGATATATCTTTACGTGCAAACTTGGCGGGATGAGAACCGCCTTTGGACCAATCAGTATATGTAACACTCCTGTTAGAGATCAAATTGGGAAACTTGATGTTCGCCAGAGTTGGCAAATAATGTTCGTCGCTGTAACAAGATGGACGACAATACTCTCTGAAGATGGCGTAGTATTTGATATCAGAGATTATGTGAGCGGCCAAGTCCCTATGGACCTCAAACCATTGGGGTCCTTTCCTCCAGTCGGTGACGTTTACGTCGGGCCACATTTTCTTGTTGTAACGTCCTCGAGCGTTGCTTCTATGGCTATCGAACGAGCCAAGAAAGCTTCGGCTGGAGTTGATTAGGTAGTTGTACACCGTAGTAAAGTTGAAGATCGGAATACACGCCTCAGAGATTAACACAAATCTTTGGTTTGAGATGTTGAGAAAGGCATTGGCTAAGAGTCGTCTCTCCGCATCGATCATTGATATTGATCCCCATGTTATTTCCTTCACGTACAGATTAACAAAACATTTTGTTAAATAATCTTAATTAGTATTACTTGTTCATATGCTTTGTTTAATTTCATAAAATGTGATTTGCCTCCAATATTAGTTGCATTGTCGTGAATGTTCATACTCTTAAGTTCCCTATAAATTCTCATATTCATGAATAGATCTTAATCCCATAATATATAATTTATTAACGATTTTTTAAATCAAATTCTTTTAATTTTGTTGATAAATACGACATTTACTCTCATGAGTTTAAGAGTTTGATTTTCTTGTTGTGAGGCCTAGTAGTATCAAATTATCTAAAACCTTTTTTTAACCGAATTAATAGTGTAAACATCAATCAATGATCTACTAATTAATGCACAACGATCTACATTTTTCGATTAATCTCTATCTATGTAATGAGTTGTACGTCAAAGTTTTCTGGACAAACCTAACATCTTAACTTAAGTCTTAACTAACACATTTTTCTTTCACAATTTTTTGTTGTTGTTGTTGTAATCTTTCACAATTGTTTTAAAGTTAAATGCTTAGCACATGTTCTCGTAGCTAGGCTTTGTTTAACAAATATGTTTATAAAACCTTTTTTACTTATAATATACTTTTTGTTATCAAATAGTTTTGAAATTTCAAAGTTTTTGAGTAATATGGAAAATGTGAAAGAAAATAATATAATTATTTATAGATAAGAATGTCTTTATAAATAACTAGCATAGTGCAGGTTAAATATGAATAATACATTAGTTGATTATAATTGTATAAAAATAAACAAATTTATTAATTAGTACCTTAATCATTATAAAAACTATCTATACATTAAATTTATATAATAAAGTTACAAAAGTTAATTAAAATATAAAATCATTAGATATACACAACTATACATCGATAAACAAGTAATACAATAATATTTTAGTAATTGTTTTCAAAATCTTTATTTAATTCTGTTTATGAATGACAATATGACATGCATTGAAATCGGGTTTGTCTTTCTTTGAATTTACAAACATAAATTTATTTGTATATGCCACATATTTATAGATATTATATGTCTTAAATCAAATTAATATCTTTAAATCAAATTTACTAATCAATCTATCAAAATAATTAATTTTTATAATATAATATTTTCGAAATTCTTTAAATGGAGATGTTAAATTTATTTGTATATGCCCTAGATTAGATTAGTTTAATTTAGTTTGTTAGATTTAATTATATCTATAAGCTTTATTCTTTTGAATTATGTTAATTTATACTTAATCCAAGTTCGTTTGGCATTATCTCTAATAAAAGAATTAATTGTTTATAATATCTTTCGAATTTTCTAAAATGGATATGTTTAATTTATTTATATATGCCACGAATTAGATTAGTCCAATTTAGTTTGTTAGAGTGTGTGAATTGTGGATATTTTAACTGTTTTAATTTTATAATATATTTTCAAAAAAATTCATAATATTTTTTCAGAATTAGGTTGAATGATTTTTTTCTAATTAAATAAGTTCTATATATAATTAATCATTTTTTTTAAAGATGGATGATGTGGCAGTATAATATCTTTTCGAAAATTTTCATAAAAACTTTTCAAAATTTAAGTTGGTTGATTTTTTTTAATTAAATAAGTTTTATATATAATTAATCGGACTCACTGTTATAACTTTTTTTAAAGGATGGATGATGTGGCAAATTATGGTTGGATGGGTAATGACACGTAGGTGAATTGAACGTGGTACCGATACGTAAGATTTAGACATCTCTTTTAGTATATATATAGATAGATTTATCAAACAACTTAGTAATTAGTGCATAAAGTATAAAAAAAGTTTTAAATTTTACGACAATTATTACTTCAAATATACACATATGATGATAAAATCTGTGAGCCCAATCGGGGGACGTGTCTGTCTGCCCATAAATCCACCATACAAGTCCATGAAGTTCCAATCCAAAACCAATTGATAATGGATGAAGTGATTCATAGTCTTATATAGTAGTCTTGTTTTATTTGATTTTCCAATGTGAAATTGTATCTCCCCATCTCTTATCTTCTGCATATGAAATTATGAATGATCGATATTTATTATAGGCTTATATAGGAGGGTTTTGGGCCCATTGACCCTTTAAGAGTTTTCAATTAATAAAAGAGACCCCTATTAGTTTTTATGTATTTTTTCTATCCCTACTAGCTTATTTTATTATTATTTTCCTCCCTCTTATTTGTTTTTTCTCTCTCTAAAATATTGTTTTTTGGGATTTAGAATTTAGGGTTTAAAGGGTAGGATTAAGGGGGTAGGGAGTAGGGTTTAGGGAGAGGGAAAGAGAGAGGGGTTCATTTTTACTAAGGGTCTATTAGTTTTAAAAAAGGTTTGTCAAATGATTATTTATCTAACTCACCGCTTATATATAGCAGTATCTTCCAAATAGCTTGGTCATTATTTTGCTATGTTTTTGGTCAGCCAGCTTGGTCATTTTTAATGGCCAAATAACAGAATGTGGAAAGTTATTCCACTCGTACATCTTACTTCATGAAAATATAACTAACCACTATCGAAAAATATTCAAATTAAATTACAATTAACGCCGTCATTTAAGCTACCTAGCTGCGTGTTCAACCAAGATAGCTCCATCAAAGTAATTAATTAAAACAAAATTGCGAGTATGACGATTAAATTAAGTTAATCAACCAAGAAATGAAGGGCTCGTTTTGTTTAAATTTACGAAAACGGTAACGAAAGAGAAACGAATCTAGTTCATTTTAAGATCATGATATATTCAATCAAAATTTTCATCTTGACTTAAGGAAGAAAGTAAATGATTTTATCATTCTAAAACTCACTATAATAGTAGAAAAACAAATATCTTCATTATACGGTCAAGAGAAGGGAGAAATAAAATAAATTTATCATTTTGATCAATAAATAATGACATTAAATGAACTAGATTTATTTCATTTTTTTTTATCGTTTCCACGATCCAAACCAAACAGGCTCGAAATTCAAAAGGCGAAAACTAACCTGGCTAGGAATGAATCTTCCATGAAAAACGGAATCGTTGGGGAATGAATCGTTGTAAGAAGGATGAGCATGAACATAAACGGAGTAGAAGCCATTGTGACCCTTGAAGAACAACTCCCACAACTGAGCCAAAGGCAAAGGCCCCTTTGTCAAGAACAAGAAAGCCACTTTAGGCACAAAATCCTTGGGCAAGTACTCTTCAACTTGACCCATCATTGTAGCCTTCCTAAGCAACTCCTCGTCGCTCAAGTTCTGCCTTAATAATGATGTCATCCGCGTATGATCCTCTACGGAGAAACTCGTGACATTGTTAGCGTTTCTAGCAAGTTGACCGGTGCTTGGTGGTTGGATTGGTGGTGGTGTGACTAGAGTTGACGGTGGTGGTGGTGGTGGTGGTGGTGGGGAGAAAGGAAGGGTTTGGAGGTCAAAGAAACCAACCGTGAAACCAATTGATAAGCCAAGAGCAAGGAAGAGGAAATTTGAGAAGTGGGGTGGATTTAGTTTGCATGCCAACGAAGAGAGGTGTGATTTCTCATTCACTGCCATATTGGGAGTACTAAAAGGAGCTTAATTGTTTGAGAGATGGAGTTGTGTTATATACTTATATATATAAACTAGTCTATAGTCTCATACTTTATACGGGTCTAGTATAAAACTTTTTGACTATATCTTATATTATATGAGTGTAAAAAAAGAGAAATATTAGAAAAAATATTTTAAATTGACTATATCTTATATTATATGAGTGTAAAAAAAGAGAAATATTAGAAAAAATATTTTAAATTGAAATGTTTAGTAAAAAAGAATCTTCTCCTTTGAGAATAATAAAAAATGAAACGTGTTTAATTGAAACATGAAAACATGACTGAATTGGTCATAGTTACTCTTTGGGACGGAGTGGAAGAAGGGAGGAAATTCTCGAAAAAGGGAAGGGATTCAATGACTTCGAAAGAATTGAACGAGGAGCCGTATGAGGTGAAAATCTCATGTATGGTTTTGTAGAGTGACAGTAAGGGTGACTTATCTGTCAACTTTTCCACTATCCTTGGATTTCCGAAATAGCGTATAAAGAAAGTGCTTCGAATCATTGTTATTTGATTCAAACCTGTTCTAAAAAAAGTCGAGGTATGAAATACACAATTTTTTTTTTATAAAAAACAGTAAAGATTTGTTATATATTTTTTAATAATTTTGGGGTGAAATTGAAGAAGGATCGATCATGGAGAGGAAAGCTCTAACTTATGAGAGAGGGGAAGTAAGTGTGAGGTGTGGTAAATAATAACAAGTTAGAAATATTTTTTTTAGAATAAAATTACGCATGTTGATTTATTATTTTGACTCTCTTTTTTATAGACTTGGGTAATTGCCAATTGGTTACTACTCTAATATTTCATTCGATTGAAAATATAAGTCATTTTAGGGGTAAATTTTGATCTAAAATATAAGTCATTTTATGGGGTAAATTTTGATCTAAAATATAAGTCGTTTTATGTTTTCAAGGAAATTAATTAACTTCGAATTACGATAATTTTCATTGAAATTTGAGTTTGTTGACTTTTTTTTTCATCACATTGTCCATTCATTGATTCAAAAGGGTGACTTATAATCAATATGTGTTGAGATTGAGAGAGACTTCACAATATCTTTGTTAGATTGATATTTTTATTAAAAAGTAGTGTTAAAAGCTAAAGAATCTTATATTTTTGATCGGATGGAGTATATATAAAAAGACCAGAAATCAGTCTCGTGATATATATAGACTTGGGATTTCTATTTATGATGTCATTTTTATTTATAAAGAAATTGTTTTGGTAACGGTATTTATGTTATTTTCGGATTTGTGTATACCCCTCCTCTTAAATAGAAAAAAAAAGACTTATTTGGGGGAAATACGTCACCAAACATATTTATTCCAAATAAACTATTTATAATATAAAATAACATTATAAATGTTAAAGTCTAGTGGGCCGATAAATGAGGGGGGGGGGGGGGGGCGTTAGTTCGAGCGCATAAAACCCATTACATAAGCCAGGTAAGATTACATTCTAAAACCAATTGGTAATAAAAGGACTAATCCACCAGTCTTATATACTAGTCTTGTTTAGTTCAAACTTTCGATGTTAAATAGTTTCTTCTTATCTACACACGCTCCCTCAAGTCAACCGTCTTGACCAGTTGACACTTGACAACATGCTTTAAGGTCGACAAATCAAACGAGCTAGCCCATATCACTCCCTCATGGCAGACTATGTTCAAAAGTGTCTTAAGGCTGACAAACCAAACGACATATATCTCATATCACGTCATCATGATGGGCTAAGCCCAATCAAACCAAGAAACAAACCAAATCCCGGAATTTGCTCTGATACCATGTTAAAGTCCGGTGGTTCGATAAATAGGGAGACATGTTAGTCCGAGCGCAAGTCGCGCGCGTAAAACCCATTACATAAGTCCGATGACGTTCCATGCATCCTAAAATCAATCAACAATAGAAAGAGTAGTCCATCAACTTTATACACTAATCTTAACTTTCAATATATAATAAATTTTTTTTATCTTCACAATAATGTTATGGTGAAACAAACCCTAAATAAATGTAAAAAAACAAAGATAACCGATAAAACTACATGGTGAATTGGTTGTATTTGTCTATAAGCTTCTACTGCAAGCTAGGTACAATGCACTTCACATGGAGTCAACCTAAACATGCGCACTAGTTTATTTCCGTGAACTTTAGGTAGCCTTTTTGAACTATAGTTTATTGTACAAGGTATTATAACCCAATATATTTTGTCTAATAAGAAAGACAATTCAAGGGGAAATTTACCTAAAATCTAACAGTTAGATCTTGTCTTTTGTATATTGAAGTCATGGAAGATATATTCACTAACAACTTTGCCCCATTTATAGTTGTAATTTAGGCCAATAGTACTTCTCAACTTAATTATTTTATCATATACAAAAAAAAACGAACTTTTTCATTAGTTTCCCTATGAATTGAACAACCATTACTCAATGTATAAGAAACAAATATCGATTAAAAACCTAGCACAGTAGTTGCAAGCCGCAAGAGAGGCTCCAAAGCTGAAGGCATCAACTTCCTAACAAATAGAAAACAAGTATGAGTCTCATTACCATTGTAACTACAATTCGACCCAAACCGAAGATGATCGATTAACTCTTCCGATATATCTTTACGTTCAAACTTGGCCGGATGAGGTCCGCGTCTTGACCAATCTGTGTACGTGAGGCTCCTGTTAGAGATCAAACCCGGGAACTTGATGTTCGATAGGGTTGGCAAATAATGCTCGTCGTTGTAACAAAATGGGCGAGTTGGTAGACAATACTTTCGGAAAATAGGATAATATTTGGTATCGGCGACTATGTCGTTGGCCAAGTCTCTATGAACTTCAAACCATTGGGATCCTTTCCGCCAGTTCGTGATGTTTACGTTAGGCCACATTCTCTTGTTGTAACGCCCTCGACCATCGTTTCCAGGGTCATCGAACGAGCCAAGAAAGCTTCGGTTGGAGTTGATTAGGTAGTTGTAGACCGTCGTAAAGTTGAAGATCGGAATACAAGCTTCGGAGATTAAAACAAATCTTTGGTTGGAGAAGTCGACAAGGGCGTTTGCTAAGAGTCGTCTCTCTGCATCGATCATTGTTATAGATCCCCATTCCACTTCCTTCACAAATTAACAAATATGTATTTTAAGTTGTAATTAATGTTCTCATTAGTACGTACAAAAACTTCATAGGAATATTAATTCTACCAAAAAAACATAGGATAAAGATCGATGAATAAATATTGTTATGTGACATAAACTATGTACGTATGTAGCTAGCTAACATATGGAATTTAATATATAGTTCGTTTGTCACTACTCACTAATTCACCTATGCATGTCCGTACAGTACTATTAATTAGTTACACATGCATATATGTCACTTAGAATGGGCAATTGAGTACCTTTATTAGCTAGTTCAAAAAGATTGTTAGCTATGAACTGCAAATCAAATAATATTGAATCCAATAAACTTAAATGTTAAAGAGATTTAAGCTAGGGTTCGTTTAGATGTCTAAAATAATGTAATTTAATAATGCATTAAATTATAATATATATTTTACGAGTGCGGTTCCGGTACGGAGCACTCTTCTCGTGCGGACATGCACTATAGGGCCTTATTTGTGCACTTTTGTAAAAAATTTGAAAAATGTTTGAAAAAAAATTTGAAAAAGATTTTATTTTATTTTTTTTGGAAAAGTGCACAAATAAGACGTTAAAGTGCACAAATAAGACCCAAAAGTGCATGCTCCGCACGTCCGCACGGGAAGAGTGCTCCGCATATGATCCAAACTCTATAATTTAATACAATATAATGTACTTTAATGCATTTTCTTTGGTAATCCAAACATACCCTTAATTTATTTTAAGCCGAATTGTTTCAAATCATTTTAGACTTCGGATTATATATTCGTTCTAATTAATTCAGTGAGTATTCTCGACTCTTTTAGATTTGATAAAAGATAAATTTATAACATCTATGTAGATATATATAGATTCTTCTCTAGTGATCAAGTACGGTCGATCATGTGCTTTGTTCAATTGCATAAATACAAATTAATGTGATGTGCCTCCAACATTAATGGCAATGGCATGGGTGAATTGGTTTATACTCCTACCTATATACTACCGAGTATTATACAAATGGATCGTCCTTCTCATTAAGTAGTAAGTACTAAATCTACCACAATAATTAACTAACGAGTCATTCAACAATTCTTACAAACACAAATTAATTATTACACTGCATATAAAGTATGTGTCTTTTGTCATAAAAATAAATCAGTTTTTTTAATGTGTGTTCACGGATACATGTTAAGAGTTTAAACTTGAAAATTATTTTCTAAAGTAGAAGGGATAAACTCCTAAAAAAAACTAATGACTAAAAAAAATTATTACTAAATATAGAGTTTTTATTGTGTGTCCATATACACATTAGAAAAATCCAAAAATAAAAACATAACGACTGTCGATTTAATAATTTTTTCACAACTTAATCAACCATATTATACATATATCATGCCATTTAACTAAGCATTAACCTACAATTAATTTTAAGAGAGAAGTTGCATGGTAATGCTAACTAAAACTTATTATATTCTCGCTCTAGTATATATATTTCACTCATAATGACAAAATTCCATGCATTAGGATCAAAATCCAAAACTAACCTTGCTATGAATGAATCTTCCACGAAAGACGGAATCGTATTGGAAAGAATCGTTGTAAGAAGGATGAGCATGAACATATATGGAGTAGAAGCTCTTGTGACCCTTGAAGAACAACTCCCACAATGGAGCCATGGGCAAAGGCCCCTTTGTCAAGAACATGAAAGCCACTTTAGGTACAAAATCCTTGGGCAAGTACTCTTCAATTTGACCCATCATTGTAGCCTTCCTAAACAACTCCTCGTCGCTCAAATTGTGCCTTAATAATGATCTCATCCTAGTTTCTTCCAACGAAAAACTCGCGACACTGACAATTTCATTATCAAGTGCCCCTTGATCTGTGCTCGGTGGTGCTGGTGGTGGTGATGGTGGTGGTGGAGGAGGAGGAGGAGGAGGAGATGATGGTGTTGGTGTTGTGACATGAATTAATGATGGTGGTGAGGAGGAGGAAGTGGTGGGGAAGAAATTAAGGGTTTGGAGATCATAGAAGCCAATCATAAAGCCAATTGATAATCCAATAGCAAAGAAGAGGAAATGTGAGAAATGCATGGGCAAGAATTTGCTAGGGTTTGATTTCTCAATGAAGTTGCCCATATTGTTAATTGTGTAGTAGAAATGATCGAGGTTAATTTTCCTGGAGTTGGAAGATTGTCTTCATCTTCTTTACATATATAGTGTAAGAATTTAGGTTCCAATAAAATAGACTTGTACGTAATACATCAAGTGAAAAAGAAGGATAATATTACACTTTATAGAGGGGGAAACTATAAAATAGGAAGTCAAATACTTTTGTTAATTGAATCTATGAAAGTCAAATCAACTCCTTGTCGCGTAATGATTTCATTAGCTATTAATCAATTAGATCTTCCTTTTGTAAATTGAAGGAAGATTAAATTTTTGGACTTTGCTTTGTTTCTAGTTTAAGGCCATTAGCATCGACTTTATCATTATTGAATTTTTCTAGTTCTCCTGATTGATTTTAGTGTACAATACCACTTATTCATTAATTGACAATATGGAGTAAAATATTCTATAATAGCCTTTTTATTTATATCTCTTACTTTATGTTTTGCTCTAAACTTAATATATAGAGAGAGGTTCCTTTAAATGAATTAATATGATTATCTTTTTTATTCCGTATTCTATTGAATTAAAGGTAACCATTACATAGCTAATATTCTTACAATCTTATACATTCATTTTTAATAGTCGAATTACACTTGTACAACATATTAGGTTTCAACAAACTCGGGCCGGATGGCCCCATAAATGGGTAGATATAGATAATATATTTAGGTTATCTGAATTGTTAGAACTCGATAATAGTATGGACGGGATATAAGCAATAGTATTGATCTGTTTAGTCCACATAAAAATCTGAATTAATTTTAAAATATAAAAGATATATTTGTATATTAAATATGATCTATTAAATCATAAAATAATAAATATAAATACACCTAAATTGACCTAACCGTAATTATATATTTAAATTAATATAAAATTGTTTTTATGAGTATGTGCAACTTTTCTACTATTTGTGTATTGTTCTACGGTCTGGAATGCCCAAGGCAGGTTGTCCTGGCGAATCTGGACACCCTCCCCAGCCCATTTTACATATTTAACCATACATTGATTAATAAATACAAATATGATATGTAACAAACTATTTTGAATTTTTTTTTTGTGCGTGTGATTTGTAGTTATTTTCAGCTAAAACAGTATTAAATAATATATATATATGAGCAAAATTAACTCCTCTGATGCTTTATACTTATAATTTTTATATGCGTTGTAAATCACTCACTCATCAAAGAAATACAGCGAATATCAATACTCCGTTAATCTAGTGATTTGACATTAGACTCCCTTAATTTTTTATATCAACTTGTTTAAATTTGTCATTCAAGTATGTTTTGTTTATACGAACCTTCTTTCTTCTTATGTTTAATTTTTTATATCAACTTGTTTAAATTTGTCATTCAAGTATGTTTTGTTTATACGAACCTTCTTTCTTCTTATGTTTGAACTTCATTCTATATAAAGATTGCAATTTTATGGAGTTAATGTGAATATGATTTTGTATAAAAAGAAAGGTTTTTTTCTAGTGTGTGCCCATGGACACACTCTAAGAACTCTTTTTTTGACAATTATTTGGTTAGTCACTAGTTTAATCTTGTTTGCTAAGGGTTTATCAATTCTCTATTAGGAAATATTTTAAAGATAAATTTACTATTTAAGCTTGTTAGCATGTGTACATGGACACACACTAGAAAAATCAAAAAAGAAAAGATTAAAGCTAATAGACATTATAGTGACCAACATTAGATCACTTTACATCTCTCGTGTTTTTAGACAATTGAATTTGGCATTAATAGAATGGCCTAACATACATAATTTTTTTTTTTAAATAATATAAGTTAGACTCTTTTTTTTTTAACATCTAAGTTAGACTGAAAATATATGAAATCTGGATTGCCTGATTTTTTTGACTAAAAATTGCCCCACATGCTATTTCTTCATCCCGAATTACCTTATCAACCAAAACTCACATTCTGCTAGACGCTGAGAACCACTTCGCCACTGTCGCCGCTGTCCGTCGTCCGCCCATCCAATCGCCGTCGCCGGCCATCCGTCGAGGTTAGGCTTCTACCCATCGCCTACCCGGTAAGTGGGCATTGTTTGCGTTTTTCTGTTCACAAGCTCAGCGCTTGATTATTGCAATTTTCTGTCCAGATGGTAAAATCGATAGGGTTTGATGTTTAAAAGTGGGATTTTTGTGTGTGGAGTTTTTATGGCTTTTGATTGGGTTTCAATTGAATTGAACTGTGTTTTGAATTGCGTGGTTTGAAGTTGAATTCCCAGTCCCATGAGTGCTGTTTGTTATATCGTTTGCAAGATTAAACCTTGAGGAAATTTTGGTCTAATATTGATTCTTAGCGTCTAATTAAAGTTCAGTTTAACATCTAAATTGATGATGGAAGTGTATTAGACAGCAGAATTAGCCTATTTTGCCATGAAAACTATTCAATTCCTCTTTCATCCGGCTTCTACCCCACTCCTCCGACCAACTATCTATCCATACAGAGCTCAATCTTCATCTTTAAATTGTCTTTGTAATTGTTTTGCATATACATCGTGAGCTTCAGTGTTTCAATGTGTTATTGTTGAATTTACTTGGTTTTGTATTGGAAACAGATCAATGTCGTTAACCGCCGTATTACCTACAAGCTCCTTTTCACTTCCATTAAGCCGGAATTTTCGTGCAAAGAGGTCGGTTTCGACCACAACACACTTTCGTGTATGTGCAAATGGAGCAGCTAAAGTGGAGTATACGCCCTGGCTAATCGTTGGACTCGGAAACCCTGGGAATAAGTATCACGGTACACGCCATAATGTAATTACCCTTCTTTTTGCACTTGTTTGATTTGTTTCTCACTGTAATTTTGTGCCCGAAGTAGTGAATCTTTGCTTCAATTTCTAGCTTCACATTTTACAAGCAAATAGTTTTTAGTTAATCTTGGTGATTTTTTTGTCTGTAATCTGAATATGTTGTTGACTCTTGATGATAATAGCAACGGGATAATGCTTGATTTCTTCAATTTAAAGACCAATTTTCGGAACTATCACTAGCTTTGCTATTGGGTGACATAAATGGAGCTAAATCATGTTTTAGTGTGCCTATAATCTTGGTTTAGTTTCATCTGCAGGAAGATTTTGATGCACCAACCAATAATTATGTTGCTATCTTTGCTTTATCAGGTTGGTTTTGAAATGGTTGATCAAATCTCTGAGAAGGAAGGCATCGTATTGAATACAATACAGTCAAAGGCGTTAATAGGCTTAGGTGTGTTTCTTTTTGTTCTTTTTCTCATATTTATCTTCTTGACCTTTTCATATAATCTGCTTGAAAACGGTTATGAGATCTTTTCGTATTATGAAAACCAGTGCAGGTTCAATAGGAGAAGTGCCTATCTTGTTGGTGAAACCTCAAGCATATATGAACTACATTGGAGAATCAGTACACACTCATGATCTCATTTTTGTTTTAAATAATTGTAAATTTGCTTTAGGTTTATAGCTTTGCAGCTATAGGAACTTGTTTTCTTTATATTCTCTTGAATAAATTACTAGATTTCTTAGTTTCACGATTATATGTGTTATGTTGAATCTGGCCTTTTCGTTTTCAAGGTTGGGCCTCTGGCTGCTTACTACAAAGTACCTCTACGACACATCTTGCTGGTATGCACTATTGAGTTTTATGTGTTAATATTAGGTAAATCCATTTAAAAGAAATATAGCTTTCTCTAAAACATTAGATTCACAAACTATTCTGCTATTTTATAGGTATATGATGAGATGAATTTACCCAATGGCGTTTTAAGGCTTCAACAAAAAGGAGGACATGGCTATCATAGCGGGTATGTTGAGCTGTTGTTTGTATTTTTCGGTTAAAGATGAATTGGAACTCGGGATGAATAACATGTTCGAGCATAAAAGTTGTTTTAGTAGCATGAATTGAATTCCTTGGAAATGCGCGTTATTTTTATATGGGAACCTTTACAGAGGAAATCTGCAGTTGTAAATTCCTTTTTTGCTTCACTTCAGGGTAAAGAGTGTGATGGCACATCTGGATAGTCGCCGTGAATTCCCACGGTTGTGCATCGGTTAGTGTAGCATTTGACTACATCTATACGTGCTGCAAATATCTTGTATAAGAAAATTTGTTGGTCAAAAGAAGAGCAATGATTGAAATGGCTTATATTAATAGCAAAGTACTGATGGTTGGGATGAACATGAAGGCTTTTCTCTTACAATGTTTTTTTTTTGGGAGACAATTTGTAGGCATTGGAAATCCACCAGGAACCATGGACATGAAGGCTTTTCTCCTACAAAAGTTCAGTCCATCTGAGAGGAAGCAGGTTTATTATCCTTCAATTGTCCTAATTCATATTGTTTTCATAAATAAATTCAAATTTATTTTCATTGGCATCATGAGAAAAAAATACTTGGCTTTGAAGTTCAAGGAGTCTTATAACGTGCTTCGTTGTGCACAGATTGATGCAGCTTTGGAGCAAGGGGTAGAGGCTGTGAGGACTTTGGTGTTAAATGGATTTAGTGATAGTATCACTAGATTCAATCTGACTCAGAAATTCAAGTATCACAGAGTTTGATTCCCTTGAAGAGGATAGAATGCAACACAGATTCTGCTGAGGATTCAGCTGCTCACCATATCCTCTGCATCCTGCTACTGAATCCTGCCTTCACATCATCTATTTGACATCCAACTCTACATGGAAGAACATTTTGTGAGGATTCAGCTGCTCGAATCCGCGGATCAGCAATGCTAAAATCTTGACATATTACTCTGATGAAACTCAGAGCAAGAGTGTATGTATACATACAGTTGATTGAAATGCACACAGCAGTCTCTGTTCATGGGTGACATTATATGTAACAAACCTTGTTCTTGTAATGAAATTCCTTATTTATAGAATTTCAGAATATCTAAAAACTTCAAATGCTTAAAAATGTCAATTACAGATATGCCCAGTACTCAATAGGGTCATTTGCCAGTTTAATATACTTGAAATGAGTTGGGTAATTCTGAACTTGGGTAATTTTAATTTTGAAATCTGGATTGTTTATAAGAGATTCTCAAAAATGATTTAGGTTGATAAATCAAGTCAATGTTGTAACCATTACAGCCACGTATAGGGGCCATATTAATATGAACGTTAAGATCATCAAGAAAAGTCCCCAAGTATGATGAAAATGGAGAGTTTAGTAGCCAGAGAAATCTTATCTATATTTATATATTAAAGCTCTCCCTTTTGAGCTCTTAAAACGCTTCTGGACCCATCATATTTATATGTTATTTTAAATTTTTTATTTCACTTTAAATCTATATCTATATATTAAAGCTCTTCCCTTTTGAGCTCTTAGATAGCTTTTGGACCCACCATATTTATATGTTATTTTAAATTTTTTATTTCACTTTAAATAAAAATCGTTTATCAAATCAAAATTTATATGTAAATATTTAGTTTACAATTACTTCCAACACCAACCAAACTTTAAAGTGACAAATAACATTGTAAATAAATTTAACCATCAATCTATATATCTATATTAAAGCTGGCTCTTTTTAAGTCACTAGAGTATTTTTAGACCCAAGTTGTCAATGTTTTAATTTTTATATTTATTATTATATTAAATAATCAGCAAAATATAAATTAACAAAAAGACCTTAACAAGATTTATAAATTAATTAGCTCTAGATTTTAAAATCTTATCAAACTAACTTATTTTTGTAATAAATGTTAATGTAATTTTCTATTTGACGAAATTGTAAATGTGATACATATATTTTTGTTAATGCAACAATAATATAAATTGACATTTAACATCATCAAAAAAATTATTTAATTAATTAATTTAAATATTAAATATTGTATAAGGTGAGGTTATATACTTAACTTTAGATACCATATATTTTAATAATTTTTTGATAAATATCACGAATTAGTGACAAACTATTAGCAAATTAAATGAACACATATAAGTTAATTAGTATATTGACATAGCAACAAGATTAGTGAACCCACGTAAGATAATTAGTAACAACCTTTAGATATCATATATTTTAATAATTTTTTATTTACTTACAATGCATTCACATTTTGAAATTTAAATAAACCCACGTAAATTTGATAGCAATAAAATCTTCACTTGATAGATTTCATATTTCCAAGATTTAATTACAAATTATTATGAACTTGAAATAATTGATGATGATTAGAGCTGTCAATCGGGTCGGTCAAGTCGGGTTCGGTTCGGTTATTTCGGGTTCGGGTTGAGAACGGGTCGGGTCATTTCGGATAACAGGTCAAGCCGGTCGGGTCATTACAGGTCAGCGGGCGGTTCGGGTTAACCAACGGGTCAAGAGCGTCATTTTTTTAATATTTTATTCACTATTTAAATATTATTAAATAGTTAAAAACTAATTTAAATATGTCAAAATAAGTTTAAATGAATTAAAATAATAATAATATTGTTAATTATTTTAATGTAGTTGATATTAATAGACCAAAATCATATTTTATTTTTATATTTATTTTTTATTATATTAATTTCTACATTATAAAAAATTATATAAGTACAACAATGTTCTTTCTTTAGGATATTAAACATATTATCATTATTTATATGTCATTTATCATATATATTTTATGCTATATTTTATTAATACTCCACATTTATTCGTTAATCGGGTCGGGTTCGGGTTGGTCGGGTTCGGTCTCGGTAAATTCGGGTTCGATAACTTCGAGTTATCAAAAATTTCGGTCAGGTCGGGTCGGGTCCAAAAGCGGGTCGGTCAGGTCAGTAAAATGGGTTCGGTCACTTTTTGATAGCTCTAATGATGATACAAAAATATGTATGAAAATATCAATATACTATTTGAAATATAATTCAATTGGGTTTTATTTGATTCTCCAATTGAGTTAATTTAGTATATTAATAATTATGAATAAATATAAGTGCACAACATATATATAATAATAAAGTAATGAGTAAATTAATATGATTTTATTTCCAATAATATCATCTCAATGTCTAAAACCTGAATTGAATATTACGTACAAAAGGTAAAAAAAATCAAAAGCTAACAAAAATAATATTCTCTCAACAAACTTAAGAAGTTTTAAAAAGAATATAGATCTAAACATATCATTAGTAACATATTGTTGGAAGATTGACAAATAACATCTTACTAACCTATTTTAATTGAAGAAAAAAATAGTATATTTTGATTCATAACTTCAATCCAGGATACTATTTCACTCTAAATATACAAAAATAAAATGTTTTTGATAATTGGATAAGTAACATATACAATTGTAATTTTTACATATATTTAGAGTTAATTTTTTCCTATAATGTTTATATATATAAATTCAATCAATTTCGTTCTTTTAGTATGTGAAAATCTAATATAATTATATGTCAATATGTTCTCATTTCCTATATATGCACATAAATTTCTTAAATTTGAAATGTCAATATGTCAAGTCGACTCGTGTATAGCACGGAGGTTTAAACTAGTTTATTCAGTTATTTTTTTAGACTTTACTAAGCATATCGAGAAGGGCATTCTCTGTTCTAAATCAGACCGTTGGAAACCCCAATATTTTAAAACAGAGCGCAGAAAAAAGGAGAGCCCTTTCTCTCTCAATACTCATCAACGGCCATATTTCTCTCTCGCTCTAGAAACGCTCTGCAAAAATGGCGAAGACAAGGTACTCCCTGCCATCCATCGAGGAAAACCCGGCATTTCTCTGTCTCTTCCCCGCACTCGACCCGAATTCCCCATACCCGAACAACGCTTTCAATTTCACCACTGATTCCTACTTCATGGAGCGAGGGCCCAGGTACGAAGCCTACTCCAAACTCCGAGAATCGAAGCTCCGGATGAAATTCACAGCCCGGGAAGATTATCCGGAATCGGGAATAATGGAGATCGAGACGCCCAAATCGGATTTGAGTCCGAGCCCGCGGAAACCCTCTAGGCTTCCGCCGACGCCCAAATCGGTCAAGTTTCAGGATCCGGGCGGGTTTCCGGGTCAGAAGCGGAAACCCTCTAGGCTTCCGCCGCCGCCCTCCATGGTGGCGCAATCGGTGCCGGATTTCTCGTCGGCGCTGAAGAAGGAGAACCGTAGGCCGCCTCCGGCGAATCGGATGGTGGATAAGTCAACGACTCCGCCTCCGCCGATGTCGAAGACTTCGAGGATTTACGGGAGCGGGTCGAAATTGGGGAGCAGACCGGTGAATTCAGGGGAGAGGAAGGCTGGTGTGGCGGCGAGGAAGAGCTACGCTAGTATTGAGGAATTAAGGGGGTTGTCTGCGGCTGCAGCGTTCTCCATCGCCGGCGAGAACAGGGGTGGAAGAGGCGGTCGTCAGAGGGTTGTCGGCAGAACCTCTGTTCTTGGCATCAGACAGTCCGTACAGTTTTACTGAGCCTTCTTGTTGGCTTTGTGGGGGGTAATTTGGTCTTTTCCCCTCATCTTATTGAGTGTTTTTTTTTTCATTCACAAAACTTCATTTGTTGATTTGGTTGCTGTGTATATGGATTGAAATGAAATTAGGTAACAGGGTAAGAGTGTATACCACTGTCACATTGCTTTGTCTCCTGTGAGAGATTTGAGTTTTCCCACTCTCCATTTCTTGGTGTTCTTGGATTGTAATAACTCACTGCTTTTTTACTCTATAGATTGTTCAAGTTTCATCTCATTTTCATCTTCAATTTTCTGTACACAATCCTTTGCATTTATACTCAGTAGTTAGTTAGTAGTACCATAACAGAGGTAACATTGAGGTATAACACAAGATACACTGCCAATTATAGCTCTAGTCAAAGATTTAATTTGTACAAAGTTCTTGCTAGGGTGAATGAATGCTCAAGATGATAACAGAAACTCAGCAACAATTTCATCTACCAAACCTTGAAAGATGAACATACAAATTTCAGCACCAGCTTCAAACATTTCAAGCTCAAAATCTGCCCACTTAGCCAATGAAGCATTCACCTCCCAAACAATAATCTCATCTAGGTTCATCCTGGCCAGGCTCGCGGATTTCCTTACTTCATAGTCAAATAATCCTATCAGAGCTTCTGCATTCAGTTCTCTAGGCAGTCTACACCACTCCATGAATCCTGAATTACTGTATCTATCATATCTTATGCTGAGACACTCAACAAGACAGTCAAGGAGAAACCTCCTCAAAGGGTTTTTGTCTCCTCCTCCCTTTGATACTTGAAAACCGGATATAACCGTGTTTCTCCAGGCTGCAACGGCTAGGGTTTCCAGCTCATCGAGGAAGGGCCCCACGAGAAAATCAACAAATGTTTCAGAGCCATCAGCATTGCCAAACATCAGCTCACAGTTGAAAAGAACCTCCTTAGTATAGGCAGAATAGGCTGTGGACAGTTTCATATCAGGTAGATTGATTCTTTCTAAAGCTCTGGAAATGTGATCAAGAAGATGGCTAACAGGAACATTGCAGCCGGTTTCTTTGTTATTAAACGAGGTTTCAGAGTCATAAAAGTCTCTATCAGAATGCAGTGATTGTGGATCATCAAGGGAGAGGTCCATGAAGTCAGATTGAAGCATATTCCCTGAAGAAGACATGTCGAATAGAGTCAAATGAGATGAACTTATGCCTTTAAAAGTGCATTAGTGTGTATTGAAAGAGCTTTACCTGAACTGTCATCTATACTGCTGGAAACACAACTGTCATTTGAAAATGAAGCATCTAAAACTGATCCTGGACTAGAATGATTGCCAGAAAACCTCGCGGGTACTCTTTTGCCCCGTGCATCAGCCTAAGAGGGTAAATAAGAGAGATTATTACATGATATCATACACAATTCCAACAAAATACTATTTGGAAGGATTAATTGTTACATGATATTCATATCAGGATTATCTTTTATCCATGTCCAGTTAGAAAATACCAGCAAAAACTAAGTGTAGGTTTGAAATTAAAAGGGAGTAATTTTTAGAATTAGAATGACCAGAACTAAGATATCAGAGGCTAAACTTATAACTTGTGTCATATAATTCAGCTTACCTGAGAAGGCCTATACCGGCTATACGTCATTGCAGCATCAGAGGAAACACTGTCATTCAATTCAGGTGAAATAGGCCTTTCTGCAGTCAAGGCAGAAATTAGCTCTTGAAGAATTGCAGTAGCTGTCCTTCCTTGAGGCGTAGCTGCTGTTGATTCATTCTCTCCTTGAGTGGCTAATTCCTTCAACTTATGTGCCAAGACAGTACCTAGAGCATCTACATCCATTAACAAAGGGCTCATAGATTTCACCCCATGGTTGCCTCCATTGATCAGTATCTGTTGAGAAATGTCACCATTTATAAAGTTACTCTGATCCATTTGTGTTGCACAAAAGCTTCTAGATGGGGACTTCAAAGGAGAGTTGAAGCAGCAAGACACAGAATCAATATCCTTGCTCCCATTAGGCACATTGCCTCCTTGAACAAAAGAGTTACAACCAAATCTTAGCCTTCTTCCTGCCGTATTCTCTCTATCCATCACCAAGCTGGAGGAACTAGAACATTCAACATGTCTACAAACACTTGAAGTCCTCTTTGTCACAATGTTTCCTTGAGTGGACAAGGCAGCATCATCTGGGACTGGGACCTGATATTGTGGCTTCCTTGGAAACCTGAACTGCTGCTGGCTCACATTTCGGTTCATGGCAATGAAATCTTTTTTGTCATTAAAGGCAGTTGTTGATGAGACACTTTTGTTGTACATGTTTGCCATAGTAGATCTTGGAATGAAAGAATTGCTGTTCAAACCCGAATGTTTTTTACCATTTAGAGCAAAGGGCAACCCTTGATCTGTGAGATCTTGAGGCTGATATCGGCTTCTCAACAAGACTACCTCACTTTCTCTATCACAACGTGTAGCTACACTTGGTTTCCTATCATCAACCGAGTCAAACAAGGCCTTGTGTATACTAGAGGTTGGCATATCAAGTGTAGGATTCTGCTCAATGGAACCAGCAGTGAAATCCATACCTTCTAATGCATGACCACAGTTTCTGCAAGAACTTTGTGCATTCAAATCCTGGGGAATTGCAGCTTGGGAGCTAGATTGTACTGGCAAACTAATCAAAGTCTTTGCCCTTCTCATAACCTCATCCTTCATAGGCTGCTGAGGCGTCGAATTTGAGTAAGTGAGAGCACACTTTGCACGGCTAGTTGCTTGCAACCCTGGTTCTAAGATCCTAGTAGCAGCACCTATCAATCTAGATGTGCTCTTAGCACCCCTTGGACTCTTGGCAGGCAAAGCAAGCTTAGGATGGCGCTTCTTTGATCTAGACAAGACATTCCTAATATGCATAGCATCAGCTCCAAACCTATTAACCGGTCGCCTCTCAAACAAGCCCGTCTTCTGAATCTTCTGTGGCTGTTTCTCCAAATTGGCAACTTCCTTGACTGATCTCTCAACAAACCCAACATTCTTACTTTGGCGCTTTACAACAGGCAAGGAATCCAATCCCATTAGCCTAGCAACCAAACCAGGAGAACTCATTTCATGCTTGCTAAGGCTACCAATCCCACCTCCATTAGCATCATCAGTCTATCATTGTGCAGGAATGAAACTAGTCATTAGCATAATTTAGACCAGAAAACAAGAATAAGCTGAGAAAACAAGGGATTAATGAGAGTCTTACCAACAAGTGCTTGGTCTTTAGCAGATTATCATTTGCAATTAACTTCTTGGATACTTTATTACCTCGAGCTTAATCAGTAAACAAACAAAGATTTCAACAATTTAATTTACAAAACTCCAAATCAACAAAGAGAGGGAAAGACAAGTAATTGTTACCAGGGGCAAGCAATTTCTTAGGGAAGAGCTTCTTCTTAGCAAATCTTCTGTTCCAATCAAATAGCTTACAGAAAATGCCCACACACCCACCAGGCTTATGAACATTCTTCTCTGCTACCACCAATGAAGAAGAGGATTTTGAAGCATTATCATCCATTTATTCTATTTTTTATTTTTTATTTTCCCCCTCAAATCCCACCCACTATGGGAAAAAAAACAACCACCCAAAACACAGATTGTATAGCTTCAAGGAATCACTAAACAGTAAACACCCATCTGGACTGATTACTTCACAAGAATCGGAGAAGCAAGAAAAACCCAGAATTGAAGTACCAAAATAATGAAAACCCACATCGTCATAAACCCACCGAAAACGTCGCTGTACAAGACAGCACGCGAAAAGCCCCGCCCTGAAAACACACAGAGAAGATTTGAGAGGGAGAGAGAAAGGAATACTGAAAGCTGAAAATTACAATTCGGAGAAAGGAATCAGAAAGAGGGTTCGCCAAACGCTAGAAAACAAAAGGAAGGGAAAACAGTACGATCGTCTAAAAAAGAAATAATGGAGAATGAAGTGAAGGAGGTTTGAAAAGTTCGTGACCCATCATATCAAATTGCCTGAACAATTGAACCAACCAACAAGATAGCTGCGATTTGTAAGTGTTTTTTTGGGTTTTGCTCATTCTTTTTGTGGGTTGCAATTTTGCAAGGGACTGGAAGAATGAAGCTGTGTTGTTGCTCTGATCTTCTCTATGTATTGTGTTGTTTGTTGGATGGAGTCCATGATTTTGGGTGACTGGTCCACAGTCTACCTACAACTGAGGCAGGAATTGACGAATCGAGAGGTGGGGGGTGCGTAGGATAAGGTGTGTGGCACACCCTCGGCGTACTCTATCCACGCTCAGCTGTTATTGGACTACTTCACTCGCATGGCATCCGTGGTTGAGGGCCGATGTCATGTTTATATATTAAGATAACTTTCAAATTTGTCGGTGAGTTGGAAACTTGTTGTTATATTACTAATTTGCTATGAAGAGGAAACTTGTCAACATTGCTTTTTGGTAGTGTTGGCCGTGAAGAAGATGTTACGTTTTCAAATTTGTGCTCTATCATCATATTGAGTTGCATTCTAATGAAGTCCGGTGAATGTTTTGACAATATGAAGAATAGGTCACTAAACTTATATACTAGATTTTTTAAAATTAAGTTTTTAATGTGAGATGTAATTTTCCACATATTCATGTAAAATTTTAAAGTACAAGTAGAAAGGAATTAACCTAATAAAAATTTTAGAATCACACTAAATATTTATTTATATTATAAGAGAAGAGAGATGTCTTGTGAAAATGATTTTTTATGTGAAAACGTGAGAATGATATATATATAAATTAATAATGTACATATAATCATATAGTTATACACTTTTAGAACTCATACTTGTATGCATGCAAAAATTTATACATTTTGGCGGATAACTAGTAACAAAATCAATACGATCAGTCACATAACTAAGGAATTTTGTTTACACAAACATATTACTAGGAGGCATACATTTTGAAATTTTGTTGTGTCAAATGGGTGTTTATCGTAATTTTACTATCATGAATAACTCCAAAATTCTCACGGTAATTACAAATTGAGAGTAAAAAAAAGGACCTTCTCCAAGAACAAAATAACTGGAAAAGAGTAGACAAAAACTCTACAACTGATGGGAGCATGAAATTTTACATTATGCAAAGTTTCACGCTCCCATCCCACATCCACAAAAATCTGGATACTCTTAACATAACTTTCTTCTGGAATAAAAATCAATCGTATAAACCCTTAATAGGTTGTGACAAAATATGCAAAAATAAAGAAAATGGAGGCAATGACATCAGAAATATACAAGACATGAACAAAGCACTACAGATGAAACTCCTATGGAAAATTCTAGCAGAACCAAACAATATCTAGGTCAAAATCATCACAGAAAAATATCTCAAAGATATCAACATTCTCCACTACAGTAATAAAGGGAATCACTCTTGGCAATGGTCACAACTAATCAAACAAAGAAAATAATTCATTTTTGGCCTCCAATGGCTTGTCGGAAATGAAAACTCCATTAATTTCTGGTCTGACAACTGGATATCTGATTTTAATCTTATAAATAACACCCTACCACATACCACTATCAACACTAATATTAAAGTAAATGAATTCATCAAAAGTGATAAAACATGGAATCACACCAAACTATAAGAAATTCTTAATCCAATTGTTGTTAACAAAATCCTTGACATACCAATCCCAATACACCCTATACCTAATAGATTGTATTGGGCCCCTAGTAGAAATTGATGGTTCACTACAAAATTAGCATTCAAATTAATCACTAAACAGCAAACACCCTCCAATAACAACCTGGCCTGGATTTGGAAACTAGACACTTACCCAAAGATACAAAACTTTATCTGAAAAATCTATCATGATGAATTACCCACCAAACAAAGACTTGCCTTGAAGCATGTTCTTGTCCCCATGGCTTGTGACTCCTGTGACAACCCTCTCGAAGACCTTATCCACTTTCCCACACAATGCTCATTTACGCTCAAACACATCAAACAACAAAATCCGAAAATTGAAACCATAGTCAAACACCTAGACACCACTAACAAAAAAACAAGGGACATCTTGGTTGAACTAACCTCCCTCCTCAGTAAACAAGAATTCATATGCCTCATCATTACTTGGTGGGGACTGTGGATTAACAGAAATCAACTAATCTTTAACTCTGATCCTAATATTAGAATCAGGGACCTTTCGCAATATATCACCACACTAATTAAAAACTGGAACAAAACTAAAAATTCCGAAATGGATGACTTATCCGATATAAAGAGGAAACCACAACAAACTAGGAAATTAAAACTCCTAAAATGGGAAAAACCAATTCATAACTTTTACAAAATTAATTTTGATGGATCCAAACTAGCTAATGGTGAAGCTGGTACTGGGTTCATTATTAAAAACGATAAAGCCGAAGTTATCCACATGGAAAGCAAACAAAGCGGGTATAACAACATTCTCATGACTGAAGCACTAACATTAAAAAATAACATTAATTATGCCAAGACCCTTAACATTCAAAAACTTCAAATTGAGGGAGATAATTTTTGCCTTATAAATGCTATAAAAGGCATCTGGGATTGTCCATGGGAGATTAAAATGGTTGTTGCTGACATTCTTGTAGCTATCCATTCCTTCCAGGAGGTTCGTTTTAGACACATTTTTTGGGAGATGAACCGTGTTGCTGATCGCATTGATAAACTTAGATTTTCACCACTTGTGTCTAACCTAAATCTTGATTTGGAACTTCGGGTTCTCATCCGCAAGGATGCTCTAGGCTGGTCTTCGCATCGTAGCTAAGACCTATCTAATTCTTTCCTCATCTAAATTTTTTTTAAAAAAAAAAACTCTACAACTGATACACAAAAATGGAAAATAGGATTAGATTATTGTGTTCTCTTTTACTTCGTTGTAATTTATGTGCTTGTCTTTGGTTCTTTTTGTTCGGTTTGTACCAACGCCGATTTTATCGGCCTCTCAAACTATCCGATATGGTTATGTCGGGTACCTTGAATTCTTTCCTCATTTAAAAAAAGAAAAGAAAAGGAAAATAGGGGGCACCCCATCTTCTCAAGTAGGAGCTGTCCCAATCCAACTGGCTCCAGCTAAAGTGCACATGAGCGTATCGGCGTAGGCTAGAGGAGCGCACTTCTCTGAAAACGTGTTGACATTTGTTGGGGCGAAACGCGCGAGTAAGTTAAGCGCGGGAGTGCCGCTACGCGCCCTATGAATACGCGCCACGTGGATAACAGAATCCCGCTCTCGTGGCAAGTACTGTGGCGCATAGGTATACTCGCTCTGTAGAAGCGAGTGGGCGTAGGATTTTAATATTTATCTAATAAATTTCATTATTTTGGGCTAGGGTGACCGTGAGGTGTAGTACTGTAGTGTAGTGTAGCTGGAAGCGGCATTTCACCAACATCCCGAGAAAAAATAAAAGGGAAGGCTAGCCCTCTATATTGTTTTATAAGTGTTTTTAACTGAAAAAAATGAATTGAGTTTGTACATATATTTAAGTATGACTGAAATGAAGCAAAATGCGATTAATTAATAGGTGATGTTCCAATTACGGTTAACAGCATTAGCTAATTAACCAAGTTTGTAATGAAGTGAAATTTTATTAACTTTCGACATGATTGTGTTTCAATTGGATCAATTACTAATTAGTACGGACAGTTTTGTATCGAACACATTGAAATAGTAGGGGCAGGTCCGTTCATGGACATGTACAAAAAGTATGGACCCAATATATATGGAAGTGTAAGGACACAAGCAACGTAGCTCAGATGGCAGGTTGTAGGGAAATTTCTGTTGTTATCCCTGAGTTTAGGGTTATTTCTATTAGTGTCCTATGATTAAATTTTTTCCTGTTGATACCCCTAAGGTTTTGATTTGTTCGCTTTGTAACCGAAATTTTTCATATCCGTATCATTTCGGTTCAAATTGATCAAATCGAAGCTCATCATTATTTTTATTGATTTCAACTTAGTAGGATTCGACTCATAAAACAATCAAATCCATACCCGAACCATTCCGATTTGAATTCTTAAGGTCGAAACGGGTTGTTGCTTCAAAATTCAAATCGACATGGTTCAGACATGGATTTGGGTATTTTAGGAGTCAAATCTTACTAATTTGAGGGCGAGGAACACAATGGTAGACTTGGATTTAATCAATTTGAACTAGAATGGTACAAACATGAAAAAATTTAGTTACGAAGCAAACAAACCCAAACCTTAGGGGCACCAACAGGAAAAAACTTAATCGTGGGACACCAACAGAAATAACCCTAAACTCAGGGGTACCAACATGAATTTCCCTATTTTATATCTGTCTCCGTGCTCGATTCTAGAACACAACATTATCACCTCATATGTCTAACTTATATTCCAATTCAGAATTTTATGTTCTCATCCGTCTGATGTTCTAGGCCGGCCTACTGCTAGAAAGTAGACTTGTCTAATTCTTTTCTCATCTAAAAAAAACTTTTTTCTTCATTTCTACTCTTTCCTTATTCCTCTATCCAATATTTTATTTATTTCTTTTTTAGTAATTGAAAATAAATACTATATTTTTTATCTAGATTTTTAATTGGACAATAATGGTTTTGTCTTATCCAATTATTATGATTATTTTCATATAATAATTGTTTTAAAAATGTAAATTAGCTGCTAATTAAATTGATATGTTCCTTTTTTATACAAGGAAAAAATTAATAATTTATGTTTTTTTTCAAGATTAAAAAAATATATAGTTTTATATTATGAATCTTAAGAAAAATAAATAAATAAAATAATTTTGTATATTATCAAACGGATATTAAATATTATCCATAATTTATCCGGATTAGAGATATAATTATAATATTTTTGCACCGAGCCTCCCGAATTCATTAGAGATCCTGACGGGTGAGCTACTTGCGCCCTGACACGGTGCTATTTGTACCGTGTCAGTGGCGCGCGGCACTCACTGCCGCCGTGCCAGCGGTGGGTGCCGGCAGAATCCGCCGTAGGCCGGCGACAGGTGCCCTGGGCGCCGCGTGGAGGGAGTTCGATTTGGGGTCGCCGCGCGGTGGTGGTATCGGGAGTTCGATCTCGCCGGTGATGAACGATCTCGCTGTTAATGGACGTCAGTGATGGGTTTAGGGTTTATGGTAGAATATTCGGTAGATTTCAATCACATTTTTTCGGTGAATTTTAAGAACCCGACTCGATATTTTTTAAGACTCGATATAATTTTAAAATTAAATATTTTTTAAATATCGAAGAAGAACCCGACTCGACCTAAACCCGACCCGAACTCAACCCGAAAATTTGTATGACTCGATCGATCCACCGCCGGCACCCACCGTCGCGCGACAGCCGGTGCGTGTCAGTGGGCTGCAAAGCCGGTGCAAATAGTATTTGCCGATCCTGAGTAGGGATACTAGTCAAGGTTGTCGGCAAGCTAAACGCACTAGTACATAAATCGTGTTTTACATCATTTAATATACACCAGATGCGTGTCATAGTGTTGTAAAAGAGTAGAGCTACGCTATTATACATCGGTTATTTATCAGGTCCGACGTATAATGGTGGGCGCGCGAAAAAAAGAACCGGTGTGTAAATGTCATGTTATCAATTTTTACAACGAAAGGAGAACCGGTGTGTATACTATGTACGTCGTAAATTGTAACCCCATGTATAAATAACATGTTTTTATTATAATTATATAGAAAATATATTTAATTATAAAAAAATATAAAATATATTTATAGTACTTATGTTGTAATTTTTTATATAAATAGAATTATTATTTCTTTTTTATCTTATTTGAATTTCTCAACCGACCCATGCCTTTCATAGCCTTGATTATATATATATCAAGTAATTAACTTTAAATTTTTATTAATTGAGATTTTTCAAAAATATGCAAAAATAATATACAAAATACATTAATTAAAATATGAAAATATACTTTAGCTATTGTGAATTAGTATTTTATATGTATATGCCCCCTCCTAGAAATATTATGTCTTTTTTTGTACTTCAATTAATCATACTTATCACTAGCTAGCTTTAATCTCATAAATAAAAAGTACGGAAATTTCGCCTAATATCCCTGAGGTATGGCGAAATTCGACTGTTACCCTAAAGATTTATCAATTTCGCATGATATTTCCGAGTTTTAATTTTTTTTCGTCAAATATCATTCCGTCAATTTCCTAACAGAAAAAGTTAAAAAAAAAAACCCAAAAACAAGTTCTCGTCTTCTTCATCGATTTGCTTCTGAATGTGTCTTGGCCTCTTCTTTGACTTCCTCGGCTAAAGGATCCCTGTCATCGCCACAAAGTCGTCTTCTCTTTCTTGCTTCATAAGAGAAACGCGGAGCTTAGCTCTCGACCTCTTCTCTCCGACAGCATCGCTGGTCTCGACGCCGTCGACATCGTTTCGCCTGGCCGTCGATTTGGCAAACGCCGTAGGCAGATCTCCGAGTCCGCAAATTCCACGGCCTCTCTTTCATGCTTCATAAGTGAGAAGGCTTTATTTATAAATCATGTCGTCTAGCAATTACTGATATTTTTAGGAAAATCCAACCACTGTGAATCCAAAAGCTGATATTTTCCAGGTTCTGGAAAGAGATAACATGTTTATATGAACTCCAACAATACATTGATTTGGGAATCACGCAAGTAACAGGACTGATTTGTAGAGATATCAGAATTCAGGAGCCCAATTTGATTGACTTCTCGTCCCAATTTCATCATTACGGCTTGGATTTTCAACCCAATTTGCCTAATTTTGAACCGACCATAAGAATAAGTTTACAAAAATACAAATACTGCTAAATTCTGGATTGTTGAAACATCCCCTGCTTCTCCAAGCAGAAATCTCATATCAAGCAATTCACAGTTAACTATTTGCTTAGTCAATGTGGTACAATTTTTTGTGGGAGGAACGAATCCTACCAAAAGCGAACAAAGGGGATCAGGATTAGGGCTCAAAAGTCTCCTGCAGTTGTATCAGGAGAAGCACCATTGTGTCTGCAAATATCCAATATCTGCAATTTATTTGCGTTTCAATTTTAGGGATTTGCAATTTATTTGAGCCTCAATTTCCGGCAACGACGGAGGGATCTGAGCGCTTACGAACAAAATTAGTACGGCGGAGGAGGTGAGGCCGTGGAATTTGCGGGGAGATTGAGCCCCAATCTGGATTCGCTGAATGGGGTAAAGTTGGTCGTGAACCGAAGCATCTCAGTCAACTCTTAAATCATTGTTGTATGATTCTATAAACATTCCAGATTTGTCATATTTTCTTAAAGACTCAATCTCTTGGAGTCTCTTTTTGAGTCGATTTCTGTGAAGATTCAGTCTTTCAGAGTCTTCTCTTGTGCATACCTCTTGTTTATTCCAGTAGGAGTATGATGGTTGACTATCGTCATCGATTATTATTCGAGAAGCGATGAGTCTAACCTAATACGACTGCTTCGAACCATTCTGCTTTGTACCATTGCTAGTCTATTCAGTAGACTAACCCGCTGTATTTTTGTTATCTGCATCGTCATGGTTGGTGCTGTCCGTCCGTTTCGGCACATAAGGAAGAGTGTAGTTGAAGACTAGAACGATTATGGAGTCAACGGTGGTTTTTCCCGATTTTTATTAATATGTCTTATGACTTCTTAAATCAGGTTGCGATCTTTTGGACAAAGACTTTGGTTGTAATGTGTTTTATAAGACTTCCGTTGTACCCTACTTTTTAAGACTTTCGCTGTATTTGGTTTAAACTCTGTATTAGCCTATTCGGGATTGGGTTGTAATCCCGTAACTCTTGTTTCCTTGACAATGTTATGTTTTAGAATTGAATGCTTTGATCATTATGTATCATTTGTATTTCATAAATTGTATTTAAACGGTAAAGCTTTGGGTGATCTCGGTAAGGAACACTGGGATCACTGGCGGTAATACCTTTTCAAAAGGGTTAAGTTTTGGGGGTGTTACAGCCAAATCTGGGGCGGCAACAGAGATGCCACCGCACCCAGCGGTCACGCCATCGCACCCCGCGGTGGGATATTTTCTTCGATGTTATCGTCTTCCCTCTGCAGGAGCAAGTGGCTCCACTTGTGGGTTTTTGTCCCCGGCTTGTTCCCTCATTGTTCCCTCCTTGCTTGGGCCTATAAAAGGAAGAGAACTTCGAGGAAAAGGAAGCCACGTATCGAGCTTCTTCTTTCTCCTCTGTTTTCTCTGTTTTCTCCATTGTTGTGCAAGCTTTTGAGCTTTGTGAGAGAGTGTTTGGAGTTTCCTTTTGAGTGGTAAAGGTGCTCTTGAGTGTTGTTTAGAAGTATAAGAAAGTTGGAGATCAAACCAAGAACAAATCGAAGTCGAACGAATCGATTTGGGTAAGTTTTCTCCATGGCCGCTGTCAAGCTTCTCGCCTCTGTGCATCCACCGCACCCGCGGCAAGGCTCCCACCGCAACCGCGGCGAGCTTGTCCGAGTGTGTGTTCTTGGGTGTTTGGCTTCGGGCAAGGCTCGATTCCTTTAATTCTTTTCCTATTCTTTTAGATTCATATATGTGGATATTGAATCTAACTTAGGGTCTCGTTGTGGGGCGTTCTTAGGGATGTATTATCCAAGATCTGTCCCAGTTCAGACCAAGGAGCCGTCGTCTCTAAGCCTTGCTTAAGCTTTCGTCGGATCTAAGGCAAGTGGCGGTTCGCTCTTGCTCATCATTCCATATTTCAATTAATTATCAATTGTTTAGTTGTTAATTAATTTGGGATGATTTACTGTTTATGTTGGGAACAGTTTTGATAAATTATTTGATAAAAGAAGTGCTGTTATAATAGGTTGTATATTGCTAGATACAGCGCTATTATGTTCATAATGGTTTTGTTGTGGATTTTAAAGGTGAACTTCATATAAAAAAGATTATAATAGGTTGCATATAATGTTAGTGGCAACGCTATTTTGATATATATATATATAGATTGTTAGATCTATGATGTTGGCCTTGATGGCTTTGATTTGATGTGATATATGACTGTGTTGAACTGTTAGTTAGCACAAGTATTCGTAGGAACGTTTACTGGGCCCAGGAGGTCCAATCGTTTCTTGATAATTAAATGGAGAAAAGGGCATTGAGACCCTAATACCATTGGTGAGTCATGACTAGCCTCTATACTCGGGTATAGAGGTGGTGCACTTAGCTAGTGTCACACATATCTCGGGAGCAAATCTCGGGAGTTACTCCCAAGAGATCTCTCGTCTCGGGACGAGCTGGTCATGATAAAAGTTTATAACGTGATGTGGTTTGGTTTTGGAATTAAATCAGATAAGTGCCTTTAGTGCACATAATTAATACACCCTCAGGCGAGTAGTGCAGCTAAGTAATAGTGCAGCCAGGAAAGCTCATCTTGACTTTGATCAGAGTAAAGTTCTCTTTCCAATCTGGATTCGCCTTGGGCGGTGAGGTTGGTTGTGAGCCGAAACATCTAAAGTCAGCTTTTGAACGCTTGTGTGTATAATATAAATTAAGTTTCCCAACATTTGTCATGCTTCCTATAAGGCTCATTTCATTTGGAGTCTTCTTTTGGGATTGATTGCTGTGAGACTCGGTCTCCAGAATCTTCTCTTGTTCATGCCTGTTCATATATTCCAGTAGAAGTATGGTGGTTGACTATCGTTATCGGTTGTGATTCGAAGAGCGGTGAGTCTAACCTAATACAACTACTTCGAACCACTCTGCTTTGTACCATTGCGTAGTCTTTCATTAGACTAACCAACCGTAATTATTCCCTTGCATGGTTGGCTGGTGTCATCCGTCCGATTCAGCACATCAGATAAGTTGTCGTCCTGTGAAGGCTAGAACGACTATAGAGACGAACGGTGTTTTGACAAGTTTATTCAGGTTAATATCCTTGGTGGGTGATCATTGCGATCAAGACCCTTTTGTTGTTATTTTAAAGACTTTCGTTGTGTTAAATATGTTTTGTGTAAAGACTTTCGCTGTAATGATTCTGATTATGTATCTCTGATGTATTTTGTCGTATTTGGAATTATGTTATAATTCTGAGACTTTGGTTTAAATAAAAGTTATGATATTTTGTATTATAACTGTGAGTTGATGGTTATATCGTTTGGAAAAGCCTGGGGTGACTTTGGAATGTTTAATCCGAGGTCACTGGCAGTAATACTTTCAAAGTGAGATTTGGGGGTGTTACAACTTGCAGGTGGACAAGCATCATCAGGAGCTGCCAGGAGGGAGGACACACACACAGTTGGAGAGGCTCGTGCTGCTTTACTCAGCCCCGCAGAACAAGGGCATGCGACGCTTGATGTTCGCCCCGAGCGACTTGGTTTGGCTTCACTTGCGGAAGGAGCGATTTCCTTCCGTCCGCAAGTTTAAGCACGACCAACGGGGCGATGGTCCATTCAGAGTCCTCAGGACCATTGGAGAGAACGCCTACCAGCTCGAGCTCCCGGACAAGTATGGGGTGCATCTGACGTTCCACGTCGTGGACTTAGCACCATATGTTGAGCCTAAGCCTAATGAGGGTGAAGCGAGGACGCTTCACAACCAAGTGGGGGAGGGTGATGTGACCCTGCCGTCCTTGTCACATCCGCCTTGAGACTCCCCTACAGTTACATCCAGTCCGATCGAGACATTAATTGCTTAGCACATTTTATGAATAATATTTCTATTTTTAGTAGCTGTTATTTCTGGGTGGTTGCCATTTATGTTAAATGGGTCGCCAGAATTAGTAACTAGAGAGTCTGGCCCATTAGGTCAACTCTCTAGTATAAATACTCTCTTTTGTCTTCATTTTCAATTACGTCGAAATAGAGTTTGTTTTCCAGTCGAGTAATCTCCTGCAAACTCGGGCCCTGACGTCACACAAATTAACGCGTTTCTAGTTGAATTATCCTAGCGCGTTAATTCGGTTCCAACTATCCGGTTACTATTTGCAATCCCGAGACAAGAACTAACCCTAGTTCTCGTCTCTCCCCAAACACAAACCCTAGGACTGCCCCTCCCCCTCCACTCCTCATTCCGCTACCTCCTTCATCGCCACCGCACCACCACCACCACCACCACTTTCGCCGCATCACCACCAGCCGCCACCGGTCATGTAACACCCCCCAATTTGATAAATGTGAAAGGCGCTACTGCCGATGACCCCGGACGTAAACCCCGAAGTCACTCCAGGCTTTTCCGACGTCATAACTGACTTAAAACAGAGTTACAATACTAAAATCATAACTTTTATTAAACCACATGGTCGCAGAATTACACGATTCCAAAAACGACCCAATAATCAGAAATACAACAGCGAAAGTCTTTAACAAAATACAAAATAGCACAGCGGAAATCTTTTAAATACAAAGCGACAAAACAACTTGTCAAAAACAAAACACCGTCCATCCTCATAGTCGCTCTAGCCTTCTCGGATCTTCAACACACCTGATGTGCCGAATCGGACGGATGACACCAGCCAACCATGCAAGGAATATAACGGTTGGTCAGTCTAATGAAAGA
Organism: Rheum nobile; assembly: GCA_027886185.1. Classification (NCBI taxonomy): domain Eukaryota; kingdom Viridiplantae; phylum Streptophyta; class Magnoliopsida; order Caryophyllales; family Polygonaceae; genus Rheum; species Rheum nobile. The sequence goes on along the minus strand of WOAB01000531.1, from coordinate 2,048,680 downwards.
CTACGCAAGGGTACAAAGCAGAGTGGTTCGAAGCAGTCGTATTAGGTTAGACTCATCGTCCCTCGAATAATAACCGAGTACGCTAGTCAACCATCATACTCCTACTAGAATAAATGAAGCAGCATGAACAAGAGAATATTCTGGAGACTGAGTCTCACAGCAATCAATCCCAAAAGAAGACTCCAAAGAAACGAGCCTTATAGGAAACATGACAAATGTTGGAAAACACAAACAAGCACACACACATATCATCACAATATCGCATACGAGCGATCTATAACTAAGACGAGCTTTTCCTAGCTGCACTAGCGCCTAGCTGCACTACTCGCCAAACATTTTAAATAAGTGCTTACTCATACGGCACTTTATATTATGGTCAAGGCATTTTCATTATGTGCATACTCATGGCACGTATCTTATTAAATGTCAACACACACACACATCACGTTACAAGCTTTTATGATCTGCTCGTCCCGAGACGAGAGATCCTTGGGAATACTCCCTAGATTTGTGACACCTGCAGAGTGCACCACCTCTTCACCCGAGTAAAGAGGTTAGTCATGACTCACCAATTTATTATAAAGAGACGACATGACCTCCATCCATTATCCCTACGAATACTCGTGCTAACTACACAGTTAAACACACAACACACCACACAGAACCATCACGGCTCTTCCTGCACAACTATCTATTTATGCCCACCTGGCAAACATCCTAGATTTAATAATCTAAACAGACACACAATAAAACACATCAAAGTCCCTTAAAGTCTTCACCTGCACAAAATCTACAATATACTAGCGTCGGTTCTAGCAAAATATACAACCTAGTATAATATCAGTTTTTTTTTATCACATAACGTTATCAAACAATTTCCAACATAATTCAGAATCATCCCAAATTAATTAACAACAAAACAATTGATAATTAATGAAAGTATGGAATGATGAGCAAGAGCGAACCGCCACTTGCCTGAATCCGCAGAAGCTTAAGCAAAGCTTAGAGACAACGACTCTTGGGTCCAAAACTGGAACAGATCTGGAATAATAAATCACAAAGAAACGACCCACAACGAGACCCTAACTTAGATCCAATATACTTATAATTGAATCTAAAAGAATAGGAAAATAATCAAAGGAACCAACCCTCGTACAAGACCACAACACACAAAACCACAACACGAACCTAACTCGCCGCGGGTGCGGTGAGGTTCGTGCCGCGGGGTGCGGTGGCTGCACAGAAACAATGGTTCGACAGTGAAGAGGATAAAGCTCACCCAACTCGATCCGTTAGACCTCGATTCGATTGGGGTTCGATCTCTAACCTCCTTATATCATCAAACACCACTCAAGAGCACCTTGACTAATCAAAGGGAACTCCTAACACTCTCAAACGAAGCTCACAAGCTTGAAGCTTTAATGGAGAAAAACAGAGGAGAGGAGGAAGAAGAAGATGAAGTTGCACTTGCTTCTCCTCCACGAATTCTCTTCCTTTTATAGCCCAAGACAAGCCTCCTCCAAGGGGACAAGCAAGGGGACAAGGGAACAACAACCCACGAAGTCAATGGAACAAGAGACAACAAGTGGATCAAGTGGCCAAAGAGATAAGACTGTCAGAAATCTTATCGAGAAGACGAAGCTGCCAGCGCTCGCCGCGGGTGCGGTCATGCTCTCACCGCGGGTGCGGCCGAGACCATCAGGAAATCGTCCTGACTTCGACGGGGCCGTTCTCTCAGCTCCGAACTCCAAATGAGGTGATTCCAAATCGAGGAGTTAGATCTAGAAGTCTATTTTAATCCTTCCAAATTTCACATTGAATGGATCATGTAATCAAAAGGTATGATGATTTTGCTAAAAGGTCGCCTTGTATGGGCGAGGAAAGTATGGGTACGAGTTCTTTTAATCCCGGGTTAAATATATTTGTACCCGAACATCCTTTTAGCCATACGGGCATAAGAAAAATTCCAAAAATACCCTTATAAAATGTGGGATATTACAGGTCACCCCCAGCCGTCGGTCATCATTCCGACCACCCCACAGTCCATATTCTCCTTGCTTCCGCCAAACTATCCTTTCCGAAGAGTTGCCTGCGCCCCAATACACGTTCAATCGATCCTTGACAGTGAATCGTGGTCTTTCCATCAGATAAGGTCACATCAGGTATGCTCTTCAATGCTATGCTAGAACCTGCTTCCCTCTTCTCAATACTCATGAGGCATGAAGATGAAATAAATTAAAAAAAGAATTAATTTAGTGTGAATTCTTTTGTTGTGATTTCTTCTACTTGCCAAGTTAGATGTTATGTTTTTTAGTTGGCCTGCTAAATCATAATTGGTATCATTTGGAATCTGATCACGTGAAATACACGGATCTGACAAAGACCAGAAAAAAGGGGCATCTGAATACACGGATCTTACTTTAAGCAATTTCAAGTGTTGGCTTGTACCAAACATGACTAAGTGAATCATTTTGTGAAATTTTACATGTTAAGATTAATTCTGATTAAAAAATAAATCAATGATTCTTGCTTTTAGTGTTGAACCTTTCAGTTTTAATTCTGTAAGTGCCCCAAAATCAGTTCATCATATATTTCATGTTGGTGATCACTAACTAATGAGAGAATTGTTATACTGCTATGAATTTTTCTTAGGGTGGGTGATCTCTGGTGTACACAGGATAATCAATGCCTCAACATCAGTCAATGTGTATGTTGTCATTGACTAGTTTTTTTCATGACCTCTTGTAACATTGATTTACTTAAGTTTCCCTAGTGTCACAATATTCTATTAAAGTGGTAATCATCACCTGCTAAGTCTTGTAATATTAATCAATCTTGAGCTATTAGAATTTGTTTGGTAAGCACTCTCTATTAATTGTAAGTTTTGATTGGTAACGTGTACATCATTGACTAAGTTTTAATCACGACTTCTTGTGACATTGATTTTCTTAATCTTCCTTATGTCCCTAATTTGTTCTAATCTTAGCATCCTTCTTGGCTTACTATGAATTTCTCATTTCTTTGGGAATTTAGAATTAGCTAGGAGTAGGGAAATGGCGATATTTGAGATTGGAAAGATTAAACGAAATAACATTTATAAAATTTGAAAAAGGCTAAGTGATCTCTTGATTTGTGCCTAATAAAGGTGTATACCGTGTATTGCACCAGTTGATATCTAGAAAATACAGAGAAATTGACTGTAATTTAGCATCATATGGTTTTCTAGTGGAAGGGTCTTTAAAAGAAGCTCATGATCTTATAAAAAAAAAAACTCATGCTCTGTGCTCTTTAGTGTAACTGACTAACTAGCTTGGGCTTCTGATGAACTTTGTCTGGTTGTAGTTCGAGTTTCTAAATGATTGGTTTAGTGAAGCTTATCTATAGAACCTATGAAACATATCATATATTCATATTAGATCTACTCGAGATCTCCACTGGTATAGTGGTATGTGTTATCTACTTGAAGTTGGGAATAAGATTTGATACAATGTAGTTGCTTTTGCAAACTTGTAGGTTATTTTTAGGTTACTGATTGTTGGTATTGTTTGTTGTTGTTATTGTTGTGTGTTTTTGCTTCTCTATATTCTTGTAAAGTGCTTCTATAGTCTGTTACCACTTCTTTTGCTTATTGGGCTAGTTTCTAATGCATTTTTATAGTGACAAATTTCAAGACTAAGATTCTTGATCCTCAATAATCATGATTACATATTCTAACTGTTGTTCCATCCATATGTTATATTATTCGTGTTTAATTTTGTAGTACTATAATAAGCGCCAAGATCCATATTCCTCGAAGGAAATTGATCAAATTCGTGCAGAGTGGTTCCAGTATTTCATTAAAATATCTAATGAAGAGGTATTCCCTTTGACTGTAATTTATATGACATGTATTTCTCTATTTTTCAATTAAAAAAAATTAACTATATATGAACTAGTAAATTGATGTATGATTTATGTGAGTCAGGTTGTAGTTTAAATGACAATATGCATCAATTATAGAATCTTGGTTGACGTGGAGATATTGATTACAGGTCAAGTGAAGCACAAACCAAATCAACACTTTTGTTCCTCTAGAAAAGTATTTCATTCGACAACGTCTGTTTACAAATTTTGTTGTCTTTTGAACTAGTTAGTTATTGACAATGTATTACGTTTAGTTTTATTGGATGATGTAGATATTATTGTCCATTGAACATATGATATTTTGATCTTATCTAATACTTTTAGATAATCTATTGTTCGTTTATAAGATCAACTTGTTAATTGTATATCATTTTACACTTGTTGATATGGTGAATTGTACAGGAAATTAATACTGTGAATTGTACAGGAAATGGCATTGTGAATTAATAGGAATTTGTCCATTAAAAAATGCTTTATACACCGGTTATATAAAACCTATGTACATATGTAAGGGTCGGACTTCCAAAATACACGTGGTAATGATATGTTTATACAACAGTTGTAAACTGATGTATTAAGTGTCTTCCCCTTGGCGCGTCAATGGTTATTACATGGGTGTATTGGGTTTTATACACCGTGAATCAAAATGATGTAGAAAACATTTTACATGTGTTGTATCATCGTTAGACATCGGTTCTTCACCGATGTATATACCCTCCCCCGAGTCCGCATTTCTAATTACACTAGTTTTGATGGACATTATACATCGGCTCACAACCGATGTATAATACTCTATTACATCGGTTAAGCTTTAATACATCACTAACCTGTACACCGATTAAAAATCGATGTGTAATGTGTTACACGCCCGGTGTAAAATGCTTTTTTTGTTCTAGTGACGTCTCATGATCACTTGATTGGTAATTCCATGCAAATCAGCTTATGTTTTCAGTTGACAAGCGACAAGGAGAAATTTTGATCCAAGGTGATAAATGTGCCAGTGTGTTAAATATACACCCTATTTTTGCTACATAGACGCGCACACACGACGTGTAGGCGTACCAAAAGGGTACTCATCAGAGTTGTGTGCACGAGAGAAACGCGTGCCATTATCATATTATTTGAATGTTATATATATATATAGTCAGCATAGTGTAATCATAACTTCATTATTGTATTATTTAAATATCGTATATACAAAATATAATGAAATTCTAAGTTTATTATCGTATAATTTGAATATCGATTATATTAAACATAGTGTAAATCGTATTATTCAAATAAGTTAGGATTGGGTCCGATATCCGAACTATCCTATTCATTTCCGATTGGATATCCGACAAATATAATCCGAATTGGATCCGATATCCGAACTATCCGGTTACTAGAAAACTTATAAAAAATCCAATTAAAATGTTTTTTTTTTAATTCAATCAAACTAACAACCCACAAAGTACAAACTAAATGTAAAACATCAACACCCTTTACAAGTCCCTTAATTTTTTAAAACAATTAAACTTGCCAATATTATTAAATTGGGAACCATAAACGTACATAACAAGAGGAATTCACAAATACATATATATTTGTATCTTAAGTAATCAAAATTCAATTGAATGATGAACACTCGAGTCTTGATAAAAAAACATATTTGCTCTATTTAGTGAGACAATACAAAGTTGATTTTGTAAGAATAAGAATAAAGGTTTACTTTTTAGTTGAAATGAAACTTGTATAAAATAATGAATGTTGTTCTAGAGAGTTGAAATTGGTTTAGTTGCTTAAAAATTTACAAGGACTATTATGAGATCATTTTTTTTGTTAACTCATTATGAGATCATCTAAACTAATTAAATATTGTATATTAATTTTAAAATATACACATATATTATATATTAATAGTATCAGATTCTCAAATATTTAGTAGACAAAACACCTCAATCCCTATCCGAAAAAAATGTTCGGATCGAATCAATTTCAGATAAAAAATAAACGAATATTTTTAATTATGAATTTTTTATATTCGGATCGACCTGATCGGATTGTTTTGCTCATACCTACCTATAACTAAAGAAATGTTTAAGAAAAGTCATAAAGTACTAAATGTAAATAGTATGTACGTAAACCCCGTAATTTGCAAAAGAAATTTTCAAATGGGAATATGGATATGGTCATATGGTTTATCTTGAACAAGATAGAAAGTCAATTAAGAAAAAACTTGGATCATTATTAAATGTAAATAGTATTACGTAAACACCATAATTCAGATTCATAGCTTTCCCGATGTTTGAAGCTTGAACCGCGTCAAGTCGGAGGTTTGGAAAGAGGAAAAAAAGGAAGAGAAAATTTCAAAACCGTTCAACCAACTTTAACACGTAAGTGATTTTTAATGGAAAATTTGTCGTGATGTACGTGTTTTTTCTGTTTTATGTCGTATTTATGCCAAACACATCCCTAGTTATTTTATTTTAAAAATTAAACATACAATCAGATATAAACTTATAAAAACAATAATAAAATAATGAGAGTATTTAATCTATTCACAAATTTAACAATAATTATGGGTGATGTTTATTTAACTTTATAGTATAACGATTAATTTTCTGCAAATTTTAACTTAAAAGATGGATTTGTGCAAATTAGTATATGTAATAGGTGGATTTCTAAAAAAATAATTTGCAGAAATCAACACATTTAGTGGGTGGATTTTTACATCTTATCCTAAGGATTTGTTTGGTGAATTAATTTATAAAAGTATTTATAGTTATAATATAGTTTTTTTATAGAAAAAGTTAAATTTATAAGTTTGGAGTTTGTGTATTTTTTTTTAATGTTTAAAATGTTTTTATTTTCAAAAATATTTTTTATACCAAATATATGTTTCAAAATAAATATTTATGATTAAAAACGTATGGAAAATATCAAACAAACCCTAAAATATAATATTTATAGATAGCGCATTAGCACGTGAATAAATAAACTATAAAATAGAGAAACGCCACTTAGATAATTTAAATGTGACAAAGCGTTACCAATCCAGCTCTCTGCAAAATGAAAATGACCTGGTAAAACCACAAAGGCCAGCCTCCTTATTCTTTTTTCTTTTAAAAAGAGCACTTTTTTTGAGAAAAACTTCTTTACCTGCATTTTTTTTATTAAAACAAATAAGAATTCCGCAACTCGCTACAACGCCCAATCGGCGTCGTTTGACTTGTCCCGGCACAACACACCAAGTCTTGTGCGAGAGAGAAGAAACACCCGATTTCGAATCTCAATTTCGCTTTCGAAGTTTCATCTCCAAAACCCACAGATCTACCAAGTTCTTGCTTCAAGAACAAGAAGTAGTAGAAGAACAAGGATGACGCCTAATTGGGAGCTCAATGGGTGCTGTAATCATGAGCAGAAGGCGTTCATCGTCACCATTGCTATCTTCACAGTTGTCATCCTAGCGGTACCACTTTCTTTCTTCTTGCTTACTTTTGAATTTTTCTCATGAAATTTGAAATTGGTGCTTCTTGATCTCACAATGCTTGTTGCTTTCCATTGTAATTTTTGCCCAAGTGCCCTCGTTGCGCCGCTGTGTTTGGAATTTCGATCACTAAATTGAACGTGATCGGGGAGTGTTGTGATGAATTGATTTCTGCTCTATGAGATTTGGTTCCCAATTTTGAAACTTTGCGGTTAGAACAAACTTGTATAAAATCCTGAAGTTTGTTTTCAAATTGCAGCACTATTAATTTGAAAAATAGTTGCTCCTTGGGAGGAAAAAAGGAGGGGGCATTGCTGTTCTAATTAATTAGAGTTAGTAGATATTTTCCTTCTGCAGAAGTTAAACTTCTTGAAGTACTAGAATTTCTCATTTGACAGCAGCTGTTGTATCATTGAGTTAAAGAAGATTTTAGTTGGAGAGTTATAAGATGTATGTAATTCAGCTGCTTATCTACGTATGTAGCTAGGGTGTGAAACATAGCGGTTAGAACAAGCCCAAGGCTCACTAATTATATGGATTTTCATAGGATGTTAGAGACTTGAAATTTCAATTTGTAGATTTCTCTCTGAAGACTATTTGGTTCAACCAATTTGGTTCAAAGAGGAAGATATTAGGCCTAAGTTAACCTTTCCTTAATTTTGTAGTTTCAGCAACGGCATTTTTGTGCAATTCCGCTTTGTCTGAGCCTTGTTATGACTGCTTACTTTCTGGTTGAAAAACTTTACTGATGTGTTGCCTATATACGACAGTTGTGGAGGACGTTTCTGCTAACTCCTTTCAAGTTAATTACTGTGTTTCTTCATGAGGCAAGTCATGCACTAGCTTGTCTACTAACGTGTGGTAAGGTAATGATCCCGCTCTCTTTGTATCAAATCATATATCAGCGCATTCGTATTTTTTCTCCTTGAATACGTATTTTCCATTCATCTGCTTGTAGAAAGAAGATGAGGAAGGAAATAAGAAGGGAAAGAAAGAATTAAAGACAACCAATGAAATTGTCTTTCTAGATTAAAGAGCAAGGCAACATGAAATAATCTTGTTTTAAGTGGGTCACATTTTTCTCTTGGACTTGTTGCGATTCAACCATTTGTGATGCATATTGGTGAACTATATACACAGAAGCCAAAGTGAATTGGTCTCTAACTGACCATAATATGCAGGTTGAAGGCATTGAAGTTCATGCAAATGAAGGTGGCGTTACAAAAACTCGTGGTGGTGCATATTGGTTGATCTTACCTGCTGGATGTAATTACTCTACCTCTGAAAAATTCAATGCTCTTACCGATTACGTTATGTGCTTTTGTAAATGATTTCTTTTTTTTACGAGCATATGCATTTAAGCCTGGGTCTGATTTTGTTGTTGTTATATGTTTTACTTGCTTTCAAATGCAGATCTTGGTTCATCATTTTGGGGAATGTTGTTGGTACTTGCCTCCACCAATCTTCTCACATCAAGGATTGCAGCTGGTTGTCTTGGTGTCGCTCTTCTCGTTGTGCTTTTCATTGCACAAAATGTAAATATATTTGCATTCTAATCCTATTGTAAATTCCCTTTTTAGTTTATTCTTTGTTTTCTTATAGGTTATCTAAATAACAGAAATAATATTATACTAATTCATATATTTTCTCCTAATCAGTGGACACTTCGAGGATTATGTATTGGTGAGTGCTTATAACCTTTGTCTTTCATTTCACTCTAAATTCAACCCACTGTGTACTTTCTATCATTGTTATTGACACTTGATACACACTAATGTACAGGATTTATAGTCTTCCTTGCTGTAATTTGGCTATTGCAAGAAAAGACTTCAATACACATTCTCCGTTATGTCATTCTCTTCATTGGTAAGTGAATCCTTCTGCACCTACTTTGTTGTCCATCTACAAGAACTTGTTTGCATCAATTCGCAGTGAGCGGTTTTCTTACGCTTTCGTTTTCCCTTGTTTTTCATAATCTCAGGTGTGATGAACAGTTTGTTCTCAGTTTATGGTAATCAATCACCCTCTTGCTAATTACAGATTACTTTCCTTAATCAAACAACTAATACTAAATTTTTTCTTATGTCATGGAACAGATATATATGATGATCTAATCTCTCGAAGAGTTAACTCAAGTGATGCTGAGAAGTTTGCTGAGATCTGCCCCTGCCCTTGCACTGGTGTTGGATGGGGAATCATCTGGTAAGCCATCTCAACAACATATTTGTTTTAGGGTTTTCTAGAATCCGACCGTTGATAGCTTCTCTCTTATGTGTGGCAGGGGAATGATATCATTTGTGTTTCTGTGTGGAGCCATGTATTTGGGGCTTGTCATTCTTTCATGACCATTCAATTCAGCCTCTGTGAAGCATGATTGTGCTATATATATTAGGTAGGCCTATACTTATCACATTATACTTCTTGATATTATACATTAACAGTCGAAATCTTGAAAGTAATAAGTTGAAGTTTGCCTTGTGTTTTGACAGGATATGCAAATTCTCATGCTATTAGGATCATCTTATTCATTCTCTGGGTTCTGGTAACCCGCTCATTGGAACGTTGTTTGTATATGATCTATTGGTTTGTGTTCATTCTTTTGTGTTGCTGTGATTGAAAAGTAAACTGTGTCATGTAGATGATAGAGCTTTGAATTAGAGGATTAGAGATGCCAACTTGTTGAAAATTGGAACTTCTCCATTACCATACATTATATGTGCACTTTGGAGCTTTGATTAGTACTGCATTCATTTCTTAATTGGTTGATGTTCTTTGATTTTTTTATCTTCCAACGTTATTTAGATTTTAGTAAAAGTCAAATTTGATGTTCTTTTTGGGATTTTTTTTTCTTCCTTTTGACATCCTGAGAAATGGTCAAGGTCATGTTTCATGTAAATGCTGAGGATTGTGTCTTCAGACAATTTGTTGAAAATAATGGTTGCTGATCTTATCTTGATCATTATACTCGTTATCCTAAGGAGAATAATTCATTTCAACAAAAAAGGAGAATAATTCAAATCAATGTTCTTATACTATACTCTATTTTTTTATAAGCATTTCTCCTCCATTTTTATAAGCATCCAATTCGTTTGTTCCCATAGGATAGGATTGAAGCTTTTCTTCTACATATGTTAGCTAAATACGGAGTAATATCTTTCAGAACATTTTAGTAATTCCATTTGGTGATCTATTAAAATCAAAACGATGCTCATCATCTAAAAGTTCATCATTTCTCCTCCATTTTTAAGGTGTTAGTTTGACCCTGAGATATAAAGCATCAAAATATTTCAGAAAAATAAACTTTAAAAAATTGAATTTTACTTTAATTTATGAAGACTGCAAACCTTATATATAATCAGAAATTTCACTTTTTGAAGCCATTAAAAATACATATTTATTATTTAGTCAGGGAATAGAAGGGGAAGCTTCACTTGTCTTTATCTCCATCCTTTCATGATTATTTTTTTGCCATAAGAAATAGAGAATCTATAAGGTAAGTAGATCGAACAAGATTATGCCGTATTCTACAGCATTATATCTTGCTCATGTATGTTGTCAGAGCGAATTGATAACTATGAAATCAAATATAATTATCTGTTTTTCTAGTGTGTGTCCATGAACACATGTTAACAAGCTAAATTAGAAAATTATATTTAAAATATTCCCTAAAAGGGAATGGCTAAACCCTTAGTAAAAAAAATTAAACTAATTACTAAAAAAATATTACTAAAAATGGAATTTTATTGTTAAAAAAAAAGTTATTATAGTGTGTCCATGGACACACACTAGAAAAAACCTATAACTATTCCGTATTCAAAATTACTCACGTTGTTCATATATGTTGTAATTGCCAATTCACATTCACAAGTTGCTCTAAATTGAAGTAATTATCAGTACTTTTTTATTCCCAAAATGGTGAGAATTAGAATATACTGGCATACTATCCATGACCCCTACAAAATTTGTGTAGTTATAGATTTAATATTTTTTCAAAATTATGGAAAATATGTAAATTTTACATTTAAAGTATATAGATAATGTATGACAATATGATATACTATCTAAAAATAATAATAACTATTAAAATAATATATTATTATATTTACGGTTTTAAAGACATAGGTTAAAACTTTTAATGATTATTACTCCGTATGATGTAAGATTATTATAATCCAAAATCCAAAGACATAGCTTTGGGATCAAATTCGTAAGTATAATTAAAAGTTGAGAGACTATTGTGACCAAATAAAGTTGTAGTAAAAGGAAGTAAAATTATAGAGGATAAAGTTTTCCTTCTGGAACACTAGAAGCGTAACGCTTCCACGTACGCAAAAGTGGGTCCCCCTTTTTCATACCCTTTTCGTCTTCCTCTTCAATTCACAACTGCCGTTTCGATAACTCTTAACCGCCTTGCCTTTTTCCTCCTCCTATCGTTGCCCATATAAATCAATCGCAGCGTAGCCCATTTCCGATAAACACCTTTTATTACGTTTTCTGAAACCCCCTCTCTAGAAATTCCAACAGCCTACAGGATAATCCATTGTTTCTGTCGAATCTGGTAAATAATCCATTGTTTGTGTCACTACTTGCTTTAATCTTTCTCTTTCAAACTACACAAATCGGAAACAGGCAGTTTCAATTTCCTGTAAATTTCGGGGAATATTTTGTCCAAAGTTTGTTAATGGAGGCGAATGTTGGAATCCCGACGGAGCGCAAGCTCCAGAGACTGAGATGCTCTGTCCAGAACTACAATTGGGGTCGAATCGGGCCCGACTCGGCGGTTGCGAGGCTGTACGCCGCGAATTCCGGCACCGTCATCGATTCATCGAAGCCGTACGCTGAGTTCTGGATGGGAACCCACGAGTCTGGACCGTCCTTCGTGGTCAAGAAGGGTGCGATTTCGCCGAAGGGGGATGGCTGTTTGAATCCTCGTGAATCTGAGCCGTCCGATGAGGATGTGCATGCGGCGAATGATGATTTGAATGGGAATAGGTGCTTGAAGTCTTTTGAATCTACGCCGCATGATAAGTCTTTGCTGAAGGTGAATGGGAATGGTGATTGTGGATTGGAGGCGGAGACTCTCAAGTCTTGGATTCAGCAAAACCCTAGCGTGCTCGGTGATAGGGTTCTTGAGAAGTGGGGATGTGATCTTCCTTTCTTGTTTAAGGTAAGATTTTATCTTGCTTAATATGGCAGTTTTTTACAAATTAGTGTCCGTTTCTGTGGCTGTCAATAGATAAAATATACCTTGGATATGGTATATTGTTTGATGATTGTCTATTCTTAGAAATAAAAAGCCAATGCAATCAATGGGTGTTTCGAATGTATATATACTTGATGTGAATTTATTTTCTGTGATTCTTGAAATAATGGAAGATATATTGAATTTTCTTGGAACATTATTTTGCTGAAAATGACCTTTTGTAGGTGCTGTCTGTTGCTAAACCATTGTCTATACAAGCTCATCCTGACAAAGTTTTGGCAAAGGAGCTGCATAAGTTGCATCCAGATGTTTACAAGGATGGCAATCATAAACCTGAAATGGCCCTGGCTTTGACAGAATTTGAGGCACTTTATGGGTTTCTGGAGATAAAGGTGAATTGACAACTTGCCTTGTTTTCTTCTTCTTCTTGAGAGCTTGAATGACTCACTCAAGATTTCCTTTTATTTGCTACTGCTAGGAGTTCAAGGATGCTCTTCAGAAGATTCCTGAGATTGAATATATAGTTGGGAACCGAGAGAAATTCTTAAACATTGATGAGGACGAGGAGGAGGAAAACATAAAAGACTTAGTTAGATCTTTGTTTACTGATATTATGTCTGCAAGTCAGGAAGTTGTTGCTCAGGTCCTTTCTAAGTTGAAAAGCCGTTTGAACTTGATCAGCAAAGAGAAGGTAATCTTGGCTATTTTTTCCCTGTGCATTTAAATCAACCATATCTATAATGCTATGTATCTCTATACAGATATCAGCTTATATGCAGTTTCTGCAATGTTGTGATTTTATTTAATTGAATTTTGCAGCTTTTCCAACTATTAGCCTGCTGCAAAGCCACAAATAAATTGTGTGTATAGCTGTTGTTGAGTGGTTCCTTACTATGCTGGGAATCTTTTGCCTAAATGATTTGATTTGGGCATGTAATCAACATATTTCTAAATACATTCAACTTAAACGCGAGCTAACAGAACCCTCTTGAGGAAATTCATTATGAGTGGCAAATCATATGAATGAGAAATGGAGATTCCCTATGAATGTGATCTTTCTCTGTGACTGTCAATTTGCTTTAACATATTTTCTTGCAGCTAACACCAAAGGAGCAGCTAGTTTTGCGGCTTGAAGAGATGTACCCAGAAGATGTTGGTGTCATTGCTGCCTACTTCATGAACTATGTGAAGCTCAAGCCCGGTGAAGCTCTGTATCTCGGGGCAAATGAACTCCACGCATACTTATCTGGAGATTGTTTCGAGTGCATGGCAACCTCAGACAATGTCGTGCGTGCAGGTCTAACCCCTAAAAAAAGGGAGGTCGAGACCTTGTGCTCGATGCTAACTTACAATTTGGTAAGATTTGCAATAAATCTTATATTATTTTCCCTGGAATGTGCTATAGAAGAGCCTTTATTTTCGGTTTTCAGGGCGCTGTCACGAAACTGGAGGGCATTGCTATAAACAAGTACACAAAGAGATATTGTCCTCCATTTGAGGAGTTTGAGGTTGATCAGTGTGAACTCCCTGAGGAAGCGTCGTCTACGTTTTCCATGATGCCAGGGCCTTCTATATATGTGATTGTGGAAGGCAAAGGGACAATGAGAACAAACTATCATGAGGAAGAAACAGTTGATATGGGTGATGTGCTCTTTGCACCTGCCATGATTGAGGTGAGCATCAAAGCTTCTTCTGAGCTGAAGTTGTACAGAGCTGGAGTGAACACCAAGTTCTTGTGAAGTCCTTCAAAAATATGGTGTGGTTGCAGGATTAGTTATGGTTATCCGTTATTACATTTGTTTCCGGTCCCCCATGATTTTTTCTCAATTAACATTTGTTTTCGGTCTTTCCATGGAAGTTAATGCGATTTCTCCAATAATAGTCAAACAAGTTCCACATAAATATTCCTATTTAACCCCCCACGAATTTTTACGAATTTTTCCTTACTCAGTTTGCCAGTTATATATGATTCTTCAGTTAATCCACATTGTCAAACAAAATACAATAATATAATAATTAAGTTGAATTCAATTAAAAACAAGTCCCAAAAATTTCATAGTATATGCGTACCGCAAGCTCCTGACTTCATCCATGAAGATTTCCCATGAGAAATCTCATCGAGTTTCCAAATGGGGATATTCAATGGATAATTCCATGGAAAAACTCAATGGGTGATATTCGTGGGGATCCACGGCAGGGATGAGGACGGGGCGGGGAGTGAGGTGGGGGGCTCTGTCCCCATCCCCACGCGGGGGTTTTGTTTTTTGCCCCATCCCCACCCCATCCCCATTTAAAATTCCCATCCCCGCCCACATTGACATCCCTAGGTTTGAGTCATACCTTACTTTATTTTCATCCCAAAAATTATCCAAACAACTTATTTCAGGAATGATTAAACCCGATTCCTAATACCATACCTATTTTTCATTTCAACCCGATTCCTGATATGGTACCAAACGAGCCTTTATTTAGCTATTTGTATTTTCCAACAAATTTTACTTTTCTTTTAAGTAACTAGGCTAATTTTTAGTCTATATTTCAAATTGTTGTCATTCCATTTTAAATTTAAAATCATACTTTAAAATTTAATATATTTCTATTTTTTACGAAAGTAACACTTTTATTTAAAATGTTCTATCTGTTTTTTTTCCGATTCTATTTAGTTAATTACGAGATATTTATTAACAATAAAAATGTTCACAAATAAGAATTTGCTCTCTACATTTTGTATGCATAAACTTTCATATCAAAATTGAAAATTTGACTATTAGAATTCTAACCTACACGAGATGTACACATATGTTGTTTACAACGACTTAAAAGCCACTTGTCGTCTATCCTGTGGAAAATTGTGGCAAATATCAAGCCTAGTTTTTAAATATCATTGTATTAGTTGGTTAGATCTATATATAAGAGACGCATTCAACTTGAATACTTGGAATTCTCTCCCTATGAAATTTTACAAATAACAAATATTTTTTCCATCATTGAGAATGAATACTTGAAAGTTAACACAAGTTACATTAAAATATCAAGATACGTAAAAAAATACAATGAGCGGAAATAGTGACCAAATACAAAGTCAAATGAGAGAAAAAATAGCAAAGGCAAGAAATCGTGAAGCAAAAAAAAGAGCAAATCATAGCAAAATGAGAAACCCTTAAGATAAACTCTACACACAAACCACAGCCGTAGGATGGAGGAGATGGATGACCACGATTGAACGAGAAGCAAAACGGGATAATCAGGGGATTTGAGACGCGGTGGCAAACTTGTAATTTAGAGGAAATTGAACGTGGAAATACATGATTGCCCTTACCCCTAACCGACGCCAAGACCCTCTCACACTCTCTGAAACCAAATATATACACCAGTTGAAGAGACGGAAGCGAGGCGAGCGAAACACCAATCGACGAAAGACCATTTGCCACGATTGAACGAGAAGCAAAACTCGATTGAGAAAGACGTTCATTGTTGAAGAGGAAAACACCAATCGACGCACTCAGACGCTCTGATTTGAACAATTACAATAAAATACAACGAAAAACAACATGAGCGACACAGATTACAGTGGAGAGGACTTTGGAGGTACGAATAACACATTTAGGGTTTCAATTTCACGAAAACGTATAGATTACTAAAAAATCAAGGATTCGAAAGTTTCTTAAATGTTGTTGAACCATTAGAAACACAAAGCGAATCTGTTTTGGTTTCTTCAGTATTTTTTTTTTCCGTTGCGACATTGTTTTTGTCTTCAGAATTCTATGTTCGTGTCGTTTCCTGAGGTTCATCTGGGACTTGGAGGTTCATTATCTTCTTAAAGAGTTCATCCCTTTATCTGGGGTTCATTTTAGGTGTTGGGGGTTCATTAGGTTTTTCTGAGGTTCATTTTAGGTGTTGGGGGTTCATTTGCTTTTACAAGGTTCATTAGGTTTTTCTGAGATTAATTTTAGGTGTTGGGGGTTCATTAGATTTTTCTGAGGTTCATTTTAGGTGTTGGGGGTTCATTAGGTTTTTCTGAGGTTCATTTTAGGTGTTGGGGGTTCATTTGCTTTTACAGGGTTCATTAGGTTTTTCCGAGGTTCCATTTAGGTGTTGGGGGTTCATTTTAAGTGTTGGGGGTTCATTAGATTTTTCTGAGGTTTATTTTAGGTATAGGGGGTTCATTAGGTTTTTCTGAGGTTCATTTTAGGTGTAGGGGGTTCATTTGCTTTTACAGGGTTCATTAGGTTTTTCTGAGGTTCATTTTAGGTGTTAGGGGTTCATTTTAGGTGTTGGGGGTTAATTAGGTTTTTCTGAGGTTCATTTTAGGTGTTGGGGGTTCATTAGGTTTTTCTGAGGTTCATTTTAGGTGTTGGGGGTTCATTAGGTTTTTCTGAGGTTCATTTTAGGTGTTGGGGGTTCATTTGCTTTTACAGGATTCATTAGGTTTTTATGAGGTTCATTTTAGGTGTTGGGGGTTCATTTTAGGTGTTGGGGGTTCATTAGGTTTTTCTGAGGTTCATTTTAGGTGTTGGGGGTTCATTTGCATTTACAGGATTCATTAGGTTTTTCTGAGGTTCATTTTAGGTGTTGGGGGTTCATTTTAGGTGTTGGGGGTTCATTAGGTTTTTCTGAGGTTCATTTTAGGTGTTGGGGGTTCATTTGCTTTTACAGGGTTCATTAGGTTTTTCTGATGTTCATTTTAGATGTTGGGAGTTCATTTTAGGTGTTGGGGGTTTATTAGGTTTTTCTGAGGTTCATTTTAGGTGTTGGGGGTTCATTTGAATTTACAGGGTTCATTAGGTTTTTCTGAGGTTCATTTTAGGTGTTGGGAGTTCATTTTAGGTGTTGGGGGTTCATTAGGTTTTTCTGAGGTTCATTTTAGGTGTTGGGGGTTCATTAGGTTTTTCTGAGGTTCATTTTAGGTATTAGGGATTCATTTGCTTTTACAGGGTTCATTAGATTTTTCTGAGGTTCATTTTAGGTGTTGGGGGTTCATTAGGTTTTTTTGAGGTTCATTTTAGGTGTTGGGGGTTCATTTGCTTTTACAGGGTTCATTAGGTTTTTCTGAGGTTCATTTTAGGTGTTGGGAGTTCATTTTAGGTGTTGGGGGTTCATTAGGTTTTTCTGAGGTTCATTTTAGGTGTTGGGGGTTCATTTGATTTTACAGGGTACATTAGGTTTTTCTGAGGTTCATTTTAGGTGTTGGGAGTTCATTTTAGGTGTTGGGGGTTCATTAGGTTTTTCTGAGGTTCATTTTAGGTGTTGGGGGTTCATTAGGTTTTTTTGAGGTTCATTTTAGGTGTTGGGGGTTCATTTGCTTTTACAGGGTTCATTAGGTTTTTCTGAGGTTCATTTTAGGTGTTGGAGGTTCATTAGGTTTTTCTGAGGTTCATTTTAGGTGTTGGGGGATCATTTGCTTTTACAGGGTTCATTAGGTTTTTCTGAGATTCATTTTAGGTGTTGGGGGTTCATTTTAGGTGTTGGGAGTTCATTAGGTTTTTCTGAGGTTCATTTTAGGTGTTGGGGATTCATTTTAGGTGTTGGGGGTTCATTAGGTTTTTCTGAGGTTCATTTTAGGTGTTGGGAGTTCATTTTAGGTGTTGGGGGTTCATTAGGTTTTTCTGAGGTTTATTTTAGGTGTTGGGGGTTCATTAGGTTTTTCTGAGGTTCATTTTAAGTGTTGGGGGTTCATTTGCTTTTACAGGGTTCATTAGGTTTTTCTGATGTTCATTTTAGGTGTTGGGGGTTCATTTTAGGTGTTGGGGGTTCATTAGGTTTTTCTGAGGTTCATTTTAGGTGTTGGGGGTTCATTTTAGGTGTTGGGGGTTCATTAGGTTTTTCTGAGGTTCATTTTAGGTATTGGGGGTTCATTTGCTTTTACAGGGTTCATTAGGTTTTTCTGAGGTTCATTTTAGGTGTTGGGAGTTCATTTAAGTGTTGGGGGTTCATTAGGTTTTTCTGAGGTTCATTTTAGGTGTTGGGGGTTCATTTGATTTTACAGGGTTCATTAGGTTTTTCTGAGGTTCATTTTAGGTGTTGGGAGTTCATTTTAGGTGTTGGGGGTTCATTAGGTTTTTCTGAGGTTCATTTTAGGTGTTGGGGGTTCATTAGGTTTTTCTGAGGTTCATTTTAGGTGTTGGGGGTTCATTTGCTTTTACAGGGTTCATTCGGTTTTTCTGAGGTTCATTTTAGGTGTTGGGGGTTTATTTTAGGTGTTGGGGGTTCATTAGGTTTTTCTGAGGTTCATTTTAGGTGTTGGGGGTTCATTTTAGGTGTTGGGGGTTCATTAGATTTTTCGGAGGTTTATTTTAGGTGTTGGCAGTTTATTAGGTTTTTCTGAGGTTCATTTTAGGTATTGGGGGTTCATTTTAGGTGTTGGGGGTTTATTAGGTTTTTCTGAGGTTCATTTTAGGTGTTGGGGGATCATTTGCTTTTACAGGGTTCATTAGGTTTTTCTGAGATTCATTTTAGGTGTTGGGGGTTCATTTTAGGTGTTGGGAGTTCATTAGGTTTTTCTGAGGTTCATTTTAGGTGTTGGAGATTCATTTTAGGTGTTGGGGGTTCATTAGGTTTTTCTGAGGTTCATTTTAGGTGTTGGAGGTTCATTTGTTTTTACAGGGTTCATTAGGTTTTCTGAGGTTCATTTTAGGTGTTGGGAGTTCATTAGGTTTTTCTGAGATTCATTTTAGGTGTTGGGGGTTCATTAGGTTTTTCTGAGGTTCATTTTAGGTGTTGGGGGTTCATTTGCTTTTACAGGGTTCATTAGGTTTTTCTGAGGTTCATTTTAGGTATTGGGGGTTCATTTTAGGTGTTGGGGGTTCATTTTAGGGGTTGGGGGTTCATTAGGTTTTTCTGAGGTTCATTTTAGGTGTTGGGAGTTCATTTGCTTTTACAGTGTATGAACTTCTATGCAGTTGTTGTATTTAAACAGGGTATTGATACAGTTTATTTCATAGTCTGAAGTTAGTCTTACAATTGTCCTGTTTCTCTTAGCAGGCTCAACTAGACAATCACGACAACGAAAAAGGCTTACACACAAAGACATTGAGGTGTCATACGAGAGTACAAGTAGTGATGACATTCCACTGGTAAGGAGAATCTCTGCGAACAAATCTGTTGTAAAGAGAACACAGCACCAAAAGAGCACAACACCAACTAAAAAAGGCACAAGAACGCTGAGACAAAAGATGAGGAGTATTAAGAGAGAGAGACAACCAGGGAACAAGGTTTTGAAGGGACAAGCTTCAAAATCAGAACAACCTCCACAAAAAAAGCAGTGTACCGAAACAGCAAACTCTGAAGAAAAACCTGAAGATGAGAAGCTTTCTCAGTCTTCTACACCAGGCAATACCACTGTAGAGACACCAACCATACAAGCAGATGAATTGCATTTAGAAGTAGAAGGCAAGGGGAAAGGAAAGGAGGTTGAAGACAAAGAAAGCCTCAGCTCACAGGAAGAAAAAAAGAGCAGTTCATCTCAGAGTTCTGAAAACACACCATCCACCAGACCATGCACTATATCAGCCGTTGCAAGTCAACACCTTCTCCAGCGTGGCACAACATCTTCGCAGGAGACCAATGACACAACGTCATCGGGCGGTTCCGACGACGTACAACCAACAAAACCAACCACAAGGTCAATGGCTGCAATTCAGCCAGATGCAGCAGTTCAGTTAGGGAGTTCCAGTGAAGAGGAGTTTGAGGAAAATTTGAGGAAGAAACCAAAGACTACAGAGATTGAAGGGAGAAAGGACAAGGGGAAAAGGAAAATTGAGGTTGACAAGGAAGAAACAGCCAAGAAGACCAACAAAGGAAAATGGGCTGTAGTGAAGGAAAGAGGATAGATGAAGCTGTTAATCACCAAGAAAAAAAAGGAGAACCAGAGAGCAACAAAGGACAACAAGGTGTTGGAAATAATCCCTGCCCACCTCAAGATAAAGACAGAAGACGATGGCTCCCAATACATGTGGTTGAGCACTAGAAATATCCCAAAAGTCTTTGTCAATGCACTGGAAGCTATCCCTGAAAACAGGAAGGCACAGGCTAAGGTGTGGATTAGGGAGATGGGATTTGAGAGCTTGCTGGATTTAAAGATTAAAGGAGTTCCTCACTGCCTCGCATTCTGGATCCTTGAACACTATGATGAGGTCAAGTGTGAGATAAAGCTGGGGGATGGCAGCACCATTAAGGTGACAGAGGATGAAGTCCAGAGGGTGCTCATGATCCCTAGAGGCCAGAGGACAATGGAAAGGAGAGGCAAAGAGGCTGCTGACGACGCCATTATAAAGGAATGGAAATAATATTTCGACAACATCAAGCAAATCAGGCCAAGTCATCTGGCAGCCAAGCTCAAAACCTGCACCGACAAACTCTGGTTCAAAAGGCTGTTCCTCGTCATGTTCATGTTTGTCCTCATCGAGAGCAACCAAAAAGGAACTATTCCTCAGCACATGATGATCAGCAACGTTGAGGACGTAAAAGGATACAACTGGTGTCGATTTGTAATAAGTGTCTTGCCTCATACAACAACCGAATGGAAGGCCAAGAAAGAGAGGTTCTTCAGAGGCCCAATCGTCTTCCTTGTGGTAAAAAACTCTTGTTTAATTTTTTTTGTAAAAAACATCCACTACTGTGTCTTGCAGGTTCATTTATTTTCTAATGCAGGATCATTGGTTTTGACTTGTAGCAACATTTAGTAGTGAGTGTACTCTGTCCAAGCATTGGGTTCATTAGTTGTAACTACTAGGTTCATCATTTGCAACTAACAGGTTCATTGAGTATAAGGAACATGTTCATCAGACATAGAATAAGTTATACACTTCAAAAATCGACCAGGTTCATTGGGGCTGCCTTGCAGGTTCATTTAGTTTCTAATGCAGGTTCATTGGTTTGACTTGTAGCAACATTTAGTAGTGAGTGTACTCTGTCCAAGCATTGGGTTCATTAGTTATAACTACTAGGTTCATCATTTACAACTAACAGGTTCATTGAGTATAAGGAACAGGTTCATCAGACATAGAATATGTTATACACTTCAAAAATCGACCAGGTTCATTGGGGCTGCCTTGCAGGTTCATTTAGTTTCTAATGCAGGTTCATTGGTTTGACTTGTAGCAACATTTAGTAGTGAGTGTACTCTATCCAAGCATTGGGTTCATTAGTTGTAACTACTAGGTTCATCATTTGCAACTAACAGGTTCATTGAGTATAAGGAACAGGTTCATCAGACATAGAATACGTTATACACTTTAAAAATCGACCAGGTTCATTGGGGCTGCCTTGCAGGTTCATTTAGTTTCTAATGCAGGTTCATTGGTTTGACTTGTAGCAACATTTAGTAGTGAGTGTACTCTGTCCAAGCATTGGGTTCATTAGTTATAACTACTAGGTTCATCATTTACAACTAACAGGTTCATTGAGTATAAGGAACAAGTTCATCAGACATAGAATAGGTTATACACTTCAAAAATCGACCAGGTTCATTGGGGTTGTCTTGCAGGTTCATTTAGTTTCTAATGCAGGTTCATTGGTTTGACTTGTAGCAACAGTTAGTACTGAGTGTACTCTGTCCAAGCATTGGGTTCATTAGTTATAACTACTAGGTTCATCATTTACAACTAACAGGTTCATTGAGTATAAGGAACAGGTTCATCACACATACAATAGCTTATACACTTCAAGAATCGACCATGCTCATTGGTGCTGTCTTGTAGGTTCATTAATTTTTTCATGCAGGTTCATTTGTTTTGACTTGTAGCAACAGTTAGTAGTGAGTGAACTCTGACCAAGCATTGGGTTTATGAGTTATAACTACTAGGTTCATCATTTACAACTACCAGGTTCATTGAGAATAAGTAACATGTTCATTGAGTATAAGTAACATCTACTACTGTGTATTACTTTCCATGTCATGTGTATACTAATGTATGTATGAACTTCTATGCAGTTGTTGTATTTAGACAGGGTATCTGTCTTCGGAAATACAAACCCCAATAATACACCAGTGTACCTAGGATGGACATATGAGAGTTTGGAAGAAAGGGAGAGGAGGGAGATAAAGAGTGGAGGATTTGGATTAGGAACTCTTCAAGACCCAACACCATCAAAAGAGGGAAGAGAACAACCATACATGAACAACAAGCTACAGGTAAACATCAAGCTTCATGTCCAAAAAATAGTATAGTGGGTTCATCAGTTTACACAGCAAGGTTCATTAATTTACAGATTGAGGTTCATTTATAGTTAAGGTTCACATAAACTTGTTGTCTTGTATGCAGGACTGGCTTAATAACTTCACCAAACAATAGATTGTAGTGGCCAACGAAATGTTGAAACTCACTGCCATGATGGAAAACTTGCCAAATGAATTCAATGTAGAGCCCAAGGTCAAGATCATGATCAAAACAGCCCAAACGCTGATTGACAACAAAAAAGCCGAGGAAGAGGAAATAAGTGAATTTGAGAAGATATGGAATGATGCCGACCACCCTTTCTAGAGAGATCCACATCTCATAGAATGCTTGAGACAGGTGGAGAAGGCTGATGCTTCAAAAGAAAAGATCAACTTCTCAAATGCTAAACCTTCCACTTCTAAGGCAACACAGGGCATTGATACCACACAAAATTGGGAGGATGTAAACACAGTTATGAATGAGTACATTGACGTGCTCAGTGATAGAGAGGAGGAAAGAGATGAAGTTCAACAGCTGGAGAAAGAGAGGGCGCAAGGCACTGCGCATGAGACTGTTGTTGGTACTAAGGACAAGGAACCAACACCCCCCGCACCAACACCCCCATCACCAACACCCCCCGCACCAACACCAACACCCCGAGTACCAACACCCCCGCACCAACACCCCCAGCACCAACAACAAGGAAGAAGGCCAGAAAGTCTCTAGATTTGACAATTCCATCATTCAAGCTGATAAGTTCAGAGGAGATGGATGACGTTGAAACTGAGAAAGACGATGATGAAGAACCTTCAGTGCCTGATTCACACAACGAGAAGGAAGTGCTCATAGGGTCAGAGGAGGTACAGGAAATTGGTGTTGCGGAAGCGATGGATGAAGAACAAGCAGTGGCTGCTGCACAGAAGGACAAGGAGCTCGCTGAAGCGGAAAAGGCAAATGAAAAGGGCAAGGGGAAACAAGTGGTGGCTGATGCTGATGTAGTTCACGGGCCAAGGCACAAGAAACTTGGGGAAAAGCTCAGAAGCCCCTACAAAAGCCGCACTGTCGACATCTTTGCCAATAGACCAAAGGAGGCAATCGTGATGCACAACTACTGTAAACACTGTAGCATAGGAGGGTAAGATATACATACATTCTGACATATTTTATTTTATTTTATTATTATGCAAAATATTAGAGATAAAAGTTTACTACTGCATAACACTTTTGTTTCTATGCAATTGAATAGTGAGGCGCTCTTCAAACACAAGTTGCTGAAAGTCTCCGGAATGGAGTTGGCAATGGATGTGGACATCCACTACAAAGCAATTGATGCTTGGTCAACCATTCTGAACACTAATGAGGAGGTAAAAAGCAGCAACAAGCCCAGCAGAGCATTCCTGTATGTATACCAAATGGTAAGTAAAAATGGTTAAAAGTTAAAAGAATAAGCTGCATGAATATATACGATGAGGTTCAACAGTTAATAAAATGAGGCTCATCATATGAAAAGTGAAGTCCTATAAGTTCAACAATTTATCTGTCCAGGTTGTGGCTTGAATATATAATTCGCGTATACTAACAAAAAATCGTGAAATGATGAAACAGAATGTAACCTTGAAAGATCAACTGAGCGAGTTCATGAGGAACTTCAACAACGCCGTGGCTGAGGTGCATGGAAGAAAATTAAACGACATAGACATGGTAAATTTATTACTAGTCTAACTTGCTTGTTTTTGAATTTATTCTGTTAATAATTTTTTGTGAGTTAATTTCAAACGTCACTAACTAAACGCATTATTACAAGCTTTAGTACCGGTCATAATCCACAATGACCGTTACTTTCTCATTGCCATGAACATTAAGAGTAAAAGCATTCATGTGCTAGACAGTGTACCGAACAACGGTGATATGGAGCTCTATAAGGAAGCAATTCAGAAGATTGTAAGTGTACAATAGTTGATTAAATTGTGTTGTTACTAGTGAGTGTACTCTGTCCAAGCATTGGGTTCATGAGTTAGAACTACTAGGTTCATCATTTACAACTACCAGGTTCATTGAGTATAAGTTACAGGTTCATCAGACATAGAATATGTTATACCCTTCAAAAATCGACCAGGTTCATTGGTGTTGTCTTGTAGGTTCATTAGTTTTCTCATGCAGGTTCATTGGTTTGACTTGAACCAACAGTTAAATTGTGTTGTTGACACCTTTTTTGTCTGTTTGGGTTAAAATTCATTTGTTGTCTTTATATCTTGTCTGCAGGTACACATGACTGAAATTTACCTCAACCAGAATCACTTGGCCAAGAGAGCAAGCGACCTTGAATCTGCACAGCATAAGCCGCAGTTGATTCCTCTACCGGTCTAGTCTGATGGTGCAGAAGAGCAAGACTCTGGGGTGTTTATCATGCGATACATGGAGAAGTACATGGGCGTGCCAAATGAGAAATGAGAGGACCAGATGAACAACAAGAACAAGAAGAAGGCCATTGAAGAGCTGAGAATCAAATACGTACATACCATCATCACCTCCGAAGCTAATGAAATACGAGAAAAGACACTTCAGACCATTAAAGACAACCCTGAAGGACCCTATGTATGAACATTGGATGATTGTTACACTTTTCGTTAGAATGATACTAGGTTGATTGTATGGTTTCGGTAAATGTATGATTGCTGAATTGGGTACAATGATACTAGCAGATAGCACTAATCACCTGATTAATTGCCTAAAGTAGGATGAAGACTTCAATATATTAGCAGGTTCATCGAGTTTTTATTACAAGTTCATTGGTGTTGTCTTGCAGGTTCATTAATTTTCTCATACAGGTTCATTGGTTCATTGAGTATAAGAAATAGGTTCATCATGTATAACTAACAAGTTCATTGAGTATAAGTAACAGGTTCATCATTTACAACTAACGGGTTTATTGAGTATAAGTAACAGGTTCATCACACATGGAATAGGTTGTACACTTCAAAAATATACCAGGTTCATTGGTGGTGTCATGCATGTTCATTAACTTTTGCATGCATGTTCATTGGTTCATTGAGTATAAGTAACAAGTTCATCATGTATAACTAACATGTTCATTGAGTATAAGTAACAGGTTCATCATTTATAACTAACAAGTTCATTGAGTATAAGTAACGAGTTCATCACACATGGAATAGGTTGTACACTTCAAAAATATACCAGGTTCATTGGAGATGTCTTGCAGGTTCATTAATTTTTGCATGCAGGTTCATTGGTTCATTGAGTATAAGTAACAGGTTCATCATGTATAACTAACAGGTTCATTGAGTATAAGAAACAGGTTCATCATTTACAACTAACAGGTTCATTGAGTATAAGTAACAAGTTCATCACACATGGAATAGGTTGTACACTTCAAAAATATACCAGGTTCATTGGTGGTGTCATGCAGGTTCATTAATTTTTGCATGCAGGTTCATTGAGTATAAGAAACATGTTCATTGAGTATAAGTAACAGGTTCATCATGTATAACTAATATGTTCATTGAGTATAAGTAACAGGTTCATCATTTACAACTAACAGGTTCATTGAATATAAGAAACAGGTTCATCACACATTGAATAGGTTGTACACTTCAAAAATCGACCAGGTTCATTCGGGTTGTCTTGCAGGTTCATTACTTTACGCATGCAGGTGCATTCAGTATAAGTAACAGGTTCATCATGTATTACTAACGGGTTCATTGAGTATAAGAAACAGGATCATCACACATGGATATAGGTTGTACAATTCAAAAATCGACCAGGTTCATTGGTGGTGTCTTGCAGGTTCATCATTTTTTGCATGGAGGTTCATTGAGTATAAATACTAGGTTCATCAAGTACAACTAACAGGTTCATTGATTGGAACTAACAGGTTCATATGCTTCAATTGATAGGTTTATACACTGAAACTAACAGGTTCATGGATTGGAACTCAAACAATACCTGCACCAATGAAAGAATGTAATGAACTCCTTTCATAAGAGGATCATCCGATGAATATAGTATAATCCTGACCGAGAAATAAGACGAAATGATGTATGATCTAGAATTAGCACGAGCAATTTGAACTCTTAATGCTGTTTACCAGAGTGGCGTACGTGAACTCCTCAAAATTCTTAAAAGTTCAGCAAACGTAAGCAAAAAAAAAATGGAATCGAAAAATACTGAAGAGCACTAAGAGTCCAGCACTTCAGTGCAAGTGCGACTATTGTGAGTGGCTAACTTGTTGCATCTGCCGCAACGCCTTTGCCCTGCACGGTTCGAAGCAATAGAAATTTCTCTTCCACTCCGGATACGCGACCCGCTTCCTTTGTTCTTGGCTTGCTCTGGTGGCAGCACATTAATGATTGAAGGTACTTCAACTCCGGCATAAGACTGAAGCTGCTCTAGGTTCGACGCGCCAGAACTAGATGAAGCACCACTTCCAGACAGCAAAGACGCCTTTTTCTCCTTAAGCAGAACCGAAAACTGTTTCATGAGGTCCGAATTGTCCTCCAATAGCCCCACACAGCTATAAAAGTCAGAAATCACCTCATTCATGACCGCCTCACGCTCTTCAAGGGCCACACACTGAGTCACAACGGTGTTGTCGATAGTGAACACCAGTGTAATAGTGGCATCCATGGTCCAGCGCGCAAGGACATACCTATCCGGAATCCTATCAAACCCGAGGTTCCTGAACACAAAAATGAGATGACAACAAGGCAGACCAATCCTTTGAAACATGTGACAACTGCATAAAAAATCCACACCTTCAGCTGACTGCTCTACTGTGAAACTCTTGGATAAGCAATCCTTGATACCGTAGAATTTTGTACCGTTGACATCAGACATGCTCACCATAAAGCATGATAGACAACATTCCATAATCTGATCCTGAACAAGTTTGAAAATCGAGAGCGTGTACACCTCAGACGCGTGCTTCTCCAATCCTAAAGGCGTCTTCAGATCTGGACGCATAGTAGAAGACTCAAAGTTCAGCTTCGCCTGCTTGTGTCTCTGCGTGTCCATGGCTATGTCAAAGTGCATCACCAACTCAACTAGGCGGTAGTATCTGTCACTAAAGTGACCAAAGTAAATGTTTGCAGATTCCGAAACAGAAGTAGTTCTAAGCAGACCGCCAAACATCACATCCCTGAAGTAGGATGGGATCCAAAATTGTCGGATTGCAAACATGTCATCAAACCACCTCCGCTTCACCAGTGGGAATTCATCAAGCAACGCAGCCCACTGTGTCTCAAACTCTGAGGGTGAAAGGTCATGGGTCCACACAATGTTGTCCAGCCTAGCCCTAAATTCTGAACCAGCAGCAGTGTCGTACTTGGTCTTTGCGGGCACTTTCTTCATGATGTGCCACATACAAAGCCTGTGGCGCGAACGCGGGAAAACTTGTTCAATAGCCCACTTCATGGACAGGTCTTGGTCTATAACTATAACCTTTGGCTCGTGTACCATAGCTGCCTTGAATTTCTCCAGCAACCAAACGTATGATCCCGCATCTTCCTTGAAAATTAAACCAGCCGTAAAAGTGACACTCGACTTGTGATGGTCTAGCCCGGTGAATGGTATGAAAATCAGATTGTACCTATATGAAACAGATGTACACAAAGCCAACTATGAATAAGAAAAAGGGATAAAAACACTCAAAACAGTGTGTAATAAAAAGAGCAATCAAATCAGGATTCATAAGTACACAATGAGGTTGATTAGAATGAATACACAATGAGGTTCATTCAATATAACTAAGAGGTTCATCATTTACAACTAACAGGATCATTGAGTATAAGTAACAAGTTCATCAGAAATAGAATAGGTTAGACACTTCAAAAATGGACCAGGTTCATTGGTGCTGTCTTGCAGGTTCATTTGGGACCTCAGGAAACAGACTGGAATATGTAGATAGCAATAGGATTGGATTACACACTAGGTTCATCAGTTTGCATACGAGGTTCATCGGTTTCAACAGAGAGGTTCATTCAATATAACTAAGAGGTTCATCATTTACAACTAACAAGTTCATTGAGTATAAGTAACAGGTTCATCAGAAATAGAATAGGTTAGACACTTCAAAAATGGACCAGGTTCATTGGTGATGTCTTACAGGTTCATTTGGGATCTCAGCAAACAGACTGGAATATGT
Source organism: Rheum nobile (assembly GCA_027886185.1). NCBI lineage: Eukaryota > Viridiplantae > Streptophyta > Magnoliopsida > Caryophyllales > Polygonaceae > Rheum > Rheum nobile. The sequence goes on along the minus strand of WOAB01000531.1, from coordinate 2,019,788 downwards.
AGATAGCAATAGGATTGGATTTCACACTGGGTTCATCAGTTTGTATACGAGGTTCATCAGTTTCAACAGAGAGGTTCATTCAATATAACTAAGAGGTTCATCCAATGAACTTAACATTAAAAGAACGAAAAACATTAAATTGAAGGCTGGTTGCACTGTAAAATAGAACAGGAACAATGCAATGAAGAAGAATAGAAAATAACTTGTTGGTACGGTATGTAGCATCAAACGATACAACGTCGCCGAAGAGAGAGAAGTTCTTGCGAGACACAGGATCAGCCCAAAATAAACGTGTCAAACGATCACAAGAATCCACGTCGTACTCAAAGAAGAACGCAAGGCATAGTTCTTTTTTGTTGAACAGACAGTTCATCGTCATCTGAGCATCGGAACCACCTATGTAAGTCAACATATCTCGCCGGTAGTTCTTGAAGTCAACAGCTGATGCACCAACTTGGGAGTAGCCGCCCACGAGTTCCTTGAATATCCTATGAGACCTGACTGGACCGATGTGGGCTTTCTCACAATCCATCACAAACTTTTTATGTCCAAAGTCCAGCTTCCTCATAGACTTCATAAACTGTTTATCCTTACCAACAACCATTTCATGAGTGTGGCGATCTTCAAACGCTGTTACAACCAACTCTGTTTGAAGGACGTCGGCGCATGTGCTTTGTGTTGTTCTGGCCAGTTTTAAAACCCTGTCTGGTGCAATGCAAGTACTTCAGTGCAACCGCATCTCCTGCCATGCGTGATCCGCCGAGCCTCACAACAAAGCCACATTCCAGTGCATATGCCTTGTAAAAATCAATCGCTTCCCCCAATGACCCGAACGGCATACCAACAACTGGTTTCAGAGAATCAACACATATTGGAATGTGGTACACCGATACACCTTGAGATAATCGCGTAACGGATAAATCCAATGACATCTCAGTGTCCGAATCACTTGGATATAAACTAGGAGAACTCTGATCCAAGGATACACTACCACTAGCACCAACAGACCCACTTCCAGGCACTGCAAACATACAGGACATACAGCAAATGAGGTTCAATTGTATAAGGTATAGGTTCAAAACAATCGAGCACAATCAAATAGATATAACACAGAAACACAATACACAACACAGAGCAAACAAAATATAAATCGAGTTCACACGAGCAATCAATGGAAAAACATCAGAAAAGACGACTGTAAACACGAAGAAAAACACAATTGAATATTATGATTGACAAAACCTAACTATGAAAACGTGAAAATGAATCTGCCAAAGAACACAATAGAAACGCCACAAGGAATCAATTGAATATTATGATTCTATAGATTGTCCAAATGCGAGACGAATCCATGTTGAATAAACTGTATAGGAAGTCTAAAACCCTAGAAACCGTACAACTACAAAAGCGAGATTAACTTACCAGAATCCATGGATACACCTATGCGAATCAATCTGAAAGCCTGAATAGATTAAACAATGCGAGATCGAGCAACAAAACAACTGCGAGGAGCGCGACGAATAACTGATTCAATGGCGATTGAGGAACAGCTTAGTCGCCAAGAGAGACGAGAGCAAATCGAAGGAGACAGGCAACATAACAAATGAAAGGGAAAAGTACAAAAATTCCCCTCCGTGTAGGGTTTTGATGATAAATGATGGAAGATTCACAGCCGGTGGATGGAGACACGTGGACGGCTAGAATTAATTCCCAATGCTTACTATAACCCTTGTGCTCATTTGATCCTCTCTCTTAATGTTTCAACTTAAATATTGTATTTTTTAATAATTGTGTTAAAAATTAAAATAATACTTAATAAATAGAGTATTTTTTATTGGTAATCGTATAAAAACTATAATGATTTTTTTTAAATCTGAATTCTACACATTCTTCTTAGTAGAATCTTTTAACACTTTCAAAAAGCGTAAGAAATTTATTTATATTTAATTGTAAATGTATTATGGTCCTGTTTTATAAATGCATAATTTATGTAAAACTTTCTCGTAATTTTAGTCCATTCAAAAATTTAATACTTTATTTTCACTTTTGTTGAATATGTAAACTTGTTTTGTATAATCTGCCCCAATTGATAAATTTCAAGTCGTTATTCTCACTCTCTTCGAGTCTTCCTCTGTTCCCACTTTTTCCACCGGCCACCAGCCGCCGCTCTCTCCTCGCCCTATTCTCTCGCGATTCCCCTCCGCCGTCGCCCTGCCGCATTCTTCCTCCCGCCTCCTATCACTGCGTTGCCGCCTTCCCCGCCGCCGTCTTCAGTTTTCTCAGGTTTGCACTCTTCCCTTTTTGAATAAAAATTTTGGCCTGCAGATCTGCTATTTTCAAGTTTAAACGGAATCTTGCTAGGTTTAGATGAATGTTGTGTTTCATTCAGTCTACGAATCTGCTAATTTTCAGTTTTTGGATGAATCTTCATCTTCTGTCTGGTTGATGCAATCGTTGCTGTCTGTCTATACTGTTAGCTATTAGGTGAAGAACCCTATTCTACACTGCGCTTGTGACTTTGATTCAATGATTTTTTCTTAAATTTGGTTCTAGGATTTGTAGTGGCGAAGAAATTTGGTTTTTCACATTCATCTTCTTTGAACCTCAAAATATGCTAGTTAAGGAGCTAAGTTCATTAGCTGGGCTGATGATGGCTTGGTTGTCAATAAGTAAAGTTTCTGTCTTTCTGGTATGAATAAGAGAAATTAGCAACAACTTTGCCTTTATTGTCCATACAGTTGGATGAGGATCCAGGACCATCTGCATTATCCGTCAGACAGTGTGAAGAAGAATCACATAGAATTGTTCCTTCTTCTGTGAAATCTTGCTCATGAAGTGGACATGCATATTGCTGTGGCTAAGGGTTCTTTGGGGCAATTTGGAAGTAGGGTTTTTCAAACCCTCTTGCATTTTAGTCTATCATTGAGGCAATTCTCCAGTCAATGTTCGGATGGTGGCTATACTAGGAATGAGTTTGGGCCAATTGAGGAACTGCTAGGGGAAAACCAAGAATACCTGGATTTTGATCAAGTCTTGGATGGATTCGAGGAGGATAGTAATGGAAATGATGCTGGAAAGTACATCTCGAGTAGGAGGAGATTTTTAGAGAGTAGTTGGAGAGACGCGGATAGAGCATTTCAAATTTTGAGGCAAGAAGGCCCGGGATTTGATGTGAAATCAGCTTTGAATGAGTTGAAGATTAGGGTTTCAGGCCTTTTTATTAGGGAAGTCTTGTTGAAGATTTTGAGTATTGACTCTGCGGACAGGACCTAGTGTGCCAAGCTCGGGTACAAGTTCTTCGTGTGGTCTACTCAGCAGGAAGGCTATGTACCCACAATGAACTCGTATAATCTGCTAATGCAACTCTTTGCTGAGGCTAAGGAGTATAAAGCAATGTGGAGATTGGTTGATGATATGACACAGAAAGGTTGTCCAACCACTGCTAGGACGCTTAACATCCTACTCTGTACATGTGGAGAGGCTGGATTGGCAAGAAAGGTTGTGGAGAAGTTCACTATGTCAAAAGCGTTTAGCTACAGGCCATTCAAACATGCTTATAATGCTATCTTGCACACCCTCCTTACTATGAACCACTTCAAGTTGATAGAGTGGGTGTTCGAGCAGATGCTAGCCGAGGGCCACTCACCTGACGTTTTGACCTACAACATAATAATGCGTGCAAAATATAAGTTGGGAAAAACGGATCAGTTCCAACACTTCCTCGATGAAATGGCGAAAAATGGGTATTCCCCGGATTGTCATACCTTTAACTTACTCCTGCATATCCTGGGGAAGGCAGATAAGCCGCTTGCAACTCTTAAACTGTTGAATCACATGAAGGAGGTGGGTTTGGACCCTAGTGCCCTTCATTTCACCACATTGATTGATGGTCTAAGCCGAGCTGGGAACTTGGACGCTTGTAGGTACTTCTTCGATGAGGTGATTAAGAGTGGAGCTGAGTCCGACGTGGTTTGTTACACTGTTATGATCACGGGATATACTTATGCAGGGGAACTTGAGACGGCTCAGCAGTTGTTTGATGAAATGATTGTGAAAGGGCAGTTGCCGAATGCATTCACATACAACTCCATGATTCGTGGGCTGTGCATGGCTGGGAAATTCGAGGAGGCTTGCTCTATGCTCAAGGAGATGGAAGAAAGAAATTGTAAGCCAAACTTTCTTGTGTATAATACATTAGTAACTAACCTACGGAGCTCCGAGAAGCTTTCTGAGGCTCATGACATAATAAGGCACATGATAGAGAGAGGGCATTACACTCATCTTCTTTCAAAGTTCAAAAGATACAGGGGTTTGTAAAATCAAAGAGTTTCATTTCCTCTCTTATCTTTCAAAATCATTGGGCTCTTTTGCATTCTGCTTGATGCTGGCAGCACATAATGTGCAATTGCAAATGGTATGACAAGCTTTGACTTCCTTCCTCCAATAGCTATACTGATTTATATGGTTTTCGTTCCTCCCTCGTAGTTTTGTCCGAGTACATGATTGTTTACTTAGATAGTCTCATACAATCATTGTTGTACAAGCTTTAGTGATAATTTTTATTGTATTACTAGCGAATCTGTGGATTTGAATCATATTCAGAAACATCCTTTGGGTGTCATTAAAGTTCTTCATCCATTGATTTTATCAAGCTTTTATACAGATACAACAATGCATTGTTCAACCAATGTTTGCTGACTGATGCATGACAGTTTTTATGCTTCCTTTACTCATACATTCAGTTCTACTTTAGCACATGGGCAAACAACTGATATTAGATCAAATATCAACTAAGATCAAGATCCATTCTATATGAAAAAGTGCTTAACAGTTATTGTTTACAAATGCTTGAATTCCCTACAAAAATTACCATCCAAATGATGGGTTGAAATTCTAAATCCAATTAAAACATTCCATTCAAGGTATCAAAACAATGGACTTTCATCAGTAGTGTACACCACTAATAGTAATTCCAAAACAGAAGGGTATGTGCTTTTAGTGTTCTAGTAACTTAATCTTCTCAAGACAATTATGCATCTGCAGTTTAATCTCTTCGGTAAGGTGATCTCCTACAGCAAACTTATACTGCTCGAAATTTCGCTTCCTCACACTTCAAAGCTGCATCTTTACAGGCTCGGATGCTCCCTACGAAATACAAGCTAAGCTTTAATATCATCTTGATAAACATAACAAGAGAAAATAAAGAGACTCAAGTCAATGAAATTATGTACTCACCACTCAAATCAAGCAAATTAAACAACACTGGGCAATTTGCAATGCTTCTGATCATTGTAATTGCAGACCAGATCATCTGATGCTCCTTCCTTGAAGATCTGATTACACACACCTTGGTAACGGGATTGATGTACTTAACTACAAAAACAACATGCTTAGGTTCAAAAGACTCAAAACTAGAGAGGAAATAAAGTAACCTGAGCGCGGAATTACCCTGGAGCGAACCAAGAGAAGAGGTCAGGCCACACTCGCCGAAATTCACAAGGATGCTGTCTTTAATAGCCTTGGCTACATTGAACTAGGTAATGATAATAGGATCATCTACTGTGAGATCCTTATTCGGGTCCAGGAAAATCTCCATTACCATATATCTATTCTTGAAACTCACCATGCTTTCTCAATTCTCACTCCCTAGAACATCATATACACACAATAAAACAGTAATTCATGAGCAAGGATCAATGACCTCTTCAATAATTCAAGCAAGAATGTACGCCAAAAAGTAAAAGGCGGTCGATTCCTCCTTAATATATGTCGAAAATTGCAGCAAAGGAAGTTCAGTTGAATCGTTAGAGTTACGTCCGAGGGAACAAATGCTTTGTTCCTACAGAAGGTGCATCGGAATATTATAGCAAGAAAGATGAAGTAACGAACTCACGATATATAGTGGAAACCCCAATCAGTCAAATAACTAATCAAGGAAAAACCACTACCTTCAAGCTTCTCGCTTGAGAGGATTTTGAAGAGTCTACTCATCTTATTGATTTCTTGTTCGATTACACTTGTAGCCTGGACTCCAAACCCTATACTTCCCACCTAGATTTGAATCTCTTCTACAACGGTGAATACGAACTCACTCTTCTAAGACTCACAAACACTTCACTCTCTTTTTCTCCTCAATTAAACGCTTCGAGTTCGTACATAGAAATGAATCTCCCAATCCTATAATTACAACTCGACTAAAACAATCGTAACAAGATAAAGTATCTTTCTAAAATCGGCAACAAGAAGATATTAATTCGAAGAATATTATCTTAACCGTTTATGTTATCTAAGGAAGAATTTCCTAAGATAACAAAATCGGATAAAGATAAAATCTTTCTCTCTCCAAATATATTATCTTAGGAAATATTTTCTAAGATAACATAATCAGATTCTCTCTCTCCAAATCTTTCCTTGGCGTGATCCATCCAGCCGATTGCCTTTTATGTGACCGCGTGATCTTCAAATATGATTCTCATAATCTTCACGCATCCTTCACTCCATTCGTAGCTTGAGTTGTTCGTCATTGATATTCCTTGAGAGGTAACAAAGCATGTGGAGAATGCTTTGTTCCCTCTACGATCCTTCGCTGTTAGTGGTTCCCTATGACAACTGTGTGGTTTCTGAAACACTTAGTTACCAGATTAGTTGAATGTTTGTTACCATCAAAACTTAAGGAATTCAACAAATTCCCCATTTTTGATGGTGACAAAGATCCTTGACGATAAAACATACATATGAGACAAAGACAGTTGCATAGAGAAAGTTTCCACACTTAGACATAATAGTTCCCCTGTTGGGGTTATGGAGCCTGAAGCGAAGGACGGACGCGTAAAGGCTCGCACGGTTAGTGGCACGGTCTACAGACCGTGCAAGAACCACGGAAGGAAGCTTAAAAGCGAGCACGGTTAATGGCACGGTTTGCTAACCGTGCCAGATCTCGGAATTGCTCTCAAATAAATGGCACGGTTAACGGCACGGTTTGTTAACCGTGCAGGACCTTTTTTTGGAGTTGTTTGGGCCGTTTGTACGTGTTGCGTTTTGGGCCTTTTCTAGGTTTTGTCTGTGTTGTTATTTAAACCCTAGTTGATCAATTGTAATCTTCAAGTCGTTGTAAGTTGTCATCACAAGATTGAGTGAAAGAAAACCCTGGCTTGGTAGTGCCCCCAGACGTAGTCAATTCTTTGACGAACTAGGTTAACAATTCTTGTGTTCTTTGCTTCGTTTTTCTCTCGTTACTACGTTCGAATCCTAACATCCCCTTAGTCTAGCAACATATGAAACCATGTTTAGACACCTTAGCTGGCACATCCTCCTCGGCATCCTCCATTAGTTCCCTGGCCAGACTGCGGACGACACCTTGAATTTTCTGTGTGAGCACATCGTGCTCCTCTGTCTTTGTTGGTGTTGCCGTGGCGGCTCCTTTCAGAAATTCCTCTGTGTCTTCTTCAATTTGGGTTGGATGGGTGAGAGAGGATTGGACCTCCTCTTTTTCGTTTGAGAGACAACAATGGGAGCGGTTGGGGTGGACTTAGGGTTAGGGTTTTGAGGAGTAGGTTGAGGTGTGGGGGATGATGGGAGCGACGTATGGAACCATGATGAGTTTGTCAGGTGTAGGCGATGGAGGTGGAGTGACTTTGGTGGTTGTCGGGGGAGATGAGGGAGTGTTTGATGAGGATGGCAGAGATTGTGAGATGGCGGCGAAGAGGGCAGGGTCAGTTCCCATTTTCGTGAGTTTGTTGAGGAGGGTTTGAAGGTCCTCAACAGCGGCGGCAAGGAGGTTTGAGTGGGAGGCCATTTGTGAGAGGTAAGGAAGAGAGAGGAGACGAGAGAGGACAATTGCAAAGGAGAAGAAGACACAGACGAAGAGGTGAAGGGAAAGTACCTGGAGTGCCGAATTATATAGAGCCACACAATCTTTTCGGTTGCCAAAGATAACTTGATATCTTATCTGTTTCCAAGGATAATCAACTGATATCTTCACCTTCCCAAAATAATCTCTTCATTACTTGTTCAGATTCAACCGAACACAAGATCGAGGCCCATCAAGTATTACAGCCGTCATATCAACCCTAATTGTATAACTCTTCCCAACGGCATGCGCATGCCTTAATTTCCTGTCACATCAATCAACTCACAGCTGCAGTGCACAGGGAGATGATTCGTTTTCCCGCCAAACCAGAAGAGTAGTAATGTGTGATGTTGGGGGATAGTTACCAGAGAGGGTACAAAGAACAACACATGAAAAATATACGGAATTTTTGTTATTTTTAATCATGAATGAGAGGCTCTCAGATGTGGATGATTAGAAGGACTCATAGGAAGCATCAAACTTGATGGCTAGGGTAAGCTGTAGAGTCAATAATCATTTGGGCTTATAGTGAGGGATCAATGCATCAAGTTGACTCTTTTGGGCCAAAAGAAAGCTGATTCATGTAGTTATTACGATGGCATAGATGATCATGCATGAAATTTTGCACATGAGTGAAGCAATAACACAGTTATAAGCACGTTGTTCAATTAACAACCAAACGAATTGTTGGATCGTTAGAGTTACGTCTGAGGGAACAAAAGCTTTGTTCCCACAGAAGGCACATCGGATTAAAATAGCAAGAAAGATAACAGAACGAACTCACGATATATAGTGGAAACCCTGATTAGCAAAACTAGCTTCTCAAGGAAAAACCACTACCTTCAAGATTCCGCTTGAGAGGATTTTGAAGTGTGTACTTGTCTTATTGATTTCTTGTTCGATTATACTTGTAGCATGGACTCCAAAACGCTAGACTTCCCACCTAGATTCGAAGATCACTCCTACAACGATGAATCCGAACTCAACCTTCAAAGACTCACAAACACTTCACTCTCTTTTTCATCTCAACTGAACGCTCTTCGTTCTACTTTTTCTTCTGCGTCGTTACATAGAAAAGAATCCATGCTTCTCTTAAATACAACTCAGCTAAAACCCTAATTGACACAAAATTAGGAAATACTAGGATCGGATTACAAAGATGTGATTTTGTTTTGAAGATAAGATATCACAACCGGTTATATTAATTAAGGAATGAGTTCCTTAATTAATCCAATCGATTGGATAACGTTCTTCTCTCTCCAATCGCCTTATCTTAGGAAAGATTCCTAGGATCAACACGATCGGATTTTCTCTCTCCATATCTTCGCGCAATCCGGCTTGATCCTTGGAGCCGAAGTCTTCATCCTCTACCGCGTGGCTTCTTGGTTTGTTTCTTTAACTCAGCACACTGAATGCCTTCTTTCCTTTTGCAGCCTTGATCTGGTCCGTCACTTCAGTTCCTTGAGAGGTAACAAAGCGCTAAGTAAGCCTTTGTTCCCTCTGAGATCCTGTGCTGCAAAGCTCCCTGGGATAACTCTTCTTGTCCCTGAAACACTTGGTACACATATTAGTTGAGTGTTTGTAACCATCAAAACCTAAGGAATTCAACAAATTCTCCCTTTTTGATGGTGACAAACACCCATAACAATAAAGCATATATCAGCTAGAAAAAGACAACATATGACAAGAAAGTTTCCCACTAATACACTGTTAGTTCCCCCTAAGTCCAGCCAATACGTTTTACCTGTTCTGTTCCCCCTCAGACAATGCTACCTGTCATTTTCCCCCTTTTGGCATCATCAAAAACACAGTAAAGAGTTAGAGAGAAAATTCACAGCCAGATAAACACAAGCACCCCTTGTCATTGATTAAGAAAAAACAGAAAACATGCAAATACCACCAAAACAAACAAAACATCAAACATTGTCAGAATGCCACACAGGGAACATAAACCAAATAACAAGAAAACATAACAAGGAGGGGTAGACAGCAAGGGAACAAAAGAGTGGGTGGATGGCAGGTAAACGGTTAGGCATCACTATGACCAGCCGATGGAGCTGATACGTGATGGGAGAGAAGCGCGCGTACGTCTGCCAAGAGAAGCGTCTGCTGAGCAGCCAAATCCTGCACTGCCTGGCAAAGACTTCTCAGATCCTTCCCCAGAGATGATTTCTCATTCAGTTCTCCCTCAGAACTGTCCGCCTCAGAATCTTCCATAGTCTCAGAAACAGCCGGAACACTATCCAGTTTCACCCAGCCTTCGTCACCTTGAAGAACAAACTTCATCTTGTGTAGATTACTGACATCGAAGGGGCGGGAGAAGACACTCGATTCCGCCGAGGAGTTGTAGACTTTATGGTACTCAAGAATCTTTTTGACAACTCGAGGGAACGGAAGAGCGTGCTGGTCTGTGTTCCTAGCATGGGACTGGGTAATGGCGACGAGGAGAGCGGGGTCTGTCCCCATGGAGGGCAGTTTGGCAAGAAGGTTTTGGAGGTCTTGGGCAAGGTTAGTGTTTGAGGCCATTTTTGTGAGAGAGAGAGGGCTGGAAAGACGAGAGGCAGAGAGGAAGATGAAGATAACTTGAGGAAGATAAGGGAATAGTGAAGAGGAGACTTACCTGGAGACCCGAATTATATAGCCATCACAAAATCTTCCAGAAATTCCAAAGATAAAATCTGATCCTTTCAGTTACCAAAAGATAAAAATTGCAATCTTCCACTTTCCCAAAAACTTGCCAGAATCTCGTCCAAATCCAATTGAACCAGCCGAAAGATCTCTTTCTAACTTCTTTCCATCAAATCAACCCTTAATGCACGGCGCGTCCCAACACAAGGTTTCCATTATTACATTCTGCCATACACACGTCATCTCAGACCTGCAAGCCACAGAGGCCGAACCGTTTTCCCGCCAAAACAAAAAGTAGTAGGGTGTGATGCTGGGGGTTAGTTATCAGAGAGGGTACAAAAGACCATCACACCAAAATATATGATATTTACGATTGATTTTTACATCATGCCTGAGGGGTCTCCAGTTGTGGATGATTAGATGGGCTCATAGGAGACATCAAGCATGGCGGTTACGGGTGAGCTGTAGAATCAACTATCATTTGGGCTTATGATGAGGGAACAAAACATCAAGTTGATTCTTTTGGGCCGAAATAGAGCTGATTCATGTGACATGTGATAACATAGATGACCATGCAAGACATTCGGTACATAAAGGAAGTAAAAGCACATGGTCAAGCTTTTCGAAAATTAATACCCAAGGAAGCTAATGCATAATAAGGCATGAAGATTCGACTTTCACAGTTTACCACGTAATCTAGCCAATCATCGAGGGAACACAACACATAGACATGTAGTTAGGGGAACAAACCAGACTTCGTATGGAACTGAATGTAGAGTTCCCCAACAGGTGTCCTAATGAGAAAATTGGCGTTTGATCCCCAGTTTGCCAATCTTTCTTGACACAGTGTTGTCCTTCCTAGATGTACATGGTACCTGAAATTTTCACACAAGGTACAAATTTAGTCATTAAGTCCTTGTCCATATCAATTTTTACCTCTGACACCAGGCCTTTGAGTCTCAAGTATTCCATGCAGAAGTGAGGTGAGACTCGCTTTGTTCCCTGTCAAGTAACTGACCCTTGAATGAATGAAACACTAAGAACACTCCTCACTATATCCTGCACAGAAAGAGTTAGTTCTTGCGAACCCAGACAAGCTTATACTTTCTGGGTTTGGGAGCAACATATCTAATCTTAGGAGGTTCAACTTCTATATGCTCCCTAGTAGTGCGAGCAATCTCCTCATTATGTTGCTTCAGCAGGCACTCTTGCTTGTAATGACCAGAATGCCAACAAACCCTTTGACACTTCAGATCTACATACTTGCTCTGTCCTGGCCAAATTGTTTTGTTAGCAATCCTTGACTGAAAATCAATATTATTGGACTTACTGCTTTGGGATTGCTTCAGCCAAATTGCATGAGCCTTCTGTCCATGATACCAAGCCTTGCCTTCCTCAGTCGAATTAGAACAGTCTTTGCCTTTGTGCCCTCCGGCGGAACATTCCCCCTCTTCTTTTACAGACTGTTTTCCTTCGACTTTGGAGCCTTTTTTCTTAGTGTCATCAACATGAAGCTTAGGTTGATAGCAAATTCCAAAGCGAGGTACTTCCTTCTTTTCAGGTTTCTTTTCATTCTTGGCTGCAACAAAGACAATACCTTTTGGCTCGTCCTTTTGTTCCTCACTTAGTTTGGTTAGATCACTAGAAAGTTTTGCATTTCCTAGTTTTAACATTAAAGACTCAGCCTCGAGTGAGGAAACAGTGGACTCTAGAGACTTAATCTTTTCAGTGAGTTCTGGACACTCAGAGCATGTGTTTGAAGAGGAAGATGAACCTTTCTCAAGCATGAGCACTTTTTCAGCCCAAACCTGATTTTCTTCGATCAGACCTGAGATCGATTCATCTTTCTCTTCGAGTTGCTCACTGAAAAGACTACTCTCGCGAACGAGATTCTTAATGAGAGAGATCAAGCTTTCTTTAGATTTGCATTTTAAGCTTGATATAAGATCAGATTCAGTTACCTCATCGTTGATTACCTCTTCCTTTGTCTCGTTTGGAACTTCAACGGCCATTAAGCATACATCCCTGGAATGTGACGAATCTTCGTCATCTGAGTCTGATTCTCCCCAGGTGGCAACCATTGCTTGCTTCCCTTCATTTGCTGGAGGCATTCCTGCCTTCTTTTTGAAGCAGTTTCTGGCCATGTGTCCCTTGTTCTGACAGTGGTAACAAACCACATCTTTCATGTCTCTGTTCCCTTCAGAGGAACTGGGCGAGTCTTTGTTCCGAGACCATATCTTTCTCATTGCCCTTGTGATAAGAGCAACATCTTCATCGCCATCTTCATCGCCCATTTGAGACAGATCAAATGCCCTTTCCACCTTCAGGGCAATGCTCTTCGCCTTCTCCTCTCCTTTCTTGTTTATCTTATGGTTATAGACAGAGGCGTTGCTTTCCAGCTTAGCAACCACCTCTTCCATAGTAAGAGTCTTGACGTCTGTTTGAGAGTAGAGGGCAAGAGCAATGGCATCCCACTGAGTGTTGAGACCTTGCATGAAGTGATGAGTCAACTTCCAGTCTGGCATTGTTTTACCAAGGTACTGAAGCTGACCAACTAGCCCATGAAACCTGGAGTAGTACTCTTGAATGTGTTCATCTTTCCCTTGAGAAACTTGGTCATACTCCTTGATCAGAGAAAGGATCTTGTTCTTCTTTGTGTCTTCATTTCCTTGATGAAGGCGCTTCAAAGCATCCCAGATCTCCTTAGCAGTTTTGTAGCTCATGATTTTCTTGAGATCTGAGGGAGAAAGAGCCATGTGGAGGATCTTCTTGGCCATGTTGTTTTTCTCCAATTTCTTCCAGTCCTCATCGGTGTAGTCGATCTTTGGTTTTGGCTTAGTCTCATCTTCATCATTCTTGATAACCAAAGGACCGACTTCTATGACTCTCCAGATCTGTCCGTCGAGGGAACAGATGTGGGACTCGATTTGTTCCACCCACCAATCATACTCACCGGCCTTCAGCATTGGCGGCTTCCAGAATGAATCACCGATTGCATTGCTTGACGACGACATCTTTCCTGCAAATTCTGTAACAAAAACAATCTAGAGCACCAGGCTCTGATACCAATTGTTGGATCGTTAGAGTTACGTCTGAGGGAACAAAAGCTTTGTTCCCACAGAAGGCACAACGGATTAAAATAGCAAGAAAGATAACAGAACGAACTCACGATATATAGTGGAAACCCTAATTAGCAAAACTAGCTTCTCAAGGAAAAACCACTACCTTCAAGCTTCCGCTTGAGAGGATTTTGAAGTGTGTACTTGTCTTATTGATTTCTTGTTCAATTACACTTGTAGCATGGACTCCAAAACGCTAGACTTCCCACCTAGATTCAAAGATCACTCCTACAACGATGAATCCGAACTCAACCTTCAAAGACTCACAAACACTTCACTCTCTTTTTCTTCTCAACTGAACGCTCTCCGTTCTACTTTTTCTTCTGCATCGTTACATAGAAAAGAATCCATGCTTCTCTTAAATACAACTCGGCTAAAACCCTAATTGACACAAAATTAGGAAATACTAGGATCGGATTACAAAGATGTGATTTTGTTTTGAAGATAAGATATCACAACCGGTTATATTAATTAAGGAAGGAGTTCCTTAATTAATCCAACCGATTGGATAACGTTCTTCTCTCTCCAATCGCCTTATCTTAGGAAAGATTCCTAGGATCAACACGATCGGGTTTTCTCTCTCCATATCTTCGCGTAATCCGGCTTGATCCTTGGAGCCAAAGTCTTCATCCTCTACCGCGTGGCTTCTTGGTTTGTTTCCTTAACTCAGCACGCTGAATGACTTCTTTCCTTTTGCAGCCTTGATCTGGTCCGTCACTTCAGTTCCTTGAGAGGTAACAAAACGCTAAGTAAGCCTTTGTTCCCTCTGAGATCATGTGCTGCAAAGCTCCCTGTGATAACTCTTCTTGTCCCTGAAACACTTGGTACACATATTAGTTGAGTGTTTGTAACCATCAAAACCTAAGGAATTCAACACGAATGAATGCAAATCAAGACATGTTGATTAACCATCACAATTTACCCTGTAATTTAGCCAATCATCGAGAGAACATAACAGATAAACAGATAGTTTAGGGAGAACATACCAAGCTCCATACGGAGCTGTTCGAAGGGTTCCCTATTTAGTGCCTTGGTGAACATGTCAGCGATTTGAGCCATGGTTCCGCAGAGATCCGTGGACACCAACCCTTTCTCCACACAGTCACGTAAGAAGTGATGTCTTATCTCGATATGCTGGGTATCTGAGTGTTGCACAGGAGACAAGTAGATAATTAGTGTACGAAACCACAAACTTTTCCCTTATCTTTAATTCCAAAGGTTGTTGAGCCTCCAGTGGCATGTTGAAGTGAGATGAGCCATCCATTGTTCCCTGTCAGGTAACTAAAGCAAGTACAATCGAAATACCGGGAACCTTCCTCACTTCAGCCTGTTTAGAAAGAGTTAGTTTTTGAGAACTCATACAAGCTTAGGCTTTCTGGGCGTGGGAACAATATATTTGATTTTTGGAGGTTTAGCATTCATTTTCTCCCTAGCAGTGCGAGCAAATTCCTCATTGTGTTTTTTCAGGAGGCACTCTTATTTGTAGTGATCAGAGTGCCTACAATACCAACATCTTCTTTGACACCTTAAATCAACATACTTACTCTGTCGAGGCCAAATTGGCTTGTTAGCAATCCTTGAATGAAAATCAATATTATTGGACTTACCGTTTTGAGATTGTTTCAGCCAAATGGAATGAGCCTTCTGTCCATGGTACCACGCCTTGTCCCCATCAGTCAAATTTGAACAGTCTTTGCCATTGTTCCCTCTCGAGGAACTTTCCCCTTTTTCTTTTACTGACTGTTTTTCTTCGACTTTAGGACTTTTAGTCTAACCAATTCCAAAACGAGGTACTCCCTTCTTATCTGTCTTCTTTTCATTCTTGGCTGCTACAAACACAATTCATTTTGGCTTTTCCTTCTATTCCTCACTGAGTTTAGATAGATCACTAGACAATTTTGCATTGTCAAGTTTTAACATTAATGACTCGGACTCAAGTGAGGAAATAGAGGATTCTAGAGACGTGATCTTCTCAGTGAGTTTAAGACATTTATTGCACGAACTTGGAGAAGAGGATGAAACTTTCTCAAGTTTGGATACTTTTTCTGCCCAACCTTTGTTTTCCTCAATCAAACTTGAGATTGATTCGTCATTTTCTTCAATCTGCTCACTGTAAAGAATGTTCTCATGAACGAGTTTTTTAATGAAGAAAGTTAATTGTTCTTTAGACTTACTTTTCAAGCTTGAGATGAGTTCAGATTCATTTACCTCATCCTTATGCAGACCACCTTTTGATTCATCAAAGTCTTCTATGGCCATCAAGCAAACATTCCTAGAATGTGACGATTCTTCATCATCGGAGTCGGAATCACCCCATGTTGCGACCATTGATTGCTTCCCTTCCCGAGTCGGGGGGAGACCTGCCTTTTTCTTGAAGCAGTTTTTGGCAAATTGTCCTTTGTTCTGACAGTGATAACAAACGACATCCTTCATGTCTTTGTTTCCTTCAAATGAACTCGGTGTGCCCTTGTTTCGAGACCATATCTTCTTCATAGCTCTAGTGATGAGAGACATATCTTCATCACCGTCCTCGTCCTCGTTTTCGTCTTCAACTTGAGATAAGTCAAAGGCACGTTCAACTTTCAAGGCAATGCTTTGAGCCTTCTCAATTCCTTTCTTGTTCATCTTGTGGTTATAGACAGAGGCGTTGCTTTCAAGCTTGGCAACAACCTCTTCCATAGTGAGAGTCTTGACGTCGGTCTGGGAGTAGAGAGCGAGGACAATTGCATCATATTGAGAATTAAGGTCTTGTATGAAGTGGTGAGTAAGCTTCCAGTTTGACATCTCTTTATCAAGGAACTCTAGTTGTCCTACAATCCCTTGAAACCTGGAATAGAACTCTTGAATGTGTCCACCCTTTCCTTGAGAACAGTTTGACATAGAGTGCTAGCATTTTATTTCCAATTAGAGGGATTGAATCGATTTTGTTGAATGGTTTTAGTTTGATATTTGAGATGATTTGTCATTTTTGAATGTTGTCAGCTTATTGATGGGCCATCAAAGTGCTTGCGAGTTTTTTGATTGCATGATCAGATAGAAGAGTATGGTTGTAGTTAGAGCTATCAAATGCACTCTAACAATCCTTGCTGCACGAGAGTAAACCCCAACACCATGCATAGTCCATTTTAATGCTTTCTCAGTGGACAAACAACCGAAGATGAAAACCAATGAGAAGCTTATTAAATAATTTTCAAGAGCTACTCACAAATGTTCTATTGTACTTCATGGTTGTGGCAGAAGAAAATTCCTTCATGAAAACATACAAATGATCCTATTTGTTTAAAAAATGTACATGTATAACATGACGAGTACTTGTTGTACCAAGTGGGGATCAACTGTGTGTTGCAGTTGGTTTAGCAACGCTGCGCTGGTCAAGCCAAGAAATGATATCATCGAAAACGCGAGATATCATCTCATCTGGCTCCCCCTCAAGAAGCGCGTGATAAGCGTTTTGGTAGAGGTTGAGCTTCTTGTCTTTGCTGCTTGCCTTGTCATACAACGCCTTGCTCACCGATGGATCCGTCACCACGTCCGCCTCCCCGTGCAAGATCAGCAACGGCAAACACACCTGCAACACCACACAAGTGTAAGAAACCGCCTTCTGCAGCTTAGTCTAGCTTCTTAAGAAAGAAAGATTCATTAATTCAGCATACGTACTTCTTCTAACCGACGTGCAATCTCATCCGTTGTATTCAGCAACTCAACTGCTGTCTTCAGACGCGGTTTCCCCTTGTAGGAAATGACGTTATAAGCCGTCTTGCATCGCATTAACAGACAAGAAAACATCAGCCAAAAGCCTTAGTAGTTCGAAGCAAGCATTTACACAAAACTCTTGAATGGTACCACTTCTTTCTTCTCTCTAAAAGCCATCTCAGCCAGATCTTTCCCTGGCACTAGCTTTGACTCGGGAAGAAATTTGGACACCCCGATTAGGAATTTTGTTAGAATCCATGGTGGATACATATCATCTGCAATCTGCAGAGAAAACAAAAGCCATCAAAAAATCCGAAATGGAAGATCTGTACATGAAAACAATTGTGGGCCTAAACATACCTTGCACATAGGAGCTACAAGTACAGCTCCACTCCATAAATTCGGTTGTTTCAGATGAATCTTCAAGGCTACCGCCCCACCCATAGACTCTCCAAACAAAAAGCAGGGAAGAGATTTAACCTCAGGGCTATCTGCCCACCGAAAAATAGCATAAACCATACTAAGTTCCACATGATGACTCAACGGGATATCAGGGAAAAAGATTATATGATGATTAAGCAACAGTTAACTGTCTTAGGAAGTTTTGGATGTGTTCAAACCTCTGACTTTGGTGAAATGCTCAATGACATCATCGACAAGCGTGTCAAAGCTTGGGATGAAGCCATGAAGACCATCAGAAAGGCCAAAACCAGGGTAGTCCAGTGCAAAGACTCCATATCCAGCTAAAGCTAACTTTCTAGCAATACCTGCAAACTAGAACCGTAAAGGAACTGAGCTTCTAATATAAGAAAACAACAAAGAAGGCAAATTGGAGGCTTGAAACATATGGTGCTTGCCTTCAAAGAAAAAGGTGCAAGTGTCTCCATAGCCATGGCAGAAACAGACCACTGCTTTGGGTGTTGAGGTCTCTGGGAACCAACTCTTAGAGAAAACATTCTTCCCTCGAGAGTTAACCTCGTACATCTGTTCCATATAGACCAAATCAACATCTAGAACACATTATTCCAAACACATGGGACCCAAAGTTTAACTTAATTGAATTCATAAGAATTAGAATGATAGTCCACAAAAATAATTGTCTAGCAATAAGATGGGATATCATTATAAGATCATAAACATCTTTTTGAAGGAAAACAAGCATTCTTCTACCAATTTAAAAGCCAAGAGCGTGAATATAATGAAAACAATTCAAATCTTATCTAGTCTCTAGTAATTACTAATTACTGATTGATTAAAATAGTATTAAATATTGACATTCACATATATTCAAGATGATCCTTGAGGGCCAAAACCTTGACATTGATTAATTTAGTCTGAACATAAAGAACCCAACTCGTTCACTAGATCTTTTGTTTCTCCATCAGATAGTTTGCTCTGGTTTTCATTTGGGTGTTATTATTCGATCAGTTAATATTGATGGTAATTGATGCTGAGAGATATTTTGAATATTCAAACAAGAACCGAAAAAACAAAAACAAATAAAACAACCGAAGTGTTCCTCAGTGTTAGGCACAGGTTGGTTTAGTAATCATAGAACCAATAAATAGTTGATAATGAGACATACTGCAATAGAGAGAACTCAGAAAAGTGAATAATCATATTGCTTCACAAGCTCTTTTCTTCTTCTTCTTTTTTCATTTTCATACCTATCTCCTTGAATTTATCCCCCATCTATCACATGAATCAAATTAGTGACCAATATCTCAAATTAAAGCTTTCATATATGTTGTCATGAGATGCTAATGATACCCGAAATTCACTATCCCCTTTGTCTTCACTCTTTCCTGAATTCACCAAACAGGACCTTAATGAAAACTCTATGACCAAAGGGTGGCATTTATAGTTAAGATAAAGACATCAATTTTGAGGTGCCCATGCCTTCATTCTCACAATGACCAAAAAAAAGGAAACTGAAAACCATTTATATTGAAATTTTTTAACACAATTTTTATGCAGTGATAGAGAAATTTGGAAGTTTTTCACTCAGCAAATTCTACAGTAACCGATTAACCTATGAACACGAGACCTGTAGAGAATTAGAAACATCAATATAATCCACACTATTTGGAGAAGGTCTGGACTCTGGACCTATATCAGCTCTTTGATATGAGTAACATCAATAAGAATTTATTTGATATATTTTATTCTAATCAATATCAGGTCTGGACCCTGCCTCGGTGGGACTATACTGGGTCGATTGTTGTTTTATTCTAATCAAATGTTGTAATATAGTCATCTATCATATACGTACAGTTTACAGCTATGAAAAATAATTAGTTGCGACGTTGCGTTAATGAATTAATACTTGTACAGGATAAAAATAATTAGTTGCATCTATCATAGTATCATATACGTTGCCTTAATGATTAATACTTGAACAGGATAGAAAGCAACATAGTTGAAATAGTCATCTTTACGTGAGCTCTTTTGAAAAAACTAAGAATTTAAGCTTATATAAAACGTAATCTGCAAAGGAGGAAGAAACTTAATATTTACTAGGAATTTAAGCTCAAATAGAAGAAAGAAAAACACATCAGATTAAACCTGCAAGTCTTACCTCATTCACTTTCAAACCTTCACTTGGTATCTGCAATAAGAAAAAAAAAACACCAATCACATAACAATCCTTGAAATATTTTATTTTCATCTTCCAATAACAATCCTGAACGATCAAGAGTATATAGTTTATTGGAAAAAATAATAATCAGATCATAGGTTGAAGCAAAGGGGAAATTCTTTAGGAGAATTTCGGCAAACACCTTGAACAAGCAGTCGATTAATTCGAAATTCATTTTCCTTTCTTCATTTTCTAACAGCAATCCAGATCAACCAAGAGTGCACAATTTGTTAAAAAAAACAATCAAATCGCAAGTTTTTTTTTCCCACTAAAACAAATCCACATAGAGGAGAAGATAATCTTTTTGGTTGGAGCATTTCGTCGAATACCTTGAGCAAGCAATGATCAATCCGAGATTGGATATCCTTAAACGCTTCGCGGGCTCGTCTCCGCGCAGGAGCTTCGTCCATATTAGCATCGATTATCTTTTTCAGCTCTTCATCTTCAATTACTCCTTTAAGCATCTGCGATCGAGTAGCCATGGCTACCAATTCCTTTCGTTTCTTCTTCTCCTTCCTCTTCCAAAAACTGAAACTAAACGCCGCCCTTGAAGTCTACCCAGAAAATCAGACACTTCAAATTCCAATCACTAGAAAGTCAAAAGCGCAGTAGTCAAGAATCCAGAAGCAGAAAACAGAGGGTAAAAACAGGGGAGAGAAAAGGAAGTGCACGATTTGAAGTTTGAATATTGAAAAATCAAGACCCAGATGAAGCAACTAATTAAATATAGATATGGAATAGAAAAGTATTAACCTTGGAATGGGATTGGGTTGTAATTGTGTAAAGGTTTGATTTTGGAGATTGAAACGACATGTGGGTCCGAGAATTTGTAGGTAGAAATTGAACGCAGAGAAAGTGGAGTTCGAGATGGATGCCACAACTACGGGGTTGCGTTGCGAGAAAAGATGTTGAGAGAGAAAAGATGCTGAGAATGATTTCAGATGCGATCTACGCAAGGAATAAATTATACGGAGTATTTTGATTAAAAAGGAAATAAATTAAGTATTTATTTCACAAATGTGGCAATTTCCGTTTATTATCTCTCAACTCTTTATCAATGTTGCTTGCTATCCAACTTTTTATATAATCCACATATTACCCTTAGCATCCTATTTTCCACACCAAAAGTACACGTAGGTTTCCATTATCTCTTTTGTATCAACGTTTCCACTATTTTTTAAAATGTTATTTATGTGATTTATAGTAAAAACGATTGACATGTCTTTCTTATTAACACATGAAATTTTAACAAATAGAATAAAAATATCTTACATGCTCAGAAATGAGAAAACATCTCATAATGATCATTTAAACTTTACTAATGAATGAAATGACAATCGGATTAACTACCGAAATGACATGTGTTATTTGTTAGGTGACACCTATGCAAACTATGCACATTCTAGAGTTAACTACCGAAATATCTTTGAAAATTGTACATATTCATTAATACTCCAAAATTCTCATGCCCTTAGTGATTCATGTATTGTCATGTGCTAATCTTTTTTGTTGTTGTTCAACTGGCCATTTCGTCAGCTTTGAGGCATTTTTCCAATGGCCTGTCTCGTTGGAATAGAGATCTTTGGCAACATCTTCCGTCAGAAACGTCAACTTTGGGCGCGTCTTGCTGGTGCTCGCAGATCTTTATCGGAATCGCCGAACCCTTTTCTCCTCCGTTTAGAGCGCCAACTGTGTTCTGAACTTGAACTGGTGCTTGAGCGGGAACAAATGTTACGGTTCCAGAAGTCGCGTTCGTCGTTTCTGCTGGATGGTGACCGTAATACGAAATATTACCACCTCTCCACGAGTGTGCGGCGTCGTGCTAATCGTATTGTTACTTTGCAGCGGTTGGATGATTCCTAGGTGTCGGATGCTTCGGAACTGTGTTCTTATGTTACTGATTTTTTTGGCTGCATTGTATACGGCAGATCTGGCTCCCTCGGATTTGTCGTTGCAACAGCCGCCTTCTTGTTCGTTTCCTCCGTTACAGTCATCGGATTTGGACCTTCTTGCTCAGCGATTTTCCCAGTCGGATGTTTGGGACGCTCTCCGCTCAATGGCTCCTTATAAGTCACCTGGCCCGGACGGTTTTCACGCCATCTTCTTTCAGAAGTCATGGGGACGTGTGGTCACTGACATGGTTCTCGGCCTTCTAAACGATGGGATCTTTCCTCCTGGCTTGGGTGACTCGCTCATGGTTCTGCTACCCAAGGTTGATAATCTGGTTAGTCCATCACAACTTCGCCCAATCTCTTTGTTGAATGTTGTATTCAAGGTCGTCACTAAAGCCGTTTGGTGATGCCTCGATTGGTCTCGCCTGCTCAATCCAGCTTTATTCCAGGGCGGCAGATGGTGGATAATGTTGTAATTATTCAGGAAGCGCCTCAGCCTCATTCGATGCAATCCCGCCAGGAACGTAAGCGATGGATGATCTTAAAGGTGGACTTGGAGAAGGCCTATGATAGGGTCCGTTGGACATTCTTGCGCCAGATTCTTGGGGAGGCCGGTCTTCCACAACATTTGATCGATGTGCCAGACTCAGGGGTCTGTTCGTTTATTATAGAATGGCGGGTTAGCCGGTTCTTTTTGTCCATCGCGTGGTGTTCGTCAGGGTGATCCATTATCGCCATATCTTTTTGTTCTCTGTATGGAGAGACCTGTCTTCACCTCCTGCGTGATTGTGCCTCTGTTCGCAGGATATGGGTTAATGCTGTGCTGGTGCTTTATCGCGTTGCCCCAACTTTTTCTCCATCCCCATGAGAGTTTGGTTGCTTCAAAACTTGTCAATTTCGAGTTCTTGCCCCAGCAGGCGGTATCCTTATCTGTTACTCGACTTCTGCTCGAGTGTGACTCTCAGGAAGTTTGCTCTCTTCCGCAGCAACAAGATGTGCGACCTCACCATGATTTCCATCTTCTTCTTCAATGTCGCCGGCTGCTGCGGGACACGTCATTGGGAGGTCAAGGTGTACCATGTGTCGCGTACTGCTGATGTCATAGCTGATCATTTGGCTAATTGCGCGCTTTCTTTAGCTGATTCTTTTGTGGAATTGTCTACAGCTCCAAGGTGTATTAGTCCCTTGTTACCTTCCATGCCTTTAAATGTGCCTGATGTACCCTCCTTTTCGATTAACTCTATCTAGTTAATAATAATTTCAAGGGCTTTGCCCTCTTTTAGACCCAAAAAAAAAGCTTTGTTTGGCTTGTTATGTCTATTATTTATAAACGCTTTATTTTAAAAAAATATATATATTTTGGTAAACGTGTAATATAATTTATTTTATTTCACACCTCACACTTTTCTAATAAACTACACATATCCATAAAAATTATCTTTTTATCAAACATATTTTTTTATACAACCCTATTTATCAACTACTTATAAATAAAAAAATTCTTTATAAACCCTAACAAACCCAAAAATTATGTTTTATAAAGATTTTATTTGAATTAGGGTTATTACACTTTATCTGACATTAATTATAATGTCGAAAACTAGCATTATAATGTTAAAAACGACATTATAATGTCAGATAATACGTAATTCAAATATACCCTTGTTTCTTTTTAAACTTGTTTTTAGTGACACGTGGTATATATTCTACACATATCTGACCGTAATCTAAAACTAAACCGTATTAATCTAAATTTTAAATTTTTATATGAAAATGATAAACTGATGTATATGGTCCATGACTGGACCGAAGTGATCTAGACCTGGACGTAGGGATGAATATCGGGCTAAAATAGAATCGGACTGGACCAGACCGAAAATCGAATTCGAAAAAATGTGAATAGAAAATCGGATCAGAAAATACTAGTCCATCTTCGATCGATTTTCACCAATTTCATTTTCTTCTAAAAAAAGAAAACTTATAAATATTTGTATTTTAAAATTTATTTATATGATATAGTAATATATTAATATAAAAATATATGCATTAAATTAAAATGTATTTATAATATACATATATTTTAAATTTTATAAGTATTTTTATTTAAAAAATGTTTTTAATAAAATTAACCTAGGTTGAACCAAACCGATTTTTGAACGAAATCGGATCGGAACCGAAATCTTAAAAATTCTGGATCGTATATTGGACCAGTTTTTATTCGATTTGGTCCGAATCAAAAATCAAACTGGACCGATTTTTTATGATTCCTACCTAGATGTGACCCTTTTATATCTAGTGTCTATCGACCATATGCAGCACAACCCTAATATCAGGGCGGAATCATCAAAATGCATATCAAATTTTCTGCACCCTAATTGTGTAACATTTTATGTACCCTTTAAGTAAAATTTAATTATTTTATATTTTAAACTTTAAATTAGGGTTAATAATTAAGGTTTAGGGTTCATAGTTTAAGATTTAAGGTTTATAGTCTATGGTTTAGGGTATAGGGTTTTAGGGTTTAGGGTATAGAGTTTATGGCTTAGGATCTAGGGTTTATGATTTAGGGTATAGGGTTTACATTTTAGGGTATATGGTTTATATATTAGGGTTTATGGTTTATATTTTAGGATTTAGAGTATAAAATAAATAAATTTAACCTATAGGATACACAGAAGGATGCATAGAAAGGATGTAGAGAATTTAACCTCATCAAAATGAGCGTAAGTTTATGACAATATAAAAAGCATGGCCGGCCAATTCAAAACCAATTTTTTAGGTTCTAACTAGTTGATGACCCGTGCCATGCACGGGGTTGGGTTTATTAAATATTTTTTTATAGTATGATATTAAAATCTTTACTTAATGTGACACTAAAAGATTAATACTTTTATATGTTAATATTTATTATAAATATGAAATACCACAATAATTGAAAGTATTACCATAACTATCAGGGCCGGCCCACAGGGGGGGGGGCGGCATGGGCTCCGTCCCAGGGCCCCCGAATTTTTGGGGCCCCAAATTTTTTTTAGGTATATATATATATGTTAAATATAGGTAACAAAAAATCAACATAGTCTAGTGGTATTAGAACACTCCTTACTCTACTAGATCGTGGGTTCGATTCCGGAATTTGCAACTTTGTCTTATTTTTTTTAAAAAAAAAACGGGCCCAACAATCATCAATTAAAAGGCCCAATTCTAACCAGCCCATATAATAAAATATCAGATTTTGCCGAATTGGTAGTGTAGTGTTGACCACGACCCTACCCTATTTCCCCTTCTTCCAAATTTTGCTTCTTGCAGAAACTTTTCTTTGTCTAGTGATTGAAATGATGGCCTATTTCCATGCCTATTCTTCTCTTTTTTGCTATTTTATCACTCAATCTCTAATTCTAGCCGTTAGTTCCTTCTATCTCCCTCTTCTTCCAATTTCCCCTATTTTGACATGCTCCCAATTAGGGTTACTGAAACTTTGAAAATCAAGCATTGCGGTGGCAAATCAACAATATTTTGAAAGAGGTATATGTAAAATTACTTACTTATAGAGACTAGAGTTATAGTTCATAGATTTTTTCAATTTTTCCAATTCTCAATATTTTAGGGTTTGATTGTGTTTTTAGATGAGGAAATTCGGTTCAATGTTTGTTGTTGTGGTTGTTTCACTGATTCTTATTTGTTGATTCTTGTCTATTTGGCTAAATTACAGGTTGTGAAGAGATTAATTCAAGGAATTTGGCTTACTCTCAGCTATCTTATATCTCTTCATTAAGCTCTCTTCTAATCAGGTGTTATTTTTCTAACTTTGTCGATATAGTCATAAATTACTTGCTATTAATCCTATTATGTAACTTATGTTGCCTAGGAAATATTTATCTGGACATCAGAAAAGAAAACGAAAGGAGTTGAGTAAAAAATTGATAGAATCCCAAAAAGGATCTATAGATAATTTTTTTTCTAAACATCCAAATCATTCTCAAGGTTCTGATGGATTAAATGTACCTAATGTGGAAGTGGAACACTCTATTGAAAATATCAGTGACAATGATCATAATAATGAGGATATTGGTCATTTGAGTGAGCATGATGATTTACCTACTATGATTAATGCTGAAAATTCATTAGATATATATGATCCTAGATCATGGGATAATCTAGATAATAAATCAAGAGATATTTTAGTTGAAAAAGGGCCTATAAGAGAGTTGAATCTTGTGTTTCCATTAGATAAATATTCTAGGCATTTTTCTTATACTTATTATTCTAGAAAGTTAAGTAATGGGGAGAACATTGATAGAAAATGGCTGGTTTACTCAAAACATTGGGATAAAATATTTTGTTTTTGTTGTAAGCTCTTTAAATCTGTTGGTAGCAATAGCTTATTAGCAAATGATGGATACAAGGACTGGAAACATGTAAGTGAAAGACTTGGTGAACATGAGAATAGTGTTGAGCATATGAAAAACATGAATACTTGGAATAATTTAAGGAGAAGGCTGGACAAAAATGAAACAATTGATAAAGATTTGCAAAAAGAAATTACAAAGGAGAAAGAAAGATTGAGGAATGTGTTAAGAAGGATAGTTTCTATTATCAAATGTCTTGCAAAACATAACTTGGCATTTCGAGGATCAAACGAGAAACTATACCAAGATAGTAATGGTAACTATTTAGGATTGGTTGAGATGATAGCAGAATTTGATTTCATTATGCAAGATCATGTTAGACGCATTCAAAATCATGAAATTCATCACCGTTATTTGAGTCATAAAATTCAAAATGAGTTGATTTCTCTTTTGGCTTGTGGTGTTCAGAGTTCTATCATACAAATCATTAAAGAAGCAAAATATTTTTCTGTAATTCTTGATTGTACACCGGATTTGAGTCATCAAGAGCAAATGACTTTATTAATTAGATGCTTGAATATGTCAAATGGTAAAATACAAGTGGAAGAGTACTTTCTAGAGTTTTTAGTTGTGAATGATACATCTGGCCTAGGACTCTTTAATGAATTGATTCTTGTATTACAAAAACTCGATCTTAATGTTGATGATGTGAGAGGACAAGGATACGACAATGGCTCTAATATGAAAGGGAAACACCAAGGGGTTCAAACTAGATTACTTGAAATAAATCCAAAAGCTTTATATATGCCATGTGCTTGTCATAGTCTTAATCTTACACTTAGTGATACTGCACATTCTTGTGTTAAAGCTATATCTTTTTTTGGAGTTATACAACGCATATATACACTATTTTCGAGTTCTCCTAAAAGATGGAAGATTTTGCTTGATAATGTTCCGGGTTTAACGGTGAAATCTTTATGCAATACTCGTTGGGAGAGTCGAATAAAAAGTGTTAAGGCCATCAGATTTCAAGCTCCTAGAATATTATTGGCTTTGTCAGAATTGAGTGAATCTTGTGATGATGCAAAGACAAAAAGTGAAGCTGAAAGTTTAGCTTATGCATTTAATTTTGAGTTCTTACTTGGCATGATTATTTGGTATGACATTTTGTTTGCTGTAAATAAGGTTAGTAAAAAATTACAATCTAATTCTATGTGCATTGGTGTTGCAATAACTGAATTGGAAGGTGTAATGTCTTATTTTAAAAATTATAGAAATGAAGGATTTGAATCTAGTGTTTCCATTGCTCAGACTCTTGCATTAGAATTGAATGTTGAACCTGTTTTTCAAACAAAACGTAAAAAAATTAGGAAAAAACAGTTTGATGAAACTAATGATGAAGAATGAATACCATCACCCGAGGAGTCTTTTAGAGAGGAATATTTTGTTGTTGTTTTAGATATGGCGATTGCTTCATTAGAAACCAGATTTGAGCAAATAAAGTTGTTTGAAAGTATTTTTGGATTCTTACTTGATTCAAAGAACTTGAAAATGTTGAATGATAATATGCTTAGAGAATGTTGTATAAGGTTTCATGCTACTTTTACTCATGAGAATGATTCAGATGTTGATTTAGATGATCTTTTTTCAGAATTGAAAATGTTACAAATGACTTTACCTAATGTGCTTATGTCAACAATTGAAATCCTTGAATTTGTTAAAGCTACTGATTGTTATCCAAATGTCTCAATTGCTTGTCGTATCTTATTGACTATTCCCATAACCGTAGCATCAGCTGAAAGAAGTTTTTCCAAACTGAAGTTATTGAAAACATATTTAAGGTCATCTATGTCACAAGAAAGATTGAATGGTTTGGCCATTTTAAGTATTGAGAATGATATGCTAGATAGTTTGGATGTTAACACTATTATTGATGACTTTGCATATAAAAATATTCGGAGAAATCGCTTCAAATGATTATCTACATGCTGTTTTTTTTACAGGTTAAAGTGGAAATTGATGAATGGACAAGTTATGAATGATCACATCAGCACATGATTCCTTATACTATCATTTTGATGTACCTTCTACTTGTAGTTGATGGAACAATATTGGATTATGGATGAACACATAACATTGTGATCTAAAAATTTAATATGATTATATGTACTCTTGTTTCTACTTTTGCTTTATATATAGCTCTTTTTTTGTTTGTGTGAAGTTTAGCTTATATAAGGGCCCCTAATTAAATTTCGCCCCGGGCCTTGAAAATGTTAGGACCGGCCCTGATAACTATCCAATCTAAATTTGTATGTCAAGTAAAAAATTACATACCTAGTCAAATCAGGTTTTGAAAAACTTTCTTATATACAACATTTGTAGTGGTATTCTGAGGACAACCTTGAAGATCACCAATTAAGATCTTCAACCCACTTCTACTTGTAACTCTAGAAAATGCAACGTAAAGTTGGCCATGAGTAAAAACAGGTTTTGGCAGAAACAAACCCACTTGAGATAGTGATTTCCTTGACTTTTGTTGATGGTCATGGCAAAACAAACAACCACTGGAAACTGCCTCCTTTGAAATCTGAATGGGAATCGAGTGTCTAATGGTGTAAGTACCATGCGTGGAATACATACTCTGTGTCCAATATTGCTTCCAGAAATAATTTCAGCTTCTACAATATGACTCTCAAGTCGAGTGACTATCAATCTGGTACCATTACATAGCCCTGCAGATTGGTCAATGTTCCTGAGTAGCATAATGGGAACACCTACCTTCAACTTCAACACATGACTTGGTATACCAGAAGATCGAATGCCACAGTTTGATTCCGCCCTTGATCCAATCCGGGTATTCAACTGAATAAACACTGACATCATCAAAGCCGCTTTCATATATTTTGCAAATACTATCTGAGCTAAGATACACTCTTTCATCCCCTTGTAGTAAAGACAACATGTATTCATTCACCTTATCAACAATCTCATAGGTGGGTGCAAGAATAGCCCTCTCTCGATAATACTGAGCAGGATCTTCGATATCCAGAATAGAAGGATATATAGCTTTAACAATTGTTGGAATTGGTTCAGAAGCTTCAGTTATCAACAAATCAGAAGGAATCTCAATAGTTGATTCACCGTCATTTGAGTCGCCTTGATCACCGTCTCCAACTCTTAATATCCATTCTGAAAATTCTTTTGCTTCAACAACTTCTGATTTTGTACCTTCATGTTGTAGTCTCATATTTCTTGTCAATATTAGAACCTTGCATGAATTCCATAAATATGAAGAATTTATTGTGGAATAAACAACATCTTGTCTGCTTCCTCCAGGCACTACAAGTAGTATTTGTCTAAAATCCCCACCAAATACCACAACTTTACCTCCAAAAGGTTGATTCAAGCTATTTGAATTTGAAGATCGCATCACATCCCTCAAAGACTTATCTAATGCTTCAAAGCAAAATTTGTTAACCATTGGAGCTTCATCCCAAATTATAAGCTTGGCCTTTGAAATCAATTCAACGAGTTCTGTACCAGGCTTGATATTGCAGGTGGAGTCCTGGTGAATCTGAATAGGTATTGCAAATCTTGAGTGAGCAGTTCTTCCACCTGGAATCAACAGGGCCGCAATACCACTTGAAGCAACAGTAAGAACTATTTCACCTCTAGAATGAATAGTAGCAGAAAGAGATCTCTATATGAATGTTTTTCCTGTTCCACCATGCCCATACAAAAAGAAAACCCCACCATTGTTTGATTCAACAGTAGACATGATTTCATCATAAACCTCTTTTTGCTCATTTGTTAATTTAGAAAGTAAGCTCCGATGCTCAATTATCAACTCTTCTCTATTGTGTCGAAGCTCATCTTGAATCAACTTGTTGAGGCCATCTGAAATCAAACTCTGATCAGGTTGCGGCATCGATGGAAAATATTTCAAGCTACTTCCATTTTTGTGTAACAACTTTTCTATTTCTGCAAGAGCAAAATTCTGCAATTGTTGCTCACTAAGGCATAAATCTGCACAAACAATTCATATTAATTTTAATTAGTAGTAAGAATTTGATAAAAAAAATCATGAGGAAAACTGATAGGATAAAACTTTGTTTAGAATTTCTCACATATATGAGCTGACAATTGAACTAAATATATAATTCAATAGATTGTACAAAATCATGATAAAAATCTTATTTCAGCTGGTTATTATCAGATTAAATGGTAGAGCGTTATAGTCTCAAAAGAAAGATAGTTGCTACATATATACTGTTTTTTTAACATAAGTAATTTTATTATACTAAAAGTAACAAAAATTTACTTGAAGTTATTTGGATCTCTCATGATAATGTTGTAACAAGATATTTATCATGATAATGGTTCAAAAAGGAATATTCAAATGTGAATTATTAGATAAATAACAGGATATTTATACAAAACCATACCTCTCATATTTTATTATTTTTTGATTATATTGAAATCTATTTTTATCTAAGATCCTAACGTATAACGTAATAAATATAGTAAATTTACGAATGTGGAACACACTTACCAATTAAATATACGTCTTCTACGGAATGATTTAATATGACATCAAAATTCACGAAATCGAATGTGTTTCGTGGTATTGAAAGATAATCAATTTGTTGCACTTTAGTAGTCCTGGAAAATATCATATTAAGGGGAAGACGACAATAATGATAAGTACCACCGTAACTGTCCAAACCAAAATTGGATATTAGATATACACCATATTGAGCTATGGTAGAAAATTTGATGAACAATGATTTTTACATAAAATCATAAAGTTTTACCCCCTGTAAAATATTTAAAAATTGTGTTAATATCTGAAGAGATAAAAAAATAAATGTCTTCATAACAACAAAATTTTAAAAAGTTGCTTACCTTGTCATCAACCAAAACCATTTCTTTACCAGTGATAACATCCTTATTATTATATAGAGTTCTATTCCACATATGCAACACACGAACTCGAATCTTCCAAGTGACATTAATCTTTAACTTGAGATCTTCAATAAAGTGTAAATTTTCTGCCATTGTACCTTTAGAGGAAGAAGAGGTTTTTGTAGAGTAAACTAATAAGAATATAAATTAGGGTGAAATAAGTGCATCTATAGAGAGTTTAAATAAAGAGAGCTTGATATATAATACAATAAAAATATATATATAAATTATCTTATTTTTTACCAATAGGTAACCTATATTTTAAACTACCTTTGATAATGAAAAGTAAGACTTTTGTTCTAAAGATAGCTTAACGCACAACAGATTCTTAATCGCTTCGTATAAGATATTTTTGCACTCACGTGTTATAGGGTGACAAATTGAAAATGATCATTAATTACATTTTGACTTTGAGAGTATGTCTACGGTAAAAAAAATAGTTCTAAAGATAGCTGGTAAGATTTTTTATATGGTAATTTTACTTAGTTATAGATTATAGGATTAGATTAGATTGATAATAAATAAATAAAGATATATGTAAGAGAAAATATATTATTATACAAAATTATTATATCTTATACGTAAGAAAGTGTTATTAATATTTATGCAAATTATATCTTTTTTTGATAAAAAGAAGATATTTATATCTATTTCTCTAATAATAATTATTATTATAGATTAACTAAGAAGATAATATCTTCTTAGTTAAATTATCTCTAAAACAATTTTCTATTTTCATCTCTAATAGTTATTATCTCTAATAATTCGAATTTACTATTTTTGAAGTGAAATAATAAGATAAAACTTTTATATTGTCAAACTTAAATTAGTTTTAAATAGTTATGGTAAAAATATTTATTATTTAGTTTTAAATTAGTATATATATATATATAGTTATGGATTTATTAGTTTTGGTAATAATAATTATTTTGATAAACATAATTATTATTTAGTTTTAAATTAGTATATTTATAGACAGTTATGAATTTATTAGTTTTTAAATCATAAACAATTATTATTTAAAAAATTCGAAATTACTATTTTTAAAGTGAAATAATAAGATAAAGTTTTTATATTGTAAATATTATTTAGTTTAAAATAGTTATGGTAAAAATTCATAAATAAAATAAGAAGATATAATTATTATTTAGTTTTAAATAGTTATGAAAATAAACAATAAATAAGATATTAGTTATGGAAATAAACAATAAGATAAGATATCGGATGAGGTGGTGGATGAGGTGGCAGATGAGGTGGCATAGCTCAGAGGCCGACACATAGGCGAATTAAATATGGTGACGACACGTATGCGAATTGAATGTGAGTCTGACACGTAAGATTTAGGCTTCTGCTTTAGTATATATATAGATAGATTAAACCCCGGCCATTTATATCATTTTCCTCTATTATATTATCTAAAGAACCCGTTTTATTCTAATCCAAACATCCATCATTAGCTCATTTTACATGTAACTAGTTGAAAAAATATAGTACTCCCTCCGTCCCGAAATGTTTATCCTGTTTTGACCGGGCACATTTGCCGATGCGAGTTTTGTATCGTTAATATCTCTAATTACATAACTCTAAAAATTATAATTTTTTGATATTATCAAAGTACTCGTTGAGACGAATCAAACAAGGTCCCCCACATGACTATATTTTTTCTTATATATATATTAGGAGAAATCTTGAAGATTCTCCGCAACGGTAAATAGTGCCCAAAAGTCAAACAGGACAAACATTGTGGGACGGATGGAGTATTACATTAAGCCTATTCGATGAAAATATATTTAGATTTTATTTTAAAAAAAACAACGAATATGTATTTGAACACGTACTTTTTTAATTATAAATTGCAAGTATAAAATCAGAGCGGGAACGCTAGCACCGTGTCAGTGGCGCACGGCACTCACTGTCGCGCGGCAGTGATGGGTTTAGGTTGTGTCCGT
Source organism: Rheum nobile (assembly GCA_027886185.1). Lineage (NCBI taxonomy): Eukaryota > Viridiplantae > Streptophyta > Magnoliopsida > Caryophyllales > Polygonaceae > Rheum > Rheum nobile. Next base: position 1,986,706 of record WOAB01000531.1, on the reverse strand, counting down.
GATGGGTTTAGGATTTCGAGTTTAGAGTTTTATGGTTTAAGGTTTAGGGTTTAAGGTAGAATATTCGGTGGATTTCAATCAGAATTATTGGACGTCGGTGATGGGTTTATGGTTTAGGGTAGAATATTCGGTGGATTTCAATCAGAATTATTGTTGCGTCCGTGAATGAATTACTTTCGGTTAATTTCAATCACAATTTTTCGGTGAATTTTAAAAACTCGACTCGAACCTGACTCGATATTTTTTAAGACTCAATATAATTTGATATTTTTTAAGACTCAATATAATTTTAAAATTCAATATTTTTTAAATATCGAAGAAGAACCCGACTCAACCTAAACCCGACCCGAACTCAACCCAAAAATTTGTACGACTCGATCGATCCACCGCCGGCCACCTCCGACATTCACCGCCGACACCCACCACCAGCACCACCGGCACCCACTGCCGCGCGGAAGCCGCGGAAGCCGCTGCCGCGCGCCTGCAGGTGTGTGTCAGGGCACTGTGGCCCGGTGTACTATTTGCCAATCAGAGCCACGTTTGATATGGTTCATCTCATTAAGTAGTTTTTCCATGATGCCTAGAAATTAAAACTCGTGAAACTTAATTTAAAAAGTATGTTGTACCCTGCTGGTATCTAAATTAAAACTCGTGAGTTGCATTTTCACAGGAGATCGACTTTTATGAAGTACATGTAAGATTAACCTCAGCATATATTGTATATAGATGTGGAAAGTAACGAGTTTAGGATTGGCTGTGTAAATATTGAGATAAGTTGTGACCTTATATATACTGAATTACTGATGTATGGAGGGATGATTAATTTGTGAGAGGTTGAGGATTTGGGTTTGTTTAGACTCTTTTGTGTTAAGGCGGCTAATTTTGTAATGTTAATACATATTAGTACTCTTGATTTTTATTTTTATTTATCTTAATCTCCATAATGCAATTTTTTTACAATTTAATATGTGTTTTTTGAGTTTTTATAGTGGGTTGATTTGAAGGGCTCTTAGGCTTTGTTCGGTAAATCAAGCTGGAATGGGAGCTGAAGCTGAATAAGTAGCTGAAGCTGAATGACTAGCTGAAGCTGAATTTATTAGCTTAATTATTTAAAAATTATAATTGATGTTCGATATTACAAGCTGAAATGAGATAAATGTAAAATTCAGCTTGTTAATCTTCAACAATCTAGGGGGAGTCACATTAAAAAAATGGAAAAATTAAGCTACGTTAATCTACTATAAACTCATTAAACTAGATTGATATTTTTTTACCGAACACTCATTAACTAGATTAAAAAGAAAATCAAACTCCGTTAATCTCAAAAAAAATTGTCGAAGAGAGCCTTAAACATTTTTGGTACTTGAATGTTCAAATTATTGGCACAACCGTACCATTATGTTATATTTATAGTTCTTGTAATGAAATTAAATATTACAAGGACATTAATCCAAAACTTGAACCGAAAAAAAAAACTCAAATCAGTTGAGCGAAAATAAAGAATTTTTCAATCAGATTTGAGCATAATGAGTAGGGGATTTAATTAAACTTGCGACTCTGGGGGTTACTAGTTTAGTGATTTTCAATCAGATTTGCATATAGAGAGTAGGGAATTTAAACTTGTGAGTTGTCTTGCATTTTAATTAGTAATAAATTTTATATAATATAAAACATAAAATATGAAGTACATGTTCCTCTCTTTCAATAGTAGCTAGTACCCTATACATAATTTATATAGGAATGATTATTAGTTTCCTTAATTTCATAATACAAAATTTAGTAATTTACCTATTCTATTGAACCAATAATGTAATTTAATATATGTCAATTAAAATTCATGAATATACTTGGTAAACATATATCTCCATGATATGTACGTAGGTCATGTTCGACTCCCCCTCCCCATATTATATATAGATACAAAAAAAAATGTATACTATGAATCTCCTCAATTTCTTAAAGCATAAATATGATTTAGCTCCATATTCAATGATTCCAATCTAGTCCCATAATTTTAGGATACTAAGAGGTTTTAATTACTCTTAATTTCCACTTCCAAGAGATAAAATAGAATCCCAAATTCTCCCCCCTCTCCATATATAAAACCCTTTTTCCTTCGCTTCTTCCCATCACAATCCACACAACATTGCCCTCTTTTGTTGTCTCCTTAGGGCACAATACAAAGACCTAAACACATGAATCCATTGTACAATGACGCGGAAAGCAAGAAGAGGCACGTGGTCACCACGCCGACGACAACGAGGCTCGACGAGTTTAAGGAAATCAACAACGTTGTTGCGGTGAATGTCGGCGGAGGGATGAGTGAAGAGGTGAAGGAGTGGGTGGAAGAGTGGGTTATGGGTTGGGATGATGTGAGTAGTTTCACAAATTGGAGTTATGATGAGTTTGGGAGTTTTCAATACTTGGTTTTGGAGAGTGGGGATTATAAGAGTGATGGTGAAGAGATTGTTTGGGAATTTCGCAATGTTTGGGATTTGAGTTTGTGTGAGTGATCGGATTCCAAAACTCTCAACACTAGATTAGATTGAGGGTTTTGATTACAATTTTTGTCCCTTTTTTAATTTGATTTTATTGTAGTGAATTTGGTTTATTGGGATACCTTCTTCTCTTTTTTTTACAAAAAGTTGTGTGCATCAGTATGTGTTGATTTGTAATTTGTTAGAATCTACACCTTCTCATTAAATCGTTATATATTATTTTCTCTTTTTTTTTTATGTTTTTAAAATAAATATAATTATAAATCAATGGAGTTCTTTCCTTCTTAATTTCTCTTTTCAACTGCAATTGAATTGAATTCTTCAGTTTACTTGTTTCCTTCTAACATCCACTTTTCAATATACATGCGTGGAGGACAAATTTTGAGATTATATTTTTTTTGGATTTAAGTATAGATGATCTTGTTTGCGATGCCTTGTTGTCGTTGACTCAAGTGAATTTTACGACATAAGAAATTGAATACGAATTTTTTTATTAAATATTACGTCATTCTTCTGTGTGACCACAATAAAACCTAACATCGCTAAATTATTTTTCTTTTGATTCATGTCTGCCAATCTGCCATGTATTTGTGTATCAATAGGTCAATTACCTTCAGTAGACACCAACTGCACAAGATCGATGTTGTGTACTTGTGTTATTTTCACGACATTTATCTTTCTCCAAATCTTCCACATCCATATCTTCATTACATAATATATACACACCAATATTTATTATCGACTTTACATTTTCCTTACTTCTTGTGATTATATTGAATGGGTTTAGATGCGTATAAGCGAAATTTCAGAAAATTATTTTCTAGCATCTAATTAGGATTTCATGCATGAATCAATACGGATCAAGTAGAAGTAGAGTTACATACATTTTGATGCGAATCAAATTATTTTGGCAGAGCTTTAGCGGAGATCGAAAGCTCCAAGTGTGACTTCTCTACTTGGTCCATATGAGTCTGGATCGTCTTTGGTCTCGTCTGCTAGAACGAAGAACGAAAGACACGAGCTTGGCTTCTAGGGGGATGGTCGGCCGTGTATCCGTATTAGAAGAGTGGTCGCTTTTTCCTTTTGGTAACCATTACTAATAAGATCATATCTTATCTTTGGTAATAGATATAATATCTTTATATTGTATCTATATCTTCTAATAGGATTTCCTTTTATCTAGTTATTATTAATAATAACTCTTATCTATTAATAATAAAAGTCAATCTCTCAACTTAAGCCATAGGGCCGAAATTCCATGTACAACATGGGCTTCCGGTTCAGTTTGATCTAGCCCGATAACTCTATGTGTGTGACCTCATAGGACCCGATAATTATAGCCATGAGCCTAACCCGATTAAGCCCATTAATCGTAGTTGGCTTCTAGCAAAGCACTACGATCCCTAAAATACTCGGATTGTAAATCTCCATTAATAGTCATATTCCATGTTCGGTAATTGCACCTTTGATTAAAGGATACAATTCCTTCAATCTCCCACTTGTCTTTAAAACAAGTGTGCAATGTTAAATCCCTTTGTCTCTTAGTGTCTTATTTGATGATATGAGGACATTCATATCTCTTATCAAATGCGTTTCTTGAACTCTTGAGTTTGAATTATCAAATAACGGATGATTACAGATAAACCATCCGAGCATGGCCATGCATTTTTCAGTTCTCGCTCTTCAAGTGATCGAGACACCATTCATGTCCATGCATCACAATATACATGAAGGAGGAGGACTTCTCTAGTCTTGTATGACTACAGCTCCCACTCAACTTTTGGTAATCTTAATCACTGCCTTTATAACTGCCTATTACGGTCAGCGTTTAACAGCGTCAAAGACATACCAATCATCAAGAGAAACCATATCATACTCATGTCTGAGGAATCTACCAATCATGGTTTGACTTAAAACTCTTCAAGCTCTTTTGGAGAGTCTTAAGGTGGTTCAGTCCTATATGTATCATCCATACATATCTATGTAATTGACTAGACATCTCTATGTCCCTATAGCCCATGAAACTTGACACTATCAGTCAACTTACAATACAGTCTTTAATGAAGTCATTTATGTCCAAGTTGATGACTTAGACCATGGACTTTAAGTAATTCATAACTATAGTTCACTTAATGGGGTTTCATTCACCAAAACACTTATGATGAGTCAATTTGCGAATTATAAATTATTTGGACATTTTATTTAATACCAAGCAATGATTAAATAAGAATGAAAGTCATATATCATATAATCAAGCATAAAACGTGTCTGACATTCATAAAACAAGGTTCATCATGTAAGACAATGCAATCTCAAAGCCATTCTCCAATGTGCTTGAGGCCCTTGGCCCTAGTGTGACTCTCATGCTTGGGCCTAGGCATAGGCTTGGTTAGTGGATCTACAATGTTGTCATTTGTGTGCACTTTGCACATCCTTACGTCTCCTCTATCAATGATGTGTCCAATGACGTGATACTTCCACAGTACGTGTCTGGATTTGGAGCTTGAGCTCAGTTCCTTAGCTTGGGCTATGGCGCCGTTGTTGTCACAATAGACGTCAATTTCCCCTGATATGCTAGGAACAACGCCGAGCTCATCAATGAACTGCCTAATCCAGACAACCTCTTTCGTCGCTTCACTAGCGGCGATGTACTCTGCCTCTGTCGTAGAATAAGCTATTGTGTCCTGCTTAGAGCTCTTCCGGCTCACAGCTCCTTCATTTAGGATGAAGACATATCCTGACTGGGACTCAAAGTCATCCCGATATGTCTGGAAGCTTGCATCAGTATATCCTTGAACGACTAACTCATCATCACCCCCATATACCAAGAAGTCATCCTTGGTTCTTCTCAAGTACTTCATAATGTACTTGGTTGCACACCAATGTGCATCTCCGGGATTCGATTGGTATCTGCTACACATGCTTAGAGCAAATGTAACGTCGGGGTGTGTACATATCATGGCATACATGATTGATCCTATAGCAGAAACATAAGGTATCTTGCTCATCTTCTCTAGCTCAGCTGGTGTCTTAGGACACTGCTTCTTGCTGAGGTATATGCCATGTTGCATGGGTAGAAATCCTTTCTTGGAATCCTGTATTTTGAACATGTCGAGAACCTTATCTATATAAGTTCCTTGACTTAATCCAAGCAGTCTCTTACATCTATCTCTGTAGATCTTGATACCCAGTATGTACTCTGCTTCTCCTAGGTCCTTCATTGAAAAACATTTCTTCAGCCATCCCTTAACGGACTCTAGCATCGGAATGTCATTTCCAATGAGCAGTATGTCATCCACATACAGGACTAAGAAGACCACTTTTCTCCCACTAAATTTCTTGTAAACACAAGGCTCTTCTTCGCATCTGATGAAGTTAAACTATTTTATAGCTTCAACAAATCGAATGTTCCAACTCCTGGATGCTTGCTTAAGTCCATAAATGGACTTCTTAAGCTTGCATACTTTCTTAGGGTCTGTTGGATCTTCAAAACCCTCTGGTTGTGTCATGTACACATCCTCTTCTAAATATCCATTTAAAAAAGCGGTCTTGACATCCATTTGCCAAATCTCATAATCATAATAAGTGGCAATAGCTAGGAGTATCCTGATGGACCTGATCATTACGACCGGTGAAAATGTTTCGTCATAGTCAATACCATGAATCTGATTAAAACCCTTGGCAACTAGCCTTGCCTTGTAAATAGATATATTTTCATCTTTGTCTGTCTTACCCCATCTGGCAAATCTATCAAGTCTCAGACTTGATTCTCAGACATAGAATCCATTTCAGATTTCATGGCCTTAAGCCATTTCTCGGAGTCTGCACCCGTCAATGCTTGCTTATAGGTGGCAGGTTCTCAGCTTTCTAAAAGCAGAACGTCAAGGCTTGCAATCAAGATGAAATCATCATATTGTCTTGGTTGTGCTCTTTGCATGTTTGATCTACGTGTGGGTTCGACAACTGGAGCATTTTCCACAACTGTTTGTGGGTCCTCATTTGAATTAGGTTCTTGAGGTATTGGTTCTAGTACCTGGACGACTTCCCTTTGGGGATTTATGCCTCCAGATACTAGCATCTCCTCGTCGGCATCGTCCATGTCGACTTGTTGTTGGGTTTGTTGCTTATCTTGAACTTCTTCAAGATGAACATTTCTCCCACTTGGCTTCTTGGAAATAAATTCTTTTTCCAAAAAGACACTATCCCTTGCAACAAACACTTTGTGCTCAGTGGGATTGTAGAAGTAGTATCCCTTGGTTTTCTTAGGATACCCTATAAAGAAGCATTTATCTGATTTTGGTGCAAGCTTATCTGATAGTAAACACTTTACATAAGCTTCACATCCCCAGATTTTCAGAAAAGACAGACTTGAAACTCTTCCAGTCCATATCTCATATGGTGTCTTGTCTATAGTCCTAGACGGAGTCCTGTTTAGTGTGAACGCATCGGTTGTGAGGGCATATCCCCAGAAGGATACTGGAAGGTTAACAAAACTCATCATTGATCGGACCATGTCTAACAAAGTCTTGTTTCTTCTTTCAGATACAACATTCAGTTGTGGCGTGCCTAGTGGAGTCAGTTGTGTTATTATCCCATAACTTCTTAGATGATGATCGAACTCCTGGCTTAGATATTCACCACCGCGATCAGATCGAAGTGCCTTTATCTTCTTGCCAGTTTGAGTTTCTACTTCATTTTGAAACTCTTTGAACTTTTCAAAGGATTCAGACTTGTGCGTCATTAAGTAGATATACCCATATCTACTCAAGTCGTCAGTAAATGTGATGAAGTATCGATGGCCTCCTCTAGCTTTTGTGCTCATTGGTCCACAAACATCAGTATGTATTAGGGCCAGTAGCCCTTTCACTTGTCCCAGTGAAAGGTGACCTTGTCATCTTGCCCATTAGGCATGACTCACATGTCTCAAGTGATTCACAATCTACTGATTTGAGAATTCCATCTTTATGGAGTTTCTTCATGCGGTTCAAGCTAATGTGACCTAAGCGACAATGTCATAGATAGACTTCACTCAAATCATTCAACTTTTGCCTCTTAGTATTAATGTTGTAAATCTCAGACTTGAGGTCCAACACATAGAATCCATTACTCATGGGAGCATTGGCATAGAAAATATCATTCTTGAAAATAGAAAAGCATCCATTCTTAATGACAAATTCAAAACCCTTAAGATCCAAAACTGAAGTCGAAATAAGGTTCTTAGTAATTGAAGGAGCAAAATAACAATTATTTAATTATAATACTAAGCCAGAAGGTAAAGATAGACTATAATTTCTTACGGCAAGCGCATCAACTCTTGCTCCATTTCCAACGCGCATGTCTATCTCTCCCTTCTCCAAGTGCCTCCTACTTTTTAGTCCCTGCACATTCGAAATAATGTGAGAACCACATCCGGTATCCAATACCCAAGTAGTAGCCTTGGTTGTTAAGACTTCAATAACAAAAATACATGAAGTAGAGCTCACAGTCCCATTCTTCTTCTCTTCCAGGTATTTAGGACATTTTCTCTTCCAGTGCCCCTTGGCCTTGTAGTAGAAGCAGTCATGCTCAACAACCACTTTTGGCTTCTCAACTACCTTGGGTTTGGCAACTTTATTGCCTTTCCCTTGGTTTTGTTGCTTCTGCTTCCCTTTAGGCCCCTTCTTGAACACTTTTCCTTTGTTGATCATGAGAACTTCTTTCTTATTGTCAACTTGGATATTTTGTTCAGCAGTTTTGAGCATGCCATGGAGTTCATTTAGAGTTTTGCCAATTCCATGCATATGATAATTCATCCTGAATTGGGCGAATCCATCATGCAAGGAGTGCAGTATGATGTCAGTAGCCAACTCTTGGCTATATGGAGAACCCAGTGCTGTCATTTGGTTAAAGAGACCAATCATGTCAAATACATGGGTACTTACTGGTTTTCTCTTCTCAAGCTTGCACTCTAATATGGCCTTGTGAGTCTCATATCTCTTAATCATTGTTTGTTCCTGAAATAACACTTTCAGGTTTTCAATGATTGTATGAGCATCCTGATGTTCAAACCTCTTTTGAAGGCCAGGTTCCATAGCAGCGAGCATAAGATAGGTGACAAGCACCGAGTAAGCTCTTATCTCCTTTTCTTTCACATTCTCCTCAGTAGTAGAAGCGTCAGTCAAGGTAGTGATAGGGATATCTAGAGCGTCCTTACGTCCTTCGGACCTGAGAACAATTCTCAAGTTCCGTTCCCAATCGAAAAAATTTATTCCATTGAGTTTGTTCTTCTCAACAATTGAGCGAAAGGTGAATTTCAAGTTATCGTTGCTAGACATGATATCTACAAAGGAAGTAATATACAGATAAGTTTATGCTTGACATGCAAAAGCTCAAAATTAAACATGCTTTAAAATTTAAGCAAATGCACATTTTATTCAAATTAAGTTTGTCCCTAGTGAATAAAATGATTCCAAGACCCTATCTCAGATAAGACCCAAGCGTACTTTGGCACTTCCTTAAGTCTTATGTGATCAATGTAAGTAACATTTACTAATTATAACTCCTTATAATTCTTGGTTGATGGCCCACATCCCATGTTAGACTCATCTCTATGCCTCAAGATCCAAAACTTTGCATTTTGGTCTCTTATTGAGTATAACCATATCAAGGTTTATGAATCCATTATATAGATCCACCCTCACTATCCCAAGGTCAAAGAATGACACCTCGCTTTGGCGAAACCTATCCAACGAATTCCAAGGGCCTCATGGGTTATGACATGGAAAGGCAAAACCTCAATATTCTCTTAGGGACTTAAGCATGCAATGGTTGTCTATCTACTAGTGAACAAAATAGCATAAAAAAACAATCATGCAAGGCTTAAAATAATAAAGCATTCAAAATGCAATAATTAAATGTGATCCTAGTATGGCCCCTAAAACCGAAAATAAATATCTAATCTTCATGGGTCTTGTTCTTCATGGATCTCCATCCTTGGTACCCTTCATGGATCTTCATCCTTGGTCTTCTTAGGATCTTCTCTTCTTGTATTACATAATTTTTCTAAATAATATAATTACTGAAAATTAAATTACATAAATACATAACGATACGCAGATCGTGTATAAGAAAACATAACGATACGCATATCGTATTTTCTATCCTAAAAAGGGTCATACTAGTCACCGCATGCAAACAATAATATCAGAGTATTAAATCATGCATGCAATAATAATATCAAATATTATAAATAATATTAATCTAATTAATAACAATTAAACAATTTAAATAATTGTAAATGAAATGTTGTTAAATTAAATAAATCATCTCATGAGATAAATAATTTAATATCATTATCTTAATTCAAATAAAATCAATATATAGAATTAATCATTATCTTAATTCAAATAAAATGCATCATTGGATAAGATATGCATAAACAAGATAAGATATCAAATATCCTTATCTTAATCAAGTGAGATTCTTTCCTAACAACCTTTAGGAAAATATATTATAAATAATATCAAATATTATCTAATTGGGCAAATAAGATCTTATCTTAATCTTTTAGGAAAATATCCTAAAACGCAAAATCTATCCAAATTATTTTATACCCGCGAGATCGAGTCAACTTACCGGACCAGCCCTTCACGGACCATCCCAGACCAGCCAGCCCAGTCCGCACCGGACCGAGCTGTGCAGACCCGCGAACCGACCCGACCCGAGCCGCGTAGCCACGTGAACCGAGCCGCGGTCTACTGGGCCCACTCGTGTGCAAGCCGCGGTCCGCAGGGGCGGTCCACGCCCGAACCGCGCGAGCCGCGGTTGCTTGTTGGGCCCACCTGCGCCCGCACCGGGTTGCTCGAGCCGCGGTCGTCCTAGACCTGCGCGCGCCACTACGCAACTGGGTCCGACCCTCACGTCGAGCCTAGTTCGTGGTGCATGTCGGGTCCGAATCGAATCCTGTTCGATCCTTCGTTTTTCTCCACGAATCGAAAAATTTATGTACGATACAATTTCATACAAAATTAATCAAATTTGTGGAAAACAAATTTAGGGGATTGATCCATCTTTTGAAAATCAAAATTTTCATCTAATGATTTAAAATATGCCAAAAATCATATATCTTGCATAATTAAATCACATGAATCAAGCATGGGTAAAATCAACGTATAAAATTATGAACTTGCATAATTAAATCACATGAATCAAGCATGGGTAAAATCCACGTATAAAATTATGAACTTTTCCAAATAAAATCACCGTATAAAATTGTTGATCCTATCAATTTATGCAAGAGGCTCTGATACCACTAAAGGGATTTAGATGCGTATAAGCGGAATTTCAGAAAACTATTTTCTAGCATCTAATTAGGATCTCATGCATGAATCAATACGGATCAAGTAGAAGTAGAGTTACATTCCTTTTGATGCGAATCAAATCGTTCTGGCAGAGCTTCAGCGGAGATCGAAAGCCCCAAGTATGACTTCTCTACTTGGTCCACACGAGTCTGGATTCTGGATCGGCTTTGGTCTCGTCTGCTAGAACGAAGAATGAAAGACACGAGCTTGGCTTCTAGGGGGATGGCCGGCCGTGTATCCGTATTAGAAGAGTGGTCGCTTTTTCCTTTTGGTAACCATTACTTATAAGATCATATCTTATCTTTGGTAATAGATATAATATCTTTATATTGTATTTATATCTTCTAATATGATTTCCTTTTATCTAGTTTGTATTAATAATAACTCTTATCTATTAATAATAAAAGCCAATCTCCCAACTTAAGCCATAGGGCCGAAATTCCATGTACAACATGGGCTTCCGATTCAGTTTGATCCAGCCCGATAACTCTATGTGTGTGACCTTATAGGACTCGGTTATTATAGCCATGGGCCTAACCCGATTAAGCCCATTAATCGTAGTTAGCTTCTAGCAAAGCGCTACGATCCCTAAAATACCCGGATTATAGATCTCCATTAATAGTCTTATTCCATGTTCGGTAATTGCACATTTGATTAAAAAAACACAATTCCTTCATATATATGTATCAAAAATTAAAAATTAAGAATCAAATTTTCTTTTAAAAGCAAATTGATAATTTTAAATCACAATAACAATAGGATATATTGTGATAATTATTTTCTAGAAAACAAATGTAGCATGGTTTTCTTCTGATTTTTTTTTTCGTTTAGATCTACAAATCTCGGGATACATAATAAACAAGTGAAATTAATTAAATTTCTATTTCTAGCCCATGTGTCTTCTTTAGAATGATAATCTACTATACATTTACTAAATTAAAACCTAACTATGCGGCATGACACCATTTAATTAAGTCAGTTTATCATTTGTCATGTGTCATCTTGTCATTCTACTTTATTTTAATATATTTAATTATAAATAAATTAAAGATTTTTTATCCTAAAACTAGCACTAATCTCTTCCTAATTTAACCACAAACATACCACTTCCTAATTTAGTTACAAATCAATCACAAAGAATCCATCCAAAACTTTTAGAATAAGCTACCTGATCGGCACTACTTTATAGGGTTCAACTAGGAGTTGTTACCGATATTTTGGGTACCATTTGGATGTGTTTAGAGTGTTATTGTGGAGTATGGAGTTGAGGAGTAGAAGTATGAATTATGGTGGTTTGGAGGAGCTTAAATGAAGATTTAGAAGATGGAGAAGAAAACCACTTGAGAAAGCCACGAGAGAGAAGACGAAGGAAGAGCTGAAAAGGAAGCTACAGGAGCTTTTCCGCGGTCGCGGAACGAAGACGGAGCGAAGAGAGCAACGACGCGAAGATCCGCGGTCGCGGGGGCCAAAGTCGTGATCGCGGCAATCTGAAGCAGCGAGCCTTTATAGTAAGTTTTCCGCGGTCACGGAAATCTATCCGCGATCGCGGAAAATTGGTCATCAGATGCGCGCCGAGTTTCGTCCAAAGATTTGCTTTTTACTTTTATTTCCTTTTCTTTTATTTCTTTTATTCCGTTAGTTTATTTTATTTCCTTTTATATGTTATTTGTTATCTTTAGTGTTTAGGTTTTGCTAGAGGTTTTATAACCTAGTTTCCTAGCAGCCTCAGAGTCATTCAGAGATTATTCTAGTTTACGTTCAATTTTTTCCTTTGAATTTTTGTGTTTCAAGACTATGAAGAACTAAGCAACTTTTGCTTAGTCCGACGATTAAAGCCTTCATTTGATATATGGTTGTGAGATTATAACTCTATTTCTATTCCTTTGACTATATCTTTTCTCTTGAGCTTATTGCTATTGATTGTTGCTGATTTGACTGGCCTGATCAACTAGTTAATATTAGTAATTGTCTATTGATAGGGTTTGGAAATTTCGGGTTGAAATTCCTTATCTTGTGTAGCAAACATGATATTCTAGGACTGGTTGGACTAGTTTATTGTGAAGAGAATTGATTATGTGTTAAATGCTACGGGTTGTGGTGTTGTATGTATCCTGGTTAATTCATATGCTTCTTGCTGCTATTGTTCTAAATCTTGATGGTTTCTTGTGCGTTCGATAGTTAGGGTTATCAGGACTGGTTGGACTGATAACTATTTCAGAATAGGGACAGGAATATTCATAGGAAGGAATAGAGATAATCTAGGATCAATCAATCAAATAAATGGTGGATATTTGTCTGGCTAAGTACTTTCTCACAATTGATTACAACATTTACTTTAATTTACTTTGTTACTTGCAAACAAACCAAAAAAAACTCTTTGTTACCTTTGATATACAACTTGTGCACTTAGAAAGATTACTACCTCCCTGTGGGATTCGACCCTTACTTGCCTACTATACATAGTTATGTTTTTAAGGATTATTTTGTTTAGGTGTCACGACAACCCCTATCAAATTGGCGCCGTTGCCGGGGAGGCAAGTTTTAATTTTTCTTTGTGTTTGTTTGTGTGGACCTATCTTATGGTCCACACTCGTGCTACTAACCCCCCATTGTTAGATTCTGATACAGAGATTGAAAGAACACTAGAGATGGCTGAAGAAGCACCGACTTTGAGGCAGTTGACTACCCCGAACTTAGAACAGCAACCGCTGGCTGTGCAGTTCCCTGAGCTGGCGGATGGCATAAATTTCGAACTGAAGTCCGGGTTAATCCACTTACTCCCCCACTTCCATGGGATGAGTGGAGAAGACCCCAACAAACATCTTTCTGAGTTCCACTTTGTCTGCACTAGTATGAAGCCAAGGAACGTTACTGAGGACTAGATCAAGTTGAGGGCCTTTCCTTTCTCTCTGAAGGATGCGGCCAATGATTGGTTCTATTATTTGGCTCTGGGAAGCATAGATACATGGGCAAAAATGAAGAAAGCCTTCCTGGAGAAGTACTTCCCTGCGACTATACTCAACAGCCTGAAGAGGAATATTAGCAACATTGAGCAGCAGGCTGCTGAGTCGTTGTACGAGTACTACGAAAGATTCAAGAGGTTGATTTCTAGTTGTCCCTATCATGGGTATTCAGACCAAGACCTCGTACTTTATTTGTACGGAGGCCTGCTGGATGACGAGCGTCGAATGGTGAACGTAGCCTGTGGAGGAAACATTTTGAACAAGACGTCAGTGGAAGCATATGAGGTATTCCTTGAGCTATCTGAGGGCTCAAGACAGTTCAGCAAGAGGGCGAGCACCCAATCAGTAAAGGTTGTAGAATCTCAGCCATCACCCTCAATATTATCTGACATAGCTGAGATGAAGGAGATGATGATGAGATACATGATGAAGGGTAGCCAGCAGCAAGTCAAATCTTGTGGGATATGCTATGATACGATGCATCCTACTGATGCATGTCCCACGCTGTAGGAGCCCACTGCTGAGGTGAACGCTATTGGAGGTTTCGGACCTCAAAGGCCAAGATAAGACCCGTACTCCAACACGTACAGTCCAGGGTGGAGAGATCACCCCAATCTGAGATACGAGAATCAGCAGAGTACCCCTCAAGGCCAAGACAATCAAGAGTTTCACCAAAGGCCACCACAGTTCCTACCGCGCCCACAACAATTCCAACAGCCTGGGGGTCAACAACAACAATTTCGAGCTCCATATGACCAAAGACCTCAAGGCCAAAGCTCAAGTTCATCTATGCCCGGTGATGGCATGATCAAATCTCTTGCTCAGAGCGTATCAAACAATGAAGACATGATCAAATCTCTCACCCAGAGCGTATCAACGTTGGCAAGCACTACGGCCCAACAAATTCAAGTAGTGGTCCGGAAACAGGAGTCTCTAGCTCAGACTATAACAACGTTGGGAAATACTATGGTCCAACAGAATCAAGAGATGCGGTCAAGTATTCAGAACTTGGAGAAGCAAGTGGGGCCAATCTCCATTGCAGTGAGCAGGCTAGAAGCCCAGGACTCGGGAAAACTACCATCTCAAACGGTAGTAAACCCGAGAGAGAACGTATGCGCCATGACGCTGAGGAGCGGAATACAAGTGGAAGAAGGTCGAGCTCAACAAAACGATTTCCGCGACCGCGGAGAAGAAGGCCGCGACCGCGGAATCGCTCCTGGGGACAATGCAAAAATCGGCGAATTTCCGCGACCGCGGACAGATTTCCGCGATCGCGGAAACGTTTCTGCTGAAGAGGATTATTGGGATGAATTTCCGTGACCGCGGATAGAAAGCCGCGATCGCGGAAAACTTCCTGGAGCCCATGACGCCTTCGAAGTTGTCCACGATGATTATGTGCGCCCCAACCTCCCTTCTCTCAGCTCGTTGAAGCCTCCCGCACCCTTTCCCGAGGCACTGAAGGACACCAGGAAGGTGGAGAACGACAAGGATTTATTTGAGACCTTCAGCAACTGCGAGGTAAATATTCCTTTGATAAAACTTGTTCAAAGTATCCCTCGCTATGCCAAATTATTGAAGGAGCTGTGCAAAATAAAGAGGAAGAAAGCGGTGAAGGAGAAAAAGAAGGTCAAAGTCAGTGAGAACGTATCCGCTATGCTGCAAAAGCGGTTGCCCAAGAAATGCAGTGATCTGGGCATGTTCACTATTCCCTGCAAGATAGGTGGCACCCTGTTTGAAAAAGCTATGCTGGATTTAGGTGCCTCTATCAACGTTTTACCTCTCTCGATGTACGAGTCTTTAGAGGTCGGGCCATTAGAGAAGACAGGGATTGTGATCCGGCTGGCTGACAATTCCTATGTGTATCCCAAGGGAGTGGTGCAGGATGTGCTGGTAGAAGTTGATAAATTGATTTTCCTTGCGGATTTCTTTGTGATAGATACGGGGCAAGACAAAAACACAGCCCCTGTGATGCTAGGAAGGCCGTTTATGAACACGGCAGGTACAAAGATTGATGTGAGCAGCGGTTCGCTCACAATGGAGTTTGATGGGCTGAGGGTCGGATTCAACATAGACGATGCAAAGAGACACTCTTCTGATGGAAACCCTGAGTGTTCGGTTGATGTGAGCAACCCAAGTTGAGTGGGAGAGCACCAAGTCGAGCCATGACAATAACTAAGGCACTGCTCGGGAGGCAACCCGAGGTATGTATTCCTTTTCTTGTCTTTTCGTTCCATGTCTTTAGTTGTTATTATCATTGTTTTGTTTTGTTTTGTTTCGTTTTTGTTTCTAGACTAACCTGCAGGTAGGAGACCCGGAGCCAAAAATTGAAGAAGGTGAACTACACACCAGAAACATTTCCGCGGTCGCGGAAATAACACTGTAAGTCTCCTTTACCTGCTCGCAAAAAAAAAAGGTTCTACCGAAGGCCAGTTGTTCGAGTTTCCATGGAGAGATGGTGCGCATCATGCTACCAAGGAGGAGATATTCGCCCCTCATTTTATTTGGCAACGATGATGGCCCGACAATCAACAGTTGTTGAGGAGGAACACCAGAGCCCACAACACGATTACATCTGGGCTCCATGTTGTGTTCGTTGAAGGCCGTGCAGCCCCGTTTTCTTTAAGACCACTACACCTTATAGTGGATCAATTTGGTTGCACGGTGGATTTTGAGTTTGAAGACCGCCGCAACACCAGTGACATGTGCTTTTATTGCTTTACCGCCAGCACCAACATTCCAGTCCAAGCCAACTCGGCGACGGTCATGAGTACTTTTTTGCTTTTCCCTGTGCTTCATCTTTTTTGTCTTTCATTACATTGAGGACAATGCAATGTTTAACCATGGGGAAGTGTTCTATACTTGCTAGTCGTCTGAGGAAGAAAGAAAAAAATAATGAAAAAGTCAAAAATTGAAAAAAGACAAATATAAAATCCTGGGATAAGTCAAAAACCCGAAAAGGCGGCTTAGGTAATAAGCAGGTGGCTCGGACCAGCATTAGGCTGGGGTAATAATTGATCAAGAGTGATGTGAGTTTTTGTGAGCCCATCTATTGAAAAATGAAATGAGTGGCTTGGTGAAAACCCGAAAGGGCGCCTTGGCAAAATGAGTGAAAAGAAGAAGAGTGATTATTAGGATTCCTCATTTTTTTCTGGTGTGGTGACATAAGAAGAGGTGATATAAGGAGGATTCGGGTAGGTCACTTTGGGAGGTATAATAAGATAGATGGAGGCTAGGATTAGATTTTTTTATTCACTCTATGGTGTTCGGGTTAAGCTTGGGAGAAGTACTTTGCTTTCCTTTAAGCTTGTATGTTGTGTGTTGTGCTTATTGTGTTGGTGCCTTGGAGATTCTTGTTTAGGTGCAATTGTTAGTGGAGATGGTTTTTCTGTGCTTCCTAAGATCTTGGGGATTTGATTGGAGGAGTAGGTTTCTTTTAGCTTACTCGAGGACGAGCAAGGTTTAAGCATGGGGGAATTTGATCGGCACTACTTTGTAGGGTTTAACTAGGAGTTGTTACCGATGTTTTGGGTACCATTTGGATGTGTTTAGAGCGTTATTGTGGAGTATGGAGTTGAGGAGTAGAAGTATGAATTATGGTGGTTTAGAGGAGCTTAAATGAAGATTTAGAAGATGGAGAAGAAAACCACTTGAGAAAGCCACGAGAGAAGACGAAGGAAGAGCTGAAAATGAAGCTACAAGAGCTTTTCCGCGATCGCGAAATTCACCGCCGCGGTCGCGGAACGAAGACGGAGCGAAGAGAGCAACAACGCGAAGATCCGCGGTCGCGGGGGCCAAAGCCGCGATCGCGGCAATCTGAAGCAGCGAGCCTTTATAGTAAGTTTTCCGCGGTCGCGGAAATCTGTCCGCGATCGCGGAAAACTGGTCATCAGACGCGCGCCGAGTTTCGTCCGAAGATTTGATTTTTACTTTTATTTCCTTTTCTTTTATTTCTTTTATTCCGTTAGTTTATTTTATTTCCTTTTAGATGTTATTTGTTATCTTTAGTGTTTAGGTTTTGCTAGAGGTTTTATAACCTAGTTTCCTAGCAGCCTCAGAGTCATTCAGAGATTATTCTAGTTTACGTTCAGTTTTTTCCTTTGAGTTTTTGTGTTTCAAGACTATGAAGAACTAAGCAACTTTTGTTTAGTCCGACATTGAAGCCTTCATTTGATATATGGTTGTGAGATTATAACTCTATTTCTATTCCTTTGACTATATCTTTTCTCTTGAGCTTATTCCTATTGATTGTTGCTGATTTGACTGGCCTGATCAACTAGTTAATATTAGTAATTGTCTATTGATAGGGTTTGGAAATTTCGGGTTGAAATTCCTTATCTTGTGTAGCAAACATGATATTCTAGGACTGGTTGGACTAGTTTATTGTGAAGAGAATTGATTATGTGTTAAATGCTACGGGTTGTGGTGTTGTATGTATCCTGGTTAATTCATATGCTTCTTGCTGCTATTGTTCTAAATCTTGATGGTTTCTTGTGCGTTCGATAGTTAGGGTTATCAGGACTGGTTGGACTGATAACTATTTTATAATAGGGACAGAAATATTCATAGGAAGGAATAGAGATAATCTAGGATCAATCAATCAAATGAATGGTGGATATTTGTCTGGCTAAGTACTTTCTCACAATTGATTACAACATTTACTTTAATTTACTTTGTTACTTGCAAACAAACCAAAAAAAAACTTTGTTACCTTTGACATACAACTTGTGCACTTAGAAAGATTACTACTTTCCTGTGGGATTCGACCCTTGCTTGCCTACTATACTTAGTTATGTTTTTAAGGATTATTTGGTTTAGGTGTCACGACAACCCCTATCAAATTGGCGCCGTTACCGGGGAGGCAAGTTTTAACTTTTCTTTGTGTTTGTTTGTGTGTCAATTTTTGTGTGGACCTATCTTATGGTCCACACCCGTGCTACTAACCCCCCATTGTTAGATTGTGATACAGAGATTGAAAGAACACTAGATATGGCTGAAGAAGCACCGATTTTGAGGCAGTTGACTGCCCCGAACTTAGAACAGCAACCGCTGGCTGTGCAGTTCCCTGAGCTGGCGGATGGCGTAAATTTTGAACTGAAGTCCGGGTTAATCCACTTATTCCCCCACTTCCATGGGATGAGTGGAGAAGACCCCAATAAACATCTTTTTGAGTTCCACTCTGTCTGCACTAGTATGAAGCCAAGGAACGTTACTGAGGACCAGATCAAGCTGAGGGCCTTTCCTTTCACTCTGAAGGATGCGGCCAATGATTGGTTCTATTGGTTGGCTCCGGGAAGCATAGATACATGGGCAAAAATGAAGAAAGCCTTCCTGGAGAAGTACTTCCCTGCGACTAAGCTCAACAGCCTGAAGAGGAATATTAGCAACATTGAGCAGCAGGCTGCTGAGTCGTTGTACGAGTACTACGAAAGATTCAAGAGGCTAATTTCTAGCTGTCCCTACCATGGGTATTCAGACCAAGACCTCGTACTTTATTTGTACGGAGGCCTGCTGGATGATGAGCGTCGAATGGTGAACGCAGCCTGTGGAGGAAACATTTTGAACAAGACTCCAACATAAGCTTATGAGGTATTCATTGAGCTATCTGAGGGCTCAAGATAGTTCAACAAGAGGACGAGCACCCAATCAATAAAGGTTGTAGAATCTCAGCCATCACCCTCAATATATCTGACATAGCTGAGATGAAGGAGATGATAAGGAGACACATGATGAAGGGTAGCCAGCAGCAAGTCAAATCTTGTGGGATATGCTATGACACGATGCATCCTACTGATGCATGTCCCACGCTGCAGGAGCCCACTGATGAGGTGAACGCTATTGGAGGTTTCGGACCTCAAAGGCCAAGATAAGACCCATACTCCAACACGTACAATCCAGGGTGGAGAGATCACCCCAATCTGAGATACGGGAATCAGCAGAGTAGCCCTCAAGGCCAGGACAATCAAGAGTTTCACCAAAGGCCACCACAGTTCCTACCGCGCCCACAACAATTCCAACAGCATGGGGGTCAACAACAACAATTTCGAGCTCCATATGACCAAAGACCTCAAGGCCAAAGCTCAAGTTCATATATGCCCGGTGATGGCATGATCAAATCTCTTGCTCAGAGCGTATCAAACAATGAAGACATGATCAAATCTCTCACCCAGAGTGTATCAACGTTGGCAAGCACTACGGCCCAACAAATTCAAGCAGTGGTCCAGAAACAGGAGTCTCTAGCTCAGACTGTAACAACATTGGGAAATACTATGGTCCAACAGAATCAAGAGATGCGGTCAAGTATTCAGAACTTGGAGAAGCAAGTGGGGCAAATCTCCATCGCAGTGAGCAGGCTAGAAGCCCGGGACTCGGGAAAACTACCATCTCAAACGGTAGTAAACCCGAGGGAGAACGTATGCGCCATGACGCTGAGGAGCGGAATACAAGTGGAAGAAGGTCGAGCTCAACAAAACGATTTCCGCGACCGCGGAGAAGAAGGCCGCGACCGCGGAATCTCTCCTGGGGACAATGCAAAAATCGGCGAATTTCCGCGACCGCGGACAGATTTCCGCGATCGCATAAAAGTTTCTGCTGAAGAGGATTATTGTGACGAATTTCCGCGACCGCGGACAGAAAGCCGCGATCGCGGAAAATTTCTTGGAGCCCATGACGCCTTCGAAGTTGTCCACAATGATTATGTGCGCCCCAACCTCCCTTCTCTCAGCTCGTTGAAGCCTCCCGCACCCTTTCCCGAGGCACTGAAGGACACCAAGAAGGTGGAGAACGACAAGGATTTATTTGAGACCTTCAGTAACTGTGAGGTAAATATTCCTTTGATAAAACTTGTTCAAAGTATCCCTCGCTATGCCAAATTCTTGAAGGAGCTGTGCAAAATAAAGAGGAAGAAAGCGGTGAAGGAGAAAAAGAAGGTCAAAGTCAGTGAGAACGTATCCGCTATGCTGCAAAAGAGGTTGCCCAAGAAATGCAGTAATTTGGGCATGTTCACTATTCCCTGCAAGATAGGTGGCACCCTGTTTGAAAAAGCTATGCTGGATTTAGGTGCCTCTGTCAACGTTTTACCTCTCTCGATGTACGAGTCTTTAGAGGTCGGGCCATTAGAGAAGACAGGGATTGTGATCCGGTTGGCTGACAATTCCTATGTGTATCCCAAGGGAGTGGTGCAGGATGTGTTGGTAGAAGTTGATAAATTGTTTTTCCCTACGGATTTCTTTGTGATGGATACGGGGCAAGACAAAAACACAACCCATGTGATGCTAGGAAGGCCGTTTATGAACACGGTAGGTACAAAGATTGATGTTAGCAGCGGTTCGCTCACAATGGAGTTTGATGGGGTGAGGGTCGGATTCAACATAGACGATGCAAAGAGACACCCTCCTGATGGAAACCCCGAGTGTTCGGTTGATGTGAGCAACCCAAGTTGAGTGGGAGAGCACCAAGTCGAGCCACGACAATAACTAAGGCGCTGCTCGGGAGGCAACCCGAGGTATGTATTCCTTTTCTTGTCTTTTCGTTCCATGTCTTTAGTTGTTATTATCATTGTTTTGTTTTGTTTTGTTTTGTTTCGTTTTTGTTTCTAGACTAACCTGCAGGTAGGAGACCCGGAGCCAAAAATTAAAGAAGGTGAACTACGCACCAGAAACATTTCCGCGGGCACGGAAAATTTTCCACAGTCGCGGAAATAACACTGTAAGTCCCCTTTACCTGCTCGCAAAAAAAAAGGTTCTACCGAAGGCCAGTTGTCCGAGTTTCCATGGAGAGATGGTGCACATCATGCTACCAAGGAGGAGACATTCGCCCCACATTTTATTTGGCAACGATGATGGCCCGACAATCGACAGTTGTTGAGGAGGAACACCAGAGCCCACAAGACGATTACATCTGGGCTCCATGTTGTGTTCGTTGAAGGCCGTGCAGCCCTGTTTTCTTTAAGACCACTACACCTTACAGTGGATCAATTTGGTTGCACGATGGAGTTTGAGTTTGAAGACCGCCGCAACACCAGTGACATGTGCTTTTATTGCTTTACCGCCAGCACCAACATTCCAGTCCAAGCCAACTCTGTAATATCCCTCATTTTAGTAAAGAGTATTTTGGTAATTTTCCAAACTCTCGTACTGTAGTCAGATTATTTTCAGAGAATTTTGGATTTTCTGTAAAATCCTTGATCTCCGTAATAATTCCTTGAGTGGTATAAAATACATTCGATGTATTTTCGGGACTTAGAATATTTGTTTAGGTACAAACATATAATTTTCGGGGTTAAAACCATGCACATACATGTTCCCGGACAAAAGTGGGCAAAAGAGGCTGAAATTGGCCTTGACCGCACCCGCGGTCAGGCACCGCACCCCGCGGTGGCGGTCGTGTGCTGGACGTGGCTAGCCGACATGGGTGTCGCGTGTCCTTTGTCGTGGCGGTCGCCTGCTCCTTGGCCGGAGTGACTCTCCTGCCTGCTTGACCTCCTTGCTTGGCCTATATAAGGAGGGGACCTGGAGGAGGAAGCCATCTCAATCTCTCTCTCTCTCTCTCAAATCTCTCATCTCCATTGTCGCTGGAAAGTGCAAGTTCTCGCCGGAGTTCTTCAAGGTCGTCGCCGGAGCTCTCGTTGGTGTTGGTGGTGCTCTCAAGGACGTTCTTTGGAGGTCCAAGGAATCCAGGTCGGAGCCACCACGAATTGATCCCCGTCGTCTTCCCCGGTGAGTTTTCCCTCTCGTCGTGTCGTCGGAGTTCTTCGTCCCCGACGACCGCACCCGCGGCAGAGCCACCGCACCCGCGGTGTGCCTGGGCACTCGTGGTTATGGCTTGGGCTTTGTGATCTCGACTAGGACTTCCGTTCCTTCGATTCCGCTCGTATTTCCTTAGATTTGTATATTTTATTATCGAATCTAACTTAGGGTTTCGTTATGGGTCATTCCGTAGGGATCTGAAATCTAAGATCTGACCTCGTTTCGGACCCGAAAACCCGTTGTCGTTGAGCTTTGTTAAGCTTCGTATAATCTAAGGCAAGTGGCGGTTCGCTCTTGCTTATCATTCCATATTTATATTGATTATCAATTGTTTAATTGTTAATTAATTTGGGATGAATATTGTTTTCGTCTGGAAACAGTTTTGATAACTGTATGTGATTTAAAAAGAGATATTATAATAGGTTGTATATATTGCTAGAAACAACGCTATTATATATATATATGATTGAAATACAGATATTATAATAGGTTATATATATTACTAGAAACAACGCTATTATATCTGTTATTGGCCTCGATGGCTTTGATGTGAATTATTGCTCTTATGTTTTAACTGTTTAGTTAGAACGAGTATTCGTAGGAACACTATGTACCTTGCGAGGTTTAGTGGTTTCTTGATAATGGTGCTAGGAGGATTTTTCCCTAGTATCTTCGGTCATGACCTTACCCTTACTCAGAGTATGTGCACACAACTGGTGCCGCCATTTGGGATGTATTCCCTGGGATGTATTCTCTTTGATATCTCTTGTGAGGAGATCTGATATCTCTTGTGAGGAGATCTGATATCTCTTGTGAAGAGATCTTAAAAGCTTATAACGTAAAATGTACGTTTTGGAATTAAGCAAGATAAGTGTTTTAGTGCACATAATTAATATACCCTCAGGCGAGTAGTGCAGCTAGGAAATTCGTCTAGACTTTGGTCAGAGTAAAGTTCTCTTTTCAATCTGAATTCGCATTGTGTGGTGAGGTTGGTCGTGAACCGAAACACCAAGTCAGTTTTAAAACGCTTGTGTGTAATTGATGTTCTCAAGCACTTGTCATACTTTCCGATAAGACTCAACCTTTTGGAGTCTTCTCTTCATATGTTTCCTTAAGACTCAATCTTTCAGAGTCTTCTCTTGATCATACCTTTTCGTTTATTTCAGTAGGAGTATGGTGGTTGACTATCGTCATCGACTTTTATTCGAGAAGCGATGAGTCTAACCTAATACGACTACTTAGAACCTTTATGTTTTACCCTTGCATAGTCTTTCATTAGACTAACCAACCGGTTATATTCCCTTGCATGGTTGCCTGGTGTCATCCGTCTCATACGGCACATCAGATAAACTGCGGTTCCGATAAAGGCTAGAAACGACAATGATGGCAGTTGGAATTTTGAAGAGTTTTACCAGGTTGAGATTCCTTGGCGGATGATCGTTTAGATCAAGACCCGTGTATCCTTTATGTATTAAGACTTCCGCTGTAATATATTTGATTATGTATTTTGAATCATGGATGTAATTCCGAAACATTTGCTTTAATCAAAAGTTATGATATTTTGTATTATAACTGTTGTTTTATGATTTATATAAACGAGTTAAGCCTGGGGTGGCTTCGGATGTGAAATCCGAGGTTACTGACGGTAATACATTTCAAGGATATATATTTGGGGGTGTTACAAACTCGACGACGATTGTGAGTACTTTTTTGCTTTTTCCTGTGCTTCATCTTTTTTGTCTTTCATTACATTGAGGACAATGTAATGTTTAAGTATGGGAGAGTGTTCTATATTTGCTAGTCGTCTAAGAAAGAAAGAAAAAAATAATGAAAAATGAAAAAAAGTCAAAAAATTCGTAACGATTTTTGTAACATGTGCACCTAGTGCATAAGTGCATAGATTAAAAGTCTTATTTTGAAAATATTTGAGTTAATGTTTTTTATTTAGAGATTTTTTTGTTGTCTAAGAATATAAGCAATTCATATAAGATTTTAATTTCTTAAAAAAAATCGTAATTAAAATAAGTTGAACAATTTGTATAAGATATTTTCAAATACAAACGAGGAACAATGAAGATTGAAGGACATCAAAAGTCATGATCAAATATATGTCAGACATATTCAAACAACTATAAACTCATGCACATTCATTATCATTAAAAATTACACAATCGAACTGAATTCATCAATTTAATCACCTATGTTATCATCAAGATAAAATTATTATATAATTTTATTATTAAAAGCACATTACGAAGTGGTATTATTTATATAACGGATCAATAGTCTAAACCAAAAAATAAAATATACTCATATATGCTCTTCCCTAATCCCTAGCCATAATTAGAGATGTCAAAGCCATAATTAGAGATGTCAATGAGCAGATGAATTTCAAATTTGCGGGAAATCTTTGTTATGGGGCGGGGATGAAAAAATAAATGAGGGCTGAGGACAATAGTTTCCAACTCGATCCTTGGCCCATCTCGCTTCCCAACGGGGAATTCTATAAGGATCTTTGATGATGATTTTATTGAGTAAATTTACAATGTATCCTAAAGTATTATGATTACATTTTATGAAATCATTGAAGTTTTTTTTATATCAAACTCGAATATATTTGTTTGTATATACTCCGTATTATAGTATTATAGAATGTTGAATATGATTATACATTTAACAATTTACCTAATATATGACAAATTACATGATTTTAGTTATTAAAAGTCGAAATCAATAAGTAATTTAAACGGTTTTTTCGCCTGATATCCCTGAGGTATGACGAAATTCGCGAGGTACCTCAAACATTCACTTATTTCGCGTAGTATCCCCGATTTTTTTTTTCCGCCAAATACCCAACTGTTAAATTAGTAACAGTATCGTTAAAAAAAATTCACAAAAAACTTGTCTTTCTCAGTCATCCTCCTCCATCATTGAACCACAAAAGACTTAGCAAGAACTCCTTGCTCCTTTAGCTTTAGGCACACATCATAAGCAGATACCGGAGATAAACCCTTGTTGTTGAGCTCTACATCATTGAATAATCCTTGCCCTCATACTTCCTTTATGAAGTCTGGAGGAGCTGGCAGCGAACTACCTCTTAGACCACATGGACGAGCTGAACGAGGACGAGGAAATTTATAGCACATTTTTTAGCAAGAACTCCTTATTTTCTTTTTAGCATTATATGATATGGAAATAAATTTATAGCATATTTTTTAGTGTGATTATGCTCTTGATAAGTTATTCTATATTTAATAAAATAAGGATATATATCAATTGGTATATCTCTCTACCTACTTATAATCTCATATTTATTTTACAATCTATATTATCACGATATAGATCTATATTATAATACAAAAAAAGTTATTTAACAAAGCTACATATATCTACCTCATTAAGTGGTCTTAGTTATGACATGTCATTTTGATAATTTGTCACATCACTTAATATATTTTATAATATAAAAATTATATTATTTTTTATGTGCAATTCTTTCATGTCAGTTATTTTTTGTATTTCGATATCAAAATATGCTTTCATAACTAACTTATATTATATAAATATTATATAATACGTGATTGAGAACAATATTTATAAGAAATGTTGTATTAATCTTGAAATTTGATAACTTCATAGAATTTATATGTTATTATCAACAGACTAATAATTATTTTAGAAATATATTAATTTAAAATTATTATTAATGTTTTGTACATAATATATATGAAATAAGAACGTGTTCAAGGGTTAAAAATTAGGCTAGTTTCATTATTAAATTGTGTTAGATTTCCTCTCACTTTTTATTTGACTTAAATAATTAAATATGATATGCCAAATCAATGGAAGCTAAAAGTTTGTTCGGTTCGCATAGACTGAACTGAAACTGAACTAAGTACTGAACTTAACTGAAGTTGTAAGATAAAATTTAAGATGACGACTGAAACTGAACTGAAGCTGAAATGGATGACTGAATTCAATAAAAAGTTGAAATGGGAGGGTTGATTTTTTTTCCAATTAAGTCCAGTCATTGTTTAGAGATAAGTAAAGTTTTCCAACTTAAAAATTTACCTTAAGTTTATCTACTCTAAGTCTTTTTAAGTCGTTTTAAGTTTTCGGCGAACCGAACGGGTTAAAGAAATTAATTAAATCATGGGGATTTTAGATACTTAAATTCAGTTAAGTCCAATTAAGTTGACTGAATGCGCGAACCGAACAGACCCTAAATATGTATCATAAGTTGATCGGCGTCTAATATATATATGTGCAACTTGTAGGTAGTAGATAATACTAAATAAATATTTCTATTTAAACAAAGAGGTCAGCTTGTAATTGAAATTTTAAGTAAACAAGATGTACTTCTTTTATATAAGAACATGGTTATTTAAAATCAAAACCAACTATATACCATTTTGAGAATAGGGAAATAAAAAATGGAATATTTTGTGCAATTAACTATTGCCACCATATAGTAGATTGGCATGTGGGAAAATTGTAGGATGTATATCTTTAAAAAACCAACAAATGTTTATTATTTATCAAAGGAAAATGTTAACAAAATTGGGGCTAAATTAAGATAAGTACATGGTTGAATTATTTAGGGTTTGTTTGGTAACTCACTAATAAATACATTTTTACTAAAAGCAATTTATTACGCCGTATTTCTCTTTCACGTTTTCTATATTATTTAAATTTAAAAATTTAATAAAAAGTGTTCTGTATGTTAGGTAATAAATGTCATTTTAACTTTCTATTTTATTAAAAAATAATATTATTTTAATATTTAGTTAATGATTTATTAATAAGTTACGAGACAAGTTATTAGAAATTGCATACATTGATAATTTTCCGCATTTATAAATAATAAAATTCAAAAAAATATAGTTTTTTAAATTAATGATTAAAGCTTAATAACTATGGATTTGTTTGGTAAGTATATTTATAAAGATTTTTTGGGTTAAAAAATATGTTTTTGGGGGAAAGTAGATTTGAAATTCACTAACATTCAGTCGGTCTAGTGGTTTGGCACTAGACTCCCTTAAACGTTCTTTCCAGAGGTCCTGAGTTCGATTCCTGCAGGAGACGTGTATGGAGACACTGATGTTGGGAGGAGTCTACCACTTCGTATGCCAACAGTATCCCGGTCTGAACGTAGAGCGGCTTTAGCCGATGAAACCAGGGATAAGACCTAAAAAAAGTAGATTTGAAATTCGGGTGTTATGGAAAATGATGAAAGAAGTAAAAAAAATATTTATTACAAATAAACTTTTGATAAAAAGTTGGCCAACGAGACCTATATCAAAATCTAAAAAGATAAATATTACTAAAAAGACAAATATTACCAAATAGAGTAAATATATTACTTATTTTAAAAAATGGTTTTCCTATTTGTCGCCCCGGGGCGATGAATAAGATGCTAAAAATATGAATTTATTTAATTAAAAGTTGTAAATTTTATGTTTTTTTAATTTTATTTAGCTACTACAAGTATATTTTTCCTTAAAAAATAACTCAATATATCTTAATGTTGGTAAAATTTATTAGAAACTAAAACCCTATAATGAAAATTATAAATCCACCATAAAAAATATTTTTATTTTTGACATCTTATTCGTCAACATGTGAGTGATAAATAGTAAAATCTTTTATTACACGCTTATTAAAAACACGTAACATTCTAACTTCATAAAAACGCTCTCCGTACATATGAGCAAACACAAAAAACCCTAAACCTCTTTGGCCATGGCTGCCGCTCCCCCCTACCAGGATTTTCAAAGCCCACCGGCAACCGTGCCTCTCCGGCACCCACGCCTCACCGGCACCCGCGCCGCCTCTATAACACCCCCGACTTACGTCGGTAGTGCCACATGCCAATGACCTCATACGTTACTGTCCAAAGTCACCCTAGGCTTTAATCGGAACAATTAAGCTTAAATAAGTATATTAAATAACAAAAGTATAATCAGGAAAAGACATTTTAAATGAACTCAACCTTTTATTAGAAGATCTCTCATTAAATGAGAATGACGGTTTTACAACAGAGTGAAATTACAGCGAAAGACTTTTAAATTACACAGCGGAAGACTTTAAGAATAAACTTATTACATGACTAGGTTATAAGAATATATATATATATTAAAGTAATACTTAATAACCTTAAAACATTGTCACTTAAATCCTCAACTACAAGCCTCTTCTTCGATTGATTACTTCAAGTCTTCGGGGACTAACCACTGATGTGCCGTATAGGACGGATGACACCAGCCAACCATACAAGGAATAAAACCTGGTTGGTTAGTCTAATGAAAGACTATGCAAGGATGAAAACAGAATGGTTCAAGTGATCGTAATCGTTTATTATCATTGTCCCTCGAATAATAACCGAAGGGACAATATATAACCCGGAACTTTCATGGAATGATTAAAATTAGACATGCACTGAAAAGAAGACTCCAAAGGAATTGAGTCTTATGGAAAACGTATGACAAATGTTTGGGAACGTTAAGTTTACACACAAGTTTAAAAATGACCTTGATTATTTGGATCCACGACCAACCTCACCGCATAATGCGAATCCAGATTGAAAAAAGGACTTACTCTAACAAGAGTTCGGGCGGTTTCCACGTTGTACTCCTCGCCCGAGGGTTCATTGTTATGTGCATAACCGCACTTATCTTATTTCATTACAAAACGTATATTAACGTTTAAAGCTTTTAATACAATCTCGAGTGACTACGAGAATAACACAGGGTGACATTACGCCCAACCCAATGGCACTAGCAAGGTGCTTAAACACCTCTTATCCTTAACGGATGGATAAGAAGCAATGGTCATGACCTTTAAAAGTATTAGAGAATTATTCCGACTAATACCAAGTTATAAAGAAACGACTAACCCCCACAAGGAATTAGTGTTCCTACGAATACTCGTGTTAATCTAGCATTTAAGTTTACATTTAAATCCACACCAATACCATTACGATAGTAACAAGTATAATAGCGTTGTTTCTAGCAATATATACAGCCTATTATAATATCATATTTTAATCGCATCATTTATAAAATTTGTTCCCAAACGAAAACAACACTTCACCATATTTTAATTAGCAATCAAGTAATTGATAATTAAAGGAAATATGGAATGATAAGCAAGAGCGGACCGCCACTTGCCTTAATCTCGACGAACGAAGATTATCCTGCGGAACGGAAGGACTGGACATGTGCTCAACAACCTACTGGAATTCCCGTGGAAATCCACCGTCGTCCCAAGGTCCATCCCGACGACGCACGTGAAACGAGGTATGAAAACCCTAATTAGATGCAGTACAAAAACCGAAGCACAACGAAGGAAGTAGCCTGACATGGGCAAAGCCGCGGTCGCGGAATTCTGGGCAAAGCCGCGGTCGCGGCAGTTCATACCCGCGATCGCGGTTCGCCCTCCCGACGCGACGTTTGATCGAATTCGAGGCTTTACCGACGATGTCAACTCGGTTCTCCACTCCTTGGCTGGATGCGCACCACCACCACTTCTTCCCGGCTTCAACGACACCTCCGACGATCTCCAAAAACTCCGGTGAGACACTCCTACGAACTCACGAACTCCGGCGAACTTGAAAACGAGAGAAAGAAAGATATCGAGATGCTGGATGCTACTCTCCTCCGCTGAAGACCCCTATTTATAGGGTAGGACGAAGCTTAACGCCGGCCACACGAATCGACTCACCTCCCTCAACGGCGGAGTTACGAAACGTGGGAAAAATCCAATCGGCGTTCTCGGATAAGAACGACTAAGAAGACGATCCACAGAGACCCGCGATCGCGGTTGTCCACAGACAAAACCGCGGTCGCGGTTACCCCGTGCTCGCGCCTCTGGCTTCTTGGTCGCGGTTTCCTCTCGTGGTCTTGGCTAGGTCCTATTTTTAGCATATCTAAAAATAGTCTAAGACCCCATACACCTTAAACGTATATTAATACGTTCAAAAGATCTCACTGAGATTACAGAAATTGCTCAACACGTCTTTCATACAAAATGATAGTTTGGGACTTTTTAGGGTTATTACAGCCTCTCAGGCACCCGCGCTGCCTCACCGGCACCCGTCGCTGGGTAGACACCTCTCCGGGAAGACGCCGCCTCACTAGCTCCCGATTCTCGTTGCTTCGCCTTCTCCGGGAAGTCGTCGGCGAACCCCATCCCGCCTCCTTCTCCTTGCCTCCTCTTGTTTGGGTTTTCGCTTCCTCAGTATTTGGTTTCGAATTTCGCTTACTGTGGTGGTTTGGGGGTGAGAAGGAGGAGGGGAAAATTTGTGGTTTGGTTCGGGTTCGTTTGAGCCCTCAGACTCTTTTTTTTTTGTCCCATTTTTTCAGGTTCTGTTGAGAGACACTCTTTAGTTGATGAAGTTTGCCTAGATGATGAATCGAGTTGTAGTTCCGGCTTGGTAAATGATGACCATACTTCCGGCGGCGCAGCAGTTGTTTGTGCGTTACTCACCTCATTTCTAGATTTTTTTGTTTTATCTTACTTTAGTTTGTTTCGTTTGTTTTTTGCTTCTCTTGAGTGTTGTTGTATTGCCGGTTAGTCCGGTTGTCAGTTTTTCACTTCGAATTCTTACTTTATCCAAAAAAACAAAAACAAAAAAATAGTAAAATCTTAAAAAAATACTTTTATAAGTAATTTTTTTTATAAAAACATTAGAAAAGTCGACCGACCATACCGCTTTTAATTTCTGCCAGCTTCTATTCTGGGAATCTCCTAATTCATAGGGCGCCCACAGTCCCAATATTCTGGCTATACCGGAAACCAGTCTCCGGTTTTATAAGATATGACTTTATTTTCCCAAAAACCGGGAGATGCAAACTTCAGGTTTCGGAGTTAGGAGAAGTGGGCCCTCCTAAGACCGCACTCTTATCATTTCACGTGCTCACCACGCGCTTTCCACACGCTACCGTTACCTCGTTAAGGCCTTCAGGCATCAGCATGGAGGAGAGGGAATACTCTCTCTTTCTTACACGTGCCCCTCTCCTACCCACTACTACTTCTCATCATCAGGTTTCTAGCACAAAATTCTCCTCTCCCTCGTTTGTTTATGGAAAAATTTTCATTTCAACGCTTAATATAATTTTTAAAAAATTACGATTACTATAATTTTTTAAAATAAATAATCTCTCCGTCCCATAATAATATGTCTAGTTTGACTAGACACATTTATCGAGACGAGTTTTGTATTGTTAATATCTTTAATTACATATTAATAAAAATTATAATTTTTTGATATTATTAATGTACTCGTTGAGACGAATCAAACAAGATTTCATATGACTATGTTTTTTCTTATATACTAGAAGAAATCTTAAAGATTCTCTTTAAGTGTGAATAGTATACAAAGTCAAAACACATACTATATTTTGGGACGGAGGGAGTATAATTTATTAACCATCAGTTTCATGTCTGCAAATGTATAAAACAAATTATATTAAAAAAGTAATGTGTGATTTTCATAAAAAATCTCGTAACTTACGAATAACTTATTATATAAAAATTTAAAATAATAAAAATATTTTAATAAAATTTTAAAATTAAAATAACATTATTTTTTTAACAGAGAACTTACCTATTCATTATGAAATTTTGAAAATACATTGCTTATATAATTGTCATTGCTCACTATCGTAGGATTCGTAGCGAATCACCGCTTGTAAAATCTAAGGATTTTGTTTGATAATATTTGAGACTAGTTTTTTCTAAAATTATATTTTTAGGGCTTGTTATGTGATGTTTTTAGATTTAGAATTTTTCAAAACTATGTTAGCTGACATTTCTTAGAAGTAAGGTTAGGGACGAATAAAATTCGGTTCAAAAGGGATTTTTGAACCGGACCGAGATAAAATAAGTCAAATTTTTAGTCTAGGAATTATGAAATTTTGATTGTGATGCGGTCTATTTTTGTAAAATATAATATTTTTAAAAGGAAAAACAATTCTAGATAATATTAAATATCACTTTTAAACCAAAAATAAAAATCTCTCCGATTTTTATTGATTGTCGTTTTAAGAGTCAACATAATTTTTTATTTCATTGACGTTTTAGACTCTAATCCATTTCCACATTTTCTTTTAATAATTACCCCCCTCTTTATACTCTTCTCTCTCTCACTCTAACTTCCTAGGCTTCCACCCCAAGTTTCAATGCCTATATCAGAATTGAAATCTACTGTAAAAATAAACAAAAGTGTTATTTTCAAGAGTAATTAGTTGAAGATTAATGAGAAAGTGTTAAAAATAAGCAAAAGCAATTAGTGTTGTGGGTGTTGGCATAGAGAATAGAACTCACGCCTCTCAACAATAATTACTCATATTATTTACTCCACAATTATTGTGTGTTAACTGCTTTAAAAGTAAGATTTCTTAATATGTGTGATTTTTTCTTAAACGACAATAAAAAAATGGAGGGAGTATTAGTTTTAAAAATTGTAAGAACATACCAAAACTTCGTTAATATTAACCAAAAATAGTACTTGCTCATTTTCCGTAAGCTATCAAAAAAAATCTATCACATCATAATAAAATTTACATTATTTCTATAATAAAAAAGAAAAAGAAAATAATTTCACCGTTATGCATCGCTCCATAGATACCATCCCTTATTTAGAGAGCGGTGTCGCCGACATCATCACTTTCCCCAACTAGAGTGTCGACTGTCGAGTTCTATCTCAAGTTCCCCGTAAGATTCGCTTCACCATCCCCTTTGCCGGTGGTGGATTCTCCGAGTTTCAGAGCACGATCAAATTTGTGAAGAAGACATACTTCTTCAAACGATCTACAACCAAAATTAAGGTCTTTCGTGGCCGCCATAACATCCTTCACTCAGGCCGATGCTCTAAGAAGTTGCCTCTAATCTAGCTAGGGGTTGACACTTATCTTCTATATTTGATTGGCAATTTTTCTCATCATTAGAGTATTTTTAAACGAATCTAGGGATGCTAGCTCATAAAAAGCATACATCGGTGTTGTTGTACCACGCGGTGCCATAAACAAAATGAATTGGAGTTCATGAACCAATAAGAAAAACTTATAAAGTTTAGGGGTTTAAGTGAAATGACCTTTTAAGAGACTAGCTAATAAAAACAATGTGATAAAGTAGTTTATAGGTTGAGGTCTCCTTTTTCTTCTAATGTATTTTAAAAGTAGTTTATACTAATTTGAATATTCACATATATATATAGGGACTAAAATAAAATATGTTTTTTTGGATATACCAAGTTGTATTTTATGAAACAATATTACCTCAATATAATCATAACGATTTTTGTAACATGTGCACCTAGTGCATAGTTTAAAAGTCTTATTTTGAAAATATTTGAGTTAATGTTTTTTATTTAGAGATTTTGTTGTTGTCTAAGAATATTAGCATTTCATATAAGATTTTAATTTCTTAAAAAAAAAATCGTAATTAAAATAAGTTGAACAATTTGTATAAGATATTTTCAAATACAAACGAGGAACAATGAAGATTGAAGGACATCAAAAGTCATGATCAAATATATGTCAGACATATTCAAACAACTATAAACCCATGCACATTCATTATCATTAAAAATTACACAATCGAACTGAATTCATCAATTTAATCACCTATGTTATCATCAAGATAAAATTATTATATAATTTTATTATTAAAAGCACATTACGAAGTGGTATTATTTATAGGGAAAGTGTCATGTGAGAAAGCCCCTTAACGTACAAAATACGAAAGTTTGCACACCGTCCGATTTACTTCAGTTTTTTTCATTGACACGCGCTTTTTTTTTTTCGCTCCAGCTTTTCACGCTTTTTAATTTATTTTTTTCACTCCAGCCTTCTTTTTTTCATTTGCTTGCACTTTCTTTTTCACTTGCTTGCACTGACCTCTGTATTTTCATGCACTTTTTTCATATTGGCTTGCATTTTTTTTTTGTTTAATTTCTTGTACTTTTTTTAATTCATTTACACTTCCTCTTTAACAACTTGCACTTTCATTCTATTTGCTTGCACTTATTCATTATTCTGAAGCACTTTTTGTTCGCTTGCTTGCATTTTAAATATTTTATAATCTCATATTTGCTTGCACTTTCTGTTCACTTGATTGCACTTTACTTTGTATTCCCATGCACTTTCTTCCTATTAGCTTGCACTTTTCTGTTGTTTAATCTCTTGCACCTTTTTTATTCATTTGCACTTCATCTTTAACTACTTGCACGTCTGTTTAACAGCTTGCACTTTCGTTCTATTCGCTTGCACTTATTCATTATTGTGATGCACTTTCTGTTCGCTTGCTTGCATTTTAAATATTTTTTAATCTCATATTTGCTTGCACTTTCTGTTCACTTGCTTGCACTTTGCTCTGTATTTACATGCACTTTCTTCCTATGGGCTTGCACTTTCGTCATTTTGCTTGCACTTATTCATTATTCTGATGCACTTTATGTTCACTTGTTTGCACTTTACTTCGTATTCTCATGTACTTTCTTCCTATTGGCTTACACTTTCTGTTATTTAATCTCTTGAACTTAAAGTGCAAACCTATAAGAAAAAAGTGCAATAAGAAAACATAAAGTGCAAGCAAATCAACACAAAGTACAAGAAAATAAACACAAAGTGCAAGCAAATACAATGTGCATTCGAATATACACAATGTGCAAGCAGAATAAATAAATGTTCAATGAAAACATAAAGTGCAAGCATATAAGAAAAAAGTACAAGCAAAAAAATACAAAGTGCAAGCGAATAAACACAATGTGTATTCAAATATACACGATGTGCAAACTAATAAACAAAAGTGCAAGCATATAAGAAAAAAATGCAAGAAAAACAAAACAAAGTGCAAGAAAATAAACACAAAGTACAAGCAAATATACTAAAGCGGGTGTAATGACACACTCCATGCGAATATACACAACGTGCAACCAGATAAACAAAAGTGCAAGCAGAAAAACATAAAGTGCAAGCAAAAAAACATAAAGTGCAAGCAAATAAACACTAAGTGCAAGCGAACATAAATAAAGTGCAAGAACATAAACGTAAAGTGCAAACATATAAACATAAAGTGCATTTGAAGACGAGCGAATAACAAAGTGAGCGCGCGTGTGTTATTTTTTCCTATTCTCTCACGCTGTAGAATGTAGATCTCGCCATCGTAGACGGCTCAAATTCTTTCGTATTTTGCATCTTAAGAGGCTTTTTCATCCGAACCGCATCCTTATTTATATAACGGATCAATAGTCTAAACCAAAAAATAAAATATACTCATATATGCTCTTCCCTAATCCCTAGCCATAATTAGAGATGTCAATGAGCAGATGAATTTCAAATTTGCGGGAAATCTTTGTTATGAGGCGGGGATGAAAAAAATAAATGAGGGCTGAGGACAATAGTTTCCAACTCGATCCTTGTCCCATCTCGCTTCCCAACGGGGAATTCTATAAGGATCTTTGATGATGATTTTATTGAGTAAATTTACAATGTATCGTAAATTATGATTACATTTTATGAAATCATTGAAGTTTTTTTTATATCAAACTCGAATATATTTATTTGTATATACTCCGTATTATAGAATGTTGAATATGATTATACATTTAACAATTTACCTAATATATGACAAATTATATGATTTTAGTTATTAAAAGTAGAAATTAATAAGTAATTTAAATTAGAAATTATCCCCAAAAAATCACGGGAAAAGTAAATGAGAAAAAAATAGACGGGATGGTGATTCATTGACGGGGATGATTGCTACTTTCACCGGTTGAAAAATATGCCCAAATATGCATCTCAACGGTGATAGCAATCGTGGCTTAATTTTTTTTTTTTTAATAATTAACGGTGATTCTCACCGTTACAATTTTTTTACTTTTTTTATTATTTTCTTAATTAACAACGGTGATAGTCACCGTTATAATTTTTTTTTTTAAAAAAAAAATTAGTAACGGCTTTGAAAGCCGTTAAAAACATTTTTTTATATTTAAAAAAAAAAACGGCTATGAAAGCCGTTAATTTTTTTAAATTAAAATTTTTGAAATATAAATTAAGTGATATTATTCTTTTAGGGTATTATTTTTATGAGTACTTATGCAAATATTTGAAAAATATAACAAAATTCATACATTTGAATTAACGTTTTTTAAAATATAAATTATATCGTTAAAAAAAGTAGTGATTTTGTGTGAGGGTTAGAGTTAAATTATGGATTTATATACTATATAGAAAGGAAAATGAAAATACTAATTGAAATAAAGTACATAAAATTTAGATTTAGAGTTATACAAAAGATATTCAATTGTTCCTCTCATTCTCTCTCCCGTACGACCCCTCATACCCTTGCCCAAAACATGTCACGTATGTTGGAGGATACCCTTCCCCGTATTGCCCATACCCTTGGCCAAACCTAAGTAAATCCATGAATCCACTCGTTTCCCCGTACTGCCCCCTAAACCCTGTCGGCACTTCGAACGGTGGACCTTGGTATCCTTGCCCATAGCTTGGACCTCCTGTCGCCGGTGCAAAAGGTGGGCCTTGGAATGCTTGCCCAAAGCTTGGACCTCCAGCCGACGGTGCGAACGGTGGGCCTTGGAATGCTTGCCCAAATCCTTGGCCGAAGTATGGAGCCTGATACCCTCCACATGTGCTTGGACCCGTGGTTGGCCCATACTGTGTCTCGTGCTCCTCGTATTGTATTTCGGGAACTGTGACATATCCTTCTGGTTCAGCAGCCTCTGCAACCGGAGCTTCAATCGGTTGGACATTCACAAGCGCTTGGATCCGCTTAAGCGCCGCTACTGCGATATTCATGTCTGGCATTGCATCCAACTGGTGCAGGGTCTCGTTAACTATATTGTTAATTTTGATAACGGATTCTATGTATGCGGGCACGTGACGTTCGTTTTCCATCACATTCTTGGAATCCGCATACATGTAAGGATGGGAAAGAGGTTGCAACCACGAAATGTAGCCATCCACCGTCTGCATGCTTATGGAACAATTGGGTAGCGTCGGAATCATGGATTGGTAGTTGGGCAAGTCATCCCAATGGTCGTCCGTGGGAAAGAAGGACGAGCGACAAAATATTTACCAGTACAAAATGGTTACAAGCTCCGACTAAGGCGACTGTAAGAACGTCTGTAGGAGGGCGGTTGCTGGAAAGGTGAGAAATCATCGGTAGACTTGTATGTGCACCGCTCCATGACAACATCACCAACGCTTTTTGGTACGCTGTAGCAAAAATCAAGCCACACATCGGCATCTCCATCCATTAATGTTGCATGCAATTATCACCGGTGTAGTTTATGTTGTGCAACAAATCAGCCAATTTGGTGACAAGTTTATGCTTCATTGCTCTGTACACATGGATGTTTCTTTTCAGCTCTGTCGCCATCGTCCTTCGAACCTGCTTCCATTCACCCTGACCCAACCCGAGTAACTCAGCTAGTGAACGGTAGCCACAATGGTCGTCTCCCGCAACGTTTAAGGCTTTGGTCATGTATACGAACATGAATGAGTCCACATTCCGAATACCAAAATTCACCCCAAAAGCTTCCTCTGGTTTTTTCTTTTCGGGCCCGACCACTGACCCGCTGAGTGGTGGCTTATGACGTCTGCGTTTTCCCCGACTACTCTGACGCTTCAATGTTGAGTCGCTCATCGACTTGGACTTGGTTAATGTGTTTTCTTCTGCGTGCTCCACCCAAGTCTTATCCCTTTTTGTTGAATCATTTCTTTGCCTCCCCTTTGTTACAAATGAGCTAGTGGGCGGCTCCTGAAGTGAGGACCTTCCTGGAATTTTCCCGTCATCGTATGCCGAATTAACCTGGTGCAAGTCATCAAAGCTCATCCTTTCTCCCAAAAAATCACTAATTACAGAACAAAACTTATCCCTTTCTTCCGTGAATGTTGTGTTGTCCCATTGGAGCATTTTTACATCTATAACACCTTCCCATTTCACCTGTTTCCAGAATAGGTGGATTTGATCAGGCTGGATAGGGGTGTTGTTTGCCATCACTTCGAACAAATCATGTCCGCATGAAAGCCCTCTGACCACCCTCCACCAACCGTCATTGCAAACAGAGATATCGAATTTATATTTCGGGTCCAAGATTCTATCTATCGTGCCCAACATTGTGTCCAAACACATTTTTGACACTCTGTTCAATAGCATGCTAAACAGATTCTCGTAAGGTGCTCGTAGCCTCAGCACTGCGGTTGGGATCGTATTACGATCCATTTCCATGTGTCCTCTCACTACACTAACCTGGTCTACTATGAGTTGATGGATCTCCTGTGCTAGTGTGTTGAAACCTAATACGTGTTTTCTTTCAATCCAATCTTTAAGCACAGAGTGCGCCCCCTCAACCTTGCAGACACATGAAGAATATTTTATAAATAAACACATTGATACACTAACAACAAATAAACAATAAAGTTAAACCGTTTTACATGTTCGTGGTCCTTGTGATTAAATGAAGTTTGGTATCAGTCCAGGCTCTGACGATACGTTCTCTATAAGGCCCAAGCCACGTAGTCATAAGATAACCCATAAAACTAGTGTAGGTTTCCTCTTGCATCTCACGGAGGCACACATAGTATGTATACTCGGATTTCGAGTTAAATAGTAATCGACACGCTTTCATGAATCCATTTGCTAGACCGTCATTATGCGTCACGCTGAGGACAAAAGCCTTGCAATTGTGCAGTATATGTACCCAACACAATAGATGTTGGGCATCGGGGAATACATGGCCTAGAGCTTTGACCTCGGCCAAATCTCGATCCGTGTCTATCGTCGTTGGCCTCTTGCCGACGAGAGCGAACAAGTGTGCCAACTCTCTGAGTGTCCATTCGTAGTGGTCGACGTTCTCATGTGCCATGAACGAATAGGCAACATTGAAGGTATGTCCCGTGCACGTAAAGCCGACAATCTCAACTAGGGGCAACTTGTACCTATAATCATTTTATAAGAAAGTATTAAAACGACTCTAACCACGCTACAATAATGAGTAAAATTGCTCAAAATTTGTAATGTCGGAACTATTAACTTGTTTGTCTTGTATGTCGAATCCATGATGACAACGTAAGGGAACAAGCTCAGTAGATGAATGGAATGAGGGTGAGCCCAAAACAAGTCTTGAACCACATTGTCATGTCCAGGTAGCCTTCGGGGATTGACGTAGTAACCGAAGCTCAACAAATATGAGAGGGTGTACTGGGTTACAATCATACCATCCATCTCTTCAGCGTGAATCTGCTGTCGAACGTTGTAGATTTGCTTCCTCGACGTAAAGATTTGTTATACGTCTGTCGTAAGAAGCCTATAACCATCTTCGGCTTTGCAGACGCTTTCGTCAACGCCATGACCTGCCTCTTTTGTTCCTCAGTCAGGCGTCCGACATAGGCATGACCCTCCAAGCTCGTCGCAAGATCATGATCGTGTGTACCGCAGACCACATACAGCATCCATGACCCGTCCTTTTGCATCACCCCGTTCAACACGAATGGACAGTTGATCTTCTTTGTACGTGTCTTTCGTATCAATATATCCTTGAACGACTGATAGCTTCCCGACTTCTCGCACGCCAGTATGACTTTTCGCTCCCATGATTTCTGGATAGTCAACACTATGTTAAGCCTAGTTCCTTGTTCACGTGCCCAGTCTAACATGGACTCACGATCCGGCCACTTGTAACTCGTCTCGAAGTAGGAAGAAAAATCCGGCCACTATTTACAGATATTTTAAATCAATTTATGCGATAACACAAAATATATAATGATGCAACACATTCTAACATGTCTAATGTTAGAAAATTAACTATAATTAAATCAAGTACTAAAAAAAACAACGTTAATATATTTATAGTAATACATTTATACCAAATCAATTTCAAACCACGCTAAGATATATTTCAACAATTTAATAATTGTGATGAACAATTTATTTCAAATAAAACATTTACTCAAACTTAGTATCACAAACATCCTTCCAATAAAACGTAATAACCAAAATATATATATGAAGGGTTTCATGTCAAAATATCAAATAACGCTACAATTATAATTAACATGTACATACGTAACCAATATGAACATGTACATACACTACAATTAACATGTATGTCATTAGTATAATAAACATGTATAATCATAACTTTTGAATAATATATAAAATATCATATTTATAATTCAAAGTATTTTAAATATTCATGCTTTTTTTGTCCAATTCTAACTTTCCAATAACATATAAAATAATTTTATAAATTATATACAAAATAAAGATGTATAATAAAATTGTGAATCATCTACATGTCAACCTACAATTCATTTAAATGAATGACATTAAATAAAACCTACTAGTTAAAGATATTATATGCCTTAATGAAATCAATTAACACACTTAAAAGAATGACATTAAAATAGTTAATTTTATAAATTATATAAAATACAATTTTATATAATTCGTATATATTATATGCCAAAATAATTTGTATAAATTATATACAAAATAACCAAGATATTATATGTTGTTCATCTACAAAATAACCAACATATAAA
Organism: Rheum nobile; assembly: GCA_027886185.1. NCBI lineage: Eukaryota > Viridiplantae > Streptophyta > Magnoliopsida > Caryophyllales > Polygonaceae > Rheum > Rheum nobile. The sequence goes on along the minus strand of WOAB01000531.1, from coordinate 1,945,590 downwards.
TTAAGTAATGACACTAAAGAAGTAATATAATTAAATTAACTAATGACATTAAATAAAATAATAATTTCATATACAATTAATACAATTTAATTTACATCGCTCTTGAACTGATTCTCCAACATCTTGATTGGACCACGATATAATATAACAATTGTTATAACTAAAAAATGTCAACGTCAACGGTGCTATTCATCATTGGACTGAGCAGCAACTGTAGTGGGGTATGCAGTACCACTGTAGGTGCAAGTAGCTCTTCCCAGAATTAACGAGGATAGAGGGACAAAGACGGGGATTTCCTGAGAATAATGGAGATTTTGCTGAGAGTAAGAAGAGATGATTTTCATTTCGGAACAGACATAAAAACAAGGACAAAGAGTATAAATTTAAAGTAAACGGGGATGTGAAGAGAGAGGGTAGTTCTAAGTTCTAACCTGTACCCGCCGGCATACCTACCTAGCCGGAGCGTAGAAGTAGAACCCACGCGCGTGATCGTACACTCGACACTTTATTCACCTCCTCCTCCTCCTCCTCCTTTGTGGCAGCCACTTTACTCAATCAATTCTCCGCAATTCATATCTTACGTATAATAACACCAACAACACAAGTTGCTCATTTAAAAAATGCTACCCAAACAGTGATACATCTCCCCTTCCCACATTCTCGTGAATAAAAAAGCAGTATTTTCTTCCCTTGTTTTGCTTATTCGAAAACCGCTGCGGCCTCTGAATTAAACAAACCCCCCCTACCAAATCCAGCAGCCCCGTATTTATATACCCCCCTTTCCCCCTTCTTCCTCCTTCCCCAGCACCCTAAACCAAATCCCCAATTCCACAAAATTGATCCGAAATGCGGATGAGTTGCAATGGATGCCGAGTACTCCGCAAAGGATGCAGTCAGAATTGCAGCATTCGCCCTTGCTTGCAATGGATTAAATCCTCCGAATCTCAGGCCAACGCCACCGTCTTCCTCGCCAAATTCTACGGCCGCGCCGGCCTACTCAACCTCCTCAATTCCGGCCCCGACCACCTCCGCCCTGGTCAGCTCCCTTTTTCTCCTCTCAGTTACTAATTAGTCTTGTGTTAGTTCATTAATTACGTTTTACTGATTCAATGCTGTGTTAATTGCAGCGGTATTCCGTTCACTGCTCTACGAGGCCTGTGGCCGGATCGTGAACCCGATTTACGGCTCCGTGGGCCTTCTTTGGTCCAACAATTGGAGCCTCTGCCAAGCCGCCGTTGAAGCCGTGCTGAAAGGCGACCCAATCACGCCGGTATCGGCTGACTCCGCCGCCGCCGCGCCGCCGATCAAGGGCTACGACATCAGGCACGTCGTCAAGGATGATACTGATCAGGTGTTTTCTTCTGGATCCGGGGCGTCTAGCGGGCTCCACCGGGTTGGGAAGTCCCGGGCCGGGTTTAAGCGGGCCGGGTCGGGTAAGCCTAAGGGTGGTAAGATGGCTGTTTTGGCTGAAGCGGTGGCTGAGATGACTGCCGATGTTCCGGCGGCGGCCGAAGCCGAGTCGTCGTCGTCGAGCCACGGGGAGATGACCACGGAGAGCATGGTTTCTGTGGAGACGGATGAAGCCGCCGCCGTGGTGAGAGAAGCGACGCCGGAGCCGCGGACTACGACGAGGGAAGCTGAGCTGGATCTTCGGCTTAGCCTTTGAGTTTGAAGCGGCTTATCTGAGCTGATAATAAGCAAGCCGGTCTAGATGGAGCTCAAAGTGTTAATATTTGAAAGAATCAAAGAAAGTAGAAAACGTAAAAGAGAAGGGACGTTGGATCATTTGTGACGATGATCCAGGTTTTTTGGACGGCTCAGATTTGGCCTTTTGATGGTTTTGATTTTATTTTGATTTTTAGGAAAGTTTTACTTGGCCAGTTCTGGGATGTAGGAAAAAGAGTGACATGTACAAAATATGGTATTCAAATACGCTTATATGTTACCATATCATCCGATGCTTAAGAGTCATTTTTGCTGTTCTAATGCTCACAAGTTTATCTGGTGGCTGAAATTAAAAAGATTAAGAGCTTGAAAATAAAATATTAATTAAAATTTTCATCTTAGAGACAAATACCTTTGTTATAAGGTTAAGGTCAATGATTTTACCATTTTGAATAAATAATAAATAATTAAAATAGATTAGATTCGTTTTCTACCGTTTTCACTGTAAAATCGGATAACATGCCTAATACATTATTTGCAATTAATAGAAGATAATGTTAAATAATGAATAAATATGTCCTATCCAAACAGACTATATAAAAAATAGAAATTATGAGATTGTCAATTTCCACTAACAAGTCATCGTTTGATCGTTTGATTGAAATTGAAAGTAAATTCTCATAATTTTAAATTATTTAAAAAATGATATTAAATTATTTAAAAAATGATATCAAATATATGTATTTGGTTGTCTTTTTTTTTGTTTTTATTCATGAAATTTTCAATACCTATAAAATATAGGAAGTGCAATCACCTAGGAAAAAATGGATAAGATTTTATTCTCCATATTTCTCTTAATTTAGATTTTAATCAAACATAATTTATCAATTACTATGAATTTAAATTCTAATATTTTAATTTCACATAAAATAACTTTCTAAAAATTACACTTTTCACATTCAACCAAACAAACACCGTTTAGTAATTTTCTGACCATGACTAGAGTTCGTCTTTCTTCTCTAACACTCGAGTTAGCAAATAGTTTTATTATATAGCAATGCAACTTAAAAACTAATGGATTAATTTTTTTCAAAGTCAATTTTGATATAAAAACAGTATTCCTCGTTGGAATGGTCATTTGGTTCTTTCCTTCTAATGGATACAAAAAAAATAGTCAAAATGCACCCCAAATAATCTTGGTATGATGCACTACTTTCTTGGCATAGAAGTAGTACAATCAAGTGATGGAATTTTTATGTCCCAAAAAAAGTATGTTGGAGATATTCTGAAAAGGTTTTAGATACAAGATTGCAATCCTGTTAATACTCCAGCTGAGTGCGGTTTCAAGCTACACAAAGATCATGAAGGGAAGAAGGTGGACAACACACTCTACAAGCCAATTGTGGGAAGTTTGATGTATTTGACTGTCACAAGACCGGATATTATGTATGTTGTCAGCTTGATTAGTAGATACATGGAGAATCCTACTGAAATGCATTTGTTGGCTGCTAAGAGAATCCTTCGGTACTTATAAGGAACCAAGGATTTTGGCCTGAACTACAAGAAAGGTGACCTGACAAATTTGTTGGGATTTACTGACAGTGATTATGCAGGAGATCAAGATGACAGGAAAAGCACTTTCGGGTATGTGTTTATGCTTGGTACAACTGCTATTTCTTGGATGTCAAAGAAGCATTCAACCCAATTTCTTCTTCTGTCTATTCTTTCTTCCTGACTAAAAGAAATCCTTCTATTGACAATTGTTATCAGTAGTATCAGAGCAACGATCCTATTTTTTCTCAGATCATGAGCGTAAACACGTGAGAGATTCACAAAACCAGATTACAATGCTTCTCATCCAATGGCTACCGAATCCAATTACGTGCAAGTCTCTATTCCACGCTTTGATGGTCACTACGATCATTGAAGTATGTTGATGGAAAATTTTCTTCGCTCTAAGGAGAATTGGAGCGTTGTTAATGGTGGAGTGCAAGAACCAGCAGCAAACGTAGTTCTGACAGATGCTCAGAAAACATATCTGGAGAGTAGAAGATTGAAGGATTTCAAAGGCGAAGAATTACCTCTTCCAAGCCATAGATCGTTCCATCCTGGAAACTATTCTTTGCAAAGATACTTCCAAGGATATATGGGACTCTATGAAGAAGAAGTATGAAGGCTCCAACAGAGTGAAGCGTGCACAGCTTCAAGCTTTGAGAGGCGATTTTGAGTCGCTGAGGATGAAGGATAAGGAGTCCGTCACCAATTATTTCGGGCGAACGATGGAGATCTGCAACAAGATGAGAAATTATGGTGAGAAGATGACTGATGTCATCATAGTAGAGAAGATTTTGCGGAGCATGACGCAGAACTTCAACTATATTGTTTGTTCGATCGGAGAATCGAAAAACATTGATGAGCTCTCTCTTGATGAATTGAAAAGTTCTATACTGGTGCATGAACAAAAGGTGAATAAGAGCTCTATAACAGAGGAGCACGCTTTGAAGGCATCTACCAACACCCAGTCCAACAACTTCAGAGGAAGAGGACGAGGAAGGGGCCGTGGTAGAGGAAGAGGAAATCGAGAGGATAGAGGAAACATAGATCATGATTCCAGCAGGAATTTCAGGTCAAATGATGACAATTTCAGGCCCAATAATGACAGAAGTCAGGGCAACGACGGCAGAGACCGAGATTTCGACAAGTCTAAAGTCGAATGTTATAGGTGTCATAAGTTTGGTCATTATGCATATGAATGCTACACCAAACTGCACAAGGAGAAGGAGGAGAACTCGAAGTTTGTTGAAACAAAGGACTCAGAAACTCTGCTGATGACAATCCAAGATGGAAAGAAGTCTGAAGCAGGTGTTTGGTTTGTGGATACAGGCTGCAGTAACCACATGAGTGGAAGTCTTCCAGAAATTACAGCTCCTACTCAGGTGTGTGAAGACTGTGTTGTTAGCAAACAACATCGGACTCAATTTCCCAAGGGGAAATCATGGAGAACAAGTAAAGTTCTGGAGCTGGTACATTCTGATATTTGTGGCCCCATAAAGCCATCTTCTAATGGAGGTAAAAGATATGTAATTACTTTTACTAATGATTTTTCCAAAAAAACGTGGGTTCATTTCTTATAGGAAAAATCAGAAGCATTTACTGCTTTCAAAAGCTTCAAAGCTCTGGTGGAAAATGAAGCAGAAAGATCCATCAAAACACTTAGAACAGATCGGGGTGGTGAGTACTGCTCAAAGGAGTTTGAAGCATTTTGTGAAGAGAAAGGGATTCGAAGAGAACTTACAGCTACATATACACTGCAGCAAAACGGTGTTTCTGAGAGGAAGAACAGAACAATCCTCAACATGGTGAGAAGCTTGTTGATAAGAGGCAAAGTCCCAAAGAATTTCTGGCCGGAAGCGATAAATTGGAGTGTGTATGTTCTGAATAGAAGCCCAACCTTTGTTGTTCAGAATATGACACTAGAAGAAGCCTGGAGTGGTAGAAAACCAGCAGTAGATCACTTTCGGATTTTTGGCTACATTGCATATGCTCATGTTCCTGATGTCAAGAGGAAGAAGCTTGATGACAAGGCTGAGAAGTGTGTCTTTCTTGGAGTAAGTGAGATATCAAAGGCATGCAAGTTATACAATCCACTCACAAAGAAGATTGTGACCAGCAGAGATGTGACCTTTGATGAAGAAAACACTTGGGATTGGAATAGGCAGCAACCTACCTGATAAGCGCTACTTTGTAGGGCTTAAGTAAGAGTCATTAGAGGTTTTATTGGTGTCATTCGGGTAGGTTTAGACACATTCATGTGCATGGCGTTTGGAGGCGAAGTTGGTGTATTAGGAGGTGCTGAAGACACGCTTTCGGGAGCTGAAGAGACAAAGGAGGAAGAAACGAGTGCACGACGACCGCCGTGCAACTTACGGCGACCGCCGCCAACTCCTGCCCAGAGAAGCTAGCTACGACTTAATTACGGCGCCCGGCATGGAAATGCGGCGCCCGCCGCGATTATGGCGCCCGCCGTGGAACTTACGGCGACCTCCGTGCATGTCTGAAGTCCGCTGCGCCGTTTCCTTATTTGCATTATTTTATTACTTTTTATTTTTTCGTTTTAGGTTAACTTAGCTTTATTTCCTTTAGTATTTAAGGGTTGAGAAAAGGCTTGTTTGCCTATCATCATATTATCATCTATAATCTCTCTCTGGAACCCTAATTTCAGTCTATGTATTTGCTATGAAGAACTAAGCCTCTCTGGCTTAGTCAGACGCTGAAGCTTTCGTTTGGATTCAGTTGTGAGATTCTCGTTCTTAATCTATTGCATGGTTTTTATCTCTTCTCTTGCTTAAGTTGCTTATGATTGATATTGATAATCTCTAGTCTGATCATCTAGGGTTTGTTGTTATTGATCTATTGCTAGATTTAGATTGTTACTGGTTGAGCATATCTATTTCAGAGTAGCAACTGCATCGTACTAGTATCTGGTTGTGCTAGTCTTATGCAGAAGAGAATTGATTTACATTCTAGGATAAAAGCTGGTTGTTTTATGCTAGAATTATATCCAACTATATTCCTATCCGTAAGGCTGCTGTTAAACTGAATCTTGATAGTTTCAGGGTTGTTTAATTAGTTAGTGCTAATAGTATCTGGTTGTGCTATTAGTTATATCTGAAAAGGAATTGGAATTTCCATTGCATGAGATTTTGAATGAGTATCTAGGATCAACTTGTCATACGAATAGTGGATGTTGTTTGACTAAGTGCTTTTCCCATCACTGATTTCACAACTCTTTCGCTTGTTTACTTCTGCATGCTTAGATTACTTAAACTCACAAAAAACCCCTTTGGTTACTTTGGATTGACATATAAATTGCATACTAAGATAGAATCCGCCTCCGTGTGGATTCGACCTGTACTTACCTCAGACTACGATTTAAGGTTTGTTTGGATATTTTGCATAGTAGGAATTAGAACGACAAATTCCTGTTATCAAATTGGCGTCGTTGCCGGGGATCGAACCCGGGTCACCCGTATGACAGGCGGGAATACTTACCACTATACTACAATGACGTAAACCTGTTATGATGAAGATGCTGATGCAGAGCCATGTAAACCTCAATGAGAATGTTGCTAAGCTGTCTAAGAACCAGTTGTAGTTCCAAGAGACTACACAATCCAGCATTCAGAACTTGGAAAGGCAATTTGGCTAGATCTCTCAGGTGGTGAGCAAGCTTGACGCGAAGATTTCTGGTAAACTTCCATCTCAAACGGAAGTGAATCCGAACATTAGGAATGTCAGTGCTATGACTCTGAGGAGCGGGAAGAGGCTCGAAGAGGATGATTCTGAGGTCGACAAGGAAGCGGATCAGGAGCTGGAACAGAACAGCGACGGCGACCGCTGTGCAACTTACGACGCCCGCCGTGACATAGACGGCGACCGCCGTGAAGACCACGGCGCCCGCCGTGAAAATGACCCTGCTCTCGACTTGTCTGATGAAAATTGCGGCGCCCGCCGCAATAATCACGGCGCCCACCGTGACGGTGAGCCAAACTTCGAACTTTCTGATGATGTTCACGGCGCCCGCCGCACTTCTTACGGCACCCGCCGCCCCTCTGAAGCCGATGCTGAGGCTGAGAAGGAGTATGTACCTCCAATTTTTCCTGAGTGGAAGCCCGTTGCACCATTCCCATCTGCATTGAAGCGTACCAAGCCACTTGCGCAGGACAAGGACATGTTTGAGATGTTCAGAAACGTTGAGGTCAACATGCCTCTCCTAAATTTGATCAAGTCTGTCCCTCGTTATGCAAAGTTCTTGAAGCAGATGTGCACCACGAAGAGAAATCAAGACAGAAACAGCAGGAAGAAGGTAAAGGTAAGCGAGCATGTCTCTGCTATTTTTCAGAAGCGCTTATTGATAACAGGAATTTGTCGTTCTAATTCCTACTATGCAAAATATCCAAACAAACCTTAAACCGTAGTCCTAGGTAAGTAAAGGTCGAATCCACAGGGAGGCGGATTCTATCTTAGTATGCAAGTTATATGTCAATCCAAAGTAACCAAAGGGGGGTTTTGTGAGTTTAAGTAATCTAAGCATGCAAAAGTAAACAAGCGAAAGAGTTGTGAAATCGGTGATGGGAAAAGCACTTAGTCAAACAACATCCACTATTCGTATGACAAGTTGATCCTAGATACTCATTCAAAATCTCATGCAATGGAAATTCCAATTCCTTTTCATATATAACTAATAGCACAACCAGATACTATTAGCACTAACTAATTAAACAATCCTGAAACTATCAAGATTCAGTTTAACAACAGCGTTAAGAATAGGAATATAGTTGGATACAATTCTAGCATAAAGCAACCATCTTTTATCCTAGAATGTAAATAAGTTCTTTTCTGCATAAGACTAGCACAACCAGATACTAGTACGATGCAGTTGCTACTCTGAAATAGATATGCTCAAATAGTAACAATCTAGATCTAGCAATAGATCAATAACAACAAACCCTAGTTGCGTCCAAATAGAGATTCTCAATATCAATCATAAGCAACTTAAGCAAGAGAATATATAAAATCCATGCAATAGATTAAGAACAAGAATCTCACAACTGAATCAAAACGAAAGCTTCAGCGTCTGACTAAGCAAGAGAGGCTTAGTTCTTCATAACGTAGAACGTAGAAAGGAGAAGTAGAATTAGGGTTTTTTAGCGATAAAGAAAACAAGTCTTTCTCTACCCTTAAATACTAAAAACATTCAGTCAAAATTAACCTAAAAAGAAATTACTAAAACGTAATAAAATAATCCAATTAAAACATATAAGGAAAAAGTGACTCGGCGGCCTTCAGACATTCACGGCGGCCGCTGCAACCTTCACGGCGGGCGCCGCATTTAAACTGCGGGCGCCGTCGCTGTTCTTCGGTTCAGCTTCTGCGACACTTCCGTAGAAATGCCATAACTTTTGATTCCCAACTCGGATTGCGCTCATATTTTGAGGACTTGCAGTAGACTTCAAGATATAACTCCTCGAATTGGAATAACTCCATTTGGATATCTGAGTAGAGATAACGAACCAATTTAATTCAGACTACCGTTCTTCTACTCTTCATTGCACTCCCTTGGCGTCTCATATGATCTCCAAAACCGCTCAAACACCTCCAAATATACCAACTTCGCCCCCAAACACCATGCACATGAATGTGTCTAAATCTACCCGAATGACACCAATAAAACCTCTAATGACTCTTACTTAAGCCCTACAAAGTAGCGCTTATCAAACCACCCCATGCTTAGACATTTGCTCGTCCTCGAGTAAACTAATAAAGAGTCTACTCCTCCAATGTAGCATCCAAGGTCTCAGGAAGCATATCCTCCAACTAAGAGTCACCTAACCCATGCCAAGCTCCTGACATCAATCTCATTTACAACACATCAACAACTCAACAGCTTAAGGGGCGAGCAGAGTATTTCCCCCAAGCTAAACCCGGACATCCAATAGTGTGAGTAACCTCTAATCCTAGCCTCCATCTATTGCTCCTTATGTCTCCTAGAGTGACCTACCCGACAATCCTTCTTTGACTCCTCTTCTTATGACGCTTCGCCAAGAATAGTGAGAAATCCTAAAATCACTCTTCTTCTTTTCGCTCATTTTGCCAAGGCGCCCTTTCGGGTTTTCACCAAGCCACTCATTTCATTTTCCAATAGATGTGCTCACATAAGCTCACGTCACTCTTGACCACATATTACCCCGACCTAATGTCGGTCCAAGCCACCTGCTTATTGCCTAGGCTGCCCTTTCGGGTTTTCGACCTATCCCAGGATTAATGATGTACGCCTTTTTTCAAATTTTTGGCTCTTTTCATTTTTTTTCCCTCAGCAACGTAGCAAGTATAAAACCCTACCCCATGCTTAAACATTGCATTGTCCTCAATGTAATGAAAGACAAAAGAATAAAGCACAAGGAAAAGCAAAAAATAACTCACAACGTTGCCGAGTTGGCTTGGACACTTCCTTGTCGCTGGCGGTGTACTCATGAAAGCTCATTGTCCTAGATGTCTGCATCAACGCTATAACCTTCATATACCGTGCAACCATAGGAAACCACTGTGAAGTGTGGTGGTTATGTAGGAAATCAGGGCTGCACGGCCTTCAACTCTATCAACTCCTACCATGCAACCAAAAGGAACCACTGTGGTGAGTAGTGGACAATCAAGGGAACGGGGTTGCATGGCCTTAAAAAAAAAATGGGTCCAAATGTCATCGTGGTTAGGCCCTGGTGTACCTCATCTCCAGCTGCCAATTATAGGGCCATCATCGTTGTCAAATACAAAGTGGGGCTAATGTATCCTCCTTGACAACATGATGCGCACCATCTCTCCATAGGAAACGCTGGACAGCTGGCCTCCGGTGGAACTTTTTTTTTTCCCTCCCCGTTTAAGGTTTTTTCGGGATTTTTTTTTACCTGAGAAATTGCGGTGGTCGCCGTAAGGAGGGCGACGGGCGCCGCGATTAAACGGCGGTCGCCATTCTCAAGTCGTGGCCAACTTTCTTGGCAAGGCATTTACGGCGGGCGCCGTAAGGTTAGCGGCGGGCGTCGTGAACTCCTACTTCACTTTTTCGTGCTTCCTGCAGGTTAGTTCAACACAAAAACTAAAAGAAAAACAATAGAAATTGACTAAGGGAAAGAAAATAAACTACCAAATCTCGGGTTGCCTCCCGAGAAGCGCCTTGTTTACTGTCCTTGGCTCGACATAGTGCTCAACCTCTTCAACTCGGGTTGCTCCTATCACTTGAACTGCCGAGGTCTATATCAGGGGGATGCCGCTTTGTGTGCTCCATGTTGAGCCTTTCCCCCATGCTTGTGCCCTTCATGATGGTTGGACCGTTGTTCATATCTATGAATGCACTTGCCATCTTCAGAAACGGTCTACCCAGCATCTCAGGGGCTGTATGTATGTCCTGCCCCATATCCAGCATGTAAAAATCGGCCACCTGAATTAAGGCCTCCTTCTTGTGCTTCCCCTTTCGTTTCTTCTTTATATTGTCCAACGCCCTTAAAAACTCTGTGTAGCGAAGGATGCAATTTGCCAGTTCGATCAAGGGAATGGTTGCCTCGCAGATACTGAAGGTTTCATATAGCTCTTTGTCGTTCTTCAGCCTTCGAGTATCTTGTACTGCCTTAGGGAGGGGCGTGACGGGGTGCAGCGAGACAAGCGGGGAGGAGTTTAGACGCACATACTCATCATAGGCAGCCTTGAGAGGGTCGGGGGCTGCCGGGGTGTTTTCGAGAGGAACGAGCATCGTAGGATCGTTTCCGCGATCGCGGCTCTCCTCCTCTTGGTCGCTGAATTCCTCCAGTCCCAAAAAATAATATTCTTCAGAAAGCACAACGCGGTCCAAAATATCGTCTGGAATACCCATCTCTTCAGTGGGTGAACCGAGATCGAGGTATACCTCCCGCGGTCTCGGGTCCTCTTCTGCAGATATCTTGTTGTATTCTGCACCCGACTCGTAAATTTGTTCTTCCCTTTCAGCTAAGGGGGCGACATGCAGCTGCTCAGTACTTTGTATGGCCATTGAAAAGGCATTCTCCTCCTGGTGTACTATTGGGTGAGATAGCGCCGATGTCATGGCCTCCAATCTGCTCACTGCTTGATCCATTTGCTCCATCGAATGCTGCAAGTTCTAGAGCAGCTCCCAATCAGACCTGGAGGAACTTGAATGAGACATCGATGAGCTCTGCTCATTGGCTGGATAATACTGGTGTGGAGTATCCTGCGGATAGAACGACTGTGGCTCTGAGTAGAACTCCTGGTAGCCATGACCATAAGGAGGGTATTGATGGTACTCATAACTCGAATTGGGGTGATATCCCCACCCTGGAGTATATGCGTAGGAGTTTGGGTCATGTTGCGGCTCCTGATGGAAGTGGAGAAATCTCTCCATCTCTGTATCAAAATCAAAAATAAAGAAAGGGAAAAATCAGTAGCACGGGTGTGGACCGTAAGATAGGTCCACACAATAGTTGATAGACAAATCGCACACAAAATAGATTATTGCCTCCCCGGCAACAGCGCCAATTTGATAACAGGAATTTGTCGTTCTAATTCCTACTATGCAAAATATCCAAACAAACCTTAAACCGTAGTCCTAGGTAAGTAAAGGTCGAATCCACAGGGAGGCGGATTCTATCTTAGTATGCAAGTTATATGTCAATCCAAAGTAACCAAAGGGGGGTTTTGTGAGTTTAAGTAATCTAAGCATGCAAAAGTAAACAAGCGAAAGAGTTGTGAAATCAGTGATGGGAAAAGCACTTAGTCAAACAACATCCACTATTCGTATGACAAGTTGATCCTAGATACTCATTCAAAATCTCATGCAATGGAAATTCCAATTCCTTTTCAGATATAACTAATAGCACAACCAGATACTATTAGCACTAACTAATTAAACAACCCTGAAACTATCAAGATTCAGTTTAACAACAGCGTTAAGAATAGGAATATAGTTGGATACAATTCTAGCATAAAACAACCAACTTTTATCCTAGAATGTAAATCAGTTCTCTTTTGCATAAGACTAGCACAATCAGATACTAGTACGATGCAGTTGCTACTCTGAAATAGATATGCTCAACCAGTAACAATCTAGATCTAGCAATAGATCAATAACGACAAACCCTAGTTGTGTCCAAATAGAGATTCTCAATATCAATCATAAGCAACTTAAGCAAGAGAATAGATAAAATCCATGCAATAGATTAAGAACAAGAATCTCACAACTGAATCAAAACGAAAGCTTCAGCGTCTGACTAAGCAAGAGAGGCTTAGTTCTTCATAACGTAGAACGTAGAAAGGAGAAGTAGAATTAGGGTTTTTTAGCGATAAAGAAAACAAGTCTTTCTCTACCCTTAAATACTAAAAACATTCATTCAAAATTAACCTAAAAAGAAATTACTAAAACGTAATAAAATAATCCAATTAAAACATATAAGGAAAAAGTGACTCGGCGGCCTTCAGACATTCACGGCGGCCGCTGCAACCTTCACGGCAGGCGCCGTAATTGCGGCGGGCACCGCATTTAAACTGCGGGCGCCGTCGCTGTTCTTCGGTTCAGCTTCTGCGACACTTCCGTAGAAACGCAATAACTTTTGATTCCCAACTCGGATTGCGCTCATATTTTGAGGACTTGCAGTAGACTTCAAGATATAACTCCTAGAATTGGAATCACTCCATTTGGACATCTGAGTAGAGAGAAAGAACCAATTGAATTCAGCATACCGTTCTTCTACTCTTCATTGCACTCCCTTGGCGTCTCATATGATCTCCAAAACCGCTCAAACACCTCCAAATACACCAACTTCGCCCCCAAACGCCATGCACATGAATGTGTCTAAATCTACCCGAATGACACCAATAAAACCTCTAATGACTCTTACTTAAGCCCTACAAAGTAGCGCTTATCACTTACCCAAGAAGTGTGGCGACCCAGGTATGTTCACCATCCCCGTCACCATTGGAGGTACCAAGTTCAATAAAGCTATGTTAGATTTGGGTGCTTCCATAAATGTTTTACCTTCATCTCTTTGTGAATCCTTAGGATTAGGACCCATGCATGCGACCAAAATTTCCATTCAGCTAGCTGATAGATCTAGTGTGCGTCCTATAAGGATAGTGGAGGATGTTTTGGTTAGGGTTGGTGATCTTACTTTTCCTACTGACTTCTATGTGCTTGATATGGAACATGATATGCATGCAGTCCCTATTCTGTTAGGGAGACCTTTCTTGAAAACTGTCAACACTAAGATCAACGTGAGTACTGATTCTTTAATCATGGAATTTGATGGCCAAACTATTAACTATAATATCTATGAAGCCATGAAATCTCCTTCTGATGATCATTCTTTGTGTGCAATTGATATCCTTGAGCATGTGGTGCAAGATGTTTTTGATGAGGACCACCTAGATGACACACCACCTATTGTTGATTCTAGCTTATATATTGCTATATCTACTAACTTGCAGGAAGGTGTTAATGAGTGGGACACTCACTATAAGCTCCCTCCAGAGCTACCAGGAAAATCGCCTTTATTGTTAACTCCGAGCGAGAAGCTCATTTCCCCTTTAGTGCAGATCTCTGAAGTTAAGGCTAAACACCCCCCTGATCGATCTAAGCATGGGGTAGACGTAGCTAAGAAGGTCAAGATGGAGGAGCAGAAAAAGAAGAAGCATGGTCTAAGGTTCAAACCTTTCCATGATTGGTTCAGGAAGGAGGTATGGATTGAGAAGGTTCCTAAGGAGCCCGATGATATGGATTGAGGTTGTTCGAGTAGTATGTCGAGCCAACGACATTAACCAAGGCGCTTCTCGGGAGGCAACCCGATGTTAGGTAGTTTATTTCCCTTCCCTTAGTCAATTTCTTTTGTTTTTCCCTTTAGTTTTTTTTTTTTGTCGAACTAACCTGCAGGAAGCGTTTCAAAGCGAAGAAGGCGTTCACGGCGACCGCTGTCCACCTTACGGCGCCCGCCGTTTTCACCTCCCTCGTTCACTCTGCTTGTGGCAAATGACGGCGACCGCCGCCATTTTCAGGTTCGACTTCTTATTCTCTAAAAAAAAAAATTTGGGCCCCGAAAAAACCCTAAATGGGGAGCAAAATACGAAAATAAAATACCCCGAAAAGACCTTAAACGGGGAGAAAAATCTATAAAAAAAAAGATCTACCGGAGGCCAGCTGTCCAGCGTTTCCTATGGAGAGATGGTGCGCATCATGTTGTCAAGGAGGAGACATTAGCCCCACTTTGTATTTGACAACGATGATGGTCCTATAATTGGCAGCTGAGGAGGAGGAACACTAGGGCCCACACCACGATTACATCTGGGCCCATTTTTGTGTTCGTTGAAGGTTGTGCAGTCCTACTTTCCTACATAACCACCACACCCCACGGTGGATCCCTATGGTTGCATGGTAGATGAAGATTATGGCGTTGATGCCGACACCCGATACATGGACGTGTATTGAGAAGACCGCCAACAACAAAGGAAGTGTCCAAGCCAACTCGGCAACGTTGTGAGTTATTTTTTGCTTTTCCCTATGCTTTATTCTTTTGTCTTTCATTACATTGAGGACAATGCAATGTTTAAGCATGGGGTAGGGTTTTATACTTGCTACGTTGCTGAGGAGAAAAAATGAAAAGAGCCAAAATTTTGAAAAAAGGCTATCATAAAAATCATGCGAGGTCGAAAACCCGAAAGGGTGGCCTAGGTAAAAAGCAGGTGGCTTGGACCAGCATTAGGCTGGGGTAATATGTAGGCAAGAGTGACGTGAGCTTATGTGAGTACATCTATTGGAAAATGAAATGAGTGGCTTGGTGAAAACCCGAAAGGGCGCCTTGGCAAAATGAGCGAAAAAGAAGAAGAGTGATTTTAGGATTTCTCACTATTCTTGGCGAGGCGTCATAAGAAGAGGAGTCAAAGAAGGATTGTCGGGTAGGTCACTCTGGGAGACATAAGGAGCAATAGATGGAGGATAGGATTAGAGGTTACTCACACTATTGGATGTCCGGGTTTAGCTTGGGGGAAGTACTCTGCTTGTCCTTAAGCTTGTTGAGTTGTGGATGTGTTGTGAATGAGATTGGTGCTAGGAGCTTGGCATGGGTTAGGTGACTCTTAGTTGGAGGATATGCTTCCTGAGACCTTGGATGCTACATTGGAGGAGTAGACTCTTTATTAGTTTACTCGAGGACGAGCAAAGGTCTAAGCATGGGGTGGTTTGATAAGCGCTACTTTGTAGGGCTTAAGTAAGAGTCATTAGAGGTTTTATTGGTGCCATTCGGGTAGATTTAGACACATTCATGTGCATGGCGTTTGGAGGCGAAGTTGGTGTATTAGGAGGTGCTGAAGACACGCTTTCGGGAGCTGAAGAGACAAAGGAGGAAGAAACGAGTGCACGGCGACCGCCGTGCAACTTACGGCGACCGCCGCCAACTCATGCCCAGAGAAGCTAGCTACGACTTAATTACGGCGCCCGCCGTGGAAATGCGGCACCCGCCGCGATTACGGCGCCCGCCGTGGAACTTACGGCGACCGCCGTGCATGTCTGAAGTCCGCCGCTCCGTTTCCTTATTTGCATTATTTTATTACTTTTTTATTTTTTCATTTTAGGTTAACTTAGCTTTATTTCCTTTAGTATTTAAGGGTTGAGAAAAGGCTTGTTTGCCTATCATCATATTATCATCTATAATCTCTCTCTGGAACCCTAATTTCATTCTACGTATTTGCTATGAAGAACTAAGCCTCTCTGGCTTAGTCAGACGCTAAAGCTTTCGTTTGGATTCAGTTGTGAGATTCTCGTTCTTAATCTATTGCATGGTTTTTATCTCTTCTCTTGCTTAAGTTGCTTATGATTGATATTGATAATCTCTAGTCTGATCATCTAGGGTTTGTTGTTATTGATCTATTGCTAGATTTAGATTATTACTGGTTGAGCATATCTATTTCAGAGTAGCAACTGCATCGTACTAGTATCTGGTTGTGCTAGTCTTATGCAGAAGAGAATTGATTTACATTCTAGGATAAAAGCTGGCTGTTTTATGCTAGAATTGTATCCAACTATATTCCTATCTGTAAGGCTGCTGTTAAACTGAATCTTGATAGTTTCAGGGTTGTTTAATTAGTTAGTGCTAATAGTATCTGGTTGTGCTATTACTTATATCTGAAAAGGAATTGGAATTTCCATTGCATGAGATTTTGAATGAGTATCTAGGATCAACTTGTCATACGAATAGTGGATGTTGTTTGACTAAGTGCTTTTCCCATCACTGATTTCACAACTCTTTCGCTTGTTTACTTTTGCATGCTTAGATTACTTAAACTCACAAAACCCCCCTTTGGTTACTTTGGATTGACATATAAATTGCATACTAAGATAGAATCCGCCTCCCTGTGGATTCGACATGTACTTACCTAGGACTACGGTTTAAGGTTTGTTTGGATATTTTGCATAGTAGGAATTAGAACGACAAATTCCTGTTATCACTACCCAAGTCGTTTATGACAGTGATGTTGAAAGTTCAGCAAATGTCAGCCAGCCAGAAGAAAACGTCAGCCATCCAGAAGCAAATGTCAGTCCTACAACAGCAAATGTCAGTCCGACAACAGCAAATGTCAGCCCGACAATTGCCCAGCCTAATCCAGCAGAAACTCAATTTATTCGGCGTGTCAGAAGGAGGCCGAATTGGATGGGAGATTTTGAGGTAACTGGATTAAATGATCAGTCTACTTACTTTGCTTTGTTTGCTGATTATGATCCTACAAGTTTTGAAAATGCTGTCAAAGAAGAAAAATGGCAAAAGGCCATGGATGCTGAGATTGATGCTATTGAAAGAAATGACACATGGGAGTTGTGCAATCTACCAGAAGGTCACAAGACCATTGGTGTGAAGTGGGTCTTCAAGACAAAGCTGAAAGAGAAGGGAGAAGTTGACAAGTACAAAGCTCGCTTGGTAGCAAAGGGATACAAGCAAGAGTATGGGGTTGACTATACAGAAGTATTTTCCCCGGTGGAAAGGCATGACACAATCAGATTGGTGGTTGCATTGCTGCTCAGAATTCTTGGCCAATTTTCCAGCTTGATGTCAAATCAGCTTTCTTACATGGATACTTGGATGAACAAGTATTTGTTGATCAACCACCTGGTTATGTTAAATAATGAGCATAAAGTTTACAGGTTGAAGAAAACTCTTTATGGGCTTAAGCAAGCTCCAAGGGCATGGCATAGTCGAATTGAAGGCTATTTCTTGAAAGAAGGTTTCATAAAGTGTCCTTATGAGCATACACTCTTTGTTAAGAGTGGAGATAAGGGGAAAATGCTCATTGTCTGCTTGTACGTTGATGATTTAGTATTTACTGGAAATTGTGCTGTCATGTTTAAGGAGTTCAAGAGGTCTATGATGAATGAGTTTGAAATGTCCGATCTTGGTATGATGCACTACTTTCTTGGCATAGAAGTAGTACAATCAAGTGATGGAATTTTTATGTCCCAAAAGAAGTATGTTGGAGATATTCTGAAAAGGTTTCAGATGAAGGATTGCAATCCTGTTAATACTCCAGTTGAGTGTGGTTTCAAGCTACACAAAGATCATGAAGGGAAGAAGGTGGACAACACACTCTACAAGCAAATTATGGGAAGTTTGATGTATTTGACTGTCACAAGACCGGATATTATGTATGCTGTCAGCTTGATTAGTAGATACATGGAGAATCCTACTGAAATGCATTTGCTGGCTGCTAAGAGAATCCTTCGATACTTACAAGGAACCAAGGATTTTGGCCTGAACTACAAGAAAGGTGACCTGACAAATTTGTTGGGATTTACCGACAGTGATTATGCAGGAGATCAAGATGACAGGAAAAACACTTCCGGGTATGTGTTTATGCTTGGTACAACTGCTATTTCTTGGATGTCAAATAAGCATTCAGCCCAATTTCTTCTTCTGTCTACTCTTTCTTCCTGACTAAAAGAAATCCTTCTACTGACAATTGTTATCAGCAGACTGACAATTGTTATCAAATAAAGAGATACAAAATACTAATCGGAAGAAGAAGAAAAAAAGAGATATGTTCGTCTTACGTAAGAAATGGAGCAAAAATTGTGAGTAGTTGACAATGTTCAAATAGATAGAAATTGACAATCTTATAATTGCAAATGTCTTAAATTCTGGAACTGTTTCTATATCTTTTTTTTCATTATAATTGTTTGTGACAACTGACAATCCATATTTATTGTACATTTCGTAAAATTAATTTGGTAGCTGATTTCGTTGCAAATCTTTGCCATGAGTTTGCACTAGAAGAAATCTTGACTAAGCCATAGTTTCATGCTCTTATCCGAATTTTTTTTATAAAATGATTTTAAATTAGAGCATGCTATGAGTCTAATTCCTACCTTATCAAAAAATAACGAGCTGATTTTGTTTCAGGCTTTGTTTTCACGAAATTAATGTTTCATGTGAGGAGGGGATAAGCTGGTTTACTATCACAAATTATCCCTTGTAACAGCCCATTGGGCCCTTGGGCCCTTGGGCTATTCTTCTATCAATCTATACTTGGGCCATGTTTCAAAATTCTAATTTGTTGGGCTTCTATCAATCTATACTTGGGGCATGTCTCAAAACATCTCATGGACAAAAAATACAAAATGATCAAAACATTTTCCAGGATTTGCCTTTTGAGTCTTTTCAATCTAGGGATACAACTGTAGAGAGGAACCAACTAATTGAGGAACCAGTAATTTTTGAACTCCCAAAGTAATGGGAAACTACAACCAAACGAATTGTGAATTGATATTTTTTTCTCTTACAAGGGAAACATGGAGATGAAGGAATAGAACATATAGCTAAGACAGGGGAAACCAACTAGTATGCACATTTTGAGTCAAAATCTATCTATGTTTTTCAAAAGGTCAAAAAGAATGAAGAAATTGAGATCAAAAGGTCAAAAGTGCACATTTTGAGCCAAAATTAAGTATATCTAGTTTATCTTATCTTTTAAGTTAATAGTTTACCTATCTAGTTATGGGCACACATACTTTATTTTTTTACATAATATCTGAACAAAAATGGTCTAAAGTTCGTTTCTTCAATTGATTGAGTTTAGCTATAAAGCAGTCCATGTACATTTTTTCGATTGATTGAGTCATGTTACAAAGAGACTCAGATGCTCATCCGTACCCATTTATCTTAGTGTTAATTGGATCAAGCTCGTTGCACTTGGGAGACATGTTGGAGTTTAAAGTATATCTAACATCGGAAATGTGTAATAGTTTATAAACTTAGTAATTTACACCTCATATTGCAACTTAATTTATGATGAAACTCACTGAACTTATATATTGGACTTGTATGCGCATTTTCGTTTGTACTTTCCCGCCCCTATATTTGGGCCTCAGACTTTCACATTTATCAACCAAGTTTCAACTCAATGATTTAGTTTTTTGTCATTCAAAATAATTTGATGTAAAACATGCGCCCTTTTCAGGAAAAAAACGTCCTTTCAACATTTATAGTCCACTAATAATGCAAATCAAAATAATGGTATAAGTAAAATTTAAAGTAAAAATGCAATAGAGAAGGCAAACATAATATACACATTAGTAGTGAAGTAAAGATGTTCTAATGCTTGTATGATCTGAAAAAATGTTGCATTACTAAACTACTGATTTACAATTGGCTAGAGATTTTTCCTATAACACTATACATAATTTGCATGAGGTCCTATTTTATGATGCTCATATTGTATAATAAATACAGTACATCTGTACATGTAGAACCTAAAAAGATGAAGAGAGAATTTTAATACCTTTTGAATTATGACGTGCACCATTTTATTAGGAACAAAGTAGGATCATTTGGTATACATACTGATACAATTGAATTATGACGTGAATAATTTTATTAGGAACAAAAGAAGCAAGTAGGATATTTTGGTACAGAATTAAAATCAGATAAAACGGCCTCTTAGGGTAAAACGGAAGTATAATTAAAGGCCTTTAGATTAGAACCAAATCAACGTTCCAGATTAAATATAAGAGGGTGCACATATTTTACAATAGGAGGCACACACCCTATTAAAACAAATCAACGTGATTTTAGGATATGAGATCTCACTTTCCATTTTCAAATTCACACAATCTCCCTTAATCTCTCTTCATCTTCAACCCCTCCAGTCGTCTTTGTTTCCCCAATTTCGTCTCAGATCCACAACCAATTTCGTCTCATCTTCAACCTCTCCAGTGAATTTGCGAAGCCCATGGCCGTCGACGGAGAGATCGAGAGCCCAGGGCCGCCGACGGAGTGGAGGATCTACGCGAATCGAGAGACGCTTAGGAGGAATTATGTTCGTGATTTTAATTTGAAAAGCCCGAGTTCGACAAGTACTCTCTGTTCTGCATCGGAGATCCTCTCGCCTAGCGTCCTCGACTTTCCCTCGCTCACGCTCAGCCCCGTCACGCCGCTCTCGGCCGTTGGCGACGAGTTCGACAAGTCGTCGCACTCGTCTTCTGAAGAAGAGAGGGCGATCGCCGAGAGGGGGTTTTACCTCCACCCGTCGCCGTTGTCGACGCCGAGAGACGGCGCCGAGCCTCAGCTGCTACCGCTCTTCACCCTAACCTCACCTAGGGTTTCTGATCCTTCTTCTTATTGATCAATTGATCTCGATTGGCTCATCGGCTTCGTAATAATCTGAGCAAAGGTAACTGGAAATTAGTGTTTCGAAAGTGATCGATTCATTGAAAGCGATTAATCAATCGCGATCTCGATCCCTGTGCGATTGAATTTCATGGAATTGAACTCCATCTCTCTCCGATTAATCAGTCGCTCTTTCGGAATTTTGAGTATGCATAATTAATTTCATGGAATTTTGAGATTCGCCTGAGCCGAATCTCGTATCGCCCCCTTTTTTGCTTTCGATTTCATCAATTAGGGTTTAGGACTTTTGCTCGTGATTTTAATTTGACATTGCTCTGTGTATTTGCAGGAATTGCATTTGAGAATGGGGTGTTCAGTACAACAAAGGAGGAATTCTTGCAAGAATTACATTTGACATTGCTCGTGTTATAATTTATTTGTTTTGTTTTGATATTGTATATATGATATTCAGTTTTCGTGTGGTGTTATTCATAGTGTTACAATTTATGTATTTTGATATTTATGATTTAGATATATGATATTCAGTTTCTCTGTGGTGTTATTCATTATAGTAAAATTGATATTCACGTGGATTCAGATTCTGCTTGTTGATGGGGTTGTATGAGTTATTTATAGTTGATATTCACATTTTTATATGTGATATTCAAATTATGGATTGTGATATTCATACACATTCTTTTGAAAGTGTTATGCATTGAGTAGTTGATATTCAAATTGTATGATATGATATTCATTATAATGTTGTTCATATTCATGTTGGATGTAGTTTCATGCGTTGAGTAGTCGATATTCAAAATTGGATTTGTGATATTCACCAGATACAAACAAAAAAATTCGAAGATCATGAATCGTTTCCAAAAGCTTGAACACGCGAATATCAATACACTTTGTATGAATATCGCCTAATTTATATAACCGATAATCATCATACGCGGAATAAAATATGAATATCGACACTATTTTCATGAATATCGAATATTGCTTATATGAATATCGATTTCAAAGTACGTGAATATCAAAACATTTTGAATGAATATCGATTACTGGCTGTATGAATATCTATAAAATTGCGAAAACCAAATTACGAAATTAAAATTTAAACCTTATGATTAAGGAAAGAGAATAATCTTCTCTTTCTCTCTCCTGTAACAACCCATTTAATATTTTTTTAATTAAAATTTTGATTAATTGCCATTTTTTATTAGATTTGATAGTTACACCCCTACCATATCTATTATATATCCTATTCATCCAATCATCCATCACCATCAATCCAACGCTCCAGATTAATACTTCCGTTTTACCATAACTCTTGTTTTACTGGAGCGCGCCTCTTTTGGTACAAATATCAAACCAAAGGATTATTTTTTAGGAAAAATGTCTCTTCTTAATAGAATTCACAAATTTAAAAACTAAGCCAATTATAATATTATACAGTGATCATAAATTAATTTTCTTATAATTATAAAACATAAACCTAAAATTGAAATGTCTGGAAATTGGAAGTATCAGAGGGAGGGCAAAAAATTAATATGATTATACTTTCCTTGTACGAGGGTTATAGACTATAGTTATAGTTATATGGTATAAAGATACACGATTTCATAGTTCTCACTCCACCGCTATCCACATTCCTTCACGGCTCCCTCTTTCTCTGAACGCAAATTCCGTCTGATTTTCCTCGTTTTTTGCGTTCTCTCTCCTCTGAATCACAAGCTTTGAAGACTTCTTCGCCGCCGACCGCCGGAGAACGTTAGGTTTCACCTCCGGCCGAGGAAGCTCTCGCGTTCTCCTAAACATGAAAGTTTTCGTCAAGACTCTCAAGGGAACCAACTTCGAGATCGAAGTCAAGCCCGAGGATACCGTAACTCCCTCTCCCTTTCTTATCCCCTTTCGCCTCTCTCAATTCGCGCCGAGCACTCAATTTTGTCATCTTTTAACTTGATTTGCAGTTTTAGTCCTGCAATCGATTGAATTTGGTAGGTTTAGGCGCCGATTGTTGACGAGTCTTGGACAATTAGGGTTTACCACCTACTTTCGGGTTTAGAAATGGATTGATCTAGCTTTATATTAGGTTTTGGTATAAGAATGGCTTTGCGTCATGTTAATTGAATACGCAATTGCGCAACTATTTATCTAGTTTGAGACTCGAGAACTTCTTTTGTTTTTGTTTGTGATGATAAAGTGTTGCTCGGTTAGTTGAGATTTCTTTTGTCTTTTCTTTATGCTGAGAGCTTGAGAATCATAGGCGTATGGCTGAATTGAACTAATTTGCAGTTTGATTTCTTCTCCAAGTTTCCGACTGCCATTGTGGGAGTTCTGAAATCTTTATTGAAAAATCTTGTCTCTTAATGTAATGGAAACATTCGTTGAGCTTGAAGGGCTAAAATTCTACCTTCATGGTATTGATTTGCAATTCTGAGTTAAGAAAGCCTAGTTCGTTATTAGGATAGGTTTGGCGGAATCCAAGTACAGAAATCTTGAAGATTATTTTTATGATACAGACTTTACTCTGCAATTGATTTTGAGTCTTAGCTGAAGCTATAAGGCTCCAAGTCCTACTCCATGGAGGGAGTGTCTTTCATTCTAGACTAGGCTACATGTCTTTCTTTCTTTCTTGGATAAGTGTGTACATCATGTTACACTGTTTTCACTGTACACAATTTTACACTGCTAGACCAAAACATGTGGCAAAGAACTTACATGTTTTAGAGGTATTTCTTACCCGAGGCTCTAACATCCGTATAGAGCACAAATTTATAAATGTGGATTATTAGATGCCAATTGGTAAATTTTACTTTTTAAGTTTTAATTATTGGTGTCTACATTTTCAGGCTTTTCATGTATTGAAGATTTGCTTTAAATATTTGTTGTCCATATTTGCATTAAAAGCATATACTAACATATATGGATTTAGAAACTAGTTATGTCGTTACTTGGTTGAAACTGAAAATGGTATTAATAACTGTTGTTGTATCCCATCATCAGTAATAGTTTATATTTGCATTTTCACCAACTTTCCCTGCTCAGCTTGCTGTCGTCCCTTCTTACCTGAAATTGCTTTCCCCTATCCTTGATGTGTTCAATTTTTTTGGATGAATCTCAGTCTCTGGAATCATGAAATGTTACTTTGATGCGCTCCACTTGCTCTGCAGGATGATGTATTTTGCACTACTGATTATCACTAATCTTCTCTTCAGGTAGCAGATGTCAAGAAGACTATTGAGACTGCACAAGGTTCAGATGTCTACCCTTCTGCCCAGCAGATGCTCATCTATCAGGGGAAGGTGTTGAAGGATAACACAACACTGGAAGAAAATAAAGTTGCAGAGAACAGTTTTATAGTAATTATGTTGAGCAAGGTAGGCATGTATTTGCTTAGGAAGTTTTTAATTTCTATGTTAAGTTTCAATTGATGGTTAGAAAAGACTGACTCTGTGTTGCACGGGAAAGTCTGGCTACCAGTGTTTCCCGTATTTGGATCACTGAAACTGAAAAGCTGGTCAAATGTTATGCGGCTTCATGTGAACCTTTCCATTGGTATCTCTCACTTTGACACTCTACCAACCTGCCTGGAGAAATTAAATCAATGAAAGAGAGGAGGGAGATCAAAGTTGAAGAGGAAGTCAGGGGGGAGAGAGGGGGGGTAGCTGAGTAAACAGAAGTGGTTGCACAATGCACATTGTCTTGAATGTTGTAGGGTCTGTTTGAGCTTCCCATCTAATAGTTATATATGGGCCTTTGGTTAATATGTTTTTTTTTCTGTAAAATTGTGTATAGCTTGTCTGTCCAAATGGATATGGCTTTGTTTTTTCCTCATCAACACAAAAAATTGTTTAACACCTAAATAATTTGGTTTAATTTTTACTGATTAGCATATGAGAACTTAACATTTCTTTGATGTTAAAGAAATGTATTATTGATCATATTAACCAACATAATATAATTCTCCTGTAAATGTTTTTAGTGGCTCTATTTGAAGTCTTTAAACTATATGTCATATATATCTTGTCAATGATATGTTCTTCACGGGTCTATTTGATATAATTTTTGGAATGGTTATATCAATGTTCTTGCCTTGTTTCCATTTCTGTGTCAGTGTACATAGGATTGAATGAATCACTACTATGCAGATGACTGAGTCTTGGGGATAACTTTTTTTATCCTTAGCTAGCTATTTCGGATTCCCTTTTGTATATTTTGCATAAGCATCTTATTGAATAGCCTGAATTTGTTGCAGACCAAACCATCTACAGCTGGAGCTTCAACAGCCGCAGCTTCATCTGTGGGTCAGGTAAAAATAGTTGCATGAGTTGTGCCCCTATAAATTGCTGGATGTTGTTACTTCTGTTCTCTGATTGACCTGTTTATATTTTCATGTTAGTCTGCAAACTCAACAATTAATAAAGCACCAGAAACAACTGCACCTCAACCTCCTTCAGCTGCGGAACAGTGAGTTCATGTCCTTGGTGGATTCTCACTTCTATTTTGTGGGTTTTGTCTGTTGTTGGTATCCGTTTCCTCCCTAGATATTCAACAATCTTTATAAGCATCATCCTGTGTTACAGGGTGAGATCTGCCCCTGCCCCTGCTCCTGCTCCTGTTCCTGCTGCAGTTCTTGTTTCGTGAGTTTCTTTCTATCGTGATTTTTAACCCACTTTTGTAGTTCAGCAAAATGTTATCTATGCTTGTATGCGAGTACAACGTTTATATTGTTAATTTCATGGATGCTTTCTTGCTGAAGCAGTTTCGTGAGTTTCTTTGATCTTGTATTTGTATCTGAATATTTTCCTGTTTCGTGAGTTCTCTTCTATTTATTTTGTTCTTTTTATCTTGTGTTTGCATTGAAACAGTGGAGAAACAGATGTGTATGGACAAGCTGCATCTAATCTAGTTGCGGGTACTAACTTGGAATCCACAGTACAACAGATTCTTGATATGGGTGGTGGAAGTTGGGATAGAGATACAGTTGTTCAGGCTCTACGTGCTGCATTTAACAACCCTGAGAGGGCTGTTGAGTATCTATATTCTGTATGTCTTTTTCTTGGGTCTCTTCACCTTTTATTTTCCACCCTTACTTGGATGTTCACTGTTTGTCTTTGTTGTTATGTCCATTTCTGTTTATGGTGATAGGGTCCTTTCAGAATCAGTTTTGATGTGCGCTCAAAAAATCGTGGTTCATATACTTCCCATAACATTATACTTTAGGAAGATCCAAGTCTAGTGTTATAAAAACTACTTTTTTTTTGTATGTTCTCTTTGTTCATCAATAGGGGATGTTGAATATTTATTGACAGTTGGGTTCTTAAGCAGTAGCGTATAATTGGGAGGGAAGGATTTGTCACCACTTTGTTTTCCCCTTCTGTTATTTTGAGTTCGAACTATTCTGCTCCTTTCTGTTTTATTCCTTCCATATAAACTAAATGCGAATATATGACTGGTTTTAACAAAATTGTTAGGGCATTCCCGAGCAAGCTGATATTCCTCCAGTAGCGCGTCCCCCGACTGCTGGACAGGCCGCAATTCCTCCTGTCCAGGCTTCTCAGCCAGTCACACCTTCTGCTGCTGGGCCTAATGCAAGCCCCTTAGATCTTTTCCCACAGGTATTTGTTGAACCTTGTACTTGTTTCTTGTGATGCTAGAAATGGAAAGGAAGAGGACAATCCCACCATTGCCTCTCAAATGCTTACATTCTCCTCTCTTGCAGGGCCTTCCTAACGTGGGTTCAAATGCTGCTGCTGGTTCTTTGGATTTCCTTCGCAACAGTCCACAAGTAAGGAAATATATATTTACTTCGCTTTTTTGCATGATTCTTTTCTTCCCCCCACCCCTGATGTGGAATGTTTGTTGTAGTTCCAAGCCCTGCGCACTATGGTGCAAGCGAACCCACAGATCTTGCAGGTACGGCGTGTTCTTATTTCTGTCTTGTCTTTGGCATGATTGTTCTTTCAACGTTGACTGATAAATTGTTTTTTAAAATTGTGCAGCCAATGCTTCAGGAACTTGGAAAGCAAAACCCGCAATTAATGCGGCTGATTCAGGAGCATCAGGCTGACTTTCTTCGCCTGATCAATGAGCCTGTTGAGGGTGAAGGGTAAAGATTACTACGTTATCATACACTGTTGACCATCTCTGACAATTTATTCTCACACATATCTACACCTTTCGTTACTAGGAACCTACTTTCACAGCTAGCCTCAACCATGCCACAGGCTGTTTCAGTTACTCCCGAGGAGCGTGAAGCCATCGAGCGTGTAAGTGTATATTGTACCCTCACAAATAGGTGTGCTTAATTGCGTCTTCGAATTGGTAAATGTTCTTTCACATCAAATTGTGACAGTAGGAATTAATTGGGGACCCTCACCTTTCATTTTTATAAGGTGGACTTGCCATAGAATCCATGAAGATGTCAATCTATGAAATGTAGCACATGCATAACTTGCTAATCTGTGATCCTCATGCCGTAACTTGTGCAGCTTGAGGCGATGGGCTTTAGACGTGAAACAGTACTCCAGGTGTACTTCGCGTGCAACAAGAACGAGGAGCTGGCAGCAAACTACCTCTTAGACCACATGGACGAGCTGAACGAGGACGAGGATATGAGCTGATCTGATTGATTACAGTCTGAAATGGAACTTCCTACAAAATTGATGGGCTGCCTCGTATGGTTCTTGCCTCTTCTAGGCATACTTTTAAAACGCATGCCAAAATGGAATTTCTTCTTATCTTTGGATCTGGATCTGGAGATTATTGTGGTATATTTTCCTTTTCTAAGAAGTCAACAAGAAAATATTGTTCTATATGTGCCTTCTGTATGCAGGCCCCTTTGCAGGTATAGTTGAATTTGGGACGCAATGTTCTATCATGCAGTTTAACAGATCAAGTAACCATTTGATTGGACCATCAGAAATGTTATAAAATTGGAAACTTGTAAAATTCACATTTCTGCTGATGCTCTTTTTTCTCTCCAAAAGATGCATTTGCTATATGCACAGCTTCCGTGTCATATACTCAAACCTTACAATTATAAGCTTCAAAGACAAATACATACTCGACAACTTGCAACATCGGAAGTGTAGATGAGATCTAAACAGCGATGGCATACCTTTACAAGCAATACATTCATATGAAGTCCATATTTTGAAAGATTTATTGGGACTTCTTAGAAAACATATTGAAATCTCTCCCAACGCAAGTGCCCAAGATGGCAAAGTACAACCAATATCGAAACACCATATTTTAGCCAGTTGTGATTATGGATTGTTTTTCTTGAATCTTGAGAAATGTTAAAAGAGTATCAAATCCATCAAAATGCAGCATCTTGATCAACTGTCTTCTATGCAACGTCAACTAGACTAATTGACCCTCGAATTAATATACATCCATGTAAGTTGGTTGTCTAAGCTTCCACATTGCATTCAGATCAAGATTCTTAAAGAGAATCGCATATACTTATTAGGGGTGCTCATCCGAAATTCCCAACTAGTGCCAACAATTTCGCAAGCATGCATTAATGCACGATTTGGACACACATTTCCAGCATTTTAATCATTTTATAAAGCTCGGACCTCTACCATCAACACTACTTGCTTCACACTTATTTGAATTGACGAGAACTGGAATACTTGGACCAGTGAAGAACATCACGGTCAGATACACATCTGGGGTTGCGAAAAACAATGTAGCAAGTAGCAACCATAAAATCACTCTTTTCACCCAAAATGAAATGATACACAAGCGAAGAAGTCACTACAAAGTATATTATCACGACAAGTTAACATCTTGTAACACCAATACAGCAGACTAGCAGAGCGTTTGATTAATAGGAAGAGAGGCCAGTGAGGGGTCTAACTGAAGAGAAAGTATCAATGCTGTCACTGGACTATCTTTTCCAGATATTGGATTCTTATGATTATGTATATGGAGAATTCTGATTTCCAGCTCAGCTCGTCCAAGGCGTCCGTGGCAGTCTCCTCATAATGCTCCAAAATAGCCATTTTATCTTCAAACTTTTTGGCAAAACCCGGTTTCCTAATGCAGGCTGCTGATTTGGAATTTATGTTGAAGTGCTTTGTTCAGTGAGTTCCTTCCTCCTGATCAGAACTCTTACCTTCACCCCAACTCCTATCTGAAATATCTATGGGCATTTGCTCGAGTTGTTCAGCCGTGGTATCATCTTGGAGTTCAAGCGAATTTGGGTAGTCATCAGTTTCAGGATGGTGGTCACTGGTTGAGTATTCTGTAGAGGCGCTTTCTTCAGGCTCCTTGAGATCTGGACGACCATCTTGTTCTTTGGATAATCCATCACCGTCTATATCTGATTGATTCCGGGAGTTCTCGTTCTCTATTTTTATTTTCTCACCATGATCTTCATAAACTT
This sequence comes from Rheum nobile, assembly GCA_027886185.1. Taxonomy (NCBI): domain Eukaryota; kingdom Viridiplantae; phylum Streptophyta; class Magnoliopsida; order Caryophyllales; family Polygonaceae; genus Rheum; species Rheum nobile. The sequence goes on along the minus strand of WOAB01000531.1, from coordinate 1,916,343 downwards.
TCAAATGGTCTTCTTGTTCAACTCCATCACCTTTGATTTCCTCTGGTGATAGATCATCATTCTCCAAATCCGGAATTTCTTTGAGCTGTGAAGCGGAAGATTGCACGGACGCTTGAAGGTTCGTTTCCACTGGAAACTCATTTGATTGAACCTTTGAGTCGTTTGGATCAATTTGTCCCTCACCGTTTAGCACATTGTCAGTCAACACATTGCCCTCTGTTGACCCTATTCCTTCCATAGATGGTTCTTGATCAGATACCGCTGATTCATTATTCGCAACTGCTTCTTGTTCAAACCCGTCGTCTTCCATCATTTGACTGCCTGAGGGGTATGAAATAGAGGCTTCAGGTTCAAAACAACGAGTTTCAGTATCATTTTGGTCACTCACAACGTCATATACAGAACCCTCCATGCCAGCAGCTGAAGGATCTTCCGTGATTGTTTCTTCAGCACTGCTGTGAGAATCTGAAACATGTTGGAAGTTGTCATGCTGTGAATCCAATTCAGAAACTGAAGGAACCTCAACTGAGGATTGTTGCTCTTGAGATGATTCTAGATTATTATATGTCATGGTTGCATCTGTAGATGCTGGGAAAGATTGAAAAGCATCCCAATCATCATCATCGTCCTCGTCGTCGTCATCATCATCATCATCATCATCATCATTCGGAGGAGAAAGAGTGGCGGAGTCATTCTGTGTTTTGTTTATTTCTGATGGAAGTGGCACTTTTATTTCCAAACTGCGGATCACTGGTGCCTTGTCATGCTCTTGTGTTACAGATGCACGGATGACACTCTACAAAAGATAGATAGTGAAGTGAGGATGTGTCTTAAGACTTCAGATATTTCACATAATCATTTATAATGTGATTAAAATTTTCTCAATAGATGACAGATAATTATCCTAGAAAAGGTTTATCAGACTACAGTATATGAGTATTCCCATCGTATTTGAGGATCTCAATAACCATTAAAACGTGAAGTATGGATTGGAGATGTTTGGTTACATCATGAGCAGAAAGCAACGGAGAAGGTGACGATGCTTAAAATCCATAAATACCTGAATCTGCTGCCTATGAGTTGCCGACATTTCTAATAAGACATCTTTTAGGTGCAGGGCAGCAGATGGTATCTGAACAAGATGTGAAACAAGCTTGATAGCCACACTCCTTATTTCGCGGATTTCCTGCAAGTCCAACAGACAGTAAATATTCAGATAACCAAATATAAAAATACTTTCTAGCAGCAACAAAAATGATGATGGTAATTAAAAACAGGTAAAGCGTTCAGTATTTTAAAGCTATACCAATGAAATATCATCTTCTGTGACAGACAAGACCATCACAATTGCTTCCAAAATCAGGCTCAAAAGAACTTTTTGACATTCAATACCCATTGGAAGAGTCTGCATAAGCATCAAGGTTCTCAAGCACTCTCCAGCTAAGGCCGCAGAGTCTCTAGTCACAGGTTTCTGTCGATGAGAGCCACACACATTCCATTTAGAGTATTACAAGATAAACTTGCACAAGGATCCTACAGATTTAACTGATCTGACGTACCTGGAGTATTTTCTGCATTACCATTATAATGCATCCAGATAGCTCCCCCGTCAAAATCACCACAGAAGAGTCACCTTTTACAGCAGCCCTTTTCTGCAATGTGTTTTTCAACACTTGTAAGCCAATGGCTTGTACCTGTTCAAGAAAAAACATCCTTCAGGTGATTTCGCCAACAAAAATCCTTCACTAGTGACATTCTTATTTGCCATTTCAGAATTTACACCACCTGTATATTGTCATCCATCAGGACACGATCAATACACTTTACACAATCTGCAAATGTAGCCATACTGATTGAGTTAACCGATTTCCTCCCTTGAAGAACTTCAATTTTGTAAGCCAGACTGGCAAAGTTTAGAGTTTGCTCAAGACAAAACGCAAGCTTCGTATTCATTAATCTTCGTAAGTTGGATTTCTTGTTCTCTAAAAGATGGATGGCCTCAACACATTCCATTGTCAAATCATTCATGGCATTTTCAGTAGCTGTAATGATCATTTGCAGCTGCAGCATCGTGTTGTCATCAATATTGGATTCATCTACCAAAAAAAAAATGTTATCTCTCTAACAAGCATGTTCAGCTTAATCACAGCAAAATAATAGAATTAGTTGATTCGGCATGCTGAAATCATAAGAATTCATCACATAACCAATACTTGTCACTCCCTTCCAACAAAAGAAGGGTACTTATACTATAGAAATTGAAGATTATATTGCATTGGAGAAACTCAACACTTTTTCTCGCCTATCCAACCTCTCCCTTCACCATAAAAGAGGGGGGAAAACCTATCTGTCGCAATGTCTACAGATCTCTCTCTTTCACATTCTTTGGAAGTGTTGCTTGGGTGGTAAATGTTAAAGACACAATGCTAGCACTGGTCTGAATTGGGCTTGATGTAGTTTTGGATACCGAAAGGTCGCCACATATATGACATCTAGTTCAGCAATCATGTTAGGTGATCATAATTCATAATCCAGGTAACAATTGCTTATCAACTTCAAAGCAAGTTGTGCATACAATCGTCAAAAACATTATTTCATAGGTGCTAGATAGATTTTAGACTCAGATATCTGAACTTAGTTTACGAAACATCTTTTTCATTTTAGAGGAGGTATGCTGTAAATGAAGCTATATTGTGGATGATACAAAGCTCCAGACAAGAAAGACACATTAGTGCAATTGAATTTTAAGCAGCACAGAGACTCGAAAGCAAAGTACATACCTTCAACCATTGTCCTCAACAACGTATCTATTGATTGGACAAATTCATTAGTCTTTGAGAAATTGATCTCAGATGAAGTTCCTCTAATACACTGGTAAGTGATCAACATAATAGCCAGCATATACTTCAGTCCTTTCTGCATTTTTAGAAACATAAACAGTAAACACTTTTGCAGGCTATATTAAAACCACAAATAACTCCTTTTAAAGTAGCATTCAGCTGTAACATACTGCACATTCAGATGGTAACATTTGGCCAGGAAGGCAGGAGATAGTATACATTTAGTTTAGCCACTCCATCAGAAGTATGATATCTGGACCATTACCATATCTTTTTATTACAATAAAATTAAATAGACTCAGCTTCAGGTTCAAGGAACCCTTTTTTCCGAAGTATAATATCCAAGGCCAACAATTACCGCTCTAATTCACTAAAAAAAGTTAGCTATAGTTGTCCATAACTACTTGCAACTATATTTAAAACCTAGACCAATAATGCTGCATCTATTATGACTTACTACTCACAACCGTAACCAGTAATACCAGCACTGACAAATCATTCAATGGCCAGCCACCAATGTAAAGGAATGTCCTAGTGTTGACATTGCTGCTGTAGGCAGACTGAAGCACTGTTGCAAGCAGAAACTCTTGATACCCATATGAAGTGCATGAGCACAATCATTAGTACCCAACTACTCCATTTAGTAACTTCTTCTGAATTAAATATTACTAGTTTTTCATGTTCCACTTGTCTAAGCTTAGAGCATTGAAGACCACGTATCAATGGTCTAATTCAATTGCCAACACTGAAAATGTCAAACTGCAATTCTATCAAATGGCACTCCTAAAAAGGATAATAATTATATATGAAAGGAAGTACAAGAAAGAGGATTTTAATGCACCTTAAGGCCAAAACGGTTTAATAGTGTCCTTAGTGTGATAAATAACTGAGAAATCATAGCATCACTGGAGCTGCTAGATCGATCTGGAGTAGTAGCATAAGCACTGAATGAAAAACCAAACCAGTTAGCCAGTTTTTATGGACAACATCCATAGAAGATGATTTAATCATATACTAATGCCACAAATTTACCTCTGGTAGATTTTGAAAAGGTATGCTAAACATATTTCCATCACAAGGTCACCAAAATCCTCCATGTCAAGAAAATCTTCAGGGCAGTGCTTCACAACCTATTCGTAGAAACGTGTTAGAATGTGTTTTTTCTTGAATCTTTCCACAATAAAAACATCTAAATGCATGCATACTTTCACAAGAAGATGCAGCAATAATGTTATTCATGCCAGAAACCAATAATAGTTCAATGAACAGAACCAAATAACTTATCATTGGACATGACTTCGGAAGATTACCACAAGGTTTGACAAAATGCAACAAGAAATCTGTTAAATCTTTTATTTTCCAGTGGCCATGTCCGAGTTCAGTGCATTAATCGCCGATCCCACAAAAGTTTAAGCTCTTGTGGTGGGGCACACCCTTACTTTACATACACTATTTTACATTTATTTTCCAATGTCGAACCCAACAATTTCTAATGCCAGAAAGTTGTCACACCATTAAACAAGCTTCTGTTGCATCATGAGAGTTATATAAGCTGTCACAAAGCATGTGTTGCATCACTAGAGTAATGTTATATGCATAATTTAATATATTGATGACGTCATGAAATCAGATAATTCTCAGCATATGACGTCTTGACATCTGAATATCAGATAACACCAGTGGTACCTAACAAGCACCCAGGTTCAATTATACTCCTAGTACCTGTGATAAAATAGCAACAACAAGGCTGTCCCATGACTCTCCTTTGCAACCAACATAGGTTAAAATCTGCACCTCACAAAATACAGAAAGATCTCAAAAAATTATTAATATTGAAAGCTTATTCAGGAATGTAAAGGACAAATATGTGTTACAAAACCCTTAACATGCTTAGACAACAAAGTTTGGGCTTTTTTTGGGGTCTAATTTCATATTTGATATAGAACTATTTACAAAATCAGGAGCACACAAAGATGAGGTGGAGTATCCTAGAAAATTACCCCAACTCACTTTTTCCATGAGCCAATAACAAAGCAAACTATACTGCACTCTTAAGGCAAACCCAGCAGCAGATTCCGATGATAAATTTTTCCACTATTCCTCCAAATCAATCATGATCCACATATTATCTAAATATATTTCAACTTTTGGCTAATACTGGCAACATCAAAAGCAGCTGAAATGATCTTATTATTAAAGAAGATTCCTGTATTCAGATCTCAGAGGCCGGAAGCAAATGCTCAAGAGCGTAAGAACTAAGAGCTAATGTTGACCAGAAGATTCTAAGCACTATATGACAGGACCATAGTTATAACAACAAAACTAAAAAGAGGGGAAACAGGAAATTCTAACCTGCAACAGTTCTTTGCAGAGATCTGCAGTAAGAAATCCACCAATGAAAAACCTTTGAGTGCAAAGAAATTGAAATACAGGTAATACAGCTTCACGCATTTTCAGGTTTAGTGATTTAGCATTCTCAACCATTAAATCTCCACGTTTAACTTCAACAGGAGCCACTTGCATTATTTGCTTGTCAAATGTTGGGTGATTCCCCTGAAAGACTGTAAGTAAGGCAAGGCCCCAAATGAAATGAAAATCCTCCAGGTCCAGCGCAACCATACGGTATCCAGAAATAAAGTCCTTCTCCAATGTCTTTTCCTCAGTTCTATCAGAAGATTTACTGACAACATTCACAGGAAATGCATCTAGTACAAGAGCTTGTAAAATCACAGGCCACGCTTCTTCCAAGCATGATTTCAACTTTCCATAAACCATGGGCGACTGTATTTCATCAAGGAATGGCTTCCACTATAATGACAGGGAAACATATGAAAAATGGTCAGAAGCTTATTCTAGATTTTCAAAGCATCAAGATTAAAAAAAATCATTCAAAAAACAACTATAAGAAGACGCTTACATTTTCCCTGGAATGAAGCTTAAAGCAAATATGACAATGATCTTTCAAGGTCCACACCCAGAGTTTTCCTAACAAGCTTGAGCTTTTTGAAAACAACGGTAGCAGCGCCATAGACTCCTCAGGTATTTCGGAAGGATGTCTTCCCAAAAATGTATATGTATGACACTTCAAAGTTGCATGTGCAGCAAGCAACCTTACTTTTATCTAGAGGAAGATGACGACTCATAAATTATCCTAGAAACATGGTGATAAAGAACGGAAAGAAAGAAAGAAACAAACAAACATATAGTGGAATGAAATAGGAGAACTAAAAATTGGAACCACACCTTGCAGGACACCCATTCAGCAAAGGAGGGATAATAGAGATCCTTGAAATCATCAAGTGGCCTTGAGATCAAAGAAAATATTCGCCTGGCTGCACCTTGATCCCCGTGAATAATTCCGCTGGTTAGTATCTGAAACAAATCATGCATTAATATTCATGTTGTACTGTTTTTTCACTGCAAGGCATAAACAGAAAGGCATGCAGTGGAAGTGTGAACCTTGGTAGCCAACTGTAAGCCTGCCTCGAGAAGGATAGGGCCAGCAGATGCGTCCAGAGCAGACCGAAGGGCAGACAATAATTGGGCCTAAATTTCATGCTCCAAGAAATTAAGCACTGTTGTGAATAATTATATAACTTAAATAAGATTATTGCAAGTGACAAGGTACCTGATATTGTTCCAATAACAGGCGTTCAGGCAGCTCAGGGTCAGGCAGTCTTCCAAACTGAAAATCATGATGTTAGATTCAAACATGCCATTAAAAATCTGGTGGGCCAAAGGATGCAGTTATGTCCCTTTACCTTGTCTATGATTGTCGATAGCAGTTCAACACCAATGGGTTGCATATTTTCAAACTGAATAGTGCTCACCTGCAACATATAGTTTAATACTTAATATATATTATAGCCTCCAAATAATATCCAATTAAAATCAGAGAATTTTTATCATATGCTTTTGTTTTAGCAGTACCTGGTAAGCTAGTGTTAATAGCTCATGCAATTGAAGAACAAGCCAATCACCAGAGGCATGAGCCTTTCCAGACAAACTCCTTGCTAAACTTAGATCAAAATGGGCAGCACCCTTTCCAACAGCTGTAGGTAGATGACTCAAACACCTGAATATTATTACTCAGTTAATATAATACACATACGAAGAAAGCCATATCATCTCTTCAAAGAGATGAAAGTGAGTTGATTAGTCAACTGGCTTGGTACTAAGATTTGTGCCAATATATTAGTATAGCAACAAAAGAGGACAAAGTAATAACAGAGTAAATTTCTATTTCTGTCAAAAAAGAAGCAAATAATCAGGATTTTTATTGATATTGATGTGTTCTTCTTTCCTTTTTTGGGCAAATTAAATCGAATATTACAGCGGGAGTTGGTGGACAACCTTTAATAGTGATTGGTTAATATCACAAATATAACTGAAAATGTACAGAATCTATCATGCAGCCTACCAGATATACTATAGTAAGCTATTGCTGCTGAAAAAACTTCAGAAAAAATTAATTATTTGTGTTCAGGATGCTATTCGGAGAGAGAGAGAAATCCCAGTTAACTTTGCATTTTTTACCCTTCAATCAATTCTTAAAATTGTTAATTATAAATGTCTTCTACACAGCACAACACAGAAAAGCAACATACTCAGCTGCAAAAACTTTGGTCCGATATCTGAGGTGCTTATCCCTTTTAGGACCAGTAGAATCAAGGGGATAGTCTTGCTTAGATGTGGATTTAGAGCTAGAAACCATGCTGTCATCATCTTCTCCATGATCTAGTTGCCCATCAGTTGGATAAGGATCACCGCTTCTAGAATCTGATGTTGAAACTGAAAGCACCTAAAATAAGAGAAAATATCATGTTTCACTTGTCAAATGAAGCAAACAAATAAATCAAGAAAGAGACTACCATTTCAAATATATATGAAATAGACAAACCAGAATTTTCAGTCCACTGATTCCAATGTAACAATTAAGTGAGCTATCACATTCAAATAATATATGCAATAGAGGACAAAAATGACAGCCACTAAAAACCAGAGACCTACCATTTTACGACATACTGATATCCAATGAGATGGGCAAGTAGGACAAGATGCATACAATAGCTGCATTATTGTGCTGCGAACCAAGTTTCCTATCCTGTAATAAAGGAAAATGTGTTTTTTTATAGCAAAAGTAAAGAGTAAAAGGGCTGCATTAAGGTAATTCAAATAAACAAGTCAATTTTCAGGACGCTCGAGCCCTTTTGTATTCTATGTATTAGAGGATAGTGGTTTCAACCACTATATTTTTCCAATTGACAGAAGTGATAACTGATAAATGACATTTGGAACCCTAAGTTAACGATATAGTATACTTGAAGGGAAGTGATAACGATATAGTATACTTGATGTACACCTAAATTATGTGATTATGCAGCATTTTTATGCAAATGTATTGAGTACTTCCGAACAGCAATACAGTATATCTTCTCTGATACAGCTCTCCAAGTACTGCAGTAGTAAGTAAGCCAGGACGAAGTTGCAGTAGCACATACTAACTCCCTGAAAGAGATGCCAGTAAGCTTCACACAACCTGCTTCCCCCCCCCCCCCCCCCCCCCCCCCCCCCAAGTACTGCATTTTTTTGGGGCAATGTGCAGAAATACAGAGGGAAATATCTTTCCTATGTGTATCATTTTCCAAAATGTAAAATCAGTGATTTATAGACAACATTATGGCACAAACATTGGCATGTTGTACATACTCAGAATCTGTTTCTTCATCCAACATGTAGAACAGATTATCTTCAATCTGTTCATGAGCCACTGAAACCTAAAACAAAGATCACAAAAAATACACAATTACATACGTATACATCAAAAACATATAGAATACATTATACATATTACATGCGTCGTTGAATGTTGCCAACACTGATAAGATGGAAAACGCTTAGTCACTATGAAGCACTATATACAATAAAAAAATATAGTAACAGTACAATAAGAAAAGAAAAGAAAAAGGGAAAGGCCATTTAACTCCAGTACAGTTGAGTATCCATCGGCACTTCCCTCCACTAGATTCCACTTCTAGTGTAACTCCAAGACCCTCATACATGATAGTGATGTAAACTCAAATTTTGTCAACCACCACAAAACATCTTAATTTATGAGTTTCAAAAATGACAGAAGCATCATAGTTGTTTTTGTTCAAGGAAATGGATTCAAATTAACCAACTAAATTAATTTATAATTCCTTTGGCTAGCTGTTTTATGTAGATCTTTGTCAGCATCCTTTCTGCAAGATCTCTGTTATTAAACACATGTTTCTATATCTGTTCAAAAACATATGAGAATGTTTCTTCCATCGATTACATTCAGACATATAGTAGATAAGATAACTTGCCAATAATCTGACCTTTCTAAGCTATGGAAACTATAAATTCAACAAAAAGTTTTTAAGAGTTTGTGAGTATGATAATTCGTTTAGCATCAAGATGACATATTTTTAGCTCCTGCCTCAGGATATCTCAAAAGAAAGTTCTGTGAAGAAGATTGAGTCTGTATTCTACAAGGCAGATGAAAAAATAACACAAAAAAAAGCAATGAAAAAACAGCTCAAGAGACAGATCTAAGAACTCACTGGATCCTTTTCAACTAGATGTTGCAAGGTAGATATTGCCAAATGCCTAAGAGTTGGCTGTCAGAAAAAAGAAGAAGAAAAGGGTAAGAAAAAATAATATCAGAGCTGAAATCTGAAGAAAAAGAAATAAATCCAGGACAACTATTAGAAATATATGATGCAAACCTGTCTTGAGCACAGAGTTGGAAGAAGAGTCTGCATATGTGAGTGCACTGAAGTAGCTTGTGGGGCAAAAATAGCAAGTTGTTGTGTAAATCGCGCACTCCTGCCAAATTGACAAGTAACATACACGACCAGTCATTCATTTATAAGAAGTGGACCGCTTTTTAATTGTATAGCAATAACTCCAAATATTATATTAGCAGAAATATCATAAATTATATAAGCAGAAAAATCATAAATGATATAAATAGGATAGAAGAGCTCTTATATCTCACATACTCTAGAAGAGTTGCTGTTTCTTGGCAGGAGCTTATCTCTGATATCACAGACTGCATACAAATAATGAGTAAGAAATTCATTAGTACCAGCGTGGCGCAGGATACGTGGGAGAAAGAATCCAAGACATGAATATATATATATATGGCGAGGAAAAGTACAGGAGAGATAATAGGGATTGAGGGTGACACCATGAAGATGGAACCACAGCAAACACCAACATGCAAGCTACAACTGAATTACAGAAGGACAAGGACTTCCACAGGGAAACATCTAAAGGCGCTAAGACTTTGTCATTACAACAATTTTATACAATAGCAATCACCGGTACCTTGCACCGTGAGAAAAAGATGCTGCCTGGAGAGAGTTCAGGACCAATTACAGCAACTATAGCATTTATGAGGCGACCAAGTCCTTGATGAAGCTCAAACCATCCATTTTCCTCCACCAATAATGTTTCCAGGGCAAGGCTAAGAGTTCCCTAGAAAATAAAGAGCAAAGTAACATAGAATTGTCAACATAGAAAGCAAGTTAGATCTGTATTGTCACATCAAAACTTCAACTGGATTAAGTCATGTAAGAAACTGCAATGGCTTATGAAATACAGATTTTTTATAATTCCGAAAATTCTTAAACTAGAACAAAAAACACATTTTGTTCATCCAAATGATTGTGGATATAACACTACAAGTTAGATTTTTTGAATTTCATGGAGGGCACATAGAAGCATAGTATGAGAAATTACAGCAATTTAAACAACAGATACAAGTTTAGCAATGTTCAACAGTAGTTAAGAAAGGCGTTTTTGATACCTGAACATGAGAAACATAAGACAACCCAGCTGCTTCAATGGTTAAAAGAAGTCCATGCAGGGGCCAGATCTGCACAGAAGCTACTGAGCTTTTTGCTAGTGAAGAAATTGCACTCACAGTTGCAGGTACCAAACTAGACAAGGCCATTCCACCAGCACTACAGAAAAGATAGCAAATATAAAGTTTCCATGAAAAAGCACTAGGGCTCATGTGATAGCAAGAAGGTAAAAATGCAATGTTCATACAAGGATCTAAGAGGCAAGTTTTAATGTTTACAGGAACATTAAGAGTCATATCCCAATACAATGTTACATATGACAAGATTATCAGAAACTAGTTAGATACTTGAAACCCACCTAAAGAAAGAAAACTATGCTGGACAATGCAAACAATGCATGTGTATGCCATTTATTCATTTTTCTTCTCAATGGTTTATGGAGCAGTACTCAGGACTGATTCACTTTTCAATAGTTTATGTCAATTCAAGCTTTCAATATCACTTTCTCGACAATTTTGCATTTTACCTAAAACATCTAGGGAAAGAAAGCAGGAACAAGTGACCACAAAAGCATGCACATTTTTTTTCTGATCCATATTGCTTCTGAGAATTGATAAAATTCAAATTTGATAGGAAGTTCCTGTACTACCTGCGATGGATGCAGCCAAGTGCTAGAGCAACAGACCCAGCATAGCTGGAATCTGTTGTGACAGCCAAATCCGAAAGGAGAAATTTTGCCTGGTTATCATACAAAAAAGGCGCGTAAGTAAAAGCGCAGTATAATCGTGCAAAATTTGATAATCCGAAGGGAGCCTCGGTGTGCTAAGAGGGGAGGCAGATGGCATAGATAAACTGACCATTCTTGCAGTAAACAGATCATTGCCTAGACGAGATATAAGTCCAAGACCTTCTGAAGCTGCTCTACGCTGTGATGCACATATATCACCCTCTGCCAGAATGCCCTGTCAAATGCCGCAGATAGCATATGAAATAGTAAAAAAGGTAGATGCTCTAATAACCCAGGTCTGGAAGACAATAAAAACCTGAAAGATTGTCTGCAGCACATTCAATATATCCAACCCCAATGGCTGAGGATGGAAAATGAGCAGAGCCTGAGACAATAAACAAAGGAATGCACATAAGACAGCTTGAAAAATAAAGTAGACAATGCACACATAGCTACAAGAACAACTGATGTTAGGACCTTCAATCCAGCAAGCAATCCCACACATATGTTGGTCAAACTTTTAGAGTGCCATGATTGCCTTTTGCCAGCTTTAAGACACTGTTCAATGATCCCAAGAAGTGATCGCATTCCACTGCTATCCTGAAATGAGATTCAAATGACAATGCAATTAACATTCAGATGAATAGGACAGTAGGCAAACACTTCTTGGAGCATCAATACCTGAAAAGCAAACATAGTACCGAAGGAAAGAAGCATCTGGTTAACCAACATTTTGCTGACAGTCTCGGGCTACAACATCAAGAGAAAGACAGTTAGGATTGTGTACTACGAAGAATGGAATTCAGCATTCAACCAATCTAAATCTTTCATTTCAATGGTTTATAAGCATGTAAAGAAGCTGCTAAACTCAACCACTTTAGAGATGATGCTTCGATTTAGGATAGACACTGAAGTGACTGAACCACTGAAAAGAGAGCACAAGAGAGAAACTCATTGATAATCAATACAAAATTTCATAGGTTCTCGTTTCTACTTCCATATAGCCTAACAAAATTGATATCCCCATGAATATTCAGACTCTTTTTGAAGATTGAAAGTAGAAAAACATACATTATGATATAATTATAACTAATATAAAATAGATAACAACATTAAAAAAAACACTGAACCATTGAAAACAATGCACAAAACATAGTAAACTAAAAATATTCTTGTAGGTTGTCCCACAGCCCCATCTCCAGGGACCAGGGTAACGTAACACGCCTTTAGCACTATGGAACTTCTGGCACTTCTTGAGATTGAAAGCAAGGAAACTAAACTACAATAAACATACGGCAACAAAAATGCCAAAGAACATTTATTAGGGATTCCCCATATTTTTCTTGAGGTGACAAATGTCCTATATTTGTCTTCAACAATCAAAAGACCTAACAAATCAAGTATCGAGCTCTAACATTGCAAAGTTTAAATATATAAACGTATCAAAGAAAAAAGAACAGAAGTATTTATCCTACTACAGAGCATAATAACAAGATATTTTCAATAAATGTGATTTTCATTCCAAAATCTGCACAGTATACAGGAGTCAAGAGTAGAACAATAGAAGAACATGTAACTAATCCTTCCACAAATACAAGAGCATGGAAGTTCAGAGTCCCATACACATGACAGAATAAGAAGAATATCACCAAAGAGACTTACTTGAGGAAAGCTAGGAAGTTCAGAGTCCCAAACACATGGAACTAGACCATCTTTTCCACCCTGAAACGCACGTAATTCATCTTCAAACCAATCTCTGAGTAAAGAAGCACAAATTAGTGGGTGGTACAACAGGAATAATCAAGACCAGATACAAAAGACATTAAATTCTAAAAGCATTGAAATAATAATACATATAACATTGAACACATAATCTTGCAAACTACAAAACCCCTAAGCTTCTTTACCCAGAAAGTGGGGAAAAAACCAGTGACAGCCCTTTACTTCCACACAATTCCAAAAATTAATAATTTAGCCACCAAATCTGACACATAGCACTAGCAGTCCTCGTCACCTTACCCCCAATGGCAAACTGTATATACAGAACCATAAAAAAGAAATTTGTTTATTAATACTACAAATTTCTCATGACAGAAAATGAAACTTAATTTCCAGCAAGATTCCTAATAAGAGCACCTTCCAGGGGTCCATGGACCCAGCCAAGAATCTCGTTTGTCCAATAACAGCCTTAAGCAAGAGCTCTCCTCATATCCAGATGGGTTCCTGTGTTGCCAGATTTGTGGGGAAGTTCAAAGGCAGCATAGAGAAGAAAAGCCAAAAACATGTGAGAGGAAACTCAATAAAGCCAAGAGAATGAAAGCACTCAAATTGTTCCACAATTGACAAAGTTTAAATATTACATAAAAGGTGCCAAAATCAACCTGAATGGAGCTGTACAAAGCTGGATTATTCGGGAGTGGTCGTTAACATAGGCATTTGGGTCAGGGAGTGATTGAAATGCGATCAATGTTCTGATGACGAATATATCCCTTGCACGTTTAATATTTGGAAGCTCCTTGGTAGTTAAGGCTGTTACATAGGATAAAGCACTGTCCAGCAGAAGCCAAATTTTAATATTAAATCACTGATATGTTATTGAAACAAAAAAAATACCTTCATAAGACTCCAGATATTATGAGTAAATAATTACCTACTTAGGTACATCAGAACAGGTTGAAGTAAAATCCCATTTTTCATGGCTTGGGGCGAAATAAAGCATCTTACAAATGCTGTAAGTGCATCAATAGATGATGACCAAACACTGAAAGAAGCATCAAATTCAAATTTGATATTAGTATCCAGGTTCATAATATCTAAAACAATTATTTTTGGAAATAGATACCTAAAATATCTAGCTTTTAGGCCTACAAGCCAATACCAGAGAAAATAATCCCTTTGTTAAAAGATACTTTGGCAGAGGGAGGGAGCTAGAGGGGAGAGGGTATTGACCTTTAAAATCTAGTATAGGAGATCAGCCTAATAAACGTACAATTGAAGCACACAAGCTCATTTTCTAAAATTAGGCAGCTCTTCAAACAGATCAATCCGTCCGCGTTAACTGAAGATAATAAATCATGGAACGACAATAAATTTCAGCAAGGTATCATGAGGTGTTGCATAACATGATTCAAGTAAACGGAGGCTTAAGGGTTTGTTTGGTTCAATGTCCTTAGACACTATAAGGAGTTTTTAGTACTTCTAAGCGCCTTATAATGCATAAGGTCATCACTGCAAACAGAGCCTGAGAAATATTTTCAAATATCCTAACTTAGGATTTTAGTGAAATTGTAGTTTTAGTATGGTCAAACAGCCTTCCTATGAAAAGAAACATGAAATGTTGTAGAATGTGGAATAAATCAACACATCAAATATATAAGTTTATATTTTTATATGTTGACCAAAATAGAATTGTTTATGAGAGTTTTCATGATTAAGCTAAAATTATGTTCTTATTCAATGGATATTATATTAACTTTACAATTTTTCACTCTCGAAACACCAATTATCAATTAAGCTTTAAAATAGAAAATTTACAAAAACCAAAGTACCCAACTAATATTATGAGATACTTGAAGGTATCTCACGGATAATTTCATAATTAGGTATTTAGGTAGATATTATTTTATAAGTATGTCTTGAACTATTAGCAGACAGTCTTTTATGCAGTAAAAAACAAATCTACAAAATCTATAGCATATTTGTCAAATAGAGATGTCCATCCAACTTGCAAACGGTGTCTATTATTATTGTTTCTCTAGGAAACCACCTTTTTAGGCTTTACACTGCAGTCACGAGGAGCCACTCTAGAGGGCTTCTTTTAAGCTAATTATGGTTCTCTGGAGGAGCTCCAGTATTATTCTCAGTATTATTTTCGAATCTTACCCCTGCTATCACTTATCAGAAACACCTATTCTTATGTACATTTTTAAATGTCAATACCAGCAGGTATTTTTTACATCTAGTATATCATTGCAGTTGCTAACCATAATTTAGATGTTAAATCTATTATCAGAAACACCTATTCTTATGTACTTTTATAAATGTCAATACAAGCAGGTATTTTCTACAACTGGATATCGCTGCAATTGCTAACCATAATTTAGATGTTAAATCTTCACTTCGTGCAAGTTCAATGTCTGTATTTCCACTAAAGAGGGGAGCCCACAATGTGAGAATATCAAAGACTTGCTCTTCAAGCTCCTGCACCAAAATAGAGTGTATTAGAAGTCCTGTAAACGCTTATAGAGTATCAAGGACAGTGAATCAGAAATCCCAATTATATACCTCCTTTGGCAAAGATGCCAATAGTGCTGACAAAAGTAACCATCCAGCTTCTTTCTCAATAGTCACAGCACTTGGATTTCTACTAGATTCTGTCAACATTTTCTTAGACACTTCAAGCACCGACTTGGGCAATCTGGACATGATTATACATCATATTATCCTTCTTGAGAAGCAACTAGCCAATATAAGTTAAGTGTACGTCTAGAAACAGCAATATTATCTACGAATGATGCTATACATAATTCTTTTAAACATGTAGCAGGTAGCTATTATCTATCTTCTTTTATTACTCTAACAAGTTAACGAAAAATATGTACCTTAAATGTTATGCATACGCGTATGCTAATATAAATACATAGTTTTCTGCCTAAATCGTGGATAAGACCATATAATTACAAAGAAGCAGCACCCAAGAAAAGTGAATACATACCATTTAAAAGTCCTGATTGGATGAAGACACGATGATACAAGAAGCAGTTTAATATTTTTTATTAGATAGACAATAGAGTTTATAGAGACATCAAAAACCTATAATGTATCAAATAACTACATGACAAGCAAGAAACTAAAACGATGTACTTAAGTCAGCCAGACCCACATGACAGCAATGCACAAGACAAAACACAGAATAGACATACTTAGCTGGATAACCAAGAAGTAACTTTGGTGAAATAGATACCAAAGCTGAGAGTACAGTAGCTTGTCCATGGAAAGAATCAAGTTCAAGTTTCAGATTGCTTCCCTGCATAGAGGCCAAGTTGAACAAGTTCCATTATCAGATAAAATTATTTGAATCTTGTAGAAGATGATTTATTATAAACCATAAGAAAGAATCTTCACTGTTCTAAGATAAAACAAGACTCGTGAATATATAATGCACTTACTAATCATTAACGATGAATCACAACAATGATCTAGATAGTTATGCCGGTATAGATCCCACAACCCCTTTGTTTCTATAAAAAATCTCAGTAGGGTGGTTTTTAATTCAGCATTTGTCAAGAAACTTGCTTCGTCATTTACAGGAAATTTGCAAAAGTAATCTTAATCATCTTCTGCATGTACAAAATAACTCAACCTAACAGTTATGCTTAACATAATACATTTTTTCCTGGTGTAATCAAATTACAACCAATCGGCAAATGACAATATTTATATACATATCTGACCACAAAATGTCCAACATGAATGCGACTTGCTGTGTAATCAGGTATCAAGTGTACTCAGCTTGAGCCTGTCCAACATGGGGTATTGGCAACATACAGATGTGTTTGTTTATTGTTTGGTTGTAATTCCACACTTTAACAGTTAGGATTTTTCTTGCCTTGCTTGTTGGACAGCAATTTAAAATGGGAGCTTACGTTGAAATAGGAGTTTCAATAAACATTTTCACTGCCTATGCATGAGCAAGCCAAGACTTGAATGAGTTCAACAAAAACAACACCGATTTCAACCTAACAGGTTATAAACCTCTCGCATAAAGAAAGGTTTGGTACATTACATCACAAATTAAGATGAAAAAAAACCTTGATAAAATTGGTCAAATCCATTTACTACGCTTGCAAGTATCACGAGTTCAAAATCACGTCAGCATGAACCTTTTCAAGTGCATAAGAATAAATTGCTTATGTATTTACATATTATTACCTTTTCAAATGCAATATTTTCCCTCAAAGCACTTAACGTGGTAACACCATAAGAAACCAGACCACCAACACAGGTGGGATCAACTTCAGCCAGAGCTTGCACAGTTAAAGCAGCTTCAACACGTACCTGGCATCAATTCAGCTAACTATATTAAGTATGCAAGAGCATATACTATTGAGTATAGAAAACTAAACATACCAATATCGCTTTAGAAAAAAATCCACATAAATGACTAAAAAAGGAAACAGAATCCACGAAAAAATTGTCAAAAATATTTATTTGTCGAAAGTATTCAAGATTTCTTGATTCTAAAACCTGCCCGTAATTTCTCTTGCATATACTCTATTACTGAACTGGTATAACCACAGGTGGTCACTGCACTAATGCACTATTTTATCTTGCTAAATTTATAATAAAACAGTATCTTCTCCTATTAAAATAGAAGAGCTCCCTGTTTAATCTGATGAAAAAATTATTAACAAAGTAATAATTGCACAAGAATAAAAGAACCGGCTAAATTAACACAAGATAAAGGATTGATGAGTAGGAAAGAACGACTCATAAACACAATCTCTCAAGATAAGGATCATTTATTTCTCCCAAAGAAAAACAAAATATCTTAATAGTTAATCCATCCCAAATATGTGCTAATTTATATTTCAGCTTGTGTGACAAGTAGAGCTTTTATGTTCGGCTAAACATACTAAACATACACGGATTTAAGTACAAGGCCCTTCAGCAGCAGCTGTCATACTAAATATATACAGATTTAAGGACGGGGCCCTTCATCTGCAGCTGCTTCTTTCTTTTTCGAAGGGCCATAGCACAGATACCACAAAAGGCTTTAAGCAGAAATAGGCCGCAGCTGAAATAAGTAAGAAAAACATATGCGTCCAAAGATGTTAGAATAACTCACAAGCTCAGAAGAATGTGATAATGCTGCAACA
Source organism: Rheum nobile (assembly GCA_027886185.1). Classification (NCBI taxonomy): domain Eukaryota; kingdom Viridiplantae; phylum Streptophyta; class Magnoliopsida; order Caryophyllales; family Polygonaceae; genus Rheum; species Rheum nobile. The sequence continues at coordinate 1,898,063 of WOAB01000531.1, read as the reverse complement.
ACGGTATCATCAAGAACTTCTTTGAACTCATATGGAACCTGTAAATGCACAAGCAGACTAAGGTTTCTATGCAAAGGTGGTAAAGAGAAATTTTCACTCAACAGCAACCACATAAAGTGGTTAAGGGATCAAAGCACATACAAAAAACTTAAATGAAAGTGTAATTCTAACAACACCCTATTGGCCTATTCGTCAATTGGAATTACTATCATTTATGAAAATCTACTCTATGGGACAGTTTACTCTATGGGACAGTTTTGAATATATTCAAACCAGCAATTCGCATGAGAGCTTGGAGAGACGTTACCATCTGTGGAAGACTTGTTGATTCAATGAGAGGAGCTTTGTACTAAAGACCCTCGGTTGGGGAGAAAGTGGATCCATACTTAGCAGGGCACAAAGAAGCCCTTATTAAGAAGAAGAGTCAACTACCTATATCAGCAAAGCGATCTAGTTTAGAGAAAAGAAAGGCCAGGCTCTCACATCCACAAATTACAGACATCCACATATTACAGACACTGTATCCATAGGGAAAGTGTGGCCCTACGTATTGGTTCAGTCCATTTTATTTCCCACATGGTTACCTGGGTTTATTATAATGAATATCTACTACTTCACAATTTGAGGTTACATTGTATTGTGAACTGTCCATTACAAGTCTAATCCACAGGTTCTGCAGATCTTGAACCCCATAGATTTTGTATGTGTTTTTATGTGCTTCATTAGGATTTAGGAATGTACATAGGGAAGGGTTTGGACAGGACAGACATAGCAGACCTGGATTAAACCCATTTTTATTTCTTTTAATTGTTTATAATTCTTTTCCATGTTTAATGTGAAATTTTATATAGAAAATCAGTCTACTAAGACTGGTCTGACCTGGTTACGTATTTCATTGGATTTTAGAGTGCATGATTTTCACACTTCCACGTTAACAAAGCATGATATTTACCTAAACACATAAATTGGACCTTAACAAATTATATAGTTCAGCTGCAGGTGGGCAGTGTGCATGCTTTCCATATCTTCCCAGAGAAGGTTTGGTAAATGATTAGGAGTAGGTCAACCCAAATTAAATAAAATATAAATGTAATCCATTGGCCTGTAAAATTACAAGATTCAAATCGATCATGACAGTAATACATGGAAACCGGTGGTGTCTGAGCTTTTCCTGTTTGGTTTGGTCTTATCACCACTACCCATCCCTCTACCCAAGAGATTTCCCAGATCTTTGATGACGTCTAGTGGAAATTTATGCTTAGATTGACAACAAAAGCCCCAATGATCATGACCTTCTCCCTCAGCAACCCGAATTTAGCAGCACCCTAAATTCAGATGTCTCAGTAGAAGATTAGAAGATGGGATAAATGGTTTCTGCACAAGTTGGAGAACCAGGTGTCATAGGGCCTATCTTGTAGCAGGGGAGCAAGGAATCGAAGTCAGTCTAATTTCTTTGAAAAGTGAAATCTCAGAAATCAATTCGGTAAAATGCATCAGCGAGGCCTAAGCTTACATTAGTACTCAAGAGGTTTATTCACTGTCAGGGAGTATGAGAGAGAAAATAGAAACGGAAGGACTTCTGATTCAAAGTGATAATTAAATCAAATCGGAGTAACAATGGTGAAGCTTCCCCAATAGAAGCATAACAAGATGAAACTTCAACTGCACAAGGAATTGAAACGGACCTTGCAGGAATGAGATTTAGAGATAAAAAATTTCAAGCTATAACAAGGAGAGAAGAACATGGAGGCATACAATTGCAGAGAAAAAAGAAGGCCTTTTTAGGTTTCCTGGAATAGCAATGATAGTGAAGCAAAGATCTGCTTTTGACGTCTGTTCCGTTGGTTTTTGTAGTCACGACTACACTTTGGATTACCTCTCTGTTGATTTCTTGAGTGTTCTTCACCTCTTTGCTTAAGGCCTATTCTTTTGGACTTAGTCTCTGCTGGCATTCCATAGTCATTCATGTATTTACCTCTTCAATACAATTTACCCTTTTTTTAACAAAAAGAAGAAGCCCTTTCTATTTTCTAAATTATAAAGGCGTTGAAAATATCAAATTATGCCACCATGCCTTACTAAGCAATTGTAACAAAATTGAATGGTTGTATAAAGAATATTTGCTGAATTCGAGTTCCTACAGTATACAGAAAACTCACTGGAATTCTCCACTCTACATAATATCTATGGGAGCTTGGGAAGACATCTGATTGAGTAAGAGAAACAAGCCTGGCCTCTCTTCAAAGTAATAAGGTGTTGAAATTTTCAATATGCACGTTGTTTTCTAATCCATTGGTAAAAGCATGACGGTTGTGGTATAGAATTGCAACAGAATTAGAGTTATCATTGTCTGAAGAATTCTCATAGGAATAAGCATGTATTTATCTATGTGTGGATGAGTACACATGTTACGTGTGTATGCATGGATATATAAACACAACGAGAAACATGAGGACACTAAGCTCAGAAGTCAGACCTTCATAAACACAGAGAGAAAGCCTAAGCAGCATGCTAGCATACTGGTAATGCCTATCATTTCTCTCCTTGGATTTACCCTCAAAAAATCAATAATGGACAACAAAGAAGCGCCAAGAGAGGATGCAACAAAAACAAATCAGAAATCACATTAAATGCAATATCAATGTCTTACCTCACCCAATGTTTTCAAAGTATATGACAAGGTACGTAGTGCAGCAACTTTCATGGTGGGACTAGCATCACGGGACTGAAGCTGCAAATTTCAAAAAAAAAAAAATGTTTTGAGAAACTTCAGGTTTTATTCAGCACTTGATGTCAATCAATAATCTAATATGGCAAGATTAGCAAAACCTGCTTCGCCAGAACAACTAAGAAGCTGCGCTGAGTAGGCTCTGTCATCTGATCTGTCACACCAATCCTAAGAATATAAAGAACACACGCCTTCCAAAAAAGCCACAGATAGATCTATTAGTAAAACAGTAGCAAAGAGAAGACCAATAACTAGTTTCACAAACAATTTTTTTGTAACAGCTTAGAAACTTAGCAACTAAATGCCTACAGAACAAGTAGAATGTTTCCAATTCTCCTTTCAGGAAGGAAGTCTTGTATTACTACCCCAAAAATCGAGCAGATGCAAAATTAATTTACATGAAGGCAGAAATGGCTGACCAGAGTACTCAAACAGACATTTTCATTTTAGGGAAGATTAGCTATTCCAAATGATGCATTTTTTATACATTTTCTTGGTTTCCACAATGAACTCCAGTAAAAACGAATATATAGTGCGAAATTAAACGAAGAATCTCTGCAGATATTATGAAATGACTTGCAGCCTCCAACTGTAAAATAGTGCAGTTACATTCACGCAACCAAAATGCTCAGATAAAAATATTTGATCCCTTGATTAGCTTGACTAATATAGAACTCAAAGCTAAAAAGTCACTGAGTTCCATTCAAAGAATTTCCCCCCTTTTTTCGAGGCTGGAAAGAGGGAAGGAATGGGGAGCGGAAGGCAGATCCCCATTCCTTTTATCATGTTCACTTGGTCACTTTGATAAGGAGACAAAAGCCTTATTAGATAGGAGATGGAACTACCAGTGCTTGTGCATCGACAGAAGTGTCAAGTCGAAGCATGTCCATTACTTGTATAGAATAGTCTTGAAGCTCAATATCAGGATGCAAATACTTGAGTCGTGTCGTCTGAAATTTTCATACATAGAAAGATGCATAAACAAGAATCAGAAAACAAAAGACAAACAATGATCAATATGTCCACAAGATAGCAATAACTATATCAAAACCTAAGTGCTAGAAAATCCCACATGGTCCCTAACTGCTACTTGCGCTTTGAGCATAAATTGCACAAGCATTAAGCAATATCTCTGTGATCCATATATCTACTAGAACCAGATACTATCTACAGAACTACATAATATGAAGCTGATTGCAATGGTTTGAATGATTAAATTACCAAAAAATATGATAGTCAGACATTGAAGATAAATCCCTAATCAAGTCTTGATATAATGTAAGAAAACCAAACGGAATGAGAGAAGATTAATATAATTCCAATCAGCGTGAACTGTAATGAAGAAAAGTTCACAAAGCCATGCAAGAGCTCAAATACTAAGGTAACAAGTCGGTCATGAGCTGGTATAAAAGAAACTGTGACAGATGGACACATACCAAAGACAGAGCTAGCTTGTATAAATAGTTCTTTCAAGTAAAACATTGCCAACAGATATAAAAACATAAGTCATATCATAAAACATTACAAAGAGTTAAATTTTACAACAAGCAAGTTCGGACAAAACCTAAAACTTCTACTATGAGTTCTTTAGTGTAAATAATAAAGCCAGCATCAGCATGGTCAGTATACCGCTAGAAAGGGCACTAGAGTTGAAAGCAATGATTAAAACAATGCATAATCTCATATATCAAAAACCAAAACAGCATGCAATGACATACAGAATCTCTATAAATTCAAAAGAATCTTTATAGCTGGGGTCACAAAAATCATGAGTACCTGTAGGAAAGATACCCACGACAAAGTCAGGCCAACTCTGAGGAGCATCAACCTAGATCCAGTAGCTGCAGTATAAAAAATTAAAAGCAAACGAGAACAACACAATTGAGTTTTAAATGACTATCAAAAGAAAAATTTGATATGAATTAAGGAAAGCAGATACAGCCCGAAAGCCACAGTTGAACTGCATACAGCACCCAACAAGAAGTTTAAACTTCAACAGCACGAATAAATCACTGAGTTTTTTTCTTTTTATTTTCTGGACTATGTTGATTGGGTACAATGAGATACTAATAACAAAGAGGTGCGTGCATATTGTTCCCTTCTAAAAAATCTAATATCTAAACACAAAATTTGGGAATCAATATAAAACTTAATAGCAGATCCACTACAGAAGCTTCATATGTTACGAAACGAATGCCTCTTTAGCCAAATAAAAAATAAATAGATAAAAATACTCAGAAAACAAGTAAATTTACAAGGACAACTTGTAATATCCTTAAATTCACTATGTATACATAGGCCTCTTAAACGCCGTGACAAGACATCTCATGGTGCACATCCTTAATAACAACACAACAGGTGACATGACATATAGCAATTAGTCTATTGGAAAACTAAGATGGACATGATGCATCAACTCTCTATTTGCAGACGGGAAGGAACCACCCTTATAGGATGCTGCTTCCTGGCCTCAGAAAAAGTTGTCACTAAGTAGTATCTTGTGACCAATACATTAATATCTCAACTATGAGAAATCTAATAAAAGAATGTCCAAAAAATTTCTTTTGAATTTTTTTTTATGTAACTCTATTAAATAAGAAGCATGTTGACAATCTAGTTTTGAAACTACCTTTTATGAAAGGATGTGCTAAGTACTTCTGCAAGCAACCTTCCATTTTCTTTGCAGGAGTTGTTTGTCCTTTTCCCCTAGGATGCACCTGGAAAGAAGAGGAAATGGATTTTGTCACATACAAGGAAGAAAATGCTTATATTTCGGGATATTAAAAGGCAAAAATTTAGTAATGAGAGCAACTTTCAGACTGAAGATACAGCACCTGCTCCTCAGGGTTCATCCAAAGTGCAAGTAAAACGCCCAAAGCCTCAGCAAATGCATCCCGAACAGATGAAGTAGGATCATCAAGCGCCTGATCAGTTGCAATATCAGATTGATGAATAAGAACATAATATATCATTATAGACACAAAGCCTTCTTTAATTTTAAAGGCCATTATTTACAAATTTTGGATAACACCTGCCTTGACACAATATGAAGCTGAATTTTCAAACTCTGCAATTCCTAAACCAGGTCCCCCAACAATAGCAAAAGCCTTCAAACATCTAGCAGCAGCTATCCTCACAATAAATGACTTATCGCCAACACCAAATCTCATTATAAGACGGAAAGCCTCAGTATATGCTGCAGAAGCAGCACTACCACCAGAACCTTCCAAAGCCATCTGAAGCATGCTAAGTGCCTCTTTTCTCACATACTCCTGAATACAAATACAAATATATACATGCAAAGGTTTAATATTAACAAAAGGTAATAAGACTGAGTATCAAACACTTCTAATTCTAGTTTTAGTGTACCACTATACCTACTTTTATCTTTCAATAATTTCCAGATCTCAAGATTTAGCAACAAGAAAAACATAAAACACTTGCAAGGAACTTTATTTATAAGGCAACACTCAGAACTATCATTATTCCCTACATGAAAGTGCAACGTTGAAACACCCTAATAGCAACTTATATAAAAGAATGCCATGTACAATATGAGATGTATGAACATAAAACTTATAAGAAGGCTGGGATATGAGAACTTAATCTAAAATATCCAAAGGAAATTACCTCATTGGACTTCATTAATTTAGTGGCAATACTAGTTGTTTCAAGCAAACCAGAAGTAATCCGTCTCCCAAAGAAATGATATAGTTCCCCCAAGCATTGAGCAGCACCTATAAAGATTAATTAAATAGCATTCAAGCTAGAAAGTTTCAACCTACAGTCCCGGACTACACATAAGTGGTAAAAGGAGACTAGGAAACAGGAAGTATACAAACTAACAATTCAAAGCACAGTAGAAGACTAAAAAAATCAGAGATCTAATACAAACTTCAATCTTCTCCAAGCATATGGCCACACATATATAGCTTGTAGTGTATACTACTTGCACTTTAAGACTGAAGAATGTAATAGTTGGAGTACATCGTATCAAGTATCAACCAAAGTAAGGTAAAACTTGGCCTAAAAATAAGATATAGTTGATCACATGACATCTCGTTAAGAAATCCAAAAGGTGATTTCTTCATCTTCTTCCATCATTGCAATACACAGCAGAAAGTAGGCAATATAAACCCTAAAATCACACCTCCGACCCCCGACCTCCACCAAAAGAAAAGGACAAGGAAAAGGAAAAGCAAGATTGTACTGAGCAGGATTCAACTCCTACCCAATGTAAAATGCCAAGGAGACATAATTGCAACTGGAAATAATGAGGGAAATAATTTTCTGAACACGCCATACATGACATTGTTGATTTAGCATATGGAATCCAGGCAAAACAGGTGAGATCAATATGCTCAACTAGGATAAGAGGCAAAGATGATCTCCCCAAATGTTGAAAACTACTACATATACCAAGCATCATATACATGTTACAAATCAAACAAAGAACACAGATGGCATAACTGTACAAATATAACGAACCAGCAACTCTCTGAGGCTCAACTCTCTTCCCGTCCGATAGGAAACCCTGGAGGGAGCTGACCCTTGAGTATATGGAAATTGGATCTCCTTTCAAGATAATCCTAGCCATAGCTACCGAAGCCAAATGACGCACAGGCCGCCTTGCACCTAATGTAAGCAATGAATAGAGTGCATCTTCACATTTTCTTTGCGATAGCATAATTGAGTCCTGCAACCAAGAAAACATAAAAATATGACATACTTTGTCTCCCCAATCAAGCAGATCAAGTATTAAACAATATCGTTCCACCAAAACAAGGCGATGCAATCAAACAGTCGGCAGCTACGAGTTCTAACATCTTGATAGCTCCAGAAACCAATAATAACTCGAATTTTCAACTCAAGTAGGAACAATTCCGCACCAACAAATTATAAATCTAATCAATATAAAAAAGACGGAAATGCGGAGTACCGAGAGAGACGGACCTTAGGTTCATCTTCAATGGCGGATATGAGATCGGAGAGGAGATCGAAGCAGAGGAGAGGATCGGGATGCTGTTGAACAGCGGAGGCAACGATCGATTCCAGCTGAGCCACCAGCACACCGAATCTCGATAGCGGTACATCCACTCTCACGATGTTCTTCCTCGCCATGGGAGTAGGGTGAGGAAGAGAGAGTGTTGCTGTAGGTGTAGATTCACCGATTTTCCTTCTTCTTTGCTGAGACGTCAAATGCAAGCATTCTCTGTACACCGCCGAGCCGAGATTGATATGGCGCCCTGCAGAATTGATGCAATATGCCGAAATGCAAAGGAGCTCTTCTCCTTATTGGCCCCCGGTTCTTGAAGCAATTCCGAGACTGTACTCTTTGGCCTTGCCTCGAATTGTTGGATTGGTCGCTCTGCCACGCCGATTTCTAATCAGGCGCAGTGGCGAGTGGTGAATGTGGGTGGATTGGGATCTGGGTTATGGGTTTGTAGGTATGAGCTTCGCTGTGCAAAGGAACGATTGAAGGGGGAAATAGTGGAGAGAGGAGCAGGGGCACGAATTTCTGTAGGTTACAGTGAAGAAGGGTTTGGAGTGAGATCTTGCGTCATTCAAGTTCCATGGCAGTGGAGAGCGCCTAACTACAGTAAATCTTTAAAACCTCCCACAATTACTTAGGATCTTCTTCTTCTAGTAGTTTTGTTATTGTTTTTTTTTTTTTTTTAGGAAAGAATTAGACGGGACCTAGCTGCGGTGCGTGATCCGGCCTAGAGCATCTTTTCGGATGAGAACGCAGAGTTCTTGGTTGGTGTGTAAGGCACTTCCTGAGGGTGAGAAGCTGAGTTTGGCTATGTGATCAGCAGTTCGATTCATCTCCCGAAAAACGTACCTAAAAAGGATTTCCTAGAAAGAATGGAGATCGAGAAGAAGATCTGCGATGACCATTTCAATTTCTCACGGACAAGTCCAAGTGCCTAAGATTGTGTTAATCATGCAAAGATTGTCCCATTCAATTTCTACTTTGTTGATCTTTAGTGTTATAGCATGTTGAATGCTATCTTTTAATGTCATGGTTTCTGCCAAGAGGACAGATTGGCACCCATACTTTTTGTTGGCCATGTGGATGATGTTTGCGTGTTCATCTCTGATGATGAATCTTGTTCTTGTTTGTCCATTTGGGAGTTTAGATCCGTCGAAATTTATCTTGTAAAATCCGGAACAGGGTTTTTTCCATTTAATATTTTTGGTTTTGCGCCTTTTGGGCGGATTGCTCTTTTGATATGCCGGGTCATCAGTTTCCAATTTTTTTGTCTTGTTCCAGTTTAGGATGAGGGTTTTAATGTAAAGTGTTAAGTCTGTTATTTTGCTCGCATTAGTTGTTTGGAAGACAATTTGGTTCCTGTTAATCCAGGTGCCCCACTAAGTAGTAGCCAGACATACCCATTCGCTTTTGGTTAGAAGGTTTTGAAGTTGACGGATAGTCTCTCTGGGTTCTTGGTTATCCGTGTTAAGTCTTGTAATTTGTTGTTCAATGTATGGGTTTTGTTTTTTGATTTGTGTGAGAGTGTGCGGGCATCTAAATAAGAAGTGATTTAGATCTTCATGTATATTGTTGCAAGAGTCGCAGGCCAAAGGGACCGCTACATGTTTTTGTGCTAGTCTTGCCTTAGTAGGCAGCCCGTTATGGCATATTTTCCATAGGAAATTTTTTACTTTTGGATGTATATCCAGTTTCCATAGCCAGGTGAAATCGCTATTACTGGGATTGGTTTGTTTAGATATGAGTTCAAAGGCGAATTTGGTTGAGAACCATCCATTTTTGTTGGGTGCCCAATAAAGTATGTCCGGGATACTGTTTTGGGGTAAGTGGATATTGGATATGGCGGTAACAGCCTCATCATTCAGTGTCTTTTTGAGTTCCGTTAGGTTTCATCTCTTGTTGGTGATGAATTTACTTACTTTTGTTTCAGGGTTAATGATTGTACCCGGTTGTAGGTAGTCTTTGATATTCATCCCAAGTGTCCATGGGTCCTCCCAGAATCTAACCGAGCAGCCATCTCCAATGAGTCATTGAAGGCCATATTTGAATTCATTCCGTAGTTTGAGGAGATGTCCCCATTGCCATGAGTGATTTGTTTTCCTTGTGTAGTTGAGGATTGTCGAGTTCCTTAGATATTTTTCATTTATGATTTTAACCCATATGTTAATTGGCTCTGCCAAGAGTTTCCATATGAGTTTTATTTGGAGAGCTTTATTCATCTCTTCGGTTTTTCTAATCCCAATACCTCCATGGGTTTTCTTTTTGCAGATTTTATCTCATCCTATTAAGGGTTTAAATGTTTGTTGTTTATTCCATAAGAATCTTCTGTTAGCTTTATCCAATGTCTGATGGATAGCAGTTGGAAGCATAAAGCACTGCATTATGAAGTTTGGCTTAGCTGCCAGATTTGCTTTGATGAGGGTTGCTCTTCCTTCAAGAGACAGAGAGTTCGCTTTCCATTTAGAAAGTTGCGTCGTGGATGCCTGGATGATATCTTGGAATGTGTTTTGGGTTACCTTATCATTGATAATATGACATCCTAGATATTTCTCCAAGGACACCAAGTTAGGGATGTTGAGGATGGATTGGATTGATGTTTTGATATTGTTTGGTGTATTGGGGGTGGTCTGGAAGGCATACTTGTGATAATTGACACTTTGTCCTGATATGGAGCAGTAATCTTCTATAATAGTCTTGACCTTCTGGCAGGATGTATGGTTGGCTTTGGCGAAGATTAGGATGTCATATGTGAAAGCCAAAAAGGGGATGTTTGATCCCATTAGGTTCATTTTAAATCCAATTTGTTTTGTGTTTATGTTTGCTTCCTGCTGGAGTTTCCTCGCAAGTACTTCAGCTCCTAGGATGAAAAGGAAGGGTGATAAGGGATCTCTCTGGCGTAATCCTCGCGTGGGGTAGAAGACTTCAGTTGGTCCATTGTTAACTAGTACTGAGAATGAAACAGTCTCAATACACTCTTTGATCCAGTTGATAAATATTGGAGAGAACCCGTATTTGTTAAGGACTTCTAGAATGAAACCCCATTATATCTTATCGTATGCTTTTTCCATATCAAGTTTGATCGCAATCCATCCTTCTTTTCCCTTTTTAGACCGGAAGGAATGGAAAATCTCATGAGCTATCAGGATGTTATCTTGGATAGCGCGATCAGCAACAAAGGCACCCTGAAGAGGGTGGATGAGTTTATTCAGGATTGGTTTAAGTCATTCCGTCAATATTTTGGAGATGATCTTATACACTGTGTTGCAGAGGCTGATCAGCCGATAGTGATTTGTTGAGTTTGGATTGTCGCATTTTGGTATTAGGGTGATGAAGGTATGATTTATTTGTTTGAGCATTTTACCAGAGTGGAAAAAGCCTTTAACTGCTTTTGTGACCAGAGGACCTACTATGTGTCAATACTTTTGATAAAAAAGTACAGACATACCATCAGGTCCTGGTGATTTATCACTTCCAATGTTAAACATGGCTTTCTTAACCTCATCATTGGTGATGGTCCTTGTAAGGTTGTTGTTATCTTGCTCTGAAACTTCATTAGATATGTTGCACAACATCTCTTGGAGTTTTGTTATAGTTTTGTCTAGTTCTTCCTTATTTTGTTTGACAATGCTATTTTTTTTTCCGTTTCTTAATATGGTCTTTATTTCCTATATTTTTATAGGAAATCATCCGTTATATGTCACTATTTGCATGAAATCACCCGTTATATCGATATTTATTTTAAACTATCCAAATATACAACTTCGTTAACACAAAGTCACTCAGAGCCATTTACTATCCACTTTGTCGTTTAAATGTGTAAAATGTCTCTTTTACCCTTATTTTTTTTTTTAAATTACAATTCTCTACCAACCTGCTATGAGATATTGCGAAAAATTGAAGAGATTTTGAGAGAGTAGATCTCAATCTTTGTCATCCACAAACGATTCTTCTTCTTTCTTCTCCGAACACACAAAAATTTCTCACTTCTTCTTCAAGCAAAGCAACGGAAATCAACTCACCACCACCAGTAGATCTCAATCAAATCTTAGATGAACATCATTCGGACTGCTGTAAGTCTGTAGCTCAGAATCCAGAAACTTGAAAACTTAACTCTAGAAGCTGTTGTTGGAACTTTCTCCGGATCTGCAGATTGCAACAAGATGGTGGCGATGGGACAAGGTATTGATATAAGCTGTGGAGTGAACATCATCCAGAACTGCAATCACAAGTCTTGTTCCTCCCTTTGTCGTCAATATGTGCAGAGCGATGGCCATTGCATCAAGAACAGAAGAGCCCCTCTAAATCAGTACTGCAATTGCGACCGTTGATCTATCTTCCCTGCAGTTGTTGTAGATTTACCTTTTCTAAAACAGAAAACAACCTATCTCAATGCTGATTTGTGCTTGTATGTTGCACAAGTGATCTTACAGAACTGATTTTTATAGTTATTAGATCTTGAATGTGTTTCCCCAATTTACTCCACAGAGAAGCTAATCTCAATATTCGCATTCATCTCATGACAGATTTTAAAATAGACAACACAGTGTGTAACTTAAAAATTATTCGAAATCATCAATTGAAATCTCTGGTCAGGCAATCGAATCTGAAGTTACTGCACTTTGCTTATCGCTCTTGTTCTCAGCTTCACGTTCCGATTCCTTCTTCACCTCCTCCTCCGCCGCCTTCTCCGCCTTGAGAATCGGCTCGTAGTATTCTGCGTGAGCATCCATACACTTCTTCAGGTTCTTCTTCTTCACCGCTTGTCGCCGCTGCGTCTCGGCCCTTTGTTTGATCTGCTTTTTCTCCATTCTTCAATTGATCAGCTTCTCCTCCATTCTTTAATTGTTGTGAAGCTTCTTCTTTTAGGATCTGTTTATCTGGATTTTGCGGAATCGAGTTCAATTCTGAGACATTGGTGGTTGAAGACGACATATCAACGCTGGAGGAAAAGACCTCGCCCATGGCAGCTGAGCTCTGGTTGCTAGGGATTGAGATCTACTCTCTCAATTCTCAAGAGATGAAAATCTCTTCAATTTTTTGCAATATCTCGTAGCAGATTGGTAGGGAGCTGTAATTTTTTAAAAAAAATAAGGGTAAAAGAGACATTTTACACATTTAAACGGTAAAATAGATGGCAAATGGCTATGGGTGGCTTTGTGTTAACGGAGTTGTATATTTGAGTGGTTTAAAATAAATATCGATATAACGGGTGGTTTCATGTAAATAGTGACATATAACAGATGGTTTACTGCAAAAACCCCCAAAAAAACTACAATACTACAATGTTTTTTCGGAATTTTCGTTTGTACCCTAGAAATTTGGTCATTTTCGCGTGGTACTCTTAAAGTATTGTCAAATTTTTGTCAAATACTCTTTCGTCCGTTACCAAAATATTAAATCATTTAAAAAATAAAATAAACCCTCTCTGACTTACCCCTCTTCCCCGATGTTTTTGAAGGCCGAAGAAAAGTGAAACCTCAGAGAAGCCATTGGGAAGGAGCTCACAACCTCAAGCGCGGAACCTTCTCCTCGAGCGGTGGTTGGGTCGTCTTGGCGGTGGTCGGTTGCCGCGGTGGGTGGGGCATTCGAGCGCGCGGTGGTGGGTCATTCGAGCGCAAGAAACGCCATTGGAGAGGAGCTTGACACCAACGTGGCTGGGTCATTCTAGCGCGCAACCTCAGCATCTTAACCTTGGCGGCGGCTGGTTGTCGCGTTGGTTGGGCATTCGAGCGCGCGGTGGGTGGCCTGCGTATTGTGTGAAGCAACAGCAGCTCAAGAACGACGGAGGCGACACCGACAGTTATGGACGACAGCGGCGACAAGTCGGACGACGTAAGAGGTGGACGACGCAGCTTCAGGTAAGATCCTATGATATTAGGGTTTAAGTTTCATTGGGGATGAAATTAAGGTTTAAGTTGGAGTTGGAATGAAGGGATTAAGTTTCAAATTGGGGATAAAATTAGGGTAAGTTTGAAATTGGATTGAAATTGGGGATAAAATTAGGGTTTAAGTTTGGAATTGAATTGAAATGGGGGATAAAATTAGGAAAAAAGTTTGAAATTAGGGATAAGGGAACTATCACAGCAGTTCTCTGAGCCATTTTCTTGTTTCTTATTTGTTGGGGGCTTAGAGGAAAGCTATCATCGGATTCATCGTTGATCACTGATAATGGTGAAACCAATAGAAATGTCTTATTTTAACAAGAAATTAGGGTTCGTTTGGCACATTAAAAGGTGAAAATCTTCTTGCTTCTGAGGCTATTGTGCAAACTTCTATTGGACAATTTGGGTTCTGCTAAATTTTGTAACCAAGAACATCATACCTTTTGTAACCAAGAATTTTGTAATATTAATGTTGACTGAATTTGCTTCTGAGGCTATTGTGCAATATTCTTGCTTCTAAGGCTTGTTGACTGAATTTTGTAACCAAGTTGGATTCTATGAAAATGTTGACTGAATTTTGTAATATTAGACAAAAAGTGAAGGCAATTTATACACATGTTGTTTTTTTTAAATTTAACGTTTTGGTAACGGTTATAAGACGGAAGGGTATTTGGCAAAATTTTGACAATAGTTCAGCGGTACCACGTGAAAATGTTCAAACATTTGGGTATTTCGCGAATTGTGCAAAATCTCGAGGATACCAAGCGAAATTTCCGTTGTTTCTTCCTACCAATAATGTTCTTTATATTTTTCAAGTGGTAACTTCGGGTTTGTTTTTGTTTGGATTAGGCAACATTTATAATATTATAATACTTGATAATATCAATTGGCTCGCTCGTGAGAAATTTATAGATTTGAATAATGGAATTAAACTCTTTTTGAGTTAGGGTTCCTTCATTTGACAAACCCTAAAATCTCGCGGAAAATAAAGTATTTGCTTGATTTTTTATTTTTATTTTTGATAAAGTAAGAATTCAAGAATTCAGAACAACCAAACCTGAAAATTCGAGAGGCTGAACAAACGGCGTCGAAACACCCGACAGAATAACAACAAAGAGTAAAACAAAATAAAAAACAACAGACACAACAAAAAACAAGAAATACAGACACAACCGAGCAAACAAACCAACAAGGCTTAATCAACGAGAAAGTCTTCAAACAGGGGTTGGAAACCACCAAAAAGTCGTTTGAAGCAGCCAGAAAGAAGAAACAAGACACAATCTAGAGGCAAATCGTCAGTATAAACCACCAGGGATCACACGATCACTGTCTTATCTCGAACCGAAACAACAATCTCAAAACCAAACCTAAAGGAAAACCAGCAACAACAATGAGTGTACCACAAAGCAACAAAGAACCAATTTTTCAAAACGGGTCGAGGGTTACTCGAGGGATGCAGAAAGGCCGAGGGGGTCAGATCTCATCTTCTTCATGTGGTCGCCTGGTCGGTGGTGTCGGCGGTGAGCCGGAGAAACCCATACCGGAAATCGCCCTTCCGGTGGCCAAGAACGGCGTCGCACGCAAGGTCAGCATCTCGAGTCTAGGGCCGTTGTTGACTGGATGGTCGTCGGGTAAACGGGTTGACGGTTCATTGGTTTTGACTCATTGTCAAAAATGGGTTTGCCATGGATGAGGCATGAAAAATGGAAGGGGGGTCTGCTGGGGGATGGATTGAAGCCCCAAAAGATTGAATTTCAGATCGAGAAGTTTAGGTGCAAGGGTGGCGTTTTCCATTGTTTGGGAGCTCTGGGGACTCGATAATGGAGAGGGATCAAGGGCAGTATCAGGATCGATCGCGGAGAGCAGGGGCGGTAGCCATGAAATTGAAGAGTTTCCAAAAGCTTGGTGTAGAGAGTGATTTTGAGGGGTGAGGGTTCTATTTCATAGAGAAAGCTTTGGTTGGAGGGGAAACCGCCAGATCTGGGGTGATTTGTGTGGATTGGGATGTAGGAGAAATGAGAGATCTGTGGTGAGGAGGGTGAGGGTTAGGGGCGACGGCCATAGGGAGAGAAAGGTTCCAGGGAGCATTTTTCCAGTTTTTTTGCTTGTGAAGCAGGGGGGTGCATTAGATGGCCAAGAACCCCACGAAGTAGGACCACTCAAACAAAGTTGAGTCCATCTAGATCACGAACGGGGGAAGAACTTCCAGCGACGCCGTGAAGGGCACATGGCAGACAGAGGATGAGATGAACAGGGAGGCACCGGACAGTCCCAAGAACGACCGCCACCACCTCACCTCCCTTCGCCACAGACGAAGATGGTCTGCAGGGAGGCGGATACAATGAGTTTTGCTCACAATCTCATAGATCTTCTTCAAGGGTCGTTTGATAGCATTATCAGCTTCTTTTGGGCGAAAAACGTGAGTTTGCTCACACGTTCAGATCGCGAGAGAAGAAATTTTGTTGTTTTTGCTGAGAGGTTGCACCGAGAGATGAGATTAAACATAATAGGGATGTTTTGGTTGATGATTTGGAAGCGATGGGCTGGATCGGAGGCGAGATCATGGATGTGAGACTGCGGCTGCACAAGAAAGTTCATTTTAGGGTTTTTTGTACGGAGAGCTTTTCATAGTTCTTTCTTTTAGGGATTCAGTATAGTATGATTGATATTACCTAGGGGTATTCATCCGATCCAGACCGGATCGGATTTTTGGGAGATGGTGGACCGGAGACCGGATCGGTCCGGTCTGAATCCGGTCCGATCCAAGACCAGATTTAATTTAAAAAAATAAATAAATTAAATTTTTATTTAAAATCTATAAAAAAATATATATAAATATCTAAAAAAACATATAAAACATATAAATTATAAAAAAACATATATATATTTAAAAAAAAAACGATCTTCTGGTTCGGATCAGATTTTTTTCGGGTTTGGACCGGACCAGATTAAGATAAAATGGTAAACCGGAGACCGGACCGAAATTTTACCGGTCCGGTCCGGGGATGAACTCCCCTAATATTACCAATCTCTAATCAAGTATTTGCTTGAATTGATAAGGGTGCCGACACTAACATTCTTTTTTTTTTTTTTAGCTTAACGTAATTTATGAAAAGACAAAAGAAAAAGCGAATAAGACAGAAAAGTTGAAAGAATTTTTTTTTTTTTTTTGGAGAAAAAAAAAGTTGAAAGAAGTTAAGTGTGAAGAGATATTGAAAAAGAGGAATGAAGAGGAAAGAAAGGATCAAAGCAAATTAATGGTAGGAAACGACGATTCAATTGTTGAGGCTAGGAAGAGGTTGATTTGACAACCCAGTCGGCTATCCGATCAATGCCATGTCATGTAACCACCGGCAAGATGACACAATTACTCTAAGTGTGAATCTTCTTGAAAAAATGAAGTCGAGCTTGGCCCAATTCGGTATTTCTCTTTTAGACAATTATTGGGGCATATATAGATAGGTTTGTTAAGCCTTTTGCAAGTGTAAACTGAGAAAATGCCATTAGCATTGTGAGCAAGAGATGACCAAGGACGCTTGGGTTGACGACCCGATCGAGTAACGGCTCCATGGAGTAACTTCACAATCTGTTGGAGAGATTTTCGGCCACAAATTGCAAATTATGTAACAACCTAAAACGTTCATACAGGAGATATGTTAGGGAATTTTACTTCTAAAATTTTCCTAATGATACATAGGATAAGACCACATGTAGCGAACATACACCATTCACGACATTCAAGCGCAACTCTCGAACTCTTAAGAGAATATTAGCATTCTTGATCTTGGGCAATCTATCGATTCAAGTCATCGTTGTGATCTTGATCTTTATTTCAATCAAAGTGAAGATAAAATATTTCTTATTTTCGTGTGAATTGTTCTCATTATTTCTTTATAACTAACTACTATCTATAATTGATCGGGTCATCTTATTGGTTGATTGCCCCTCTATTAATTAAGCGAATTTCCGAATTTAAGTTAGTTGATATTTTTCGTCCAAAACAAAATTGTAATCTTTTTAAGCCACCGATGTTTTTAGGTCCAAGTTTTTTTTCTTTCTATTTATTAATATATTGAATAATCAACAAAACATAAACACAATTTCTATTTAACGCCCCGACAAAATTGTTATTTAATGCTCTGGTCCATCTGTGACGGGCCAAACAACTTCATCCGTGATGGATGGACATGACTCATCTGTGATGGGCCAAACAGTTTCATTCGTCACAGATGAGGTTAACAACTGTAAACATTAAATGTTATTTGTCCCTACCTAACAACATTAGCTACCGTCATATTTTAACACATTACAATCAAATTTAAACCCTAAACCTCAATCATTCATTCTCTTTCATCCCACAACACTTCTTCCATTCTCTTCCATTAGTTTGATTCTTTTTCATGGCAAATAAAGATATTTTTTTCAACTTCAATGGTGGAGAAAATGTTTCAAGAGATTATCATCACATTGAGGTATGTTTTTTAAGTTGTTACATTACATGTTAGTGGAGGTTAAAAAGTTTATGGTTCTTTCTTGTGAATGTCTATATGTTTGAGTTGTTTTAGTGTTTGGCGTTGTTATACTGAATTTTAACTAGATCTCTGCAAATGTAAAAACTTCGTTCTTAAACTGTTTTTTTGGACAGAAAGTCATCCGTGACGGATGGATGTGCTTTGTATGTCACGGACGCAATGCATCCATACGTCACGGATGGAATGCATCCATCCGTCACATACGGATTTGTTTTACTGAAACTGTATGCTAACTTGTTGTTTTACTTCAATAGGAGAACAATTTGTGAACAACAGTATTAACAATATCTACCCCTGAATGATTGGGACATGCCACCACCGTCTTTTTCACTTGAGTTGTTCGACAAAAGTTACGCGCCTCAACAATCGCATATACTGTTATTAGACGGTTTAGCTCGTAGTGAAATTTCGTCCGTAAGGTGGGAAGCTCCACCTCAGTTTGGGTTCCCGACATTACACACACACCCGCAGTTTAATTTTCCTACACCTCAAGAAGTAATTATTTCGGAAGATTATTCAGAGAAGTTTACCACGGGTGAAGTATTCGGCTCCAGAGAAGATGCAAGTAAATGGGCTAGACAAATTGGGTTTGATAATCCATTATGCATCACTATTGGTCGAGATAGAAACTTTGGCGGAGGAAGCCTTCGGAAGACACGGTTGAAGTGTGAAAAAGTGGGAATTTACATTCCTCAAGATGAAAACAGAGTAAGGGAAAGAACAAGGAGTAAAAAATGTGTGCCCATTCAGATTATTGTGTCAAGAACAACCAAGAGACTCATGGAAAATCAAGGTAGTTGTTGGAACCCACAACCATGTCATTAGTGATGACTTGTACGGGCACACATTCGCTGACAAGATGACACCTTAGCAGAAGAAGTTGTGTAAGTCCATGACAGAAAATCATAATAAACCATCAATATTGCAACTGCACTAAAATGAAGCAAGTGCACATTGAAGTCTACAATGTCTGACATAGTGGGATGGAAGGAAGAACTGTGGTCCAAGAGTTCTTCCATAAGTGTAAGGAGAATAACTACTTTATGGAGTATAGGTAGAATCCAATGACCAATAAGATCGCCGACATTTTCTTTGTCAGTCCAGACTCCATGAAACTCCTAAAGGCATTTACGTACATCATTTTGTTACACTCCACATACAGCACAAACCGATTAGTATAACATATGCTATATCTACTTGTTGATATGTTTATTTATTTTGCAATGACACATCTACTTGTGCAGATATGACTTGCCTTTTCTCGAAATTATAGGAGTCATGTCTACATGAAATAACTACAATGTGGTGGGGGCGTTTCTACAACGTGGTCAAGAAGACAACTATGTGTGGGCTGCACAACAACTTTTTGAAATGTGTAAAAAGTGTCAAGTAACACCTACATGCATAGTGAGAGGTCGTGAAAAGGCCTTGATGAATGTGTTAGATAGATTCTTTTCAAGTGCAAAGTCTATCATTTGTAGGCGTCATGTCAAGAAGAACATAGAGGACCATGTTAAGAAGGAGATGAAGGATAAAAGCTTGGGTACAAGGTTTGTAAATACATACTATAATTTATTCAAGGAAACAATTGTACCCGAGTATGAGAGAGAGTTGTGCAGAATTGAGTCGGAATGGAGGGCTTGGCCACTTCTGACTCAATATGTAAGAAACAGCTGGCCGATCCCGTATAGGAAAAGACTCGTGTCAGCTTGGATATATACTGGTTTCACGCTTGGAACTTCCATAACAAACATGTTAGTCATTGTCCAATCTGTACTGCATTCTGTATTCACTGCATTTGCTAAATTTTCACTGTATTATGTTCTTTGCATAAATTGTCTGTCACGTGTGGATTGACGAACGATAGTGTTTCGTCCGTTATGTATGGATGAATTTTATGTAGAAAACAAAATGATTGCATATGATCAAACTTTAAACTCTTTTGTACTAACTATAGGATTGAAGGAGCACAGTCTAGTTTGAAAAACTTCTTGACTACTCCACATGGTAGTCTAGACACAATATTCGGTCAATATCATTCAAAGATAGGTAACCAAGTAAAGGACATCAAGGTGACCTTCAACGAGAGTGTACAAAACATGATGAGTGTTGCACTTGACCGCGTGGCGGAGGAATACAAAAAAGGGGAAATCCAATTTGTGACAAGATATGCAGATGCCAAATGAGGAAGAGAGATGGATTGTCGTGTGTGCATGACATCGCTAGAAATGTGATAAGTTCAATCCCTATTAAGCGTTCAACGTTGCATCCGTTTTGGAGACGATTGAGTTTGTCAGAAGTGCAAGACGAAGGTGAGGTTGAGGTGAAGCGCAGAGTCGCGAGATCTTTGATGGATCAATTTTATACGGAGTCAATTATATTCCCTAATCTGTCAGCAAATGATCAAGAAAAATGTGTCTTATGACTTTACGACATAGCTCGCCTGATGCGACCCTGCCATCCACGAAAGCCATAGAGGAAGAAGCCAGGACCTTGAGCTCAGAAAGGCCTAGTATGAAGACCGCGTTCTCCCTTCCACGACTCGCATCAAGTACAGAGTCCGCGATCTTCATCAACCTTCTAGCATCTGGCACAGAGACCGCGATCTCATTCAAGCGACTCCAGCTTAGCCCAGAGATCGCGTTCTACATCAAGACCATCGCCATCATCATTGCACGCGTTCCACGCGTTCAACAGCCAAGAGACTCGCCATCATCATTCCACGCATTCTATCTCAAGATCCTCGTATTCAATGATGAACGCGTTCTTTGAGTTACTTTGTATTTATTTGAACATTAGTCTTTTTAGCATTTTCTTTGGGGTGTGTGTTCCATGCGTGTCGCGTGGGCCAGCCCATTAAGCAAGACTCGGCCCATCCGAGTCTCGCTATAAAAGGCCAACTCAGCCTTATGTTTTAGGGTACGCATAATTTTAATCTAAGAATTACTTGTTGAGAGCCAAATTGCCTCCAATCTCTTAGGTTTGCGTCACACCCAAAGTCTGACTTCTCATCTCTTTTACTCCGCCGCCGACGCTACGGCCACCACTCGATCTCTCGAGTCTATCACCTTCACTGTCGACGCTACGTCACTCACTCGATTCATCGAGTCTATATCCTCCGTTGCCGACGCTACGGCCCAGTACTCGATTTTCTTTCGAGTCGTCCTCCCTCACACGCTAGCCCCAGCCACCGCGTTCCACCATCCCCACGTCACGCGGCTTCCCAAACAAGATCATTGATCCCTTCATCATAGTAGGAACGCATCAACTGGTATCAGAGCCTTTGATCTTGTAAGTCGCTTCTCAAGTCTCACTTGTTCACGACAATTTTTCTTCCCCCCATCATACTTGCTTCCGCCATACTCGTTCAATTTTTTTTTCTTCCTTGCTAGTCCTTTCGGTTTCTACAAGAGAATCTCTTGGCCGAATCTCTCTTGATCCACGCGCGAAAAGGATGTGATTTATTTGCATGAAATCCGCGTAATTGATTGAATGATTTGCTTGATTAATTGCTTAAATTTCGCTGCATAACTTGCCATAATTGTGCGCGTTGACCATCTAAAATCTGCAACAAATCTTTCTCTCTCCTATCACGCAAATCTTGTGATTTCTTTACTTAAGTTACTTAGCCGTTTATTTTTTATTTTATTTTATTCTTATCCGATCTTCATTTTTAAGACTAAGATCTCGGATTTGAATTTAAAAATTCAAAAAAAAAAAAATCGCATTTCAAAAAAAAAAAAAAAACGCGATTTTCAGAAACAAGAGAAGTAAAGCCAAAATAAGGCAACCTTCTCCCCTCAACGGCTAAGCTCATCTTCTTCACCTCTCCACCGTCTAGTGTCACGTGTGTAAGTGTGTCTTGTTTGGACGCGTTCTTTACGCAAGATATTCAGACTTCTTTCTTTTGGTTTCGTTGCTTTGGTGCTTGCATATCACACTAATTTTGTGCTTGCCTTAGCCGCCCTCACGGCCATAAGCCTAAGCCTACCTACGTGAACTTTGATTTCTTTTTCAGTGCTTGCTTGATCTTTGGTTGTGTTGTCTTTGTTCGTTTTTACTCGCGATGTCTGGTTACCTTGTCTTAGGAAATGAGTACGCGTCGCGAGACAACCGATCGCGCCACAACACGCGAGATGATTATACACCGCGATGATCGCTACGATGCCCGCAGTGCGACGATCATCGCGCGAGCAAAACTGCAACAACACCCATCCCGTTCGCCATTCGTGACCACATTGGCCACCAGAGTACGCGCACACCGCGCTATGGCTCAGATGGCTATGGCTACACGACGCCAACGATCCATCATGCCTTTGAGGAGTTCGACGATGAGGAAATTGAGAACTCAGGTATGTTCAATTTCGGCTCTTATTACCCTTATCTTGGAGATCCACTTGATGTGCAGGACCACCATTCGGATTGGATTCCTCCACCGCGTCTCCAAGTACGAAGAGATTGTGATCTTGGCATTGGCGGTGAGCGCCACGATGTCATACCCAAATATGTTCGCCGAGCAGACTACGAAGCCCAACCGCAAAGACGCCAACGCGACGATGCCGATGCGCCCATGAACGGGTTGGCTCGCGAAGAATATTACCCAGGACGTGAAATGCGTCAGCTTGGAAGCGAGAGAACCCATGGTGCACGCGCCCACGAGCACCCTCTCTACGACGCCGCGCCACAATATGCGTCTACCCTACACCTTGCTCCGCCTCGATACCAATACCATGACGTGAAGGATCATCACCGACTCAACCACCACAAGCCAACATCTTGGCAACATCAATGCCACATCAGGTATGATCCTAACACTAGTCCCTCCATTTATACTGATGTGCGTGTCCTAGTCTCATGTTCCCACACGTACAACCAAGGACGAGACGCCCAGCTCGCAACGCCTACTTCAACGGCTTCTCGTGCGACCGCGCCACCGGCCCCATCCCAGGGCAATCAACCCGCACATGTCACTAAATGTATCAAGTGTGGAGGACGAGATCACCACCAAAGGGATTGTCCTCAACAGAAGCAGGTCTGCTTCTCCACTGTTGTCGCAGACGATGAGTCTTCCGAGGAGGAGACCCCGCATGAGCCACTTGTAGGACTCCAAGGTGACACCCTCGACGCCGACAAATGTGACGCTGCTGCGCTCCAGCAAGGCAACCTTGACGACCAACAAGAGCCTCTCGTCCACCAGTGTTGCTTGGTTGATACCGCGTCGATAACTGTCTTTATCGATGGTGGCAGCTGCTTTCACCCCAACAATGAGAAGGTGGTCACCCATCTCAGCCTGCCCAAACCACGTCAACAATATGACCTACAAGGGATGTCTCCCAACTCAGGTAACACTGTCTCACGACAGTGTCTTATTCCCTTTTCAGTTGGTCAATATCAGGACAACATTTTATGTGATGTGATTGCAAAAGGCGCCATCAATCTCTTGCTTAGGCGTCCATGGCAGTCCGATCGTCGCATCCTTCTCGATGCGTATCTAAACACATATGTGTTTACCTACCACGGGAAGAACGTGCCTTTCTTACATCTGTCTCTCCATGAGATTTCCCAGGATTAGGTCGAGCGTGATCGAGAAAAGACTGTAGCAGCAATAAACACCGTGTCAACATCAACGCGACCTCACTCAGATCCTAGAGATGCTTCCAACACTCCAGACCCAAGTAGAAGAACAATGCGTTTTCCTCAAGGCACGACGTCGTTTCCAACAACAATGTGCCTAAGGATGGCACGCGTTACAGGGCCACTAGGAGTACCGCACGGCCGAGCATTGTCTATCTACCATATCGCGGCCGCCGTCGATTAGTGTTCGACACCGGAGACTTCAATTGGGTGCACTTGGAAATTGCCCAATACATATCGTGGCGCAAGCACAAGTTGGCTCCACGCGGAAAGGAGCCATGCCGCGTCGTCAAGGGCATTGGAGATAAAGCTTACCAAATTGCGCTGCCCAGAGGACTTGGCATGTATGGGACCTCCGACGTCGCGAATTTGCATGAGTATGAGGAGCTCAACTTCGACGATCGTGAAGCGGGGACGCTTCACATCCAAAGTGGGGGAGAGTGATGCGACCCTGCCATCCACAAAAGCCATAGAGGAAGAAGCCAAGACCTTGAGCTCAGAAAGGCCTAGTATGAAGACCACGTTCTCCCTTCCATGACTCGCATCAAGTACAGAGTCTGCGATCTTCATCAACCTTCTAGCATCTGGCACATAGACCGCGATCTCATTCAAGCGACTCCAGCTTAGCCCAGAGATCGCACTCTACATCAAGACCATCGCCATCATCATTGCACGCGTTCCATGCGTTCAACAACCAAGAGACTCGTCATCATAATTCCACGCGTTCTATCTCAAGATCCTCGTATTCAATGATGAACGCGTTCTTTGAGTTACTTTGTATTTATTTGAACATTAGTCTTTTCAACGTTTTCTTTGGGGTGTGTGTTCCACGCGTGTCGTGTGGGCCAACCCATTAATCAAGACTCGGCCCATCCGAGTCTCGCTATAAAAGGCCAACTCAGCCTTATGTTTTAGGGTACGCATAATTTTAATCTAAGAATTACTTGGTGAGAGCCAAATTGCCTCCAATCTCTTAGGTTTGCGTCACACCCAAAGTCTGACTTCTCATCTCTTTCACTCTGCCGCCGACGCTATGGCCACCACTCGATCTCTCGAGTCTATCACCTCCGCTGTCGACGCTATGACACTCACTCGATTCATCGAGTCTATATCCTCCGCTGCCGACGCTACGGCCCAGTACTCGATCTCTTTCGAGTCGTCCTCCCTCACACGCCAGCCCCAGCCACCGCGTTCCACCATCCCCACGTCACGCGGCTTCCTAAACAAGATCATCGACCCCTTCATCATAGTAGGAACGCATCATCACCCCGAGGGGATTAGTCTACAAGAGCCGACTTTTGTAAGGCATAAGAAACGGCCAATGGGAGCTCCAAACAAAGATATCACTAAAAGACATAATTCTTCATGGTAGTACACATACAAACATATGGAAGGGACACCTCCCAAGAAGCAACGAGGTAGGACACCAAAGCCCACTAGCACATCTTCACCAAACCCTAAAGCTCCTACCACTCCTTTGAGACCATCTCAGGTTAGAGCTCCTAAGAATCCAATGGGTCAAATGTTTCCACCACCTTATCTACCTCTAGAGTCCTTCATTAAAGACCTTAAGTCGAATAAGGTTATAGTTTCGTCGTGTATGCACGAACACTTGAACGATTATTTTGATATTGTTAGATATGGAAACTGTGGATACCTAGTCGTTGCATATCAACTAGGCCTCGGGCAGGAACAATGGAGGATCGTCCGACAATCCATGATTGATAAGGTGAAAGAAATTTGGGAATTGTATGCTCAGACTTACCTCTTTGAGATGACGCTGGAAAGAGTACTAGAACAACTTACATGGTTTGACTCTAGGATGACCCCATAGAAGACTTGGATGGTGGTTCCAGATTTGGGTTGTCTGATCGCTTTTGTATTCAATTGTGCAGTTGTCGTGGTGGGTGGTGTAAACACTACTTTTTTGCCTTTGCAAGCAGATCCACATCATACCAGAGGTGCTAAGCTTAAGATGATCTGTATCTGTCATGTTGACAATGAGAGACGTTTCATTTCAGTATGATACTAATCATTTCATTATTTTATATTTATTACTTGAACTCATGAACTAGGCAACTGAGTACATTTTTTATTCTTTTGTAGATGGGCTTGTCAGAAGCGTCACCATTGCCTCCAATATTTGTCATGTGAGAGCATGCACATGATGTATTTGCTGCTTGTCTGTATGATCCATTCGTTCCTCAGTTGATGGCGTTCAGACCTTCTTTCACAAGAAAGAGACGAGGTCGCAAGCCGACTTAAATGCTATTGTACTCGCACATTATAATGCTATTGTCACGTATGGATTCTATTCACACGTGATAGACAGATTTTTGCAGAACCAAAAAAAAATGGGCAAGGTGTAATTGTAGTTTCTGCATACATGTGTTTTTGGTTCTACAAATTCAAGCTGACGAGACTTTAACTATTCTCTTAGAAGATTAATTGCTTATGATCAAAGTGAAAAGGCGAGACTTTAAGTAACGCTTGTTGATAATAGGAAAATGTAACGCCATGGTCTCTTAACAAATTACCAAACAAATCCAAAATACCAAACAAGAGAACATGCAAAGGTACGATCCAAACTCTCAACAAAGTACCAACAAACTTAAAAACATCCACAATTACCAACAAAGTACCAAATGAAAACATCAAAGAAGCAAAGACGTCCAAACTAAGCGAGGCAACCTATGCATCTTCACCTTCCTCGTCCTCCTCATCATTGCCATGTACGTGTAAAGGGTTCAAACTCTTGAATGCAAGTGTCAGACAACCTCACACATGTTGTAGAATTGCTCTTCCTCCGCATCATGAAATGGATTGAGACGATGCAAAGCTTGTCCAATGCACTATAAAAATACGGAAAAATTAACTAAGGTAAAGCTTGAATTGTATATGTAAATTATAAACAAACATATAACACATATTTTCACCTGGACAGGATCTCTGATGCATGCATCCTAAGGCCTAATACATAGGTGTGTACGAGATATGTACCATTCCATGTAGCCAGCACTGTTGGGTTTATGGAGTCTGACGAGTAAAGGTTTGCACGGCAAGTAGAGAAGGCAACTAAGGGCTGTCGCCGGGTCGCGGTGAAGTGAACGCCCCGCGTCAGACGCCGATTCTCCTGAGAGGATTAACTGAGAGTTACCGCCGGGTCGCGGTAGGATTGGCGCCCCGCGGTGGAAGCCCCGCGTTGGGGGTCACCGCCCCGCGGTGGGAGTCACCGCCCCGCGGTGGGGGCTGCTGCCCCGCGGTGGGCGTTGGGCCAGTTATCACGTGTTGTGTTTTAAGGCCCATTAGGTTAATCCGTGTCTTATTATTTAAACCCTAGTTGATCAATTGTAATCTTAAATCGCCGTTCATCACATTCAAAAGAGAGAAAAATATCATGACTTGGTAGTGCCCCCAGACGTAGTCAATTCTTGACGAACTGGGTTAACAATTCTTGTGTTCTTTTGTCTGTTTTCTTGTCGTTACTACGTTCGAATCCTAACAACTGGTATCAGAGCGAGGTTCCGGAGGTGACGATGGGAAGCGGAAAATCACCGGTGGAGAAGTTCGATGGAACGGACTTCGGATTCTGGAAGATGCAGATCGAGGATTACCTGTATGGTAAAGATTTGTATTTACCGCTGGGTGAGAAGCCGGAAGACATGAAGGAAGACAAGTGGAAGTTGCTGGACAGGAAAGCGATGAGCGTGGTCCGCCTATCGTTGTCCAGGAACGTGGCACATCACACAGTCAAGGCAGAGACGACGGAGGGGATGCTGAAAATTCTTTTCGCGATGTATGAGAAACCTTCTGCGGTGAACAAGGTTCACCTGATGCGGCGGTTGTTCAATCTGCGGATGACGGAGAGTACAGCGGTCACCAACCACTTGAACGAGTTCAACATGACGATCGCCCAACTGAGTTCAGTTGAGATTGATTTCGACGATGAGGTACAAGCCCTAATCTTGTTGTCTTCTTTACCAGAGAGTTGGAGCGGGACAGTTACTGCTATTAGTGCTTCGGCGGGGAAGGCAAAGATCAAGTTTGATGAAGTGAGGGATCTGATTATCAGCGAATAAATTCACAGGAAGGCGTCAGGTTCTACTTCTGGATCAGTCTTGAATACGGATAGCAGGGGGAGGTCAGAATCTAGGAAGTGGAATCGTGGCAGATCAAAGTCTAAAGGGAAGGATAAGGCCAAGGACAAGAGCAAGATCAAGTGTTGGAATTGTGATGAAAACGATCATTACAAGAGTGAATGTAAAGCGTCGTTGAAGAACAAGTCATCAAATTCAGCCAGTGAAGATATTGCTGACGCGTTGACTCTGAGCGATTCAACGACAGGAACCACTGCAGATGCATCCATTCTGAGCGCGAACAGTCCATTGGAGTCTTGGGTGTTAGACTCTGGAGCTTCGTTTCATTCTTGCAGCAGTGCTGATATTTTGGATCGTTACACCTCTAGGGATTTTGAAAAGGTCTATCTTGCTGATGATGAGACTTTGAAAATCGCAGGGAAGGGTGATGTCAGAATCAAGGCACCGAACGGATCTGTGCTGCAGTTGCATGGAGTAAGGCACATTCCTGGTTTGAAGAGAAACCTGCTTTCTATTGGTCAGTTGGATGACGAGGGCTATGAAGTAACCTTCGGCTGTAACAGCTGGAAGATCACCAAAGGAGCTATGGTGGTAGCTCGAGGAAAGAAGGAGGGGACGATGTACATGACGAGCAACGTCCGTGATAGCATTGTCGTTGCA
Source organism: Rheum nobile (assembly GCA_027886185.1). Classification (NCBI taxonomy): domain Eukaryota; kingdom Viridiplantae; phylum Streptophyta; class Magnoliopsida; order Caryophyllales; family Polygonaceae; genus Rheum; species Rheum nobile. The sequence goes on along the minus strand of WOAB01000531.1, from coordinate 1,869,537 downwards.
GGAGTGAACTGTGATGCAGATCTGTGGCACTGTCGTCTGGGCCACATGAGTCAGAAAGGGATGCAGGTACTATGCTCGAAGGGCTTGCTGCCAGGTCTTAAGTCCGTTGAGATCGGGCTGTGTGAGGACTGTGTGCTCGAGAAGCAAAAAAGAGTGAGCTTTGCGAGAGGAGGCAGAACCCCGAAGAAGCAGAAGTTGGAGTTGATCCATAGCGACTTGTGGGGACCAGCACCTGTGACATCTCTGGGTGGAGCGTCATACTACATGACCTCCATTGACGATGCCACAAGAAAGGTATGGGTCTATTTTCTGAAGCAAAAATCTGATGCGTTTGATTCCTTCAGAAAGTGGAAGGCTCTAGTAGAGACTGAGGCATGTCTTAAGGTGAAGTGCTTGAGATCTGATAATGGTGGGGAGTATGAGCTTCGCGAGTTCAAGGACTTTTGTGCTGAGAATGGAATTCGCATGGAGAAGACCTTGAAAGGAACCCCTCAGGAGAACGGCGTCGCTGAGCGTATGAACAGGACCCTGAATGAGCGTGCTAGGAGCATGAGGCTGAAGTGTGGGCTTCCAAAGATGTTCTGGGCGGATGCAGTAAACACTGCTGCATTCTTGATCAACCGAGGGCCATCAACTCCCTTGGAGAATGGGATACCAGAGGAAACTTGGAGTGGCAAAGAGGTAAATTTGTCTTTCCTTCGGATATTTGGGTGTGTCTCATATGTTCATATTGCTCCTGTTGAGAGAAGCAAGCTGGATGCAAAGTCTGTCAAGTGCACGTTTATTGGATATGGCGGTGATGATTTCGGATACCGGTTCTGGGATGAGCAGAACAAGAAGGTTATTCGCAGTCGAGATGTTGTGTTCAATGAGCAGGTGATGTACAAGGATAGTCTGGGTGCATCAGAAACAGCTAGTTCTGAATCTGGGGTTGTGGAGTTAGATATCTCAAACTCGGGTGAGAGCAAGGCGGTTCGAAATGACCAGGAGGCCGTAATTGAGGAGGAGCCGAGTACCCCAATGATTCCGCTGCGAAGGTCCACCAGAGAGCGTGGATCGCCTGATAGGTATTCGCCTTCAAACTACTATTTGTTGTTGACAGATGGTGGTGAGCCAGAGTGTTATGCAGAGGCATCTCATGGAGAACATGTGAACGAGTGGAAGCTCGCCATGGATGATGAGATGGATTCGTTGATGACCAACGGATCTGGGAGTTAGTTGAGCTTCCAGCAGGCAAGAAGGCATTGCATAACAAGTGGGCTTACAGATTCAAGGAGGAGGCGAATAGAAGGAAGCGTTACAAAGCAAGGCTGGTTGTGACGCGAAAAACTCGCAAGGTCTTGCAGTTGACGAAGATTCGTGGAACTGAGAACCCTACAGACATGCTAACTAAGGTTGTGACCTTAGAGAAGTTGAAGCTTTGTATGGCTTCAACTGGCCTTGGTAACTGAGTTGAAGGCCTGTCACTACTACCAGCTATGGGTTGAAGAGGAGAAAGATTATGATTGGAGTCAGTCTCCAGGTGGGAGATTGTTGGGTTTATGGAGTCTGACGAGTAAAGGTTTGCACGGCAAGCAGAGAAGGCAACTGAGGGCTGTCGCCGGGTCGCGGTGAAGTGGATGCCCCGCGTCAGACGCCGATTCTCCTGAGAGGATTAACTGAGAGTTACCGCCGGGTCGCGGTAGGATTGGCGCCCCGCGGTGGAAGCCCCGCGGTGGGGGTCACCGCCCCGCGGTGGGAGTCACCGCCCCGCGGTGGGCGTTGGGCCAGTTATCACGTGTTGTGTTTTAAGACCCATTAGGTTAATCCGTGTCTTGTTATTTAAACCCTAGTTGATCAATTGTAATCTCAAGTCGTCGTTCATCACATTCAAAAGAGAGAAAAGTATCCTGGCTTGATAGTGCCCCCAGACGTAGTCAATTCTTGACGAACTGGGTTAACAATTCTTGTGTTCTTTTGTCTGTTTTCTTGTCGTTACTACGTTCGAATCCTAACAAGCACTGCACTCATATCCATTCTATGCATGATGGCTCATCTGTTTGATCCTGATGGAGTGTTCATTTCTTGCATCCCAACTCCAGTCTGAAGCAGGGTCATACTATACTATATAACACCTGATGTTGGGAGGTTTGACAGCTTTGATGGGTTGTGTAACCGGTCGGGGAATCTGTTGTTCACGTCTAAACCGCCTCGCTACGCGATCAAGCATTTATAGCTCTGTAATTCTAAAAAATTATATGACCCCATGAAAAAAGGCATGAGCTAACTTCGGCATCCGAATCTGAATTCCGCTCTAAGATCAGACATTGCCAATAAGGGGGAAGAAGCATCGTAGATGATGAAAATGATTTCTTTCCCCGATAACTTGGATTATGTCAAGGACAGCAAAAACCTAGCAAATACCAGACATGCAATATGATTAAATTATCTAAGCAGTATGTTGGATTCAACATGGAGAAATCATGTATCAATAAGAGGTTGAAAGCATCAAAAGATACTTAGCTATAGAAGGTTATTAGAAGTAAGTGTCAGTAGTTAGACTTACGACATCTAATGGCCATTTCTTGTTAACTAGCACTTCTTCCTTTCTTCGATTCATTTCTCTCCACCCTTTATTTCTTTTGCAATGATCATCTTCTTCCCTGAAAGCTCACAAGAAATATACCTAGTTAACTACAGACTCATGTTGGATCAGTGTAAGGTGTAAAAAAAAGAGAGAACAAAGCTTGATATGACTCACCCCTTGTCTGCAGATAGAATAAATTCTATAAAAATATCAGGTTTCCCATTGCTTTCTCATTGCTAGTTATAGAAAATTCAACTACTAATTTTGTGTATAGCCAGTAGCATCCATTTGATAAATAACGTGCTGACTTTATGCATAAAACTAATTATTTATCAGTCTAGCAGTTTCAATATAAGCCAAAGGGAAGGACATACTAACATTCCTTATTTGCTAAGTTAGAAATATATATGCACCTGAAAGAGAACAGTTAGTATAGGTTGGTGACTCAACCAAGGGTGATTATCAACACTCAAAAGTAAACTATTTTATTTGCCCAACATTTTGAATAAGTTTTTCCAACTCATGGCCTTGTCTGAACCATGAGCAATTTTCAACCTCATGAATCCACGTCATATCTTGATTTTCCTACAAAGGAGAAAAAAAGTCATTAAATAGAGTATCTCAACATTATCAACATTCAAAATGTTTTGCAAGTAGTCTAATGACAAACAATCCTGACTAATAGGAGGAAGATAGTGAAAGGCAAGTATGAAGGAGTCATTAACTAATGAAAAATAAGAAAAGTTTTAAACAGTAAGTTTTTTTCTCCCACAATCATATCACATTTCTATCAAAATACTGAAGTTCTATGCACTTTTGACATAAATTTCTATGTACATGCCAACCTTTACTCAGGAATTCCTCCAAATCATATTCTAAGAATACTACAAGAAGTATCTGTTAAAGTGATTATACTCGAGTTCTTTTCATTCATGTGTTTCATTATTTCCACTTAGCAGATACAAAACCAGAACAAGATCCACTTCGTTTCCAAAGTGTAATTCTGCTCATTCAATTCTAGAAAGACACAAAAAAACTAAACATTCAGATCTACTAGTTACCTATATAACAAAATTACTAGTTTTAGTACATCTAATTACAAGACATAGGGGTGTTCAAGATCGGCCCGGACCGGACCGGTGAAATTACAGTCCGGTCTCCGGTCCTTGTTTTTCCCTTAATCCGTCCGGTTCAAACCCGAAAAAAAAAATTAGGAGTTTAAATGTTATTTTTTTTATAGATATTTTTCTTAAATTAATAAGTTAGGAGTATAAATGTTTATTAGATTTTTGTTAGATATTAAATAAGAATTTGATTTTTTTTAAATAATATCCGGTCTTGGACCGGAACCGGATCGAATAGATCCGGTCCACACTTTAAAAAAAATCTGGTCCAATCTGGACCAGATGAACATCCCTAACAAGACACTTACCAGATCGAAGAAGTGCTTGCCACCACTAGGTTTCAACTTCTCGCCGCCACAGGAACGATCGGAACGTTGAGAACGAGATCGAAATTGGGGGGCGTCGGAGGAGAATCGAAGTTTGGTGGCAACAGTTGCAGTAAATCAATAAAGGAGTATCAAACATATACTTTTTCTACTTTTTTACATTTATTCTTACAAAAATCTGACATTTTTTTATTTTTTAATAATTTTTTGGTGGGATTTATTTTTTAATAATAAAGATGATACTTTTGGTATTTTGGTATCATGGTTAAAGATGGGTCGAAGATTCAAAGATCCAAAGAAGAACTCGAAGTACGTACTGGGCGGCGCTTGAGTAAGTGAGGTGGTCCATGAATCAAAAAAGCGCTTGTAAACTTCGACACCTAAAAGCGTCACAAGTTTAGACGCTGAAAAGCAACAAAACAAGTGTTGCACTTTCCACTCCGTGTTAATTATATTTCGACACAATACAAGAGCGTCGACCTAAAAGCGTCGAAAAGTATAACATTTTCTAGTAGTGGTATATGCTTACTCCAACCACTCTTCCACGACCAGAATTAATTCAGAACCTGAGACATAATCATGCATAATTAAACTAAATAACAGCAAACAAACAATAGAATTAATTAGTACTAACATAGGAAAAAGAACTTGTCTAAGATATATGCAATCGACGGTACGGTGTTCCATCTTTGACATCGTAGACCTCCCCATCTTGGTCGTTCTTGACAGTATAAGACAAGGCCTGACTCTGTGCATCCATCAAAAGCAAGCTCGGTTGGAAGGCGTAGGCGCCGTTGATTGGCTGGTGTGATCTGTGGAGCACTCCTTGATTGGCTTCCATACAAGCCTCCTACCTTGTTCATCGACCTTAAGGTGGCCCACACGACCCCTATCCAAAACGTTGACAAAATCGCGTTGGTCACGCGCTCCCACCTTCTTCCACGAGCTCGAGTTGCCGTACTCCTCCATGACCCACTCCTCCAACTTCGTGGGCCCCGCTACGGCCAGCAGCGACAGCATCCCGCGCGATGAGACGGAAACCCACGGCGATATGAAGCTCGTTTTCTCTCGAGGAAGCTCCATGATTTCGAACTCGTCCCGCTCACAGCTGAACACCAACAACGCCATCTTGTAGAAGCGGCCACGACGACACTCCTCGCCGTATCTGTTTATTATCCAGCGCGCGTTGCCGTCTTTGGAGCAGGTGTTGTTGTAGGGCTCGTGATCGGGGTCAAGCGAAAAGGGGGGAAGATGGTCAACGGCCACGCTCCTCCAGCGACGTTCTCGGGTGGAGAAGGCCTCGAACGTGGGGCGGGGGTACCTCGAGTGTGTACATCTTACCACCTTGAACTCGTTGTTGCGAGCGTTGAAAGCAAACCCTATGACACGACGCCAACGTGGCAGATTCTGCTGTTCGGGCTGCGTCGGGATCTCCACGTACCTGCGGGTGGTGGGGTTCCAAAGGACGGTGGAGGCGGAGGTGGGGTGCGCGTGGTGCCACACCGGGGACAAACAGACAACGCCGTGCGCCACGTCGATGACTTGGTATTCATCAACGTGTGCTAGTGTACGGGTGGCGGAAGGGGCTTTTTGTAGCCGGGCAAGGAGGGCGGAAGGGGCTTCTTGTAAACGGGCACGGGGGGCTAGTGTAGGCGTGGGTCGAAAAGGAAGCCGGGAAAACGTGGGGTGTTGTCCATCAGGACTTTGCAGCAAAGCGTAGGAGCGGACTCTCCAGTAGGAACTGAAGATGATGTAGGATTTATTGCAAGGGTTAACACTGTTGATGAATGAGGAGGAGGAGATTAGCGAGTTCCATGACTTGCAAACGCATCGGAGTCGGCATAAGCTTATCAGATCGAGGGAGTCTCTTCAGGATCTCCGCCCACAAATCTTCAGCTAAGTCGGCAGGGCCGCACGAGTTCCATGACTTGCAAACGCACCGGAATCGCCTCTTCATCGATCACCAGGCCGCCGGCGATGATCGAGGGTTTTCTTGGATTCGCTAGGTTAATTAGGGTTTGGGATCGATGTACATGATTTCCTTTACTTTCTTTTATACATTCAAGTAGTAGATTTTGGTAACAACATATTATAATATATTTGGGATAATTGAGTATATACCTACTAAATCTTATCTAATTAATTGGATATATATATATCTATTAAATTTTAAAAATAAATTATACTAATCTTGTATAATTATTCAATATATTTATTAAAAATATAATTTTCCAAAAAACTCTTAACAAATTTTCTTAATTAACTTTATTTATCTTTCTCACTTTTAGGTTTGTCTTTCTTCTCTTTTCTCTCTTATTTCTTTTCTTCAATCCTGCATGTACGTAGGTAAATCTTTTAGTTTGTCATTACTATATTTTTTTATCATAAACATATGTCATTTACGACACTTGATACTTTTACACTATCTATTTTTTGTTCTTTTTTGTGCATGATCAGAAAAATACAAAGATCAATTTTAAATACTCCTAGTTTGATGAACTTTGTGTTATTTTTAAGGAAAATTTGTGTTATTTTTGTATTTATTTATTACTTAAATTGATATTTATTTTAATTATGTTATTTTGGTTTATTATATTAGATAAAAATACATAAAGGATAAATATACAAGATTTTTATAATTTTATGGATATATATCCAATTTTTAAATTTTGATAGATAAATATCCAATTAACATTTGATAGGTATATATCCAATTTCCCCTTTTCTAATTGTACTATTCTTGTCAGCCTGATCCAGAAAAGGCTTTTCGTGATGAGGCAGAAAAAAAACAAAATGTAGATAAAGTGAGAGCTAGCATTACCGAGGAAGATTTGGCTGAGTTGGCTCGAGCGACATAAGAGTTACTGCTGAAGCAAGAAACTCCAAATCCCCCAGAAGGCCAGAAGCTTTGAGCGATATTCTAAAAAGGAAAAAGTTTAAATGAGGACAGCTCCCCGTGTCAGGACTTAGGATGTATCAAGCGCATTCAAAAATTCGGCTCGGCTGAATTATTCGCTAATTTTTATCGGATTTTTCGGAAAATATTTTTCAAAAATTTGAATTTTTGAAAAAAAAATCGATTTTGTGTGCATATGAAATACACTGTTGTGTGCATATGTCAGAACGTATGTGTCATATGTTAGGCTCGGTGTGTGCATGTGGTTTTCAGAATGTGTGCATGTCTGGGAACAGTTGTTAATGCTAGAGACATGTGTGCATATCAAATACACATCTGTGTGCATACGCGAAAAAGTGTGTGTGCATATATAACCAACAAGGTGGATGATTTCCTGGGTATGAACACATGATTTCTGCGGTATGAACACATGATTCCTGGGCTTATATTTGATACGCACACGCACGTAGTGGATATGCGCACAACAAGGTGGATGATATGCACACAATAGTCTATTTGACATGCACATAACGAGTATTTGATATGCACACATGGTTTGTGTGCATCAACACTTGAGACCATATGCATACACGAGGTATGCACATGATAGTGTAATGGATGTGCACACGACAGATTATTTGGTATGTACACATGGTTTGTGTGCATCAACACTTGTTTTCATGTATGCACATGACTTGAGACCATATGCACACACGGGGTCTGCACACGATAGTATAATGGATGTGCACACGACAAGTTATTTGGTATGCACACACATGTGTGCATACCAACACTTGTTTTCGGGTATGCACACGACCCGAGACCATATGAACACACGGAGTATGCACACAGCAGTATAATTGATGTGCACACACAGGTTATTTGATGTGCACACAAGTCCTTTAAGCATAAACACTATGTTAAAGGCATTCATAATTTCAGAAACCATATGCACACACACATAGTTACATATGCACATAACAGTGCATTTGATATGCACACACACGTTATATGATATGCACACAAAATCGATTTTTCTGGGAAAAATTTTGACTTTGAATTTTTTTTGCCGAATTATTCGCGAATTATATGCAAAAAATTCGGCAATTGTACTGCAAGGCCGAATTGAAGCTTTTCCCTATAAGGGTGCGCGCCTCCGTCACTGTTCACTACGTTTTTTTTTTGTTTTTCCCTCTAATTTTTCCCTATTCTCTCATACATCCTCAATCCTATCATGAAGCACCGTCCTCACCGGAACCGGACCCTTCCAAAAAAGCCTATCCAGAACAATAGAGGTAGTTGTGTTTCGATATACAAAGCAATTTAAAATTGTTAATTGGTTAATATATTATATGTAATTTTATATATTATATGCATTGATTTGTACATATTTATAACACTTTTTTTGGAGTAAATTGTGACATAATATCTTACAGAATTATATGCGAAAAATTCGGCAATTGTACTGTAAGGCCGAATTGAAGCTTTTCCCTATAAGGGCGCGCGCCTCCGTCACTGTTCACTCCGTTTTTTTTTTGTTTTTCCCTCTAATTTTTTCCTCTTCTCTCATACATCCTCAATCCTATCATGAAGCACCGTCCTCATCGGAATCGGACCCTTCCAAAAAAGCCTATCCAGAACAATAGAGGTAGTTGTGTTTCGATATACAAAGCAATTTAAAATTGTTAATTGGTTAATATATTATATGTAATTTTATATATTATATGCATTGATTTGTACATATTAATAACACTTTTTTTGGATTAAATTGTGACATAATATCTTACAGAATTGCTAACAAATAATAAGTTATAATTAATAATTATTCTTTTTTTTTTGTCAAAACGAAATTTGGATTATTTTAATTTGTTGTATTTTATAATATTCCAAGCAGCATAATATAGATTTGGAAAAATAATAATTTTATAATATTTTAAAATAAAAATAATAATGATAACATATTATATCATTTATTTTATTTAAATTGTATGTATTGAGTATATAATTTAGTAAAATCTATCTATTTGTGTCATTAGAGCATTTTTAGGCCCATATTGTTAAAGTGCTATTTTTTTTCTATTTTTTAATTTATTATTATATTAAATAAACAATGAATTTTTAAATTAACAAAGGGATATTAACAAGCACCAAAAAATCACAAATCTTGAAAATCGTAAATTCTTCAAGACATGCATACAAATTATTATGTTTTCAGTTTGAGCAAAAGATATAATACATTTTATTTCATTTCTTTTTCATTATTAACTATTTGACGCTTTAATATTTTTAGGCACTAATTACCATATATACAAGTAAATACCTTTTTAAAAAATGAGTTTGTAAAATTCATATAACTTAAAAATAAATAATTCAATAAATTGTAAAAGTTGTTCAATTCGATTAGATTTTTAATATATATGACCAGGTAATGGTATCGACGAAATAATTTTAACCACTTTTTCTATTTTACGATTGACTCTTTTTTCATATTTGTACTCAATTGTGATAATTTATAATCCTTTTACACATCAATAGAATAAACTCAAGCGATTTTAGACTCACACAAATATTCTAAAAATAAGATAAATATAATAAAATATAATCTAATTATAGCATGTGACTTTTATTTCTTCTGTATATTTAAGTCATTGTTTATGTAAATATTTATAAAGGGATTTAGAGCATAAGCTAAAAAATATGTTTTTGAAAAATGTTATGTTAGATATTATATATTTTAAGATTTTAATGTAATACATATATTAGATAGACCGTTTTAAATTATGAAATAAGTATGATACGTATAAAAATGTAATTTCATCTCAAAGATAGTAAAAAAAATAAAAGAAGGATCCAACAAACATAGAAATTAACACTCTGTAATATTTAAGTCATATATAGTTGTAAATGCATCATAACCACCTATCTTAATATTTTAGAACTTAATTCATATTTGATATTTGTTTTGGGGCAACAAGACCAGACGATCTAAATCGCCTTAGACGTGGTAACTAGTCGATCGGGTCAAGGGTATCAAACCGATTCAAACAGACAATCAACCAATAAAGAAGAAATGCGAAATAGTAGAATAATTTTATTGATGTATTGACAATTGAGTCAGGTCAGATTACAACTTATCTTAGAGGAGAGAAGATCAGATCGGGCTCGATCGAGGACCGTGAGGTTCTACCGGTGGAGATTGATCGGAATTCTGGGATGAGCGGATGGAGATGATCCAATGCTTGAGCATATGCTTTTTTAGAACTAATTATGTTCGGAATGTGTTGTTTTTGTTTGTTTCTCAGCGTGTGTCCTTCCTATATCCGATCTTGGTCCATATATGACAAGTATCATCTTCCGACCGTTATCCATGAGTTGGCCATATCTTGTACTTAATGCTGGGAGTGATTGCTGGGATTTCCTCTTTATTATCTTCATTATCTTGGTGTTTAAATGTTGTGGCCGTTGCCTCAATCAAGCATTCAATGCTCAGCGTGATCTTCGCTATTGGTCGGGAAGCACTCGACTGCGGGGGGTCCGGCGATATATTGTATAGCGCATCTAGTGGTTATTAGTATGATTTAGGTGATGTTTGGATATGATTTGATGGTTATTCTGTAATCTGGAAGAGAAGACTAGAAGTGAAGAAATCATGGGATTTACAGAGGTTTGAAGTGCATTGAAGAGTAGAAGAACAGTGAGCTGAATTCAAATGGTTTGTTCTCTTTACTCAGATGTCCAAATGAAGTGATTCCAATTCGAGGAGTTAGATCTTGAAGTCTACTACAAGTCCTCAAAATATGAGCGTAATCCGAGTTGGGAATCAAAAGTTATGGCGTTTTTACGGAAGTGTCGAAAAAGCCAGAGCCTCTGGAGACCCACCGCACCCGCGGTGGGATGACCGCACCCGCGGCGATGCCGACGCTGAAGACTTCTCGGGATTTATTCCGAGATCTTTTATTTGCTTTTATTTATTTCCAAAATTTTGTTTCCAAGTTTTTGATGTTTTCTTTTATTTATTTCTGAATTATTTGCCCTAGTATTTAAGGTTATTTCTAAGACTTTGTTTAGGTTAACCTAGTTGCCACCTTTCTTAGTTTTTCTCTCACAAACTCTATGAAGATCTAAGCTTCCATTGTTGCACTTGACATTTTGAAGCCTTCAATTGATTGGTTGTGAGTTTTCTACTCTTGTTCGTTTTCCTATCTAGTTGGATTAATTCTCTTGTGCTTGAATGTTTATGGGTTTATGTTGATTTATCTAGAGTAGCTACCTAGGTCTATTGATATCTTCCTAATTGCTAGGACTTGTGATTCCGGGTTCGGGTTGCATATCTAGTAGCAAACACGATTTACATAAGCGGGTTGCGAGTGTTCATCGTGAGAGAGAGTTAATTGCATGTTATAGTAACAGGTTGTTTCTATTGCATGTATCTTGTTGAATACTTGGTTGAATGCTATTGATTTATTGAGTCTTGAAGGTTTTCGGATTTGATTTGGTAATAAGTACTATTAGGGCTGGTAGAACTAATAGTTACCTAAGATCGGGATAAGGACGACTATAGGAAAGATAAGAACTTGAGACTAATAGAATTCAGTGATCAATCATATCTCTTGTTGTGTGGATCTTTGTCAGGTGTAGCGTTTTTCCCAACCATATTCACAACCTTTACTTGCGAACTTGTTTACTTGTTACTTGGTCACTAAGAAACTGATACAAACCCCCCTAGTTCCTAGTTGGTGACTTGAGAAACACAAGAATAGATAACCTGATTCCCTTGGGTTCGACCCTGACTTGCTTGCTATACTCAGTTTAATAGGTATATTAGGACTTCTTTGATTAGGCATGACGACTTTAGGCCTGTCAAATTTGGCATCGTTGCTGGGGACTCAAAATTTCTGTTTTTGTGTTTTTGTTTGTTACCAACATTGGTGTGGATCTATCTTATGGTCCATACCCGTGCTATTGATAATCCACTTGTTGATTTAGATCCAGAGATCGACATGACATTCCACAGGATCCGCATAGAACACACCACCCCGCAAGCTGCAATGGGTGACCAAACGCTTCGGCAATTGACTGCACTGAATCTGACTATGCAACCGCTGGCTGTGACCATCCCAGCCATAGGAGATGGCGTGAACTTTGAACTAAAGCCGGGACTGATTCATTTGCTCCCAAATTTCCACGGACAGAGTGGAGAGGACCCAATCAAACATTTGAGTAAATTCCACACTGTATGCATGGGCATGAAACCGACGAATATCACTGAAGAGCAAATCAAGATGAGAGCCTTCGGGTTCACTCTCAAAGATGCAGTTGATGACTGGTACTACCATCTTCCCACCAGAAGCATAGACACTTGGGCCAAACTTCATAAGGCCTTTCTTGAGAAGTACTTTCCTGCCAAGAAGGTGAATAGCTTGAAGAAGGCTATAAGCAATATTGAACAAGAGGATGATGAGACCCTTTATGACTATTATGAACGGTTTAAGAGACTCTGCTCGAGCTGTCCATTCCATGGGTATACTACTCAAGATCTAGTGCTTCATCTCTACAATGGATTGCTGGATAATGAGAGAAGAATTGTCGATGCCGCTTGTGGAGGAAACATTCTCAACACGACACCAGCGATCGCCATGGAAAAGATTCAGGAGATGGCAGAGGGGACAAGAAATTTCGGTAGAACTCCTACCAAGAGAGGAGTCAATGCTGTGAACTCCAATCGCTCCGAGCTAGCGAGCGAGATTGATGAATTGAAGGACATGGTGAGGAGACTAACGATGTAAGGAACTCCTCAACAACTCAAAGTATGTGGGATTTGTGCTGATCAATTCCACCCCACCGATGCATGTCCTCAATTGCAAGATGATCCGAATGCTGAGGTGAACCATGTAGGAGGTTATGGACCTCCAAGACCTCGGAACGATCCCTACTCCAGCACTTATAATCCGGGATGGAGAGACCACCCAAATTTCAGATGGAGGGATCAACCGAATCAACAACAGCAGCCTCAGTTTCAACAACAACAACATCCAAGACCTCAATTTCTACAAAGGTTGCAAGATCAACAACCGGGTACGTCTGCCTCAACTGAAGATATGCTCCAAGCTTTGACGAAACATTTCACTACTCATGTTCAAGCTACGGGGTCGAGCATAAAGAATTTAGAGAATCAGATGAGCCAAATGGCTGAAGCCATCACAAGGATCGATGCAAAGATTTCGTGAAATCTACCATCTCAAACGGTAGTGAACCCACGAGCAAATGTTAGTGCTGTGATGCTTCGAAGTGGAAAGCAATTGCTTGTCGCCCCTATTGCTGAGAAGGACGTTGTAAAGTGTTATGATCGTCCGCTTCTCAACTTGTCCCCTTCCTTTATCCAATTCGAGTCCATATATGGCAACAATCCTCTTCCGACCGTTACCCATGATTCAGTAATATCCCGTATTTAATGCTGGGAATGATTGATGGGATTTGTTCTTTATTGCCATCATTATCGCGGTGTTTTAATGCCATTACCGTTGCCTCAATCAAGCATCTAATGCCTCAGCGTGATCTTCGCAGTTGGTCATGAGGTACTCGACTGCAAGGGGTCCGACGATTCTCTCAGCTTCTGACCTTGCTTGGACATGGGCCCATTTTGCTTTGTCCGACTTCTTGGGAGTATGTTGGGCCCAACAATAGCCCCCAAGTTGTTTTGGGCTTCGAAGCTGCTAATGGGCGGAGTCCAAACAACTTCCCATGCCATGATCTCTACCTTCCGATTTTGGTGTGGCAGACCAGGGCTTATGTGGCGAGATCGTGTGGCACGATGGGACGTCTCTGAGGACCTGTCGTCTCCCTCCATAAATTTGAAACAGGTTTTGCCGATTTGACTTCATCTCCTTCTTTAGCATTTTCATCTGGTAGGTCTTCTTAGCTTCCTAACCATCGCTCTTCGATTTCCTCCTCTTTCTGTTTTAGATATGGTTTCTAGTGAAGCTTCCGAGTCGTCGATGACTCATTCGGACCCGCGCAAGGACGAGCCCCCCCCCCTCTTCATTCTGAAAGAGTCTGATGCCTTGACGAGCACTCTGTCGCAGGCGGAGCTAGAGCAAATCCTCCAAGTTGGGGGCTTTCCTCCGGAGACGGTCGCAAGGCTGCCGCACCCAGATGAAAGGGCCGACGCCCGATATGAAGGTTGGGTCTGCTTTTACGCGTATCCGTTCAGGATCGGCCACAAGTTCCATTTCTCTCCCATTGTCAGGGACTTCCTGGCGTTGGCGCCGTGTCAGGTGATGTCGTAGGCGTGGCGGATTCTCAAGGTTTTGGACTTGATAAACGTCCAGTTTGGAGTCGGCTTCAACTTCGATGCTCTATGGTACAATTACTCCCTCGAATCGAAGAGCTCTTCTCGCGTTCAGTTGCGCACTCGATCGGGTCGGAAGTCCTTGGTGCTTAACTTGGATGTGAACGACCGTGGATGGAGGTCAAAAATTTTCTTCGTCGAGCGTTCGTCTTTGGAGAAGGGGGGAGATTGCTCGTTCTTGTTGTCGGAGTGGCGAATCGAGAGTATGTGTTTGCCCTCTCTTTGCCTTTTTGTGTGTTTTAACCCCTTGTTTTAACTTTTCTATTTTGTAGTTCATGAGGCGGAGGATCTGGAAGTTGATGCTCAGTCAGAAGGTTTGTCGAAGGTTGTCCTCAGCGTCCCTGCTTCAGAGAGGAAGTTCGTGAATGTCAACCTGCTATCGACCTCTCCTGCCACTCAAGACGTCATGTCAACCGTCTCACCGTCCCGCGTCAAGTGTGAGTTTTCAATTTCTGGTGTATTTGTGCCTTTTTTTTACTTCGTTGTTTGCGTCATGACTTCTCGTGTCGTATGTCGTGTCAGCATCCCTTGGTGGTCGGGTGAGTGCTCGCCTGAGAGGCGTGTCTGGAAAAGGTTTGATTGAATAGAAGAAGGCGGTGGCCAAAGCTTTGTCAAACAAGTCGACTCCGACGGAATCGGTGCCCCAAGCCAAGGTTGGCTCTAAGAGGAAAGTAGGCGTTCCTTCTGGTGACGTGAAGGCGGAGGAGATCCCAAGGAAGAGAGGCGATTGCTCAAGGAGTCGACAAGATTGGCGCGGTCGGTCAATCGATTGCCGACCTCTTTCACGCCTAGGACACGACTCTAAAGTCTGAGGTCGACGACGTCTCCCCCCTGGATTGCATTGGTGAAGCGGGATGCTCCGCGTGGAGGGTAAGTTGTCCTCGTCGCATTTTTCTTTTCTTGGTTCGGCTGGACTTCCTGACTGATTTTGTTTTTCTTCCTCAGACTTTTCAGTACCTCTTGGGGGCATATTCTGGTGTCAAGACAATGGATGTCAAGGCCGAGGACAGGGTTGCTAGGTCAGAGTCTACCCTCGCGCCTTTGAAACGCAAGTTAGAAGGGGCAGAGAGTCGCTGTCGAGAGGCTGAGCGCCGCTTTACCAGGGAGCTGAAGAGTTGTCAGGATGATTTGGACGCGTGTCGGAGAGAGCTCAGTGAGATCCAGTCGGGCGCTGGAGAGAAGGTGAAGCACGCTCAGATCGAAGCTGGCCGGATCGCAGGCGACGTAGGCGCCTTTTATGCGTTGAAGTCGCGTGTCGAGATGATAGAGGAGTTTGATGAGGGTAAGCATGAGCTTTGGGATCTGAAGGCGGAGAAGGAAACCATGGATTCCCTTTTTCCCAAGGGAAATCCAGGCCTGGAGCTCTTCCAACTGGCCGGCGTCGAAGAAGATACTTTGGATGGAAGTGTCGGCGAGGATGAGGCCCACTCCGGCGACACCGAGCCACTCGAGCCCCAGCCTTCTCTTGAACCAGCCCCTGCCGAAGGTAATGTAGTCGCACCTGATTCCTGATATGTTCTTCTTTGTAGTCTGACTTGTGGTCCCACCTGTGTGTGGGTTGAATATTCTGTGTTTTGGCGACCCATCCACCATTGCGGGTCGCATAATATTTCTAAGTGGATGTTTCTGAAGTCCTACATGTATGTAGGCAAACGATGTGTGTTGGATCATTAGAGTTACGTCTGAGGGAACAAAAGCTTTGTTCCCACAGAAGGCACAGCGGATTAAAATAGCAAGAAAGATAACGAACGAACTCACGATATATAGTGGAAACCCTGATTAGCAAAACTAGCTTTTCAAGGAAAAACCACTACCTTCAAGCTTCCGCTTGAGAGGATTTTGAAGTGTGTACTTGTCTTATTAGTTTCTTGTTTGATTACACTTGTAGCATGGACTCCAAAACACTAGACCTCTCTGCTAGATTCGAAGATCACCCCTACAACGATGAATCCAAACTCAACCCTCAAAGACCCACACACACTTCACTCTCTTTCTTTTCTCTTCTCCTTCTCTTTCGTCGTTCGAAGTCGTCGTGGTTACATAGAAATGAATCCCACATTCCCATATAAATACAACTCGACCAAACCCTAATCATAACAAGATAATCCTATCTTCTTAAACTTGGTAACAAGATGATATTAATTGATTTGAAGAATATTATCTTAACAACCGATATTATCTAAGTAAATAATTCCTAAGATAACATTAACGGATTAAGATAAGATTCTTCTCTCTCTAAATATATTATCTTAGGAAAGTTTTCCTAAGATAACACATTCAGATTCTCTCTCCAAATCTTCTTTTCGGCGAGATCCTTCCAGCCGAAATCCTATCCTTTGACCGCGTGATTCTCCGTGATTTGTTTCCATAATCGTCACGCTGGATTTCTTCCTTCCATTCGCAGCTTTGATCTTGTTCGTCACTATTGTTCCTTGAGAGGTAACAAAACACATGAACAGAGCTTTGTTCCCTCTGTGATCCTTTGCTGCAATGGTTTCCTGAGATAACTGTCTTTGTTCCTGAAACACTTAGTACCCAGATTAGTTGAATGTTTGTTACCATCAAAACCTAAAGAATTCAACAAATTCCCCCTTTTTGATGGTGACAAACACCCTTGACAATAAAGCATACACGTATGAGATAAATACAGTTATGGAGAGAAAGTTTTCCCACTAAGGCAATATTAGTTCCCCCTCAACTCAGCAACATATGAAACCATGTTCTGTTCCCCCTTAACCAAAGCTACCTGTCATTTTACCCCTTTTGGCATCATCAAAAACATAAGTAAAGAGATAGAGAGAAAAAGACCACAGCAGGATAAGCAAAATAACTCCTTTTGCATTAGATTGAAACGCACAAACATAGACTGCATGTAAAGACAACAACAAAATGAGCACATGTAACACATATGATTAACATGCCAATCATTGCAAACACATGAAACAGAAGCAAAGAAAAGCAAAGTAGTAGGGGAAGATGTGCTGGGAACAAAAGAGGGATTGGTTAGCCAGAGAAAGACGAATCAAGCACCACTGGTGCATGTAGAGGGAGCTGAAATATGAATAGCAATTTAGGCATTCACTTACTCCGTAAGACGCCTTTGTTGTTCTGCCAACATAGATATTGCGCGAGACAAACTTCTCACGGTCATTCCTCAAATCAGATTCCACTTTTTGTTCCCCCTCAGAGTCTGCACCTTCAGACTCTTCTTCCTCTACACCAGCTTCCATCTCACGTCTAACCTTGACCCAACCAACACCTTCTTGTAACACAAACTACTCCTTGTGTAGGTTACATGCCTCCAGCCACCAGTAGAAGAAGGATCCATTGGTCGCCTCTTTGTGTACCTTGGAGTGTTCCAGTTTTTTTTTTTTTTTTTTTGGAACAATACAAGGGAACGATAAGGTAACTTTGCTGAAGTCTCCATATAGGTAGGAGGGGAGTAACCACGAGAATCATTCTCCATATCTTTTCAAGTGCAAAGTGTATTACTCCAAATCCTCCTCTGTCCTTCTTTTTCCAAGATCACAACCAATAAGATATCTTCCAAAAATAGATCTTGTAAAAGATTCTGTCCAAATCCATCAAAGTCCACAAAATCTCAAGCGCAACAACCATCACGCAACCATCACATCACCTTTTATGCACGAACACTTCTCAAGCAGTTGCAAGCCATCATTACACATCATACCTGTCAAATCCCAGCCACAAACCACAGAGGCGACAATTCGTATTCTCGACTTTCCGAAAAAAATAGAGGAGTGTGATGCGGGGGTAATGTTACCAGAGAGGGTACAAAGAACATCACACATAAACATATACGAGAATTTTTAATAATGTTTAATCATGAATGAGAGGCTCCCAGATGTGGATGATTAGAGGGGCTCATAGGAAGCATCAAGCATGATGGCTAAGGTAAGCTGTAGAGTCAACAATCATTTGGGCTTATAATGAGGGATCAATGCATCAAGTTGACTCTTTTAGGCCGAAAGAAAGCTGAATCATGTATTAACAAGATAGCATAGAGAATCATGCATGAGATTTTGCACATAAGTGAAGTATTAGCATGAGTCTAAGCAAGGCATTCAACAAATGATCAAGAGAATGAATGCAGATCAAGACATGATGATTAACCTTTCACACTTTACCATGTAATTTAGCCAATCATCGAGGGAACACAATAAATAGACATGTGGTTAAGGGAACAAATCAGGCTTCGTATGAAACTGAATGTAGAGTTCCCCAACAGGTGTCTTAATGAGAAAACTGGCGTTTGATTCTTTGTTCCACGTTCCTTGTTTGCCAATCTTTCTCGACACAGTGATGTCTTTTCTAGATGTACATGGTACCTGAATTTTCAAACAAGGAACAATTTAGTCATTAAGCCTTTATCCACATCTCCATTTCCTTTACCTTTGCCACCAGGCCTTAGAGTCTCAAATATTCCTGCAGAAGTGAGGTGAGACTCGCTTTGTTCCCTGTCAAGTAACTGACCCTTGTACGAATGAAATACCGAGAACTTTCCTCACTTTATCCTGCACAGAAAGAGTTAGTTCTTGCGAACCCAGACAAGCTTATGCTTTCTGGGTGTGGGAGCAACATATTTGATTTCTGGAGGTTTAGCATTCATTTTCTCCCTAGTGGTTCGAGCAAGTTCCTCATTGTGTTTCTTCAGGAGGCACTCTTGTTTGTAGTGACCAGAGTGTCTACAATACCAACATACTCTTTGACACTTTAGATCAACATACTTGCTCTGTCCAGGCCAAATTGTTTTGTTAGCAATCCTTGAATGAAAATCAATATTTTTGGACTTACCGCTTTGAGATTGCTTCAACCAGATGGCATGAGCCTTCTGTCCATGGTACCAAGCCTTTCCCTCCTCAGTCGAGTTTGAACAGTTTTTGCCTTTGTTCCCTCCGGAGGAACTTTCCCCTTTTTCTTTTACAAACTGCTTTCCTTCAACTTTAGAGCCTTTTTGCTTGGTGCCATCAACAGGAAGTTTTGGTTGATAGCCAATCCCAAAGCGAGGTACTTCCTTTGACTCAGTCTTCTTTTCATTCTTGGCTGCAACAAAGACAATACCTTTTGGCTTGTCCTTTTGTTCCTCATTGAGTTTGGTTAGATCACTAGACAGTTTTGCATTTCCAAGTTTTAACATTAAAGACTCGGACTCAAGTGAGGAGATAGAGGACTCAAGAGACGTAATCTTCTCAGCGAGCTTAGGACATTCGACACATGAACTTGAAGGAAAAGATGAACCTTTCTCAAGATCGAGCACTTTGTCTGCCCAACCCTGATTTTCTTCGATCAAACTTGAGATCGATTCATCCTTTTCTTCAATTTGCTCACTGAAAATATTATTCTCATGAACAAGCTTCTTAATGAAGGAAATTAAGCTTTCTTTTGACTTCCTTTTCAAGGTAGAGATGAGTTCAGATTCACTTACCTCAGTTCCCTTCACGCCGCCTTTTGATTTGTCATGGTCTTCTAAGGCCATCAAGCAGACATTCCTAGAGCGAGAGAATTCTTCATCATCTGAGTCGAAAGCACCCCATGTAGCAATCATTGCTTGTTCCCCTTCATGAATCTGAGGAAGACCTGCCTTTTTCTTGAAGCAGTTTTTGGCAAAATGTCCTTTGTTTTAACAGTGGTAACAAACGACATCCTTCATGTCTTTGTTCCCTTCGGATGAACGAGGGGTGCCCTTATTTCGAGACCATATCTTCTTCATTTCTCTAGTGAAGAGAGCCACATCTTCATCACCGTCCTCCTCTTCGTCTTCGACTTGAGACCAGTCAAAGGCACGAACAACCTTTAAAGCAATGCTTTGAGCCTTCTCTTCTCCTTTCTTTTCCATCTTGTGGTTATAGACGGAGGCATTGCTTGACGACGACATCTTTCCTGCAAAGTCTGTAACGAAAATAATCTAGAGCACCAGGCTCTGATACCAATTGTTGGATCGTTAGAGTTACGTTTGAGGGAACAAAAGCTTTGTTCCCACAGAAGGCACAGCGGATTAAAATAGCAAGAAAGATAACGAACGAACTCACGATATATAGTGGAAACCCTGATTAGCAAAACTAGCTTTTCAAGGAAAAACCAATACCTTCAAGCTTCCGCTTGAGAGGATTTTGAAGCGTGTACTTGTCTTATTAGTTTCTTGTTTGATTACACTTGTAGCATGGACTCCAAAACACTAGACCTCTCTGCTAGATTCGAAGATCACCCCTACAACGATGAATCCAAACTCAACCCTCAAAGACCCACACACACTTCACTCTCTTTCTTTTCTCTTCTCCTTCTCTTTCGTCGTTCGAAGTCGTCGTGGTTACATAGAAATGAATCCCACATTCCCATATAAATACAACTCGACCAAACCCTAATCATAACAAGATAATCCTATCTTCCTAAACTTGGTAACAAGATGATATTAATTGATTTGAAGAATATTATCTTAACAACCGATATTATCTAAGAAAATAATTCCTAAGATAACATTAGCGGATTAAGATAAGATTCGTCTCTCTCCAAATCTTCTTTTCGGCGAGATCCTTCCAGCCGAAATCATATCCTTTGACCGCGTGATTCTCCGTGATTTGTTTCCATAATCGTCACGCTGGATTTCTTCCTTCCATTCGCAGCTTTGATCTTGTTCGTCACTATTATTCCTTGAGAGGTAACAAAGCATATGAACAGAGTTTTGTTCCCTTTGCGATCCTTTGTTGCAATGGTTCCCTGAGATAATTGTCTTTGTTCCTGAAACACTTAGTACCCAGATTAGTTGAATGTTTGTTACCATCAAAACCTAAAGAATTCAACAATGTGTTTTGGCGATCCGTCCACCATCGCGGGTCGCGTATTTGTAAAAAAATCTCTAGACTTTTATTCGATGCATTATGTTTCTTTTACAAAGAATCGTATGCTTGTGCATTTTACATATGTCGTCAGATTAGTCTAGAGAAATCTGTCGATGTCACTTGTATTCTATGTGTCGGGTTTTCCCGTGTGCTCCGTCGAGTGGGGCTTGTCGTATGTATGTAAAAAAGAAGGCCTACATGTGTATGTGTTTGTGTTAGTCATGACTTTGAGCCGAGGAGAAAAAAGCAATATGTTTCTATTGCGTAAATGTAATAAGGTGTCTTAACCTTATGTATTGTATAAGGCAGACGGTGTGCCGACGTGCCTGTTAGTCCATCTCCTTGTGTTCCGATCAATCGTGTAAATGTAGTGTAAGCGCTTTTGTTTATGACTGGATCCAGTATGTGTGTCGATGTCGTCCTGTACTTATGTTTTGCAAAGAGAGGATCCTTACTTAGTGTCAGATAGTTTGATTCAAGATATAGAGTTGTGCATGCGACAATAAGTAATGTATGATATGTGAAGAGATGTTAGTGTCTTACCTTGTTTGTTCAGAAATGATATAGTTTCAGATGTGTCGTATTCCAACTCCTTGGGAGTGGTTGTCCGTCCTTGTCTTTTAGTTGATATGCTCCTTGTCCGACTACTTCAGTGATCCGATAGGGTCCTTCCCATTGTGGCGCTAGTTTTCCGTCGGTCGGGTTCTTGGTGTTCTGGAACGTTTTTCTAAGGACCCAATCTCCGACTTTAAAGACCTTAGCTCGAACGTTCTTGTTGTAACTCCTTGCGACATGTTGCTGGAACCTGACCATCATAATCCAGGCTCTTTCCCTGGTCTCATCTACCGTGTCTAGGTTGTGTGCTAGTTCGACGTCGTTTTGCTCGCTTGTCTGAAGGCTGCAATGAGCGGTCAGAACCAATAACTCGGCAGGAATGACTGCCTCACTTCCGTAGATGAGAGAGAAAGGCGACTGTCCGGTCGCGTTCTTTTGAGTGGTCCTGTCGGACCAGAGGATGAATGAGAGTTCGTCTGCCCACTTGCCCTTAGCCCCTGTGAGGTGTTTCTTGAGGTTGTTGATGATGATTTTGTTGCTGGATTCGGCCTGTCCGTTGGATTGTGGATACCGAGGTGTGGAGGTGACCAACTTGATGTTCCATTGGTCGTAGAAGGCTCAAGTCTTATGACTGATGAACTGGGAGCCATTGTCGCACATGATTTCAGATGAGACGCCAAATCTGCACAAGATATTGCATTTTATAAACAAAATGATGTGTTGATATTTTACCTCTCTATAGGCTTCGGCTTCGATCCATTTAGAGAAGTAGTATGTCATGGCAAGGAAGAAAACTCTTTGGCCCGACGCAGGCGGGAGCTTCCCGATGATGTCCATCCATCACCTCATAAAGGGACAAGGTGCTAGAGTCGGATGGAGGAGCTCTGAAGGTTGGTGAGGAACAAGTGCATGCCGCTGGCAGGCGTCGCACCTCTTGGTGTACTCCATAGCGTCTTTGTTCATCGTGGGCCAGTAGTACCCATTTCGCAAGGCTTTCCCTGAGAGGCTTCGTCCATCGGTATGGTTTCCTCATTCTCCTTCATGTAACGATTGCAAGATACGTCCGACTTCTGGAGTCTTGAGGCATCGCAGGAGTATCCTTGTGACAGATCTTTTGTACAAGATGTTATCTATGATATCGAAAGAGAGTGCTTGTACCTTGAGCCTTTTTGCTTCCGCTTTGTCGTCGGATAGGATGCCGTTTTTTAGCCATATGATGTAAGGCAATGTCCAATCGTTGTGGGTGTTGATGATATCTTCTTCTGGTTGGTCGCCTATCTCCATGGCGACAAGCTCTTCTAATGGTGTGGTCGGTTCAGCGGGTGTTCTTGGGACGGCTGGCGTCATGATGTGTGCCAATGGGATGTATGGAAATTATTTTGGATCTAAGACAGACCCCAGATTGGCGAGTGCGTCAGCTTGGGAATTAAGGTCTCTCGGTATCTGTCTGATGTCGAACACTTGGAATTGACTGATCAACTTCTTGGTTACCTCCAGGTAGGCTACCATTCTGACGTCCTTTGCATTGTACGACCCTTGTACTTGGTTCACGACTAGTAGGGAGTCGCAAATGACTTTGATCTCTCAGACTCCTAGATCACGAGCCAGGATGAGTCCGAATACGAGTGCCTCGTATTGAGCTTCGTTGTTGGTCGCGTCCCATTCGCATCTTACGGCCTGGGCTATCTTGTTCCCTTGTGGTGATTTCAACATGACCCCTAGCCCTGATCCTCTGCGTTCGATGCGTCGTCTGTGTGGAGCTCCCATTTTCCTGTTTCTTCCATCACGAGCAATTATGCCGCTTCTTTGGTGGCTTCTTGTTCTAGGGTTGGGCTGAAATCTGCCACAAAGTCAGCCAAGGCCTGCGACTTGATTGTTGTCCTGGGTTCGTACTCGATGTCATAGCCGCTAAGGTGTATGGCCCATTTGGTCATCCGTCCTGTGAACTCGGGTTTTCTCATGATCGCTCTCATGGGATGATTAGTGTGGACAATTATAGTATGGGATTCGAAATAGGGTTTGAGTTTGTTCGAAGCCATTACCAATGATAGTACAAGTTTTTCAAGCGAAGAATACCTCGTTTCTGCTGGCAGTAGCGTTCGACTGACGTAGTATATCGGTGACTGTTTACCATCCTCTTCTCTGACTAGTACTGCGCTCACAGCTGATTCCGACACTGCTAGGTATAGCAATAGCGACTCGTCGTCTTTGGGCTTGGTCAGTAACAGGGGACTAGCAAGAAGTTCCTTCAGGTTTTGGAATGCGGTCTCATGTTCTTCCGTCCATTAAAAGGACTTGTTCTTCTTGAGAGCATCGTGAAATGGTTTACACTTGTCGGATGATTTTGAGATGAACTTGTTTAGAGCTGTTATCCGACCTGTCAGTTTTTGCACGTCCTTGACGCATCGGGGGGATCAGAGGTTAATTAGGGCCTTGACCTATTCTGGGATGGCTTCTATTCCTCTTTGCATTACCATGTAACCCAAGAATTTTCCTGACGACACTCCGAAAGAACATTTCGTAGGATTTAGCTTCATGTTATATCTTTTTAGTACCTCGAAGTTGTCGCGAAGGTGGTCGATATGATCTTCTTTCTTTTTTGATTTGACCAACATGTCGTCTATATAGACTTCCATCGTGTCCCCGATCTGATCTTTGAACATCTTGTTGACCAGTCGTTGATATGTAGCCCCTGCATTTTTTAGGCCAAAGGACATTACTTTATAGCAATATATACCTTGGCTAGTGATGAATGTTGTTTTCTCTTGGTCCTTAGGCTCCATGAGGATTTGATTGTAACCACTGAATGCGTCTATAAAGGTTAACATTTCGTGTCCTGCCGTCGCGTCGACCATGGCGTCGATGTGGGGGAGTGGAAACGAGTCTTTAGGACAAGCTTTGTTGAGGTTGGTGAAGTCGATGCAGACTCTCCACTTGCCATTCTTCTTTTGGACTACGACTATGTTGGCTAGCCATTCAGGGTAGTGGACTTCCCTTATCTTCCCTGTCTCTAGCAAGCTTTTGACTTCGTCGTCGACTATCTTGTTTCGCTCGGGAGCGAATTTCCTGCGTTTTTGCTTAACGGGGGGATGAGATGGGTCTACATTTAATTTATGCGTAATAATATTCGGGGA
Organism: Rheum nobile; assembly: GCA_027886185.1. Classification (NCBI taxonomy): domain Eukaryota; kingdom Viridiplantae; phylum Streptophyta; class Magnoliopsida; order Caryophyllales; family Polygonaceae; genus Rheum; species Rheum nobile. The sequence goes on along the minus strand of WOAB01000531.1, from coordinate 1,844,731 downwards.
TATGCCTACCATGTCTTCGTGTGACCAAGCAAAGCAGTCAGTATTGGATCTAAGGAACTCAAGAAGTTGTTGTCTAGTCGAGTCGTTGATAAGCACTATTTTATAGGGCTTAAGTAAGAGTCATTAGAGGTTTTATTGGTGTCATTCGGATAGATTTAGACACATTCATGTGTATGGCGTGTGGGGGCGAAGTTCGATAATTATTTAAAAGCCACGTGAAGAATGCTGGAGAAGGCCCAAATTGGAGTATGGAGCCCACGCGAGAAGCAGCGTGAAATTGAAGCTGGAAATGAATTGGAGGATGATGATGCAGCGTGACATCGGCGAGCATTTGAATTGGAAATTGTTGAAGGTTGCCCACGTACAAGCTGAAGCCCACGTCCAGGAGAAGCCCACGTGAAGCAGCTGGTGCTTTGTTGAATTGGGCCGTGTTGGGCCGTTGCTGCTCCCACGAAATGGAGGCCGAGAACGGCTGCTGAACGAGAATTGTGAGATTCAAGGCCGAGAACGGGATTAATTTCCTTGCTTTCGGTTGTTTACTTATTATTATTATTATTACTATTTTGTTTTAGGTTAATTTAGATTTTATTTCCTTTAGTATATTAGGGTAGAAAAAAGGCTTGTTTGCCTATCTTCTAATCATCGATCATCTTTATCTCTCGGAACCCTAATTTCTTATTATACGTATTCTCTTGCTATGAAGAACTAAGCCTCTCTTGCTTAGTCAGACATTGAAGCTTTTCATGTGATTCAGTTGTGAGATTCTTATCCCTAATCTATTGCATGGTTTTTATCTCTTCTCTTGTTTGATTTCTTAAGATTGATATTGATAATTTCTAGTCTGATCAACTAGGGTTTGTCACTATTTATCTATTGCTAGGTTTAGATTGTTACTGGTTGAGCATATCTATTCCATAGTAGTAATTGCATCGTGTTAGTAACTGGTTGTGCCAATCTTATACAGAAGAGAATTGATTTACATTATAGGGTAAAAACTGGTTGTTTTATTCTAGGATTGTATCTAACTATATTCATATCCGTAAGGCTGCTGTTAAACTGAATCTTGATAGTTTTAGGGTTGTTTAATTAGTTAGTTCTAATAGTATCTGGTTGTGCTATTAGTTACATCTGAAAAGGAATTGGAATTACCATTGCATGCGATTTTGAGTAGTATCTATGATCAACTTGTCACTCGAATAGTGGATATTGTTTGACTGAGTGTTTCCCAATAACTGATTTCATTACCTTTAATTGATTTTTACCATTTGCATGCTTGGCTACTAAAACAAACCTACAAAACCCCCCTTTGGTTGCTTTAAATTGACATACATATTGCATACTGAGATAGACTTTGTTTCCCTGCGGATTCGACCCTTACTTACCTAGGACTACGTTTTAGGGTTTGTTTGGATACTTTGCATAGTAGGAATTAGAACGGCAAATTCCTGTTATCAGTCGTCCAGATCCGACCCAACCCTTACCGTTTGGTTTGGCTTTGAAGGATCCAGCACGATCTCGTCGAGTTTTTCCATTTCTGGTTCGACATATAGACTAGGTCCTTCGCCACTCTGCATGTGGTTGCTATGTGACCTTGTGCTCGACGACGCTTTTCATGGAGGCCTTGGCCCGCTCCGAGATTACGTCGCGTAGGAGCCCCTGTGCAAGCAACCTAGCGACCTCATTTCGTAAGGCGATGCACTCGTCTGTCGAATGACCGTGGTCGTCGTGGAATTCGCACCATCGGCTCATGTCTTTCTTGACGTCCGGTCGGTCGCTCTTTCGGGGCCATCTTACCTCTTTTTCATACTTGTCGAAACTCTTGACGAGCTCCGACATGGAAACGTTGAAGTTATAAGATTGGACCCTAGGAGGCAACGCCGGACCGTCTCTCCAGTCTTGTGACCTGTCTTGGAAAGAGTTTACCTGATTTTGCTCATTCCGATTACGAGGATAGGGGTGGTGATGCATGTCCCGACGGTTGTCGGAGGAACGGACTGATCAGGTCCGTGAGAGGCTTTTCGTGACTCACGGTCCTCTTCCAATCTTACCTCAGCAATGGTTTTGGCCTGAACGTCTTTGAAGCTTCTACACGGGTACTTGATGATCTCGTTGTAGAGGTTGCTATCCTTGTCGGAAGGCTTCGATGGATGTGGTGACATCGCAATGGGGGATCGCGACTTCCTCTTTATTGTACTTGTTAAGACAGTTTCGAAGAGGTTCATTATACCTTTGAGTGATCCGATAGAGGTCACTTGATTGCATTTCGAGCCTTCGGCTGTTGGCAAATTGGCTTTTGAAGGAGTTGACCAGATCTGCGAACGATGCGATCATCCCCTGAGGCAAACGCATAAACCAAGTCAGTGCAGGGCCTACGAGGGTCTTGCCAAAGCTTTTGCACATGACAGTCTCGCGGCTCTCCCTTGGAACAGATGCATTCATTATTTTTTGTTTATAGAGAGAGATATGGTCATATGGGTCGTTGGTGTCGTCGAACGTCGCCATGGTGGGGAGATTGAACTTTTTAGGGATCTCGACCCGAGCAATTTCTTCGACTAACGGGGATTCTTCAAATCCGCCTGACGCTTCCTTCTCGATCGGTTGTGGGACTCCAGGAATCCTTGCGATGCGATCGTCGAGCGTCTTCATGTGTTGATTGAGCATCTGTTGGATGAGAGCTAGGATGTCGGGAGGATTGATAACTTGTGGTTCGTCGATTCGGGCCCCCTATGTGTGTCCGGGTCGTCGTACGCTTGGAGGGGTCAGTTCGACGCCGTCCATGTCGAGACGCGTCTGGACGCTGCTGTGGATGGGCATGCGCCTAGACCCGGAAGCCATTGATTGTACATGCGACTTAAGAGACTCATTTTCACGGGTTAGTTGCGCGATCTCGGCTTCGGACTGGATGGACAAGGTGGCTAAGGCTTCGATCTCGGCTTCGGACTGGATGGATGCTAGAGTATATCGAAGGAGGCAGAAGAAATCCAAAAACAATGACGAAGTAGGACCGAGTACGAACCGTGACCCTCCTGCTTTACCGATGTATGCAGACCCGACACTCAACAACACGACGCTTAATGATCCACCTATATACCAGAATGACCCGAATGTGGTAAGTAACTATACATATTCTTAAACTGTCGGTTATTTAATATTTTTTCTAATAATTTGTTTTATAGGATCCGACATGGTATGTATCTTCTAAATCTGAGAAGCGTAGTGGTTGGTACATACCTCCTACACCTCAGCAGTCTAGTGGTTGGCCCATGTGGCCAGGAGGTATGGGTGAGCAAGCATATTGGCCCGCTCAACAACCTCATTTCGAGGAACCAGCGCATGAACATGCTGCTCCTACACAACGTAGAGGGCCTAGGCAGGATAGGGAGTCTAGACAGGATAGAGAGCCTAGGCAGGCTAGATGTCAGAATACTATTGATCCCAAGTTGATAGGACTTGTACCGGGAGGTCCGGAGATCCCAAACCCGCTGTTTAGTTTCTCTGCCCACACTACATATTTCATTTATCAAGGCATTGTAAGTTATCAGAACTTGAGCCTGTTATTAAACTATTATCTTTTTTTTGTATCTAACATGTTTTTTTATAGGAGCGAGAAACTCTCACGTTTCAGCTCAGACAAGAGCAGCTACGAAAATGGAAGCTTGAAGATGACTCTGCATGGTGCGATCTTGCAAAAAACAATGGCATCACTCATATGCAAGACCTGATGTACACTTATGTAGATCAGCCTTTGATTTCTGCATTTCTGGAGCGATGGCATCCATAGACAAATTCATTTCATATGCCATTTGAAGAGATGACGATCACTCTGTTGGATGTGTACATGATTTTGGGCCTCAATTTGATGGGCACTGAATGAGACTTCCTCTCCACGATCGCAGCAAGGGAAAAAAAATGAATTGTATAATCAACAAGCGATGAGGGCAATACAATTCTTTTCCTTGACTCCAGAAATGGCTATAAATGGTGTCAGTGCAGACAACCTGAAATCTCACTGCTTTAAGAAGGTGTTTATTTTGGGGTAAGAACAACTCAATCATATACATTCACAAAAAAAAAATCATAAAAAATCTTAACTTTTACTAACATGTAAAGTAAAAGTATAAAAAACATACTTCATTGTTAGGGCTGTTCATAACCGGATATCCGATCCGATCCGACTTATCGGATCGGATATCCGCATACACGATTTTTCAAAACTGTGATCCGTATCCGATCCGAAATATTTCAAATATCCGATCCGAAAGTTCCGGATCAGTCCGGATATCCGAAACAGATATCCTAAATATCCGATTAGTACATACACATCATATATTAATAATATATTATTTTATCATGTTAAAATATGTATTTTGCCTTAATATATATTAAGGCAAAATACATATTTTAACATGATAAAATAATATATAAATACTTCATTCATTAGTACTACTGTAGGTTAAGTGGTTAACACTTAACAATATATATTTTACAAAAAGAAGCTTAGCTCTCAATAGCTTAAGCATCATCACCTGAAGTCTAAACATCCACCAAAAAAGAATAACCTTTCACATGAAGTCCCAAACATCCCACCACCAAATTTCGCATCCCACCACCAAATTTCAAGTTGACTACCAAAAAGGAATACCAATCAGCATCTCCACCTAAGTATTTAACAAAACACTAATAGAGCACCAAAATACTTGCATACAAAGTTTACAAAATATAACTACAAACATTAAATCCTATGTTTAAAGATCATCACTCTCATCACCAATGAAGCTTTCATCAATGATGAAATCTGGCTGCAAAATAGATAACTCTTGTATACCTACAAATTTAATAAAAGAACATAATAAATATTAGTACTAAATTAAGGAAATAGAAATTAGAAGGAGAAAAATAAGAACCTTCTTCCATTTGCTCCAATACAGATAGGCTCTCCTCTACCATCACTCGAGCATTAGTTTTGCGTTTCCAATCTTGGGTACAAATAAGAACTTCAACCATCTTTTGTGTTCTATCCAAATTAGCAGGAAATTTTTTGCATCTTTGAACATGATTTTTTAGACATGTAGTTCCATTCACAGCTTTGCAACCAATCAATCTAGAACAATACTTGCATTTTGCATGACTTGTTGAATTAGGAATTGCATCAAAATGAGACCACCAAATAGAAGTTTTTCTTCTCTTACCATCACTACAGTCAGATTCAAAAGAAGTTTGATTAGAATTAGGATGCCTAGGTGGTTTTGCAGTTGAAGTAGTTTTGCTCTTCTGGGTGCTTTCATGAGCTTCTTCCATCGAAATATCATCAATATCAATAATGGGAACGCAGTCATCAAGTACATCAAATCCATCTTCACTCATATCTGCATCAACCTACAACTGAAAATCAACATATATGTCAGTTTATACTTACTTACAAATTAGTTTGCCCTACAACAGGAAAGCTTTTAAGAGAGCAGTTGAGAATCAACCTACAACCTACAACAGTGATCAAGTGATCAACAATTCAACATACAACTCAGTTTATACTTACTTACTGAACTACAACTACAACAGGAAAACTTTTAGTTATATTCCTCTGTGTATGCTACAGAGAAAGACAAGGTGAAGGAAATTTGTCAAAGGAGGACACTTCTCACTGAAATAAAAATCAGCAGCTCAGTTAATTCACAAACAGTTTATTCCTCTTTGTATGCTACAGATTAAGACAAGGTGAAGGAAATAAAGAAGATTCAAGCAGAGAAAGTAGCACAGACGAAAGCAAAGGAGTAAACACAAGGGAATATCTGTCAAAAGACAAAGAAAGAAGAAAGAAATAGTCGAATCAAGGGAATACTTGTCAATTTCAGCGCACTTGTCTTCACGTTTACGAATGAGTTGGATGCAGGTCCGAGCTTGGCCAGATGCAAAACTGAAGGGAAATTAAATTAAATTAGAGCTCAGTTGTTTCATTCAAAGAGTCAAAGTTCTAGAGACCCAAAATATTCAAAGGAAGTACTTACCCAAGCCAGGAGAACCCAAAATGTTGAAGATGGAGTAGGCGAGGATGGAGCTCAGTTGAAGATGAAAGAGCTCAATGGAGGAGACCAAGAGAAGAACGACTGTTGAAAGTAAAAAGATAGAGCTAGGGTTGTATGTTTAACTATTTTAATAAAAACAAACAAATTACTCTTAAAATCTCTATACGGATCAACCCATCAATAAGAAGCCCACTAAGAGTTTCTTTACTTTCATAGTTGATTCAACCCACAATTAAAATCAGATCATTACTCAACAACATGTGTAAATAAATTAAGTTATAAAACTTATTGAGGTTTTAATTTAATTTTTAATTTAAAATATTAATAATAGCAAGCTACCCCCGGATATCCGGCGGATACCAAACCCCGATCCGTTTCCGATCCGTTGATCCGGAAAAATTTCCCAGATCGGATCGGATTCGGATAATTATCCATCGGATACGGATTTTTTCGGATTGGATCGGCGGATCAACGGATCAGATCGTGCGGATCAGATATTTTTGAACAGCCCTACTCATTGTAATTGTATGCATTTGCAACATCTTCTCCACCATTGAAGTTGGAAAAATCATCTTCATTTGCCATGAATTTGCTTGGAAGATGATGACAATGGAAGATGTGTTGTGGGAGGGAAATTGAAGAGGGATGGTTTAGGGTTTAATGTTGGCCATAATATTGATAAAGATATGACGGTAGTTAATGTAGTTAGGTGTGGACAAGTAACATTCAATTTTCTGGTATAGGGTTCGTCCGTCACGGACGGATTGAATCCATCCGTCACGCACCAAGCAAATCCATGCGTCATGCACCAAGCAAATCCATCCGTCACGGACGGATGCTGATGGTCCGTGACGGACAAACCAATGCGTGAAATAGCAAATTTGCCGGTGCGTGAAATAGAAATCGTGTAAAAGAAATGACACAATATGTTCCTAATAAAATAAATATTTTACTAATTTTTGAAGTTGATACTTATTTATAATATATAACACTTACATGCTAGTAAAAAGCTTGAATAATTATAATACTAACTAGTGTATTACCTGTGCCGTGCACGGATATGGTGAGAATAAGATATTTCACAAGACATGTAGTTTACATTTAATTAATTTAATTTTACATTGTAAAAATATTACATTTATTCCGCCAAAAAATATTATATATTTATATGTTAATTAAAAAGCACTTATTCTGAATAATTTTGTAACCCAATAAGTTTAAAAGTCTATACAATAAGTTTGCAAGTCAATAACCACTCCCTAGTGGCTCAGCTGATAAAAAGCCTGTGAAGGAAACCAAAGGTTTCCCACAGGTCGCCAGTTCGAACCCGGGGTGGTCACATGGGGCACGGTGGGGGTCTTTGACCTGCCACAGTCATACCGTGGTCTCTTGCTCCGCTGGGCTCGTGGGATTAATGGGTTCGCCATAGGTGGCCCGACACCCACAATAATTCCAAAAAAATAAGTTTGCAAGTCAATTGCTTACTGAAAATGTATTAAACTTGAAAATGTGTCTAATAATAATTTATAAAATTGATAACATTTTTATATGTGATCAATAGGATAAATATATGATAAAGATTGGTCAAATAAAATATTTAATAATTAAAAATACAGATAAAATAACACATATGAAGACAACTTTTTAGTGTTTTTCAAAAAAAATTGCACAATAGCTTTTCATGTTTTTTAAATAGAACTTATTTACATTAAAGTATGGTCATATATAAAATTAGGCTAAATAGTTATAAGTGACTGATTACACAATATTTCAAGTTGAATTATGTTATGTTTTGAACATTCTAAGTTTTTTTAAGTTTAAATTATCTTATAAACAATAGTTCAAGTTTATTGGACATTATTCAAATTTTAATGAATTATAGTTCATTTTTATATTTTTTAAAATTTGAACAATCTGAGTTATGTTATATTTTGAACATTTTTAGTTGTATTAACTTTATATTATCTTATAAAAAAACAGTTCAAGTTTACTGGACATTGTTATTATAATTAAACTTTATATTTTCTAAAATTGAACAATTTTTATTTATATTACAATTTGAGTTATGTTATGTTTTGAACATTTTTAGTTGTATTAGGTTTAAATTATCTTATAAACAATAATTCAAGTTTATAAAAGAACACGTAGGATTTGTGAGACCATAAACATTCTGGTGACTCAAAATTTAATAGTTTTAATATATATATAGATAATCAATATTTGAACAACTGAAAATACACAACAAATGGAAAAAAAATGATAGATATTAGATTTAAAAAGTTGTGAAGTTATACGTAGATATGAAAATATTGAAAAAAATTCAATATTAGATATGATTTAATAACCGTTTTATAAATAATAAAAAAAATTAAGATTTATCAAATAAAAATTGAAAGATAATTTAATGATTTTTTTTCTTCAATTGAATAATGTTCTTTTGGTCATATGAATTGACTAAATTATGAATCAAGATTCAAATATCAAAATGTATTAGGCAAAAATAGATAAAAATCAGGTAAAAATCAACATTTAAAAGCTTGGAACTCTGTAGAAAGCTTACAATTTTTATGATACGAGCACAAATAAAATTTATACAATTGAGAGTTATTATTTAAATGGGGTCAATATGCTTTAAGAAAATGATATAATTAAATAAAATTTAGATGTGACCTTAACGATACAAAAAATTAATAAAAATAAAGAGTACAATATTAAATAATATTTTTCTAGTATTTAAAGTGAGAGTCTAAACTATTAAGTAGATATAAGAAAACCACAAACTCATATGTATATACTGTTAAGATATGCCTTTTGTTATTGTTACGTAAATCACATGACAAACAACAACTACGACAAAATTAACAATAATAGATTTGAGAATTAATGATAAAATGACACATAGGATAGGTGGATCCATAATCAATATGGTGACTCGAAAAGTGACAGCTTTAATATATATATATATATACGATTTCTATTTCACGCACCGACAAAATTGCTATTTCACGCACCGATTCGTCCGTCACGGGCGACTTAATTTGGTACATCACGTACGAAACAATGCGTGAAATAGAAATTTTACCTGTGTGTGAAATAACAAGAGTCGTATAAGAATCCTATTTTTTTCTTATAAAAGAAAAATTCAAGAAATTTATATGCTTAAGGTCTTATTTGGAAAATTATTTATAAAATTTTTATTTGTCAAAAGTTTTTTTTTTTTTAACTCTTCACAATTTCCAATATCTCATATATTTTAAAATTTTAAAAATATTTTATCACAAAAACGACATTATAAGTATTTTTTTTTATAAAGACTTCTTTTAAAGGACGGCAGCAAGTATCCGCATCGGCATCTCTCTCTTTCATGTAGTAGCGACGAGGGAAAATTTCATCCCGGATATGTAGTCTCCAAATTCACTTTGGCGCCATTGTTAAAAACCTCAAATTTCTACTTTGTCCCTCTCTCTTTTTCCCCAAAAAATTTGAACGCAACCCGCCAATTCCACAAAAAATAAAAATAATTTCGAGCTGCTTAGAATTTAAGTTCATATCCATCTACCATTTCTCTACAATTCGATACTTTCGTCTCAAGCTCCTTAATCCCTTGCTCGATTGCCTTCTCTTGGTTTTGTTGGTTCCAAACTCCATTCCGATGGCGGTTGCTCCTTCAGCTGCTGTTTCGCCTGCGAAGACGACGACGAAGAAGAGGAAAACGACCGAACAGAAGGAGGTGAAGGTTCCGGTTGTTCAGGATGCTTCGGATCCGAAGCAGGGTTCGGATTTGGAGAACCCTAAACAGCCAAAGAGAACAAAGTCGCCTGGGGTTCGTGTTGTAGGGGCGCGGGTCTACGATTCTTCCAACGGAAAGACTTGCCACCAGGTAAAAGAGTTCTTGCTGATTAGGAGCTGATTGATTGTCGGTTTTCTTGATTTTCGTGAAATCCAATGAATGTTGGGGAAAAAAAATAGGGATTCTGATGTCTGTAGGTAGTACAACATGAATGATTTGGTCAGTTGAGGTGATTAATTTGGTCATTTTTTTTCGTTAGAATGGAGAGCCCTAAAATTTGAACCTAATTGTTTATTTGAGGTAGAGGGTCTCAGACTATTAGGGTTTGTAATTTGAAGCATAAAAATGACCACATCTCTTTCACTAAATCAATCTGAATAAAGATAAGAATAAGTTACTTTTCTTCTCAGATTTGCAAAGCGTTTGTGTTCTGGTTTCTGCAGTGTTGATTAAATTCATTGTATTTTCCCTTATTGTTACTGGTGACTGACCCCAAACTTTGCTATATTATAGTGCCGGCAGAAAACCTTGGATTTTACAGCTGACTGCAAGAATATGAAAAATGATAAGCAGTGCACGATGAAGTTGTGTCACAAGTGCCTTCTTAATCGGTACGCCTTGAATGATGAACTATCTATGCTTGCTTATTGCTTATGTGTTTGTGTATCCTCCCTGATCTGGCTTATATATAGTGTATTGAAATGCATTAGTTTCTTTCTTGTGTAAGGTATGGAGAGAAGGCAGAGGAAGTTGCACTTCTTGATGACTGGAAATGTCCCAAATGTAGAGGCATTTGCAACTGCAGCTTCTGCATGTAATTAACCACTGATTTTGCTTGAATGATTATTATAGTTCATTTATTGTCATGTACCCAGTTATTTAACGTTGATTATAGTTCGCAATTGCTAGTGTGCTCTTCATTAGTTTGATCTCCAGTTATTATCACACTTCCAATTGCTGCAAATGTGGAATTAAATATCGTTATATGACCTCCTTGTTCTTACATTAACATGTACTATAAGAGTGTCCAAAATTTCGCCTTCTATTGTCCATTTATTTACTATTATGAGCAACAATTTTGTTCTCTGGTTTAAACCTGACAATGTTGACCTATGGTTGCAGGAAGAAAAAAGGTTGGAAACCCACTGGAATTCTTATACATGATGCTAAGGCTTCAGGATTTACTTCAGTTTCTGAGTTGTTACATGTTCGAAGCCCCAAGAGTCTGAGCCAAGAGGAAATTGCCAAAAGCAAGGTAGTCTTGCTGCCTGATGTAGTTTTACTTGAGATAATATTCAACATGCAGAACTATAGATTTTTATTTGCTGCTCATTTATAATTTCTTTTTTTTGCGTGGCAGGGTGGTATTGTTGCTTCCCCAATGAAACTTGGGAAAGAAAATAAATTTAATGTTGGTCATAATAAAATCTCAGAAACTCATTCACATAAGGTTAAGAAAGTTAAGGACATGAAACAGAAAAAAAATGTTAATGGAGTAAAGAATGAGTCTACAGGGATGGGTTTGGTTAAGAAAATCAAGGGGTCAGCAGAGATGTGTGATGCCAACAAAGACAACAAGGATGTGTCAGAGGTAAAGAATGACAAAGGGAAAGTGTCAACTGAGACATGTCAAGTCAATAAAGTCAAGAGGAAGAGTTCAACAAAGATAAAAAAAGGCAATGAGGTCAAGCAGTCAACAGAGATAGGTGATACTAAAAAAGCTAAGTTGAAGAAATTAGCAGAGGTATGTGATGCTGAAAGGGGTAATCACGCTCTTAGCAATGCAGAAGAATCAGCAGTTCCTCAAGAAGCTCCTAAAAAGAAAGCAAAACTGCATTCTAATGACCATGATGCTCTAAATGAGAAACCAAAGGAGGTGAAAGTCATATTGCCTATTGGCAATGAGTTATCTAATGTAGCTGAACTTGATTTGCTGCCTGAAGATGTTGGGAATGCCTTGCAACTTATTCAGTTCTGCTATACTTTTGGTGAGGTAAATGTGGTCCTTATTACATTATTTGTACAATTTCATTTCTTGGTTTATTTTTATGAATGTGAATAAGTGCATCAGGAATTCAGGATCCTTTATGGTTGTCATTGTTTTGTAACACCTGAAGTTGTTAGGAAAGTGCTACACACAGTGCCTTTATAAAAAAAGGTGATGTGATTTCTATTACTACCAGTACCAAGGTAAAATACATATATGACTGATGATGTTGGATAGCAAAAAAAGGTAAAATACATATGTACTTTAGTTGGTTGATGACTCACAATGTTGAAGTACGATGTTGAAACACTGTAATGTAAGTTATATATAGTTTTCAGAGATGAAAGATACACTAGATACTGCACTGCAGCCCTGCAAGATAGACATTTATTTGTCATTACAAAGGAAATGCTGTCAAGGATAGAACTCATGGTTTAGAAAGAGATGGTAAATGGTTTATTGTTGTTACCATGCAGGTTCTCAATATAAGGAAAGGACAAGCTGAATCTGTCTTACGTGACATGAGGCTTGGACGGAATAGGCGGGGAAAGGTCTCATCACTAATCCAATTTAATATCCAGTTATTATCCCTGCTACAGGAAGATATGGGAGAAGAGTAAGATTCTTATTGTAGTCTTTGTGCTTATCTGATGTTTATCTATTCAAGCTTCAAATTTAACAATTCCTGCTCTTTTCAGGTCTCCTTTAAGTCCAACTGATGGCAAAGACTGTTGGCTGCATGCACTAAAGGAATGTGTCAGTGAATCTGAATGGGCAGCAAAAGACTTGACCACACTTAACTTTGACAGAACTGATACATATGACATGTTGAGCTCCTCAGAAAAGCTCAGACTCCTTGTTTTTCTTTGTGATGAAACTCTTGAAACCTTGTAAGTGAAAATGGGTTTGCTCAGTGATTTTGCAAGTTTTTTAGGAGCAAAAATATGATATGACCCTAGTATGTCCCTTCTTTTAGGCAAGTGAGGAATTGGATGGAGGAAGAGAATCTGAAATTTTCTGAAAAGAAGAAGGAAGTGAAGGAAAAATTGCTTGCAGCGAAGGAAAAGGTAACTGAAATATAATCATTCAGTGGATTTATAATGGGTTGTGGTACTCTGCTCTAAGACTTGTGTTATGTGTAATGTTTTCAGGAAAAGCTTGCCAAAAGAAAGCTGCAGGATGAAGTTGTGAAATCAATCATTGCCAAAAAAGGAGCTCCTCTTTCTATAGCTGAGCATGAAGCATTGGTGTCAGAAATGAAAGCTGAATCTGAACGTGCACAAGCAGAGATATTAGAGACCATGGGATTGGTGCCTAAATGTATGTCCAATGTTTCAACTTCATCTTTTCACTTTCAGTAGATTGCATACCTTTGAAGTATCTTGAATGATTTTCTGATGTTGTGAAGCTGTTAAGTGACTAAGTAAACAGCATTCTCCTTTTGGGCATTATGAATAAAAATTGTTTTTAATCCATTCAAATTTTGTTACTGCTGAAGGTGAGTGTTAGTAAAACTATGAAGGTTTCTCTTCTGCTAAAGACATTACTTCATCACTATTGCAAGTTTGAACCAATAACTTCGCCTAGATGCTTGATAAACGTTCTTTATTGAGTGCTAAACTTATATTTATATAGTCCCTCTAGTGTATTGAGTGCTAATCAGTTGCATATTTATATAGTCCCTCTGGCCCCAAGTGTTCATCACAGTCTCTAGTGTATGGAGGCTTTTCTGCTTCTAGTTTTTAGGATATGCAACTGATTAGCTTGTCAAAGAATCTGCTTCCACTTAAGATGTAATCTGTTGCTAAATGGTGATTTCTGCTATGAGCCTAGAATTCATTTTATAGTGATAATTCTGAATATTCCTCCACATGACGTTTGAATTTGTAAGTTTTAATTGAAAGCCAAGGAATTCACGTTGTGTAGGTGTTAGGTTTTAGTTGATTCATTGCATAAATAATAATTGCTATTCCGTAGACAATTGAACATCATCTATGCACTTGTGGGTTCTATTCTCATATTGGTTTGTGCCATATAGATGAACACACTCCAGATGCTGTGAGAATTAAGCCTGTCTTCATTGATTCCAACGGTCATGCTTGCTGGAGATTGAAGGGATATACTAAGTCGGACCTTTTGCGTCAAGGTTGGTTCTGTTGCATTTTTTTGAAGTAATAGCCATTAGGCAGTGCTTTCTCTTTCTCTTTCTTTTCAGAATTATACACTCATAAAGTTGGATAATTGGATATCCTGGACAATAGTATATAGTATATGACCTGAAAAGTCCCCTAACACAATTCAGATTGCTTTGGTTTCTCTTGGAAACAATTCCATTGCTGAAATGTCAACTGAGACTTGACCTTATGCTTGCAGAAATACAAGGTAGAGGTGAACCCAAGGCAAGTGACAAATGGTTCAGCTATGATGAAGACAAAGATATACAAGTGGTTAACGGGTACATCTCAATTTCTAGGTAAAGGCCTTTTAGTAACTGTCCTATTATACTTGCAAGGTTTGCACTGGGGCTTAGAATTCAGTAGAACGTCAGTTCTATCCTCAGATATGGAAGGGAAACATGGGTCATCACACAGTTTTAGTCACCCTTAAATTTAACCACATTAATTGACCCATATAATGGTAGGGTAAAAACTAAAAAAGAACAGGAAAATTATTTAAAGTGTAGTTGTAAAAATTGTGCAAATATTTCAAAACATCTTAAAATGGAAGAAGCAAACAGGAATAGCTCCAAAAAGGGGCCAGTAGGGCAAGTTTGATTACTTTTAAGACCAGAGGGTTATCTTCCTAATATTTGGAGGAAGCAAAGTACACTTTATCTTACTTCTTGGTTATCTTCCTAACTTTGACTTGAATGGTCTTTCTTGTTGTTCTTTCTCAATCTAATACAGTATTGGTTTGCTGGTGAGCCTACACTAAATTTCCTTTTTCACTCCGATCTGCTTGTAGTGTTCAGAGACGAAAGCGGAGTAAGACAAATGTGCTGAAGGTGGAAAATGGCAACCTAAACCCAAAACAGACTTAAATCAGATTTGCTGGTGAGCCTACAACATGCAGTGGCTCTTGTAAGCTCGGCCATTTGCAATTTTTAGTAGAGAGGCTTGAATGCTAATGGGATGGACAATTACATTCTTGAGTATGTGCAGGCTGTTCCAAAACCAATGGAGTGTCTTAACTTTCTTGATGCTCTCAGAATATCAGCTGACTTGCATCACTTCATCTGTTAGAAGTATTGTAAATTTTGTGCAACTGGAAGCATGTACTCATTCAAGTTTGCCAATATTCATCTTCAACATTTGGGTTTTTTGTCTTGTATTGGGGAAGGCTATTCATTTGTTTGAAGCAATGTCTTCTTATACATGGAAAACATTCCTGCATATTGGTACCTTAAACTAGAAATGGGTTCAACTTAATCTATAAATCTATGACTTGGTCTTTAATGTCTTTTCTATCATGTTTTCTATGCTTATATGTATGATTTGATATTTTGTCTACCTATTTGTAATTTCAATATTTGGTTAGAGCATACCTGATGCAATGTATGATTTCAATATTTTTCAATGGATTATATGGGTTATGTCAAATGTCAACTCATACAAGGTTGTACAAGCTGCTTCTAAACAACTTCATTACGCTCAAGGATCCACGACCACCTCTTCGCCCCTTCTTTGGCACCCCAGATTGGCCCATCTATCATCCAAGACTACCTCTCTTCTTCTTAGCATCGTTTTTCCTAACCAGAAAACGTGCGTAGTTGTTGCCTTTCCTTGTCTTATCTACTCAAAGGGTTATGCGCGACGACCCATGTTTTGTCTTATCCATTTTCCCCTACCCGATCCCCTAATCCATTTCAATTATTATTTATTAAGGCCTCTATTATTCGGCGCATAGACATTTTTGTCGTTTGGCGCATAGGCTCGCGCGTAACGTGGAAAGAGGCTTTCCACGTTACGCACGGGAAGTGACCCGTTCAAGCCCCACACGTAACGTGTGACGAACCTCCACACGTTACGTGTGAAGCGCATTCACGCGTTACGTGTGGGTTTACGCCACACGTTACGTGTGGAGGAGATCTGGCTTTAAAAGCCAAATCTTACTTCATCCTCCATTCATTCGAACTCCGCAGCCTCAATACCCTTTCACTCGTTACACGTCTCTTGCATTTGCTCGTGACGAATCAACCGACTCCGCGCGTTACGAATCAACCTACTAGTAGAAATTGTTTTTTGGTTTTGTTTTGTTAAATTTGAAGTGTTTGGTTAGAGATTGTAGATCCATATTATAGATCTATGTTGTTGAGATGTTTAAGATGGTAGATCTATGTTTTGTAGAAACTTTTGGGATTGTTTTTGATTTTTTGTATAATTTTGAAGATTTTTTTTGCATGAGGATTTATGTTGAATTTTTTGTGAAAATATGCTAGTAGAAGTGATAGTATTGATAAATTTGTAAAAATTGTGCATTTTTTGTTGAATTTCATGTATTATTTGATGAAAAAAAATCACCGGAATTCGGAAATGTCACCGGAGAAGACGACCGGAGGATCGCCGGAATCTCGTCGACGGGAGTTGGAATGTGCACATTCACACGTAACATGTGAATGTGTTCCACACGTAACGTGTGAATGTGTTCCACACGTTACATGTGATTCCATTTCACACGTAACGTGTGGATCGCCGGCGAGTCACCGACGAGCCGCCAGCGATTCTCCGGCGACATGTCGGCGACTCTCCGACTCAAAATATTATTTTGATAATATTTTAATTATATTATTTTGATAATATTTGAATTATATTATTTTGATTATATTATTTTGATAATATTTTGATTATATTATTTTGATAAAAATGATATCAAAATATATTATTTTGATTAATATATTTTGATATATAACCGCAGATGAAGCCTGGGGAAAGAACCGAACGTAGGAGACGCCGCAACCTTCAACGCGAACAGTCGTTTAGGACTGACGAAGAGGTGAACAAGTCGGAGAGGAGGCAACAGAGGAATGTCAGCTACCGGGATGATGAGACCGGCGCATATCAGACCGGAGCCGGTAGTAGTAGTGGGGTTGCTGGCATGATAGGAGTTCAGAGCTTAATGGCGGTGCCTTCGTTTCATGGAGGTAGGACAAACTCTGAGCCTCAGATCTACCCGGACTACCAAGGAAGCCCGTTGCATGGTTATTCTGATACAATAGATCAGAATAACTACTACGGGCGGAATTTTAGTTCGCCGATACTACCGCCGCATCTGAGCCCTCATCATCATAGCCCTTCACATTATTATCAAGGGGATGAAGATCAACACAACCCGTGGGAGAACCCGGCAGTGTACCCGAATGCTCCCTATTATCAGCCTACGGTAAGTACATTTAGTATAACCTGAATTAGTTAAAAAATGTAATTATTACTGATCTATTTAATAAATGTAGGATCAGGCCAATACATGAGGGACTCAGGACCAGTCCAGCAATGCCTGGATGCCAAGAGATGACGCTCCGTACGTGGACGAGGAGCCTCAAGAAGCCTCTTCTTCGCAGGCAAAACCGCCCCGGTCAAGGAAGAATGTGAGATATGACCCTGAACTGCGGGTGAGCGTTCCTGGAGGCCCGGAGAGCCCTGAACTCCTGAAGAGTTTTGTGAATCACGTGGCGTACCTCCTGTACCAGCGCATTGTAAGTTGCATGTAACTTTATTTGTTTTAATTATTAATCTTATTTTAAATAAGTCCGATGGATTGCTTAAATATGTTCATATACAGCCGGTGCCACCCTTGAGGTTCCAGCAGCGAGGCAAGCAGTTACGCTCATGGCGTCGCACAACGACTGACGCGTGGGGTAACATGGCGTCTGCGTCCGGGCTATGTCATCTACCGGACATCATGCACGAGCATGTGGATGAGACGCTGATTGGTGCTTTCGTCGAGCGTTGGAAACCAGAAACCAACTCATTCCACATGCCATGGGGAGAGATGACTATAAATCTCCATGATGTGTGGATGATCCTTGGGCTGAACATACAAGGGCAAGACATGGGTCCCCTAAAGAAATGGCACGAGCAGCTGACCCGCAATGATTTGAAGAAGGCGTTGATGGAGGAAGCGCATGAGTTTTTTGAGCTGGAGGATGGTGCTATCGTCACTGGTAACGTGCATGCGGCAGATTTTAGGACTCATTGCCAGGATTTGGCTGACAAGAAGCAGGCGGTTAGGTTCTTGCTGTACTTGGTGGGGTCTTGTCTCTTTCCTGACAAGTCTCAGCATCGGTTACCCGTTTATTACACTCCGTTCGTGACTGATCCCTCGTCAGCCACGAACTATGCATGGGGTACCGGTGTTCTTGCCCATGTGTACCGCAGCTTGGGCGGGTGCACAAGGAAGGAGGCGCAGGTCATGTCCACATGTTTCACTCTGATTCAGGTATTAAATGGCTTGAATAAAAACATCTGTATTTTTGTTATAGATTAATATTTGTTATTAAGGGAATTGACTTACATGTAATTGTTTTGTAGGCATGGATATATCAATACTTTCCCATGTTTAGACCTGCACAGAGTGTTTACTCGGACCGCCAACAGCCGATCCCATACGCCAGTCGATGGGACATGTCACAGCCACCCAACCAGACCAGGAATTATAGGGAGGAGCTGGATGGGATGCGTGCTGAGAGTGTAAGTGCATATACGGTCCTTATCTAGTATGTTAAAATATGAAATTATATGCATGATTAGTTGTTTGAAATTCAATTATGTTTAGATTGAGTGGATGCCATACGGCCCGATTGACTTCAACAATGGGATGTTTGCTTCATCGCGATTCCATGGAGTCATATCCTGTTTGTGGGTCACCGAGCCTTACATGCCAGATCGAGCAGCTAGGTAGTTTGGGCGTGCACAACAGTGTCCAAGACAACCGATTGTTCCAATTAAGGCATGGAGGGGCACAAAGATTAGCAGCTACACGGTGGAATACGATAGATCCTTACATGCATGGGATGCCCGCAATGAACATTCCATTAGCCTACAAGCCATGGGTCCTCCAGTCCTTCAACCCCACCAGTGTAACGGTGATTACATGCAGTGGTATCTCCAGCATACACATCCATTCATCATCCCTCAAGAGGACCGTAACCCTCAGCATCATGTAAGAAATTGAATAATTATATCTTGTTTAATTTCATGTACAAACTTTATATTAATTGTATCCACTTATTGTGACTGCAGTGGGTCGATAGTTGCTACGGACGTCTGGATCCATATCGCGATCACCAACATGGAGATGACCAATGTGAAGACCTAGCCGAGGCGTTACGGAAATCATTGGAGCAAATGTATCCCTACCTTTCGAACCATTGCACTTGGCTGCTTCGTCATTTGAGCATTAAACTTTGGATTTCATTGAACTTTGGAAGGTGACAACAATGAATGTTATGACTTTTGTTTGAATGTTTTTTATGAGTTGTTTGGATTATGACAACAATGAATGTTATCACTTCTATTTGAATGTTTTTTATGAGTTGTTTGGATTTAGGGATGTGATAGCATGCGTTTAGGCTAGTTGGTCGAGCTGGACCGATTTGTGTGTTGCTTGAGTTTTCTTGAAGATTGGAGATTGTTCTTGGATCCAAACAAGTATTTCTCTTCTTTTTGGATTAGAAACGTCGAATTCATTGCATCATAATTCATACATATCATTCATTACATAAATCGACCGTTTCAACCTTCTTCTTTCGCCTTGTCTTCTTTTCGGCCTTGGCTGCTTCGTACTCCAACAACCGATTACACGTCCTTTGATCTACGTAATCACCCGCAGACGGGTCATGATATACCACCCACGCCGGGTAAAGAGTAGGCAAGGGCGATGTCTCGGCAAGGCCAATCTACATCAAAGTCAATGCATCATACATATGTTTTAACACAAGATAGTATCAACAAATGTGATTGTATTAACGTATCGCAATAAAATTTTGCTCTTCCTGGACATGGCAAATGCATATCGTCTTCAGCTTCTCGCCAACCGATGCTTCGTTTGGCTTCCCCCTCATAGGCAGGTATGTCGTTCCCACACCACCACCGACGGTAACGAACACACATGTGAATGCCGTTGCCACCAAACATCCCATATCCGGGAGGTCCAACCACGTCTCCGGTGGGGCCGGCCTGTTCGGGGAAGGAAACCATGCTAGCTTCGCCTCCATTGCCTCAAGTGTCATCGTAGACACCCAAAGTGGCGCGAGTAGCTCATACTCTTTTCTCAACGTAGCGATCATGATACATCGAACAAAAGCCCACTGATCTTGCCATAAACCCAGACCATGCGCAATTGCTCTGTACCCGCAGTTTCCATCACCCACTATCTCATACCATCCTCCCACGTGTGGTCTCACACACATGGGAAACTGGGTACGATATCGCCACGGGTTCTTGATCAAAGATGTGTCACCCGAAGGCTTTGCTGCAAGCGTCTTCGGTGGTCTTCCTTTTTGCTTTTTCAGAGGCGTTTCGTCCATCTGTTGGTCAGTGTACTCCCATGATGACAGTTGTCTTTTGGTGGCAAAGTTTAGAGCTCCTTGAGGCCGACCCTTATGCCTGACTTTAGCTGGCTCTTGCAGAGCAGCCCGCTCTGGATGAGCAATACTTGTTAGTGTTGAGACTGCTCTTTGTTGAACCTGCACTAGCAATGTGGGGAAGACGCTTTGGGCAAATTCTTCAAGCAACGATCTATTCACTCTGCGTTCTCTGGCTTCTTCCTCTTCTTCTGTCTTCACTTCTGACAAGGTCAATTGCCTCCAGAACGAATGCAATGAGCTAGGTTCAATTGGGGCCTGGCTCCTCACATTTAGCGCCATGTCATGCACGCAAGGCAAGCCATCTCTGACCCTCATCTGACATCTGCATATAGTGCTCCACAATGGAGCTTCTCCTTTCCTGTATTCCTCAATCAAATGAGCTAGTGCAATCGCAGAGACCTTGAAGTGCAGCTTGCAGAAAAGATGTGCGTTCGTTAGCAGCGTATATCTCTTTCCAATGCTCTCATTCAATGCCCCCTTTATCTCACCAATATGACTGCGCAACTGTGTATGATATTGATCGAACACAGTACAAAGGTTGCCATCATTGCTTGTGAAGAAGCTTTTCAGACTGGAATGGGCCCCTTCAACCCTGTATTACAATCAAGAATCCGAAATCAGTATGTTGCTGTAAAGGTCTAACTAAGTTCAAATAACTAGCTAAATTTAGAAAAAAACATAATGCATAAACCTGTTACTGGTGGTAGTACCGAGCGTGAACACTGTATCTGTCCATACGGAGACGATTCTTTCCTTGTAGGGGTCAAGCCAGTTCTTTTGTAGGTACTGGAGACATTTTGGAGATTTCCTCCAATCACACTTCAACTTCTTCAGTGTTGCTTCATACCCTTGTATGGTCGTTTCCTTGAAGAGTTTCATGCAGTCGTTGGAAAACGCTGTGCCCCTAAACTTGTCCATGTTCTTCTTCCCGAAGTCTTCAATATTCTTCCTCACATGCCGCCTACATAGAAGGAATTTTGTTTCTTAACTGCTTCTCTAAGGCGTTCATCAACGCCTTATCCCGATCAGTGACCAAACATGTGGGTGCTCGTTGCACCTTGACAAACATCTTTGTAAGTTGCTCTATGGCCCACTTGTAACTGTCTTCGTCCTCCTTCTCCAGAAACGCCCCGACAATATTGTAGTTTTTCCAAACAGATGTGATGCCAACAATTTCAAGGAAGGGCAAATTGTAACTGCACACATAATCATATATAAAATATGATGGCATCCTAACCTTGACATGAACAAATGAAGAGTATAATAGATATGTATGTTACTAACCAGTTAGTTGCATATGTAGAGTCCAACAACACAATGTACGGAAATGCCTTCAACAACGACAACTGTTCCTGGCTTGCGAAGAAGATATCCGTTATCTTGTTGGTCTCCTTGTTGAATCTATGCTCCATGAAGTATCCATTCTCATTGCACTCATAGAAGAACTGTTGCACAACTGTTCTTCCTTCCATGCCCTTCTTTCGTATCTCATGCATGATGTTGTACACTTGCTTCATCTTGGTCAAATTGCCAGGGGACGAATGGATTGTTGTATGAATCTTTTGAGGCTTGCAATGATTGACTGTCATCACCCTAATAATCTCATTCTCTTCAGCGCTTGGTCGCCCAACTAATGCACTACCATACAAATAATCTGCTATGACATGATTGTGAGTTCCATGTTGTACAATGATCCTCCACAATCCCTTCGGCCCTTCTTTCAGCCTCAACATGAAGGGACACCCACACTTCTTCGACCTTGTGATGTCTCTCACTTGGTCAGCTTGTTTAGGCACGTTTTGTCCATGCCTATCACACGGTAACCAAGTCCCCCCAAGGGTCGAAGGGGTGGAAGGTTTATTCCTCCACTTTTTGATGCAGAAGTGTTTACACTTAGCCATCTCCCGCGTCCACAAAAATGCTTCTTCTCTAGACTCCCAGATTTGATCAGTTGTAAAGAACCTTGAGTAATCAGCAGAGACGTAAACATTCTCCTTCGGTGGTACACTAAACTGAGGATGTGTGTGTAGGGATGAAAAGAAAAACTGTGGGGTAGCATGAGATGAAGATGCTTCTGGAGGAAACGGTATCCCAAGTGAGAAGGATGGTATCTCAATAGCTGGTTGAGGCGTGTTTTAATCCTGCAGCTTTTGAGGCGTTTCCCAAACTGCAAATGTCTTCTGTGGGGTGCTCCAGTCATTGAGGGAGATATTGTTTAACCCCTCGTATAAATAATAGTTCGTCTACATACACATGAAATAATCTCATCAAGTAGTGCACAAATTATAAACCTAAATTCAAAATTTTCTTTGAGAGAGAAGATTCTATAAAATGGCACGGTTAGTGACAAACCGTGCCATTTTACAGAATGAACCTATAACCGGTTTCTGGTGGTGATTCCACACGTAACGTGTGGGAGCGTTTCACACGGAACTCTCCCACACGTTACGTGTGGAAGCGTTCCACACGTTACGTGTGCACTATCTTGCCACATAACGTGTGGAACTGTTCTTCAGTGTAACATCGATTTCGCAGCCCTAAACCCTAAACAATGCTCAGTCTTTGTTTCTAATCCCCTAAACAATAAAATGAGATCTTTAATATTAAACAACAAATATCATGTCTAGCTTGGTTAAACCCTAAATAACAAATATCATACCTTTCAAAATCCTAACCATCAAGCTAAAAACTTTAAACAAGTTCAAAACAACAAAAACAGAGAACTTTAGGGTTACATAATAGAAATTACCTCGTTCGAAAGTGGAATATCTTCCCCACTGTTGCTCCAATATTCGTTGTTGTTCGGATTGTCCATTTTTTTTACAAAAATTGAGAGTGCAAAACAAGAATTTATGAGTGTTTCAAATGAGGGTTTAGGCTCGAAATGGATCGTTAGCCGGGGAAGAAGACGGGTCATTATTACAGTTAGGTGGGGACAAGGCGGTTAATTCAATGCGTTTTGCCACAGACTGAACCACACGTTACGTGTGAGCCCCATCCACACGTTACGTATGGGATAGCATGACACGTAACGTGTGAGCTGATTCCACACGTTACGTGTGGTTCAAGGTTTAGGCGTATGAGGCTTTTTGTTAGGGTTTGGGGTAGGGCTTGGGGTAGGGTTTAAGGTTTAGGGATATGGTATTGGGGTAGGGTTTAGGGTAATGTGGTTTAGGTTTAGGGTTTAGGGTTAGGGTTAATGTTAACTATTTATCTTTAATTAATAAGGATGAATCGGGTATTTTAGTTACCTTGTTTGTGAGATTGAGAAGATGAACTTTTAATTAGGGTTTAGGGTGGTAAATGATTGTTGAGAAGTTATTAATGCTAGTGGTTGAGTTCATTAATGCTAGTGGTTGAGGTCATTATATACTACAGTTATATACAGTTGTATATTAGCTGTCAAACACATTGCTTTTCACTATATAAGAGGCATTAGGGTTTTTTGTTCTCTACAACAAGTCCAACACAAGCAACGCTTGAAGATTCAATTGTGGATAAACTTCTTCTTCCAATTTCTTTTGATTTAGTATCCACAATTTTTTATATTAATGGATTCATGATATTTGTAGGAAACCAAGCACTACAACAAATAATGACATCTTCATCCGAATCATCAACAAACCCACTATGTGCGTGTAATTTGAAAGCCATTGTCCGTACTTGGGATTTGCAGTGGAACTACGGAAGAAGGTATTGGGGATGTCCAAGACTGTGGTGTTTTTACAGGAAGTGGATTGATCCTATATACGAGGACATGGCACACGCGATTATTCGACAACAATGGCGGGAAAAACAAGATCTTGTTAAGGAGAATCAAGATCTTGTTAAGAAAAATCAAAAACTTTTACAAGATGTGGATAAGATGCGTAGGTATAACCTCAAACTATATAATGATGTACATCGTATACTGCCTTGATGTCGTATCTTTTGTGTAATGTTGTTTACGTACTATCAACCTTTGTAGGGAGCAAGCAATTTTATCAAAGCAGAGATATGATAGGAAACGAACTTTTACCATAGACTATCCTAATTTCTTCAAACGCAACTAGACGATGTCATTTATTTTGTGTTAGGGTTTCTAAGTTTATGAAGAAGGTGAAGAACATGTATTATTTACTTTATTTTGAGATAAATGTGGTTGTAGTCATCCAACGTAATGAATAATTCTATTCTGTCTTCTAGGTTGATTATTTTGGGGTGTTTTTTTTTATTAATTTTAGATAAACAAATAAACCCTAAAAATAAACAATAATATGATACAACATTCATACACAATATTATAATATATATAAAATAATCAATAATTCAACATTAAACCACAAATAAATACTAAAAATATACAATAATATGACATACACAAATGCCCTAAAGTATACTATAACTAAACAATTTAATATACTAAAACACCACACGTTACGGATGGTGTATACCCACACGTAACGTGTGGTATGTTACGTGTGGAGCCTATGCGCTAAACGGCAAAAATGCCTATGCGCCGAAAAGTAATCGTGTTTATTAATGTTTGAAACGCAGCCCATATAATGTCTTGTTATTGGATTTGTCAAAATCTGACCAGACCCGACTCACCTTCTTTTGGTTTGAGACCAGCTAAAAATATTGGGTAAAAAGTGATTCGATTAGAAAATTTCTGACTTGGGTCATTTATTTGTGTTTATATTTTAATATTTAATATTAAAATATTATATAATAATAATTTTTGATTTATTATTTTAATTAAAATATTGTTTTAATAATCATTTTATATAATTTTGACATGACGCTCTCGACTTATTGGATAACGCGAACCCGTACCTGACCCGTTATGACCTGACCCACAATCGACCCGTTGGGAACCAGGTACCCGCCACAACCCGACCCACAAATTTTACCCGCAATCAACCGACCTGTAAATGACTCGACCCATATACTTAAACCCGAACCGTTTGACATGTCTCATCTATTCTTATCTCCTTGATCCAACTTGTCTCCACCAAATTAAATCTATCCAATCAGATGAAAGGACCGAGATCAAACCCCTATATGAAAATGGCATTGCTCACCGCCCTTACTCCCACCCACAAAACGGGAGTATCAAGAAGTGAAGAACCATCACCATTCACCGCCATACTGTTAACACCGGATTGTCTCCACCTTTGTTACCCAAACCTTCGACTATAATGCCCACAAACTCTCCTTTCGCTCCCACCCTTGAGGAAAAGATAAATGCTGGAAGAATACAGAATGACAAGGCAATTGAATATAGGTCAACTCATGTCAAAATGTTGGTGACAATGGCACACTGCTTATTTTAAGCCCAAACTCAAAAGTATCACGGGTGCAAAATTCACTGCATTTAGTATGAAATGTCAACGCATACAAGGTTGTAAAAGCTGCTTCTAAACAAACTTTAGTATGCTGAAGGAAGATACAAAAAAAACATGTGAAATTTACAAGTAATAGGACTGTGCTGTAATTAAGAAGCAGATGGTTTGCTATGTACTTCTTATGCTTCTGTGTTGGATATAAGACGGACTTCATATAGATCATTCTCTCCCTTACCTGCATTGAGTCATTGCCAGATTTCATTAGAAAAAACTTCTTTCTTTCAGCTATTTATACATTTAAGCATTAAACGCTAGAAAACAAAAAGCGTCATGATTCAATATGATATGTAAAAAATGCAGTTTGAGACTTTGAGCACATTGTTAGTTCTAACTTCTAATCTATGCAATTGGAGGAGCTTATTGCTTACCCACTTCAGCTGTAATCCCAGGTCCGAAAAACGAAGTGAATTTTGTCTGAGAGGAAAATGAAGTAGACCAATTAGAACTTCTTTGTGGTTTTTCGTACACGTTACATGACACTTTCATTGTTCCGACAGAGATGTTTTTCCATACAACATAAGAATTATGTTTTTCCATACAACATAAGAATTTGATGATTTACCTGCCTTTGTTCAAAATCTGATAGCTTCAAAGATTTAGCTTCAAACACAAGAACCAAGCAGTATTTACCATCTTCAGTGACCTGGTGAACATTTAATCCAAACAAATGAGCATTATGTAAAATACGGTAAAAGATAAACTGTAAAACCAGAAATCAAGTGAAACAATATATATAGTATTACAAAACCTAGTGCAAAGAAAGATTGTTAAGTTTCCATTTGTTAATTAGGAGAGAGAAAGTTCTCTAATGCTAAACCTTTCTACTTTGTGGAAGTAAGATATCATATGCATAGTAGCACATATAAGAATAAAACTGCAATTAACAAAAAAATCAATCCAATCTAGAAGTCATATTCCTTGGAAAACAAAACAAAACCTACAACTTCTACAATTGTTTAAAAAAGAGGCCTTACTTCCTCACGAATCATTTGCAGAACTGGAGCACTTCTTCGCGGGATGCCAGCTCCCTGAGATCAGAGAAGATATAACATAATGAAACACAACTTTATTGAGCTATTACTCCTGAACAAAAATGCAAGTCTCTTCCCTTGCTATATACTCCAGTATTATGCTTGCGGTCAGATTTTAATAGACTATAAGCTAGATCATAGTTGAGGAAAAAGAACACTTGGTGACAGGGCTGCATATCTGAAAGTATAAGATTCTCGAGGACATGACAACTGAGATGTAATCATACCAGACCATATTGAAAAATCCGTTTCAAAGCTTCTTCCAAATGTTGTTCATCTCCATAACGATATCTGATCACATCACTTCTGACCTATTCAATGCATTAAATGAGTCATTCCATCCACATTAAGCTAACAAAGCTGATATAATACCCAATTATCCATTAATACCAGACAGCAAGTTACATAAACCATGTCACCATATGAAAGTAGCATTAAATTGTTATGCTTGATAGGAGGTCAAATTTATTCAGATAATTTAACTCAAGCAAACCTGTTGGAGAATTGGTGTTGAGCATTTTCCCCTCAGTTTTTCAGCATCTGCATAAGTCAAGCATGGAACTGGCTTGAGCTCTGCATACTGTAAGATGGTGGAGAGTCATTTCCTTGTATAAAACATTAAAACCTTATGAAAAGAGGTCCTAAAGTATTAATTAATGGTGACAAAGAACTTGAGAACACCATATTCCATCCTAGAAAGGCTTACAGATTTGCAGCATTCATACAGGAACTAGAATTGAATTATGTATTTTTGTCTTTTAAGACAACATATCATTGGTGATTTGAACTTGTACGAGACTAATACAAGTTCAAATCTTGATTTAGAGATCCTAACTATAAGAAGGCCACATGCCAACCAACTCAAACAACCACTTCACAGAAGGAAAGATCTAGACAAAAGTAATAAGCAGTTAATTTTATTTTTAGAGCTCTAGAAAGGAACTACACTAAAAATCCCGCAGTTAAACAAAGGATCTCTAATGTACACATTTCAACAGAACTGCAGCCTCTAGTAGACTACTCAGTGCACAAGACCAATACTCACCTTCAGAGCCATGCCAATTATGGCAAGAGGGAATCCATATGTTAACATCAAAGCCGACCATTCAGATCCCGGAAGGATGTTAAAGTAGGCACCAAATCCATAACTGTGAGAATCACATTCAACAAATCACATAAGAGATGCTTATACATTCACTGGACGCGAACATGGTGCAATTTAAACAAGCAAGAACTCACGAAAGAAGTGTGACTCCCAAGCTCAGTCCAATTACACCAAATGAAATCTGGCAAAGGTAAAACACCAGAATATTAACTCCAAAGAGTGAAACCATATACAAAACTTATAAGGAGTTAAGATTTATATCACGGTCACCAATTCCCCTTTAAAATAACAAGTACCAGTTGATTTTCATTTTCATCACATTCCTCAAAGTGCAATCCAAATGTTTTTTTGTAACATATATAAGATGCAGCGGTCAACGTTAATCGAAATTAAAACTCGAAACTCGTTCTAGAATATGCTAGATAAAACCACTAATTCAAGCGATTCCGATTTTTTTTGAAACAACTATACCAATCACAAAATTCACAATAGATTGGCAATATCTACTCAAGTCAATTATACTTCACATGGCAAGTATCAACTCCGATTCAACGAAGTCATAAATCAGCTGAATTACAATGGAAGCTTCAAAAAACAAATGATGAAAGCGACTAACAAACGAAAATTAAGAAAAAAAAGATACCTTGGCGAGAGAAAACTGGTCATCGGGGACGAGTGCCTTGTCACCGGAGGCGACGGTGGCGGAAGAAGCAGTAGGTTGTGTCGAATCGGCAGCTCTGACGATGAAGACAAGCCGTTTCGAAACGGATCGTTTGTTGAGGAATATCAGCGTAGGATCGTGCAAATGTTTAGGTGCCGAGTTTTGCTGGTGTAGGGAGAGAAAGAACTGGCGGTTGGTAGTGGAGCGGCCGTTTCCTTCGGAGCGAAGATGGATCCCCGAAACAGACGCCGTCACCGGAGCTGCTCCGAGCGCCATTTTCCGGTGCTTACTGTCACTGTTTCCGTAGAGATTAATTAAGAGAAAAAAAGACGATATATCTTCTCAACGCCAAGTCTCAACCGCCAAAAGAAGTGGAAGATCTTGTGGTCTTGTTCTCTTTGTACATGTCATCGTTTCAGCCACTGCTTTTGTCTTATTGGGCCCTTTTCGGTTGTAGGCCCAATTTTAACGGCCCATATTGAATTACTTAACTCAGGCCTGTTTGGCTATCTTTAATTCATATAGGCAAGGTTATATGAAACTATGTTTAATGAGATTTTATGTGATGTATTCTTTTATTTATGAAATAATTTTAATTTATTAAATATGTTATTTTACGCACGGGATATGTTAAATATTTAACTTATCATTTTTTTTGGTATTTTTTTGTTCGTTATTGATTTTTGTTCACATTTTTTATACTCTGTTCTGTATAATTTTTTTTGTTCACATTAGGGTGTTTTTTTTAAAATAAGGTAAGATGTTTTGTGTATCATATGATTAGTTATATTATTTTTAATGGAATAAAGAATGTTTAAATGACATTGTTTAAGAGTAATTAATATTAGTTAATCAATATGCATGTGTTATAGTGTGAAGTGTTGTCACATTATTGAAGTCTTTTATAAAATGTTAGTAGTAATAAAGTATTAAGTATGTATTAATTTTTTTTATTAAATACTTTATTATATTGTCATACTCTATATTAATTTACTAATTCCATAAAAAAATACATTATTCAATTATAAAATTGGAAAAAATCGGACCTTTTACTTGGCTTGGCCACCTGTCGTCTATCACCTACATCATCATCTTCTTCTCAGGCGAACCGCCACCGTGCAGCGATCTACTTAAATTGGTTCAGGCAATAATACATAATCTCTTCTGCTCTACAGTTTGCTCTTTTCAACATTCACTGAGTCAATTCTTTGACTGATCAAACTCTGCCATTTATTTGCTTCGCATAAACTGCTGATTATCCATCTATCGCTTCCTGTCTACTTCAATTCCGCGTAGCAGTTATTAAGGTTCGTTTTCTGTGTTTACTGTTCGCGATCAGCTTCTGTAATTGCAATTTTATTTAGCTTAGCAGTTACTTGAATGTCTTTTTCACGAGTTCTTAATTTGGAATGAATTTCCCCCTTTTTTTATTCCCTTCTGTTAAGGGGCCGTTTGTTTTGATTCCGTATATCAATCAAATAATTTTATATTCAGTTCAATTTCATTTCTTTTGAGCTTAGGATCATTATAATGTTGAGTAGGCTTCGTGGTAACATGCCAATTGTCGTCATTATAAAATTCAGATGAAGTTTCTAGGTTTCAAACTCTCAACAATCAACCCTAAGGATTAAGGAGGAAGCATCGTGTAAGTTTATAAATCTTTCACTGATAATTTTCAATTATGATGTTTTTTTTAAAGACAAATTAAATCATCTTGGCTGTGTTGAGTTGTAAGAGGTGAATTCTTATGCAAATTGGATTTTCCTCAGGTGCAAAGATGTCAATTATACACGATGTGGTGGTTTCTGAGCTTGTGAAGTTGGTGCTCACAAAGCTAAGCTCAGCTGCCTTTGCAGAGATTGGAGCAATCTTTAGGGTGAAAGGAGAGCTTAAAAGGCTTGAGAATACCTTGTCTGCCATTAATGCTGTGCTTCTCGATGCTGAGGAGCAGCAGTTCACCAACAACTCCGTTCGAGTTTGGCTTCTAAGTCTCAAAGATGTTGTTTATGATATTGAGGATTTACTCGATCTGATCTCAACTGAAGATTTAGAGAGCAAAGTCAGAAAAACAATCTTGATCACCAAATTGTTTTCATGTTACAAATTTGCACAGGAGTTGAAATCCATCCACACGAAACTGGATGAGATAGCAGAAAACAGGAGGAACTATAGTTTCCATGATAACCAAACTCTTTCTTCTGCAGAAGTGATTGCAGATAATAGAGAAACTTGTTCCTTAGTTCTGGAGTCGCATACATTTGGAAGAGAAGAAGACAAAGAATGGATCATCTCTCATTTGCTGAAATCCTCAATTGATGACACTAAGAAACTTTCAGTTATTCCAATTACTGGAATAGGAGGTATGGGCAAAACCACATTGGCACAGTTGGTGTTCAATGATACTAGAGTAGTCCAAAGCTTCAACACGAGGTTGTGGGTGTATGTCTCTAAGAAATTTCTTCTGAAATCTGTTATAGCAAAGATGATTGAATCGGTTGAAGGCCAGGATTACTCAAACTTGAGTATGGAGGCGTTACAAAAGAAGTTGCGTGCTGTTTTGGCTGATAGAACGTTTCTTCTCGTATTGGATGATGTTTGGAATGAAGATTCAAAGCAGTGGATTGAATTAAAGAAGCTGTTGGTGGTAGGTGCAAGGAGCACGATTATAGTCACAACTCGTGAAGAAAAGGTTGCTGTCGTAACCGGTACTACTAAATCCTACAAATTAAAAGATCTCCCTGAATATCATTGTTGGTCTATGTTCTTGAAACATGCATTTGACGAACGTGAAGAGGAGGAATATCCGTTGCTTGTGAAACTTGGGAAGTCGATCGTTCGGAAGTGTGGCGGAGTTCCGCTAGCAGTGAAAACGTTGGCGTCTTTTCTGCGTTACGAGAGAGATGATCGCACATGGAAGCGAGTTGTAGAGAGCAAGCTTTGGGAGATTTATCAAAGAGAGAATGATATATTGCCGGTGTTGAAGATGAGCTTGGATCACACTCCGTATCAATTGAGGTCATGCTTTAGTTTCTGTTCTCTGTTCAGAAAAGGGTGTCCCTTCTACAGAACTGACATAATCAACTTGTGGATGGCACTCGGATTCCTCCAAGTGCAAGGAGGCGGTGAAGACGCCTTGGATGTTGGACATAGGTACTTTGATGAGCTTCTTTCGAGGTCGTTTCTTCAAATGCCCTGTGTCGAAAGACATGTATTGAGGATGGTGAAGACCTACAATTATATGCAAGGAGGGGCCAATCTTGAACAAATGTCCTACGAAGACGCAATCTCACAAGCGTTCAAGGGTCTTGATGGAAGAGTAACATGCACTGAAATGCATGACGTGGTGCATGATTTGGCAGCTTATGTAGCTGGGGACGAAATAGCTACGGTAAGCAGCGCCAGCAACGCGCTTGATATATCGCCCAGAGTCAAGCATTTGATGATGGATACACAAGACTTATCCACAAAAGATTTTGATCGTCTCTTGAAAGCAAGAAAGGTGCGGAGTTTTGCCTCAAAGGGTCCAATTAGCAAATCGTTTCTTGAAAGGCTAATGTCCAGATTTAAGTGCTTGAGAGTCCTACTGCTGTTACACTCTGAGTTCGAGTCGTTGCCAGACTCTATTGGGAACTTAAAGCACTTAAGGTACATTAATGTTTCCGGTAACTCCAGACTCAAGCTTCTTCCTGACTCAACATGCAAGCTAGTCAACCTTCAAGTATTGCATCTTGAGTTTTGTTATCAGCTGAAGACGTTACCCGCAAACGTGCAAAACTTGGCATGCCTAAGGGTTTTGGTGTTGACATCAAAGATCACATGTTTTCCTGAAAGAGTTCTTCAAGAATGGAGCTCACTCCAAGTGCTGAAATTCACGGTTTGTCCAAACTTGGCGTTGTTGCCAGAGGAAATAGGATGCCTAAAAAGCCTACGGATATTGGTGATTCGGGCGTGTCCTGAACTCGGTTCTCTTCCAAACAGCATGACAAACCTCACCAATCTTGAGCATTTAACTATTCACAGCTGTGAGAAACTTGATCTGACTGGATGGAAGGGACTGTGTAATCTAAAGAGCCTTAAATTTCTCATTGTTTTCGGGATTCCAAAGCTGCTGGATTTCCCAGATGGAATCGAGTCCGTTGCTGGATGTTTGCAATACCTTAGGATCAGTGAGTGTAAGGGGTTGAGATCCTTGCCAGTGGGCTTAACTCACTGCACTTGTCTTCTGAAGCTACAAGTTTATGGGTGTCCAAATCTGAGTTCTTTGCCAAGGGGTATAGGAAGCCTCAAGGCTTTGAAAGAGTTAAGGATTTTCGGGTGTCCTGAGCTAAGTTGCAGGTGTCAATGTGGAGGCGACAACTGGCATCTCATATCTCATATTCCTGCAATATACATTGATGAGACTGTTATTCGGACCAGATATCCTACGACGTCGTAAAGAAATGCAGGTTTATCTACATCACTACATCAACTTCATATCTAACTTTTGAGATCCAAAATTTGTGTTCCCATTTTTCTTCTTTTGAGTTATAATTCTGTGAGTACAATACATTAAAGATAAATTTGTGCTAGCTGTTGCCTAGAAGAAGAAATTCGTCTGTACAGAAACTTGTTATGTTTTCTCATTCATTAGTTCACGCGTGTTTGTTCAAATTCTTTGTTGGAATATCGATTAAATGCCTTGCCCTTGGCTTGTTTATATTGTTCAAGACGGTCTTATTTTTATGTTATGTTGCAGGCTGTTTCTTGCTTGATTAATCACTATAGAAAGCTCAAATTAACTTTCTGTGCAGTGAAAGACTTCAAGAATTGCCCTGTTTGTCAACGATTTCTTTTGTAGTATTGTGCACAGATAAACTGCAGCTACTGTTTCTTATAGGAACTATTTCGATATCCTTGTTGCTAGTTATAATTATTAGTAAAGAATCATTCTAACTCTATTGATCAATCTTATAAAGTTTCCAAACATTAGATTTGAGTCTAAACAATTGAGAAGCTAGCTGATCCATTCATCTGAAATGAAAAGCTAACCTAAATTTTGTGCAAAGTTGGATTTAGTTTTAGCATTATTTATGATCATAGGTTTTCAGTCAGTAGTATTGACATGTTAAAAGTTTATTGTAATTGTTCCAATATTTACTTGTAAATTTCTTATTATTGAAAGGTTTTGAGCTCAGGTGATGTCAAGTTCTGAATGAAGAATCATATCTTATGCTCTCAGCTACAATGATGGCTGAGCACCATAAAGAGGGGACCTCAAAAACAAGCATGGGGCTTCTTTCCATGTCATCTGCCCTCTCTTTGCTCGTTTTCATGGTTTTGACAGCGAGGACGATGACATGGACAACTCCGCCCGCCTTGCACATGCACTCTAGCTAGCTAGCTCATACCAATATCTTCTTCTACCTTGATAGCTACATAACATGATTACATGAACATCAATCTTATCCTTTGAATACATAGCTTTTTTTCCTCCTTATCCATAGTAAGAGATCAACTTGGAGCTAGCCTGATCCTCCACGCGGTAATTGAAACAATTAAATCACCATGCAAGGTAATCAAATGGACAACTTTATTTTTGCTTGTTATATAGGTCGTTTAGAATTGGGACTGAGCTAGCCCTCTTCTATCATTGCCAATGAGTTGTCCCTTGTTTTTTCCTATGCATGTGTTTTTGTTCATATAACAACAATGTCTAGGAGTGGGTTGAGTGGTCATATGCTATTGGCTCTCTAAAATCTCTGAAGATAGCTTAGGGACGTTGTGCATGAATTTTGTAAGGTAGGTTTCATTTGTATACTAGTAGTAACAGATATGCTAATGTCTTGCCTATTTTTGTGTAACCATGACCTGCAAGTACCTAAATGATAGGGAAATAATGAAATTATTGAGATGATGTGTTTTATTTATGGTGCAGGCAAGATCAATCAATCTAGCTAGCTTGATTTTGTTTGTACATGTAAAGATGTTAAGTTTGTCATTTTTATTCAGGTTTAACTTCACCAAATGAAATTCCTTTGCTTTTTCATTAAATTGGGAGCACATGTAATCTACAGAGAGTTTATGAGATGATTGGTTATATGAAGATTTATATTTTTTTTAATCAGACTTGAGGAAACCAATTTTGATGGTTCACCAATATATAATTCCGACCTGAAATATATCCAACCTCTGACAGCTCAATAAAATTTGAAATTTGAATTAAAATGAACTATTTTCTTGTATGGGTGAAAAATAGACAAGTTGTTCTACAGAACCATACAATTTCAAGAAGCCTTTTTTTTTTGTCTATTTTGCAAGAATACTGCCTTTTTTCAGAATAAAATAATAATATTTTCAAACCAAATGAAATTATAAATATCCAATACTTGTATCATGCATTTGCTTGTATCATAGTGCGTTAGAAGTGAAGTGAGCAGCTTCACACACAGCATACAAAATACAGCATTTGTACTTCCATATATGACACAGTAGTGGGAGAGAGAGCCTCATTTCCATCAGGTTTGATTGAATCATGGAGGTATCTTCTCCCTTGGGCTCTCGACGTCGAGACGAGACAGAATTCACCTTAAAGGAGTGGAATTTGAAAGGAAGATTAACCAGAGAGAATCACACCATCTCAAGAAGATTCTCAGGGTCTTACATCAGAAGCTTCAGAGAAGAAAGCAATAGGTCTTTCAGGTCAAACATCACAATCTCCAGCACTGCATCTTCTCCTGGATATCATCTTAAAGGCAAGTTTCCTCTAATTCCCGGATCAAGATTCTAGAATCGGATCAAAGGGTAACTAACTAACTAACTGACTGACTCTTTGGCTATTGCAGATGAGATTGATCCATCGACGTACTCGTTCACCACTGCTCTCAAAGGTGGTTACTTAACACAAACAACACTTGTTTTTTTTTTTTTTTTTTTTTTTTTTGACATGGGTATCAATGCAGCATTACAAGCAAGATCAGGGTATGTTTGGGAGTGTCTTTCTCCAGAAGGGTTTGCATTGAACTCAAAGTGGCATGAAGCAGAGAGGTATATATGCAACCCTCTCTCTGGACAATTCCCAATGGAGTGCTTGTCTTCCAAGTCAGCAAGTGGAAGATCTTTCCACAGTGTTATAGCTAGCAAGATTACAATGTCGGCGCCTCTCGTCTACTCCTCTCGAAGATTCAACAACTGTCCCAAACCTCCCATGGCTGTTAATGAGGAGAAAGATCAGAAAACTAAAACCAAAAACCAATTGCCTCTTCAAGGTAAAAACTACACAAAGATGATGCAATCTTTTTTCTTTCTTTCTTATCTTATTCTGCTTCATTTTTTAAACAGAGGAGGAAATGGAGGAGGGATGCAAGAACAGGGACATGGGCACTCAGAGCACCCCACCAGATCAAAGCCAATGTAGCATATCTTATGGCTC
Source organism: Rheum nobile (assembly GCA_027886185.1). NCBI lineage: Eukaryota > Viridiplantae > Streptophyta > Magnoliopsida > Caryophyllales > Polygonaceae > Rheum > Rheum nobile. Next base: position 1,808,755 of record WOAB01000531.1, on the reverse strand, counting down.
AAGCCCACTTCCTCCAAATAAAGAAGAATCGTCGAATTGTTGCGAGCTAGCCGATGAAAAACTCCCTAGCTCAAAATTGAACTCCATGGAAGAGGTAGTATTTCTTATAAGCTCTACATTTCTTATATTAAACTCTTTATCTATCAAAATCTAAATAATTAACCATGACAAGATGTTCCCCACATCAAAGGATATTCATCAATGTCCAAGGTTTTGATCGGGGCCGAATGGTCCCAAGTTCAATCCTTAAGTTGAACTCTTACTTAAAAACAAAAAAGACGCACTTAGGGCTCGTTTGGTTTGAGCTTATGGAAACGGTAACGGAAAGAAAACGAATTTAGTTCACTTTGACATCATGATACATTGATCAAAATTTTTATCTTGGCTTGGGGCTCCCAAATTTGTGTGCCAAGAGAAGGGAGAAAGAAAATACCCATCCTTGTATTGGGGATACAAATACCTCCATCATAGTATCAAGAGAAAGGGGAAAGGAAATGATTTCATCATTTTGATCAATGAATAATGACATTAAATTGACTTAGATTCGTTTTCTTTCCGTTACCGTTTCTATACTTAAAACAAACGGGACCTTAATAATATAGCAATGTCTGTGATACTTCATATGATATAAACCAATTGATTGATGATTTTCCAATTCTTTATTGAATCTGAGCCCTCCATACTACCCTATACTAGTAATGAGGTCAAGGTCGTTTTCTCTGTAGGCACCCACACATGTTTGGTTTTGTTATGTGTGGTGTGGTTCTCTGGATTGAAGAGAATCAGGTTTGCCCCATTTTGGGTCTCATAATTGAACTATGCTGGCCCACAGTAGCCTGGGGACCCTGTTGTTTTAGCACTGGTCCTCCTCTACCATCCCAACTTTTTAAAAACAAAATCTTAGCACGGAAATTCAAATTTAACGAAAAATAAGGGTTTTGTGTTTCAAAATTATGGGGGCGAGGATGGAGAGGGTATACAAAATTATGAATGCCAAAACTTGAAAAAATTACTACTGAAGTAAGTATTAGGCTACAATATTACCTTATCAAGTTGTGGTTTTCCAATACTATATCATATCTCTACAATTTTGGTAAGCAAAGTCTCTTTCTTTTGGAATAATTCAGCCTCTCAAATCATTTTCACATTAGGAGCTTTTGTTTGGTTTCTTGGCTTCACCTTGCAAGTTGCAGAGATGCTGACTGTACAAGGATCTTCCTCTTTGTGCCCAAAAAAGAAATTCAATCCTTAGATTTGCTTTCCCTGACTGATATGTGACATAGAATTATAGCTTATAAGTTTTCACCATTTTCAAGAATAAGTGTGACTTCGTCTACAAGTCTCTAGAACAAAATCTTTACTCTTTACTATGCAGTTAAAAAGGCAAGAACAATTTCACTCTGAATCAAATGAGCAAAAAATTTCGTGCCGATGGATTTTCCCTTTCAAACTCTGCCCGCCTTGCATTTTGTGTGAAAAAAATGGCGCAGGAAACTCTGTTTTCTCTCCCTCAGAGATAGACTCTGACAGCAGCAGAAACCTATGAATGGGGGGACTTTTGGTTTTATTCCCTCAGTGTGTCTGCAACTCTTGATGACACATTTTAAGTTTGGTACGGTGCAGGTGGAAGCCATGAAAGCAACAAAAGAGGAAGGAGAAGATACAAGCCGGAACAGAGTTCAAGAACAGGCGCAACAGCTCAACAAGAAACAAAGACTCTGTGGGTGTTCCTGGCAGAGTGGCTGCTTATTATCATGGAGGTGTTTGTGGATGAGAAAGAGGCACAGAGACAAACACAAATTGAGTCAGTAAGAAGAAAAAAATTCATGTTTTGTAACACTATCAACGCTCGGTTTTCGCATGTTTCAGGGAGGCGAACGTTGTGGCTAATAACCCGAAAAACGTGTGCTAGGTTGGCCCTAATCAATTTCCTTACAAAACAAAAAATCTTATGTAATGCCATTAAAAAAAAAAGTACATTTCTTTTATAATGAGATTCACTCTTTCTCCGGGTGAATTCATTTCTAGTGTACACGTTAGCATATTTTGGTACACAACATGTATTTTTGAAGTGGTATTGAGTTTGGTGTTAAGTTTTGAAGTGGTATTGACTAGTCCACATCAACACTGTATCCCACCAGGTAAATGCACAGTGACCATTCACTGGTTTCAAACTCGCGACCTCAAAGAGCTTTGTTAATTAGTCGTCGCCTAGACCAACCCGGAATGGTTTGGGAATTTGTTAGTTTCACGTGGTTTGGAATTATACATGCATTAGTTTATTATTATTATTATTGTGGTTGTTTGGAACCTCTCATTTTCGTAGGTCCTGTTGGGTTTAGTGCGTGACATTGATCGTGTTCACCTGTGGTATCAGTGTACCACTGAGTTTCTCAGCATTTTGAATGTCATGAGAAAACTGCTGATTTTCAAAAGCAGTAGCTCAATGAATTAATATAGGGATGTTTGGTTCAAAAAAGAAAGAAGAGAGTGGAAAGAGATCAAGTCAAAAGATTCAAACTGGCCGAAAAGACCTTTTGATATATTAAATGACTCCTATGAAATAAATTGATATATTAATTAAAAGCCTCTAGGGACAAATTAGTATATTAATTGAGCTCTACTGAACAATTAGACCTTTTTACTCATTGGAAGTCGGGTTTTTCATCAAATAAACTAAACCCAAAATAAAATAAAACTTAAAAACCAACCCACTCCCTTCTTCTTCAACCTACCCCAGAATCGTTCTTCAGCCGCAAACCACAAATGCATTTCTCAAGAACTACTCTATGTACACTATTCTTTAGCCCCGCTATACAACTCCAAGACAAAGCATATGTTTTTATTGGATTAGTTGGCACTCCCGAGTGTGCAAGAGCAACAAGGATTTAAAAAATTGTAGAGAAATTTGTCCTTGTATGAAACAATTGGCAGACCAAAGCTTGAGCCTAAAGAAAATAATCTCTTAAAAAATCTCAACAGAAACTCATACAAGAAATTAATATTTGTTTTTAATATAATCAACAGTAGTACGTACTCAAGTGTTAATAATATAGATAGTCAGTAATCAATCAGCATCATTAACAATAAGGACCACGATTAATGTGAAGGAGTTTAATTGAGCTGATTTTAGTATGTTATCTCGTAGATAGTTGGAATTTGATGACTGAATTCCTATTTCTCAAAGTACAAATTATTGAATTCCTTTCCTGGAAGCACACAAAATCATTCGATTTTGGATTTGGGAGTTAAAGATCTAGGGTACGGGTAGGTTGAAGAAGAAGGTGAAATGGGGCTGGGTCTGAAGTTGTGTTTTCTTTTGGGTTTAGTTTGTTAAATGTAAAATCAGTCTCAAATTATAAATCAAACCGATCTTCGTGAAAACTTCTGACAAGGAAAAATGTTTACTTGTCTGCTGGAGGTCTTATAATATACCAATTTGTCCCCTGGAGCTTTTAATATGGCAAAGGTTCTGTACACTACAATTTTTTTTTTGGTACACTATAGTTTGAAACGCAGAAATTTTGCTTAAGCAAGATTTATGTGTTTCAAGGCAAAATATATCCAGAAAAAACATTTCTGTATAAATTTGAAACGCAGGCGTTTTTATTTTTTATTTTTTTTTTAAACTGAAACGCAGGAATCTTGCTTAAGCAGGATTCCTTTGTTTCAAATATCTGAATTTTGAAAATATTACAGTTTTGAAACGCAAAAATCTTGCGTTTCACTAAAATTTTTTCCCCCCAAAATTGCAATTTTCCCCCATAATCATGTAGAGAATTTCAATACGAGTCCGTACATATAAAATTCATCCAAAACGGACATCGTTTGCCCCTCCAAAAGCCCAAAAAACAAAGTCTTCCTACATTTTTTTTTACAATTTGGTGCCCAGCATATAGGACATTGTAGTGATTTTTTTTGGTATTTTCGACATTTTTCTACTATAATTTTGTATAAGATTTTAATAGGAGTATATAACTATACGTTAGAACCATAATATATAATTATAGTATATAACTATACAATATAACAATAGTATATAACTATACGATATAACAATAGCATATAGCTATAGTATATAACAATAGTATGAAATTATACGATATAACCATAATATATAACTATTCGTTAGAACCATAGTATATAATTATACGATATAACAATAGTATATAACTATACGATATAACAATAATATATAACTATACGATATAACAATAATATATAGCTATAGTATATAACAATAACATATAACAATAGTATATAACTATAGTATGAAACTATACGATATAACCATATTATATAACTATTCGTTAGAACCATAATATATAATTATAATATATAACCATATTATATAACTATACGATATAAAATTTGAATATAACCATAGTACGTTAGAACCATAATATATAACTATACGATATAATCATGGTATATAACTATAGTATATAAATGAACGATATAGCAATAGTATATATATAACTATACGATATAACCATAGTATATAGTTATAGGATATAACGATACGATATAATCAAATTTGATATAACTATAAGATATAACCACAGTATATAACTATCACCGTTCGCGAACGCGTAAAAACATCTGAAGCACGTTGTCTGCATTTTATTTCACTAAGAAAAATATTACAGATACATAGCACATTACAAAATGTCTCAAGCTACCTGAATTAAATCCGACGTGCTAAACGGGCACTCGGGAAAATTCTAAAAATTCTAAAAATAACCTTACAAAAATACGGGGTATCACAGTTATATCCAATTTGGTTATATCTTATGGCTGTATCCTATAGTTATATACTGTGGTTATATCTTATAGTTATATCCAATTTGGTTATATCGTATCGTTATATCCTATAATTATATGTTATGGTTATATCTTATAGTTATATCCAATTTGATTATATCATATCATTATATCATATAATTATATATTATGATTATATCTTATAGTTATATCCAAATTGGTTATATCTTATGGTTATATCCTATAGTTATATCTTATAGTTATATCAAATTTGGTTATATCATATCGTTATATCCTATAGTTATATACTATGGTTATATCTTATAGTTATATCCAATTTGGTTATATCATATCGTTATATACCATAGTATATAATTATAGGATATACCCATAAGATATAACCAAACTGGATATAACTATACAATATAACCATAACTATAATATATAACCATAGTATATAACTATAGGATATAACCATAAGATATAACCAAATTGGATATAAGTATAAGATATAATCATAATATATAATTATATGATATAACGATATGATATAATCAAATTGGATATAACTATAAGATATAACCATAGTATATAATTATAGGATATAACGATATGATATAATCAAATTTGATATACCTATAAGATATAACCATAGTATATAACTAAAGGATATAACTATAATATATAACCATAGTATATAACTATAGGATATAACGATATGATATAACCAAATTGGATATAATTATAAGATATAACCATAGTATATAACTATAGGATATAACCATAAGATATAACCAAATTGGATATAATTATAAGATATAACCATAGTATATAACTATAGGATATAACCATAAGATATAACCATATTGGATATAACTATAAGATATAATCATAATATATAACTATATACTATGGTTATATACTGTAGTTATATCGTATAGTTATATATATACTATTTCTATATCGTTCATTTATATACTATAGTTATATACCATGGTTATATCGTATAGTTATATACTATAATTATATATTATGGTTCTAACGTACTATGGTTATATACAAATTTTATATCGTATAGTTATATACTATTGTTATATACTATAATTATATACTATAATTATATATTATGGTTCTAACGAATAGTTATATACTATGGTTATATCATATAGTTTCATACTATAGTTATATACTATTGTTATATCGTACTGTTTTATACTATAGCTATATGCTATTGTTATATCGTATAGTTATATACTATTGTTATATTGTATAGTTATATACTAATTATATATTATGGTTTTAACGTATAGTTATATACTCGTATTAAAATCTTATACAAAATTATAGTAGAAAAATGCCGAAAATACCAAAAAAATTCACTACAATGCCTTATATGATGGGCACCAAATTGTAAAAAAAAGTGTAGGAAGACTTCGTTTTTTAGGCTTTTGGAGGGGCAAACGATGTCCGTTTTGGACGAATTTTATATGTACGGACTCGTATTGAAATTCTCTACATGATTATGTAAAAAATTGCAATTTTGGGGAATTTTTTTTTTTAGTGAAACGCAAGATTTTTGCGTTTCAAAACTGTAATATTTTCAAAATTCAGATCTTTGAAATGCAGGAATCCTGCTTAAGCAAGATTCCTGCGTTTCAGTTTAAAATAAAAATAAAAATTTGAAACGCAGGTATTTTGCTTAAGCAAAATACCTGCATTTCAAATTTATACAGAAACATTTTTTCTGGGTACATTTTGCCTTGAAATGCAGAAATCTTGCTTAAGCAAGATTTTTGCGTTTCAAACTGTAGTGTACCCAGAAAAAAAATGGAGTGTACAGAATATTTCCGTTTAATATACCCATCTGTCTTAGGGGGTCATTTAATATACCAAAATGTATTTTTGGCCGATTCAAATTAGTACTATTGTTGTTGTTGTTTCACCACTAGGTAGAGATTTATAAAAGAAAAAGGAATATAAGATGGTAAGGAAAACATATGCATGTAGAGTTAAAAATTAATGAGCAATTTAATAAGCAAGTCCTATGAATAAATAAAGGTCACGTCGTTTGTAGTTTGCAAAATATCTATAGTATAAGATTTAGTTAGCAAGTTAGATCCATGGACATGACTCTTTTTTTTTTTTTTTTTTTTCCCTAAGCCATTATATTGTATCTAGTATTGATATGGTTAATGATAACATTACTGACGTTGTAAGATTGAGATATTAAGAACAACTTTACAATTGAAATTTCTGTGAAAAAGCTCACGTGGAAGATGGAAAATTCAAAGAGTCCCCAACGTATGAAAAAACATTGACTAAAAACTGAAAAATATATCATTTGTCCAGATTTTTTTTGAAAAAACGATCTGTCTTAGGTACAATATTTTAAGCTAATTATTTATGTTATATTTTTTAAAAATTTTAAGTTTGAATATCTTTTGATAGATTACCAATAGTTTGTATTATTTTTGTCGTCATTTATACAATTTTATCCTTTTAACAATTTTTATTGTTGTTACTTGTTACCTAGGCCAATTTCAGTTATTAGTTAATCAAATTTAGGGGGGGACTAACGAGCCAAGATAGAGGGGAAGTCACTAGGCGGATTTGGGGCAGAGATTATCCTCTCCACACACTATCAGATACACCACTTTACTTTTGCTATTATATTACTTATGCATTATCAGTACATGTAATCTAAACTGTCCCTAAAAGTCTTTCCGAGCATTATTTTTTAATATTTTGAGGCAACGTCAGTCAATATATTTGGTCACTGTTAAGGCCCTGTTTGGCATGGTAGTAGCGGTAGCGGTTGACATAGTAGTAGCGGGAGCGTTTAAAACTAGCTTAAATTGGAACGTTAATGAGAATAACATTGAAAAAGTAGCGTTTGAAACACTACTAAATATGAAAAGTTACATCTATCGCTACTTACCAAACACAATTATTATTTCTAAAACGCTAAACACTATCTCAAATGCTAGTTTTATAACCTTGCCAAACAAACTCTAACTATAATGAGATAATGTTATGATTCTCTACTTCCGGCAAAAACCACCTTATAATCCACCAGATAAGTTGAATTATCTTTCTATATTGAACTTCACATAACTAGTTTGTTCACAAAAGAACGGATCATTTGCTCATCCTACATATCACACTTCCATAATTTGTTTTCTTTTTGATTTACTATTTTGTTTCCTAAATTTATGTTCTAATTTATACTAAATTAACTAACTACATCTTGATTGTCGTTTGCTAACTTCCTGGATTTAAAAATATTAACTGAAATCTCCCCCTTACACTCAAAGCATAAAAAATACTATAACCGTACAAGTTAGGGGAATTATACTCTTTCAATATTAATAACGAATAGGATAAATTATAAAAAACCACCCCTTATTTTTGGGTGTTTTTCACAAACCATCCCCTATTTTGTTATTTGTATCAAATCACCCCTCATCTTGATTTTGGCACTAAACCACCCCTTAAATAGTTAATGTTGCAATGATCCACCCATTCATTTCTCATTAGACATTCACACCCAAAATAAGAGGTGATTTTGTGTAATTTACCTATCGAATAATATACATTTAATAGCTAATAAAATATATATTAGCTAAATCTGTATTTATGGTTACTAATTGCAATCTCTTCCTATTATCTAACCTCCCTTTGTATCTTTCTCTCCTCTTGTATATATTGTAATCTTGACATCCATAGATATAACACAACAAAGATCGTTCTTCTCTACCCTTTCTATTCACATGGTATCAGAGTTATACAACATAAAACATTCTTCACAATAAATTACGGATATTAAAAAACAAGCTTATAACTTTTGTTCCAATCTTTCATTTCACGATTATATATAGGAACGAGACGGTTTTGTCTACACTTATTTATGTTTAGGATTTGATCTTATGGAATCTGAATTAGGGTATTTACCGTATCTCATGTTCTAACAAAGCACATAACCAAATTATATTTTCTCAACTATATATCATTACAAAGCACAAAGGTTTGAACTTTTATCCGGAACCCTTGATTTAAACTCCACATATATAAGTGTGGACAAAATTGACGACCGAGTATGAACCAAATTGATATTGCAGATATAAAACGATACAAAAATCAAATATCCCAATAAAAAACCTTTTTATTTTAATTTTGACACTTCCAGTGTGAAAATATTGAGAATTACATGACTTATTAGCTTCGGGGGCGCAACATGTTGTGCAGATTGGATACGTTGTTGGGCTGCATTGGCAGCAATTATACCAGTACCCCTTGTATATACAACGTGAACACTCTACAAATTGAATAAAAGACTAGATAAAATCAACACATATATACTTGCAATAACTAATTAAGATTAACAGAATGATTAAGAATATTAAAAAATAGTACTAGTACTTACTAGGGATATTTATATTTGGATGTTGTTCGCTAAGGCCATGACTCCGAAGGGTATACAATTCTGGAACAGGCTTGACGACGTCGTTCGACGCTCGAATATGCTCGGCATTGGCCAAGTACACCAAAGCGATGAGACTCAAAGCAATCAAAAACTTGTTCAATTTTTTTTTTCTGTGTCTAGCTAGTTTGTTGTCGATCGTTCTCTTGTTTAATTTGTTGTGTTCAGAAAAGTGAAGGTACACACATATATAATATTTAGCATCAATTTATATTGGTTGCTAATTGCTATCGATCATTTATATATAGCAAAGTATCGTAAGATTCAATTTTTATCAATTAATGTTGTTTCTTTTCGACCATAAAAACAGAGCACGATATCGTAAAATTTAATTCTTACCAATTAATGTTATTCCTTGTTTAAAAACACATGTTATGAACTATATTATTTCAGCCAAACTTTCAAGATATTCATAGCATTCTTATTTCTTACCGATTGTTACCGATAATTTGTAAATACTCATATGGTGAAAATATCTTATGAGAATCATTAATTAGGGGAGAATATTAAGAATGATTTACGACCATATAGATATGAGAAAATAACAGTTCAGATCACACTTTCACTAAAAGAAAAAATGTCATGGCCGATTTTTTATCGTATAATACACATTTTTCAAAAAAAACAAAATATGCACGCTCCGTTGTGAACATGTTTTTGTCATTTGATGTTCATCACTTTTGTCTATATATGTTCAACACTCCTATGCGCATATGTTCATTACCTTAATTTATACCTAGATGTTGATCTTTTTTTTTTATGGTTCATCATTTTTTTCCTATACATTCATAACTTTTTGTTATGAACTTGTCTTAGATGTTCATCATTTTGTGCATAAAATGTTCACCACTTTCTTATGCATGCATGTTCATGTTTTTTCCTATACGTTTATCACTTTTAGTTGTTAACATGTTTGAGATGCATGTTCATCACTTTTGTGAATAGAGGCTCAACACTTCTATGTCCAAATGTTTATCAATTTTTATACCTAGATGTTCATCACTGTTTTATCATGTATGTTCATCACTTTTTTCTATATGTTCATCAATTTTTATGCATATATGTTCATCACTTTTATGTTTATATGTTCGATCATGTACTACTTTATGCCTATATGTTTGTCACTTTTATGTTTATATGTGCATTATTTGTTTATGTCTATATGTGCATAACTTTTTATGTATATATGTACATTATAAAATGCATCCAACAATTTACTTAATTTAAAAAAATTCATATAAAAGATCATCAATTTTGTGTCTTATAAACATGCAATGAACATTACATGATCATTCTAATTTATAAGATCTGGGAGTTTAGAAAACACAAACACAAGCATAAAAAATACCATCGAATTCTGTATTTTTGTTTATAAAGTGATGATCATTGTATATATAGTTGTGATAAACATTTGTGAAAAAATGTGGTGACCATTCGAATTCACTAGCAACACGCGCTCGTGCGCGAAAACGCTTCATGTGCGTTCTCAGTTCTCTCCTACATAATGGTTATCATCCGAACCGCCCCACATATATACATATATAGAATTATATTAAGAACCATGTTCCCCGCGGGAACAATGAGAACGTTTCCCTACCTTTTGATTGACTTTTCATTTTAAATAAACACTCTAGATTAAATGGGCAAAATGGGTTCTAAATGACACGATGACAATTGTGTAATTTGTGACAACCTCTAATATAAAGGCCCATTGATGAAAGACTCATCAAAGGTCTAAATCACACTTCATTTAAATTGTCATATGTCAAGCACATGACTTATTTAAATGAGTTGACCGGTCAATATGATTAATCAATGGCGGTTTTTGACCGAGATTTTTTTGGACCGATTTTCCCACGAAGAACTAATTGTGATCGCCTTAGAAATTTAAGATGTACATACGGTACATTTCAAATGCACATATTATACAATAAAAAAGCATACATAGTTCAAAATGATGTACATTTAGACAAATTATCTTGATGTTATGAAACGATGCACATCTAGATTTGAAACGCCCATCCAGGATTGCTAAATGCATAATTATTGAAATCAAAATGTACATCTAGTTAAAAAAATGATGTACATTTTCCTTGTAAATTTATAATGTATATTTTGATTTTATATGATGTGCATTTTTTTTATCTATATGTGCATTTGAGTTATGGTAGATGTGCATATTTAACTATATGTGCATTTGGATTTCATAGATGTGCATTTGTGTCATGATATATGCGCATTTTTAACTATATGACATCCCATGACCACGAATTCGATTCTTCCTCCCCGTTAAAACGACCTAATGACTCCTATGTAAAAAAACATTGATATCTATCATTAATTACTAGCCTAGTCGTGTTGTTGTGCATGAATCCTAGTTGTTCTTCGGTGCCACAACCAAGACCAGTAACACGCATGAGTTGGACTACACTTTATTTGTCAAGTTGATCTAGCACACATGAGTTGGACTATGCTTCCTCTGTCAAGTTGGTCAATGAACTCATCGAATTAGGCTAGTAGCTTAGGGTGCACCTTCGATTTGGTTTATTCTTCACTTTTTTAGGTGATGTTTTGTTTGACTTGTTTTCCAAGGGCGCTTCTTTTCGATGTGATCAGCTAGCTCATACTTTACATTCTCGAGATCACTTAAGCTCCTTGATCGTTTTATTCTCCTTGGCTTGTTTTTTCTTGTTTTCTTTTCATGTCAATTATATCCAGATGTCGATTTTATGAGCCCCTTGATTTACCAGATATGTCAGGTATACTTCAAATCCTTACCTTGTAAAAAAAGGTTAAGTGCATTCTTATTCGAAGAAATGCTTTAAGTTGGTGTTGTGTGTGAAAGAGTCAAACAAAGGACTTAGAGAGGGAGGATAAGAGGAAGAATGGGAAAGAGGGAGAAGATAAGAGAGTTTGTTGGTAGAGGACGTATTCTGTCATTGGATTCCTTTTTGTTACAAGGTCTTGAGCTATTTATAGCTCCAATCACGTACATTATAGTCAGTTTGTGCAGTATTAGTCCTTAGGGAAATGGTTGATCATTCATTCTAAGCCAAATATTCCCCTCTTCTCACTTCATTGCAGATCTTAAGTTTATGCACTTCTAGTGAGAGTAGATCTGTCAACTGGGTCGGACGAGTCGGGTTCGGGTTGAGGTCGATAAGGTTTGGGTGAAAAACGGGTTCAAGTTGTCGAGTTTTTAAATTTACGTGTTAATCAGATCAAGTCATTACGGGTTTGATGCGAATACGGATCAACCCAACTACTCCATAGCACCATATTCTTACCTTTTAAAATGATTATTAAAAGTATACTTTAATTCAATTAAAATTCGTTGTAATAAAGATATTATTATATAATATAATAGTCATAAAATGTATTATTATATTCCATATAAATGATAATAATACATTTGGAACAACTCATTGGGTCAGCCTAGTAAGTCAATAACCCAATCTAAAAAATTCCAGGTCTGTTGAATTCGGATCACACTTAACCCATTAAGTTTTGGGTCGGTATTAATCCAAAAATACCGGTCCAGGTTTGGATCACATTTGACATGCTTAAATGGGAGCATTCTATCTAACGACTTGTCCAGTTACCGATTCACTCTAGTCTCTTGACTATATTATATTGTGTTGGTATATCGGAAAACGTTTCTTTTCTAGAAAATGCAAATGACTATGCCATGAGTTTCCTCCTTGATAATGTACAAACTTTGTCCCCAATTTGTTTTCTTAAGACGAGGATTTCACCTTGTGATAACAAATATTGAATTATCTACCTAAAAAAACATACAAATTAAGTAAGACGACCTTACGACGACTTATTCGATCTAATGAAAGAAAATATAATGAGACTTTACCATCTAAAAAAATAATCAAGAATGATTGAACCCAAGATCTTCCAACATCACCTAAATCCCTATACTAAACTATCTCAAATGCAAAAAAGAGAGCTTGGGGCGTTGATTTTGGACTATATGTAACACGGCGTTGATTTTGGAGATTTGAAAATTTCCTCCTCTCACCGCCATGTAATACTCCCTCCGATCTAAATTAAGTTTCGTTTTAGCTTTAGACACGATATTTAAGAAAAATATTAAGTAATCCTAGAATTTTACATTTTTCCTTTATCTTTTCAGATAATAATTAAAAAAATCAAAACTCTCTTGAACCAATGAATAACAAAAACAAATTCCAATAAGTATCGCAACAAAGATACCATTCAATTGTATGGGACTAGAGAGAGCTAGGGGTGTCAATCGGACGGGTCGGGTCGGGTCATTTCGGATTCGGGTTAGTTTGGATTCGGGCCAATGTCCAATATTATAACAAGTCGGACCATATCGGGTCGGGTCGGATCGGATATTCATTTATCGGGTGTGATCGGGTATTCGGGTCAATTTCGATCAAGTTAATTTGGATTTCGGTCAAACTTAGGGCTGTCAATCGGGCAAATCGGATTGGTTTCGGGTCGGGTCATTTTGGTTTCAGATTAATTCGGATCCCGGCTAATGACGTATTCACGTGTACTTTGACAACTCAATCTAATTCGGGTCGGTCGGGTCCATTGTTCATTTTATCGGGAGAAGTCAGATATTTGGGTCAATTTCGATGGGTTATTTCGGATTATGACCGAACTAGATTTTATGTAAATCATATTTCGGTTGAGTCAGAATTCAGATGAATATGACTTCGAATGAATAAGATTTCGTTTAAGTACGATCTCACAAGAATCACATTTCGTATAAATCGAATTGTGGTTGAAATGTATTTCGATGGAACCGGTTTTCGATTGAAGACAAACATAATTACAATAAATATATATATTCAGTATAAAATCTCCTATCATTGAAGTTCTATATTTAAGATTGAGTTTTGGTAAGGATGATTCTTACGGTAAATAGTGAGGATAAACCTAGACCTTTGACTTTATGATTTAACGATAAGGAAAGTTTATGATTAAACGATAAGGAAAGTTTAGGATCAGGTGGCATTAATTTTTTCTATGATTTCGGGCTATTAAGTTTTGGTTTTCATGTGATTTCGAATCAGTCAACTTTGGGTTTTCGGATGATTTCGGATCGGACAACTTCGGGTTTTCGGGTGATTTTGGATCGGGTAACTTCGGGTTTTCGGGTGATTTTGGATCGGGCAACTTCGGGTTTTCGGGTGACTTCGGGTCGGGTGACTTTGGGTACCGGGTTGATAATGGGCTAGTCCGTTCGGGTTATATTTTGGGTTCGGGCTAGTCGGTTTGTGTCGGGTCGGGTTCGGATATACAATTTTTTAATTCTTTTCGGATATCGAACGAGTTCGGTTTCGGGAGGGTCGGGCGGGTCATTCGGATCGGGTCAAGTTTTGACAGCCCTAGAGAGAGCCCTTCTCTCTAAAAACCCCAAAATACCAAAAGGGAAAAACCCTCATTCAATCAAAGGAAAAACCTCCTTAATCAACTACTACCCTGTATTTACTCAAACAAAGGGTCAAACCCCCTCCAATACAACAATCGACAAACCCACCCAACACTGAACACCCCGAGTAATCTTTCTTCGACACTTTCGAGAAAATCCTCCATCAAAGGAACGATCTTCTAACACTATTTCATCCACCATGACCAACCTATCCGGAGCATAAATCAATAGTATGAGAAATAAAAAAATTAGATTCTTATTTCATCCTTTCCACAATGAAAAGTAATACCAAAAACCCCAATAAATTTTAGAGGAAACTCAGCAATCAAAAGAGGAAAAAGTGACAACTTTTTCCTTCAACCAACCCAGAAGTCATGACCAATTTGAATTGAGCCACACTTCCGGCCGATCAACTCACCGCACCGACGGACCATCCTCCATCACACTAGGTTTTCGCTTAATCAATTCTTCTTTAGCTTAACATACCAATTTTTAATTTCACCAAGCATACGCTCTTTCTCCTTGCCGAGTTGAGCCCAAATATGAGTCCCATACCTCTACTGGCATATGTCGAACTCGCCTAAGTTCATCTTCGCAAATCCGATCAACCTCCTGATGTTTATTTTCTCAACCACTTGAACCACCTCAAGATCCGTTTGTGGGGAACAACACCGCTCCAAACCCAAACTCACTCTGGTCCGATTTAGTACTTTCTTTCCTTCACACAACTATCTTATAAAAAATAAACCTTGATACACCTCTTTCTGTTTTTGGTTCTTGCTTTGCAAGCAAAAAATACTAATAAAAGTTTTACTTGCATGTTGCTATTGTAACACCCCGGGCCAGAGGTGCTACAGTGCCATAGTCCCGAAGGACTATAAGGCGGGTGAAATAAAAATTTGCAAAACATATCCCATACATAATATATACCAAAAGCAGCATAGCGGAAAAATCTGTAAAACCTGTCCAAAGTTGAAACCATAATCAACTTAACATACAGAAAGTACTACAATTTACAAACCAGAAACCAACAACCAAAGACCAAAAGCCAATACAACAAGTTCGACCACTTCAAGGTCCAAAACCAAAACGATACATACAATCAAGTCAAGGTCTCAAACCAAAAGTAGAGTTCTCGACTCCAAAACCGACGGTGATCAGGATCCTCCTTGCTGGCGCTAAATCTGCAAAGCCTGATTGACTGGGGGACCCGATACCCCAGCCAACCACGGCACGTAAACCGCAGTTGGTCAGTCTCGTGAAAGACTATGGCAAGATTCCTCAAGCCAAAACAGTTCAAAACACATACATATATCACCAACCAACTCACAACAACGATAACACGCCACACAATACATAATATCATAACTATACTTAATCATATCAACCAACCAATGCCAACCACACGTCAAAACATATACACCCACTATCACATACCATTCATTACACATCCTTATCCAACTCTTCACTATACTAACCTCAATCAATCCATCCTCAAACTCATCACAAGCATAAACGAATAAAACGATCCAATCCAACTTCCTCTTCAATACTAATACCTCCAATCCAACTCCATGCACATACACAATCTCTTATTACTGACTTACAACCAAAGTTAACCAATAATACAGAACTCACTACTGCACTTAACACAACAAATTCAATGAACCTTCACATCAACAAACACATAAGCATCAACGAGATAATCATCACATAATACAATCATAACCATGATAACGATCCAGGCCAGCCACCCTTCTGGTGCCGCCGATTCGTCACCCTAGACTACAACTCATACATCAAACTCAACTCGTATTGGCTCACACCCTCAAGATGGGAAACCAATCTAAACACTCAATCAACGCAACCGACCTTCATAACCCACTAGCTACCAACAACCATACCAACAGAAATTACCACCTTGACCAGATACAATCAACCACTAAACACACGTAATTTAACAACCACAACCAATGGCCAACAATGGCCCACAACCACAACAAATAACAATCAACATCCAACATAACCCAATTATCAACATACAACCAAATTACCAACACAACCACTTAGTCAAGTACATAATCAACATTCATCACAAATCCACGTATTCAGGTACACAACCAATATCATTAACACAACCACTTAATCAAGTACACAACCAACATTCAACACATAACCAACACACACAACCACCAACACCTCCAATCCAACCTCCGTCTCCACCACCACATCACCGGGTGAGACAATTCACAACATCTCCGTCTCCACCCCCACATCACCAAGGTGAGACAATTCACAACATCTCCGTCTCCACCCCCACATCACCAAGGTGAGACAATTTACAACATCTCCGTCTCCACCCCCACATCACCAAGGTGAGACAATTCACAACATCTCCGTCTCCACCCCCACATCACCAAGGTGAGACAATTCACAACATCTCCGTCTCCACCCCCACATCACCAAGGTGAGACAATTCACAACCTCCACAACCCACTATCCATCACCATACCAACCAATCAAACAACACGGCGACAGTCAAAATCACATAACCACACCTCATCACACATTATCACATATCATCACACACACATCATCACACAATATCACACACACACATATATATATTCACCCAAGTAACTCTAAAATCAATAATTCAATCAAACCACATCAGTCCATCTACAACACGGGACAATTACTAATGTACCCACACATTCACACACACACAATCCAACACACGCATACACACATTTAATCCAACACACACATACGATCCATACACACACACACACACACATTCAATCCAACACACACATACGATCCACACACACACACACACACACACACACATTCAATCCAACACACCCACACGATCCAACACACACACACGTGTCAACAGACACTATCAACAACAATCAATCACATTTAGTCACAATTGACTACCACGTCAACATTTAATCAAATACGATACAAGACAAATCATATCACACGCACATACCCATATTCAACCAAGCAACGGTAAACTTAATTATGAAATAAACTGGGCATAAAACAATTTATAAAAATATAGAGTTAACAAGAATCCTCTTGCCTCAAGTCGAACCACAACGACCCCAGAGGTCTCCAATCAATCCGAACGAACCTGCGAAATCAATCCGAGCAAAACCCTGGCGTTAAATCAAACCAAACCACAACTAGAGAAAACCCCCAAATCCAAACCCTAAATCAATACCTTCCAAAATTTCAGCACTACACACACAAATTCAGCCCAAAAGCTCACGAATTACCAATTTGCTGCACAGCCCCACTGATTTCAGTCCAATTCAGCTGTCCATAAGAACAATCAACATCAATTCGATCCTCACAATATCATTTCGAACATATAAAATTTCAGCAAAGATTTCGAACCCTAGGCGAACAACAACAACACAACCCACTCCTCTTACCTCTCGTTAGCCTCGCCGAAAAGCTTCTGACGCCGGAACCACGCCGGAAACGACCACCAGCGCAGACAACAGCACGACGACGGGAAGATCCTGATGCCGGAGACCGCAGCATGACGAGCAGCGAACACGAACCAGCGGCAGGGAGGATGACGCCGCGGAGGAGAAGCTGGCTCGGTTGGCTCAGGGAAGAGGACATAAGAGGGAGGAGATGCTGGGCACATGTGGGCTCGTGAGGAAGATGATGCTACAGTGCATAGGAGGAAGAAATCGAGAGTGATTTTCACGTGAGGAAGACAACCGGCTCGTTAGGGAAATTTAATCCCCAATTCCCATTTTCCCCCTTTTAACCAAATCCTTTAATTAAATTACCAAATTGCCATTATCGACTTATTTGGGGTATTTCATTCTCCCTCCCTTATAATAGTTTCGTCCTCGAAACTAGAGTCAAACAGGTACGGATAATTGCGTCGCATAACCGATTCTGGAATCGTAATATCCCATCCTCATGAATGAGAAATCCAGGTGCTTTTCCTTGAGCGACCTCACTACACAGCTTACTCAACACAGGGTCCTGAGATTGCTTCTCCCTGATCGACTCTACTAACATCGATTGAATTTCCATCACATTCAGCATCATCTGTTCCTTCTCACACCAAATCTCAATTTCACCTCTTACAAACTCTTGTCGTAACTCTGGCTGAACTGTTAAACAAGCAACTCTAAGTTCTGGAGTTAACTTTCTACTCAAGGCATCTGCCACTACATTGGCCTTTCCTGGATGATAGCATGTGTCTATATCGTAATCCTTAATCAACTCTAGCCACCGTCTCTGTCTCAAATTCAATTCCATGTAATCAATACATAAACGAAGAGAACCGTCTTTCTTCTTAACAAACAATATGTAACACCCCGTAATTTTAAGGGTATTTTTGAGCTTTACTCGTATGAGTTATTGTTGCAAAATAATTGTATGAGATATCGTTGCAAAATAATTATATAAGATATTGTTGTAAAATATTTATATAAGATATTCGTGTAGGATAATTGTGGACTCTCAGGCGGCACCAGTACCGGCACCGGCATCATTTAAGATGGTTGGGTGGCTTGGTAGCTGTGTTAGTTGGCCTGGGGAGTGTCACAGATATATGCAGGATAATTATATAAATGATTTGTACAAGATATTTATATAAGATATTTGTGCACGGTATTTATATAAGATATTTGTGCACGGTAATTGTGCGAGGTAATTGCTTGAGATGTTTATGCTAGATGATGCACGAATATATTTAAACCGGAGTTAAGGAAATTAACCCAAGTTGAGTTCGGATAAGAATTAGTGAAGTCGGCCAGAAACCGCGATCAACCGCGACCTGACGCGAGATGCCGCGATCAACCGCGATCGCGGTAATGCCTTTTTCAGAGGCGGTCGTCTTCCTCGAAGGCGGTTACTGTAGCTCGGTTGGGATATTTTTGGGCAGGCCAAGTGGCCCTTCGCCTTTGTCCCCTTGTCCCCTTGGAGGTGTCGGATTTGTGCTATAAAAGGAGGTGAAGACCAAACTCTTCTTCTACTCTTCTTCTTCTCTTCTTCTTCTTTTCTTCTTCTCTCTTCTCCTCTGTTCTTCCCTGTCTCGCCATTGATGCACGAGCTGTGAGCTCGGTTTTGGGCTTGAATCGAGAAGGTTCGTGGATTGGAGAAGGTTGCCAAGGTGTTAGGTGAAGCTTAGAGGTGCTTTGTGATCAAATTGAATGCAAGACGAAGCTTGAATCGATCGGGTAAATTCCCTCCCCGCCATGGAAGCCGTCGAAGCTGCCACAGTTGATGAACCGCGACCGACCGCGACCTGCCGCGATCGCGGTATATGTGTGTCCGAGTTGTGTTTTTGTGGTTTGGCTTTGTTTGAGCTCGTCTATTCCAGGCAAGTGGTTTTTAATTAATTTGAGATAATTGAAATTTGATATTATATTAGGTTGTATTTCTGCTAGAATCAACGCTAATATAAAAGATATACTATAATCATGTGACTTGAGATTGTGATGTGATTTGTGATATGTTGAACTGCTTGTGATATGTTTGTGTGAATTGTATGCCATGAGCCTTTGCTTAGTCTATTCATTAGACTAACGCTTGTATTTTATTTATCTGTAACGTCATGGGGGTGTCGTCCGTCCGTTTCGGCACATGCAGATATGTTGCTGTTCAGAGAAGGCTAGAGCGACTATGAATATGAACGGTGTTTTGTTTTCGACAAGTTGTTTTGTCGCTTTGTGTTTAAAACGATTTCCGCTGTGCTATTTTGTATTTTGTTTATAAGTCTTCCGTTGTAAATTCTGATTTTTGTATTGATGATGTATTTGGGTCGTTTTAGGAATCGTGTAATTCCGCGACCATGTGGTTTAATAAAAGTTATGATTTTAGTATCGTAACTGTGTTTTAAGTCAGTTATGACGTCGGAAAAGCCTGGGGTGACTTCGGGGTTTACGCCCGGGGTCATCGGCAGTAGCGCTTCCAAATGGGGTTAAATTTGGGGTGTTACACAATACGGGTGCGCCCCAAGGAGATACACTTGGTCTAATAAAACCCGACTCAACGAGTTCTTCTAACTGTTTCCTTAATTCTATCACTTCTACTGGTGCCATGCGATAAGGAGCTCGAGAAATCGGTGCAGTTCCCGGCTCTAACTCAATGGTAAAATCAACATCACGACTTGGCGCTAAACCCACCAGTTTCTCCGGAAACACATCCGAATACTCGCAAACGACGGGAATGTCGTCTATTCTCACCTCATCCTTTCTATCCTCTAAAGCATAACACACATATCCCGCAGAGCCTTGCCTTAGCAGCCTAGCAACTGTCATTGCACTAATAATTCTACCCGAGTCTCTAGGATCATGACTCAACACATGCATTAAACCCTAATCTACTGTTACAATAACTGTCATCTTTCTATAGTCACAGTCACACTCTGTTCCTCAGCTCAGCCAAATCCATAGTCGTAAAATCCCACTTTCAGATACAGACCGGGTTCTCTGTTTCTTACTACTCCCAATATCAACAGTCTAATCAAAATCATCTGTAGTAGTCTCTACAATCGATCACTCATCAACATACTACTCACTGATCGTACAACTGAGCCTCGCCTTCGAGATTTCACCTCGGAACACAACCATATCTAAATGCGCTTAATCTGTCCGGTTCAACCTTAACAATAACAGCAGCACACAACAAATTCATATCGAATCATCACTACTAAACTACCTGCATCAACCTCTCGACGATAAGCTCAACGGCCTCATCCTCTACCATACTCATACCTTTTAAATCTCTAGCACGTCCCACTTACCAGGGAACGCACCATAAAATTTACTTAACAACATTAAACATCACATATGAAATTAATCATCAATACTCAACGTCACATATAAAACATTAGCATAAAACATCGCAAACAACACTTACCAACGCAACTCACTACAGGTTGACAGCAAGGATTCCTGATCACCCGATCATTCATAACAACAACGTATAAAAATTCTCAAGTTGAAAACTCGAAAAGAACACATTTTTTTGAAAAGAAAGCTCTGATATCAACTTCTGTAACACCCCGGGCCAAATGTGCTACAGTGCCATAGTCCCGAAGGACTATAAGGCGGGTGAAATAAAAATTTGCAAAACATATCCCATACATAATATATACCAAAAGCAGCACAGCGGAAAAACCTGTAAAACCTGTCCAAAGTTGAAACCATAATCAACTTAACATACAGAAAGTACTACAATTTACAAACCAGAAACCAACAACCAAAGACCAAAAGCCAATACAACAAGTTCGACCACTTCAAGGTCCAAAACCAAAACGATACATACAATCAAGTCAAGGTCTCAAACCAAAAGTAGAGTTCTCGACTCCAAAACCGACGGTGATCAGGATCCTCCTTGCTGGCGCTAAATCTGCAAAGCCTGATTGACTGGGGGACCCGATACCCCAGCCAACCACGGCACGTAAACCGCAGTTGGTCAGTCTCGTGAAAGACTATGGCAAGATTCCTCAAGCCAAAACAGTTCAAAACACATACATATATCACCAACCAACTCACAACAACGACAACACGCCACACAATATATAATATCATAACTATACTTAATCATATCAACCAACCAATGCCAACCACACGTCAAAACATATACACCCACTATCACATACCATTCATTACACATCCTTATCCAACTCTTCACTATACTAACCTCAATCAATCCATCCTCAAACTCATCACAAGCATAAACGAATAAAACGATCCAATCCAACTTCCTCTTCAATACTAATACCTCCAATCCAACTCCATGCACATACACAATCTCTTATTACTGACTTACAACCAAAGTTAACCAATAATACAGAACTCACTACTGCACTTAACACAACAAATTCAATGAACCTTCACATCAACAAACACATAAGTATCAACGAGATAATCATCACATAATACAATCATAACCATGATAACGATCCAGGCCAACCACCCTTCTGGTGCCGCCGATTCGTCACCCTAGACTACAACTCATACATCAAACTCAACTCGTATTGGCTCACACCCTCAAGATGGGAAACCAATCTAAACACTCAATCAACGCAACCGACCTTCATAACCCACTAGCTACCAACAACCATACCAACAGAAATTACCACCTTGACCAGATACAATCAACCACTAAACACACGTAATTTAACAACCACAACCAATGGCCAACAATGGCCCACAACCACAACTAATAACAATCAACATCCAACATAACCCAATTATCAACATACAACCAAATTACCAACACAACCACTTAGTCAAGTACATAATCAACATTCATCACAAATCCACGTATTCAGGTACACAACCAATATCATTAACACAACCACTTAATCAAGTACACAACCAATATTCAACACATAACCAACACACACAACCACCAACACCTCCAATCCAACCTCCATCTCCACCACCACATCACCGGGTGAGACAATTCACAACATCTCCGTCTCCACCCCCACATCACCAAGGTGAGACAATTCACAACATCTCCGTCTCCACCCCCACATCACCAAGGTGAGACAATTTACAACATCTCCGTCTCCACCCCCACATCACCAAGGTGAGACAATTCACAACATCTCCGTCTCCACCCCCACATCACCAAGGTGAGACAATTCACAACATCTCCGTCTCCACCCCCACATCACCAAGGTGAGACAATTCACAACCTCTACAACCCACTATCCATCACCATACCAACCAATCAAACAACACGACGACAGTCAAAATCACATAACCACACCTCATCACACATTATCACATATCATCACACACACATCATCACACAATATCACACATATATATATATATATATTCACCCAAGTAACTTTAAAATCAATAATCCAATCAAACCACATCAGTCCATCTACAACACGGGACAATTACTAATGTACCCACACATTCACACACACACACACACAATCCAACACACGCATACACACATTCAATACAACACACACATACGATCCACACACACACACATACACACATTCAATCCAACACACACATACGATCCACACACACACACACATTCAATCCAACACACCCACACGATCCAACACACACACACACGTGTCAACATACACTATCAACAACAATCAATCACATTTAGTCACAATTGACTACCACGTCAACATTTAATCAAATACGATACAAGACAAATCATATCACATGCACATACCCATATTCAACCAAGCAACGGTAAACTTAATTATGAAATAAACTGGGCATAAAACAATTTATAAAAATATAAAGTTAGCAAGAATCATCTTGCCTCAAGTCGAACCACAACGACCCCAGAGGTCTCCAATCAATCCGAACGAACCTGTGAAATCAATCCGAGCAAAACACTGGCGTTAAATCAAACCAAACCACAACTAGAGAAAACCCCCAAATCCAAACCCTAAATCAATACCTTCCAAAATTTCAGCACTACACACACAAATTCAGCCCAAAAGCTCACGAATTACCAATTTGCTGCACAGCCCCACTGATTTCAGTCCAATTCAGCTGTCCATAAGAACAATCAACATCAATTCGAACATATAAAATTTTAGCAAAGATTTCAAACCCTAGGCGAACAACAACAACACAACCCACTCCTCTTACCTCTCGTTAGCCTCGCCGAAAAGCTTCTGACGCCGGAACCACGCCGGAAACGACCACCAGCACAGACAGCAGCACGACGACGGGAAGATCCTGACGCCGGAGACCGCAGCACGACGAGTAGCGAACACGAACCAGCGGCAGGGAGGACGACGCCACGGAGGAGAAGCTGGCTCGGTTGGCTCAGGGAAGAGGACATAAGAGGGAGGAGATGCTGGGCACAAGTGGGCTCGTGAGGAAGATGATGCTACAGTGCATAGGAGGAAGAAATCGGGAGTGATTTTCACGTGAGGAAGACAACCGGCTCCTTAGGGAAATTTAATCCCCAATTCCCATTTTCCCCCTTTTAACCAAATCCTTTAATTAAATTACCAAATTGCCATTATCGACTTATTTGGGGTATTTGAGCTATAACCAAAAGATGAACTCCATTAATCCGCTTGACTTCCTGTACAAGCCATAAACAACAATAATAATAAAATAAGTAAAGTTGGAAAGCTTTGTTGCGTGTGGTAGTGCACTAACACAACCCAATCATAATAAAAAACTAGAACTAACGAGCCAAGATAGAGGGGAAGTCACTAGGCGGATTTGGCACGAAGATTATCCTCTCCACATACTATCAGATACACCACTTTACTTTTGCTATTATTTTCATTCCTATCTTTGCTTTTTATTCTTGTCGAAGAATTCTCATCTCAATCTGTTTTTTTCTAGTTTATCTTTCTCGTTTATATTACTTATGATTTTCATATTTGATAACAAACTTAAACATTTAACCTAAATTAGATCAATTTTTGAACTTAACCTATGCTCAACATTATATAATTTGTATGAAGATTTTGTATTCTATTTTAGTAAAGAAAAATTCATCTAATTCAATAAAAATAATAATAAAGCTTTAAAATATGCAACTAATATATTCTATAAAAACCTCTATAAAAAATCTAATAAGATTCTTCATCGGGGGATAAAGGCAGGATGTTAAACGAAATAAACATCCTCATTCTCATTTCCATCTCCATCTTCGTCAGAAAATTAAAATTTGTTCAAACAAAATAAAATTCCATCTTCAATGTACTTTCACCTAGTAAAAGTTGAAAGACTAGAGATATCAACAGGAACCGATCGATTTCGCATGCGGGTCCTACGCAGTCACGTGACGTAAATCGTAAAGGTGAGAAGTTAATCGGCCAGCTTGCCAATTAGTAAATGGGCCCACTTTTTTATTGGGCCATCTGAAATCGTTTAGATTGGATTTGAATGGGCCATGTTAGGCCCACTCTGCCGTGGGTATTCTGTAATACATAATTTTATGATATGAAGCTTAATAATTTATTGTACACTAGTTCACTTATGATTGAGTGTCTTTTACAATTGTGTCTATCTATCTGTTTACCAATATCTTTTTTTGTCAGAATCTATCTACCGATACTTGTTTTAATGGTAAAAAGTCAAACAAATGAATAAGGGTCCATTTGGATTATATTATAATGTCAAAAGTGACATTAAATCCTAAAATACAATGCCACTTTTGACATTATAATGTCAGAAAATGCATTATCAGTACATGTAATCCAAACTGTCCCTAAGAGTCTTTCTGAGCATTATTTTTTAATATTTTGAGGCGATGTCAGTCAATATATTTGGTCACTGTTAAGGCTCTGTTTGGCATGGTAGTAGCGATAGCGGTTGACATAGTAGTAGCGGGAGCATTTAAAACTAGTTTAAATTGTAACGTTAATGAGAGTAACATTGAAAAAGTAGCGTTTGAAACACTACTAAATATGAAAAGTTACCTCTATCGCTACTTACCAAACACAATTATTATATCTAAAACGCTAAACACTACCTCAAATGCTAATTTTATAACCTTGACAAACACACTCTAACTATAATGAGATAATGTTATGATTCTCTACTTCTGGCAAAAACCACCTTATAATCCACCGGATAAGTTGAATAATCTTTCTATATTGAACTTCACATAACTAGCTTGTTCACAAAAGAACGGATCATTTGCTCATCCTACATATCACACTTCCATAATTTGTTTTCTTTTTGATTTACTATTTTGTTTCCTAAATTTATGTTCTAATTTATACTAAATTAACTAACTATATCTTGAGTGTCGTTTGCTAACTTCCTGGATTTAAAAATATTAACTGAAATCTCCCCCTTACGCTCAAAGCATAAAAAAAAACTATAACCGTACAAGTTAGGGGAATTATACTCTTTCATTTTTAATAACGAATAGGATAAATTATAAAAAACCACCCCTTATTTTGGGGTGTTTTTAACAAACCATCCCCTATTTTGTTATTTGTATCAAATCACCCCTCATCTTGATTTTGGCACTAAACCACCCCTTAAATAGTTAATGTTGCAATGATCCACCCATTCATTTCTCATTAGACATTCACACCCAAAATAAGAGGTGGTTTTGTGTAATTTACCTATCGAATAATATACATTTAATAGCTAATAAAATATATATTAGCTAAATCTGTATTTATGGTTACTAATTGCAATCTCTTCCTATTATCTAACCTCCCTTTGTATCTTTCTCTCCTCTTGTATATATTGTAATCTTGACATCCATAGATATAACACAACATAGATCGTTCTTCTCTACCCTTTCTATTCACATGGTATCGGAGTTACACAACATAAAACATTCTTCACAATAAATTACGGATATTAAAAAACAAGCTTATAACTTTTGTTCCAATCTTTCATTTCACGATTATATATAGGAACGGGGCTTTGTCTATGCTTATTTCTGTTTAGGATTTGATCTTATGGAATCTGAATTAGGGTATTTACCGTATCTCATGTTCTAACAAAGCACAAAACCAAATTATATTTTCTCAACTATATATCATTACAAAGCACAAAGGTTTGAACTTTTATCCGAAACCCTTGATTTAAACTCCACATATATAAGCGTGGACAAAATTGACGATCGAGTATGAACCAAATTGATATTGTAGATATAAAACGATACAAAAATCAAATATCCCAATAAAAAACCTTTTTATTTTAATTTTGACACTTCCAGTGTAAAAATATTGAGAATTACATGACTTATTAGCTTCGGGGGCGCAGCATGTTGTGCAGATTGGATACGTTGTTGGGCTGCATTGGCAGCATCTATACCAGTACCCCTTGTATATACAACGTGAACACTGTGCAAATTGAATAAAAGACTAGATAAAATCAACACATATATACTTGCAATAACTAATTAAGATTAACAGAATAATTAAGAATATTAAAAAATAGTACTAGTACTTACTAGGGATATTTATATTTGGATGTTGTTCGCCAAGGCCATGACTCCGAAGGGTATACAATTCCGGAACAGGCTTGACGACGCCGTTCGACGCTCGAATATGCTCGGCATTGGCCAAGTACACCAAAGCGATGAGACTCAAAGCAATCAAAAACTTGTTCATTTTGTTTTTTATGTGCTAGCTAGTTTGTTGTCGATCGTTCTCTTGTTTAATATGTTGTGTTCAGAAAAGTGAAGGTACACACATATATAATATTTAGCATCAATTTATATTGGTTGCTAATTGATATCAATCATTTATATATTGCAAAGTATCGTAAAATTCAAAGTATCGTAAGATTCGATTTTTACCAATTAATGTTATTTCTTTTCGACCATAAAAACATAGCACAGTATCGTAAAATTCAATTCTTACCAATTAATGTTATTCCTTGTTTAAAAACACATGTTATAAACTATATTATTTCAGCCAAACTTTCAAGATATTCATAGCATTCTTATTTCTTACCGATTGTTACCGATAATTTGTAAATACTCATATGGAGAAAATATCTTATGAGAATCATTAATTATGGGAGAATATTAAGAATGATTTACGACCATATAGATATGAGAAAATAACAGTTCAGATCACACTTTCACTAAAAGAAAAAATGCCGATCATGGCCGATTTTTTATCGTATAATACGCATTTTTCAAAAAAAAATATGCACGCTCCGTTGTGAACATGTTTTTGTCTTTTGATGTTCATCACTTTTGTCTATAGATGTTCCACACTCCTATGCGCATATGTTCATTACCTTTATTTATACCTAGATGTTGATTTTTTTTATGGTTCATCGCTTTTTTCCTATACGTTCATAACTTTTTGTTATGAACATGTCTTAGATGTTCATCATTTTGTGCATAAAATGATCACCACTTTCTTATGCATGCATGTTCATGTTTTTTCCTATCCGTTTATCACTTTTAGTTGTTAACATGTTTGAGATGCATGTTCATCACTTTTGTGAATAGAGGCTCAACACTTCTATGTCCAAATGTTTATCAATTTTTATGCCTAGATGCTCATCATTGTTTTAGCATGTATGTTCATCACTTTTTTCTATATGTTCATCAATTTTTATGCCTACATGTTCATCACTTTTATGTTTATTTGTTCGATCACGTACTACTTTATGCCTATATGTTTGTCACTTTTATGGCTATATGTTCATCCCCTTTTATGCCTATACATTCATCACTTTTATGTTTATATGTGCATTATTTATTTATGTCTATATGTGCATCACTTTTTATGTATATATGTACATTATAAAATGCATCCAACAATTTACTTAATTTTAAAAAAATCATATAAAAGATCACCAATTTTGTGTCTTATAAACATGCAATGAACATTACATGATCATTCTAATTTATAAGATCTGAGAGTTTAGAAAACACAAACACAAGCATAAAAAATACCATCGAATTCTGTATTTTTGTTTATAAAGTGAAGATCATTGCATATATAGTTGTGATAAACATTTGTGAAAAAATGTGGTGACCATTCGAAATCACTAGCAACACGCGCTCGTGTGCGAAAACGCTTCATGTGCGTTCTCAGTTCTCTCCTACATAATGGTTATCATCCGAACCGCCCCGCATATATACATATATAGAATTATATTAAGAACCATGTTCCCCGCGGGAACAATGAGAACGCTTCCCTACCTTTGATTGGCTTTTCATTTTAAATAAACACTCTAGATTAAATGGGCAAAATGGGTTCTAAATGACACGATGACAATTGTGTAATTTGTGACAACCTCTAATATAAAGGCCCATTGATGAAAGACTCATCAAAGGTCTAAATCACACTTCATTTAATTTGTCATATGTCAAACATATGTCTTATTTAAATGAGTTGACCGATCAATATGACTAATCAATGGTGGTTTTTGACCGAGATTTTTTTGGACCGATTTTCCCACGAAGAACTAATTGTGATCTCCTTAGAAATTTAAGATGTACATACGGTACATTTCAAATGCACATATTATACAATAAAAAAACATACATAGTTCAAAATTATGTACATTTAGACAAATTATCTTGATGTTATGAAACGATGCACATCTAGATTTGAAACGCCCATCCATGATTGCTAAATGCATAATTGTTGAAATCAAAATGTACATCTAGTAAAAAAATGATGTACATTTTCCTTGTAAATTTATAATGTGTATTTTGATTTCATATGATGTGCATTTTTTTTATCTATATGTGCATTTGAGTTATGGTAGATGTACATATTTAACTATATGTGCATTTGGATTTCATAGATGTGCATTTGTGTCATGATATATGCGCATTTTTAACTATATGACATCCCATGACCACGAATTCGATTATGCCTCCCCGTTAAAATGACCTAATGACTCCTATATAAAAAAACATTGATATCTATCATTAATTACTAGCCTAGTCATGTTGTTGTGCACGAATCCTAGTTGTTCTTCGGTGCCACAACCAAGACCAGTAACACGCATGAGCTGGACTACGCTTCCTTTGTCAAGTTGATCTAGCACACATGAGTTGGACTATGCTTCCTCTGTCAAGTTGGTCAATGAACTCATCGAATTAGGCTAGTAGCTTATGGTGCACCTTCGATTTGGTCTATTCTTCACTTTTTTAGGTGATGTTTTGTTTGACTTGTTTTCCAAGGGCGCTTCTTTTCGACATGATCAGCTAGCTCATACTTTACATTCTCGAGATCACTTAAGCTCCTTGATCGTTTTATTCTCCTTGGCTTATTTTTTCTTGTTTTCTTTTCATGTCAATTATATCCAGATGTCGATTTTATCAGCCTCTTGATTTACCAGATATGTCCGGTATACTTCGAATCCTTACCTTGTAAAAAAAGGTTAAGTGCATTCTTATTCGAAGAAATGCTTTAAGTCGGTGTTGTATGCGAAGGAGTCAAACAAAGGACTTAGAGAGGAAGGATAAGAGGAAGAAGGGGAAAGAGGGAGAAGATAAGAGAGTTTGTTGGTAGAAGACATTATCTGTCATTGGATTCCTTTCTGTTACAAGGTCTTGAGCTATTTATAGCTCCAATCACTTACATTATAGTCTGTTTGTGCATGATTAATCCTTAGGGAAATGATTGATCATTCATTCTAAGCCAAATATTCCCCTCTTCTCACTTCATTACAGATCTTAAGTTTATGCACTTCTAGTGGGAGTAGATCTGTCAACTGAGTCGGACGAGTCGGGTCCGGGTTGAGGTCGATATGGTTTGGGTGAAAAATGGGTTCGAGTTGTCGAGTTTTTAAATTCACGTGTTAAAGTCTTTACGGGTTTGATGCGAATACGGATCAACCCAACAACTCCATAGCACCATATTCTTACCTTTTAAAATGATTATTAAAAGTATACTTTAATTCAATTAAAATTCGTTATAATAAAGATATTATTATATAATATAATAGTCATAAAATGTATTATTATATTCCATATAAATGATAATAATACATTTGGAACAACTCACTCGGTCAGCCTAGTAAGTCAATAACCCAATCTAAAAAATTTCAGGTCTGTTGGATTCGGATCACACTTAACCCATTAAGTTTTTGGTTGGTATTAATCCAAAAATACCGGTCCAGGTTTGGATCACATTTGACATGCTTAAATGGGAGCATTCTATCTAACGACTTGTCCAGTTACCCATTCACTCTAGTCTCTTGACTATATTATACTGTGTTGGTATATCAGAAAACTTTTCTTTTCTAGAAAATGCAAATGACTATGCCATGAGTTTCCTCCTTGATAATGTACAAACTTTGTCCCCAATTTGTTTTCTTAAGACAAGGATTTCACCTTGTGATAACAAATATCGAATTATCTAGCTAAAAAAACATACAAATTAAATAAGACGACCTTACGACGACTTATTCGATCTAATGAAAGAAAATATAATAAGACTTTACCCATCTAAAAAAATAATCAAGAATGATTGAACCCAAGATCTTCCAACATCCCCTAAATCCCTATACTAAACTATCTCAAATGCAACAAAGAGAGATTAGGGCGTTGATTTTGGACTATATGTAACACGACGTTGATTTTGGAGATTTGAAAATTTCCTCCTCCCACCGCCATGTAATACTCCCTCCGATCTAAATTAAGTTTCGTTTTATCTTTAGACACGATATTTAAGAAAAATATTAAGTAATCCTAGAATCTTACATTTTTCCTTTATCTTTTCAGATAATAATTAAAAAATCAAAACTCTCTTGAACCAATGAATAACAAAAAAAATTCCAATAAGTATCGCAACAAAGATACCATTCAATTGTATGGGACTAGAGAGAGCCCTTCTCTCTAAAAACCCCAAAATACCAAAAGGGAAAGACCCTCATTCAATCAAAGGAAAAACCTCCTTAATCAACTACTACCCTGTATTTACTCAAACAAAGGGTCAAACCCCCTCCAATACAACAATCGACAAACCCACCCAACACTGAACGCCCCGAGTAATCTTTATTCTACACTTCCGAGAAAATCCTCCATCAAAGGAACGATCTTCTAACACCATTCCATCCACCATGACCACCTATCCGGAGCAGAAATCAATAGCATGAGAAATAAAAAAAATTAGATTCTTATTTCATCCTTTCCACAATGAAAAATAATACCAAAAACCCCAATAAATTTTAGAAGAAACTCATCAATCAAAGAGGAAAAAGTGACAACTTTTTCTTTCAACCAACCCAGAAGTCATTACCAATTTGAATTGAGCCACACTTCCGGCCGATCAACTCACCGCACCGACGGACCATCCTCCATCACACCAGGTTTTCGCTTAATCAATTCTTCTTTAGCTTAACATACCAGATCTAATTTACCAAGCATACGCTCTTTCTCCTTGTCGAGTTGAGCCCAAATATGAGTCCCATACCTCTGCTGGCATATGTCGAACTCGCCTAAGTTCATCTTCGCAAATCTGATCATCCTCGTGATGACTATTTTCTCAACCACTTGAACCACCTCAAGATCCGTTGGTGGGGAACAACACCGCTCCAAACCCAAACTCACTCTGGTCCGATTTAGTACTTTCTTTCCTTCACACAACTAACTTATAAAAAATAAACCTTGATACACCTCTTTCTGTTTTTGGTTCTTGCTTTGCAAGCAAAAATTACTAATAAAATTTTTACTTGCGTGTTGTTGTAACCAAGAGATGAACTCCATTAACCCGATTGGCTTCCTGTACAAGCCATAAACAACAATAATAATAAAATAAGGAAAGATGGAAAGCTTTGGTGCGTGTGGTAGTACACCAACACAACCCAATCATAATACAAAACTAGAACTAACGAGCCAAAGATAGAGGGGAAGTCACTAGGCGGATTTGGCGCGGATATTATCCTCCCCACACACTATCAGATACACCACTTTACTTTTGCTATTATTTTCATTCCTATCTTCGCTCCTTATTCATGTTGAAGAATTCTTATCTCAATCTGTTTTTTTTTCTAGTTTATCTTTCTCGTTTATATTACTTATGATTTTCATATTTGATAACAAAATTATACATTTAACCTAAATTATATGCACTGATGAGATAATGAAGATATGAAAATTTGCTTCTATTGATAAAATGGATACCTGGTCTTGTTCTCTGATCAGGTTCCAAGAAAATAAAATACAAAAGTTTTAAAAGAGAGAGAAAATGATCTTGAATAAGCGTTTTGATTTCTTGCTGGCTGTTGAAAACACCACAAGTTTCGAGGCATTGTTTTTGAAGATCTTGAAAAACCTTAAAATGCGGGAAATGAGCCATTTAAGGAGTAGAAGAGCTTTCTGTTTTTCCATGTAAAAATTCTCTAGTGAGAAAATCAGGTAAGGAGTTATTCTCCCCTTTGATAAATTCAATTTCGAAATCGAAGACTGAAAGTATTGCTTGCCATCTAGCGAAAATTTGTTTTGAAACAATATTTTGAACATCTTTCTGCAAAATTTCTTTGGCAGATTTGCAATCGACTCTGAGAAGGAATGATTTATTGTACAGATCATCCTGAAATTTAGAAATGCAAGCCACAATGGAAAGGATTTCTTTCTTAACTGTGCTATAGTTTTTTGGGGGCCAGTCCAACAACCAGAGTAAAATCTAACCAGTTGCTCAGGACTGTTAGTCTCTAATCTTTGTTTTAGAATGCCACCGAACCTATATCAGAGGCATCTGTTTCTACAATCATAAATGCCTTGGGTTGAGGGATACCAATGCAAAGGAGAGTTTTAACCTCTTTCTTAATGATACGGACGGCTTTAGTTTGCTTAATACCCCAAGGAAGAGGATTCTTTTTAAGTCTAAGAAACAAAGGTATGCAAAGTTGTCTGAGACCAGGAAAGAAATCAGAGATGTAGTTAAGACATCCAAGAAACCTTTGAAGCTGGTTTTCTCTTTAATCTCATCCGGGAATTTGTCAGCAAATTCAATGCTTCTGTGAATAGGTTTAATAGTCTACTGATAAATATCATGACCAAGAAACCTAACTTTGATTTGGAATAGCTTCATCTTGGTAGCTGATAAAACTAAACCATTCTTTCTGATGGTATGCAGAAAAATGTTTAAATGTTTGAAATGCTCATCTAAGATTTTTGAAAAGATAAGCACGTCATCAATGTAGACAATGAGGAAGTCAGAGTAAGGGTTGAGAATATCATTCATAATTCTCTGATACTCTGAAGGGGCGTTCTTAAGGCCGAAGGGCATAACATTCCATTCATAATGGCCAAAAGGAACGGTGAATGCGGTTTTATATTTGTCTTCTTCAGCTATCTGGATCTGCTAGTAGCCGCTTTTCATGTCAAATTTAGAGAATACTTTTGCTTCGAAGAGCCTGTTAAGTAGATCTTTTTTGTTAGGGATTGGATACCTGATCCATTGTAAGACATTATTGAGGGGTTTATAGTTGATGACCAACCTGGGAACTCCTCTTTCTTTCTCTGCTGCATTCATAACATAGAAGGTTGTACAACTCCAAGGAGACTGGGACTTTCTTATTAACTGCTTGGTTAATAAAAAGTCTATTTCTTTTTTACAGACTTCTAATAGTTCTCTATTCATTTGAATGGGTCTGGCTTTGGTAGGAATGTCTCTTTCGCTAAAGGTCTTTTCATAGGGAAGAGAGACTTGATGTTTCTTTCGATCCCAAAAAGCATTAGGGATGTCAGAACAGACATGGCTTTTGAAAAGCTTTTCAAGATCAAGGATTTTGGTTTGCAGATAAGGACTTTGAAGTTTTTCTTCAATTTTTAAGAAAGCAATTTCATCGGTCAAATCTTTAATAAAAGTCTTTTTGTGATCAATGAGATTTAATTGCCTTTTGATCGAGACAGATTGGAGGATGTCAAGATCTCTGCTTTTGATGGGATCAAGAAAATTAAAATCTAATTTTTTGCCAAGGATATCTGCATGAATCCCGTTATGGTCACCGGTGAAGGGATAGATTTGGGTGAGGAAAGGAGATCCCAGAATAACATCTTGGGATAGATCTTTGACTAAAACAAAAGAATTCAGGAGGCACCATCCATTATTGCAGACATATGCTTTGGGAATCTTAAAGTTTAATTGCATACGGACGCCACTGGCATTGTGTAGTCTTTCATTAGTTTTTTCAAAATGGATGGAAGGAACCAATCCTTCTCTGATGTAGTTGAGGTCAGCTCCACTGTCTATGAGAGCGATAGTGTTGATGACTTCATTGCCAATTTTAATCTTGACAGGGCAATTCCATTTCTGAAAACTCATTTTGTTTAAGACTGTAAGGAATAGATCGTCATTGGTAGGAAAGGGGTCTTCTTGAATGCTTTTGGAAGTAGTTTTGGAACTACTTCGAGATCTATGAGTGGATTTGCTGCTAGAACTGCTACTTGGGTATATCTTAGATTCAAGTATAGCGAGTCTAGTTTCAATCTCTAGATCTAGAGGATCTTTAAGCCTGACATACTCTTGAAGATCTCTAATTTCCCTTTTGAGTTTATTGACCTCTGACTGAAGGTCTTTGGTTGTAATTGGTGAGCCAAAGAGGCTAGAAGAGGGTCTGTTTTCAAAGAGTTTAGAAATGCTAAAAGGCTCATTGAAAGTGGTTCTTTGTTCTTTGAATATGAGATCTTTAAGTTTCATGAAATATTCATGTTTAACTTGTGGATCAGGAATTTGGTTAACAAGCTCGAAAAGAGCTTCATCTTTATCTGCTTTGGTGATGACATTGCATCAATGCTGTGGTTGATTATTGTCTGAATCAGAGGAGCTGTAGTCTACCTCGTAGACTCCATTGTCATCAGAATGATCAGACAGATTAAGAATCCTATTTAGACCTTCTTTAAGATATGGGTTATCTTTGAATAACTCGTTGACCTTTTGCTTTAAAGGGCAACTATCTGTTTTATGCCCTGGCTTGCGACACTTATAGCAGATGATCTTTTTACTAGGACTAGGTCTATTGGATCTGTCAAACATGGTTTGGCTTGGTCTATGTTTTCTAGAGCTTTTCCAGGTTCTAGAGAAGTTTCTCTTTTTATGAGATTTCTCCCTGTTAGCTCTTGAAGGGGCTTGGATCTTTTCCATTCCAAAGGCTTCGCAGAAGTTTCCCATTTCTCTTCTGGATCTACCCTTTTCTCCCCCGTATTTTGCCTGAATTTGAAGTTCAGTGCATAATGCCAGACCTTCCTTTTTAATAAAGGCTCCAAGCTGGGCATAAGTAATATCTTTCCATGGAATTTCTTCTGTTCCAATGGTTTCTTTGAGCTTGGTATGGATTCGTTTGGCAAAAAGGGAAGGTAGGCCGGCTACGAATCTTTCTTTCCAAAAAGATTCATTGCAGTCTGGTCTCTTAAGGACATAGGTTAAAAATACATCTTTGTACCACCTGTAGTCACTTAAAGTTGGGCAATTTAGGTTGGTTAAGGTGATCTTATTAGCTTGTAATTCATCTTGGGGATTGCCCACGAAATACATGCTGATTGCATAGATGAGCTGACCTGAGGCGTTTTGCTCAGTGGTAATTCTACCTGTCTCATCTTCAGTAGAGATGGTTGCATCTAAGATCTCCATTTTTTGCTGAATATTAGTAGCGTTATCCCACCAATATTTTAATTGCCCCGTGAATCCTTGGATTATAAGGCATGCTGCAGTTTTGTCAGACTGATTCTGGGTTCTATAGGCAACTTTGGCCATGCCCATTTCTTGGAGAGTATTCATGATCTCTCCTTCTGACTTACCATCTATGTTCCATTCGTAGATGGATGTGCCATTGTAATCTGTGGATCTAAACTTTGCCCTTTCTTCATACTGAAGATCAGGAGGAGTGGGTCTATTGTAGTAATTTCTGGTATCTGAATTACCAAACCTTTTGGTATGGTGTTGAGATCTGTTACCTCTTCTTCTGAGTTTATTGATCTCTGGTAAGACAGATTCTATGTGATTAATATCTTCAACAGACTCATTTTCAGTACTAGTATCTTTAGTACTGGGACTGCTTTGATCAAGGCTGGACTCCTCATTGCAACTGCTTTTGCATTTTGCCTTTAAGCAGTTTATATTTGCAGGATTGGAATGAGTAGAATGGGTTATCCTAGTGTTTGATGCTTGAATTGCATCGAGTCTTTGAGAGGTAGAGGCTTGGAATACGTCTATCCTTTGAGAGATTTTCTCCAAGACTGTTGGAGGATTGAGATTTATATTTCTCAACAGATTGCTAGGAATGCTTTCAGATTGAAAGTGTGGTCTGGAAATATCCCTAGGAAATTTAGGTGGATTAAATCCATTGTCGATTCCCAAGTGAACTTGGTCTATCTGTTCGGCAATGGTGTGGAGAATCTGGTTAGAGTAATTGTTCTGATTGTAAATCTTTTTTATGTCTCCAAGATTTACCTGACTATTGTCAATATCAGATCTTCCTCTTTTGAAAGGTTCGGCCTTTATCTCATCACTGAGAATTATGCCTTTGAGAGGTGGATGAACAAACGTACTAGTACCTGTTGGAAGATGCTTCCAGGTTCTAGTGATTCTATTTTGAACTTCCAGATAAGAAAGATGGAAAGGGTCTTCTATGTCTTTTCTGGACAAATAGATAGAGAACCATTTAAAAAAAAGAATATTGGTTTGAAGTTTATTCATCTCTTCATAATATTCCTTTTGGATTTGGTCTCTACAGACTTTGTCTATGTTCATGAACCATTTCTTCTTCTTATCGTTCTTGGGACTGTAAAAGTCTTTTCTCAAATATTCTTTATCAATTGTAAAATCATCTTTAGATAATACATTGATAGTAGAATAGCTATGCATATCATTGGAGGTTGGTGAGTGACCACCGATTGACTCAACATCCATAGGAGGGATGACTATGGGTAAAGGAGCTTCAAAATTGTCATGATCATTTCTAAGAGCTCCTGAAAACTCGCTTCTAATGGAATAGAAGGGGTCATGGATAGAGTTTCTTCCAGGAATAAAAGTTGGTCTATCAGCAGGAGTTTCTCTAGTAGAATTAAATTTGATGAGGATTCTGCCATAAGTTTCTTCTATGATTTGAGAAAACTCTTGTTGTTCCATATTCCTAGGAGGGTTGTCATTTTTGACTTCCAATGTTTCAGGAATGGTGATGTCCTTCCATTTAATGGTCTTTGGGGTAAAGGTACAAGACTTTTCTGCTTCAAGCTGCAGCAAGATGGTTTCTCCTTGTGGTAGAGGATAAATTGTACACTTAAGGTCTATCAAAGAACTCATTAACTTGAAATGGAGTCTATAGATAACTGCAAAGTTCTTAGTGAACTGTTTGCAATTATTGTTGAGCATTTTGATATCTAATATAAGGGTTTGACAAATTCTAGGGTCTGTCATATCGACAGAGAAATTTGGAGAACAGTTAAAAAATAATGAACCATTGCAAATATTGGATTGAACTAAGGCTAAGATGGAATCCTTGTAGGTAATGAATCTGTCGTCTCTAAGGGCTAGAAAGACAGGAGAATCAATACCTTTTCTATGCAAGGGTTTCAAAGCAATTTGAATCAAACCAAGATGTAGAAATCTATAACCTTTTCTTAAGTAATTCTTAATGGTTATAGGATTGAGTAGTCTTAAAGATTGTTGTTCTTTTGTGAGACTAATAGTTTCTTCTTGATGCTTTATGCAGTTTGCATGGAACATATCTAATATGCCTGCTCTATATATGGATTGCGAGTTATCTGGAATAGTCTAGTCTTGGATATTGTCAGGGTCTAAGGTGTACATGTTTTCATTGCTATGAACTACCTGTCCGGAATTGCTACCGGAACCACGCCTAAACAGTCTTCTTATGTTTTCAGTCATGGTTTCATTACTGTAGTTAATGGTTTACTAGATAGGGTTTGACCTAGGGCTCATAACAGTGGGACCATCCACCGGGACCACCTAAACAAAGGCTGACCAAACGGATGTTACGGGACTAAACCAAACATTGTGCCCGGAGACTAGATCAAAACTTATGATAGTAAAACAATAATAATGAGAACGATGATGAATAGTAAGACAACTGTGTAAACTAGGCTCTGATACCAATCGAACCCAGGAAATACTTAGAAATGAAAACTGGACAAAAAAGGATAAATATGCACTGATGAGATAATGAAGATACGAAAATTTGCTTTTATTGATAAAATGGATACCTGGTCTTGTTCTCCGATCAGGTTCCAAGAAAATAAAATACAGAAGTTTTAAAAGAGAGAGAAAAATGATCTTGAATATGTGTGCCCTCAACAGACTGAGTGGCTTTGCTATTTACAGAAATGAAAAGTGACTATTTGGGATCCCCTGTTTGGAAGCCGTACAACTATTCATGTGTACAGTTTGAAAACAAGTGGAATTTACAATTGTTGGAAAGAGCTTTTGGAGTCTTCTGCTTTTTGCTAATAGTCATTGTCGGCCATAAGCTTTTTGCACAAAGGACTTTTGTAAAATTCTACTTTTGTTGAAAGTCTTTGTCGGTCATAAACTTTTGCTGAAAGTGAATTGAACTCACTGATTGCTTGTGCCGACATCTGATTTTGCTGATATGGACGTTTTTATCTCAATGGTCTAAGAGATAATTTGCTGAGAACTATTTTGCTGGGTTGGGCCAAAGACTTCTTGCTGGACTTGAATAGATCTTGGGCCACCATTTTGATATGGATTATTATGCGTAAGGATCCTGAGCAAATTGATCATAAGGGTCAAAATCCTCATTGTAGTCTTGATTGGTCGAACTGTTTTGGGCTTCCAGTTCGTCTTCTTGGACTTTGTCAACCCATGATTTGTTTTTAACAGATTTGGGCTGAACATCTTTGATTATAATGGTCTTGACTTGATCATTGCTTGATTGGGCTGCACTGGACTGGGCTGCCATTCTTTCTTGATATTTTTTCCAATTTTGAAAATCTTCCCACTCTTTCTGCTGGGCTGCAGTTAATGGTGGTGACTGAGAAGAAGATGCTACTGGAATACCTGTGGGATGAATTGTTTGGGTATTTTGAGGAGTCTGGGAGGTTCTTTTGGACTGGATAAGGGTTTTGATCTTATCAAGGGAGACTAGGTCTAAGTCGAATTTCTCCCACCATCTGACTTTGTAAAGTCTACAGAGTGATAATGGGAGTGGTGTAGGAAGAATCTGTCGGAGATCGTAGATCCAACAAAAGATCCAAGCTACACCAGTATGTTTGTGGAATTGGACTGGTTTAATGTACTCTGGCCAGAAACAGTGTTTGCAGAAGTAGTCAAGGGCTAACTTAACTGGTTCAGGGTATATTTCAGGGACAGGACCAAAGAGGTTCCACCAGGAGTAGAACCAGATTGGTATTTGATTTGGGCAATCTTTGCAAAAAAAGAAAAACCATGAGTGGTTAAAGGGTCTGATTAAAAATGCTTTTGACCATTCCAAGCGATAGTCAAAGTAGGAGTATCCCTTTGGGTAAAAGGGAATAGAGAATTGCTTGTTTGCAGTGGGATCACCCCATTGTTCTCTGGAGATTACTTTGAGAATCTTACACTTAGAAAAAAGTATAAAATTGGGATCTTTGTCATCTTTGGTATGGTAGATTTCTGCAGAATGAGAATCTACCAACTCGTAGAATTTTTGTGTTTTTGCTGGTTCAGTAGGGAACCATTGAAAGTCTTGAGAGAACAGACTCTTGATAAAAGGCTCGAACTCTTTGGATTCATGAGTCACTAGTTCTTTAGTTAAACATAGTTCCTCAATGGGAGTTTGTTTGGTGACATATTTGTGAAAGATTTTGGACTTTGACTCTTTTTTCTGAGGGGTCTTTGGGCTTGAGGCCTTTGAGAGGGTAGGATATTGTGATAGACTTTGGAACTGGTTCTGTACTGGTACTAATTCGCCAGTCTTCTTTGGAGGGAGGTAGTCTGCTGGGGTTTGTCTTCGAGAGGAGTTTCCTCTCCCTGCCATTTCTGAAAATTAGTAAATATTGTCAGAAATGTAGTTCAGAGGCTTTTACCTTTAAGGTTATTAACCTTTTTGCTGCAGCTTGGTTGCGTTGAAGCCATATCTTTGAGATAACAAGATCTAATGTTTTTGAATCTTCAGAATCATATCGAATTTGAATCTTAAGACGAGGATTTCACCTTGTGATAACAAATATCGAATTATCTAGCTAAAAAAACATACAAATTAAGTAAGACGACCTTACGACGACTTATTCGATCTAATGAAAGAAAATATAATGAGACTTTACCCATCTAAAAAGTTAATCAAGAATGATTGAACCCAAGATCTTCCAACATCCCCTAAATCCCTATACTAAACTATCTCAAATGCAAAAAAGAGAGCTTGGGGCGTTGATTTTGGACTATATGTAACACGACATTGATTTTGGAGATTTGAAAATTTACTCCTCTCACTGCCATGTAATACTCCCTCTGATCTAAATTAAGTTTCGTTTTAGCTTTAGACACGATATTTAAGAAAAATATTAAGTAATCCTAGAATTTTACATTTTTCCTTTATCTTTTCAGATAATAATTAAAAAAATCAAAACTCTCTTGAACCAATGAATAACAAAAACAAATTCCAATAAGTATCGCAACAAAGATGCCATTCAATTGTATGGGACTAGAGAGAGTCAGAGAGCCCTTCTCTCTAAAAACCCCAAAATACCAAAAGGGAAAAACCCTCATTCAATCAAAGGAAAAACCTCCTTAATCAACTACTACCCTGTATTTACTCAAACAAAGGGTCAAACCCCCTCCAATACAACAATCGACAAACCCACCCAACACTGAACACCCCGAGTAATCTTTCTTCGACACTTCCAAGAAAATCCTCCATCAAAGGAACGATCTTCTAACACTATTTCATCCACCATGACCAACCTATCCGGAGCATAAATCAATAGTATGAGAAATAAAAAAATTAGATTCTTATTTCATCCTTTCCACAATGAAAAGTAATACCAAAAACCCCAATAAAATTTAGAGGAAACTTAGCAATCAAAAGAGGAAAAAGTGACAACTTTTTCCTTCAACCAACCCAGAAGTCATGACCAATTTGAATTGAGCCACACTTCCGGCTGATCAACTCACCGCACCGACGGACCATCCTCCATCACACCAGGTTTTCGCTTAATCAATTCTTCTTTAGCTTAACATACCAATTTTTAATTTCACCAAGCATACGCTCTTTCTCCTTGTCGAGTTGAGCCCAAATATGAGTCCCATACCTCTGCTGGCATATGTCGAACTCGCCTAAGTTCATCTTCGCAAATCCGATCATCCTCCTGATGTTTATTTTCTCAACCACTTGAACCACCTCAAGATCCGTTTGTGGGGAACAACACCGCTCCACACCCAAACTCACTCTGGTCTGATTTAGTACTTGCTTTCCTTCACACAACTATCTTATAAAAAATAAACCTTGATACACCTCTTTCTGTTTTTGGTTCTTGCTTTGCAAGCAAAAAATACTAATAAAGTTTTACTTGCGTGTTGCTATAACCAAAAGATGAACTCCATTAATCCGCTTGACTTCCTGTATAAGCCATAAACAACATTAATAATAAAATAAGTAAAGATGGAAAGCTTTGTTGTGTGTGGTAGTACACTAACACAACCCAATCATAATAAAAAACTAGAACTAACGAGCCAAGATAGAGGGGAAGTCACTAGGCGGATTTGGCACGGAGATTATCCTCTCCACATACTATCAGATACACCACTTTACTTTTGCTATTATTTTCATTCCTATCTTTGCTTTTTATTCTTGTCGAAGAATTCTCATCTCAATCTGTTTTTTTCTAGTTTATCTTTCTCATTTATATTACTTATGATTTTCATATTTGATAACAAACTTAAACATTTAACCTAAATTAGATCAATTTTTGAACTTAACCTATGCTCAACATTATATAATTTGTATGAAGATTTTGTATTCTATTTTAGTAAAGAAAAATTCATCTAATTCAATAAAAATAATAATAAAGCTTTAAAATATGCAACTAATATATTCTATAAAAACCTCTATAAAAAATCTAATAAGATTCTTCATCGGGGGATAAAGGCAGGATGTTAAACGAAATAAACACCCTCATTCTCATTTCCATCTCCATCTTCGTCAGAAAATTAAAATTTGTTCAAACAAAATAAAATTCCATCTTCAATGTACTTTCACCTAGTAAAAGTTGAAAGACTAGAGATATCAACAGGAACCGATCGATTTTGCATGCGGGTCCTACACAGTCACGTGACGTAAATCCTAAAGGTGAGAAGTTAATCGGCCATCTTGCCAATTAGTAAATGGGCCCACTTTTTTATTGGGCCACCTGAAATCGTTTAGATTGGATTTGAATGGGCCATGTTAGGCCCACTCTGCCGTGGGTATTCTGTAATACATAATTTTATGATATGAAGCTTAATAATTTATTGTACACTAGTTCACTTATGATTGAGTGTCTTTTACAATTGTGTCTATCTATATGTTTACCAATATCTTTTTTTGTCAGAATCTATCTACCGATACTTGTTTTAATGGTAAAAAGTCAAACACATGAATAAGGGTCCATTTGGATTATATTATAATGCCAAAAGTGACATTAAATCCTAAAATACAATGCCACTTTTGACATTATAATGTCAGAAAATGCATTATCAGTACATGTAATCCAAACTGTCCTTAAGAGTCTTTCTGAGCATTATTTTTTAATATTTTGAGGCGACGTCAGTCAATATATTTGGTCGCTATTAAGGCTCTGTTTGGCATGGTAGTAGCGGTAGCGGTTGACATAGTAGTAGCGGGAGCGTTTAAAACTAGTTTAAATTGTAACGTTAATGAGAGTAACATTGAAAAAGTAGCGTTTGAAACACTACTAAATATGAAAAGTTACCTCTATCGCTACTTACCAAACACAATTATTATTTCTAAAACGCTAAACACTACCTCAAATGCTAGTTTTATAACCTTGCCAAACACACTCTAACTATAATGAGATAATGTTATGATTCTCTACTTCTGGCAAAAACCACCTTATAATCCACCGGATAAGTTGAATTATCTTTCTATATTGAACTTCACATAACTAGCTTGTTCACAAAAGAACGGATCATTTGCTCATCCTACATATCACACTTCCATAATTTGTTTTCTTTTTGATTTACTATTTTGTTTCCTAAATTTATGTTCTAATTTATACTAAATTAACTAACTATATCTTGAGTGTCGTTTGCTAACTTCCGGGATTTAAAAATATTAACTGAAATCTCCCCCTTACGCTCAAAGCATAAAAAAATACTATAACCGTACAAGTTAGGGGAATTATACTCTTTCAATATTAATAACGAATAGGATAAATTATAAAAAACCACCCCTTATTTTGGGGTGTTTTTAACAAACCATCCCCTATTTTGTTATTTGTATCAAATCACCCCTCATCTTGATTTTGGCACTAAACCACCCCTTAAATAGTTAATGTTGCAATGATCCATCCATTCATTTCTCATTAGACATTCACACCCAAAATAAGAGGTGGTTTTGTGTAATTCACCTATCGAATAATATACATTTAA
Source organism: Rheum nobile (assembly GCA_027886185.1). Classification (NCBI taxonomy): domain Eukaryota; kingdom Viridiplantae; phylum Streptophyta; class Magnoliopsida; order Caryophyllales; family Polygonaceae; genus Rheum; species Rheum nobile. Next base: position 1,764,091 of record WOAB01000531.1, on the reverse strand, counting down.
TAGCTAATAAAATATATATTAGCTAAATCTGTATTTATGGTTACTAATTGCAATCTCTTCCTATTATCTAACCTCCCTTTGTATCTTTCTCTCCTCTTGTATATATTGTAATCTTGACATCCATAGATATAACACAACATAGATCGTTCTTCTCTACCCTTTCTATTCACATGGTATCAGAGTTACACAACATAAAACATTCTTCACAATAAATTACGGATATTAAAAAACAAGCTTATAACTTTTGTTCCAATCTTTCATTTCACGATTATATATAGGAACGAGACAGCTTTGTCTATGCTTATTTCTGTTTAGGATTTGATCTTATTGAATCTGAATTAGGGTATTTACCGTATCTCATGTTCTAACAAAGCACAAAACCAAATTATATTTTCTCAACTATATATCATTACAAAGCAGAAAGGTTTGAACTTTTATCCGAAACCCTTGATTTAAACTCCACATATATAAGCGTGGACAAAATTGACGATCGAGTATGAACCAAATTGATATTGCAGATATAAAACGATACAAAAATCAAATATCCCAATAAAAAACCTTTTTATTTTAATTTTGACACTTCCAGTGTAAAAATATTGAGAATTACATGACTTAATTAGCTTCGGGGGCGCAACATGTTGTGCAGATTGGATACGTTTTTGGGCTGCATTGGCAACATCTATACCAGTACCCCTTGTATATACAACGTGAACACTCTGCAAATTGAATAAAAGACTAGATAAAATCAACACATATATACTTGCAATAACTAATTAAGATTAACAGAATAATTAAGAATATTAAAAAATAGTACTAGTACTTACTAGGGATATTTATATTTGGATGTTGTTCGCCAAGGCCATGACTCCGAAGGGTATACAATTCTGGAACAGGCTTGACGACGTCGTTCGACGCTCGAATATGCTCGGCATTGGCCAAGTACACCAAAGCGATGAGACTCAAAGCAATCAAAAACTTGTTCATTTTGTTTTTTATGTGTCTAGCTAGTTTGTTGTCGATCGTTCTCTTGTTTAATTTGTTGTGTTCAGAAAAGTGAAGGTACACACATATATAATATTTAGCATCAATTTATATTGGTTGCTAATTGATATCGATCATTTATATATAGCAAAGTATCGTAAAATTCAAAGTATCGTAAGATTCGATTTTTACCAATTAATGTTATTTCTTTTCGACCATAAAAACATAGCACGGTATCGTAAAATTCAATTCTTACCAATTAATGTTATTCCTTGTTTAAAAACACATGTTATGAACTATATTATTTCAGCCAAACTTTCAAGATATTCATAGCATTCTTATTTCTTACCGATTGTTACCGATAATTTGTAAATACTCATATGGAGAAAATATCTTATGAGAATCATTAATTATGGGAGAATATTAAGAATGATTTACGACCATATAGATATGAGAAAATAACAGTTCAGATCACACTTTCACTAAAAGAAAAAATGCCGATCATGGCCGATTTTTTATCGTATAATACGCATTTTTCAAAAAAAATATGCACGCTCCGTTGTGAACAAGTTTTTGTCTTTTGATGTTCATCACTTTTGTTTATAGATGTTCAACACTCCTATGCGCATATGTTCATTACCTTTATTTATACCTAGATGTTGATTTTTTTTTTATGGTTCATCGTTTTTTTCCTATATGTTCATAACTTTTTGTTATGAACATGTCTTAGATGTTCATCATTTTGTGCATAAAATGATCACCACTTTCTTATGCATGCATGTTCATGTTTTTTCCTATCCATTTATCACTTTTAGTTGTTAACATGTTTGAGATGCATGTTCATCACTTTTGTGAATAAAGGCTCAACACTTCTATGTCCAAATGTTTATCAATTTTTATGCCTAGATGTTCATCATTGTTTTAGCATGTATGTTCATCACTTTTTTCTATATGTTCATCAATTTTTATGCCTACATGTTCATCACTTTTATGTTTATATGTTCGGTCACGTACTACTTTATGCCTATATGTTTGTCACTTTTATGGCTATATGTTCATCCCCTTTTATGCCTATACATTCATCACTTTTATGTTTGTATGTGCATTATTTGGTTATGTCTATATGTGCATCACTTTTTATGTATATATGTACATTATAAAATGCATCCAACAATTTACTTAATTTAAAAAAAATCATATAAAAGATCACCAATTGTGTGTCTTATAAACATGCAATGAACATTACATGATCATTCTAATTTATAAGATCTGAGAGTTTAGAAAACACAAACACAAGCATAAAAAATACCATCGAATTCTGTATTTTTGTTTATAAAGTGAAGATCATTGCATATATAGTTGTGATAAACATTTGTGAAAAAATGTGGTGACCATTCAAAATCACTAGCAACACGCGCTCGTGTGCGAAAACGCTTCATGTGCGTTCTCAGTTCTCTCCTACATAATGGTTATCATCTGAACCGCCCCGCATATATACATATATAGAATTATATTAAGAACCATGTTCCCCGCGGGAACAATGAGAACGCTTCCCTACCTTTTGATTGGCTTTTCATTTTAAATAAACACTCTAGATTAAATGGGCAAAATGGGTTCTAAATGACACGATGACAATTGTGTAATTTGTGACAACCTCTAATATAAAGGCCCATTGATGAAAGACTCATCAAAGGTCTAAATCACACTTCATTTAAATTGTCATATGTCAAGCATATGTCTTATTTAAAAGAGTTGACCGATCAATATGACTAATCAATTGTGGTTTTTGACCGAGATTTTTTTGGACCGATTTTCCCACGAAGAACTAATTGTGATCGCCTTAGAAATTTAAGATGTACATACGGTACATTTCAAATGCACATATTATACAATAAAAAAACATACATAGTTCAAAATTATGTACATTTAGACAAATTATCTTGATGTTATGAAACGATGCACATCTAGATTTGAAACGCCCATCCAGGATTGCTAAATGCATAATTGTTGAAATCAAAATGTACATCTAGTAAAAAAATGATGTACATTTTCCTTGTAAATTTATAATGTGTATTTTGATTTCATATGATGTGCATTTTTTTATCTATATGTGCATTTGAGTTATGGTAGATGTGCATATTTAACTATATGTGCATTTGGATTTCATAGATGTGCATTTGTGTCATGATATATGCGCATTTTTAACTATATGACATCCCATGACCACGAATTCGATTATGCCTCCCCGTTAAAATGACCTAATGACTCCTATATAAAAAAACATTGATATCTATCATTAATTACTAGCCTAGTCGTGTTGTTGTGCACGAATCCTAGTTGTTCTTCGGTGCCACAACCAAGACCAGTAACACGCATGAGCTGGACTACGCTTCCTTTGTCAAGTTGATCTAGCACGCATGAGTTGGACTATGCTTCCTCTGTCAAGTTGGTCAATGAACTCATCGAATTAGGCTAGTAGCTTATGGTGCACCTTCGATTTGGTCTATTCTTCACTTTTTTAGGTGATGTTTTGTTTGACTTGTTTTCCAAGGGCGCTTCTTTTCGATGTGATCAGCTAGCTCATACTTTACATTCTCGAGATCACTTAAGCTCCTTGATCGTTTTATTCTCCTTGTTTTCTTTTCATGTCAATTATATCCAGATGTCGATTTTATCAGCCTCTTGATTTACCAGATATGTCCAGTATACTTCGAATCCTTACCTTGTAAAAAAAAGGTTAAGTGCATTCTTATTCGAAGAAATGCTTTAAGTCGGTTTTGTGTGCGAAGGAGTCAAACAAAGGACTTAGAGAGGAAGGATAAGAGGAAGAAGGGGAAAGAGGGAGAAGATAAGAGAGTTTGTTGGTAGAAGACATATTTTGTCATTGGATTCCTTTCTGTTACAAGGTCTTGAGCTATTTATAGCTCCAATCACTTACATTATAGTCTGTTTGTGCATGATTAATCCTTAGGGAAATGATTGATCATTCATTCTAAGCCAAATATTCCCCTCTTCTCACTTCATTACAGATCTTAAGTTTATGCACTTCTAGTGGGAGTAGATCTGTCAACTGGGTCGGACGAGTCGGGTCCGGGTTGAGGTCGATAAGGTTTGGGTGAAAAACGGGTTCGAGTTGTCGAGTTTTTAAATTCACATGTTAAAGTCTTTACGGGTTTGATGCGAATACGGATCAACCCAACGACTCCATAGCACCATATTCTTACCTTTTAAAATGATTATTAAAAGTATACTTTAATTCAATTAAAATTCGTTACAATAAAGATATTATTATATAATATAATAGTCATAAAATGTATTATTATATTCCATATAAATGATAATAATACATTTGGAACAACTCACTCGGTCAGCCTAGTAAGTCAATAACCCAATCTAAAAAATTTCAGGTCTGTTGGATTCGGATCACACTTAACCCATTAAGTTTTGGGTCGGTATTAATCCAAAAATACCGGTCTAGGTTTGGATCACATTTGACATGCTTAAATGGGAGCATTCTATCTAACGACTTGTCCAGTTACCCATTCACTCTAGTCTCTTGACTATATTATATTGTGTTGGTATATCAGAAAACTTTTCTTTTCTAGAAAATGCAAATGACTATGCCATGAGTTTCCTCCTTGATAATGTACAAAATTTGTCCCCAATTTGTTTTCTTAAGACAAGGATTTCACCTTGTGATAACAAATATCGAATTATCTAGCTAAAAAAACATACAAATTAAATAAGACGACCTTACGACGACTTATTCGATCTAATGAAAGAAAATATAATAAGACTTTACCCATCTAAAAAAATAATCAAGAATGATTGAACCCAAGATCTTCCAACATCCCCTAAATCCCTATACTAAACTATCTCAAATGCAACAACGAGAGATTAGGGCGTTGATTTTGGACTATATGTAACACGACGTTGATTTTGGAGATTTGAAAATTTCCTCCTCCCACCGCCATGTAATACTCCCTCCGATCTAAATTAAGTTTCGTTTTAGCTTTAGACACGATATTTAAGAAAAATATTAAGTAATCCTAGAATCTTACATTTTTCCTTTATCTTTTCAGATAATAATTAAAAAATCAAAACTCTCTTGAACCAATGAATAACAAAAAAAAATCCAATAAGTATCGCAACAAAGATACCATTCAATTGTATGGGACTAGAGAGAGCCCTTCTCTCTAAAAACCCCAAAATACCAAAAGGGAAAAACCCTCATTCAATCAAAGGAAAAACCTCCTTAATCAACTACTACCTTGTATTTACTCAAACAAAGGGTCAAACCCCCTCCAATACAACAATCGACAAACCCACCCAACACTGAACGCCCCGAGTAATCTTTCTTCTACACTTCCGAGAAAATCCTCCATCAAAGGAACGATCTTCTAACACCATTCCATCCACCATGACCACCTATCCGGAGCAGAAATCAATAGCATGAGAAATAAAAAAAATAGATTCTTATTTCATCCTTTCCACAATGAAAAATAATACCAAAAACCCCAATAAATTTTAGAGGAAACTCATCAATCAAAGAGGAAAAAGTGACAACTTTTTCTTTCAACCAACCCAGAAGTCATGACCAATTTGAATTGAGCCACACTTTCGGCCGATCAACTCACCGCACCGACGGACCATCCTCCATCACACCAGGTTTTCGCTTAATCAATTCTTCTTTAGCTTAACATACCAGATCTAATTTACCAAGCATACGCTCTTTCTCATTGTCGAGTTGAGCCCAAATATGAGTCCCATACCTCTGCTGGCATATGTCGAACTCGACTAAGTTCATCTTCGCAAATCTGATCATCCTCCTGATGACTATTTTCTCAACCACTTGAACCACCTCAAGATCCGTTGGTGGGGAACAACACCGCTCCAAACCCAAACTCACTCTGGTCCGATTTAGTACTTTCTTTCCTTCACACAACTATCTTATAAAAAATAAACCTTGATACACCTCTTTCTGTTTTTGGTTCTTGCTTTGCAAGCAAAAAATACTAATAAAATTTTTACTTGCGTGTTGCTGTAACCAAAAGAAGAACTCCATTAATCCGATTGGCTTCCTGTACAAGCCATAAACAACAATAATAATAAAATAAGTAAAGATGGAAAGCTTTGATGCGTGTGGTAGTACAGCAACACAACCCAATCATAATAAAAAACTAGAACTAACGAGCCAAAGATAGAGGGGAAGTCACTAGGCGGATTTGGCGCGGATATTATCCTCTCCACACACTATCAGATACACCACTTTACTTTTGCTATTATTTTCATTCCTATCTTCGCTCCTTATTCATGTCGAAGAATTCTCATCTCAATCTGTTTTTTTTTTCTAGTTTATCTTTCTCGTTTATATTACTTATGATTTTCATATTTGATAACAAAATTATACATTTAACCTAAATTAGATCAATTTTTGAACTTAACCTATGTTCAACATTATATAATTTGTATGAAGATTTTGTATTCTATTTTAGTAAAGAAAAATTCATCTAGTTCAATAAAAATAATAATAAATCTTTAAAATATGCAACTAATATATTCTATAAAAACCTCTATCAAAAATCTAATAAGATTCTTCATCAGGGGATAAAGGCAGAATGTTAAACGAAATAAACATCCTCATTCTCATTTCCATATCTATCTTCGTGCAAAAAATTAAAATTTGTTCAAACAAAATAAAATTCCATCTTCAATGTACTTTCACCTAGTAAAAGTTGAAAGACGAGAGATATCAACAGGAACCGATCGATTTCGCATGCGGGTCCTATACAGTCACATGACGTAAATCCTAGAGGTGAGAAGTTAATCGGCCAGCTTGCCAATTAGTAAATGGGCTCACTTTTTTATTGGGCCACCTGAAGATGTTTAGATTGGATTTGAATGGGCCAGGTTAGGCCCACTCTACCGTGGGTATTCTGTAATACATAATTTTATGATATGAAGCTTAATAATTTATTGTACACTAATTCACTTATGATTGAGTGTCTTTTACAATTGTGTCTATCTATCTGTTTACCAATATCTTTTTTTGTCAGAATCTATCTACCAATACTTGTTCTAATGGTAAAAAGTCAAACAAATAAATAAGGGTCCATTTGGATTAAACTATAATGCCAAAAGTGACATTAAATCCTAAGATACAATGTCACTTTTGACATTATAATGTCAGATAATGCATTATCAGTACATGTAATACAAACTGTCCCTAAGAGTCTTTCTGAGCATTATATTTTAATATTTTGAGGCGACGTCAGTCAATATATTTGGTCACTGTTAAGGCTCTGTTTGGCATGGTAATAGCGGTAGCGGTTGACATAGTAGTAGTGGGAGCGTTTAAAACTAGTTTAAATTGTAACGTTAATGAGAGTAATATTGAAAAAGTAGCATTTGAAACACTACTAAATATGAAAAGTTACCTCTATCGCTACTTACCAAACACAATTATTATTTCTAAAACGCTAAACACTACCTCAAATGTTAGTTTTATAACCTTGCCAAACACACTCTAACTATAATGAGATAATGTTATGATTCTCTACTTTTGGCAAAAACCACCATATAATCCACCGGATAAGTTGAATTATCTTTCTATATTGAACTTCACATAACTAGCTTGTTCACAAAAGAACGGATCATTTGCTCATCCTACATATCACACTTCCATAATTTGTTTTCTTTTTGATTTACTACTTTGTTTCCTAAATTTATGTTCTAATTTATACTAAATTAACTAACTATATCTTGAGTGTCGTTTGCTAACTTCCTAGATTTAAAAATATTAACTGAAATCTCCCCCTTACGCTCAAAGCATAAAAAAAAACTATAACCGTACAAGTTAGGAGAATTATACTCTTTCAATATTAATAACGAATAGGATAAATTATAAAAACCACCCCTTAATTTGGGGTGTTTTTAACAAACCATCCCCTATTTTGTTATTTGTATCAAATCACCCCTCATCTTGATTTTGGCACTAAACCACCCCTTAAATAGTTAATGTTTCAATGATCCACCCATTCTTTTCTCATTAGACATTCACACCCAAAATAAAAGGTTGTTTTGTGTAATTTACCTATCGAATAATATGCATTTAATAGCTAATAAAATATATATTAGCTAAATCTGTATTTATGGTTACTAATTGCAATCTCTTCCTATTATCTAACCTCCATTTGTATCTTTCTCTCCTCTTGTATATATTATAATCTTGACATCCATTGATATAACACAACAGAGATTGTTCTTCTCTACCCTTTCTATTCACATGGTATCAGAGTTACACAACATAAAACATTCTTCACAATAAATTACGGATATTAAAAAACAAGCTTATAACTTTTGTTCCAATCTTTTATTTCACGATTATATATAGGAACGAGACGGTTTTGTCTACGCTTATTTCTGTTTAGGATTTGATCTTATGGAATCTGAATTAGGGTATTTTGCGTATCTCATGTTCTAATAAAGCACAAAACCAAATTATATTTTCTCAACTATATATCATTACAAAGCACAAAGGTTTGAACTTTTATCCGAAACCCTTGATTTAAACTCCACATATATAAGTGTGGACAAAATTGACGATCGAGTATGAACCAAATTGATATTGCAGATATAAAACGATACAAAAATCAAATATCCCAATAAAAATCCTTTTTATTTTAATTTTGACACTTCCAGTGTGAAAATATTGAGAATTACATGACTTAATTAGCTTTGGGGGTGCAGCATGTTGTGCAGATTGGATACGTTGTTGGGCTGCATTGGCAACAATTATACCAGTACCCCTTATATATACAACGTGAACACTCTGCAAATTGAATAAAAGACTAGATAAAATCAACACATATATACTTGCAATAACTAATTAAGATTAACAGAATAATTAAGAATATTAAAAAATAGTACTAGTACTTACTAGGGATATTTATATTTGGATGTTGTTCGCCAAGGCCATGACTCCGAAGGGTATACAATTCTGGAACAGGCTTGACGACGTCGTTCGACGCTCGAATATGCTCGACATTGGCCAAGTACACCAAAGCGATGAGACTCAAAGCAATCAAAAACTTGTTCATTTTGTTTTTTCTGTGTCTAGCTAGTTTGTTGTCGATCGTTCTCTTGTTTAATTTTTTGTGTTCAGAAAAGTGAAGGTACACACATATATAATATTTAGCATCAATTTATATTGGTTGCTAATTGATATCGTTCATTTATATATAGCAAAGTATCATAAAATTCAAAGTATCGTAAGATTCAAAGTTTTACCAATTAATGTTATTTCTTTTCGACCATAAAAACATAGCACGGTATCATAAAATTCAATTCTTACCAATTAATGTTATTCCTTGTTTAAAAACACATGTTATGAACTATATTATTTCAGCCAAACTTTCAAGATATTCATAGCATTCTTATTTCTTACCGATTGTTATCGATAATTTGTAAATACTCATATGGAGAAAATATCTTATGAGAATCATTAATTAGGGGAGAATATTAAGAATGATTTACGACCATATAGATATGAGAAAATAACAATTCAAATCACACTTTCACTAAAAGAAAAAATGCCGATCATGGCCGATTTTTTATCGTATAATACGCAATTTTCAAAAAAAATTATGCACGCTCCGTTGTGAACATGTTTTTGTCTTTTGATGTTCATCACTTTTGTTTATAGATGTTCAACACTCTTATGCGCATATGTTCATTACCTTAATTTATACCTAGATGTTGATCTTTTATTTTATGGTTCATCGCTTTTTTCCTATACGTTTATAACTTTTTGTTATGAACATGTCTTAGATGTTCATCATTTTTTGTATAAAATGATCACCACTTTCTTATACATGCAAGTTCATGTTTTTTCCTATACGTTTATCACTTTTAGTTGTTAACATGTTTGAGATGCATGTTCATCACTTTTGTGAATAGAGGCTCAACACTTCTATGTCCAAATATTTATCAATTTTTATGCCTAGATGTTCATCATTGTTTTAGCATGTATGTTCATCACTTTTTTCTATATGTTCATCAATTTTTATGCCTACATGTTCATCACTTTTATGTTTATATGTTCGATCACATACTACTTTATGCCTATATGTTTGTCACTTTTATGGCTATATGTTCATCCCCTTTTATGCCTATACATTCATCACTTTTATGTTTATATGTGCATTATTTGTTTATGTCTATATGTGTATCACGTTTTATGTATATATGTACATTATAAAATGCATCCAACAATTTACTTAATTTTAAAAAAAATCATATAAAAGATCACCAATTTTGTGTCTTATAAACATGCAATGTAACATGATCATTCTAATTTATAAGATCTGAGAGTTTAGAAAACACAAACACAAGCATAAAAAATACAATCGAATTCTGTATTTTTGTTTATAAAGTGAAGATCATTGCATATATAGCTGTGATAAACATTTGTGAAAAAATGTGGTGACCATTCGAAATCACTAGCAACACGCGCTCGTGCGTGAAAACGCTTCATGTGCGTTCTCAGTTCTCTCCTACATAATGGTTATCATCTGAACCGCCCTGCATATATACATATATAGAATTATATTAAGAACCATGTTCCCCGCGGGAACAATGAGAACGCTTCCCTACCTTTTGATTGGCTTTTCATTTTAAATAAGCACTCTAGATTAAATGGGCAAAATGGGTTCTAAATGGCACGATGACAATTGTGTAATTTGTGACAACCTTTGATATAAAGGCCCGTTGATGAAAGACTGATCAAAGGTCTAAATCACACTTCATTTAAATTGTCATATGTCAAGCATATGTCTTATTTAAATGAGTTGACCGGTCAATATGATTAATCAATGGTGGTTTTTGACCGAGATTTTTTTGGACCGATTTTCCCATGAAGAACTAATTGTGATCGCCTTAGAAATTTAAGATGTACATACGGTACATTTCAAATGCACATATTATACAATAAAAAAAACATACATAGTTCAAAATTATGTACATTTAGACAAATTATCTTGATGTTATGAAACGATGCACATCTAGATTTGAAACGCCCATCCAGGATTGCTAAATGCATAATTGTTGAAATCAAAATGTACATCTAGTAAAAGAATGATGTACATTTTCCTTGTAAATTTATAATGTGTATTTTGATTTCATATGATGTGTATTTTTTTTTATCTATATGTGCATTTGAGTTATGGTAGATGTGCATATTTAACTATATGTGCATTTGGATTTCATAGATGTGCATTTGTGTCATGATATATGCGCATTTTTAACTATATGACATCCCATGACCACGAATTCGATTATGCTTCCCCGTTTAAACGACCTAATGACTCCTATATAAAAAAAACATTGATATCTATCATTAATTACTAGCCTAGTCGTGTTGTTGTGCACGAATCCTAGTTGTTCTTCGGTGCCACACCCAAGACCAGTAACACGCATGAGCTGGACTACGCTTCCTTTGTCAAGTTGATCTAGCACACATGAGTTGGACTATGCTTCCTCTGTCAAGTTGGTCAATGAACTCATCGAATTAGGCTAGTAGCTTAGGGTGCACCTCCGATTTGGTCTATTCTTCACTTTTTAGGTGATGTATTGTTTGACTTGTTTTCCAAGGGTGCTTCTTTTCGACGTGATCAGCTAGCTCATACTTTACATTCTCGAGATCACTTAAGCTCCTTGATCATTTTATTCTCCTTGGCTTATTTTTTCTTGTTTTCTTTTCATGTCAATTATATCCAGATGTCGATTTTATCAGCATCTTGATTTACCAGATATGTCCGGTATATTTCGAATCCTTACCTTATAAAAAAAAGTTTAAGTGCATTCTTATTCGAAGAAATGCTTTAAGTCGGTGTTGTGTGCGAAGGAGTCAAACAAAGGACTTAGAGAGGAAGGATAAGAGGAAGAAGGGGAAAGAGGGAGAAGATAAGAGAGTTTGTTGGTAGAAGACATATTCTGTCATTGGATTCCTTTCTGTTACAAGGTCTTGAGCTATTTATTGCTCCAATCACTTACATTATAGTCTGTTTGTGCAGGATTAATCCTTAGGGAAATGATTGATCATTCATTCTAAGCCAAATATTCCCCTCTTCTCACTTCATTGCAGATCTTAAGTTTATGCACTTCTAGTGGGAGTAGATCTGTCAAGTGGGTCGGACGAGTCGGGTTCGGGTTGAGGTCGATAAGGTTTGGGTGAAAAACGGGTTTGAGTTGTCGAGTTTTTAAATTCACGTGTTAAAGTCTTTACGGGTTTGATGCGAATACGGATCAACCCAACGACTCCATAGCACCATATTCTTACCTTTTAAAATGATTATTAAAAGTATACTTTAATTCAATTAAAATTCGTTACATTAAAGATATTATTATATAATATAATAGTCATAAAATGTATTATTATATTCCATATAAATGATAATAATACATTTGGAACAACTCACTCGGTCAGCCTAGTAAGTCAATAACCCAATCTAAAAAAATTCAGGTCTGTTGGATTCGGATCACACTTAACCCATTAATTTTTGGGTCGATATTAATCCAAAAATATCGGTCCAGGTTTGGATCACATTGGACATGCTTAAATGGGAGCATTCTATCTAACGACTTGTCCAGTTACCGATTCACTCTAGTCTCTTGACTATATTATATTGTGTTGGTATATCATAAAACTTTTCTTTTCTAGAAAATGCAAATGACTATGCCATGAGTTTCCTCCTTGATAATGTACAAACTTTGTCCCCAATTTGTTTTCTTAAGACAAGGATTTCACCTTGTGATAACAAATATCGAATTATCTAGCTAAAAAAACATACATATTAAATAAGACGATCTTACGACGACTTATTCGATCTAATGAAAGAAAATATAATAAGACTTTACCCATCTAAAAAAATAATCAAGAATGATTGAACCCAAGATCTTCCAACATCCCCTAAATCCCTATACTAAACTATCTCAAATGCAACAAAGAGAGATTAGGGCGTTGATTTTGGACTATATGTAACACGACGTTGATTTTGGAGATTTGAAATTTTTTTCCTCCCACCGCCATGTAATACTCCCTCCGATCTAAATTAAGTTTCGTTTTAGCTTTAGACACGATATTTAAGAAAAATATTAAGCAATCCTAGAATCTTATATTTTTCCTTTATCTTTTCAGATAATAATTAAAAAATCAAAACTCTCTTGAACCAATGAATAACAAAAAAAATTCCAATAAGTATCGCAACAAAGATACCATTCAATTGTATGGGACTAGAGAGAGCCCTTCTCTCTAAAAACCCCAAAATACCAAAGGGGAAAAACCCTCATTCAATCAAAGGAAAAACCTCCTTAATCAACTACTACCCTGTATTTACTCAAACAAAGGGTCAAACCCCCTCTAATACAACAATCGACAAACCCACCCAACACTGAACGCCCCGAGTAATCTTTCTTTGACACTTCCGAGAAAATCCTCCATCAAAGGAACGATCTTCTAACACCATTCCATCCACCATGACCAACCTATCCGGAGCAGAAATCAATAGCATGAGAAATAAAAAAAATTAGATTCTTTTTTCATCCTTTCCACAATGAAAAATAATACCAAAAACCCCAATAAATTTTAGAGAAAACTCATCAATCAAAGAGGAAAAAGTGACAACTTTTTCTTTCAACCAACCCAGAAGTCATGACCAATTTGAATTGAGCCACACTTCCGGCCGATCAACTCACCGCACCAACGGACCATCCTCCATCACACCAAGTTTTCGCTTAATCAATTCTTCTTTAGCTTAACATACCAGATCTAATTTCACCAAGCATACGCTCTTTCTTCTTGTCGAGTTGAGCTCAAATACGAGTCACATACCTCTGTTGGCATATGTCGAACTCGCCTAAGTTCATCTTCGCAAATCTGATCATCCTCTTGATGACTATTTTCTCAACCACTTGAACCACCTCAAGATCCGTTGGTGGGGAACAACACCGCTCCAAACCCAAACTCACTCTGGTCCGATTTAGTACTCCCTTTCCTTCACACAACTATCTTATAAAAAATAAACCTTGATACACCTCTTTCTGTTTTTGGTTCTTGCTTTGCAAGCAAAAAATACTAATAAATATTTTACTTGCGTGTTGCTGTAACCAAAAGATGAACTCCACTAATCCGCTTGGCTTCCCGTACAAGCCATAAACAACAATAATAATAAAATAAGTAAAGATTGAAAGCTTTGTTGCGTGTGGTAGTACACCAACACAACCCAATCATAATAAAAAACTAGAACTAACGAGCCAAGATAGAGGGGAAGTCACTAGGCGGATATGGCGCGGAGATTATCCTCTCCACACACTATCAGATACACCACTTTACTTTTGCTATTATTTTCATTCCTATCTTTGCTCCTTATTCATGTCGAAGAATTCTCATCTCAATCTGTTTTTTTTCTTCTAGTTTATCTTTCTCGTTTGTATTACTTATGATTTTCATATTTGATAACAAAATTATACATTTAACCTAAATTAGATCAATTTTTGAACTTAACCTATGCTCAACATTATATAATTTGTATGAAGATTTTGTATTCTATTTTAGTAAAGAAAAATTTATCTAATTCAATAAAAATAATAATAAATCTTTAAAATATACAACTAATATATTCTATAAAAACCTCTATCAAAAATCTAATAAGATTCTTCATCGGGGGATAAAGGCAGGATGTTAAACGAAATAAACATCCTCATTCTCATTTCCATCTCCATCTTCGTGCAGAAAATTAAAATTTGTTCAAACAAAATAAAATTCCATCTTCAATGTACTTTCACCTAGTAAAAGTTGAAAGACGAGAGATATCAACAGGAACCGATCGATTTCGCATACGGGTCCTACGCAGTCAGGTGACGTAAATCCTAAAGGTGAGAAGTTAATCGGCCAGCTTGCCAATTAGTAAATGGGCCCACTTTTTTATTGGGCCACCTGAAATCGTTTAGATTGGATTTGAATGGGACACGTTAGGCCCACTCTGTCGTGGGTATTCTGTAATACATAATTTTATGATATGAAGCTTAATAATTTATTGTACACTAGTTCACTTATGATTGAGTGTCTTATACAATTGTGTCTATCTATTTGTTTACCAATATCTTTTTTTGTCAGAATCTATCTACCAATACTTGTTCTAATGGTAAAAAGTCAAACAAATGAATAAGGGTCCATTTGGATTATATTATAATGCCAAAAGTGACATTAAATCCTAAGATACAATGCCACTTTTGACATTATAATGTCAGATAATGCATTATCAGTACATGTAATCCAAACTGTCCCTAAGAGTCTTTCTGAGCATTATTTTTTAATATTTTGAGGCGGCGTTAGTCAATATATTTGGTCACTGTTAAGGCCCTGTTTGGCATGGTAGTAGCGGTAGCGGTTGACATAGTAGTAGCGGGAGCGTTTAAAACTAGCTTAAATTGGAACGTTAATGAGAGTAACATTGAAAAAGTCTACTAAATATGAAAAGTTACTTCTATCGCTACTTACCAAACACAATTATTATTTCTAAAACGCTAAACACTATCTCAAATGCTAGTTTTATAACCTTGTCAAACACACTCTAACTATAATGAGATAATGTTATGATTCTCTACTTCTGGCAAAAACCACCTTATAATCCACCGAAAAAGTTGCATTATCTTTCTATATTGAACTTCACATAACTAGCTTGTTCACAAAAGAACGGATCATTTGCTCATCCTACATATCACACTTCCATAATTTGTTTTCTTTTTTATTTACTATTTTGTTTCCTAAATTTATGTTCTAATTTATACTAAATTAACTAACTACATCTTGAGTGTCGTTTGTTAACTTCCTGGATTTAAAAATATTAACTGAAATCTCCCCTTTACGCTCAAAGCATAAAAAAATACTATAACCGTACAAGTTAGGGTAATTATACTCTTTCAATATTAATAACGAATATGATAAATTATAAAAAACCACCCCTTATTTTGGGGTGTTTTTAACAAACCATCCCCTATTTTGTTATTTGTATCAAATCACCCCTCATCTTGATTTTGGCACTAAACCACCCCTTAAATAGTTAATGTTACAATGATCCACTCATTCATTTCTCATTAGACATTCACACCCAAAATAAGAGGTAGTTTTGTGTAATTTACCTATCGAATAATATACATTTAATAGCTAATAAAATATATATTAGCTAAATCTGTATTTATGATTACTAATTGCAATCTTTTCATATTATCTAACCTCCCTTTGTATCTTTCTCTCCTCTTGTATATATTGTAATCTTGACATATATAGATATAACACAATATAAATGGTTCTTCTCTATCCTTTCTATTCACATGGTCTCAGAGTTACACAATATAAAACATTTTTCATAATAAAGGACTGTTTGGATTTCATTGCATTATTTTGTTTTAAAATATAAGATGAATTATGTAAGTTTTAGAGAATGTATTTTAATACATTTTTTATGTTAATATATGTTTGGCTGGGTTGAACTTTGATGTAATTATTTCTCTTCCCCACCCCGACTCTCTTCCCGACTCCTCCCTCGCAGGCGGCGATACTAGCACACCCGCCGGCGACACAAGCACAAGCACACCCGCCGCCGCCGACTCCCCAACTTCGCCTCTTACATCGTCGGCCAACCTTTGCCTCCCACCTTCCACACCCGCCGGCGACACAAGCACACCCGCCGCCGCCGACTCCCCGACATCGCCTCTTACATCGTCGGCCAACCTTTGCCTCCCACCTTCGAGTCCTCTTCTGTCTCTTCCCCGATTTTGTCCCTACGTGCAACCTGATTCCGACACCTCCCACCGGCGACATCATCTTCTCCAATCAAGAGGTATTCCTCTCGGAATGGATTATGCTTTCGTTATCTTCCCGAATCCACTTCGGCGACCTCTCAATTTATATGGTTAGGTCCTCCTTTATGTTGAATCCTTCAATTTTTGGGTTCCGTAGTGTTTGTTAATTACATGGTTTAGGTTTAGCAAATTGGGGGTTGATAATTTCAGGGTTGTGCATTTGAGTGGAGGGGTGATAATTTTAGGGTTAGATTTTGCTAATTGGTTTTCAATCTTGTTTCGGGAAAGAAAGGGGTGTTCGATTGAAAGATAGGATTAACAACTTCCAATCCTAAAATGTTGAAAGTAAATTACTATGATTTTCAATTCTTTAAATTACTTGGAAAGTAATATTAAATATATGTGTTTTGTTGACTTTTTTTTTTTGAAAAATACAGACCTAGGAAGGAGAGACTAAGATTTTATTCCCCATATTTTCCATGATTTAGATTTTAATCAAATATAATTTATCAATTTTCATGAATTTAAATTCTCATGTGTTTGATTTCACATGAAGTAACTTCCTAGGAATTACACTTCCTACATTCAACCAAACAAGCACTAGGTGAAGAGGGGAGAGAGGGAAAAGAAAGTATGGAAGAACCTTGAATCAGATTAGGTTGGGGCGACAATCGGGTTCACAAACAACGATTGGGATTAATAATGGCGTTGGAGAAGACAAATTGTGGGCTAGAGAGGGAGGGGAGAACGTCGGAGACGGTGGTTGTCGATGGTGGTGGCTCGTGGTCAGCGTAGACACGGGCCGGTGGCCAAGGGGCTGTTACGGTGCTCACATCGTCGAGAGTGAACAGAGACAATAAAAAGAAGTGAATAGAGATGTGGAAAGATATGAAAAATAATGATTTCAAAGCTTAAGCACCTCTTTAAAATATAATATGTGATAGCCAAACAAGCTTTTAAAATTTGATATATTAAAATTGTCAGAATGTATTTTAAGAAGAATCCAAACGCACCCTAAATTACAGATATTAAAAAACAAGCTTATAACTTTTGTTCCAATCTTTCATTTCACGATTATATATAGGAATGAGACGGTTTTGTCTACGCTTATTTCTGTTTAGAATATGATCTTATGCAATCTGAATTAGGGTATTTATCGTATCTCATGTTCTAACAAAGCACAAAACCAAATTATATTTTCTCAACTATATATCATTACAAAGCACAAAGGTTTGAACTTTTATTCGAAACCCTTGATTTAAACTCCACATATATAAGTGTGGACAAAATTGACGATCGAGTATGAAACAAATTGATATTGTAGATATAAAACGATACAAAAATCAAATATCCCAATAAAAAATCTTTTTATTTTAATTTTGACACTTCCAGTGTGAAAATATTGAGAATTACATGACTTAATTAGCTTCGGGGGCGCAGCATGTTGTGCAGATTGGATACGTTGGTGGGCTGCATTGGCAACAATTATACCAGTACCCCTTGTATATACAATGTGAACACTCTGCAAATTGAATAAAAGACTAGATAAAATCAACACATATATACTTGCAATAACTAATTAAGATTAACAGAATAATTAAGAATATTAAAAAATAGTACTAGTACTTACTAGGGATATTTATATTTGGATGTTATTCGCCAAGGCCATGACTCCGAAGGGTATACAATTCCGGAACAGGCTTGACGACGTCGTTCGACGCTCGAATATGCTCGACATTGGCCAAGTACACCAAAGCCATGAGACTCGAAGCAATCAAAAACTTGTTCATTTTGTTTTTTCTGTGTCTAGCTAGTTTGTTGTTGATCGTTCTCTTGTTTAATTTATTGTGTTCAGAAAAGTGAAGGTACACATATATAATATTTAGCATCAATTTATATTGGTTGCTAATTGATATCGACCATTTATATATAGCAAAGTATCGTAAAATTCAAAGTATCGTAAGATTCAATTTTTACCAATTAATGTTATTTCTTTTCGACCATAAAAACATAGCACGGTATCGTAAAATTCAATTCTTACCAATTAATGTTATTCCTTGTTTAAAAACACATGTTATGAACTATATTATTTCAGCCAAACTTTCAAGATATTCATAGCATTCTTATTTCTTAACGATTGTTACCTATAATTTGTAAATACCCATATGGAGAAAATATCTTATGAGAATCATTAATTAGGGGAGAATTCTAAGAATGATTTACGACCATATAGATATGAGAAAATAACAGTTCAGATCACACTTTCACTAGAAGAAAAAATGTCGATCATGGCCGATTTTTTCCATATAATATGCATTTTTCAAAAAAAATATGCACGTTCCGTTGTGAACATGTTTTTGTCTTTTGATGTTCATCACTTTTGTCTATAGATGTTCAACACTCCTATGCGCATATGTTCATTACCTTAATTTATACCTAGATGTTGATCTTTTTTTTATGGTTCATCGTTTTTTTCCTATACGTTCATAAAAGTTATGAACATGTCTTAGATGTTCATCATTTTGTGCATAAAATGTTCACCACTTTCTTATGCATGCATGTTCATGTTTTTTCCTATACGTTTATCACTTTTAGTTGTTAACATGTTTGAGATGCATGTTCATCACTTTTGTGAATAGAGGCTCAACACTTCTATGTCCAAATGTTTATCAATTTTTATGCCTAAATGTTCATCACTGTTTTAGCATGTATGTTCATCACTTTTTTCTATATGTTCATCAATTTTTATGCCTACATATTCATCACTTTTATGTTTATATGTTCGATCACGTACTACTTTATGCCTATATGTTTGTCACTTTTATGACTATATGTTAATCCCCTTTTATGCCTATACATTCATCACTTTTATGTTTATATGTACATTATTTATTTATGTCTATATGTGCATCACTTTTTATGTATATATGTACATTATAAAATACATCCAACAATTTACTTAATTTAAAAAAAGTTCATATAACAGATCACCAATTTTGTGTCTTATAAACATGCAATGAACATTACATGATCATTCTAATTTAAAAGATCTGAGAGTTTAGAAAACACAAACACAAGCATAAAAATTACCATCGAATTATGTATTTTTGTTTATAAAGTAATGATCATTGCATATATAGTTGTGATAAACATTTGTGAAAAAATGTGGTGACCATTCGAAATCACTAGCAACACGCGCTCGTGCGCGAAAACACTTCATGTGTGTTCTCAGTTCTCTCCTACATAATGATTATCATCCAACCGCCCCGCATATATACATATATAGAATTATATTCCCTTAAGAACCATGTTCCCCGCGGGAACAATGAGAACGCTTCCCTATCTTTTGCTTGGCTTTTCATTTTAAATAAACACTCTAGATTAAATGGGCAAAATGGGTTCTAAATGGCACGATGACAATTGTGTAATTTGTGACAACATCTAATATAAAGACCCATTGATGAAAGACTCATCAAAGGTCTAAATCACACTTCATTTAAATTGTCATATGTCAAGCATATGACTTATTTAAATGAGTTGACCAGTCAATATGACTAATCAATGGTGGTTTTTGACCGAGATTTTTTTGGACCGATTTTACCACGAAGAACTAATTGTGATCGCCTTAGAAATTTAAGATGTACATACGGTACATTTCAAATGCACATATTATACAATAAAAAGGCATACACAGTTCAAAATTATGTACATTTAGACAAATTATCTTGATGTTATGAAACGATGCACATCTAGATTTGAAACGCTCATCCAGGATTGTTAAATGCATAATTATTGAAATCAAAACGTACATCTAGTAAAAAAAATGATGTAGATTTTCCTTGTAAATTTATAATGTGTACTTTGATTTCATATGATGTGCATTTTTTTTCTTCTATATGTGCATTTGAGTTATGGTAGATGTGCATATTTAACTATATGTGCATTTGGATTTCATAGATGTGCATTTGTGTTATGATATATGCGCATTTTTAACTATATGACATCTCATGACCACAAATTTGATTCTGCCTCCCCGTTAAAACGGCCTAATGACTCCTATATAAAAAAAACATTGATATCTATCATTAATTACTAGCCTAGTCGTGTTGTTGTGCACGAATCCTAGTTGTTCTTCGGTGCCACGACCAAGACCAGTAACACGCATGAGCTGGACTACGCTTCCTTTGTCAAGTTGATCTAGCACACATGAGTTGGACTATGCTTCCTCTATCAAGTTGGTCAATGAACTCATCGAATTAGGTTAGTAGCTTAGGGTGCACCTTTGATTTGGTCTATTCTTCACTTTTTTAGGTGATGTTTTGTTTGACTTGTTTTCCAAGGGCGCTTCTTTTCGATGTGATCATCTAGCTCATACTTTACATTCTCGAGATCACTTAAGCTCCTTGATAGTTTTATTCTCCTTGGCTTGTTTTTTCTTGTTTTCTTTTCATGTCAATTATATCCAGATGTCGATTTTATCAGACTCTTGATTTATCAGATATGTCCGATATATTTCGAATCCTTACCTTGTAAAAAAAAGGTTAAGCGCATTCTTATTCGAAGAAATGCTTTAAGTTGGTGTTGTGTGCGAAGGAGTCAAACAAAGGACTTGATTTACCAAATATGTATGACATACTTCAAATCCTTTCCTTGTAAAAAAAAAGGTTAGTGCATTCCTATTTGAAGAAATGCTTTAAGTTGGTGTTGTGTGTGAAGGAGTCTAACAAATGATAACACCTAACTAGAACTATTTAAAATAAGGTTCTTAACCTATGTATTAGGTGCATAGGTTAGAAAAATCCTATTTCGAAATATGCACATATCATTATTCAGCTCATGGTTTTCAATTGAAACATATGATCGAGCTTTTAGACTTTTCGATTCTATCACTCTAGAAAAATATATAATTAAAACTAGTTTTGTTAATTCAAGTTATAACACATTATTTAAACGATTTACAATATATCATGAGTAAAAATACAATTGACCTTAAATCTTGACTATATATACGTATATTATATAAAATTATTATTTAGAAAATGTTCAACCTCAACCAAAAAAATTAACATTAATTCTCATACACGACTTTTTGAAAAAATGTGGATCAAGATTTTCTACTTAAAGATATTTATTTCATCCCTTCATATTTTCCGAACCTCTCAAATTTTAAATTTTCAAAATTATTTTTCTTTTATTAAAAAGTACATTATAAGTAATAACGTCTTTATAAAGACCCTTGTCAAACGGAGCTTGGTGCCATGACGGGTTTAGCTCGTTGAAAAGTTGTTTGAAAAAGTCTGGATACGACTTTTTAAATTAACGGTAATTCATTATCTAGATTTTATGTCTTTTTTATGAAAAAAATTGGGTAAAACTTAAGAAATTGTTGTAAGAGGGGAATTATGTCTTTTCTACGAAAATTAAATTTACGTAAACTTGGGATTACATCCATTGATGGTGTCAATTGTTGTCCATTTTGATAATTTTATATAGGAAAATCTACCCAAAAACTATAACAAGTTTACAACCAAACACTAATAGCTTTTAACTAGTTTTGTAAGATGAATAAACTTATAGCACAATTACGTACCAAAAACACTACCTGCCCAACATCTACTCACAAGGTTGTCCACCCTAAACTCCTGGTACATACCCCATTTGTAGTGGGTTAGTCGACCAATTGAAAATATTATTTCCTTATATTAGAAATGTAAAGAGTAGTTTGTTTCCATATCAGAGATAAAGGGAAAGGGTATATGAATGGGTGATACCGGCTATCTTAGTGTTTGACAGATGTAGGTATGAGAATGAAACTGATTTCAGGTTATGACTTATACCAATCCATTACGCTACATTTCCTACTCATCTAACAACAAAATGTATGAATCAAGTCTATTTTGATTCTATCTTTCATCTCTCCAAAATTATACCAAATACACAACCTTAAGAATCACTCAGTCTTATTTTTCATACTCAACCCCTTTCATCATTCCAACCCGATTTATGTTATTACACCAAACGAGTCCTAAATAGTCTTAGGATTTAAATTTTGATGTAAGTGTAAGTTGTTTTAGGTTTTTGAGACAATTTTAACTTTAGATAATAGAAAATGTTATATTAAACTTGTTATCGTTGAATATTTTTATTCTAAGCAATTCATTCATTGGTTAACAAGAGTGGTGAACATTTAATAAGTATCTGAGTTCTGGAATGACTTTAAAACCTTGTAGTTAACACATATCTTTCATACGTACTATAAATAAGCTTCCCACTCAAAAGTCTCAAAAAATGATGCACTAATCCTCTAGTATATATCGTCCGATCTCTTTGACACATCTCATCATAATCACCCCAAATTAAACCCCAAACACACAAGAGATCGATTGCCCGATCGAGCAAAACAAAGGGAATCAAGAAAGCAGATGAACAGCAATTGCACAAGTGCAAAAGCAGCTGCAGCATCAAAGAAAAAGGAGTCAACAACAAGCCGGCTTGGAACGTCACTCAAAGAACAGCGAGCTAGGGTTTATATTATCCGCAGGTGTCTCGTCTTGCTCCTCTGTGCCCATGATCCTGGTGATTGTTGATTACTACATAATTAATTTGCTAATTTGTTACTTAATTCACAATACCATCTTGGATCCATTCTCCGGCTATTCGATTCTATCATATGTTTGTACAGAAGGGTGTTTAATTTGCCGTCAATCTTGCGAGCAACTAACCGGAGTCAACGCCGTTGGTCAAAGGCTGGGTGGTTAGAGATTCCCGCCGTAAATCGAGATTAGTAATGATTTTAGGCAACCTATTGTTTGTTATGATTTGAACGTAGTAACGACAAGAAAACAAGACAAAGAACACAAAAAATGTTAACCCAGTTCGTCAAGAATGACTACGTCTGGGGCACTACCAAGTCAGGATATTTTTTCTCTCTTTTTGAATTTAATAACAACGATTACAAGGAACTAGGGTTTAAATAGCAAACACGAATTAAACCTAATGGGCCCAAAAACACAACACGCGAGAAACGGCCCAGCGCCCACCGCGGGGCGGCGGCACCCACCGCGACCCGGCGGTAACTCTCAGTTGTCCATCCATTGTAAAACCGACGCCTACCGCGGGGCGTCCAGTCTCACCACGACTCGACGGCCCCTCTCAGTTACCTTCTCTGCCTTTACGCGTACATTCTTACGCTTCAGGCTCCATATCCTAACAATCTCCCACCTGGAGACTGATCCAACCGTAATCGTCTTCCTCATCAACCCATATCTGGTAGTAGTGTCAGGCCTTCAACTCAGTTACTAAGGCCAGTTGAAGCCATGCAAAGCTTCAACTTCTCTAAGGTCACAACCTTAGTCAGCATGTCTGCAGGATTCTCAGTTCCACGAATCTTCATCAACTGCAAGACCTTGTGAGTCTTTCGCGTCACAACCAGCCTTGCTTTGTAACGCTTCCTTCTATTCATCTCCTCCTTGAATTTTTAAGCCCACTTATTATGCAATGCCTTCTTGCCTACTGGAAGCTCAACTAGTTCCCAGGTTCCGTTGGTCATCAACGAATCCATCTCATCATCCATTGCGAGCTTCCACTTGCTCACATGTTCTCCACGAGATGCCTCTGCATAACATTCTGGCTCACCACCATCTGTTAGCAACAAATAGTAGTTTGAAGGCGAATACCTATCAGGAGATCCACGCACTCTGGTGGACCTTCGCAGCGGAATCACTGGGGTACTCGGCTCCTCCTCAGTCACGGCCTCCTGGTCAACTCGGACCGCCTTGCTCCCACCCGAGTTTGAGATGTCTAACTCCACAATCTCAGGTTCAGAACTAGCTGTTTCTGATGCACTCAGACTATCCGTGTACATCACCTGCTCATTGAACACGACGTCTCGACTGCGAATAACCTTCTTGCTCTGCTCATCCCAGAACCGGTATCCGAAATCATCACCACCATATCCGATGAACGTGCACTTGACAGACTTTGCATCCAGCTTGCTTCTCTCAACAGGAGCAATGTGAACATATGAAACACATCCAAATATCCGAAGGAAAGACAAATTTACCTATTTGCCACTCGAAGCTTCCTCTGGTATCCCATTCTCCAAGGGAGTTGATGGCCCTCGGTTGATCAAGAATGCAGCAGTGTTTACTGCATCCGCCCAGAACATCTTTGGAAGCTCACACTTCAGCCTCATGCTCCTAGCACGCTCATTCAGGATCCTGTTCATAGGCTCAGCGACGCCGTTCTCTTAAGGGGTTCCTTTCAAGGTCTTCTCCATGCGAATTCCATTCTCAGCACAAAAGTCCTTGAACTCGCGAAGCTCATACTCCCCACCATTATCAGATCTTAAGCACTTCACCTTAAGACCTGTCTCAGTCTCTACTAGAGCCTTCCACTTTCTGAAGGAATCAAACGCATCAGATTTTTGCTTCAGAAAATAGACCCATACCTTTCTTGTAGCATCGTCAATGAAGGTCATGTAGTATGACGCTCCACCCAGAGATGTCACGGGTGTTGATCCCCACAAGTCGCTGTGGATCAACTCCAACTTCTGCTTCTTCAAGGTTCTGCCTCCTCTCGCAAAGCTCACTCTTTTCTGCTTCCCGAGCACACAGCCCGATCTCAACGGACTTAAGACCTGACTGCAAGCCCTTCGAGCATAGAACTTGCATCCCTTTCTGACTCATGTGGCCCAGACGACAGTGCCACAAATCTGCATCACAGTTCACTCCTCCAACAGCAATGCTATCACGGACGTTGCTCGTCATGTACAGCGTCCCCTCCTTCTTTCCACGAGCTACCACCATAGCTCCCTTGGTTATCTTCCAGCTGTTACAGCCGAAGGTTACTTCATAGCCCTCGTCATCCAACTGGCCAATGGAAAGCAAGTTTCTCTTCAAACCAGGAATATGCCTCACTCCATGCAACTGTAGCACAGATCCGTTCGGCGCTCTGATTCTGACATCACCCTTTCCTACGATTTTCAAAGTCTCATCATCAGCAAGATAGACCTTTCCAAAATCTTCAGAGGTGTAGCGATCCAAGATATCAGCACTGCTGCAAGAATGAAACGAAGCTCCAGAGTCTAATACCCAAGACTCCAATGGACTGCTCGCACTCAGAATAGATGCATCTGCAGTGATTCCTGTCGTTGAATCGCTCAGAGTCAACGCGTCTACAATATCCTCACTGTGTGAATTCGCTGACTTGTTCTTCAACGGTGCTTTACATTCACTCTTGTAATGACCGTTCTCATCACAATTTCAACACTTGATCTTGCTCTTGTCCTTGGGCTTATCCTTCCTTCTAGACTTTGATCTGTGATAAGCACTATTTTGTAGGGCTTAAGTAAGAGTTATTAGAGGTTTTATTGGTATCATTCGGGTAGATTTAGACACATTCATGTGTATGGTGTTTGGGGGCGGAGTTGGTGTTTTTGGAGGTGTTTGAGCGGTTTTGGAGATCATATGAGACACTGAGGAGGAAGCCACCAGTAGTAGGCGCCAAGGGAGTGCAATGAAGAGTAGAAGAACAATGTGCTGAATTCAATTGGTTCGTTCTCTCTGCTCCGATGTCCAAATGGAGTGATTCCAATTCGAGGAGTTAGATCTTGAAGTCTATTGCAAGTCCTCAAAATATGAGCGCAATCCGAGTTGGGAATCAAAAGTTAATGCGTTTTTACGGAAGTGTCGCAGGAGCTGAATCGAAGAACGGCGACCGCCGTACAAAGACGGCGCCCGCCGTGAACCTTACGGCGTCCGCCGCAATTGGCTTTCCACCGACCTTGGCTACGAAGTGATTACGGCGACCGCCGTGGGAGATGCGGCGACCGCCGCCGCTGTCAGAAGCCCGCCGAACGTGTTTTCCATATTTGTTTTATTTGGATTATTTTTATTACGGTTTTAATATTTCGTATTAGGTTAACTTAGCTTTATTTCCTTTAGTATTTAAGGGTTGAGAAAATGCTTTTTGCGAATGAATCATCTATCTTCTCTTCTATCTTGAAACCCTGATTTTTCCTTTCTACGTGATGAAGAACTAAGCCTCCCTGGCTTAGTCAGACGCTGAAGCTTTCGTTTTGATAAAGTTGTGAGATTCTCGTTCTTAATCTATTGCATGGATTTTATCTTTCTCTTGCTTAAGTTGTTTATGATTGATATTGATAATCTCTATTTGGACGCAACTAGGGTTTATTGTTATTGATTGATTGCTAGATTTAGATTGTTACTGGTTGAGCATATCTATTTCCTTATATTAGAAATGTAAAGAGTAGTTTGTTTCCATATCAGAGATAAAGGGAAAGGGTATATGAATGGGTGATACCGGCTATCTTAGTGTTTGGCAGATGTAGGTATGAGAATGAAACTGATTTCATGTTATGACTTATACCAATCCATTACGCTACATTTCCTACTCATCTAACAACAACAAAATGTATGAATCAAGTCTATTTTGATTCTATTTTTCATCTCTCCAAAATTATACCAAATACACAACCTTAAGAATCACTCAGTCTTATTTTTCATACTCAACCCCTTTCATCATTCCAACCCGATTTATGTTATTACACCAAACGAGTCCTAAATAGTCTTAGGATTTAAATTTTGATGTAAGTGTAAGTTGTTTTAGGTTTTTGAGACAATTTTAACTTTAGATAATAGAAAATGTTATATTAAACTTGTTATCGTTGAATATTTTTATTCTAAGCAATTCATTCATTGGTTAACAAGAGTGGTGAACATTTAATAAGTATCTGAGTTCTGGAATGACTTTAAAACCTTGTAGTTAACACATATCTTTCATACGTACTATAAATAAGCTTCCCACTCAAAAGTCTCAAAAAATGATGCACTAATCCTCTAGTATATATCGTCCGATCTCTTTGACACATCTCATCATAATCACCCCAAATTAAACCCCAAACACACAAGAGATCGATTGCCCGATCGAGCAAAACAAAGGGAATCAAGAAAGCAGATGAACAGCAATTGCACAAGTGCAAAAGCAGCTGCAGCATCAAAGAAAAAGGAGTCAACAACAAGCCGGCTTGGAACGTCACTCAAAGAACAGCGAGCTAGGGTTTATATTATCCGCAGGTGTCTCGCCTTGCTCCTCTGTGCCCATGATCCTGGTGATTGTTGATTACTACATAATTAATTTGCGGGGTCACTATATACGCGACGAATTTCTGCTTTTCGCGCGACAATTTGTACGCCCTATGAGGGCGTACGCCTTCACCTGGCGTACGTATTAAAATATAGCAAAAAACAAGCCAAAAGTGGCAAATAAAAAAAACAAATACAAATACGTATTTTTTTGTACGCCCTCATACGGCGTACAGAAAAATACGTATTTGTATTTTATTTTTATTTTTTAAAATAAATTAGTTGGGCTGGCCAACTTGGGCCGGCCCAACTCGGCCCTAGCATATACGCCATACCATGGCGTACGCCATGATATGGCGTACAGGGTAGGTTAAGAGGCCGCCGCGTCTTCTTCTTCTCTTTTCTTCTCTTCTTCTTCCTCCTTGCGGCGTGTCGTGGCGTACGCTTTCCGGCGTCTTCTTCCTCCCCTGCGGCTTCTCTTCTTCTCCTCCTCCTCCCTTTCTTTCTTTCTTCTTCTTCTTCTTCTCCTCCTCCTCATCTCCGACGATGGCGAGCAGTGGCGCCGATGGTGACCCCTCCGGCGAGCCTCGTGGCGGCGCGAATGGCGGGGATGGCTCTCCAGGCGGCGTGGAGAGATTGGCGGCTGGGGGCGGTGTTCCTGTTGCTGCAGAGGTGGCCGGTGGCGTTTCTGAGCTTCCTGGCGGTTGCGGCGGAGAGGTGGCCGGCGTCGGAGATATGGCCGGCGGTGGTCCGGATGGCGATGCAGGACGAGGTTCTTGCCGGACTCGATTTATCCGAGCGCGGGGCAGACGAGGAGGGGGACGCGGACGCGGAGACGATCCTGCGACACCCGGTCAGACTTCTACCTAGGGTAGTCGAGAGGTATGAACGGAATTGAAATTTATTTGAATTAATGAAAATTTAGAATGTAATAAATATTAAATTTAGAAATAGGTATTGCATTTAGAAATAGTTTATCTGTATTTAATTATAGATTTATTTAAAAAAAATTATAGTTATATTTGAATAATTTATAGTTATGAATTTTAGAAATTTATTTTAAATTGATGAAAATTTAGAATAAAATAAGTATTGAATTTAGAAATAGATATTGCAACCAAATATTGTTGATATGTAATTAATTCTAGATTTGTTTCAATTAGAAATTAGTGATTTGTAATTAATTATTATTTATGAATTTTAGAAAATATTATTTATGAATGTTAGAAATTTATTTTGAATTGATTAAAATTTAGAATAAAATATGTATTACAATTAGAAATTAGTGATTTGTAATTAATTATTTATGAATTTTAGAAATTTATTGTTGATTTGTAATTAATTCTAGATTTGTTTCAATTAGAAATTAGTGATATGTAATTAATTATTATTTATATTTTAGAAAATATTATTTATGAATTTTAGAAATTTATTTCGAATTGATTAAAATTTAGAATAAAATATGTATTACAATTATAAATTAGTGATCTGAAATTAATTATAGATTTGTTTAAAATTAATATTTAGATTTGAAATTGTTGATATGTAATTAATTTTAGAACTTTATATTTATGTTATAAAAATTGAATTTGAATTTAGGTATTGAATTTTGGATTTCAGTTATAATAATTTAACTTGAATTTAGAAAAACAAATGTGTATATGAAACTAAAATTTATGATATGAAATTAAAATAAAAATTAAGGAGTTTATGTTGTTATTAAATTGTGATTGAATTTAAAGAAATATATTAGC
Organism: Rheum nobile; assembly: GCA_027886185.1. Classification (NCBI taxonomy): domain Eukaryota; kingdom Viridiplantae; phylum Streptophyta; class Magnoliopsida; order Caryophyllales; family Polygonaceae; genus Rheum; species Rheum nobile. The sequence continues at coordinate 1,734,390 of WOAB01000531.1, read as the reverse complement.
AAATTAAGATGACAAATTAGATCTATATTTTGGCAGATAATGTAGTTGTTTAAGAATTTAAAATTTTGACGAGTTAATATGTTATTAAAAGGCTTTGCAAGCCTCGATGTTGTCTGTGAGACGGCCCCGACGTGGCTCCCGTCAGCTGGCGCGGAGGAATCCGGTCACAGCATCGGCTCGTCGGGCCGCTTCGGTGGCCGCTTCAGTGGATCTGCTTCCCGTCCTAGACGCGACACAGGACGTCGCGACGGGAGTGCAGGTCGTCCTAGAGGACTTGGGGAGTACAGGTCGCGACACAGGACATCGCGACGTGACGGGAGTGCAGGTGGGCGTGACCAGGTCTGACTCGTCGCTGTCTCCGTCTTCCTCATCGACCTCGTCCATGGATCTGGAGGAGGAGGCAGTTGCCGTTGCCGACGCGGCCTTCCAGCGCGACTATTATGATGGACCCGCAGAGGACTTGGGGATGGACGAGTCTCCCCAGCAGGTGGATCCGGCTTCTCAGCAGGGGGATCCGTCTCCGCAGCACGTGGATCCGCCTCCGCAGCAGGCGCCGGCTCAGGAGCAGGCGGATTCGGTTCCCGAGCAAGCGGGTCCCGTGGAGCCTTGGATGCCAGGAGGGCCCCTCATTCCTCACCTCCTGGGTACGTATACGACCCACGTCGCCAGGGTCGTATGGGACATGACATTGGCGTTGGCACTACCAGAGCCCCCACCACCCGTTGCGTGCGTGGATGATACGGTACCTCTTTGATGTAGTCTAAGATTTGTTAATAAAAATATGAAAATGCTATATATAAATGTATAAGTATAATACTAATTTTGTTATTTCTTTTTCAGATGAGGAAGGTTCTGAAGACGTACACCAGGAAGCCGTGGCATTGGGAGATGGACCAGCACATTACAGCGGCTCCTGACACCTGGTGGGATTTTGCGCAGCGGAGCCGTATCACCTCTCTGAGGGAGGTGGACTTCAGGAGTGTCGACGACGTGCTTATTTCTGCGTTCGTCGAGCGATGGCACCCGGAGACGAGCTCGTTCCATTTCCCATGGGGCGAGATCACTATCACGCTCCACGATGTCGCGCGCATCCTGGCGATTCCCATCGACGGCTTGAGCGTCACCACAGATATGGCGGACTCCGTCGTCAGAGAGCACGTTTGCGCTGTTACTGGGGCGAACTAGGAGTTGTTGTCCCTGTGGTTCGGTGGTGGCGGTATTCCGATAGAGTCCCTCTCGCTGAGGTCGATTGAGCAGCTATCCAGTCCAGAGAGGGATGACCGACGCATAGCGTCCATGTACTTGATGACGCTCCTCGGCTGTATCGTTTTCCCGGACAAGTCGACGAACGCCGTCAAGTACAAGTACATGGCGCTAGTCTATGACCACGACCGCAACGGTTGTTATGCCTGGGGAGTCGGCGTATTGGCTGTCCTGTATCGGAATTTGGGTGAGGCGTCACGGGCCAGGGCGAAGGGCATTGCAGGATGTACACTTCTTCTGAGGGTAACTATTAATTTATTTTAAATTATTTTTAAAATATATGATATCATATGCTTACGGGTTTTTATATATATGTAGGCCTGGATTTGGGCGTACTTTCCTACTTTCTGAGGTCACGCTGTCCTTGACCTGGAGGCCATGGTGGATACGAGGGCCGCTCGGAGAGACGGGAGGGAGGTTCCTCAGGGACGGAATTCGGAGCGACTGATGGCTATTCGCCGCATTTTAGACGCCGTGAGATTTGACGAGGTAATACTTTACTGTTTTATTGCTTTTCGTTTAGGAAATTTATATTATGAATTTACGCTTTGAATTTAGGTAATTAAAATTATAAATATACGTTTTGAATTTAGGTATATAGTGGCCTCGAAAAAAAATTAAAAACATGAAATATAAATTTTAGGTTGTCTGGACACCGTGGGATCCGTTAGACTTTACGACCCGTCAGTACGCTCCTTCTTTGTATCGAGGCATTATTCAGTGCCTCGATATACAGGAGCCGTACATGCCGGACCGAGTCCTCCGACAGTTCGGTTACAGGCAGGGGGTTCCAGAGGATCCACCAGCGCCACGCGAGGTGAAGAGGCGGGTCGACTTGAGGGCGTATGATCTTCAGTACGCCGACGAGCTGTGCACATGGGATGCCGACCCTAGACCGACGATCGAGCTTCAGGACATGATCCATACCACCTTCGCCTGGGACACTGACGATGCGTACATCGATTGGCTGGAGCAGATGTCACATCCTTATGTGGACGCACGGTCTCCTAGACAAGATCGTCCAGGTCTGGCTCCTGTCGTCCCTCCAGCTCCACCGATGTCTACTCTCATGGTATGATACATTTTATTTATCGCTTATCATTTTTTACGTGCTTAAAATCAGTTTAATTGTAATGGAAATCATTGTCGTGTATTCAGCGGACCCAGATTATCGCCGGTCGGATGCGGCGTTTTTTAGAGGAGAGGGACGAGCTTCCACCAGATGTTACTGCTACGATTATTTCGTGGATTCATGATTTGATAGGTCACGAGGCGCCTGCGACTGATCCCTTACCGCGTGCTTCTCAGAGATTTACTGATTCACAGCACGAGAGAGGAGAGGGTAGCGGTAGAGTCCCCGATGATGACTAGATTGTAGGATCATGTATTTATGTGGATTAGACACTTGTGTTTTGGATCATGTGTATATATGTTTTGGTTAAATTGCATGTTATTATATACTATACTATATAAGTGTAACGAAATGAAATATAATGAAATACTATACTATATAAGTGTAATTACATAAAATATAACCGAATACTATACTATATAAGTGTAATAGAATGAAATATAACGAAATACTATAGTGTATACATGAAATATAATCGAATACTATAGTGTATACATGAAATATAATCGAATACTATAGTATATAAGTATAATTACATGAAATATAATCAAATACTATAGTGTATAAGTATAATTACATAAAATATAACCAAATACTATAGTATATACATGAAATATAACCAAATACTATAGTGTATAAGTATAATTACATGAAATATAACCAAATACTATAGTATATACATGAAATATATTCGAATACTATATTATATAAGTATAATTACATGAAATATAACCAAATACTATAGTGTATAAGTATAATTACATAAAATATAATCAAATACTATAGTGTATAAGTATAATTACATGAAATATAACCAAATACTATAGTATATACATGAAATATAACCAAATACTATAGTATATAAGTATAATTACATGAAATATAACCAAATACTATAGTGTATAAGTATAATTACATGAAATATAACCAAATACTATAGTATATACATGAAATATAGCCAAATACTATAGTATATACATGAAATATAACCAAATACTATAGTGTATAAGTATAATTACATGAAATATAACCAAATACTATAGTATATACATGAAATATAATCGAATACTATAGTATATACGTATAATTACAAAAAATATAACCAAATACTATAGTGTATAAGTATAATTACATGAAATATAATCAAATACTATAATGTATAAGTATAGTTACATAAAATATAGCCAAATACTATAGTGTATAAGTATAATTACATGAAATATAACCAAATACTATAGTATATACATGAAATATAACCAAATACTATAGTATATAAGTATAATTACATGAAATATAACCAAATACTATAGTGTATAAGTATAATTACATAAAATATAACCAAATACTATAGTGTATAAGTATAATTACATGAAATATAACCAAATACTATAGTATATACATGAAATATAACCAAATACTATAGTATGTAAGTATAATTACATGAAATATAACCAAATAGTATAGTGTATAAGTATAATTACATGAAATATAACCAAGTACTATAGTATATACATGAAATATAACCAAATACTATAGTATATACATGAAATATAACCAAATACTATAATGTATAAGTATAATTACATGAAATATAACCAAATACTATAGTATATACATGAAATATAATCGAATACTATAGTATATAAGTATAATTACATAAAATATAACCAAATACTATAGTATATAAGTATAATTACATAAAATATAACCAAATACTATAGTATATAAGTATAATTACATAAAATATAACCAAATACTATAGTATATAAGTATAATTACATGAAATATAACCAAATACTATAGTATATAAGTATAATTACATGAAATATAACCAAATACTATAGTGTATAAGTATAATTACATGAAATATAACCAAATACTATAGTATATACATGAAATATAACCAAATACTATAGTATATAAGTATAATTACATAAAATATAACCAAATACTATAGTATATACATGAAATATAATCGAAATACTATACTATACAAGTATAATTACATAATCCTTCATACTGGGCCTATTTGGGCCCAATTTCTCATTTTTTAGTTTTTCACCAATTTCTTCTTCAATCCTCCATATTGGGCCTATTTGGCCCCAATTTGTCATTTTCTCATTTTTCCACACTTTTCTTCTACAATCCTCCATATTGGGCCTATTTGGGCCCAATTTCTCATTTTTTAGTTTTTCACTTATTTCTTCTTCAATCCTCCATATTGGGCCTATTTGGCCCCAATTTGTCATTTTCTCATTTTTCCACACTTTTCTTCTACAATCCTCCATATTGGGCCTATTTGGGCCCAATTTCTCATTTTTTCACACTTTTCTTCTACAATCCTCAATATTGGGCCTATTTGGGCCCAATTTTTCATTTTTTCATTTTTCACCAATTTCTTCTACAATCCTCCATATTGGGCCTATTTGGGCCCAATTTCTCATTTTTTTATTTTTCACCCATTTCTTCTACAATCCTCCATATTGGGCCTATTTGGGCCCAATTTCTCATTTTCTCAATTTTTCACACTTTTCTTCTATAATCCTCCATATTGGGCCTATTTGGGCCCAATTTCTCATTTTTTCATTTTTCACTCATTTCTTCTACAATCCTCCATATTGGGCCTATTTGGGCCCAATTTCTCATTTTTTTAAATTTTCACCCATTTCTTCTACAATCTTATGCACAATCTGAGTGTTTTACAACTGTATCATCAGTGTGATACAACTCTCTCATAGCTGTTATGCACAATCTGAGTGTTTTGCAGTTGTGTGCTAGCTGTTATGCACAACTCTTCTCTTGTATAAATAGTGTTATTCCTAGAGTTACTGCGTTATCACCATTGCAACTGAAGCTCTGGGTGGATCATCACCATTATTCGGTAAGGTTCTCCTTTCAACTTAGATCTTGTTTGAGTTTTATGTTTATGAAACATTCAGTAATGGATTTATCATATTCATAGGAAAATCAAGCACTACATCGCATAATGGCCTCTTCATCTTCATCGTCAACAAACGCTGACCGGCTATGCTATTGTAAGAGATCTGCAATTATCCGTGAGTGGCATATGCCGTTCAACTATAGAAGGAGGTATTGAGGATGTCCGACTATGGAAGGGGGGTGTGACTTCAAGAAGTGGCTTGATCCACCCTACGATGAGAGGACACAAAGGGTTATAGCACAACTGTGGAGCGAAAAACAACAACTTGCTAACCGAGAGGAAGAGCTTTGTAACAAAAATGAAGAACTTGTTAAGGAAAATGCAGAACTTGTTCAGTTGATCCCCCTTCACACAAGGGTGCTGCGCCGTATGGAAAAAGATCCTTTTAATGTGAGGGGCAAAGCGTTGTATGAACAGAAATTAAGAGAGATACAAGGCCGTAAATGAGTTCATGTAATGTTTGTATCGCTGTTGTAATTTGTGTTGGATTTTATGTAAGTTAATAAAATAGATATATTATCAGCATTTTCAAATTGAGATTACACAAGTAAATCAGACACAAATGTGAAGTTCATCTGCTCTTCAAATTTAGATTACACAAGTAAATCTACTTCTTCAACTAATCTACATCTTAAACTACACCAGAGGATCTGGAGGACGGCTATATCTAATGCGATAATCCCGAAATTGTTGAATCCTCGACTGAAATTGATAGTCCCAACCATCGATACTTGGGTGTTTGAATCGACGCCAAGCGTACGGAGGGAGAGGTAGTGGACAACCATCCTTCAACGACACCTACATAGAAAACACAAAATATGATCGAGCTTTGTGTTTTAGGGTAAGCACAAATATTACTAGCTATTTAAAAACAATAACTATACCGGTACAAAGTGGTTTCGGTTTCCTACGAGAGCCATCGTCAATATCCGTGTTGGAGGGCCGAGGCTTTCGTAAGAGGCCCTCATTGGTAAGCACAAGCACGGGCCATCCCAGGATAATAGGACAAGAGCAACTTGGTATAGCGTGGCAAACACTAAACCAATCATCGGCATATCGAGCCAGTACTCCTCGCTGCAAGGACTGATGACATAGTTGACCCGAAATATAAGGTCCTCGTAAGTGATCCCCGGGTGTAGTACGAGCAAGATGGGCATGTACAGATCTCTGTTGTCAAACAACTCGCCCGCCATCTGTATTCGAACCATAGGATATGCAATCTCTTCTTATCCCATCAATACAGCCAGTGTCCGATATCCACAATGCCCGTCTGGAGATACATCTTTGGCCCCGTTAATGTATGGAAACCAAAAGTAATCCACATTCTTAACCCCAAAGTTCACCCCCATATAAATCACGGGTTGTTCAGGGAGCTGCTGCGATCCTGTCCCTTCAGATTGGCTCCCTTGGGTCCCAGTGCCCGTCGAAGCTCCTCTTGGTCCCTTCTTGCCACGACCCCGACCTCTACCTTGGCTTCCACTGGCCTTGTTCTTCTCAATCTCATCTAACTCAGCCCTTCGATGCTCAAACAAGCTCGGCTCCCTCTTGGTGTCGTACTTTGTCGAACCCTTTGGCCTTCCTTTTGAAATGATACCTATGGGCTCCTGCATCAAAGTTTCATGCGGGTGCTGCGTGTTCCAGAACACGTCGGTGATTTGCTCTACTTGGTCCTTGCTCAATGTTTTAGCGTGCCACATTTGATCCATTTCCTTCCATATCAACTCTTGAACATACATCTGTTTTGTGTCATCAACTGGCTCTTCTTCTGTGTAAACCCTATCACATTGCAATTGCTTCCAGAAGCGGTGTATCTCACTCGGCATGATTGGCGTCTTATCAATTATGGCATTTGCGATTCTGTGGACACATGGCAGGCCGAAGCAGTCTCTCATCCAGTGATCATCACACTCATCAGAAATCATCCGCCAATATCTGCTTATATAGATCAAACAACATTTCCAAGCACCTATCCGACACTTTGAAAAATAGCCTTGAAAACAACACTATTATTTCTGGCGGCATACCATCAAACATCGTTGGTGTTTTGGTCCGTGACATCTCCATGGTCGTACGCACCTGCCCAATTTGACCCTCGATCGCATGGTGTATCCTTACTACCATTCTATTAAAACCACCAATGCTAGAATTCAGAATTTGCTTCAACACGTGATGCATACCCTCAACCCTATCAAAAAACATGAAAAGCATTGCGTTACTCCCACATTGAGCCATGAACAAGCAAACTATTGAACATCGTACAAGGGTTACCTGTTTGAAGTCCTCGTGAAGAAGTGAAGATGATGATCAGTCCACGCTCTCACTATGCTTTCCTTGTGAGGATTCGTCCACGTCTTCTCAATGTATCGAACGAGGCCACTCTTCCACGATGTCCTCAATTGCACAAGCCTTTCTTCGTAGATTTCCTCCGTGGTTGAACACCATAGTGCCCAACATTGGCCGCAAAACCTTTTCACTTGTTTTTTATCCTTCAATATTGGGAGAGCATATGCTTCTATGTTGTGCTTAATATGCACCCAACACAAAAGGTGTTTTACTTCATCTTTGAAAACTATCCGAATTGCATTAATGAGGGCCTTCTCTCGATCAGTCATGATGGCGGCCGGCATAACACCCAAATCTTTAAACAAGCACAAAAGTTTCTCCATTATGAACTTGTAATGCCCAACTTCTTCTTATCGTGTAAATGCATACGCAATGTTGAAGGTCTTGTGCGTGGAAGTGAAACCGACAATCTCCACCAATGGCATTTGATACCTATGGATGAATGTAGGAAAACAAATGAATGTAAGAAGTCATAGAATATAACATATAATTCATATCAATGCTATAAATCACTACTATTATATTGTGTTGAAAATGTAACACAAATCCAGCACGTACCTATTTGTCTTGTATGTGGCATCAATAATTACCACGTACGGGAACATCTTCAATAGGTGGAGCGAGTCCGGGTGAGCAAAAAATAGGATATCAGTCTCTTTCGTAGACACCTTTGTAAGAGGAAATACCCGGTAACTATTTTCTTTCAAAAAGTTCAGAGTCCATTGCGTAACCGTCAATTCCCCTTGATCTTCATAACGCACCTTCTGCAGAAAGTTGGAAACTTGTTTCATGGATGTAACATTTCCGGGGAAGAACTTCTTCAACTTCCCAACAATAGTCCTAGGTGTCACGAACGTTTCGCCCAAAGCTTTGGCAATGCGCTCCTCATCCGGGGTCATTCTGCCCATGTATGGATGCCCAAGAAAGCTTGTCGGAAGCTTATGGTTGTGGCATCCATCTATCACATTTAGGATCCATTTCTGAGTCACTTCCCCAGGCTTCTTCTTCAATCTAACACCACACAACTCAAATGTGCATCCGGACTTCTTCGAATGGGATTTACGAATTACCTCAACTTCCTCTTCTGAGTCACTACCTTTCTTTCTCCCTGATCTAAACTCACCAAAATTCTCGCACGTCAAACTAACACTTCTGACATTTGACTTCTGAATGACTAAAACCATCATCAAATCTTTGCCCATATTCCTAACCCACTTAACCAATTCCTCTCGGCTATCCTAGCTCAGATTGGTACAAAATTCATCTCCATAATCTTTCCCCTATACATGTTTACATCATCAATAATGTTACAATATATGGATTGCAATTGTAATATATAACTAAACTGTAATTGTAATACATAACTAAACAATAATGTTACAATATATGGATTGGAATTTGTTAAATTTAGATGTTTGTAGCTAACCAATATTAACTATAAAATACAACTATAATTGTAATACAAAACTAAACTAAAGACGAAAACAAATTGATAGCTTATCTCACTAAACATAAGACTTTTAACATATATCAAATTCACAACAATAATCAACTTCTCCACTACTATTAATCACTAATCTTTTAACATATATCAAAACAAATATAGGCCTCTACCGCTAAATCGTCATCATCTTGTCCACTACAACTACATATTAATCTATCTTTTAACATAATAAAATTTAGGCATCTACCGCAACACCATAATCATCTTGTCCACTACAACTAAATACTAATCTATCTTTGAACATAATAAATATAGGCCTCTACGTACTTAAGCTATATTAATTATAACTAATTTCAATCTTAATCATTCCATACACACTAACCTCGAAATTGCCATCGTCGAAATCTTCATCGTCGAAATCTTGATCGACATAATCTTCAACATCTTCATCGTCGAAATCTTCATCATCTTCTCCACTACTACTCCAATATGATATTTTTTGTAAAATTTGTTGTTTCGATCTTACCATTTGTCAACTTCAAAAGCTATTTTATAGGCACAAATATGGCCGTTGGAATAACGGGTAGTTCTGTACGCCTCCAGAGGGCATACGCCGTACCATGGCGTACAGGCCAAATTCTAACGGCTATTTTCTTGTACGCTGTATCTTAGTGTACGCTAGAATACAGCGTACAGGAAAATAATACAACAATTCATTAAAATTCAAAACACCAACAAAAATATAATAAAATAAGATGTACGCCATTCCAGAGCGTACGCCCTCATAAGGCGTACAGATTGTAGCGCGCAAAACAAAAAAGTGTAGCACATATAGTATCAGCCTTAATTTGCTAATTTGTTACTTAATTCACAATACCATCTTGGATCCATTCTCCGGCTATTCGATTCTATCATATGTTTGTACATAAGGATGTTTAATTTGCCGTCAATCTTGCGAGCAACTAACCGGAGTCAACGCCGTTGGTCAAAGGGCTGGGTGGTTAGAGATTCCCGCCGTATATCTAGATTAGTGATGATTTTAGGCAACCTATTGTTTGTTATGATTTGAACGTAGTAACGACAAGAAAACAAGACAAAGAACACAAAAAAATGTTAACCCAGTTCGTCAAGAATGACTACGTCTGGGGGCACTACCAAGCCAGAATATTTTTTCTCTCTTTTTGAATGTAATAACAACAATTACAAGGAGCTAGGGCTTAAATAGCAAATACGAATTAAACCTAATGGGCCCAAAAACACAACACGCGAGAAACGGCCCAACGCCCACCGTGGGGCGGCGGCACCCACCGCGGGGCGGCGGCACCCACCGCGGGACGGCGACTCCCACCGCGGGGCTTCCACCGCGGGGCGCCAATCCCACCGCGACCCGGCAGTAACTCTCAGTTGTCCATCCATTGTAAAATCGACGCCCACCGCGGGGCGTCCAGTCTCACCGCGACCCGACGGCCCCTCTCAGTTACCTTCTATGTCTTTACGCGTACATCCTTACGCTCCAAGCTCCATAACCCAACATTGTTGAGATTGTAACTTCTTGTACGTACGGTCTTGTTTTGCTAACTTTTCTTGTAATTTTTTTTAAAAAAATAATCCAATGGGCGGTAGGGAAAATAAATAATGCCGTGACCTAATTAAGGATGGACGTTACCAATCAAAGGTTAAATTGATAATACTCCATCAACATACTTTAATTACCCATCCTCATTAGTCATTTACGATCTAGAATTCGATTATTCGATCATGTTTTCAATTGCTATAATCCTGAAGAAAAATATAGGTGTGCTTTCAAACAATTAATATCGTCCCATCGACGTACTCTAATTATAGTTTTTTTAAAATACTAGGAATCGAAGTCCGTACTTCGTACAAGCCTTTTATATATATGTAGTGTCACAATTTAAATTTGAGTTTCTAATATATGGATGGTTGTTTCATGTTTTATCTTAGACGATGTATTGTTTGATATATATTTAAATGTAATATCTAAGTCTTGACAAAAAAATGTAATATCTAAGTATTTTAGGTATAAAATGCTATGATTGTACAAAGTATAATTTTATTTATTTATTTTGGTCAGAAGTTCAATTTAAATTTTGAATTAAGATGGTAGTTGTTTTTTGTAAGGATGTGTTTTTTCCTTTGAAAATATTTGGGAAATGCCTATCTAATTATATGTTGTGCTTGAACTCGCGTATTTGTAAGAAACTTGCTACAACAACTCTTATTTCTTACATGCTCCACTACCCTCCACATTTCTAGTTTTTTGCATTTATCTTACAATTTTTTGCATTTTAATAATTTCTTTTTTGTTATGCTTTAGTTATTAATATTCATTAATATATCGTTTTATTTATTTGGTCTGGAATATATATCGTTTTATTAGTCGCGTTGACTTTACATATTCCTAGACATTAATATCATTTTAATTAAAATATATTAGTCATTAATTCCTATTCTTATTAAATACGGAGTAATATAAATAATTGGTGACTCTGTATTTTCTTAAACCTTGTTACATTTTATATAAAAGTACATTAGTTATTTTATCGGTACTTGCTTACTCTTCTTAGCGAAATTATAATTCATAACTTCTTCCTTGTATATTTCATATGTGAGAGTGAGTACATGTCTATTATTTCGGCTTCCATCCTTGATTAATTCCTCTAGACCAACACCAATGAGGCCAAATTTAGTATATATACATGATGAGTGTAAAATGAATATGTATAAAATAGAACAATAAAAATTATCCTTAACAAAATAACAACACACCCACCTAAAACGATTTAGTACAAAAAAGAAACTAAAAATACAAACCTAATTGAATTTATGCTACCAATAGTTGAAGGGTTTACATCGTCCATAAAATAGTTTGATTCATTCTTTACTAACAATCAGTCGTCCTAAATCGATTATCTTTGTCCTCCTTCTAGTGAAAGCTACTGGTGCATGATGTAAACAATCGATGCCTCAATAGTGCTATTAGATTATCCAATTCTTTGACATCTTCACATAAAATTAACCTATCTCGATCAAAAGACAATTATATTAATAAATTTAAATCGATATATGTAAGTATTGTAGACTACAAAAGAGATCCAAATACATATATTCAATGGTAGTTTACCGTGAGGTGGATATATACTTGCATCATCGACAATCAGGAATCCTCATTCACATCTTTAACTTAATAATTATACTTACTTCAGTGACCATGTCTTTTTAAGGTGTTGCCCACTATCTCCCAAACTTCACTATATGGCTTTCTAAAGCTAATTTCCATGTAGAAGAATGAGATGATGGATGCCCAGAGCAAATAAACGGAATACCACCGTTTTTGCCCTTTTATAGATGAAAATGTTATTTGGAAAGTGAAGCCATTTGACATATAACCGTTTAGACATCTTGAGTATAATTTGTTTTCAACCATTCACTGTGTACTAAATACAGGAGTTACGTGTAGTAATTGGATAATATTAAAATAGGAGTAAATGAGATTATTAATATAATTGTTAATATATGAAATTGTTACTTTAGTACTTTTTGGATTTGAGAAATTGTTTAAATTTTGTGCTAAATAAATAAGGCATGAAATGAAAAAAAAAAAAAAACTAATTCATCTTTAAAAGTTAGCATTCAATGACCTAGAATGCTAATTTTTAAATATATATTGATAGCACATTTTTATTTGTTTCTATAATTCTAGATATTGATTATTTCTAGAAGGTGCTCGAGATGCATGATGTAGGCTTAATTAATCCTAGCTAGCTAGTAGTAGCCGTTAGATAGCTTAAAGACTGTGAATTATTATTAATAAACGAATTACGTACATACAAAGTGAATTATGGTTTGTTTGATGTTTAAAAAAAAACGATTTTATAAATATTTTTTTATTTACAAATAATTATTTCTAATGTTATGTTTTTTCTATATTACATGAATTTCAAAATTATATAAATATTTGTTAATAAAATATATATTAAGGTAAAAAAAAGTCTTTATAAATGTTGGGAAGGAATATTCTGAACGCAAGTTCCCTTATCAGTTTCTTTCCTCTATTTTTTCACTTTTGACGATGACAAACGCATGTTATTCTAATATTTTCATGAGTTTAGATTGACAAAATTATCAGTTCAACAATCCAAGAAGAGCAAGTGTTGAGAACTGCAAAAATGAAACTGCGATAGGAAACTGACGAATGTTAACGAAATATCTGAAGAGCTGGAACGTAATTTGTCTATGTTGATGAAGAGTGTCTCATACAACCTCAAAGATTGCAATCTACATTTGTTAGTTGTAGGTTGTTGTGCAGAATCTCAGAAAGATATTGTTTGATATCTTTGATAACAAACAATATCTATTCTGATTTTACAACCGGTTTTATTTATAATTTCGACTGAGTTGTTGAGATCTTTTTAGAAGCTTTCTCAACACTCTTCTAAGATTATAAATAACAATACTCTTCTAAGATTATATATAACAATTTCGTTGTCTCTAATTAGGTGTGCAAAAACGAAGTCAATTTAGTGCATCAAAGTGAGAAATCGTGTGCTGAAAGAAGAAACTTTCAGCAAGGAGTTCGTGTGATTGTGATTGTTTACTTGGTTGATTAAGACTATATTCTTAGGAGTGTTTAAGAATAAAGTTGTGTGTTGTCTTGATCTTATTGTAATCGAATCATCAATACAGAAGTAGACTTGTTCAAAATCATTTCCAAGGGAAAGATAGTGAGTTTTCTCCTAGATAACTAGTTGGTTATCAAATGTTCTCATTGTAAGGAATTGTGTCTTATTTTACCAATCTTTACTATTCCGCTGTGTAAAGAACTGAACGTTGTTGTCTCCCAGTTTTCTTGATTCTAACACATCCGATCCTACGATACATAATTATGTCAAACAAAGCTCAAACCCACACCTTCTAAAGTACTCCATCCTCCAAACTTGTAGTTATCGGCCCAATTAGCTAGCAACTTTGACCAAATTGACTATCTTATATGGAGTAATTACGAGTCACCATAGTACTTCTTTCTTATTCACCGACCCATTCAATATCCGATTTGGTTTCACCACAGAATCTCAAAATTAAATACGTTGAGTGAGAATTGAGTTTGAGATAAATTGGAATCCTCGTAGGAACCAGCGGTATATGTAGAATCTATCTCCGGCAATGTTCCGCACAATAATAGAAGTAGTTAGCATTTTTCTACACCGCGGCTAAATACATTTTTTATTTATACAGTACAGAGGCACATACTTAAAATACAAGGCCGTGCATCAGAGGCACGTATAAAAACGACGTGGCCGTGCCATATAATTACCCATCGGATAACCAAAAAGTGCATCAAAGGCACGTGCACATACGTGCCTTAATGGCACGTCCACGTATGTAGCATACGTTTCTCGTGCACGTGCCATACATGTATGGCACGTGCACGTGTGTAGCATACATGCCTCTACCAGGGAGGCACGTGCACGTATGCTACATACGTGCCTCTTAAGGCTGTCATACAAGCACGTGCACGTATGTAGCATACGTGCCTCATTTAAATTGGGTAATTCCCAACGGTATAATTCCAACGGTCACAAAAGTGATCGTTGGAATTGTACCGTTGGGAGTTTTTGAGACTATATATATCAAGCATCTAGAGCCTTTCACTCATCCATTTTTCTCAATATCTATCTCATAATTCATAAAACGCATTTTTGTACAAAAATGTCAAAAACTTCTAAAGAGACAGTTCAGACCGAATCTGTAGAGGTATGTATATTAAACTGTTCATTTCCTTTTGAATAGATATATGGATTTAATATAAGTTTTTGACTTAGAATAGTAGATGTATGATAATTGATATACCCACATTTCATTTTGAATAGATATTTATGACCTTAAATTTGAATAGTTTGAACAATATAAATGTCATATACTTTATGAGATGTATATATATATATATATGTAAATTTTGTTTTGAATTGATATACGTGGTACGTTTTTGTATTTTTGAATAGATGAATCAGGAAAAAATTTAGACATAGTACAAGTATTAAATGCAATAATGTAAATTTTATTTTGGATAGATATTGAGGAAGTAATTTAGTTTATTTATCTGTTAAATAGGAAATTAAGAAATGATTATTTTTGACTTATTAGTTGATTTATGTATTTGAAAAAATAAAATAGATATGCACTAGAGATTATTCGGATGGGTTTTCCGTAGACTTGGTATGGGATAGTCGTGAAGAAATGATAAAGTGGGCTAAAGAGAAGGGTCTAGAATTGATGATGGTTATAATTTCATAGTCCTATAATATATTCATTTCCTTCTAAATTTCGTATTCCTTTTAAATTTCGCATTCCTTTTAATTTCGTATTCCTTTCCTTCTAAATTATATCCATACTTCTCTAATTTCGTATTCTTAATTTCTTTTTTCCTTCTAACTTAATCCTAATTTCATATTCTTCTAATTTGTTTCCTTCTCAATTAATCCTAATTTCATACTTCTCTAATTTCTTTTCCTTATAAATCATTCCTAATTCATATTGTTTTAATTTTTAGTTTCTTCTTTTTGGTTTTCAATCCTTCAAAAGCGCATAATTTTTTACTTGTATTGATGATGCAAATTTTATTCGGCGTTGCTAATAAATGAGCCTTTCAATTTAAATCATAATTTCATAATGTCCTAATTTCATTTTCTAAATTCATAATATATATCATGCAATTTCAATTTAAATCATTTCAATTTCAACCATACAATTTAATTTGATATCAATCAAGAAATATCAAGTATACAATTTTAATTTTAGTCTAAATAATACAAATCTAATTTCAATCTATATAATGCAATTTTAACTTAAATTTAAATCAGAGAGTTTATATAATGCAATTCCATAAATTTAATTAATTATTATAACATCTAATTTGAATTTACATACCTTAGAAGCACCTCATAAAGTAGCTTGTGACGGTCCACCACGATCGCCACGTCCTCGTCATGTCGCGTCAAGACCACTATCTGGCCCAACAACAGTACGACCTCGCCCTCGGCCCCGGGTCCTTAGTCCCGTAATCGGACTCGTTGAGGGCGGGCCATCCGATTCCCAGCACCGAGGTTCCAGCCACGCTCCAACCCGGACCGCTCGAGCCTGACCCGCCCCAGTCGCGCCCTGCCCAACAGTCGCTCAAGCCCGACCCGCCCCAGCTCAAGGAGCCCCAGCCGCGCCGCCCACGCTCACGCCCTCCGTGCCCGCGACCGAACCCTCTCCAGATCCCTCGCCTGCACCGCCTTCCGCCTGAGTTGTCGCGCCGCCCTTTGCTGCTGCCATGTTAAAAGGAGGAAGATGGGTGAAGAAATAGAGGTGAAATGAGAAGAAAGAAGGAAGAAAGGAGGGATGAAGAAATGAAGGAGATGGAGGCAGGGTGAGACAAAAGAAGAAGATGGAGGCGCGCGGGCTAGGCAGCCCCGGTTCAGACATTTTAGAGGCTCCGGGGCGAAAGTAAATTATGGGCCCTAATATATTACTTACTTAACACATATCCTACTTAAAATCTCATATTATTAATATTAAAAGCAAAGCAAAGTTGCATATTACACTAAAAAATGTTGAATATCTGCGATAAAAACAAAAGTAACACTATAATAAAAGTGCATAATTACAAAGACAACACGGTGCTTTTTAGTCAGCATTATAACAAAAATATTTGAGAACAATAATAATATATCATAACAACAACACCTCAAAAGCGGAAAGCAATAGGGAGCCAAATGATTGAATAAGTCCAAGATACATTCCAAAAGTAAAGTAAAAGCCAAAAGAATGAAATAATACACATAAAAATAAATACACATCAATAAACAATTACTAATAAAATTTCTACTCGATATGGCAATATATATATAAACTAAATTCTAAATAATCACCCAATATATATAAACTAAACTAAATTCCAAGTGCAGTGACTACTGACTACATGTAATTAACTAATTAAGTTCTTTGATTTAACAAAATACAAAAGTAATGTGATTGATAACATTTTTTCTACTTTACAATAATGTGTACGAAGGCAAAGCAAATTTGTGCCTTTTCAATTTGTAAACTATGAGCATCAGGCCATCTGAGTTCGTTATCCTAATCAAATTAGTTGCTCAAATCGGTACAAGATTTTTGACATCAATTGTAAATGGGATTTTGGTTCCTTAATTCTAAAAAATCAAAAAACAAAACTTGCAATAACAAAAATTGAAAGGAATTTTAGTATCCTAATTGTAAGAATTTCTAAATGAAGATTAGGAATAAGCAAAATCTGCACATATAATGATTTCCTATTTAGCTATGGAAATGGAGGCCCAATTTATTTTAATTTTTTCAATTTAGAAATCTGAAATTGGTACATGGGCCAACCGGCCAATTGACTTTTTTAATTTGTTGGGCCTTTAAAAAAAAGGGGAAAAATGGGGGAAGGGAGAATCGAACCTGGGTGGTTTTGACTAGGGACTAGAGTGTAAACCACTATACTACTTCATTTTATTGATACATATATACTACTAGTAGTATACATAGACTTCAAATATAATGTGCTCTTAGAAATTTTGGGCCCTAGGCCGGCGCCGCTTTTACCCTTGCTTCTGGGCCGGGCCTGGGGCTAGGTTAAAAATTTTTAACCTAGCACCGCAACCAAAAAAATATTATTTTTTTAAAAAAAAAGTCAGATACGTACACGTGTACGTGTCACTATGTTTTTTTTAGGGTATATGGCACGTACATGGGCATTGTGTATGTGCCTCCGTTATATAATTTTTTTTGGGTTGGCACGTTCACAAAATACGTGAGCGTGCCTCTTTTTTGAATTCGGGGCTCGTGCACGTATTGCTTGTACGTGCCACTGTCAGTTTTTTTTTGTTAAATTCGGATATTTGGTTATTCGTTACCAATGCACGTGGATGTAAAATTTATACGTGTCTTTGTCACGGCCACGTGATTTATTTACGTGCCTTTCTATAGTTTATTTAGAAAATGTATATAGCACCCCTACTTCTAAGCCTATTTATCAATTTTAATGGGCTGGTCGTAAAGAGCCCAATAACAGGCCCATAGTGTTCCAATATGTGTATCATTTATCCATATATCAGTGGCTTGAGCTAGTGTTGTTGTTATGTTCACTGCTAGATTAAGTATTTTTCAGTACTTGGTTGATGCTCAAGTTGTGATTTTGCTAAATGTGAACTATTATTTAGTAGCAAAGTTGTTTTTACTCCAACTAGATAATGATTATATGTGTAAAAGTTGCTTACTTATGGATGAATGATTCTTGATTTTTTGGTTCTCATTCATATATCTTTGAATTCCTAACTGTCATTGACTCATTGATTATTTTAGAAATTTTATAAATAGGTGGACGTTCTTATGAAGAAAAAAAAAAGGAAAGAGAGGGAGAGGGATTGTATGGTGAAAAATTATAGAAAGTGTGATGTGAAACTGTTTTTTATGTGAAGAAGAGTACTTATGTTTAAAAATTACAGTAACTGCGTAGGCTTTTAAATCAAGAAAGAATGCTTTTGGGTGACAGATAGACTGAGATACTTGGACTGTAGACTAATACTATAGGTAGTGTGTCTATAGATAATTAGATATTGATATGTCCTTCTTTAAGAAAGAAAAAGACAATGAATTAATTGTTATTTATTAAAATATGGCGACCACAGGTTGGAAAGGCCATGCACGTACGGTACGATCATTAATTATCCCCCGGCCCTTAGCATTACTGAAACGGTGTGTTTTGATGCTGAAGAGTAAAAATAAAAAGAATAGGGTTTCTGTTATGATATGAGAGATTAGAGAGTAGGGAATGAGAATAATAAGAGACTTGATATCTTATTAGGTCACCAATGAGTGTCTTTTATAGATGTTACAATCTTTGGAAAACAAGACAATTCTAGGATTTATGGGAAATACAATATTCTAATGTACATCCATATATAATATTATAACACTTCCCCTTGGATGTACATTACTAACTGTCTCGTTAAAAACCTTGTCAAGGAAAAACTCAATGGGATAAAAACCAAGACTAAGGAAAAAAGAGTACAGTTGTAATTCTCCCTCTCAATTTAGCATATCTCCTTCAAACGACGCATACCAATTTGATGAATGAGTTATTTAAAGACTCTGGTGGGCAACGATTTGGTAAACAAGTCTGATAGGTTCTTGCTTGACTGAATTTGTCGAACATCAATCTTGCCTTGGACTTGAAGTTCATGAGTGGAGAAGAATTTTGGCGATATGTGCTTGACTCGATCGCTTTTGATGTTGCCGTCTTTGATTTGGGCAATACAAGCTGCATTGTCTTCATATATGACTGTTGGGCCTTCTTCAGCTGATCTCAATCCACAAGACATTTGAACATATTGTGTAAAAGATCTAAGCCACACAATCTCTTCCTGTTTCATAAAGTGCTATCAACTCCGCATGGTTTGATGATGTGGCTACTAAGGTCTGTTTTGTTGAACGCCATGAAATAGCCGTTCCACCGTACATGAACAAGTATCATGTTTGTGAAATAGCTTTGTGTGGGTCAGATAGATAACCTGCGTCGCTATAGCCAACTAATTTTGCAGTTTGTCCCCCTTCAGGTTTTTGAAAATACAACCCCATGTCGTTGGTTCCGCGCAAATAACGCAAGATTTGTTTGACACCACTCCAATGTCTTTTTGTTGGGGTTGAACTATATCTTGCTAGCAAATTCACTGCAAAGGCTATGTATGTTCGGGTATTAGTAGCAAGATACATTAATGCACCTATTGCACTAAGATATGGTACTTCAGGACCCAATATCTCCTCATTCTCTGCACAAGGGCGGAAAGGGTCCTTTTCTACATTAAGTGACCGTACGACCATTGGTGTACTTAATGGATGAGCTTTATCCATATTAAAACGCTTTAGGACCTTTTCAATATAATTTGATTGGTAGATAAGAACTCCATTGTTTGTATGTTCGAACTGCAGGCCGAGACAATACTTGGTAGTTCCAAGATCTTTCATCTCGAATTCTCTTTTCAAGTAATCTGCTGTCTGTTTGATCTCTTCTGGAGTTCCTATGATGTTCAAGTCATCTACATAAATAGCTATAATCACATAACCCGGATTTGATCTTTTTATGAATACACATGGACTTATTTGATCTGTTGTAAATCCTTGTCTTACTAAGTAGTCACTAAGACGATTGTACCACATAAGACCGGATTGCTTTAGTCCATATAAGGATCTAATTAAGGAGTACATATGACGTGGTTTTGATTTCAATGCTTCTGGCAATTTTAGTCCTTCGGGGACTTTCATGTAAATATCTGTGTCTAATGTCCCATATAGGTAAGCAGTTACCACGTCCATGAGTTGCATTTGAAGTCGTTCAACGACGGCTAAAGCAATTAGAAATCTAAGTGTAGTTGCATCCACTACAGGTGAATATGTCTCCATATAGTCCACTCCTGGTATTTGTGTAAAACCTTTTGCGACTAGTCTGGCTTTGTATCGTACAACCTCATTATGTTCATTGCATTTTCGTACGAACACCCACTTATAGCCGACTGGTTTGACACTTTTAGGTGTTAGAGCTACTGGTCCAAAAACACCACATTTATTCAAAGAATCCAGTTCTGCATGAATTGCTCCTTTCCAACTCATCCAATCGTTTCGATGTCGACATTCTTCCATCGTTTGGGGATCATTGTCCTCTTCATCCATAATTTCCATTGCGACCGAAAAGGCAAAAACATCATCAAGGACTATGTCATTTCGTTGCCACCCTAAACCGGTGCTTGCATAGTTAATTGACATTTCAAAGTTATCTTCAATGTCCTTGTTTTTGTTTTCGGGATCCTTTAGTGGAACTTCTTCAGGAGTTCTTCCTTCATGGATGTTCATAGTCGACGTATCAACAACCTTTTGAGTTGTTATTGGCTCTTTCCTCTTTCGGGGAATTACATCCTTAGAGCCTGGTGGTCTCCCACGCTTTCGGCGTATTTGAGAGTCACTTGCTATTTGTTGGTTTTGCGGTACTACTGGGACTTCCAAACGAGCTGGTGCATTTTCAGCTGGTATATGTGACTTTGTCACTTTCTTGGCATCTGTAAACGCATCGGGTAGTGTATTTGCTACACTTTGTAAATGTATGATCCGTTGAACTTCAAATTCACTTTCGTTCGTCCTTGGATCTAAGAATGATAGAGTAGTTGCATTCCATGCAATCTCTTTCTTAATTATCTTATTTTCTTCTCCCCCTAGAGTTGGAAATTTGGTCTCATCAAAATGACAATCTAGGTACCGAGCTGTGAACTGGTCACCTGTCATAGGTTCTAAGTATTTGATGATTGATGGGGACTCAAAACCAACATATATTCGCAACCTTCTTTGTGGACCCATTTTTGTTCGTTGTGGGGGAGGAATAGGGACATACACCGCACATCCGAAAACTTTCAAGTGGGAAATATCAGGTTCTCTTCCGGAGACAAGATGTAATGGGGAGATCTTATTATAAGCAGTCGGTCTTAGATGAATCAATAATGCACCATGCAAAATTGCATGTCCCCATCCAGATGATGGTAATTTTGACCTCATAAGCATTGGTCGAGCTATCAATTGTAACCGCTTAATCAATGACTTTGCAAGTCCGTTTTGTGTATGAGTGTGGGGCACTGGATGCTCAACCACTATACCAATTGATTGACAATATTCAATAAAGGACTTGGATGTAAATTCTCCAGCATTGTCTAACCTGATGCTCTTGATCGGATGATCAGGAAAATGAGCTCTTAATTTGATGATTTGGGCTAAAAGTCTTGCAAATGCAACATTCCGTGTTGATATCAAGCTTACATGTGACCAACGTATTGATGCATCAATCAATACCATAAAATATCTAAATGGTCCACATGGCGGTGTTATTGGTCCACATATGTCACCTTGGATCCGTTCAAGGAACATGGGAGATTCAGCGTTTACCTTTGTTATAGACGGTCTTGTTATTAATTTGCCAAGAGAACAAGCCGTACATGTCAAGTCATCCTTTGAGAGGATTTTAAGATCCTTTAGTGGGTGTCCATGTGAATTTTCAATGATTTTCCGCATCATTGTTTCACCTGGGTGACCGAGTCTATCATGCCATAAAGAAGACATTTTATGATCAACTAACTTCTTGTTAGTGACATTGTAGGATTCAATAGGATGAATCCTTGTTCCACATAAACCAGATGTATACGTTCTCATTTTTTCTAAAACTTGCTTCTGGCCAGTTTGATGAGAAGTAAGTAACAAGTATTCATTTCCGTTTTCCTTCATAGTTTCAATGTGATAATCATTTTTACGAATATCTTTGAAGCTCAACAAATTTCTTTGTGATTTACTTGAGTATAAAGCATCTCTTATGTGTAAGATTGTTCCTTTAGGTAATAGGATTGAGGCTTCACCAGAGCCTTCTATGAGATTGCTTGATCCAGAAATGGTATTGACACTAGTGTTTCTCATTTGAATGTTGTTGAAAAACTTCTGGTTTTTCAAAATAGTATGAGTCGTAGCACTATCAATGAGACATGGTTCTCCACCATTGAGAAACCCATCTGGTTGGTCCATTCTATATAAAAAGAAAAAGGATGTATAAATAGATGAATGATGACTGAGATTACTTCAAATAGTAAAGTTTGATTATAACGGAAATGTAAATGACAACAAAGCAAAGTAGAAGATGAAAATCTAAGAAGGTGGCTTCTAGAAGACCACCTATTACAACGAGAAAGAAAAACAAACTAACAACCAAGCAAAACTTAAAACACTACTGAAAGTGAAAAAAAAAAGTGTCTAGCTAGGGGACCATGGTTTTAACCAAGAAAAAAATTGTCATCAATTGGGAGATCTCCAAACTTGGAGTTCATTTCGAGCAAACTTTCGTCATTCTCTTCTTCATTGAGAAAATCAGATGTCTCCAACTGGATGTTGTGTGCCTCAAGATTTGTGTTATCGGGGCTAGTATTAGCAAAGTGTGTCTCCACATTTTTACTCTTATCCTGCAGGGAGTCTTGATATGATGCCATAACATGTGATGGTGCACGACAGGTGCGAGACCAGTGCCCAGTTCCCCCGCATCTGTAGCAACTACTTTCACCTCGAGGTGTTGGCTTGTCTTGCTGGTTTTGCTTCTTGGGCTTGTTTCCAATGTTCTTTTGGACATTTGAGTTAATCCTTGTATAATTGCGCCATTGTCCTTGTCCCTTTCCACCACGACCACGACTACGACCATGACTTTGACCTCTCCCACGTCCTCTACGGGAGGAGGTAGCATTTGCTTCAGGCAATGTTTGAGACCGATCTGGGAGTGGTGTTGATCCAGTAGGACGAGTTTGGTGGTTGTTCAGAAGCAACTGATTATTCTCTTCAGCTAGAATCAGGCAAGAGAGGAGCTCTGAATATGTCTTGAATCCACGCTCCCTATACTGTTGCTGGAGTATGAGGTTGGATGCATGAAGAGTAGAGAAAGTTTTTTCAAGCATATCTTCATCTTTTATGTTTTCTCCATAAAGCCTCAGAGTTGAAACAATACGAAACATTTCAGAATTATAATCCGAGACATTCTTGAAATCTTGCAACCTCAGGTGCATCCATTCATACCTCGCACGAGGAAGTATAACAGTCTTCTGGTGATCAAACCTATCATTTAGGTTCTTCCAGAGTTCAAATGGATTCTTGACTGTCAAGTATTGAGACTTCAAATTTTCATGGAGATGGTGACGAAGTAATATCATAGCCTTAGCACAATCCTGCATGGATGCACTAGAATTCTCTTTGATTGTTTCTCCCAAATTGTTGCTTGCCAAATGGAGTTCCGCATCAAGTACCCATGTTAAATAGTTTCTTCCGGAAACGTCAAGGGCGGCAAACTCCAACCTTGAAAGGTTTGTCATCTATCATATAAAATAAGATAGGTATAAATTAATATGTAATATATGTGGTCTGTCGTACAGTATAAGTATGCAAAATACGAAAACATGTATATATGAGGGTTTGACGCATGTATATAAAAATGCAACAGTAAAAAAAAATGGCAAATAGGCGAGAAGAGAAATAAATACGTATATATATAAAAAGTAATCATGTAACAGTAGCAAATGTAACGACAAGAGGAGAATAAAATAAAATATATCACTTCGGGGATTGAAATTTATCGCTTCAGGGATTGAAATTTATCGCTTCAGGGATACAAAAAGGTCCAAGACTAAATAATTATCACTTCAGGGATTCGAATTTATCACTTCAGGGATTGAAAATTATCACTTCAAGGATTGAAAATTATTACTTCAGGGATTGAAAATTATCACTTCAGGGATTGAAAAACTATCACTTTACGGATTGAAAATTATCACTTCAGGGATTATGGCATATATATATATATAGAATTAAGATCAGGTAAAACGACCTCTTAAGGTAAAACGGAAGTACAATTAAAGACCATTAGATTATGATGAATTTAATGGTCACGATTGATTCTTAGATGATGCACAGATTTTAGATGAGGGAGCATGTATCCGATTAAAATCAAATTTCCGGATTTTAAGGGATTTTAATTACCCAAATCTTTTCTATCCTAATATGCTTCCAAAACCGAAAAGAATCCCAGAAGAATTCATCTGCCCCATCTCCGATCTCTGCACAACCCCGTTTCGTCTCCTCCAGCCAAACTTTCGACAGTGTTTCGTCTCCTCCAGCCAAACTTTCGAGCGCACCTGCGTTCAATCTCTGTCCCCGATTTCAAATTTTTTGGTTGCAGATTTTAAAAACAGTGAACTTGCAAAGCCCCTGGCCACCGACGGCGAGATCGAGAGCCGCTGGCCGCCGACGGAGTGGAGGATCTATGCGAAGCGAGATCGAGGGTTCACCGGCGCGGGTCTGGTGTGGTTGCGGGTCGACGGCCTCTAATCGCCATCGGTGACTGCGAAGAGATCTGCAGCGGTGAAGATCCGACTGCTCGCCGTCCTCGCTCCGATGGCAGTGGATCTGGGCACGCGGGGATGGTGTGATCTGGGCACGTGTGAGAGGTTGAAGACGACGCAGAGGCGTGAAGAACCAGTCTCATTTGAAGACGACGCGGGGAGAGGTTGAAGACGATGCGGGGATGGTGAGATCTGGGCACGTGTGAGAGGTTGAAGACGACGCAGAGGCGTGAAGAACCAGTCTCATCTGAAGACGACGCGGGGAGAGGTTGAAGACGATGCAGAGGTTGAAGACAACGCGGGGATCCGAAGGTGAACGAATTGTCGCCGTTAAGCGATTCAACCGTTCCGGCGGCGAACGAACGGCGGCGAGGAAGCACGTTCCAAAGGCGGTGTTCATCGATCTCGAGCCCACGGTCATCGATGACGTCAGAATCGGCGGTTACCGGCAGCTTTTCTACCCCGAACGACGGCGGGCGAAGCACGTTCCAGAACGAACGGCGGCGGGGAAGCACGTTCCCAGAACGGTGTGCTGATTTTCAATTTTTGCTTCCCCCTTCACCGGTTGAAACTTGAAATTTTACTGAACTGGAGTTTTGTTTTTGCAGTTGTGAAGGAGATTGTGGACCTTTGTTTAGATCGAGTGAGGAAATTGGCTGATAATTGTACTGGCTTGCAAGGCCTTCTTGTCTTCAATGCTCCGATACATCGAGAGACACGAGTCTCTTACCTCTCGTCTCTCCAAGTGGGATCGCCCTCCGCTCTCTCAATCTTACACTTCACTGTCACAGAGTATGGTAAAATCAAAGCGCATTTTTATTGAATATCAAATTCGATCAATTCATTTCGTCGATGTTTCAATTGGGTAGATTCTAGGGTTTCGATTTGCATATTTTACGTTTTATAAATGAAAATTCTGTCGTTACTGGAGCATTTAGGGTTTAGTTTTTTAGTTAGGTTTTCGTAATTTATGTCGATTATAGACTTATAGCGTTAAAATTTCACTTTGTTGTTTCTTTGTTCAATTTAACCATATATGTGCTCGCATTGTCTTACTTTGGTTTTTCCCCTTGACTAGTTTTTCAGCAATTAGATATCGACTATGTGATTGGAGAGTGTCAGAAGGAGCTGCTATTATTCAAATTTTATTGTATGATATTCACTGTAATGGTGTTGATATTCACGTTGGTCGTTTTAATGTATTACTAGTGTTGTTTGTACTGTTTGCACTTGATATTCAAATTGTTTGATGTGATATTCATATAAATTCCTTTGATATTCATGCGGGATGTACTTTTCATGCTCTGAGTAGTAGATATTCAAATTTTATGATGTAATATTCACTGTGATGTCATTGATACTGGTGTATACTGTTTGCTCCGAGTAGTAGATATTCAAATTTTATGATGTGATATTCACTATAATGTTGTTCATATTCATGAGATTTCATGCGTTGAATAGTCGATATTCAAATTTTATGATGTGATATTCAATATAATGTTGTTCATATTCATGAGGTTTCATGCGTTGAATAGTCGATATTCAAATTTTATGATGTGATATTCAATATAATGTTCTTGATATTCATTATAATAATGTTGTTGATATTCATTATAATAATGTTGATATTCAGGTTGATCGTGCGACTGTGCGACCCAAATTCGACGCGATAATGTCATTGTTAAACCTTACCGCCATGAATCAAAGCTTCGAAGATATTGGGTGGTGATATTCGTGTAGTTAGGTGATGATATTCATGTACTTGGATGACTATATTAATGTAATTGGGTGGTGGGCGATATTCACAAAATGGGTAGTGATATTCACAAATTGAGTGGTGATATTCGTGTAAGTGTATTTGATATTCATGTAACTTAGTGTGATATTCATATTATCAAGTGATGAAATTCATGATTTAAGTAATGATATTCACATTTTTAAGATATTAAATGTTCACTTATTAAATAGAAATCGATATTCAAACAAACATGAACGATATTCATTAACAAATGATTGATATTCGTGAACACATTAACGATATTCACGAACGCTGGAAAATCATTAAACGAACATAACGAATTTAAATCTAAACGAATTTGAAATAATCTTCCCATTTAAATTTTAAATATTTGAAGAATCTCATTCTCTCTCCAATTACAAAACAACTTCCTATTTTGTAGGATATTAATTTCGGTAATTCAATAAAGAAGGCAGGTTATTCAAATTCGGTACAATGCACCCCCATTTGGCTTATTTTGCTCCATCAAATCCAGCCCTCCAATCTCTTCAATCCAGCGCTCCTTATTTGTACTTCCGTTTTACCCCTATATATATATATATATATATATATATATATATATATATATATATATATATATATATATATATATATATATATATATATATATATATATATATATAGAGGCACGCTCCGGTAAAACGGAAATTGTGGTAAAACGGAAGTACTAATCTGGAGCGTCGGATTGATGTTGATGGATGGTTGGATTAATGGGTTATAGGAGATATATGGTAGAGCCCTAACCACCAAATCTAACCTAATAAGGATATTATTAATAAGAAATAATTATTTTTGGTTGTTACAGGAGAGAGAAAATAATACAATATTCTCTTTCCTAATCGATTTTGCTCCCATTCAAATATTAAAAATTTAAATAGGAAGAACATTTCTAAGCGTTCGTGAATATCGTTAATATGTTCACGAACATCAATCATTTGTTAATGAATATCGTTTATGTTTGTTTGAATATCGATTTCTATTTAATAAGTGAAGATTTAATATCTTAAAAATGTGAATATCATCACTTAAATCATGAATTTCACCACTTGATAATATGAATATCACACTAAGTTACATAAATATCTCAATTAATCACATGAATATCAAATTTACTTACACGAATATCACCACTCAATTTATGAATATCACTACTCATTTTGTGAATATCGCCAACCACCTAATTACATTAATATAGTCACTCAAGTACATGAATGTCATCAACTAACTACACGAATATCACCACCCAATATCTTCGAAGCTTTGATTCATGGCGGTAAAGTTTACCAATGATATTGTCGCGTCGATTTTGGGTCGTACAGTCGTTCGATCAACTTGAATATGAACATTATTATAATGAATATCAACAATATTATTATAATGAATATCAACAACATTATATTGAATATCACATCATAAAATTTGAATATCAATTATTCAACGCATAAAACCTCCTGAATATGAACAACATTATAGTGAATATCACATCAAACAATTTGAATATCAATTGCAAACAGTACAAACAACACCATCAACAAGCAATTTGAATACTATAATAGTGATATTCATTCCATATGTGATGATATTCACGTATTTTATACACATAGTCATACAAGTAAGTAGTCGATATTCATAAAAACAGTGTCAATATTCAGAGTTTAATTCGCACATGATAATTATTCAAAGTTTAGGTGAATATCACATCATAAATATCAAATATTCAATGCATGAGACCTACATCCAATATGAATATCAAAAGCATTTGTATGAATATCACATTAAACAATTTGAATATTAATTACAAACAATACCCCAAAACACCAAAACTGAAACTTCATAGAACAAGCTGTCAATTAAACACAATAACACCTTCTTCAGAGTAGTAAGAACTTACATTCATGATTCTCCTTTGATGTTGAAAGTTTCAACCCAGATACCACGGAGTGCCCTGTCGAATTGCACTTCAACTTCTGCAAGAATTGATAGTAGCTTTCCAGAAATTCAGTGTGACTTCAACTTGCTCATTCTCTTTCGTCTGGACTCGGAATTGGGTGATTCCAACTCCTAGAGTTAGATCTGGAACTCTAATTTCGTCCCTCAAAATTGGAGAATTTTCTGAGTTGTAAATCAAAAGATATGGCATTTTAACTGAGAGGTCGCTGAGATTTTCGGGAAGGAATTGACAGCAACTTTCCAGAAATCTAGCGTGACTTCAACTGGCTCGTTCTCTTTCGTCTGGACTCGGAATTAGGTGATTCCAACTCCCAGAGATAGATCTGGAAATCTAATTTCGTCCCTCAAAATTGGAGAATTTTCGGAGTTGTAAATAAAAAGATATGGCATTTTAACTGAGAGGTCGCT
Organism: Rheum nobile; assembly: GCA_027886185.1. Classification (NCBI taxonomy): domain Eukaryota; kingdom Viridiplantae; phylum Streptophyta; class Magnoliopsida; order Caryophyllales; family Polygonaceae; genus Rheum; species Rheum nobile. The sequence goes on along the minus strand of WOAB01000531.1, from coordinate 1,705,122 downwards.
GAGATTTCCGAGAAGGAATTCAGCGAGATGAGTTTATGGGTGAAGGACGTGAAGATGGGGATGGATTGATAGAGGGAGAGAAGTTGAAGACGACGGCGTGTTGAAGCCCTCATATGTGGCCGATTCCAGTCGGAAGTTGAAGACGATTCAGTCGAGGTCGAAGGCGGCGGCGGCGTGTTGAAGCCCTCCTCTGTGGCCGATTCCAGTCGGAAGTTGAAGACGATTTCAGTCGAGGTCGAAGAGGATTCCAATCGAGATCGATATTAATTGAGAGGGAGATAATAAAATAAAAAAGGAAGGGTAAGATCTCTTATAATTTAGTTAAAAAAATTCCTAAATTAATGGGAATCATGCGTGTTCAATTCCACCATATAAACATGCACCCAATTACTTTTAATCACAACCATTCATTTATTTGTAATTCAATGGCCCTTAATAGTACTTCCGTTTTACTCTAAGAAGCCGTTTTACTAGAACCAAATTATATATATATATATAAAGTAAGCAACAGTACGTATGGCTATATATATGTTAAGTAAGTAGCAATGTACGTATGGCACATATATATATATATATATATATATATATGTATATAAAGTAAGCAACAGTGTAGTACGTATGGCATATATATATACGTATATAAAGTAAGCAAAAATGTACGTATGACATATATATCACTTCAGGGATTGAAAATTATCACTTCGGAGATTAAAAATTATATCACTTCAGGGATTGAAAATTATATCGCTTCAGGGATTGAAAATTATCGCTTCAGGGATTTGAAAATTATCTTATCGCTTCAGAGATTGAAAATTATCTTATCGCTTCAGGGATTGAAAATTATCTTATCGCTTCAGGGATTGAAAATTATATCACTTCAGGGATTGAAAATTATATCACTTCAGGGATTGAAAATTATATCGCTTAAGGGATTAAAAATTATCTTATCGCTTCAGGGATTGAAAATTATCTTATCGCTTCAGGGATTGAGAAATTATCGCTTCAGGGATTGAAAATTATCGCTTCAGGGATTGGAAATTATCGCTTCAGGGATTACTAATAAAGTAATACAATAAGAAGAAAAATGAAAAGAAAGTAATATGATAGCATGCGTAATGTAAAAATCAGTAAGAAGAAGAAAGAAAGCTTGATTAAGGCTAATAACATATTAGAAGTTAATGATGGTGGAAGAAGTTATTTATTTCTATATATATGTACGTATGAGAGGGATTGGGTAAGGAATGTGAATGGTCGTACGGGAGAAAGAAAAAGAAGTTAAGAAAAATTACCTTGAGTCTTGAGCAGTCGTACTGATAACGTGTTATGATATGAGAGATTAGAGAGTAGGGAATGAGAATAATGAGAGACTTGATATCTTATTAGGTCACCAATGAGTGCCTTTTATAGATGTTATAATCCTTGGGAAACAAGACAATGATTTATGGGAAATACAATATTCTAATGTACATCCATATATAATATTATAACAGTTTCATGTTAAAAATCTTTAATTTAATTAATATAGTGAGAAGAAGACAAAAAAGAATAGGGTTAACTTATATGCTGCAGGCTGCAAGCATGCAACTTTCTCTCCTCTCCATCTTCTTTACTTTTTGACTATTTAAAGAAACCTTCTTTTCTTTTTAATTACTTCAGTTTTCTTCATTACCTACTTTTATTTCTTCTCTTCTTCTTTCAATTGTTGACCTTCTGTCATTTGATCCTCTAGAGCAACACAATCTAGCTCTTACTTGGGTATAAAAAATGAATTTTGTTGCTTTAGTTCTTTAATGGCGGCACTTATTTTCATCTCCCAGAACTCACAATGGTAGCTAGTTCTATCTAGCCATTAGGAGATCTAAAGAGGAGGGCTGTGCTAATTTAGTGCTATATATCTAATTAGGGTTTTCCACAAGCTAATTGAGGTTTCAATTTCAAACATGTTTTCCTTGGATCATTACTCAGACTTCCCACAACAACAAACTTTCTTTGCCAATCTCCACAACTCTTCTCCTTGTACTAGTTTTGGGGATGAGAGAATTAACCCTTTTCATCATCAGATCTATCTTCCCAACCAAATGGGTATCTTCTTACCACAAACACTTCATCAAGATCCAAACATTGATATCACTCCAACAAACAATGATCATAAGAGCACCTCTACCATTTTCCCTTATAACCCAAGTGCACCATATGAGATACCCACTTGCAATCAGGGCTCATTAGGGCTGTTGTCTTCTCCCAAGAAAGACCGGCACACGAAGATCTCGACCGCCCATGGATTTAGGGACAGGAGGGTGAGGCTCTCGATGGCGATAGCCCGCGAGTTCTTTGATCTCCAAGACATGCTAGGGTTTGACAAGGCAAGCATGACCATTGGGTGGCTTCTTGCAAACTCCGAGAATGCAATCCAAGAGCTTGCCCTAGCAAAACACAGCTCGGGTTTGTACAGGTCTAATTCTAACTCGTCTAGCTCTCCTCACGAAGAAGCGTTTACTACGAGGAGGACGAGGAAGAGGAAGAGGAGCAATACTCTTGCAAGTGCTAATTACTCCAAAGAAGAGATTGAGAATCAAGCTAAATCATTTGTTGCAAGGGAGAATAGGGCGAAGGCTAGGGCTAGGGCAAGGGAGAGAACAAGGGAAAAGTTGTCTACATTGACAAACCCCACCCAATTTGATGATCTAGGGTTCCAAACAAGTGGTAAAACAGGATGTTTTTCACATTTTCTTACTGATTTTAAGGCTCATGACTTCTCAAGGTCACCCCATCTTATAGAGCAAGATAGATTTGGTGCACCTCTGCAGAATGTGAGTGGATTAAATGTGATCAGAAGTCGACATTCATCGCCTTCGATCAACCTGCAGAATCTTCTAGGTGATCAAGATGCTTCTATTAGGGTTAACCATCTTCCTGATTTACCCTTTGGGGGAAATTACAACCCTGAAGCGAGTGCGACGATGTTTTCGAGTTTTTCGGGTTGGAACATCCTCACATTTCCAACTGGTAGTTAACATTGAATTCCATGAATGTATAATGAACTTCCTGAATTGAAGTGCTATTCATTTTATAACTAATAATTTTACTAACTTATAGTGTCCTGCTTGCAGAATTAATGCACATGACTGATAGATTATGGGACAATCAAGTTCAGCAACAACGTCCCAGCTAGCTAACGCCCCAATTGATCGCCCAATCGGTATATATATGATATGATTTGCATTAGATTTGTTGCTGAATATTATGTTTCAATTGTATGAAGCGTGCGCCATGATTAATTTCTATGTATGTATTCAACTAGTTTATCACTCTGGATCAGGGTCTATTTTCACATATATATGCATCCATAATACAATGTGATTGTTGATAATACCCTTAAATATCATCTCAGGTTCACAAGCTCTAGAACAATATTTTTTCAGTTGAAGATTGGTTAAGGTTGATTAGTTTTTAGGGTAATAATATAGCATTTGCAATTACAAAAATATATGACACAGAATTGAACAGCCACAAGAAGTTAGTGAGATGAAATAAGTGTAAGGCTAACAGCAATTAACCCCATTTTGGCCTTTGCAAAATGTAGTAAAACATGCTCAAAAATCCAATCTTTCCATTTGTTTCAAAAACAGGAAAAACAAGAACAGAAAGTTCGGATATGCCCTATTCTACTTCAATTTGCAATTGAACACACCTAGGTAAAATATTGCACTTGCTGTGTTCAGTTTTTGTGCTGCTTTGTCAAACATGTAACAAAAAGTACAATAGTTAAGAGACATTCCATAGAAATATCAGTACACAGTATATTTAGTGGGCAATATAAGTTTCAGAATTTCAGTGGCTAGAGGTCATCCTAAATCAATAACTATAAATTTTACTTTTCACAATTATGCATATACATATATGTTTCCGGTTTTTTTTTTCCTTTTCTTTTCCTGTACTTCAATTCCACTAATTGAAATGATTGAAACAACTATAACAAGACTTGAAGCCTGATAATAGAAATTAGATTATATTCTGCAAAAAAAAAAGAAATTAGATCATATGATTTAGCACTTGCTCAAAAAAAAATCTATTATACCCTAAAAACATCACTTTAGGTCTCAGGATTCGAGATGGAAAGATCAAAGAGCAAATATAATAAATTCACATAAGCACATTTAAACAAGTTTTTCTCCCAGTATTTCTATATTAAAATCTCAATAATATAATGTGTTTCTACCATAAGTAAAAAAAAAAAAAAAAAAAAAACCGTCCAGGATATCAGCCAACAAGCAAACACATTACACATGGGATTTACACATACTAATCTATATATATTTAAAAGTTAGCATTCTAGGTCATCTATATATATTTAAAAGTTAGCATTCTAGGTCATTGAATGCTAACTTTTAAAGATGAATTAGTTTTTTTTCTTCATTTCATGCCTTATTTATTTAGTCCAAAATTTAAACAATTTCTCAAATCCAAAAAGTACTAAAGTGACAATTTCATATATTAACAATTATATTGATAATCTATAATCTTCTATATAATATAAAAAGTTTTTGATTCACAATTATATACATTTACTACATATTAATCAATTGAAAAATCTTCATTTTCATATCGTATCTTCACGTTAAATTTTGAACATAGTTCAATTTATATTTCTATTAAGAATGAAAAACAACCATCTATATTATATATTTAAAAGTTAGCATTCTAGGTCATTGAATGCTAACTTTTAAAATGAACTGTTTTTTTTTTCATTTATTGCCTTATTTATTTAGCCCAAAATTAAAACAATTTCTCAAATCCGAAAAGTACTAAAGTGACAATTTCATATATTAACAATTATATCAATAATATATAATCTTCTATATAATATAAAAAGTTTTTGATTTACAATTATATACAATTACTACATATTAATCAATTAATAAGTCCTCATTTTCATATCATTGTATAATTCTTATATCTTCACGTTAAATTTTCAACATAGTTCAATTTATATTTCTATTAAGCATGAAAAACAACCATCTATATATATATATATTTAAAAGTTAACATTCTAGGTCATTGAATGCTAACTTTTAAAGATGAATTGGTTTTTTTTCTTCATTTCATGCCTTATTTATTTAGCACAAAATTTAAACAATTTCTCAAATCCAAAAAATACTAAAGTGACAATTTCATATATTAACAATTATATTGATAATCTATAATCTTCTATATAATATAAAAAGTTTTTGATTCACAATTATATACAATTACTACATATTAATTAATTGAAAAGTCTTCATTTTCATATCGTTGTATAACTCTTATATCTTCACGTTAAATTTTCAACATAGTTCAATTTATATTTCTATTAAGCATGAAAAATAACCATCTATATTATATATTTAAAAGTTAGCATTCTAGGTCATTGAATGCTAACTTTTAAAATGAATTGTTTTTTTTTTCATTTATTGCCTTATTTATTTAGCCCAAAGTTTAAACAATTTCTCAAATCCAAAAAGTACTAAAGTGACAATTTCATATATTAACAATTTTATCAATAATATATAATCTTCTATATAATATAAAAGTTTTTGATTCACAATTATATACAATTACTACATATTAATCAATTAATAAGTCCTCATTTTCATATCATTGTATAATTCTTATATCTTCATGTTAAATTTTCAACATAGTTCAATTTATATTTCTATTAAGCATGAAAAACAACCATCTCTCTCTCTCTCTCTCTCTCTCTCTCTCTCTCTCTCTCTCTCTCTCTCTCTCTCTCTCTCTCTCTCTCTCTCTCTCTCTCTCTATCTATATATATATATATATATATATATATATATATATATATATTTAAAAGTTAGCATTCTAGGTCATTGAATGTTAACTTTTAAAAATGAATTAGTTTTTTTTTTCATGCCTTATTTATTTAGCACAAAATTTAAATAATTTCTCAAATCCAAAAAGTACTAAAGTGACAATTTCATATATTAACAATTATTTTAATAATCTATAATTGTCTATATAATATACAAAGTTTTTGATTCACAATTATATACAGTTATTACATATTAATCAGTTAAAAAGTCCTCATTTTCATATCGTTGTATAATTTTTATATCTTCACGTTAAATTTTCAACATAGTTCAATTTATATTTCTATTAAGCATGAAAAATAATCATCTATATCTATATATATTTAAAAATTAGCATTCTACTTCATTGAATGCTAACTTTTAAAGACAAAATCAAAGGCTTAAATAGGCCTAAAGTTATAGTTTGCGTGTAGGATTAGTTTATCACCCTTAGTATATAATATGTTAGATTTTCCGATCGGTTTTTACTATAGGGTTTATAAACCAATATAAAATACATAAGTATAATTATAGGCTACTTTGTAATTTAAGTAATTAAATTTTTCTTTGTTTATTTTAATATACCATAGCATAATTATGTGTATATATAAAAATGAGCACTATTTGTAAGTAATTATTCCCTCCCCTTACACGCTTTTTTCAGCTAAATCTTGCCTCTACGTACGGACTACTCTTTAGGTTTTGACTCATTTTTTAACCTAAATCTCAATTAGTGATAGTTACTACATACTGTATACGTTATATTTTTCTCTCATTTACTCCTATTTTAATATTATCCAATTACTACACGTAACTCCCGTATTTAGTACATAGTGAATGGTTGAAAACAAATTATAGTCAAGATGTCTAAACGGTTATATGTCAAAATGGCTTCACTTTCCAAGTAACATTTTCATCTATAAAAGGGCAAAAACGGTGGTATTCCGTTCATTTGCTCTGGGCATCAATCATCTCATTCTTCTACATGGAAATTAGCTTCAGAAAACCATATAGTGAAGCTTGAGAGATAGTGGGCAACACCTTAAAAAGACATGGTCACTAAAGTAAGCATAATTATTAAGTTAAAGATGTAAATGAGGATTCCCGATTGTCGATGATGCAAGTATATATCCACCTCACGGTAAACTATCCTTAATTATATGGATTTAGATCTCTTTTTTAGTCTACAATACCTACATATATCGGTTTAAATTTATTAATATAATTGTCTTTTGATCGAGATAGATTAATTTTATGTGAAGATGTCAGAGAATTGGATAATCTAATAACACTATTGAGGCGTCGACTGTTTACATCATGCACCAGTAGCTTTCACTAGAAGAAGGACCAAGACAATCGATTTAGGACGACTGATTGTTAGTAAAGAAGAAAGCAAACTAATTTATGGATGATGTAAACCCTTCAACTATTGGTAGCATAAATTCAATTAGGTTTGTATTTTTAGTTTCTTTTTTGTACTAAATCGTTTTAGGTAGGTGTGTTGTTATTTTGGTTAAGGATGATTTTTATTGTTCTATTTTATACATAAAAGACATTATTAAAATGCAATAAATTTGTAAGATAAAGGCAAAAAATTAGAAACGTGGAGTGTAGTGGAGCATGTAAGAAATGAGAGTTGTTATAACAAGTTTCTTACAAATATTCGAGTTCAAGCACAACATATAATTAGATAGGCATTTCTAAAATATTTTCAAAGGAAAAAACGTATCCTTACAAAAAACAACTACCACCTTAATTCAAAATTTAAATTGAACTTCTGACCAAAATAATAAATAAAATTGTACTTCGTACAATCATAGCATTTTATACCTAAAATACTTAGATATTACATTTTTTTGTCAAGACTTAGATATTACATTTAAATACATATCAAACAATATATCGTCTAAGATAAAACATGAAACAACAATCCATATATTAGAAACTCAAATTTAAATCGTGACACTACATATACATAAAAGGCTCGTGCGAAGCACGGACTTTGATTTCTAGTTTACCTTAAAACTTTGGTTGATCAATTGAAGACCTGCAATTAAAATTGATAAATAAATTCAGCTAATAATAAAACACCTACTCAATTAAAGAGAGAGAGGATCTAAAACAGCAAGAAGGTAAGAACTTACTGGCGTGTATTGTGTGAATTATAATGCTACATATATATAGGATGATCATTTTATTATTATTTTTCTGGTAGAAGATGATCATTATATTATAATATATATGGGCAATGCTTCTTCTTTTTTTTTCCATTTATTAAATGCAAAATTTGATTGATTTCTTGGAAAATCCCATCAAGAAATCAAAAGGAGATAAGAGATTTTTAATTCTGGAGACTTAAATTCAGTAGGAGAAAAAAGTGGCGCAGGCGTGAAATGGAAGCTTTAAATTTGCAGGGTAAGGTAAAATTTGTACGAATTTTACATAAACAAAATTCAACTAACACAAGAGCGCAGACAAGATTAATGTTTCTTATAGCGGCGGAATAAGAAGCAAAATCTAAATAAAATATTATGAATCAGATCTTGGTGGACTTCTGATTTGTTATAGACTTATAGTAAATTAGTACTGCATATATTATATATATTGTATGGTTTCTGAATTTCTGCATATTATATTGTGTCATAGTCATTGTTATTGTTGTTTGTAATTGCAACTGCCACAAGTTGTCTAAAGAGAAGTCAAGATTTTTAAAACTGGTGCTTAACTTTATATATCAAATCTTTTAGAGGATGCGCCAAATAATTCATTGACTATAGGGTGTTAGATTTTGGTCAAGCTAAATATAGACTATGGTCAAATATTGACCACGATTGACATGTTAGATTAGTAGGTATAATATAACAATTCAGCTAATAGCAGGTCCAAATAGAGTTAATAGATTATGCTTTAATTTGTACATTTACATGTTTTCTTTGTTGGTATCTCTTCAAAGAGGTGGAAAAATGGAAGTTTTATCATGTACATATATACAGCACAGTACATATCATCAACAACTAACTCTTACTGCATGTGATCTATTAACACAACTTATTAAGTTCTAGGTCATGGCACAACCACGTACATCCAGAATTCCTTTCTCATTTCAAATTTCACAATACATCCTTGAAATATTGTACATTTTCCAATTAATTGCATGTATTAGCATTTCTTGAAATGTGCAAGCTAGTAAATTAGTTCATAATAAATGGTTGCACCAATTAACAATACTATAGTGTGGATGAAAAATATGAGCTTTATAAGTCTAGGTTAAGAATTAACAGATTTTTTGATGTGTGGTACTTAATTGACAGTCGTACGTTGTCAGTGGGAAACGGGGAAAATCTAATATAAAATTCTGATAAAATCTTATTTGGGGGCAGGTAGCCACTTATATGAATTTGCAATGGAGACTACATGGGTCAAACGGGTCGGGTTTGGATTTAAGCGTATCGGGTCGGGTCGATTGTGGGTCAAAATTTACGGGTTGATTGTGGGACGGGTCGTTGCGGGTCATGTACGGGTTCGAGTCGACTCAACGGGTCAAGAGCGCCTTGTTAAAATTTTATAAAATGAATATTAAAATAATATTTTAATTAAAACAAAAAATTATTATTATATAATATTTTAATAATAAAATATATCATAATATTTAATATATAAAATATAAACACATTTGTATTCTAATCAACACATGGTGTTACATGTATTGATCCAACGAGTCAATGACCCAACCCATAAAATTTTTAAGTTTTGAGTCGAACGAATCGGGTCACTTTTAACCCAATATTTTTCGGATCGGGTCTCAATCCTCAACCCAAAAAACACGGATTGGATCGAGTCGGGTTTGCGGGTGATTTTGACAGCTCTAGATAAGACTCATAGTTTGAACTCTTTTTTAAAAGGTAAGAGTTCGATGTTCCGGACAAGATGGAGGGAACGAAAAATCAGTATTCGGATATATGACAACAATCTTTTTTTTGAAAAAGGTTAATGCAATATATTAAGGAGCAAAATATACAAAAAGGGCTCAAAGAACCCGCGTTCAAACTCGGGAAACAAAAACAGAGGGGAATGACCAAGGGGATTCAATCCAAAAGGAGCATACAAAGTTTACATAATGTTCAGCTCACGAAACCAACTTCTGGTGGATGTGTCGTTCTTGTTCCATTTGGAGAGAATCCCGAGAGTGACAAATAATCTGGGACATTAATTTGGAGAAGCTCCTTGAAAAATGACTCTGTTGCGCAGACAACAATCAATAAAATGAAGTGGTTATTATTGACGAGCCTCACGCTCTCCTTCGTGGTTTTCCGCCGCCTCACTCCACCCACTTTCCGAGCTGCTTCTCCGGCCCTGTTTCGAGCCTCAAGCTCGATACGTCGGTAAGGTGAATATCTCTTCTCTGAAATCCACCTCGTCCGCAACCGCGCCAACTAGTGACTCGCCGGAATCAGTCTGCAGTGGTCAGTCCTTTGAGGTCATCCCGTCGAAACTCATCCTAAGCAACAATCTCTAGCTGCTTTAGCTTATGAGAGCCGCCAGCCTCAGATGAACACTAGCTCGTCCTTCCTATTCGATCGATCTGATGTTGTGCGCAACAATATAATGACCCTCTCAACAACAACTTGCTCTTCCCTATATATGTTGAAGGTTATGAATCCGGGGATATTCACTTTACGTAAGATGATGTTGCTGTTATGGTTGATCTTTGTCTGGTTGGTGCTCCTATAGGAATCAGTTGCTCTCTCAGAACCATGGAAATTAAGCTATGTGGCAAGCAACTGGAAGGACCAAAAATTTGCCTCAATGATAGTGGCCTCTTTATTTTTAGATTCAAGAGTGAGGATGATCTCTCTACTATTTTTAGATTCATAAATGTATTTATTAATAAAATAAGTATGATTAGTTTGATGTTTATTATGAGTTTTCTCTTTTATAAGTTGTAATTTTATCAATTTTCAAATCCCATTTGTAAATTATGTATTTTTATCCTTTATTTGTTTAAATTAACTTTAAATCTTTTTGTATTCTTAATCTTTAACAACCTTTTTTATTATGACAAAAAATATATATATATTAATTAATTCTTTTTGTTATAAATAAGTTATATTAAATATGGTTGAATCTTAATAAAATACTACTTGAATTTAGGTGGTTTAACCTATTTAATAGGAATATCACGAATGTATGTGTCAAAATATTTACTTGAATTTTCTAATTGCTAATTTTATTTTTATTAATTTAATATATTTTTTGTAATTTTAACCTTTTTGAGCACCAAGTCGCAACTCTTCTAGTTCATTTTTTAATACGAATATATGAATTAACATTTTCCTTAATGTTTTGTGCAATCTTATTTTATTATGATAAGATAAGATTGCCCGTACGGCCGTACATGATTGGTATAGTGGGCTTCTACTAAAAAAAGTTAAATCTCTTGAAAGAGTTTGATATACATGATTTAAAATTACAATCAAATAGTTATCCAAATCAATCCATATTATTTTAGTTTTAAACTTTTAATAAATAGGGTGTTGTTGTTTAATTATAACTGTTATTTCTTTTTATATTATTAATTAAACTGCAATAACAAAGATATTATAATATATTTATTCGATAACATGTCAATTATAGATATAAGTCATATGTAGAATAAGAAATACAACTATATAATTTTTATATATAAAATATATCCCCTTTCAAGCAATTAGAACAATTCTGGTGCGATAATGTCAATGTGTTAAATTATGTTTTTTTTTTGTTTAGTATATATTTTGTTTTAATAATTTAGCTAACTTTAAACTTTAATATTTGAAATCAGATATGTTAACAAACTATTTTCTTAGTTAAAATTTAATCTACTATCTAGCAGATAACCACATTTTTTACTCACCAAAATATTAGTTTTAAATCAAGTGGTCTGATTAGATGCAAATTGAAGTAAGATTCTCCAATATCAGTTTCAATAAATATTTGATTGTCATTTTTCTATATCGCACAGAAAATGTAAGTTGATATTGTTAATTAATATTTTTATTGTTAAATTCACATGTTTCAAATAACCACATGTTAATTTGTTTTTGTCAATGAGTTGTTACCAATTAATTTAAATATGTATGTTAACATTCTCTATATATTGTTACTCTCCTAAGACTAAACAATTTGAACTAAGGTGCTCATAAGGCTTTTAGTTTTTTAATGTTGACTAATATTTACATTGAAAGAAAAAAAATCAAATCCCAAACCTATCCGCACATCCTGATATATTGTAAAAAAAATTATTATATGGTTAACAAAATTTTGATTTTACCATTTTAGTTTGATAGTATTATAAATCTATAAATCTATAAATATATATTAAACCTAACACATTTTAAGCAATCAGAACAATTCTGGCCCACAACGTCGAGATGTCATTTTCTAACTAATCAAAAATAATTATATCTATAGTTTAGCCTTTTACTTTTATTTTACAACAAATACAATTTATATCATTTAGTTTATTGATATTTTTAGGATAATTATGGCTATAATCTTCAATATTTTCAAGTATATTTTCAGGTTATCTATTATTTGTATATTGTAGTCTCTTTATGAATTATTGAACATTTACTCCTCAAAAGTTTACTCAATTGTATAGGTCCTTTGTTCATATTCAATTTTCTAGAAGTGCAATACATATCAATCATTAGATATATGTTTTTTGTTGGAAAACTACTTGAAAAATCCAAGAATATATGTGCACTTAACTTCGTGCAAAAACTCATAAAATACAATACATAGATGTACTTCATCAATCTACTTCCACCATATATGTATATATAATATCATATAACTCAATTAATTATATGTCCAATAAATATCTAAACTTTTTTTTAAAAACTATATACTTTAAGTTGTACGTATAACCAAAATACTTTTTTCTTCTTTATTTTAATCAATTTTGTTGTTTGGATTCTATAAATTTATTAATTTAATATATTAAGTTATTTTTTTTTACAAATATGCACTCGAATGTTGTTAACAATATGTAATAAATATTAGGTTAACAGTTTCATTTCCCAAATGTTTACTAACATAGTTGGATATGTGTCTAAATTTGGGTTAGAAACTATGGTGATATTTTGTATTATTGTTATCTTTTCTATAGTATGACATTTTTTTATGAATATTGATTTATAAAAAACGTTAGTACCACAAAACTTATTCAACTTTAAAAATCCGCATTCATATCATCATTAGAAAAACTCAATAAGTTTAATCTCGTGCTTGGCACGGACACTGAACTAGTAGAGTTAATAGGTTATGCTTTAATTTGTACATTTACATGCTTTCTTTCTTGGTATCTCTTCAAAGAGGTGGGAAATGGAAGGTTTATCATGTACAGATATACAATATAGTACTTGACATCTTCAACAAGTAACTCTTACTTGGTATCTAGAAAATCTATATCTACTTAAAAATTGACTTTCTTGCCATTCAATACTAGCTTTTAAGTAGATAAGTAGGATAAAACAATGACAAAAGTCACATTTGTTTAGCAAAGTTTTTTTTTGTAAGGATTTTCAAAATACTTATTAGATTAAAAACAAAATTTTAAATTTCTTTATCATAAAACATGCCCTCATGTTATAAAATGTTTTAAACTAAACAATGAGTGCCCTATAGAAAAATACAAAAAATGTCCATAAAATTTTAAATGATTGATTGAATCCTCAATGTTATATTGATGTAAAAATTCAACTATGAAGTTTAAACATTATTGGTCATATTATGGTATTTTTAAGGAAACTCTTTGGTAGAATTCAAAAACTATATAGCAAAAAAGTTATATGCCGATAAAAGTTAAAATTAAAAAAAATATATAAAAAAAGATAATTGATAAGCGCTACTTTGTAGAGCTTAAGTAAGAGTCATTAGAGGGTTTATTGGTGCCATTCGGGTAGATTTAGGCACATTTATGTACATGGCGTTTGAGGGCGAAGTTTGGTGTTATTAGGAGTGTTTGAGCTATATTGGAGATCACCGGAGACACTGAGAAGGAAGCCACCAATAGAAGACGCCAATGGAGTGAAGAGATGTGCTAAGAAGTGGTGCGAGGCAAGCTAGGAGAAGAAGAAGACGATTCTGAAGACCACCGCCCCCGGCGGTGTGAAGATAGCCGCCCCCAGCGGCAAGAAGAGATGACGCCTGGCCACGGCAACTTACCGCCCCCCGCGGCAGGAAGGCCACCGCACCCCGCGGTGGTAAGGTGCTGACGAGATTTATTTCTGTTTTTCTTTTATCCGAGACTTTATATTTCGGAATGTTATTATTTCCTTATTTTATTCCATATTGGTTTCCTAGTATTTAAGACTATTTTAGAACACTTTGTGGAAAAACCCTAGTTGCCACCTTTCTACGTTTTTCTCTCACAAACCCTAATGGAGAACTAAACCTCCATTGTTGCACTTGACAGTTTGAAGCCAGCAATTGATTGATTGTGAGTTTTCTACTCTTGTTCGTTTTCCTATCTAGTTTGATTAATTCTCTTGTGCTTGATTGATTATTGGTTTATGTTGATTTATCTAGATTGATCACCTAGGTTTATTGATATCTTCCTAATTGCTAGGACTTGTGATTCCGGGTTCGGGTTGCATATCTAGTAGCGAGCACGACTGTTGCGTATAGGGGATCCGAGCGCTTCATCGTGAGAGAGAGTTAATTGCATGCTTATAGTAACGGGTTGTTTCTACTGCATGTATCTTGTTTAATCCTTGTTTGATTGCTATTGCTTTATTGAGTCTTGAAGGTTTTCAGATTTGATTTGGTAATAAGTACTATTAGGGCTGGTAGAACTAATAGTTATCTAAGATCGGGATAAGAACAACTATAGGAATATTAAGAACTTGAGATTGATAGAATTCCGTGATCGACCTATCTATTGTTGTGTGGATCTCTGTTGAGTGTGGCGCTTTTCCCCATTATATTTACAACCGTTTCCTGCGAACTTAATTACTTGCTTTGTTTACTTTGGTTACGATAAACACAAACAAACCCCCCCTAGTTCCTAGTTGGTGATAACGAATTGCACAAATTGATAACCTGACTCTCTGTGGGATCGACCCTGTCTTGCTTACTATACTACTTAGTAGGTATTTTGGGATTTATTTGATAGGCATCACGACTTTAGCTCTGTCAAATTTGGCGCCATTGCCGGGGAGTCAAATTTTCTACTTTTGTGGTTTGTTTGTTACCAACCTTGGTGTGGACCTATCTTATGGTCCACACTCGTGCTACTAATTCACCGCTTCTTGATTTTGATCCAGAGATCGAGAGAACTCTTTCACAGGGTCGCAGAGTGAACCGTACTTTGGTTTTTGACAACCCTGCATTCGAGATGGGTGACGCTGATAGAACATTGAGACAATTGACTGCGCCGAACCTGCAGCAGCAACCGCTGGCTGTAGTGATCCCTGCTATGGGAGAGAACGTGAACTTTGAGTTGAAGCCGGGGCTGATTCATTTGCTCCCAACTTTCCATGGACTGGCTGGGGAGGACGCAATCAAACACATGGGTAAATTCCACACAGTCTGCATGAGCATGAAATCGGCGAACGTTACTGAGGAGCAAATAAAGATGAGAGCTTTTGGGTTCACCCTGAAGGACACTGCTGATGACTGGTACTACCATCTGCCTACTGGTACCATTGACACGTGGAACAAGCTACATAAGGCGTTTCTCGAAAAATATTTCCCTGCAAAGAAGGCCAACAGTTTGAAGAAGGCTATTAGCAACATTGAGCAGGAAGCTGACGAGAGCATGTATGATTATTATGAGCGGTTCAAGAGACTTTGCTCAAGCTGTCCATTCCACGGGTATTCCAACCAGGATCTGGTACTTCATCTCTATAATGGGCTGCTGGACAACGAAAGGAGGATTGTCGATGCTGCATGTGGTGGCAATATTCTCAACACCACACCGGCAGCTGCCATGGAAAAGATTCAGGAGATGGCAGAGGGCACAAGAAATTTTGGTAGAGCTTCTACCAAGAGAGGAGTCAATGCTGCTGACTCTAGTCGCTCTGCGTATGCCAGTGATATTGCTGAGTTAAAGGACATGGTGAGGAGACTTACGCTGCAAGGAACTCCTCAGCAACTCAAAGCGTGTGGGGTCTGTGCCGATCAATTCCACCCCACTGACGCCTGTCCTCAACTACAAGATGATACGCCTACTGAAGTAAACGCTATAGGAGGTTATGGAGATCCAAGACCTCGGCATGATCCCTACTTCAACACTTATAATCCGGGATGGAGAGACCACCCAAATTTTAGATGGAGGGATCAACAACAACAACCTCAGTTTCAACAACAACAGCAGCCAAGACCTCAATTTCTACAAAGGTCGCAAGATCCACAACTTGATGCGTCTCCTTCAACTGCAGATATGCTCCAAGCCTTGACGAAACATTTCACTACTCATGTTCAAGCCACAACGTCAAGCATAAAGAATTTGGAAACGCAGGTGAGCCAAATGGCTGAAGCCATCACGAGGATCGATGCAAAGATGTCGGGAAATCTACCATCTCAAACGGTAGTTAACCCACAGGCAAATGTTAGTGCTGTGACTCTCAGGAGTGGGAAACAACTGCCAAGCGCTGAGGAAGACGTTGCAGGAAAAGAGGAATCTCTGGAGGAAAACCGCACCCCGCGGCACCAGCTTGTCGCCCCCAGCGGTAAGAAGGAAAATGAAGATGCTCTGACGACCACCGCCCCCCCCGCGGCAATGAGGCTACCGCCCCCAGCGGTGACCTTGATTATCAGAAATCTTCGGGTAGTTTACCGCCCCCCGCGGTGAACACTGGCCGCCCCCCACGGCAACCTGCTGGAGCTAATGACGAGCCCTTTGTCGACACCTACGTTCGTCCTTACTTTCCTCCTCTCGGTTCCGAGAAGCCACCCGCCCCTTTTCCAGAGGCGCTCAAGGAGAGAAGGGTAGTCGACGACAAGGACCTCTTCGAAACTTTCAGCAAGTGTGAGGTCAACATTCCTTTGCTCAAGCTTGTTAAAAGCATTCCCAAGTATGCTAAGTTCTTGAAGGAGCTCTGCACGATCAAGAGGAACCAGAAGCAGAAGAAAAAGAAGCAGGTCCAGGTGAGCGAGCAAGTATCTGCTGTATTTCAAAAGCGTTTGCCCAAGAAGTGCAGTGATCCAGGTATGTTCTCTATCCCTTGCATCATTGGTGAGACAAAGATTGATAAGGCTATGCTAGATCTTGGTGCTGCTATTAATGTCTTACCATTGTCGTTCTATGAGTCCCTTGGTCTGCCACCACTATAGGACACTAGACTAGTTATTCAATTAGCTGATGGAACCAATGTCTATCCGAAAGGGGTTGTTGAAGACGTCCTTGTTATGGTAGATAAGCTGATTTTTCCCACTGATTTTTATGTTCTTGATATGGGTGGTGGTACAGGTGCACATATGTTGTTAGGTAGACCTTTCATGAAAACTGCAAATACCATAATTGATGTTAGAAGTGGGAAATTAACTATGGAATTTGATGGGGATGGAGTTGAATATAACATATATGATATGAAACCCGTCATTAACACCTCTTTGAACTTTGTTGATGTAATGAGTCCTAACCCTTTGGATGAATTGCAACCTATACTAGAGGATCCCATAGTTGACTTGCCTGTCGATATTACTGTATCTTCTAATCTACAGGAAGTCACGGCTTTATTGGATGAGAAGGGTGAGTCTCCTACTTCTCTTTTGGGCATTGGCCCCACTGTGCTAACTCCGAGCGAGAAGCTCGTTCCCTCCATGGTGCAGGCCCCTGAAGTTGAAGTTAAACGCCCCCCTGATCGCTCTAAGTATGGGGGGAAGGCGACTACGAAAGCCAAGGCGGAGAAGCCGTTGAAAAAGAGGAATGGTCTAAGGTTCAGACCTTTCCATGATTGGTTCAGGAAAGAGGTGCTGAATGAGAGGGTACCTAAGGAACCCGATGCTGTGGATTAAGGTTGGAGTAGGATGTCAAGCCATGAAAATAACTAAGGCGCTCTCCGGGAGGCAATCCGAGGTATGCTTTTCTTTCTTTCTTTGCTTTTGTTTTTCTTTGTTTGCATTTTCTTTAGTGTGTTTTTGCTTTGTTTTTGTTCTTGTTTTTTGTTTCCGACTAACCTACAGGGAAGAGACCCATGCCTATTGAAGAAGGTGTTTCCACACCAATGTAAGTCTCTTCCTTCCCTGCACTAAGTCACCCCCCGAAAAAACCTTAAACGGGGGGCAAAAAAAAAAAAAAGAGAGTTCTACCGAAGGTCAGCTGTCCGGAATTCCCATGGAGATGGTGCGCATCATGTTGTCAAAGGAGGAGACATTAGCCCTACACATTATTTGGCAACGATGATGGCCGTACAATTGACAGTTGAGGAGGAGGAACACTAGAGCCCCCACTATGATTATATCTGGGCTCTACCATGTGTTCCTAGAAGGCCGTGCAATCCTACTATCATTGTTTTACCACTATTCACAAAGTGGTTTTATTTTGGTTGCACGGTAGGAGAAAACTATGGAGTTGATGAATACACCCGCCCAACACTGGAGACTTGTGCGTATATTGAAGACCGCCAGCAACAACGGAAGTGTCCAAGCAGCTTGGCGACGTTTGTGAGTTATTTTTTTTCTTTTCCCTGTGCTTCTATTCTTTTGTCTTTCATTACATTGAGGACAATGCAATGTTTAAGCATGGGGGAGAGTTCTATACTTACTACGTCGCTGAGGAGAAAAATAAAAAATTGAAAAAGCCAAAAATTTGAAAAAAAAGGCTAAAATAGAAATCCTAGGATAGGTCGAAAACCCGAAAGGGCGGCCTAGGCAATAAGAAGGTGGCTTGGACCAGCATTAGGCTGGGGTAATATGAGGTCAAGAGTGACGTGAGCATAATGTGAGCACATCTTTGAAAAAAATATGAGTGGCTTGGTGAAAACCCGAAAGGGCGCCTTGGCAAAATGAGCGAAAAAGAAGAAGAGTGATTTTAGGATTTCTCATTATTCTTGGCGATGCGTCATAAGAAGAGGAGTCAAAGAAGGATTGTCGGGTAGGTCACTCTGGGAGACATAAGGAGTCATAGATGGAGGCTAGGATTAGAGGTTACTCACGCTTTTGGATGTCCGGGTTAAGCTTGGGGGAAGTACTCTGCTTGCCCCCAGGTTTGTTGATGATGAGGATGTGTTGTAGATGAGATTGGCGCCAGGAGTTTGGCATGGGTTAGGTGACTCTTAGTTGGAGGATATGCTTCCTGAGACCTTGGGTGCTGCATTGGAGGAGTGAACTTTCTTTTAGTTTACTCGAGGACGAGCAAAGGTCTAAGCATGGGGGAATTTGATAAGCGCTACTTTGTAGAGCTTAAGTAAGAGTCATTAGAGGGTTTATTGGTGCCATTCGGGTAGATTTAGGCACATTCATGTGCATGGCGTTTGGGGGCGAAGTTTGGTGTTATTAGGAGTGTTTGAGCTATATTGGAGATCACTGGAGACACTGAGAATGAAGCCACCAATAGAAGATGCCAATGGAGTGAAGAGATGTGCTAAGAAGTGGTGCGAGGCAAGCTAGGAGAAGAAGAAGACGAGTCTGAAGACCACCGCCCCCGGCGGTGTGAAGATAGCCGCCCCCAGCGGCAAGAAGAGTTGACGCCTGGCCACGGCAGCTTACCGCCCCCCACGGCAGGAAGGCCACCGCACCCGCGGTGGTAAGGTGCTGACGAGATTTATTTCCGAGATTTATTTTTGTTTTTCTTTTATCCGAGACTTTATATTTCGGAATGTTATTATTTCCTTATTTTATTCCATATTGGTTTCCTAGTATTTAAAACTAGTTTAGAACACTTTGTGGAAAAACCCTAGTTGCCACCTTTCTACGTTTTTCTCTCACAAACCCTAATGGAGAACTAAACCTCCATTGTTGCACTTGACAGTTTGAATCCAGCAATTGATTGGTTGTGAGTTTTCTACTCTTGTTCGTTTTCCTATCTAGTTGGATTAATTCTCTTGTGCTTGATTGATTATTGGTTTATGTTGATTTATCTAGATTGATCACCTAGGTTTATTGATATCTTCCTAATTACTAGGACTTGTGATTCCGGGTTCGGGTTGCATATCTAGTAGCGAGCATGACTGTTGCGTATAGGGGATCCGAGCGCTTCATCGTGAGAGAGAGTTAATTGCATGCTTATAGTAACGGGTTGTTTCTACTGCATGTATCTTGTTGAATCCTTGTTTGATTGCTATTGCTTTATTGAGTCTTGAAGGTTTTCGGATTTGATTTGATAATAAGTACTATTAGGACTGGTAGAACTAATAGTTATCTAAGATCGGGATAAGAACAACTATAGGAATATTAAGAACTTGAGATTGATAGAATTCCGTGATCGACCTATCTATTGTTGTGTGGATCTCTGTTGAGTGTGGCGCTTTTCCCCATTATATTTACAACCGTTTCCTGCGAACTTAATTACTTGCTTTGTTTACTTTGGTTACGATAAACACAAACAAATCCCCCCTAGTTCCTAGTTGGTGATAACGAATTGCACAAATTGATAACCTGACTCTCTGTGGGATCGACCTTGTCTTGCTTACTATACTACTTAGTAGGTATTTTGGGATTTATTTGATAGGCATCACGACTTTAGCTCTGTCAATAATCATGATTACAAAATTCTTATTTAACAATCAAGAATTCAAGATTTATTCAACTCTACCTCTCTTATTTATTTTCAATTCTATTCAAACTGAACCCTTTAACGACAAATCAACAAATATTATCAAGTTCTCTACATCGTGATAATGACAATCTAATAGGTTAGATTAGAAGGATTTGTTTGATGTGACTATTTATAAAGACTTGTATAGAAATATGTATTTTCTTATTAAAAGTTGCTTAGATAAAATGTATTTATCAATAGAAAAATATATGTAGTACAATTAAGAGAAATGTGTAGAAAATTTTACTTTTACACAACTTTTAAAATGTTGAAAATATTTTTTCTTAAGAAATACCTTTGTGAACTCCTCAATTTTTCAAAATAAAAAGCAACAAAATTTTGAATTCCTTACTTTCTCAAAACAAAGAACAAAAAACTAGAACACAATTTAGATAATGTTATTATTTTTAATTTCATTTTAAAAATAATCCGGTATAGATTCTTTGATATCTATATCCCTTGTCTTTTCCGTCAACTATTACATTTTTAGGGTTCGTATCATTTCCTCCGTAGATTTTTTGTTCAATAGACCGTAGAAGATCAAAAAGCTCGATGGGGAAACATTAATGGTTGCTCCACCCGCTAGAGCCATAGCCAGAGCCGATTTAATACTTTCAAAATTGTATGGTATTTAGAACTGTCAAAAAATGATCGAACCCGTTTTACCGACCTGACCGACCCGCTTTAGGACCCGACCCGATCTGATCGAAATTTTTGATAACCCGAAGTTACCGAACCCGAATTTACCGAGACCGAACCCGGCCAACCCGAATCCGACCCGATTAACGAATAAATGTGGAGTATTAATAAAATATAACATAAAATATATATGATAAATGACATATAAATAATGATAATATGCTTAATATCCTAAAAAAAGAACATTGTTGTACTTATATAATTTTTTATAATGTAGAAATTTATAAATTAATATAATAAAAAGTAAAAAGTAAAAATAAAATATGATTTTGGTCTATTAATATCAATTACATTAAAATAATTAATAATATTATTATTAGTTTAATTCATTACAACTTATTTTGACATATTTAAATTAGTTTTTAACTATTTAATATTTTTTAAATAGTGAACAAAATATTTAAAAAATGACGCTCTTGACCCGTTGGTTAACCCGAACCGCCCGCTAACATGTAATGACCCGACCGGCTTGACCTGTTATCCGAAATGACCCGACCCGTTCTCCACCCGAACCCGAAATAACCGAACCAAACCCGACTTGACCGACCCAATTGACAACTCTAATGGTATTGAATGAACACACTTAATGCACCGAAATGCAAACTTTATATTAGATATAGAAGATTTCTAAAATATTCACAAAAACTTTCATCAAAATATAAACACATCCCTGTAAAAACAAACTTTCACTTTAATTCAAAATTAAAATTATACTTCTAACCAAAATTATAAAAAATAAAATAATCCGCTTCTTATGTACAATCATAACATTTTATACATAACATATTTACATTTAAATAAATATCAAATAATATATGTCTAACATAAAAAAAAAGAACAACGATCCATGTATTACAAACTTATTTTGTATATCGTGACACTACATATACACAAATGGCCCGTGCGAAGTACGGATTTTGATTTCTAGTCTACTTAATTACCCAATGTCTATTTAGCGGACAAATCATTAATGTTACTAATAGCAATATAGTGCCACAATTACGTAATTTGGACATTGAATCCTTCATTATACTTAGCTTATATAGCTAGAAAACAAACTTAAATGACCAAGCATTTTAGAACTAACTACCATCTGGTAGAGTATATGGTATTATAGCAATTCGATTATTTTTATATGTAGTAATAGTCGTACATATTACACCACCACAACGGATACCTAAGCGTATTTCTTGGATCAGGTCCAAATCATTCTTTTTAAACATAACTTTGATGGTTCATATAATAAAAATGGAGAATGTACATTTGGATTTGTCATTTAAGACTCCAATGAGAATGTGGTAACCATGGATACATGCTTATGTGCCTCATCTTCGACATTGATTGCATGAGCTATGGGACTCCATAAAGGATTATAAGCAACAAAAATATAGGCATAACAAAACTCGAAATTGAATGTGATAATTTAAGTGTTATTAATGTCCTTACAGGAAAATGAAATCGTCCTTGAGAAATTGAACTACTCATTTCAGACTCCAATGTTGAGTTATTTGGGTTTGAGGATATTCGTATCTAGCATATTTTTTAGGGAAATCAACTATGTGGCTGGTAGAATTGCATAACTAGGCCTTGTATTCCCTGACGTTTGTATGTTGAAGCTCCTTCTTTTGTATAAGGTAAGAATTGGATGATCCGGATAATACGAAGAGACCAAATAAATTGGCAACTAGACCAACAAGTATGCCAACGCAACCAATAAAATGAAACAAACTAACACGAGAAATAGAGTAAGGACAAAACAAAGCCATAAAGAATTTGGAGATGCGAATGGTAAAGTACAAGCAAAATGTCGGAATGTCGAAAAGGAGATCATATCAAAGAAATTCTCTTGAAAAAAGTGCGACGAAACTCCTGAGAATTGCCCTAGTCATATAGAGCCATCAAGTTCTACACATCCTCAATCACTCATGGAATAAGATCGAACTCGGTTCATTAGACAAATACAGCTCCATCATCAAAAGAAGGCAAAACTTTGTAGAGAAACGATTTGCCTCAATCATAGTTTGAACTTTGAACACACTAGTCCGATCACTGATGTAGTGATGTGCCACTTCGTTTTTATACTTTCCGATTTAAAAATATTCAAAATAGGCAACGGAAACAATTAAAGAACAGGCCGGTCTGGCCAATTGGGCCTACTTGAACAAGCTTCAGTCCAGTATAGGCAATTCAGTCTGCACACGTACTCTTGTTTCCAAGCCCAAATGTGGAGAATTTTTGGGCCATCCAAACTTTATCATTATGGCAGAAATCTATCCAAAACTTTATATCTAATGTGGTTCATCGACATCTTACGCAGTAGATGAACCTTATTATGCTAAACACGTATTGATATGTCACACTTTATTGATTACTTGGATGAAAATTTTCTCCTGTTGAGCATTGTACTAATGAGAACAACTAATCCAAAAGTTGGTACTATTTGTGTAATTTTTTTAGACCGGGCAATAGAATATAATTCGCATATGTCTCGTGTCCTGCACGAGTTTGGATGAATATAACTATATATTTAACGGGGAATCAATTTTGATACATAATATATGTAAATGGATCTGATGAGAATTCTTCTTAAAATGCGAACTTTTTTTAAAATGTGAACTCGTGCACAAGTCATGTGCATATGGATGTTCATTTTTGGACCAGACCGTAAACCCTGACCGAACCGAAAATTACGGTATGTTCTTGGACCGTGAATATAACGGTCCGGTCCACGGTCCAAAGTTTTAAAGGTTACGGTCCAGACCGTAATATGCTTTTATTATAATAAATATATCTCATTTTACTTTAAGCACATCCATTTTTACGGTCTGGTATGGATTTGGACCGTAATTGAATTATTATATGACCACTTTTATCTAATTTGTTGTTAAAAAAAGCTTAGGAAAAATAAAAAAAAGTCTATTACGATCCAAGACCGAACCGTAATTAGACCGGACCACGGTCCAAGTGTTGAAAAATTTACGATTCACCGGTCCGGACCGGAGCGCATATTTACGATCCGACTTGGATTGTTTGAACACCCCTACCTGTGCACCAAGTTATACGAGTTTGTGCACCAAAGTCTGTTGAAAAGTATACCAAAATATGTGAAGTTGTGCACTCGAATTTTATTGAGTAGTGCACTTGTTTTTTTCTAAGTACAATAGCAATGCGCAATGTTTGTGCACCAAGTTGTATGAATTTGTGCACCAAAGTCTGTTGAAAAGTGTACCAAAATATGTGAAGTTATCCACCATAATTTTATTAAGTAGTGCACTAGGTTTTTTTCTAAGTACAATAGAGTGCACAATGTTTGTGCACCAAATTATACGAGTTTGTGCACCAGAGTTTGTTGAAATATGCACCATAATATGTTAAATTGTGCACCCGATTTTTATTGAGTAGTGTACTTGTATTTTTGTAAATACAATGGAGTGCACAAATACATGAACATTCTCAATGCATAAACACATGAATTGTGGTGCACATTTACCTGTAACGTGATGCACATTTATTCATGACATGGTGCACTTGTATTTTTGTTGAATTCCTTAGGTTTTGATGGTAACAAACATTCAACTAATCTGGTAACTAAGTGTTTCAGGAACAAAACAGTTGTCACAGGGAACCATGGCAGCGAAGGATTGCAGAGGGAACAAAGCGATCTCCACATGCTTTGTTACCTCTCAAGGAACATCAACGACGAACATCAATCAAGCTGCGAATGGATTGGAAGATATCCAGCGTGAAGATTATGGAAACTATCATGGAAGATCACGCGGTCAAGGATAAAGATTTCGACTGGAAGGATCTCGCCGAAGAGAAGATGTGGAGAGAGAAATCCGAATGTATTATCTTAGGAAATCTTTCCTAAGATAATATATTTGGAGGAGAAGAATTATATCTTTTACCGATTATATTATTTTAAGGAATCCCTTTCTTAGATAACATAGACGGTTAGGATATTATTCTTCAAACCAATTGATATCTTCTTGTTACCAAGCTTAGAAAGATTTTATCTTGTTACGATTATGTTTTAGTCGAGTTGTATTTATAGGAGTGTGGATTCATTTTCTATGTAAGCATCGACGACGACGAACTCAGAGTATTAAACTGAGAAGAGAAAGAGAGAGTAAAGTGTGTATGAGTCTTAGAGGATTGAGTTCGTATTCACCGTTGTAGAAGAGAGTTTCAAATCTAGGTGGGAAGTCTAGGATTTGGAGTCCATGCTACAAGTGTAATCGAACAAGAAATCAATAAGACGAGTAGACACTTTAAAATCCTCTCAAGCAAGAAGCTTGAAGGTAGTGGTTTTTCCTTGATTAGTTATTTGACTGATTAGGGTTTCCACTATACATCGTGAGTTCGTTCCTTATCTTTCTTGCTATATTATTCCGCTGCACCTTCTGTGGGAACAAAGCCTTTGTTCACTCAGACGTAACTCTAACGATCCAACAATTGGTATCAGAGCCTGATGCTCTAGATTGTTTTCATTATAGACTTTGCAGGAAAGATGTCGTCAAGCAATGCCATTGGAGACTCATTCTGGAAGCCTCCGATTCTGAAGGCTGGAGAATACGATTGGTGGGTGGAACAAATCGAGTCCCATATTTGTTCCCTCGATGGACATATATGGAGAATCATTGAAGTTGGCCCTATAGCTATTCTGAATGATAAAGATGCTACGAAGCCGAAGCCAAGGGTTGACTACACTGATGATGACTGGAAGAAGCTGGAGAAGAACATCAGAGCTAAGAAGATCCTTCACATGGCTCTGCTCCCCTCTGATCTCAAGAAAATCATTGGCTACAAGACTACCAAGGAGATATGGGATGCTCTAAAATGCCTCCATCATGGAAATGAAGATGCAAAGAAAAACATGATTCTTTCCTTGAAGAAGGAGTACGATCAAATCTCTCAGGGAAAGGATGAACACATTCAGGAATTCTACTCCAGATTCCAGGGGATCGTAGGTCAACTAGAGTTCCTTGACGAAGAAATGCCAGACTGGAAGCTTACTCACCACTTCATGCAAGGCCTCAACTCTCAGTGGGATGCAATTGCTCTCGCACTCTACTCCCAAACTGACGTCAAAACTCTCACAATGGAAGAGGTGGTTGCCAAGCTTGAAAGCAACGCCTCTGTCTACAACCACAAGATGAACAAGAAAGAAGAGGAGAAGGCTAAAAGCATTGCCTTAAAGGTGGAACATGCCTTTGACTTATCTCAAGTCGAAGATGAAGATGAGGATGGTGATGAAGATGTTGCTCTCATCACTAGAGCCATGAAGAAGATATGGTCTCGAAACATGGACACGTTGAGTTCCTCTGAAGGGAACAGAGACATGAAGGATGTCGTTTGTTACCACTGTCAAAACAAGGGACATCTTGCCAGAAACTGCTTCAAGAAAAAGGCAGGTCTTCCTCCGACTCATGAAGGAAAACAAGCAATGATCGCTACCTGGGGTGATTCAGACTCAGATATCGTCACAATCTAGGAATGTCTGCTTAATGGCCGTAGAAGACACCGATGAACCAAAATGTGGTCTGTACAAGGATGAGGTAACTGAATCTGATCTCATCTCAAGCTTGAAAAGTAAGTCAAAAGAAAGCTTAATTTTCTTCATTAAGAAACTTGTTCATGAGAATAGTCTTTTCAATGAGCAAATTGAAGAAAAGGATGAATCGATCTCATGTTTGATCAAAGAAAATAAAGGTTGGGCAGACAAAGTGCTCAAACTTGAGAAAGATTCATCTTCTTTCTCAAGTCCTTGCAATGAGTGCCCTAAACTCACTGAGAAGATCTTGTCTCCTCTCTTGAGTCTGAGTAATTAATGTTAAAGCTAGGTAATGCAAAACTGTCTAGTGATCTATCTAAACTCAGTGAGGAACAGAAGGAAAAGCCAAAAGGTATTGTATTTGTGGCGGCCAAGAATGAAAAGAAAACGGAAAAGAAGGAAGTGCCTAGCTTTGGGATTGGTTATCAACCTAAGCTTCCTGTTGATGGCATCAAGCCTAAAAGTCCTGGAGTCGAAGGAAAACAGTCTAGACAAGAAAAAGGGGAAAGTTCCTCGAGAAGGAACAATCACAAAGACTGTTCTAATTCGACTAATGGGAACAAGACTTGGTACCATGGACAGAAGGCTCATTCCATTTGGTTGAAACAATCTCAAAATGGTAACTGCAATCATATTGATTTCCATTCTAGGATTGCTAACAAAACAATTTGGCCTAGACAGAGTAAGTATGTTGATTTAAAGTGTCAAAGAATCTGTTGGTATTGTGGGCACTACAAACATGAGTGTCTCCTGAAGCAACACAATGAGGAACTTGCTCGCACTACTAGGGAGAGATTGAATGTTGAACCTCCAAAAATCAAATACGTTGCTCCCATACTCAGAAAGCCTAAGCTTGTCTGGGTCTGTAAGACCTAACTCTTTCAATGCAGGCTGAAGTGAGAAAAGTTCTCGGTATTTCGACTTTACTTGTTAAGTTACCTGACAGAGAACAAATGAAGTCTAATCTCACTTCTACAGGCTACTTGGGACTCAACAACCTGGTGAATCAAGGTAAGGGAAAAATTTGTGATTATGTGCACTAATTGTCTGTTTGTTTCCTGATCAACACTCAGGTACCATACATATCGAGATAAGACATCACCTCTTACGTGTTTGTGAGGAGAAAGGGTTTGCATCCATGGATCTCTGCGGAACCAAGGCTTGAATTGCAAACTTTCTCATAAAGGCACTAAACGGGGAACCCTTTGTTCAGTTCCATACGAAGCCTGGTATATTCCCTCTACTATATGTCTATTTGTTATGTTCCCTCGATGATTGAATAAATTACATGGTAAAGTGTGAAAGTTTAATCATCATGTCTCGTTGTGCATTCATTCTCTTGGTTATCAAATGAACAACTGGCTTAGATCTGTGCTTTTACTTCACTTATGTGTTGAATTTCTTGCATGATTATCTATGCTATCACAATAACACATGAATCAGCTTTCTTTCGGCCCAAAAGAGTCAACTTGATGCATTGTTCCCTCATTATAAGCCCAAATGATTGTTGACTCTACAGCTCACCCTAGCCATCATACTTGATGCTTCCTATGAGCCCATCTAATCATCCACATCTGGGAGCCTCTCATGCATGATTAAAAATTATCAAAAATGTCATATGTTTTTTGTGTGCTGTTCTTTGTATCCTCTCTGGTAACTATCCCCCAACACCACACATTACTAACTTTTCGGTTTGGCGGGAAAACGAATCGTCTCTCTGAGGCCTGCAGTTGTGAGTTGATTGATATGACATGGAGTTATGGCATGCGCCTGCCGTTGGGATGTGTTAAGCAATTAGGGCTGATTTGATGACCGAGAAACTGAATGGGCCTCGTGTCTGAGTTTGGTTGAATTCAGACGAGATTCTGAAGGATTATTTTGGGAAGGTGAAGATATTTATAATTATCCTTTGGAAACTGATAAGATTTAAAGTTATCTTTGGCAACTAAAAAGATCTCGTGGTGGCTATATATCTCGGCTCTCAAGGTAATCTCCTCTCACTATTCACTTACCTACTTCTTCGCCTGCTATCACCCTCTCCTGTCTACCCTAATCTCCTATCTCTCAAAGATGGCCTCTCACTCCAACCTCTCTGCTGCCGCCGCCGAAGACCTCAAAACTCTTCTAACCAAACTCTCGGCCGTGGGAACTGACCCAACCCTCCTAGCCGCCATCACTCAGTCCCTGCCCTCCTCCTCAAACACACCATCGTCCTCTCAAGCAGCCACCAAAGTCACCCCTCCCCCATCACCAACACCAGACAAACTCATCATGGTCCCATACACAACCCCACCTTCTCCTTCCCCTCAACCCGCTCCTCAAAACCCTAACCCTAAACCATCCCCGGCCGCTCCAACCGCCATCTCCTCAAATGAAAGAGAGGAGGTCCAATCCTCTCCCACCCATCCTACCCAGATTGAAGAGGAGACGGAGGAATTTCTTGGAGAAGCCACCACGCCATCAGCGACAGCGACAGAGGAGCACACTGCTCTTAAGGAGAAAATCCAAGGGGTTGTCCGCAACCTTGCAAGGGAATTGACAAAAGAGGCTGAGGAGGAGTTGCCTCCAAATGTCCCACAACCCTCTAGTAGGGTTAAGATGAGCTGTACCACCAAGCGGAGGACCCGCGCTCAGAAGCAGGCTGCTAAGGCGACCCCTCTCAGTTTTGATGAAGAGTTAGAACCCCTCTCTGGGCCCAAAGCCAAAAAGGCTAAGGTCTCTGCAACTCCCGTTCGCAAAAGTCAAAGACGTCAGACTGCCAAGACCATGGCAAATGTGGTATCTGATAAAGTCAAGGACGTCAACCATAAGTCGGTGGTTAAGGAGCTGCTGGTTGATCCCGATTTTCTCAAGGAAAATGCTCTGGAAGAGGTCTCTGCGATGTTGGAAGCCCAGCAGTGGGGTCATCTATTTGTTCTTGAAGAAGAGGTTGATGAAGCGTTGTTGAGGGAGTTCTATTCCACTTTAGTTATTGAGGTCAGACCCCATGCAGTTCTAGGAAGTTACAAGATAGGGGGAACTGTTCACATGTTCTTAAGCATTAAGTTGGGTGTTGCTCTGGGGGTTCCTCATGAAGGCTACGAGGGGTACACAAAAGGCCGCTGGCCTAAGGACTTCCCCTACACTGAGGCAGTTTTGCAGTGGAAGGTGTTCAGAATCCTTTCGAGTCCGGGGGCTTTGATACTTCGGCGATGTCAGCGATCAACAAGGTGCTATTCCACTATCTCATCTGCAATGTTACTCCAAGGGTACAGAAGCGCAATAAATTGTTTATTCTGGATGTGGTCCTTCTCTCCCTACTACTGAAGAATGAGCCAATTTGTCTCCCAAGGGTAATGATGCAGCATATGGCACACGCCAGGAACACGGACCTGCATGCTCTTCCATTCCCTAGAGTTATCAAGAAGATTTTGATGTATCACAAGGTATACAACTCTTCAGCAGAATCGAGCATCTTTTCCCGCCCTTTAGACATCAGTAATCTGCACAAGATGCAGTTCGTTCTTCAAGAAAGTGAAGGGTGGGTTAAAGTGGGAAGTGTGACTGTCGTCTCTGAAGTGCATGAGGATTCTGAGGAAGCTGTATCTGAGGGGGAACAAAAGGAAGAATCTGGTCTGGGGAAGGAACTGAGGAGCCTGTGCCGGGCAGTGACTAATCTGGCTGAATAGCAAAGGATTTTCATGGCGGACGTGCGCGCGCTGATCACTCTCCACTCACCGGCCGGTCCCAGTGGTGTCTGAATCGCTTTCCCGCCTTCCTACCCCTCTCTTGTTCCCTAGCCTATCTATCCCTCTTCGCTTGTTTATCTTTGTTTCCGACTCTTGTGTTTGCCCTGAGGGGCATGTTGATCATGTTTGGATATTTTGCATATTTGGTTATTTGTGTTGGCATTTTACTTAAGTTGGACGGTTTATTTTATGAACAAGGGATTGTTTTGCTTATCTTGATATGTTCTTTTTCTCTCTCGCTCTTTACTTATGTTTTTGATGATGCCAAAAGGGGAAAAATGACTGATAGCTTTAGTTGAGGGGGAACTAATCTGGTTTCATATGTTGCTAGACTGAGGGGGAACTATTATGCCTAAGTATGGGACTTTCTCTATACAACTGTCTTTATCTCATATGTGTATGTTTTATTTTCAAGGATGTTTGTCACCATCAAAAAGGGGGAATTTGTTGAATTCCTTAGGTTTTGATGGTAACAAACATTCAACTAATCTGGTAACTAAGTGTTTCAGGAACAAAACAGTTGTCACAGGGAACCATGGCAACGAAGGATTGTAGAGGGAACAAATCGATCTCCACATGCTTTGATACCTCTCAAGGAACATCAACGACGAACATCAATCAAGCTGCGAATGGATTGGAAGATATCCAACGTGAATATTATGGAAACTATCATGGAAGGTCACGCGGTCAAGGATAAGGATTTCGGCTGGAAGGATCTCGCCGAAGAGAAGATGTGGAGAGAGAAATCCGAATGTATTATCTTAGGAAATCTTTCCTAATATAATATATTTGGAGAGAGAAGAATTATATCTTTTACCGATTATATTATTTTAAGGAATCCCTTCCTTAGATAACATAGACGGTTAGGATATTATTCTTCAAACCAATTGATATCTTCTTGTTACCAAGCTTAGAAAGATTTTATCTTGTTACGATTATGTTTTAGTCGAGTTGTATTTATAGGAGTGTGGATTCATTTTCTATGTAAGCATCGACGACGACGAACTCAGAGTATTAAACTGAGAAGAGAAAGAGAGAGTGAAGTGTGTGTGAGTCTTAGAGGGTTGAGTTCGTATTCACCGTTGTAGAAGAGAGTTTCAAATCTAGGTGGGAAGTCTAGGGTTTAGAGTCCATGCTACAAGTGTAATCGAACAAGAAATCAATAAGACGAGTAGACGCTTCAAAATCCTCTCAAGCGAGAAGCTTGAAGGTAGTGGTTTTTCCTTGATTAGTTATTTGACTGATTGGGGTTTCCACTATACATCGTGAGTTCATTCCTTATCTTTTTTGCTATATTATTTCGCTGCACCTTCTGTGGGAACAAAGCCTTTGTTCCCTCAGATGTAAATCTAACGATCCAACAATTTTTTTAATTGTACACTTGTATTTTATTTAAACATTGCACAATTATTTCGAACATGGTGCACAATTATTTCGAACAAGGTGCACAAGTACTCGTGCACATCCAAAGTGGTGCACAAGTTAGTGCATTGACCAGTCAAGGGTCGGTCAACACCGGCCAACGCCCGATCAACGGGGGTCAACGCTAGTCAACGATGGTCAACACCAGAGCTCCAATGGATCAATGGGGGAGACCACTTGTGCACCCAAATAAGTGTGCATCAGATTGCAAGTGAATTGTTCACTTTCTCCCCCTTGTGGACCTTGTTACACAGACTTGTGTACCCGTTCGCATTTTAAGAGAAACTCTTATTTTAGGAAGAGTTCTCACCAAATCTGCATCTCATAACATATTATTAACTAATGTTAATACAATATTATAAGAATTAAGTTGTTTTAGGATGCCAAAATAATACCGAAAGGATTAGCTTGTTTAAAAATAAAAATAATATATGTTATGAAAGTAAAGTTTAGGCTCTTAAATAAATTAAGGTTATTTTGCATACATGAGAATGATTTATTCCATATAAGGTAAAGTTTTGGTGACATATAAAATATGGATGCGGATCCGGTGAGAATGAACATTATGGTGAGAAATGAGAATAGCTCATAGTCTTTGGATTTTATCAAATCCAAAGGCTAGGATTAGACTATCATTTAAGTGGTCATGGCACATGACCACTTAAGTGGATAATTAACCGGTCAAACCGGTTACCAGCCGGTCAACACCGGCGTTGACCGGTCAACTTTTTTTTTTCGGACCAGTTTTTATTTTTATTTTTCGGGTCAGTTTTTGTACTAAAGATGGCACGTGCATACATTTTGGCTTGTGTGTGCATCTATATTGTCCTATATGTGCATCAAAATTTTATAAGGCGTTTCCTGGCCTAAGTTTTTTTTTTCTTTTCGACCCATTTTTTTCCGGATCCACTGTTTGCTTGCGCTGGCATGTGCACCATTTGTTACTTATGTGTGCATCAATATTGACTTGTATGTGCATTAAAATTTTATAAGGTGTTGTCCGACCATTTTTTTCATTGAATTTTTCGCAGCCTAACTTTTTTCCATGACTAAGTTTTTTTTTGAGATGGCATGTGCATACATTTTGACTTGTATGTGCATAAATTTGGCTTGTATGTGCATCAACATTGACATGTATGTGCATCTAAAAATTGTAAAAAATATGCATTATTTTCTAGAGAAAATGTGCATGAGTTGTACATTGTATGTGTATAAGTTTTGACATGTGCAAATTCAAGTAAAAAGATGTGTGTTTCAAATGGTATGCACATACAAGTCAAAAACTCATGCACATATCAAGCCAAGAAAACGATGCATACAAGTAAAATTTAGATGCACAGACAATTCAAAATTCATGCACTTACAAGACAAAACCTATACACATTCTGTAAAGTATTTAAGATTTTATATGTGTGTGCATAAGTTTTCACTTACAAAAAGTCACACATATAGTCAAATCATATGCACATCTAGTTCAATTTACATGCACATACAAGCAAAAAGACATGCATTTCAATGGGTATGCACATACAAGCCAAAATTCTTGCACATTTTAACCCAAGAAAACAACACACACAAGTAGAATTTAGATGCACATACAGGTCAAAATTTATGCACACACATGCCAAAACATATGCACATTCTCTGAAATGCATGCATAAGTTTTTACATGTATGTGCATGAGTTTTCACATACACAAAGTGACACATATAATCAAAATCCTATGCAAAATTTATGTAATTTAGGTGCACATACAAGCCAAAACTCATGCACAATATTTTAACCCAAGAAAATAATACACACAAGTAGAATTTAGATGCAAATATATGTCAAAATCTATGCACACACAAGCTAAAACATATGCACATGCTGAGAAGTGTATGAGTTTTCACATACACAAAGTCACATATAGTAAAAAATCCTATACAGATTTTATGCAATATCAATACACATACAAGCAAAAATCAATGCACATACAGTCGCAAACCAAAAATTGTGCTTGAAAAAAAAAACCGGCCGAAAAAAAAAACTTTGACCGGTCAACGCCGGCGGTCAACACCGGAGCTCCGGTGGTCAACGCCGGTGACTGGTTTGACTAGTCATGTTGACCGGTCAAACTCTAAAAAATGAGGTCATGTGCCATGCACATGATCTTTTAATGAAAGTTTAATCCTAGCCTTTGATTTATTTATAATCCAAAGAGTAGGATTTATTCTCATTTCTCACCCTAATATATATTCTCACATGACACTTTCCCATAAAATATTTATATTATTATTGTAACATAATATGTTCCTTGTCATCTAAAATCGAATCTTTGAAAATATATACTGTACATAAGATAAAGATAATTTGGATGAATAATGTGAAAAATAAAAAAAAGTCAAATAGTATACAAGAAACGTGTAGGGTGAAGAGCTACTTGGTAAAAAAATTGCTTATGCGATATAGCTAAATGGACGACACATGCTGAAAAGCAAACAAATTTGTAAACTTGCCTCTCAACTCTGACGACTGATATCACTTGATATGTGAAGATTCTCCCAAACTCTCCACTCGTTGTTAATATATCCCGGTTTCTTTAGAACTGAAATAAAATAATTTTCCAAATAATATAAACCTAGATAAATCTTAGATAACCGACTCATGCCCTTCCATCGATCTTCTCAACCTTAGCCTCCAACTCTCGATCAAATACCATTGACGATAAAAAATTCATCGGCTCTCTAGCAACCCTCACGACAGCGCTCCTGCAAACCTCATTCCTGACCACAGACAACACGACGTTGGAAGCAGACCACCAAAGCACAACCATGGAAGAGAACCACCGTTGCACTATCCTGGAAGCAAACCACCGACTATAGCTTCATGTCTTTGTCTTTCTCGCAGGCGCCGTTGAATCTTGGGTAAGATCATCGCCCGACTATTGTTTTGTTGCAAATTATAGTTCCAATTGCAAGGTATCAAAGCCCTAATTTTGTGTATGTTCATTGATATTACAAATCTGTTTGAATTTGGATCACTATTGCCTTTTTGTTCCTAATTGCTCTTCCATTATCATAATTACAAGTGTAGTTATGATTTGTGAAAGAGACATCAGTAAAAGAGACCAATATTTTGAAATTTTAAGCATAATGATGTCTAGATCTTACGTGGCTAGAAATTGTGCTAGTCCATCCATCGATCAATGAATTTTAAAATCTTTCTAGTAGATGAATAAGAGTTCACGAGTTAATACAAATAATAATGATGACCAAGTGTTTGGTGATTATAAATAGATGAAGACAAGATCATCTATCAATACACTAGTCCTCGTTATGAAGGTCTGTTTTACTACTTTATATTTGTCTCTTACAAATTTCATAATTAGACTTGAATTTATTTGGACAATAACACACAAGCAACATAATGGAAGAATAGCAAATTGTAAAATTATCTTAGATAAGTAGCTAATCATTGGTTGACAAATAATTTTATTTTACATGGTGGCTCCAAATTCCATTAATCTAGCTATGTTTGTCTGCTAGTTTCAGTGCAATTTTGATGGTATGTTATTAGTTTCTACAGAACTTAGTTTCCATCTAGTTTGAAAAAAAATAAGAATTTATGTCCTACATAATCTTTATGAGTAGGATTCTTGTGGTCCCTGAAATAACTAATTAAATAGTTTTGTTATGTAAGAGCATTCATGCGTTAAGAGGATTTTCATATTTATTGGGATTAATATCCTTTGTTAATTGTGTTTGCTTTGAGTACAACAAATAAATAATTAATTATCTCAATTAATTGTAACAATAAGTTGAGTGACTACATTGATTTTAATGCAGACATGGCACTACAAGATATGTACACGGGAAGATGGCCTTGAACTTTTCATCACATGATGGGACGGAAAGCGAAAAGTGGTGATCCATGTGAGGAACCATGGACATGCTTTTCTTGTTCTGGTCACTTGTACTAAACATGTATTTGCAGTATTCTTTATCACCATTTTTATTTGTCTCATTGTTTTAGAGAAAAAAATGCTAAATTCCCCCCAACTCATGCAGTGACCTTCATGGGCTTGCTCTTGGTGGTTATTTTGGTGGCCAATTGTCAAATCTCCATCGTTTGGAGCTTCTGTAAGCAGTTGTTGTTCATGCCAAATTTATTTTTCTGACGAATCTTCCATCACTTATAAGGTAGTATGTATAAGGAAGATTCTGAAAGTGATAAATCTTCATTAAAGATAATGCTCCTATATATACAAAACTAGGAAACAAATCAGGATAGAGATATGCTAACAAATGCCTAATATCTCTCCATGATAACCACTACTTGTTAACACTAAGAGCATTAATCTAACAACTAGATAAGATGCAGTAAAAAGGTGAAGACTAATTCAACGACTAATAAAATGAATTACAGTAATAACAATTAAACTAATTAATAGACTTATTACTAACATTCCCCCGCAAGTTGGACGATCGAAAGGTCAGGTTCAACTTGGAAAGCAACTCATCAAACCGAGGTCGGAGCAAGGGCTTCGTAAGGATGTTGGCCAGCTGGTCCTTAGTCGACACATAAGACACCCTAAAGGTCCCGCGCTGAACTTGTTCTCGAACGAAGTGGTATGCCAAAGCAATATGCTTCATTCTTGAATGGAAGACGGGGTTGGCGCTGAGGCTTGTAGCTCTGAGGTTATCACAGTATATGACGGGCTGCTGATGGAGCTTATGGCCGAGTTCAGAGAACAGTGACAGGACCCATATAATTTCAGCAGAAGTGTCGGCAAGGGCCTTGTACTCGGACTATGTCGATGAACGAGCAACCGAACGCTGCTTTCTTGAACTCCAGGAAATGGGAGTGCTGCCCAGGTATAATATGTAGCCAGTGGTGGAGATATAGTCATCCTTATCGCCGGCCCAATCGGCGTCGGAGTAGGCGTGGAATGTGAGGGGAGAGGATGCTGAAATATGAACACCACGGTCATATGAACCAGCAAGATACCTGAATACTCTTTTGAGGGCGGACCAGTGTTCGGACGTCGGTTGCTGTATAAATTAGGACAACTTGTTGGTGGAGTAAGCGACATCCGGACGGGTCAGACTCAAGTACTGAAGGCTGCCAACCAAGGTCATGTAATCAGTTGGAGAGGGTAATGGAGTGCCACTGTCACGCTGAAGGGCCACAATTGCGGAGAGAGGCGTAGACATGGAGCGAATTTCAGCCATACCCGCCTTCTGCAGTAAGTCTAAAATGTATTTCTTTTTGGAGAGAAATATACCATCTGACGTAGGCAACAACTCAACTCCCAGGAAATAACTCAGACTGCCAAGATCTTTGAGAGAGAACTTGGCTGCAAGCTTAGAGATCAAGTCTGTCAGAGCAACGACAGAACTCCCTGTAACTATTATATCATCAACGTAAACGAGCAGATAGAGTGTAATCAACCCTTGTTGATAAATAAATAGAGAGGCATCAACAATGGAGTTTTTGAAGCCAAGAGAGATCAAAAAACTGCGCAGCTCGTTGTACTAGGCCCGTGGAGCTTGTTTCAGGCCATACAACGCTTTCTTATCAACAAAGCCAGGAGGTTGAATCATAAAGACTTCTTCATTTAAATTACCTTGGAGGAAAGCATTATTGATGTCAAGCTGCCGAAGCGACCAACCATTCTGAACCGCAATTGACAAAACAATCCGGACCGTTATCGGCTTGACCACCGGACTGAACGTTTCACTGTAATCCCATCTGGGTCGTTGATGAAAGCCCTTGGCCACAAGCCTAGCCTTGTAACGATCAATGGATCCGTCGGGGTGATGTTTCACTCGGAAAACCCACTTGCAACCCACCAAATTCGGATTCGGTTGTGGGCGAACAAGATCCCATGTGTGGTTGCCCTGTAACGCATCAAACTTCAATTGCATAGCAGCACGCCAATCCGGGTCCCAAAGAGCCTGGGTTATGGTTCGTGGTTCAGGGGTAGGGGCTGCGTGGAGGTGGAGATTGAGGCGGGTGATAGGTTTGGCAATGTTGTTACGGGAACGAGTCACAACACCGCCGGTGGGGATAGTCTTTTGGCGTTTATTTGGGTAAGGGGCAGGCTGGTTGGACGCGGATGTGGGATAAGGGGAGGACCAGACAGTGGTGGGCCTGGCTGAGGTATGGGTAGAGGCCTAGACGAGAACTCAGGAGACGGTATATCAGGATTGTGGGGAGGTGGGGTGAGGGAGGATGATTGGGCCTGTGACGGGGCTAAA
This sequence comes from Rheum nobile, assembly GCA_027886185.1. NCBI lineage: Eukaryota > Viridiplantae > Streptophyta > Magnoliopsida > Caryophyllales > Polygonaceae > Rheum > Rheum nobile. The sequence goes on along the minus strand of WOAB01000531.1, from coordinate 1,666,888 downwards.
GATGCACAAGCAAATGTCGTTGATTAGCCTTATCAAAATAAATTATCCTAACAAACCTACTAAACAGAGTATAGCAGACAAGTAAGGGTCGAATCCCACAGAGAAGGTATGATGTAATATGCAATCGTGAATGACAAGTAACAAACAACTGGGGGTTTTGTAGTCAAGAGAACGAAGCAAACAAGCATGCAGATTGAGTAAAATCGAGAGAATAATATGAGGGAAAGTAGTCCTGTTAGAGCGAAATCCACAGTACAAAGATAGAGTTTGATCCCTGAAATCTATTCAATCCAAGTTCAAGTATTTATCCTTATAGTCGTTCCCACCTTAATCGTAAGTACTATTGATTCTCACAGTTGTCAATAGACTTATCACTATGCCAATGATAAAGTACAACTGATTCTCACAGTTGTCAGCGTACTTTAGCACCAACACAGCAATAGCGATGCACACAAGGATTTAGGATACATGCAAGTAGAAAGACGTACAAGTACTCACTCCCCTACTTAATATGCAATTGATTCTCACACACAAGTGTACGCTCGGAACCCCTATACGCACAAACGTGTTTGCCACTAGATATGCACTCGGAACCCCTATATGCAATCCTAGTAATTGATAACAAGCATTCAACCTAGGTGATCAGGCTAAGAAGAACAACTAGAAATCGTAGACGTGGTAAGCAAGAGAATCAATCCAACAATTATAAGGATAAGAACAAGGAATATAAATCTCACAAACACATCAAAGTACTGCTTCAATCGTCTAACAGAACAAAGGAAAGTTAGTTCTCCATCAAAGGGGATGAAAAACTATAATATGAAATAACGATCAACAATAGTTCGATAACAAGATGTGTCTAAGTGTTCGCAGCCTTTCTTGGAGGCTGTGGAACATTAGGTTAAATAGAGTTAACCTAAAGCCCAAGATCACAAAACCAATCCAAAAGGAAACAAATAAAATAACAAAGTCTGAAATAGAAATAAAAGGAAATAAATATAATCTGGCGCGAGGCAATAAACACGTCCACCGCGGGGCGGTAAAGATCCACCGCGGGGCGGTAAAGATCCACCGCGGGGCTTCTGCTCTCCACCGCTGGGCGGTGGCCTCCTCTCACGCGGGGCTTCATCATCACTGGGAGTCATCACCGCGGGGCGTCACTGCGAACGCGGGGCGGTGAACTCCAGACTTCAACTCTCATCTTCTTCTCTTCTCCAGCTGCTCTCCAAATACTACCAAGTGTTGGTAGCCTTCTCCATAGATGTTCCAGCAGCTCCATCTCCATCTCTAAGCTCCAACTAAGCTGCCAATCCTTGGATTTCTTCACTTCTCTCCATAATATCTGGATCACAGACTTAGCACTAAAACAACTCCAAAACTCCTCCAAATCATGCTAATAGATGCTAGAAAAGGTGTATGAAATAACACCTATCAAATTCCCCCATACTTAGACCTTTACTCGTCCCGAGTAAGCTAAAGAAAAGCTCACCCTCTCAACCAATACCAAGGACTCAGGAAGTACAAGAAAACGTGACTCCAACAACTCCAACACATCAACAATACGCCCAAGACAACCAAAACAAGTGATGCAAGAACAATCTAACCTAACTCCCGTCTATCTCCTTATCGCTCCATGAGTGGCCTACCCGACAATCCTTCTATGTCACCCTTCTTATGACGCCTCGCCGAAAGATAAGAGAAATCCAAAAATCACTCTTCTTCTTTTCCACTCATTTTGCCAAGGCGCCCTTTTGGGTTTTCACCAAGCACTCATTTCATTTTCCAATAGACGTTCTCACATAAGCTCGCATCACTCTAGTCCAATTTTACCCTGGTCTAATACCAGCCGGACTACCTGCTTTTTACCTGAACCGCCCTTTCGGGTTTTCAGTCCATCCCAGGATTTTGATTTCCTTTTTACTTCTTTTTGGCTTTTTTTTCTTTTTTTTTAAATCCGAATGCAAAATTACAAAACAGAAATGCGGAAAACAAAAATGCAGAATCAAAGCTATGTACACTAGCTAGCAAGAATAGCAAGTCTATATCCCTCCCCCATACTTAAACCGAACATTGTCCTCAATGTGAAAAGAGAACGTCAAATGATAGGGGAAGAGAGAAATAAACTCACTGTGGACCGGAAGGTGGTGGTGGATACATCCCAAAGTAGTCATGCAGATGAGTGTCTATAGTTTCCAGACGCTCATCTATCTCATTGTGAAGCTGGGTCTGCCAAGTTTGCAGACCGGTCTCTACTCTGGAAGTCCACTGATCATGGCGCGTAGAGAAGCTATCCCATCTAGCGTATATCTCCTGCCATGGTGCGACAGGTCCGTATACAGATGAGGACTCCTCAAACTGTGAAGCACTGGGGTCGTCCCCCTCCTCGCGATCAGCAGCAGCATATCCACCACTAGGGCCCTCTCCATATGGACCCGAAGAAACAACGGCAGCGGCATCAGCAGCAGGCGTCTGGCCATCGCTATCAATCCACCAGCCCGCGTATGAAGGCGAGTAAGTGAACTCTCGCGGAACACGCAAAATATGGCCCTCGTAAGCCGTCCAAACCACATCACCATCCTGCCCCAGCGGCTTCACCATAGAGCACACCCTCATGTGGGCGGCATCATATAAAACACAGGGAACCGGCCGAGCAATCCGATCGCAAGCAATCACATCAGCACAGAGGAGAGTAATCAAGCTACCCCCACAAATATCTCTAGGCTCGCCCTCACGAATCCTCCGCAGGGAACTCAGGAAAAGAGTTGCCCAACACGGAGTAAGCTCAACCGTTCCCAGGATGCTCAAAAACCACTGGAAGTCCTTCATGGGGACCTTCCCATCATCAGCATGGCCAAAGAAATCTCTCATCAATACCTTGTGGATCAACCGCATACACGGGTTCACCAACTTCGAATTCACCTCATGCACCGTCTTGAAAGTCCTCCTAGTAGCAGCCCGCCAGAAAGCAAACATCTCGTCCTCCTGAAGCCCATTCGACCATCCAGGGGTCGGTTTCTTCGTAATGCCCAGGGCCTCGTGGATCGCCCTCCTTGACAGAGAATGCTCACGTCCATTGTAGGAGAACTCGATCTTGCGCAGGAAGCTATCATCACCCTCCTCGCGGTAGAACCACCGAAAAGAAGAAATGAACTGGAAGCATAGCTCAGGATACGCGAGGGCTGCCTTGCCCAGAAATCCTCCCAGCCCACACTGCGTTAGGCACATCGTCACACACGCGAGCATTCCCATCTGCTCCAGAGTCGGCGTGTGGAAAAATTTAGAAGGCACCACCTTTCTCCCCTTCACAATATCGTACAGCTCACTCTCATCCCTACTCGTCGACGCCTTCTTCTTGCCTTTGGGAGCCATAAGTGAAGAATTGAAATGCTCAAATCAGAAGACAGCAAAGAATACTCACAATCAAGCAAACACAGGTTCTGTAGAGACTCAACGCGGGGCGGTAGCGTCACGGCGAGAAACTGACAACAGGTCACCGGGTCGCGGTGAGGTCGGCGCGGGGCGGTAGCAACAGAGACGCGAAGCGGTGGCAGCGCGAGGCGGAGCTAAAGCGAGGCGAGACAACATCGGCGCGGTGGGGGTTGTGTTTGGGCTGGGCTGTGAGGCTAGACTCCAAATGGGGGTATGGGGGCTAGGAAATGCTCAAGGTCGAAAGGGAATTCAGGGAGAGTGAATGGAAAATAGGAGAAGGAGAGCTGAGGGGGGCGGTGGGAGTTTTATGTGGGGCTAGGTCAAGGTAGGGTAAGGTGAAAAGAAAGGGTTGATGGGCCGGTCATGTGCCATGGCCCATATGAGAAATCTTGGCCCAAAAATGAAGCCCAATCCGTCAAAACCTTAGTAACCACTTAAGAAATAAGCTTTTATTCACCCGTTTAAGGTTTTTTCGGGGCCCATTATTCTTGTTTTTTTTTTCTTCAATCAAAGTTGAGAATCGATACCTGACCGTCACCGCGGGGCGGCAGCTCCACTGCGAGGCGGTAGGAAGGTGCCACGGGGCGGTGAGAAAGGCTGGGCACTTCGTCTCTTCTTCGGGTTTACTTTCGTACCTGAAATGTGAGTAACAGGCGAACGAAACAAAGCAAAATAAACTACGAAAATAATCTAATAAAAGGAAAGAGATCAAAGAAATACAAACACGGGTTGCCTCCCGGACAGCGCCTTGGTTATTGTCGTCGGCTCGACGTATTGCAGATCAACTACCATTTTGGGTAGGATTCTTTCGGAATCCTCCAACTTGTCTCTTCCTGGTGAGACCTCTCATGGAAAGGTTTGAACCTTAGACCATGGTCTTTCTTCGCCAACCACTCCATGTGCATTCTCTTCGGAGTGTCGCCCCCATACTTAGAACGATGCGGGGGCCGATATGGCTCAACCTGAACATGCTGCACAACACTAGATAAAGGCTTACAGCCTTGTGTGGTTAGTGCAGAGGGGCAAGTGCCCAAAGTAGAGGAATCTCTTATACCAGCTAATAAGACATCATTCACAGGCAAATCATGAAAATCATGCAACTCAATGGGTCCATCACTAGTGGAACACTCAACTACGGCCTCTACTGCATCAATCTTAACATTATCATGCACAGAATCATCAAAGTCATTAATGCAGAGAGGAGGAGGAGACTTAATGGAATTAGCTTTATGAATATCACGCTGAAAAATTATTCCATCAAACTCCATAGTCAGGGTACCACTATCAACATCTATCTTAGTCATGGAAGTCTTCATAAAAGATCGCCCTAGCATAACCGGGGCAACTTGCTCATCATAATCCATATCCATAACAAAGAAATCAGCAGGAAATATCAAAGGACCTATCTTAACAAGGACATCTTCGACAACACCCTTAGGGGGTACACACGATCCATCAGCAAGTTGTATCACAATACTAGACTCACACAAGGGTCCTAATTCCAATTTCTCAAGTAAAGAATAGGGTAGAACATTAATTGAGGCATCCAAATCAAGTAGGGCCTTCTCAAAAACATGCTCACCTATAGTAATAGGAATAGTAAACGTACCTGGATCCTTGCACTTCGCAGGTAGACGCTTCTGAACCACAGCTGACACTTGTTCGCCCACTGGACTCTTCTTCTGAGTCTTCTGCCTTTGAGCTTTCTTCACCGTGCAGAGCTCCTTTAAGAACTTGGCATATCGCGGGATAGCCTTGATAAGCTTCAGTAGGGGAATGTTCACCTCACAGTTCTGGAACGTGTCGAACAGGTCTCTGTCATCGACAACTCTTTTAGCCTTTAGCGCATCTGGAAAAGGTGCTGGGGGCTTCTCTGAACGTAGGGGGGGAAACACTGGACGAACGTAGGTATCAACATAGACATCGTCAGTAGGAACATATTTTTGAGGAGTAGCTCGCGGCGAGCCCACCGCGGGGCGTAAATCGTCACCGCGGGGCGGTGGGGTCGCGTTGACATTACTGGGCATAGGCACCGGGTCGCGGTGGGAATTGCCGCGGGGCGGTGCGATGAGTTCCTTTTTCTCGGAAATTTCTTTCTCCTCTTCAGCAATAGGAGACATAACTTCTTTACCACTTCTCAGCGTGATAGCACTCACGTTCTCTCTGGGATTCACAGTGGTCTGGGACGGCAATGAGTTTGAGGTCCTCTGGTTGATTTTAGTCACCTCGTCGGCTAACTGGCCAATCTGCCTCTCTATATTCTTGATACTCGACTCAGTAGCCTGCACATGCGTAGCAAAGTGCTGAGTCAAGGTCTTCAGCATATCCTCAGTAGAGGTTCCAGAAGTTTGGCCTTGGGGCCTCTGTTGGTACTGAGCTCGTTGCTGGTACTGTTGTTGCTGAGCCGGCTGATATTGCTGTTGTGCCGGCTGCTGACCACCTTGAGGGTCACTCCATCTAAATCCTGGATGGTCACGCCCTCTCTGGTTGTAATTGGGCTGGCCACCATACTGTTGTCTAGGGGCTCCATAGCCTCCTACAGCATTAACTTCAGCAACACCATCCTCTTGCAGCTGAGGACAGGTATCTGTGTGGTGGGCCTGGCTGGGACAAAGGCCACACGGTCTGGCTTGTTGAGGAGTATTCTGATTCACCATCTTTATGACTATCTCCTTCAACTCGGCTAACTCAGATAATACCGGACTCGGTCCTGCAGGGGTCACAACATTGACCGCCTTTCTTTGGTAAGTTTTTCCGAAGTTTCGGGTGCTTTCACTCATCTCTTGGATTCGGTCCATGGCTTCCTTCGGTGTCAGATTCAGAATACTGCCACCGCATGCAACATCGACCATTCTCCTCTCTTGGTCCTGTAGACCGTTGTGTAAATAAAGGACAAGATCCTGCTGGGCGTATCCATGGAATGGACAGCTGGAGCAGAGCCTCTTGAACCTCTCCAAATAATCATACAGTGTCTCATCACAAGCCTGCTCAATGTTGGCAATTGCCTTCTTCAAAGCATTCGCCTTCTTCGTCGGAAAATACTTATCCAGGAACGCCTTGTGCAATTTCGCCCATGTATCTTTGGTTCCTGGTGGCAAGTGATAGTACCAGTCGCTCGCATTATCGAGTAAAGAAAAGCCAAAAGCTCTCATCTTGAATTGCTCTTCAGTCACGTTCCTGGGCTTCATCGTCATACAGACATTATGGAACTTGCCCAGGTGAGAAATCGGATCTTCTCCACTCAGACCGTGGAACTTAGGCAGGTAGTTAACAATTCCAGTCTTCAATTCGAAGTTCACCCCTTGATCCAGCGCAGGGATGATCATAGCTAGGGGTTCAGCCCCAATATTCGGTGCCGTAAGCTCTCGTAGAGTTTTGTTTCCAGCCATAGCAGCAGCTGGGATAGTAGCAACTTCGGCGGTTTCAGTCTCAACGTTCTCGGTCGTGTCAGTCTCAGCGGCCAACACAGTCTTAATCTCGGCTTCTTCCCTTCGATCGTGCAGACGTCCAAGGAACGATCTTTCAATCTCTGGATCAAAAGCTAAGAGTGGGGAGTCAGTAGCACGGGTATCGACCATAAGATAGGTCTCCACCTAACAATCAAACACGAAAACACACAACAAACAAAAACCCTCCCCGGCAACGGCGCCAAATTTGACGGGGCTAAAGATGCACAAGCAAATGTCGTTGATTAGCCTTATCAAAATAAATTATCCTAACAAACCTACTAAACAGAGTATAGCAGACAAGTAAGGGTCGAATCCCACAGAGAAGGTATGATGTAATATGCAATCGTGAATGACAAGTAACAAGCAACTGGGGGTTTTGTAGTCAAGAGAACGAAGCAAACAAGCATACAGATTGAGTAAAATCGAGAGAATAATATGAGGGAAAGTAGTCCTGTTAGAGCGAAATCCACAGTACAAAGATAGAGTTTGATCCCTGAAATCTATTCAATCCAAGTTCAAGTATTTATCCTTATAGTCGTTCCCACCTTAATCGTAAGTACTATTGATTCTCACAGTTGTCAATAGACTTATCACTATGCCAATGATAAAGTACAACTGATTCTCACAGTTGTCAGCGTACTTTAGCACCAACACAGCAATAGCGATGCACACAAGGATTTAGGATACATGCAAGTAGAAAGACGTACAAGTACTCACTCCCCTACTTAACATGCAATTGATTCTCACACACAAGTGTACGCTCGGAACCCCTATACGCACAAACGTGTTTGCCACTAGATATGCACTCGGAACCCCTATATGCAATCCTAGCAATTGATAACAAGCATTCAACCTAGGTGATCAGGCTAAGAAGAACAACTAGAAATCGTAGACGTGGTAAGCAAGAGAATCAATCCAACAATTATAAGGATAAGAACAAGGAATAGAAATCTCACAAACACATCAAAGTAATGCTTCAATCGTCTAACAGAACAAAGGAAAGTTAGTTCTCCATCAAAGGGGATGAAAAACTATAATATGAAATAAGGATCAACAATAGTTCGATAACAAGATGTGTCTAAGTGTTCGCAGCCTTTCTTGGAGGCTGTGGAACATTAGGTTAAATAGAGTTAACCTAAAGCCCAAGATCACAAAACCAATCCAAAAGGAAACAAATAAAATAACAAAGTCTGAAATAGAAATAAAAGGAAATAAATATAATCTGGCGCGAGGCAATAAACACGTCCACCGCGGGGCGGTAAAGATCCACCGCGGGGCTTCTGCTCTCCACCGCTGGGCGGTGGCCTCCTCTCACGCGGGGCTTCATCATCACTGGGAGTCATCACCGCGGGACGTCACTGCGAACGCGGGGCGGTGAACTCCAGACTTCAACTCTCATCTTCTTCTCTTCTCCAGCTGCTCTCCAAATACTACCAAGTGTTGGTAGCCTTCTCCATAGATGTTCCAGCAGCTCCATCTCCATCTCTAAGCTCCAACTAAGCTGCCAATCCTTGGATTTCTTCACTTCTCTCCATAATATCTGGATCGCAGACTTAGCACTAAAACAACTCCAAAACTCCTCCAAATCATGCTAATAGATGCTAGAAAAGGTGTATGAAATAACACCTATCAGCCTGCTCTGTTGGGCCGAGCTGAGCGAGGATAGGAATGTGTATAGTGGCAGTGGGCTCGGCAGGCTTGTTGGACGGATCAGGGGAATTGGCCAGTGAGTTATATGGAAACTCATACTCCAAGAACCGAACTGATGCGCCCTTGCCCACCATGACTGCCACCGAGGAAGAAGAGGCTATGCGCATTCGCTCAGAGGGGCCAATAACAAGATCACGCGCCAAAGCAATCATCAACGCGACACAATCCATGGTCGTTCGCATCGTGGCCAGCCAAGGAACACAAGAGACCGCGTTCTCTTTAAAGTGTCTTCAACCAAGCCCAGAGAACGCATTCTCTGTCTGTCTTCTCTCAACCATCCAATGAACACGCTCTTTTTGAACTGAATACAATCTCTTGAGACATTAATTATTTTAGTTTTTATTTTGGGGCGTGTGTGCCACGCGTGTCGCGTGGGCTGGCCCATTTCGCGAGACTCGGCCCATCCGAGTCCCTCTATGTACTATAAAAGGTCATCTCGATCTTCTTTACTAGGTTACACATCATTTTAATCTAAGATTATTTGTCGAGAGCTTTTGTCACCATCTTCTTAGATCTGCGTCACCAAATCTCTGTCTTCTCATCTCCTTCCTCTGCTGCCGACGCTACGGCCACCACTCGATCGTCATCGAGATTATCCAACCCGCTGTCGACGCTACGGCCAAGCACTCGATCTCTTTCGAGTCGTTCTCCTCCGCTGCCGCCTTCTAAACACCGCGTTCCACCTTATCTCCCTCAGATGCGACGCGTGTGACTTCTTACCAAGGTCAAAGATCCTTCATCACAAGCAGGAACGCATCAACTGGTATCAGAGCCTTTGATCTTGTAAGTCGCTTGTCAAGTTAACATTTGTTCACAAATTTTTTTTCTTCCCCATCATCCTTGCTTCCGCCATATTCACTATTTTTTTTTCTTTCTCATACACATGCTTGTCCCATCGGTTTCTACAAGAGAATCTCTTGGCCGATAATTGCTTGATCACCTTGCGAAAATTGTGTGATTTGTTTGCATGAAATCTGCGTAATTAAATCAAAGTTTCCTTAATTGATCGCGTGAATTTTACTTGCATATCTTGCCATAATTGTTTGTGTTGACCGTCATAACTCTCCATTAACTTTCTCTCTCCTATCGTGTCAATCTCGCGATTTCTTTCCTTAAGTTACTTAGCCGTTTATTTTTATTTTGTTTCATTTAATTCTTATCCAATCTTCATTTAAGACTAAGATCTCGGATTTGAATTTCAAATTCAAAAAAAAAAAGTCAAGTCGCATTTCAAAAAAAAAAAAAAGAACGCAACATTCAAAAACAAGAGAAGTAAAGCCAAAATAAGGCAACTTTCTCCCCTCAACGGCTAGGCTCATCTTCTTCACCTCTCCACCGTCTAGTGTCACGTTTGCAAGTGTGTCTTGTGTGTACGCGTTATTTACGCACGAGGTTAAGACTTCTTTCCTTTGGTTTCATTTGCTTTTGTGCTTGCATATCACACTTGCTTTGCTTGCCTTTAGCCGCCCACACGGCCAAAAGAACGCGCCCTCCTACGTGAACACTTGCTACTTGTTGAGTGCTTACTTGTTCTCTGGTTTTATGTTGTCTTTGTGCATTTTTACTCGCGATGGATGGACATATTGTGATAGTTAGCCTCACGGCACCCATAGGTGGGAACATCCAAGGAGAAGGCAACAACAACAACACATCGCGCTACATGAAGTGGTGCCTCTTGCCAACCCTCCCCAACAAGATCCAATTCTGGAGCTCTCGGAGGAACAACGCGAGATCCAAGCCCTTCGGCGCCAAGTTGTCGAATTCCAGGCCAAGGAACGCGCTGCACTGGCCTAACCCACAACAACCTTGCAAGTACCTATGGATCCTCTAGTCGCACCGCGACAAACAGAAGCCAGGCCCAATAAACAACGCGTTGACAAGGGCAAAAGAGTGATGCCCTCGTCCTCCAACTTGCAACCGCTACTTCAACGGATCCAATCCATGATATATAGAAAGCCGCCAAGGCTATGTCTCGCATCGCGACCGCTATGCACCACATGCAACACTAGTCCACGATGAAACCGACTCCGACTGCGATGAGGTTTCCCATGGTGAGTACTCTGAACCTTATGACTTCAATGACAGGTACGAAGTCCGAGGAACAAGACGCCAACGCGAGATGGCCTCTACACCGCTGGCCGGCAGAGCCAGACGCGATGAGGGTCGGCCACGACGATCCAATCGCGCCCAAGACGCTGTGCCACGTCAATGTCGCCATGCTCCCACTCCAGTCCCATTCAACATGGAGGACCACCTGGGCCACCAAAGTACGCGGACGCCTCACTATGGCTCGGATGGCTACTTCTCCCACACTCCTCTCCACCAAGACGAGTTCGAGGAGTTTGATGATGAAGAGATGGAGGACTCAGGGATGATCAATCCAGGGAATTTCCATCCCCCACTTGGTGATCCCATGGAATTGCAAGACCGTCCAGCCGATTGGATCCCCCCACCTAGGCTAAACCTAGGCGCAAACATGGCCAATGCGTCCTTCGACAGGCGCGATCAAATGGAGAGGCGGCATGACATGCCTCACGATGTTCGCCGCGATGCGCCCCACCAAGGACACCAGCGCCGCAGACGCGCCCAGGGAATGGAGCAACATGCCATATTTGGCAATGATCGCGGCAATGTTGGTGCGCAAAGGCAACAACTAGGGCATGCCCAGTTTCCACAGGCCCAAGGCCACATATACGCCCCCTTGGACATCCCAGCGCCGCGATTGCAACAAAGGCCTCAAGCCAATGCTCCCAGGCTCAATCGCCACGACATCAAGGTAAAAATTGAATTCTTTGTTGGTGAATACAACCCTGTAGTTTTTCTTGAATGGTTGCAGGCCACAGAGTATACCTTGATCTATTGCCAAGTTCCTGAAGAGGACTACGTGGCCGCCGCCACGGTACACTTCCGTGGCACCGCGAGGGTTTGGTGGCACCGATTTGTGGATGATCGCATAAGGAGAAACTTGGTGCCTCTCACTGAATGGCACCAGCTCAAGTACGTGTCCCAAGATTACAAGAACCAAATGCGCCTGGACATTGCCATGGCGAAACAAGGTTCGAAGACCCCCCTTGAGTTCTTCTCGCAACTTGAGGATATGTACTATAAGGCGTCCATTTAGCGTGGCTCCATCCACGATGAGGACGAAATTTTTGAGTGGTCTCAACACCAACATCAGAGACCAATTGGAGATCCTTCCCATCAAGGACCTCAACACACTCACGCACACCGCGATGCAACTCCACAATCAAATAGTGTGAAAGCGTCAAGGACCCTACCAACCCTATGGCCAAAGAATGTATGACTCTCAAACTAGTCAAATTCCTTCCACTAATGTGCGCGGTCCTTCCCCAGGAACCACCGCGTCAAACCAATCCAGGCAGGGGAAGATCGCGACACCATCAAGCCATGCTCCTCGCGCGCCACCATCAAAGGGTACATCACCCAACCCAGAACGCGCGCGTGACGTGGAATGTTTCAAGTGTGGAGGAAGGAGGCACTACCAGAACAATTGCCCAAACAACAAGAAGGTCCTCTTCTCTAGCATCTCCGCCGGATATGAGTCTTATGAGGACGAGGACACAACACTTGAGACCATCGAAGAAAGCTTCGAAGATACCGAGGAGGCTTACACATGTGAAGCCACCGCGTTGCATGAAGGCACAACTCTGAGCCTTGTCACACGACGTCTTCTCACTGTCAAGGAAGCCACCCTTGGTGATCAATGCGAGAATCTGTTCCACACGCGTTGCTTGGTAAAGACCGCGACCTTGAGCGTCATCGTTGATGGAGGCAGCTGTTGCAACATCATTAATGAAAAGGTGGTCACTCATTTCAACCTGCCAACCACTCCTTACCCACAACCATATGGACTACAATGGATTTCATCGAGTTCTAGTAACACTGTAACTCGTCAATGTCTCATTTCATTCTCCATTGGTCAATACACAGATTCTGTCCTATGTGATGTCATTATCATGGACGCCACACATCTTTTGTTGGGGCGCCCATGGCAATTTGACAGGCGCGTTCTTCACGATGGCTATTTAAACACTTATGTGTTTACTTACCATGGGAAATGCGTCACGCTCTTACCTATGTCGCCTCATGAGATTTTATAGGACCAGGTTGAGCGTGATAGACAGAAGGCTATTGAAGCATCAATGAACCAGACTCCCAGTACCACGCGTTCTTCACTGGGGAACAAAGACGCTACCACAGACAACACGTCAAGTGATCGAACGCGTTCCAAAGAAGGGTCAAAGACCGCGCCAAAAAACAACACATTGAAAGGCACCTATGAGCACAGGCTGCTTGATAACTGGTTTTTGTCGTTCTAAAAACTGGTATGCAAAATATATCCAAACAAACCTTAAACCGTAGTTCTAGGTAAGTAAAGGTCGAATCCACAGGAAGGCAAATTCTATCTAATTATGCAATTCGTATGTCAAACTTAAGTAACCAAATGGGAGTTTTGTGAGTTTTAATTAATCTACGCATGCAAAAGTAAACAACTAGATGTGATGAAATCAGTAATGGGAAAAGCACTTAGTCAAACAACATCCACTATTCGTATGACAAGTTGATCATAGATACTCATTCAAAATCTCATGCAATGGTAATTCCAATTCCTTTTCAAATATAACTAATAGCACAACCAGATACTATTAGCACTAACTAATTAAACAACCCTGAAACTATCAAGATTCAGTTTAACAGCAGCCTTACGGATAGGAATATAGATGGATACAATTCTAGCATAACACAACCAGATATTATCCTAGAATGTAAATCAGTTCTCTTCTGCATAAGACTAGCACAACCAGATACTAGTACGATGCAGTTGCTACTCTGAAATAGATATGCTCAACCAGTAACAATCTAAATCTAACAATCAATCAATAACAATAAACCCTAGTTGCGTCCAAATAGAGATTATCAATATCAATCATAAACAACTTAAGCAAGAGAAAGATAAAAACCATGCAATAGATTAAGAACGAGAATCTCACAACTTAATCAAAATGAAAGCTTCAGCGTCTGACTAAGCCAGGGAGGCTTAGTTCTTCATAACGTAGAACGTAGAAATTAGGGTTCCAAGAGATGATGATTGATTGGCCAACAAGCCTCCTTCAACCCTTTAATACTAAAGGAAAATAAAGCTAAGTTAACCTAAAACGAAATAATAAAAAGTAATAAAATAATGCAAATAAAGAAACGGCGCGGCGGACTTCAGACATCGGCGGCGGTCGCCGCATCTCCCACGGTGGGCGCCGTAATCGCGGCGGGCGCCGCAATTAAACGGCGGTCGCCGTAATCACTTCGTAGCCAAGGTAGGTGGAAAGCCAATTGCGGCAGGCGCCGTAAGGTTCACGGCGGGCGCCGTAATTACGGCGGTCGCCGCAATTAAACGGCGGTCGCCGTTCTTCGGTTCAGCTCCTGCGACACTTCCGTAAAAACGCCATAACTTTTGATTCCCAACTCGGATCGCGCACATATTTTGAGGACTTGCAGTAGACTTCAAAAGATAAGTCCTCGAATTGGAATCACTCCATTTGGACATCGGAGTAGAGAGAACGAACCAATTGAATTCAGCCTATGGTTCTTCTACTCTTCAGTGCACTCCTCTTCCTCGTCTTCTCATGTGGTTTCTTCCTCAGTGTCTCATATGATATCCAAAACCGCTCAAACACCTCCAAATACACCAACTTCTCCCCCAAACGCCATACACATGAATGTGTCTAAATCTACCCGAATGGCACCAATAAAACCTCTAATGACTCTTACTTAAGCCCTACAAAATAGTGCTTATCACTGCTCCTGGCGCGGCCAAGTGACCTCACTGCCCCCTTGAGTGGCAAGGCACCCTGTTTCCTTTTAGTGCCAATGCCTTGCACCCAAGAGGCACCCACAATGGAAGCTCTGCCGAGCGCGATCTCCGAGCTGCTTGAAGAGTTCAACGACTTATTCCAAGAGGAGCTTTCCCAAGGCCTTCCACCTTTGCGAGGCATTGAGCACCAAATTGACTTGGTGCCTGGTGCCTCCCTCCCCAATCGCGCTGCCTATCGCGCTTGCCCAGATGAAACAAAGGAGCTATAGCGCCAGGTCCAATAACTTCTGGATCGCGGCTACGTGAGGGAATCCCTAAGCCCTTGCGCGGTCCCAGTAAAGATGGCTCATGGCGAATGTGTGTAGACTGCCGCGCCATCAATCAGATCACAGTCAAGTACATGCACCCCATACCACACCTTGATGACATGCTCGATGAGTTGCATGGCGCGACCCTTTTCACCAAGATTGACTTGAAGAGCGGATATCACCAGATTCGCATGAAAGAGGGTAATGAATGGAAGACCGCGTTTAAGACCAAATATGGTCTGTATGAATGGCTAGTCATGCCTTTTGGTCTCACCAACGTGCCCAGCACCTTATGGAAGCACTACCTGTGGCCACGCGAGTTCATTATCCACTCGGACCACGCGGCAATCAGCTATCTCAAGAGTCAAGCACATCTAAGCCGCCGCCATGCTCGTTGGGTGGAATTTATGGAGACGTTTCCTTACGTCGTCATGCATAAAAAAGGTAAGGAGAATGTGGTCGCCGACGCCCTTTCTCGCAGGTATGTTCTCCTTACTCATCTTCAGTCTAAACTTCTTGGCTTCGCGTTGATTAAGGATTTATATCTGCTTGATCCTTTCTTTAAGCCCATTGTAGAACAATTCCTTAGGGACCGCGAGTTCAAAACTTACTTCTTCCATGAGGGTTACCTTTACAAAGCAGGCCGCTTGTGCATTCCTAGCTCACCCATTAGGAAACTCCTCATCCAAGAAGCCCATGAAGGACGCGGTCATTTTGGGGTCACCAAGACTTTAGCTGCTCTTCGCGAGCATTTCTTTTGGCCGCGTATGACCACCCAGGTGACGCGCTATTGCACCAGTTGTGTCACGTGTCAACGCGCCAAATCAACCTCCCATCCCTATGGTCTCTACACGCCCTGATAAGCACTACTTTGTAGGGCTTAACTAGGAGTCATTAGAGGGTTTATTGGTGTCATTCGGGTAGATCTAGGCACATTCATGTGCAAGGCGTTTGGGGGCGAAGTATAGCGTTTATGGAGGTGTTTGAGCGACTTTGGAGATCATTGGAGACACCGAGGATGGAAGCCACCAAGGAGACGCCATAGGAGTGAAGAGAAGAGCTGAGGAAGGTGCGGGAGATAGCAAGGAAGAGCTATGAAGAAGTGAAGAACTGGATCCTGCCGCACCTGCGTTGGAGAACCGCCCCCTGCGGTTGGAGGACAGAATGCACTGGAGCCAAACCGCCCCCTGCGGTTCCACTACCGCCCCTGCGGCGAGCTTGGCTGATCACGTTTTGGAGGACCACCGCCCCCTGCGGTGGAGTGACCGCCCCCTGCGGTTGCGTTAGCTGCTTGTTATTTGCGAACTTTTATTTCCTTTTTTCGTTTTGTTCCGAAACTTTGTTTCCAAGTTTGTTTATTTCCTTATGTTTATTTCCCTAGTATTTAAGTAGGGTTAAGACATTTTGGAGAGGGTCTTTTTTTTTTCTCTCTAGAACCCTAATTGCCGTTATTCAGTATTTGCTTACAAACCTTATGGAGAACTAAACCTCCATTGTTGCACTTGACAGTTTGAAGCCAGCAATTGATTGGTTGTGAGTTTTCTACTCTTGTTCGTTTTCTTATTGGTTGGATTGATTCTCTTGTGTTGATTGAATATTGGTTTATGTTGGTTTATCTAGACTTGCTAACTAGGTTTATCGATATTTTCCTAAGTGCTAGGATTTGTGATTCTAAGTTTAGATTGCTTATCTAGTAGCGAACACGGTTGTGCATATAGGGGATCCGAGCGCACAATTGTGGGAGATAATTGATTGCATGTTTATAGTAACGGGTTGTTTCTATTGCATGTGTCTTGTTTATCCTTGTTTGATTGCTATTGCTTTATTGGTGCCTGAAGGTTTTCGGTATTGATTTAGTAATAAGTATTGTTAGGCTGGTAGAACTAACAATTATCTAAGATCGGGATTAGAACAACCATAGGATTGTTAAGAACTTGAGGCTAATAGAATTCTAGGATCAACCTATCTCTTGTTCGGTGGATTTCGTGTTGAGTGTAGCGCTGTCTCTCTACTTGTTTACAACCATAAATCTGCGATTCTGTCTTCTTGTCTTTTTGTTAATTTGGTTCGAAAATACTTAAACCCCCCCCTTGTTCCAAGTTGGTGACTTTAAATCACAAGAATTGATAACCTGATTCCCTGTGGATTCGACCCTGACTTGCTTGCTATACTCTATAGTAGGTTGCTTAGGATTACTTTGATTTGGGTATACGACTTTAGCCCTGTCAAATTTGGCGCCGTTGCCGGGGAACTCAAATTTTCCGTTTTTGTGATTTGTTGTTACTAACCCTTGGTGTGGATCTATCTTATGATCCACACTCGTGCTACTAATACACCGCTACGTGATTTTGATCCAGAGATAGAAATGACTCTTTCACAGGCTCGCAGAGTAAACCGTACGCTGGTATTCGACAACCCTACATTCGAGATGGTTGATGACGCTGATCGAACGTTGAGACAGTTGACTGCGCCAGACCTGCAGCAGCAACCGTTGGCTGTAGTGATACCTGGTTTGGGCGCGAACGTGAACTTTGAGTTGAAGCCGGGGCTGATTCATTTGCTTCCTTCTTTCCATGGACTGGCTGGAGAGGACCCGATCAAGCATCTGGGTAAATTCCATACAGTCTGCATGAGCATGAAACCGGCTAATGTTACTGAGGAGCAGATAAAGATGAGAGCTTTTGGGTTCACCTTGAAGGACACTGCTGATGACTGGTACTATCATCTTCCTACTGGGAGCATTGATACGTGGACCAAACTCCATGAAGCTTTTCTTGAGAAGTTTTTCCCTGCTAAGAAGGCCAACCGTTTGAAGAAAGCCATTAGCAACATCGAGCAGGAGGCTGACGAGAGCCTTTATGATTATACTGAGCGTTTCAAGAAACTTTGCTCAAGCTGTCCTTTCCATGGATATAGCAACCAAGATCTGGTACTTCATCTCTACAATGGGTTGCTGGACACTGAGAGGAGGATGGTTGACGCTGCGTGTGGTGGCAATATTCTCAACATCACACCGGCAGCTGCTAGGGTGAAGATTCAGGAGATGGCTGAGGGCACCAGAAATTTCGGTAGATCTACTACCAGGAGAGGGGTCAATGCTGCTCAATCCAGTCACTCTTCGTATGCTGATGATATGGCTGAGTTGAAAGACATGGTGAAGAGACTCACAGTGCAAGGAACACCTCAACAGCTTAAGGCATGTGGGATTTGTACCGATCAATTCCACTCCACCGACGCTTGTCCTCAAGCTCAGGATGATGGAACCGAGGAGGTAAACGCTGCTGGAGGATGGCAACCAAGACCGAAGTATGATCCGTTCTCCAACACCTACAACCCAGGCATTAGGGATCATCCGAACTTCAGGTGGAGCAATCAGCAGAACGTCCAGAACCCTCACCTTTTGCAACCCCAGCAACAGCAACCGCAGACCTTCCAGCAACAGCAACCGAGGCCACAGTACAATAACCAGAGACAGTCCATGTCAGCTGAAGACATGATCAAGTCGTTGGCTCAGTCGGTCATGCAGAAAGATGCTGAGACAAAGTCTTCTATTGCTAATCTTGAGAAACATGTGGCACAAATTGCTCAAGCTGTGAGTAATCTAGCGGCTCGAGATTCGGGAAAATTACCGTCACAAACGGTGGTGAACCCGAAGGAAAACGTCAGTGCCGTGACCCTAAGAAGTGGGAAGAAATTGAGTGTCGATCCTAGCGCTGAAGAGGACGACTCTGAGAATGAAGAAGCACTGCTGAACGACCGCATCCAGCGGCACGGTGGCCGCACCCGCGGCGAGCAAGACCTGGAGCAGGAGAAGGCTTCTGTCGCCAAACCGCCCCCCGCGATGGAGAAACCGCCCCCTGCGGTGACGTGTGATTTTTCTCGCGAAATTCCTGCAGCCAAACCGCACCCTGCGGTGGAAAACCGCACCCGCGGCGACTCTTCTGGGATTCTCAAAGAGCCTTATGTTGACGACTACGTTCGTCCCTACTTTCCTCCTCTCGGTTCCGAGAAGCCACCCGCCCCTTTTCCAGAGGCACTCAAAGAGAGAAGGATAGTTGATGATAAAGACCTCTTTGAGACGTTTAGCAAGTGCGAGGTCAACATCCCATTGCTCAAGCTCGTGAAGAGTATTCCTAAATATGCTCGGTTCTTGAAGGAGCTTTGCACAATCAAGAGGAACCAGAAGCTAAAGGGAAAGCAAAAGGTCAAGGTCAGCGAACGCGTCTCGGCGGTATTTCAAAGGCGTATGCCTAAGAAGTGCTCCGACCCAGGTATGGTGAGCATTCCCTGTGTTATTGGTGAGACTAAATTTGATAGAGCCATGCTTGATCTAGGTGCTTCTATTAATGTGTTACCATACTCTCTTTACAAATCTCTTGGATTGGGACCTTTGCATGAAACTGGAATTGTTGTGCAACTTGCTGATAGGTCTAGTGTTTACCCTAAGGGGGTAGTTGAGGATGTGCTTGTTATGGTTGACAATTTGATATTCCCTGCTGACTTCTTTGTCCTAGATATGGAACATGATGAGCATGCGGCCCCTATTCTGTTAGGAAGGCCTTTCTTAAAAACTGCTAGGACTAAGATAGACTATGTAAGTGGGACACTTACTATGGAATTCGATGGGGAGGTGGTTACATTCAATATCTATGATGCTATGAAACACCCTATTGATGACCATTCTCTTTGCTCTATTGATGTGATTGAACCCATTGTGCAAGATGTTTTTGATATTTCCGGTGTTGATGAGTTGCAATCTATTATTGAGAATGACATAGATGAGTTCCACACAGAATATGCCTTGTCAACTAACATGCAGGTACTAGTGTCTCAGCTGGAGGAGCTTCCCATAGATCCTTTGGGCGTTGGCCCCATGTTGCTAACACCGGGCGAGAAGCTCGTTCCTTCTATTGTGCAGGCTCCCGAGAGTGAACTCAAGCAACTCCCGGATCACCTCAAGTACGCATTCCTTGGAGTCAACGACACCTTGCCAGTCATCGTGTCTAGTAAGCTTTCGAAGGAGCAAGAGGAGAAGCTCGTGGAGATTCTAAAGGAGCACAAAACTGCATTAGGATGGACCATTGCCGATATTAAAGGGATTAGTCCCTCAACATGCATGCATCGGATCCTCCTAGAAGATGACGCCAGGCCGTCCAGACAACCACAGAGAAGATTGAACCCACCTATGATGGAGGTGGTGAAGAAGGAGGTGCTGAAACTCCTTCAAGCTGATATGATCTTCCCGATTTCAGACAGTCGCTGGGTCAGCCCCACTCAGGTTGTCCCCAAGAAAGGAGGAATCACTATGGTTGAGAACCAACAAGGAGAGTTGGTCCCTACAAGGACGCAGACATGCTGGAGAGTTTGCATAGATTACCGCAAGCTGAACGCGGTAACTAGAAAGGATCACTTCCCTTTGCCATTCATCGATCAAATGCTAGAACGCCTTGCTGGGCGCCCCTACTACTGCTTTCTGGATGGATATTCAGGGTACTTCCAGGTGGCCATAGCGCCAGAAGACCAGGAGAAGACTACCTTTACATGTCCCTTTGGCACCTTTGCATATCGCAGAATGCCTTTTGGACTATGTAACGCACCCGGTACCTTTCAACGATGTATGGTTAGTATCTTCTCTGAGTACATTGAAAATTTTATTGAGGTATTCATGGATGACTTTACAGTACATGGGGATAGCTTTGATGAATGTTTGGCCCACTTGACACTTGTGCTGAAAAGATGTGTTGAAACTGACTTGGTTTTAAATTCTGAAAAGTGTCATTTCATGGTTGAACAAGGGATTGTGTTAGGTCATATTGTCTCTGCTAGGGGTATTGAGGTCGATAAGGCGAAGATTGATGTAATTCAGTCTTTGCCTTATCCCACTAATGTGCGTGAGATTCGTTCCTTCCTAGGCCATGCAGGTTTTTATCGCAGGTTTATCAAGGACTTTTCGAAGATCTCATCACCCTTATGCAAGCTGTTGAAGAAGGACGTGACTTTTGATCTGAATGAGGAGTGCAAGAAGGCGTTCGATTGCTTGAAGGAACGCCTGACTAGTGCACCAATTATCCAAGCTCCAGACTGGTCAAAACCGTTCGAGATTATGTGTGATGCCAGTGATTATGCAGTTGGAGCAGTTCTGGGACAAAAAGAGGGAAGAGCCTCTCATGTGATTCACTACGCGTCCATGACTCTGAATGGCGCGCAACGGAACTACTCCACTACTGAGAAGGAGATGCTGGCTGTGGTGTTTGCCTTGGAGAAATTCAGGCAGTACTTATTAGGAGTGAAGGTGATTATCTACACGGATCACGCCGCCCTTCGTTATCTCATGACGAAGAAGGAGGCAAAGCCGAGATTGATTCGATGGGTTCTCCTGCTGAGTGAGTTCGACGTGGAGGTACGAGACAAGAAAGGAGCAGAGAACTTGGTGGCGGATCATCTGAGTAGGTTGGTGAACGAAGA
Source organism: Rheum nobile (assembly GCA_027886185.1). Classification (NCBI taxonomy): domain Eukaryota; kingdom Viridiplantae; phylum Streptophyta; class Magnoliopsida; order Caryophyllales; family Polygonaceae; genus Rheum; species Rheum nobile. The sequence goes on along the minus strand of WOAB01000531.1, from coordinate 1,645,697 downwards.
GGACAAGCCCGGGAAGCAATCTCCCATCCATGGAAACTTCCCGGATGAGACCTTACTTCGAGTAGATATTCTGGGTTTGAACCGCACCGGGCGCCTCCCAAACCGCACCTGCGGCAAGGAGAAGGATTTGCACGACCAAGGTTCTGGAGAAAAGCCGCCCCCTGTGGTGGAGAACCGCACCCGCGCTTGCGGTGATTTTTCTCGGGAAATTTACCCAGAAGAACCGCACCCTGCGGTGGACCATACCGCCCCCGCGGCAAGAGTTGATTTTTTGCGAGAAGCTTCTGCTGTTCATCCGCACCCCGCGGTGGACAAACCGCCCCCTGCGGTTTACACAACTGTTCATGACCTTTGTGTTGAGAGCGTTTCTTCGCTCGAGGCGTACTTCCACAGGTCCGTTCTCGGGATCCGATCCTTCCGACCGTGGTACGCCGACATCGTGAACTACTTGGTTCGTGGGGAATTTCCTCCGGACCACACAAAGGCGCAAAGGGAAAAGGTGCGGAGAGAAGCTCGGTACTATATTTGGGACGATCCCTACCTTTGGAGACACTGTGTTGATCAGGTAATCCGTCGATGTCTTCCGGATAATGAGGTACAATCTGTCCTTAGCTTTTGTCATTCTGAGGCATGTGGGGGCCATTTTGGTGCAAATAAAACTGCTAGGAAAGTGCTAGATGCAGGTTTCTATTGGCCCTATCTTTTTCGGGATGCATTTGCTTTTTGCAAGGTTTGTGATAGATGTCAGAGGTTGGGAAATATTTCTAGGAGGAATGAGATGCCTCAGTCTTCCTTGATTTTTTGTGAGGTCTTTGATGTATGGGGTATTGATTTTATGGGACCCTTTCCCAATTCTCTTGGGAACTTATATATTTTGCTTGCGGTGGACTACGTTTCCAAGTGGGTGGAAGCGAAGGCCACCAGGACTGATGATTCTAAAGTTGTGGCAGGTTTCTTGAAAGAGAACATATTTTCCAGGTTTGGGATCCCTAAAGCTTTGATTAGTGATCGGGGAACCCACTTCTGCAACAAGACTGTGACCGCCCTGCTGAAGAAGTATCATGTCACACAGAGGGTTTCCACTGCCTATCATCCACAGACTAATGGGCAGGCTGAGGTGTCCAACAGAGAAATCAAGACGATCCTTGAAAAGACAGTGGCACCGAATAGGAAGGATTGGAGCTTGAGATTGAATGACGCACTGTGGGCATACCGCACCGCCTACAAGACTCCAATTGGGATGTCTCCTTTTCGGCTCGTATTTGGCAAAGCTTGCCATCTACCTGTGGAATTGGAGCACAAAGCATGGTGGGCAGTGAAGCAGTGCAACATGAGGATTGATGAAGTAGGAGAGTTCCGCAAGCTTCAGCTGCAAGAGTTAGAGGAGCTACGCCTTGATGCATATGACAATGATGTGATCTACAAAGCAAAAACCAAGGCGTGGCATGACAAGAACATTCTGAGGAGGACTTTCACCCCGGTGACAAAGTCCTTTTGTTCCAATCTCGCCTGAAGCTCTTTGCGGGGAAGCTGAGATCGAAGTGGATAGGACCGTACATCATTGCTGAGGTCTACCCACATGGCGCCGTTGACCTAATCGAGCCGACAACTCAGAAGATATTCAAGGTCAATGGTCAAAGGTTAAAACCCTACCATGAGGGTTTCTCCACTGCGGAGATTGATGAGATGGCTCTAGAGGAGCCAAGTGCTGAGAAGGAATAGACGAAAGTCTACGTCGAGCCAACGACGTGAACCAAGGCACTTCTCGGGAGGCAACCCGAGGTATTGCTTTCTTTTTCATTTTGTTTTCTTTTTCTTTTCTTTTTCATAGCTTAGTTAGGTAGTTGTGATGGTTTCTGGTTGTTCCTTTCGTTCATTTTTCGCCTGTTAGCTAACCACGCAGATACGGAGGAAAAGACACCCAGGTTCCTGGAGGTGAACCGCACCCGCGGTACAGCCCCTGTTCGAAAAAGAAAAAGGCAAAATTAAAAAGGCAGTAAATGGGCCCCTGACAAAAACCAAGTGGGGGAGTAAAAATTGATAAATTGGACCCCGAAAAAAGCCATATAAGGGGAGTAAAAATTGAAAAGTAAAAGAGGCCTTGGGCCCACTACCCCTTTGTCCTTTTCCCCAACCCACTTCCCCTATCTTCCCAGCAACTACCCCTCTTCCTCACGCCTCACACCTCTCATCCACCATAACTCTCAAGCTCTCAAACCCTAAAAAAAACCTCACATCCCTCAAACCCTCACCAAACCACACCATTCTCGTCCCCAACTCCACCATTCCACACCCACATCCGAAATCCCACACCAAAACCGAACCATACCAACCCAAACCCACCCATCTCATCCACCAAAAACCACAACCCCCATAACCACCGCAACCCTCAAGATCCTACCGCACCCGCGTCGGATCCGACCATTCCCAACCCCGATCTACTAGCCTTGACCCAAACCCGGCCCAAAGGAGGTGAAGGAAGCCATTCGAAGATTCGGTGAAGTCCCCGCTCAAAGAGTTCACCAGTGCCCAGACCGCCCCCCCGCGGTTCCAAAACCGCCCCCGCGGCAGAAGTGCAGTAGACACCATACCGGTGTCTTTTGTGAGTTCTCTTTGCCTCTCGCTCTCTTCATTGTTCATTGTTGCTATGTCGAGACCACGAAAGGTTAAGGTAACTGCAGAGGAGACACAATTTTTTGAGGCTGTGAAGAACAAAACTATGGTTCCAACTAAGTTCCTGGATAGGGGAACTCTGGAAACTTTGGGATTATTTGAGTGTCTGCAGCGGTGTTTAGAGAAGATGGGATTGGAGAATTTTATTGATGTGTATGCCCCGCCTATGAGCCTTTGAGCAAGCTTTTCATCGCCACGCTCAGTCTCACCATGGATGGTGAGAACCTTGTCGCCTTTTCCTTCAAGTACAAGGGAAGGGAGTACACGGTTGACGCCGAGCACGCCCGGGCTGCACTTGGAATTTCTAGACCACCCACCGCTGCGTGGAGGAAAGGCGCACGGGACGCCGAGTTGATCGATTTTTGGGTGGGCGCCACGGGGCAGGCGTACCGCATGGGTGATGAGTATGCTAATAAACTTACTCACCCATGTCTACGTTTGCTCCATAAGCTGATTATGGGGACACTGCTAGGCCACCCCGAGAGTAACAAGGTCCCCCTGAAGGACCTCCGTTGGCTATATTCTGCTGTGCCACAGGCCAGATTCACACCCGATTGGCTGCTACTGATTCTAGAGGGAGTCCTGAAGCTCCGCCGTGCAGCGCGACCTATCATCCAGGGTGGTTTGATCACCCGCATGGTCGAGAGCGTATTTCCGGTCGGGGAGGAGGAGGATCACATCCTCCACCATGTGTTTGATGTCGCCTGCCTGCGGGCGAGTTGCATGCTGAAGGTGACTAGGAGGCAGACTTTCTGGTGCTCTTACGCTGATAAGAGCCACGTCATAGCCATACCCCGAGAGCTCCCGTATGCATCTACGTACCGCGGATGGTACATGCACCCTGACCCTACCTTGACTGCATTGGGGACGGACGCCACTGAGTTTGTGGCTGAGGGACACCGACCTCGGAGGAGGCGGAGAGATGAGGCTGGCCCGAGCCAGGTCCCCCGTGATGATGATGCTGATATGCCTAATGTTGAGCAGGACCCACCCTCGGATCCCTGGCAGGTCCGGATGTTCCGGCAGATGGAGGCCATGAGTCTGCAACAGCAGACTTGGCAGCAGAGCTTTCAGAGTGAGTTTGGAGATTACCGGACTCAGTCCTTCCAGCGGATGGACACCCAGGATGCGCGTCAGGGGCGTATGGAGGAGCAGCAGGGGCGTATGGACGAGCGTATGGGGCAGATGGACGAGTATCTCCACCACCTGGGAGAGCAGCAGTACCAGTATTTCGGCCAGCACCCCTGGCCACCACCAGGACCATCGGATCAGTGAGTCTTTCTTCTTTTCCCCCTTATTTTATGATTGTCGTCTTTTCCACATTGAGGACAATGCGTAGTTCAAGCATGGGGGGAGGAAGTAGATTCATTTTCTATCTTTGTGTATAGTTTCTGCATTTGTTTTTGCTTTGTGTGTTTTGACATTCAGTTTTTCAGATTCTGTACTGTATAAGTTCTAAAAAAAATTTTAAAGAAAAAAAAAAAAGGAAAAAAGCCAAAAAATCAAAAAAAAAGGCATACAAAAATCCTGGGATGAGTTGAAAACCCGAAAGGGCGACTCAGGCAACAAGCAGGTGACCCGGACCAGTGCTAGACTGGGGTAATATGGTGTCGGAGTGACGTGAGCTTATGTGAGTCCATCTTTGAAAAATAAATAAATAAGAGTGGCTTGGTGAAAACCCGAAAGGGCGCCTTGGCAAAATGAGCGAAAAGAAGAAGAGTGATTCTAGGATTTCTCTCTATTATTTGGCGAGGCGTCATAAGAAGGGAGACATGGAAGGAATGTCGGGTAGGCCACTTTGGGAGGCATAAGAAGTCTTAGATGGAGGATAGGATTAGAGGTCACTTTACATTATTGGATGTCCGGGATAAGCTTGGGGGAAGTACTCTGCTTGCCCCCAAGTTTTTTTGTTGTTGTTGTTGTTGTTGATGATGATGTGTTGTAGATGAGATTGACGCCAGGAGCTTTGGCATGGGTTAGGTGACTCTTAGTGGAGGAGATATGCTTCCTGAGACCTTGTGTGCATTATTGGAGGAGTGGACTTTCTTTTAGTTTACTCGAGGACGAGCAAAGGTCTAAGCATGGGGGTATTTGATAAGCACTACTTTGTAGGGCTTAACTAGGAGTCATTAGAGGGTTTATTGGTGTCATTCGGGTAGATCTAGGCACATTCATGTGCAAGGCGTTTGGGGGCGAAGTATAGCGTTTATGGAGGTGTTTGAGCGACTTTGGAGATCATTGGAGACACCGAGGATGGAAGCCACCAAGGAGACGCCATAGGAGTGAAGAGAAGAGTTGAGGAAGGTGCGGGAGATAGCAAGGAAGAGCTATGAAGAAGTGAAGAACTGGATCCTGCCGCACCTGCGTTGGAGAACCGCCCCCTGCGGTTGGAGGACAGAATGCACTGGAGCCAAACCGCCCCCTGCGGTTCCACTACCGCCCCTGCGGCGAGCTTGGCTGATCACGTTTTGGAGGACCACCGCCCCCTGCGGTGGAGTGACCGCCCCCTGCGGTTGCGTTAGCTGCTTGTTATTTGCGAACTTTTATTTCCTTTTTTCGTTTTGTTCCGAAACTTTGTTTCCAAGTTTGTTTATTTCCTTATGTTTATTTCCCTAGTATTTAAGTAGGGTTAAGACATTTTGGAGAGGGTCTTTTTTTTTTCTCTCTAGAACCCTAATTGCCGTTATTCAGTATTTGCTTACAAACCTTATGGAGAACTAAACCTCCATTGTTGCACTTGACAGTTTGAAGCCAGCAATTGATTGGTTGTGAGTTTTCTACTCTTGTTCGTTTTCTTATTGGTTGGATTGATTCTCTTGTGTTGATTGAATATTGGTTTATGTTGGTTTATCTAGACTTGCTAACTAGGTTTATCGATATTTTCCTAAGTGCTAGGATTTGTGATTCTAAGTTTAGATTGCTTATCTAGTAGCGAACACGGTTGTGCGTATAGGGGATCCGAGCGCACAATTGTGGGAGAGAATTGATTGCATGTTTATAGTAACGAGTTGTTTCTATTGCATGTGTCTTGTTTATCCTTGTTTGATTGCTATTGCTTTATTGGTGCCTGAAGGTTTTCGGTATTGATTTAGTAATAAGTATTGTTAGGCTGGTAGAACTAACAATTATCTAAGATCGGGATTAGAACAACCATAGGATTGTTAAGAACTTGAGGCTAATAGAATTCTAGGATCAACCTATCTCTTGTTCGGTGGATTTCGTGTTGAGTGTAGCGCTGTCTCTCTACTTGTTTACAACCATAAATCTGCGATTCTGTCTTCTTGTCTTTTTGTTAATTTGGTTCGAAAATACTTAAACCCCCCCCCCCCTTGTTCCAAGTTGGTGACTTTAAATCACAAGAATTGATAACCTGATTCCCTGTGGATTCGACCCTGACTTGCTTGCTATACTCTATAGTAGGTTGCTTAGGATTACTTTGATTTGGGTATACGACTTTAGCCCTGTCACGCCCCTACCCATCCCCTCAGACCCTTGGGAAGATTTATCCATGGACTTCACCACAGGTTTGCCTCTCTCTCGAAAGGGTAAAGATTCAATCTTTGTAGTTGTGGACATGTTTTCAAAAATGGCTCATTTTATCGCGTGCAAGACCACACACACTGCAAGTGAGATTGCCGCGTTGTTCTTTGACAACGTGGTGCGTTTACATGGGATACCAAAGACTGTCATGAGTGATCGCGATACCAAATTTGTAAGTCTTTTCTGGAGAACCCTTTGGGGAAAATTGGAAACAAACTCTTGTTTTTCACTAGTTACCATCCCCAAACTGATGGCCAAATTGAGGTCACCAATAGAACCCTAGGAGCCCTCCTTAGGACCATGCTCAAAACCAACCCAAAGCGTTGGGAGGACTTACTTGCAATTGTTGAGTTTTCTTACAACAGGTCTAGGCACTCCGCGACGAAGCTGACGCCGTTCGAGGTGGTCTATGGCAGAAACCCACTGACTCCGATGGACATGTTGCTGCGTCCTTTGAAGGATAATGAGCACCCTAGCATGGCCAACCGCGCCGCGATGATACAGGATCTACATCAGCGGACGCGGGAGAAGCTGGAACACCGCGCTGATCAATATGCCACACAACACAACCGTGGGCGCCGCCGCGTTATTTTTGCCCCCGGGGACTTGGTATGGGTGCACCTTAGCAAATGCCGTTTTCCAGCTAAATGCAAATCCAAGCTGGCCCAACGCGGTGATGGCCCTTTCCATGTTGTAAAAGCCATTAGGGACAACGCATACGAGATCGCACTGCCACCAGACTACGGTGTCCACGCGACCTTCAACGTCGCCGACTTGGAGCCTTATGTGGAGCCTGAGTTCGATGTTGGTGAAGCGGGGATGCTTCACAGCCAAGTGGGGGAGGGTGATGCGCCCCTGCCCACCATGACTGCCACCGAGGAAGAAGAGGCTATGAGCATTCGCTCAGACGGGCCAATAACAAGATCACGCGCCAAAGCAATCATCAACGCGACACAATCTATGGTCGTTCGCGTCGTGGCCAGCCAAGGAACACAAGAGACCGCGTTCTCTTTAAAGCGTCTTCAACCAAGCCTAGAGAACGCATTCTCTGCCTGTCTTCTCTCAACCATCCAATGAACGCGTTCTTTTTGAACTGAATACAATCTCTTGAGACATTAATTATTTTAGTTTTTATTTTGGGGCGTGTGTGCCACGCGTGTCGCGTGGGCTGGCCCATTTTGTGAGACTCGGCCCATCCGAGTCTCGCTATGTACTATAAAAGGTCATCTCGACCTTCTTTACTAGGTTACACATCATTTTAATCTAAGATTATTTGTCGAGAGCTTTTGCCTCCATCTTCTTAGATCTGCGTCACCAAATCTCTGTCTTCTCATCTCCTTCCTCCGCTGCCGACGCTACGGCCACCACTCGATCGTCATCGAGATTATCCAACCCACTGCCGACGCTACGGCCAAGCACTCGATCTCTTTTGAGTCGTTCTCCTCCGCTGCCGCCTTCTAAACACCGCGTTCCACCTTATCTCCCTCAGATACGACGTGTGCGACTTCCCACCAAGGTCAAAGATCCTTCATCACAAGCAGGAACACATCACGAACATGGCGGGATGTGTATACCCGGCCAGTCTTGGGATCAAGGCATTGATACGCATGTTGATCTGTAGAGTAACCTACAAAGACACATATGATCGACTTCGCCAAAAGTTTATGATTAGTATATGGTTTAAACCAAGGAAAGCACAAACATCCAAAACTCTTAAGCTTATGATAATCCGGTCTGTTGTTTAAAAGTTTGGAGAATGGGGATTCGTATCCAAGGATAGGTGTGGGGAGGCGATTTATGACATAGGCGGCGATGGTCATGGCGTGAGGCCAATATTTGAGGGGTATACCTGAGTAGGTGAGGAGGGATAACCCGGTTTCGACGATGTGGCGGTTTCGGCGCTCAGAGATGCTGTTGTGTTCAGGTGTATGGGGTGGGGTGGTATAGGGGCTTACACCGTGGTCGCTTAAGTACGATCGTAGGCCTATGTACTCTCCGCCATTGTCCGTGTATAGTATTTTGATTTTGTGGGAGAAGAAATTTTCTACAAGTGTTTCGAATTTAGGAAAAACAATTTGCACATCAGATTTTCGTTTCATTGGATAGAGCCAAATATAGCGAGTGAAATGATCAACAAACATGCAATAATATCGAAGACCATCACAAGATAAAACAGGAGAGGTCCACACATCACAAAAAATAATTTCCAATGGATAAGAAGATTTGAGAGTTGATTCATGAAATGGGAGTTTATGACTTTTGCTAATTTGACAAGAATGACAATCTGATTGCTGGAAATTATTTGTTCCTAAAGAAAATTCTCGCTGAATAAATAGAAAAATAGAGGAAGCCGGATGACCGAGCTTGTGGTTCCAAGTAGCAGACGGAGATGAGCGGAGGGAGTGGACTGACGGAGAGGAAGTGGTCCAGACATACACGCCATCGGTGCAGGGTCCTTTAAGGATTGTTTGGCCTGTTTGGAGCTTCACAATAAAACAATCATGTAAGAATATAATGGCAGTTTGTGTTTGTTTGGTAAACTTGGATAATGAAATAATATTCTGTTTCATTGAGGGCACATATAAAGCATCAGACAAAGAAATACCATTGAGCTTAAGAGATCCAGAATGAGAAATGTGCAAACCTGAACCGTTTCCCATAAACAGCGAGTCGGGACCAGTGTAAGGATGATAGATGGCTAAGTTGTCGAGATCGGTGGTGACATGATGGGTCGCACCACTATCGACAAGGTATGAGGGTGACTGCGGGTTTGTGTTTAGGGTATTGGCTTGAGGGGGCGGCCAAGGGCTGGCTGGGGAAGCAGGCGTCGGAACCTGGATACCGGGGTGTTGCTGCTTGAACACTGGACATTGAGGCATAAGATGTCCGAAGGCTTTACACCATTGATACTTCCCTTGCTAGGGTTTCGTTCGGGGCAGAGCCACGTTGCTGCGGAATCCCGGGGTTGGGCGAGGACGACCATGGCTGCTGAGGTGGGATAACCCGAGCACGAGGCTTGGTTGGCATGAACTGAGCCGTGAATGCATTGGTAGGGCCTGCATGTTGCCTCTGAATCACCTGAAGATAGAGTTCATGCTGGATCAATTTCTCATGGAGCTCTTCAAAGGCAATTGGATTGTCGCGAGCATTGACGCCATCAATGACGGGACGATATGTGTCATCTAAGCCGCGAAGCACATAGTCCGTCAGGTCTTCAACGGAGACGGGCTTGCCGATCGAGGCAAGAAGATCGGCAACTACCTTAAATGAGTTCAAGTAGTCGGTAATGGACTGGGCTTCTTTCGAGGAAGATTGAAGTCGATCTTTCAGTTGCTTGACGTGGCCTCTTGACGCCTTTGCAAAGGTCTGTTGGAGGAGAGACCAGAGTGTTGCGGAAGTCTTCGTCTGAGTGACAAGGGATGAGACAGAGTCGGACAACGTAGGGAGGACGGCACCATAGACCAATCTGTCCTGTCTCTTCCAAGTAAGGTACTCGGGGTTTGGAGTGGTGATCGGAGGCGATCCGGTGGTCGTGATCGTCTCAGGAGGGGCTGGATGAGAGCCATCCAGGAACTTGAACAAGTCTAAGCCATCAAGAATAGCTTCAATTTGGAGTTTCCAGACTATATAATTTGAAGACGTCAGTTTGACGACATTCGAAAGAGTGACGAAAGAGAGTGGTTTTGTGGGCTCATGGGGGTTAGGAACCAGGTGACTGGCGTCGGCGGCCATTGAAGAAGGAGCGACGTCCTTGTGGGAGAAGCGAGGAGAAGAAATTTAAGAAGGAACGAGGTTAACTGATACCATATAAGGAAGATTCTGAAAGTGATAAATCTTCATTAAAGATAATGCTCCTATATATACAAAACTAGGAAACAAATCAGGATAGAGATATGCTAACAGATGCCTAATATCTCTCCATAATAACCACTACTTGTTAACACTAAGAGCACTAATCTAACAACTAGATAAGATGCAATAAAAAGGTGAAGACTAATTCAACGACTAATAAAATGAATTACAGTAATAACAATTAAACTAATTAATAGACTTATTACTAACAGTATGTACCACATATAATTTTTACCATAGCTAACTTGTTTTTTTACCAACTTTCAATTAGGGATGGTAGTGGTGCGTAGCAACATTTCAAGAAAAACCTCCATTACGTTATTTTCTAAGAGCATAAATTTTATTATTATTTTTTCGTGAAGCTTTATCAAAACATATATAGGTTTGTTAGTATGATCTTATGGTTGTTATGTGTGCCGAAATTTGTCATCTAACAAATTTTAACTAAGTATTACGCACTCACTGACTTCCTTGAGGACCCTATGGCATTTGCCTAGTTCACATTTTTGCTGACTTCATTTAATGATTATTATTAGGACTATCCTTGTTGCAGGAATTCTAAGCCACAATAAGTTATCTGGATCAATTGGCAATGTCTTCATCGGCCTTTCTAGTCATAGAAAATTGTGTTTTAGTTCTCCAACTTTTTTGTGGTAGGAAAAACACTTTGAACTTACAAGTGGGTACAAAGACCAAATTTAGCACTATGAGTCTAGAGAATTCATATGGTTTATGGCTCTCATTCGTTGTTACTAGTTTGTTAAGATATATATACAGATGAATCAAGTGATTTCTAATCATTTATCTTTTGTGTTTGTAAGTTTTTACTTAGCTCTGCATAATGTTGTATTTATTTGATGTAGGGATCTATCATAAAATAGTATTACGAGGTATCTACCTGAGATTAAGGTTTCTATGAGAACTAATCTTAGGGTGAGAAGTGAGAAATAACACGGGCCATTGGATGAGGGGATGAAGGGCCGAGATTAGAAGATGGAAATTTTAAGTGAAAAAACGCGGTGGCAAAATCTGTAATTTCGGCGATATTTTTTTTTTGAACATGACCGCTCAGATTATGAACATGACTTTTCGTTGACATGAACATGTTATCTGTGAACATGACCGCCCAGATAATGAACATTTTGTGTCACTTTATGAACGCGAAGTTTCGCATTTTGCACAATAAGGACATTTCGCACCGGAACCTCCCTCACCTACCTGATTCAGTTTCATCTATGAAGAATATGACCAAATTGTTAGTTAAAACTCTTTCAGTTATACTGGCATTCTTTGTAAGAGTATTGATGTCATTTGTTTTTTGAAATGACAAAGCTTTGAACTTATTTGAGCTCTCTTGTAGGTAGGTATTTGCAAAATAACAATGTTGGTAGATCTCCAACTGACCAATCTATATATTCTTTCTTGGAGTAATTCTACTAGTAAAATCTTTTGTTCAGAGCAACTAATGACATGCTTTCTGGTATTTGTTTCAGGAATGTACATGATAATCATTTTAGTGGCATCATCCCTAAGCACTTTTAGATCATTCCAAACTTAAGGTATATAGAATATATTGATTCTACACTCTATGAACTCTATCCTGCCTAACTGACTTGATGCTCTTTTTCTTTGCAGGATCGAAGGAAACAATGTTCACACAGAAGCCAACTACCCACCTGGGAAACTTCCTCTAGATAATGCTACAACAGACTAGAATACATATATATTTATTATCTTCCAGCTAGATATAGCACATTTGTTAATTAGGATATTAATTCTTAGCAAACCTAGACAATTTCATTTTACTGTAATATTTGAGTATTTGTTGATTTCAAGTCACATTGTCGATCCATGACTTTCTTATTAAGAGTAAAATAAATTGACATATGATGTTGTCTGATTAATTATGACTACAATGTTTGTATGCGTTTGTTTATGACATATCAAGTATTAGATGTGGGTGAAAATTATATACAGGGATTAGGCAATAAACATTTAATGCAACTGTAAAAAACATATTGTTTAATATCTCCGTTATAACCGTGATAAATGGCTTGAATGGAACACACTTTTACTTGTTTATATCCCGGTTTTTACACAATATATCACGGTTGTGAAACTAGGATGTATACCTTGATGGAACAGAATCTTCAACTTTTTAAGCCGGTTTTGGGTACTTTTTATCACGGTTCTAAAACCGGGATAAAACAGTATATTTTATCATGGTAGTGTTCCCTTTTCTTTTTTATTCCGCAACTTAATAGGACAGTTCAAAACCGGGATAAATAAGAGCACGGAACCGGGATAAAATGCAAATGTTGTACTAGTGAAACTCCCTATGAAATATTTGGGCCTTACTATGGGTTTGAAGAAGCTGGCCAGTCGAGACTTTAATCCCTTTATCAGCCGCATCACCTCCCGCATCCAATCCGGGACCTCCAAAAACCTATTTCCTATGGACGGGAAAAGAATATGGCCATTGGAATCTCATTGTCTGGACTACTGTCTGCACCCTCAAAGAAGTTGGGGGACTCAGTTTCAAAGAACTGCTTGCGTGGAACAAATAATGTATTGCAAGATATCTATTCGAAGCACAGTAAGACACCCTCAGCCTATGACTCTCCTGGGTCAAAGAATTCCACTTGAAAACATTAGATATATGGCGTGTCTCTAGCTCTGAGAATGACAGTTGGTGCTGGCGAACAATTATTTCTGTCATAGATGAGCTACTCCAACTAAAAATTGTCACTGAAATCAACTCTGCTATGACATCCCATTCAGGTTCATACTCCCCTAAAAATGTCTATAGTTTTTTCATCTCTTCTCCCACTACTGTTAGCAACTTCCATGGTATATGGGGAGGCCTTCACATCCCAAGATGCAACTTCATCACTTGGGTCGCTCTTCACGTCCGCCTCCCCACCCTCCATCGACTTCACTCTTGGGGTGTAACACCCACTAACTTCTGCGGATTTTGTAATACGGTCGCGGAAACTAAAGACCACCTATGGATCTCTTGTTCCTTCACCAAATCTGTTATTGACATTGTCCTTCACTGGCTGGGCATCAATATCCGACTTCCCAATCTTCAAAGTTGGTTCTCCTGGACTCTCAATGGAGGCAACACTGGATCATTTTGCTACAAGTTTCGATCCGCTTGCCTTACCACCTTTGTCTACCACACTTGGGCAGCTCGGAATGCTATCATCTACCAAAACCATACTTGCTCAGTAGAAGAATGTGCCCACAAGATCATTTGGGCTATGAAGGAAAATGCTCATGCGAATTGGAATAGGAACAAAGCTTGGAGACTTATTCTTAACTAGGTCATCTATTTTTGCCGCCTCACTTGTTTTTTGTTTTTTGTTGGTTTGTTTGTAAATCCTCAAACCCTTATTCCTAACACGTAACCAAATTTCCAATTTTTTTTTATGTAAAGTCATTAAATAACATAAAATGTCTAGCTATGATGGAATTGTGCACAAGTGTCGCATGAGTGGCTCGTTGGCTCATTGGGTGACTTACCGAGTGGAATAGGCGTGCGAACTCACTCAAGCCAAGTGATGAAACTCCATACGCTTCTTGGTCCAACCACTTGACCGAACTAGATGAGGAGTCCATTTTGGCTCCTTTAATTGGTGTGCAAGATAAGTCCTAAGGTTGCGGGCTGACGGGGCTAAAGATGCACAAGCAAATGTCGTTGATTAGCCTTATCAAAATAAATTATCCTAACAAACCTACTAAACAAAGTATAGCAGACAAGTAAGAGTCGAATCCCACAGAGAAGGTATGATGTAATATGCAATCGTGAATGACAAGTAACAAGCAACTGAGGGTTTTGTAGTCAAGAGAACGAAGCAAACAAGCATGCAGATTGAGTAAAATCGAGAGAATAATATGAGGGAAAGTAGTCCTGTTAGAACGAAATTCACAGTACAAAGATAGAGTTTGATCCCTGAAATCTATTCAATACAAGTTCAATTATTTATCCTTATAGTCGTTCCCACCTTAATCGTAAGCACTATTGATTCTCACAGTTGTCAATAGACTTATCACTATGCCAATGATAAAGTACAACTGATTCTCACAGTTGTCAGCGTACTTTAGCACCAACACAGCAATAACGATGCACACAAGGATTTAGGATACATGCAAGTAGAAAGACGTACAAGTACTCACTCCCCTACTTAACATGCAATTGATTCTCACACACAAGTGTACGCTCGGAACCCTTATACGCACAAACGTGTTTGCCACTAGATATGCACTCGGAACCCCTATATGCAATCCTAGCAATTGATAACAAGCATTCAACCTAGGTGATCAGGCTAAGAAGAACAACTAGAAATCGTAGACGTGGTAAGCAAGAGAATCAATCCAACAATTATAAGGATAAGAACAAGGAATAGAAATCTCACAAACACATCAAAGTACTGCTTCAATCGTCTAACAGAACAAAGGAAAGTTAGTTCTCCATCAAAGGGGATGAAAAACTATAATATGAAATAACGATCAACAATAGTTCGATAACAAGATGTGTCTAAGTGTTCGCAGCCTTTCTTGGAGGCTGTGGAACATTAGGTTAAATAGAGTTAACCTAAAGCCCAAGATCACAAAACCAATCCAAAAGGAAACAAATAAAATAACAAAGTCTGAAATAGAAATAAAAGGAAATAAATATAATCTGGCGCGAGGCAATAAACACGTCCACCGCGGGGCGGTAAAGATCCACCGCGGGGCTTCTGCTCTCCACCGCTGGGCGGTGGCCTCCTCTCACGCGGGGCTTCATCATCACTGGGAGTCATCACCGCGGGGCGTCACTGCTAACGCGGGGCGGTGAACTCCAGATTTCAACTCTCATTTTCTTCTCTTCTCCAGCTGCTCTCCAAATACTACCAAGTGTTGGTAGCCTTCTCCATAGATGTTCCAGCAGCTCCATCTCCATCTCTAAGCTCCAACTAAGCTGCCAATCCTTGGATTTCTTCACTTCTCTCCATAATATCTGGATCGCAGACTTAGCACTAAAACAACTCCAAAACTCCTCCAAATCATGCTAATAGATGCTAGAAAAGGTGTATGAAATAACACCTATCACGAGTCAAAAGTCAAGCCCTGGTTTGGCGTCGGGTGAGCCATCGCGACCGCTAGAGATGGTGGCTTGAGTAATGTGATCCACGATAAGTTTGGGCGCCACACTTAAGGTAAACTCTGGAGGTTTTGGAGGATGTGGAGGATCTACAAATCCAGAAAGTGCTCATGCAACTTTAAAGGTAATCCTTGCCATAAATAAAGCATGTGTGAAAAGGCAAGTACTTGGAGTCCTCATCGTCAAGCTAGCCAGGGAGTCATCAAGAGCCGCTCTACGTCCGCATCAGTTACTATATGATCCATTTAACGGGAAACCTAGTTTCTCACTCACAAGTGACTCCATTTCATGACACCAAGTGAACTCAAACCTAAATTTATGTACATGGAATCTGTGGGAGCAAGATTAAGGTGGGCCTAAAAGCCCAATTAATAAGAGAAAAGAGGCCGAAGGCCAAAGTGAAAAGGGGGACGGGAGATAGGGTAATTTGGATGGTAGGAGAGCCGGGATAAAGGGGGCGCGCTGCAACAGTGCAGAGGGGAGGCTTCAGAAGGCCATGGGAGAAGGCAAGCAAAAGGAGGGGCATAAACTTTCGAGAGCTCTACCATGAGCGATGGAGGTAGCAATTGGCAGAGGAAGGGCTTTCTGGGGCTCTACAAGGGTGCGTTGAGGGCTAGACCGGAGCTAATGGAACCTCGATCCACCTTTTCCTCTTCCGCCGGCAGCCCATCGGACCCATGTGTTGCCGTGCGTCACCCGATTTCTCCCAGACCCCCTCCGATCTCTCCAATCCATATGAGTACCGCAACATCACCGATACACCATGGAAAAGCTCTCCGGCGGATGTCACTCCCGTCATCTACATCACTTCGGTAAATCGAGTGTTGGAGATCGCGAACGGCAAGGCGATCGAAGGAATAATCGCGAAGGCATCGGAGGTGGCGATGCTGGAAGCTCCTGATCTCCGTCGTCTCCGCTTGCAAACGGGAAATCAAAATCGCTCTTCTACCGCCATTACAGAGTATCGTCATCTCACCCTTTGATTTCTCTTTTCGTCTCTTACAAGCAGCAATTCTGCATTTGCATAGTTCTGTGAATCTACCTTGAGTTCTTCGTTTAAGTATGCAATCTGTGCTCTATCGATTCGGTAGTATCTTGACCCGACAAAAATGCTTATCCGCGTCAATTGCTTAGTGTGTGAGATTACTCTTCTCGGGGTATCTCCTTATTTGAATCATCATTGATGTTGGACATTTTCTTATATATGTGCGTATATGATCCTTCGTGGCATATTTTAAATCTAATTATATGCTTCTCTAAATGCTGCACCAACGCATTCCATCGTGTTGTGAACTTGTTATATTTTATACTCTTAGGTTCTTGATTCAATATATAATATCATGTAGAGCCCCTGCAGTATTGCTATAAATTCGGTATTTCTGAGCTAATTCGGGTGCTCCCTTTGATAAGCTAAGCAATAAGTTAAAGTTATGATTGGGCGAGGCTGGTGAATTTTACCATTTAGCTTGATAAAGGAGATATTTATATAGCCCTTGAGATCAATTATGCTTGCTTGATACCTTGTTTGGATATTTGAAAGTACATGCTAGTGTAATATACATGCCTTTGATGGAATAAACAATACTAGAAGTTTCGACACCTTATTAATGAAATAAAGGATGAGAATACTCGATAAAAGTAATTTGACGGATAAGTAAACCCCTTAACCTTATCTCTTATATATATATATATAAATGCTTTTCGTGTAAAAAACTAACTTGAGCGTCGGAGTGGCAAGCCCGGGGAAGCCCTCGGGTATTTTTCAGGTTTGAAGCAAGCAAGAGGGGAGGCATTTCGGCAATGACGGGAACCGATGAACATGGGAGCGGAACTTACGAGATCAAGAATAAAGAACACCGGGATTAGTGGTGTATTGGGCACTAATTAATTCACCTCGTTGAAACCGGGCTTCAACACTGGCGCCGACCGTGGAGACTTCCTCACACACTAGGAAGGCTCATGTCATGCCGAGATGCCCACCCTACGGAGCACTTCCAACAGCAAGCTTTATTAGAAGCAAGGAACAAAGAGCCAATTCCCACGATACCTCACTTTGGCTTTAGTTAGCCTTCACTCTCTATCCCACTCGTGCTTCGCGTAGCTCTCACCATACTTCATCTTTTGTTTTCACGTAGGCCTATGGCATCTTACAACGGTTGGGGCTCGTACGTCTCTCAAGCCGATGCAATCTATGGCATCACTCCGCTCGCTACCAATTATGCTTTTTACCGAGAGAACAAGTAGAAAGGCAATGTGAGGCCGAAAGGAAAGAGGCGTTGCACCTTAGAGCAAGTTGAGCAACATCGCGATAAAAACTAACGGAGTTCCCTTCGCGAAGGTCTTCCCGTCCTTTCGCCCTTGGCTTTATCGCTCTTCACTTTTGGCCTCCTCGGCCTTCGCAAAGAGCTCATGATCCGTACAGAGATAGAGTTTTGATCACGGAAATCTATTCAATCCAAGTTCTTTAATTATCCTTATAGTCGTTCCCACCATGATCTTAAGTACTATTGATTCTCACAGTTGTCAATAGACTTATTACTATGCCAATGATAAAATACCACTGATTCTCACAATTGTCAGCGTACCTTAGCACCAACACAGCAATAGCAATGCACACAAGGATATAGGATACATGCAAGTAGAAAGACGTACAAGTACTCACTCCCCTACTTAACATGCAACTGATTCTCACTCACATTTGTACGCTCGGAACCCCTATACGCACAATTGTGTTTGCCACTAGATATGCGCTCGGAACCCCTATATGCAATCCTAGCAATTGATAAAAAGCATTCAACCTAGTTGGCCAGGCTAAGAAGAATAACGATAAATCAATAATCAATATATCCAAGAGAATCAAACCAACATACATAAGAATAAGAACAGGGAATATAAATCTCACAAACACATCAACTGTACTGCTTCAATCGTCTAGCAGAACAAGGGTGAAGTTAGTTCTCCATCCAAGGGGATGAAAAACTACGAACTTGTAAAATTGAAATATAATCTAATGTAAAAACTGAATTATGAAATCTAGGTTAACAAAGAGTATTTAACCTAAATCCTAAAAGTAATAAAAATAATAAAAGGAAATAATAATAAAGTAAAGAGATAGACTTATTACTATGCCAATGATAAAATACCACTGATTCTCACAGTTGTCAGCGTACCTTAGCACCAACACAGCAATAGCAATGCACACAAGGATATAGGATACATGCAAGTAGAAAGACGTACAAGTACTCACTCCCCTACTTAACATGCAACTGATTCTCACTCACATTTGTACGCTCGGAACCCCTATACGCACAATTGTGTTTGCCACTAGATATGCGCTCGTAACCCCTATATGCAATCCTAGCAATTGATAAAAAGCATTCAACCTAGTTGGCCAGGCTAAGAAGAATAACGATAAATCAATAATCAATATATCCAAGAGAATCAAACCAACATACATAAGAATAAGAACAAGGAATATAAATCTCACAAACACATCAATTGTACTGCTTCAATCGTCTAGCAGAACAAGGGTGAAGTTAGTTCTCCATCCAAGGTGATGAAAAACTACGAACTTGTAAAATTGAAATATAATCTAATGTAAAAACTGAATTATGAAATCTAGGTTAACAAAGAGTATTTAACCTAAATCCTAAAAGTAATAAAAATAATAAAAGGAAATAATAATAAAGTAAAATAGGAAAGTAAACAAATCAAACTGGGAATTAATCCCGTAATCCGGAAATTCTCTTCTCGCAAGCATCACGCCAACAGCTCCTTCTCTTGGCCCAACTCATTCCAAGCAGCAAATCATCTTCGGCCCAACAAATGCAGCGTGCGGCCCAAATCCTTCCTTCATCAGCTCGCTGACGTCAACTCCGCATCATCTTCCAATTCTCCCGCTTTCCTTTACTCCGCTTCTTCTCGCGCGCGAGGCTTCAATTCACGTGGGCCGATATCTCCTTCGTGGGCCTTTTAACTTCACGGCCCATCTTCAACCAAATTTCAGTTCAACATCACAACAGTACGCGGGCTTCAATTCCAATTCCGCAGGTTTGCCTCACGTGTCCGCGGGGCGTGATTTCCACCGCGGGGCGGTGATTTCCACCGCGGGGCGGCATCCTTTTCTGAGACCCACCGCCGGGTCGCGGTGGCTCTGGCGCGGGGCGTCAATTTCTGCCCACTCTTCTCTTCAACTCTTTATTACTACCAAGTTTTGGTAGTCTTCTCCAATAAACTCCAACAGATCCTCATCATCTCCATCTAAGCTGTAAAACCCTTGATATCTTCAATTCTCTCCACAACTTCCGAATTACAGACTTAGTCTCAAAACTACTCATAAACTCCTCCAAATCATGCTAATAATTGCTAGTAAAGGTGTATGAAATGACATCTATCACGCCTTTCTTTGTTAGCTCATGGAGAGGCGCGGCGATGGAACTAAAATTGCAAACAAATCTCCTGTAGAAGACTGCCAATCCAAGGAAGCTTCTAATCATTGTTGGTGTGGTGGGTGTTGGCCAATCTTGAATTGCCTTCACTTTGTCTTCATCTACGCGGAGTCCATCTTTGGAGACCACGTAGCCCAGGAAGTTCGTGGTGTCGGCTGCAAAACTACACTTGCCAAGGTTGGCATACAATTGTTCGTGTCACAAGCACTCTAACACAAGCCTAAGGTGCTTTACATGATTTTCAATACTACGCGAATAAACCAGAATGTCGTCAAAGTATACGACAACAAATTTCCCCAAAAATTCCCTCAACGCATGGTTCATGAGCCTCATAAACGTGCTTGGCGCGTTGGTGAGACCGAACGGCATGACTAGCCATTCATAAAGCCCATATTTGGTTTTGAACGCGGTCTTCCATTCATCACCCGCGTTCATGCGAATCTGGTGATATCCGCTCTTCAAGTCAATCTTAGTGAAGTGGGTGGCTCCATGCAACTCATCGAGCATGTCGTCGAGGCGCGGTATCAGGTGTCTGTACTTGACTGTGATCTGATTGATGGCGCGGCAATCGACACACATGCGCCATGAGCCATCTTTCTTTGGCACCAGGATCACGGGGACCGCGCAAGGGCTTAGTGATTCTCTTACGTAGCCGCGATCCAGAAGTTCTTGCACTTGGCGCTGTAGCTCCTTGGTTTCATCTGGGCCAGCGCGATTGGGAAGGGAGGCACCTGTCGGTTTCTATAAGAGATTCTCTTGTAGAAACCGACGGGTATAGCATGTGTATGAGAGATAAAAAAATTTTGAGTGATTATGGCAGAAGCAAGGATGATGGGGGAGAAAAAAAATTCATGAACAAATGAAACTTGACAAGCGACTTACAAGATCAAAGGCTCTGATGCCAATTGATGCGTTCCTGCTTGTGAATGCCGGATCGATGATCTTGGTGGGAAGTCGCAGGCGTCGGATTTGAGGTTGAAGGGATGGAACGCGGTGTTTGGATGATGGTTCGTGATGGAAAGCGAGGCCGTAGCGTCGACAACGGGGGAGATAGGCTCGAAAGAGATCGAGTGATAGGCCGTAGCGTCGGCAGCGGGGTTGGATAACTCGATGAAGATTGAGTGGAGGCCGTAGCGTCGGCAGCGGAGGAAGGAGATGAGAAGACAAAGATTGGGGTGACACAGATCTAAGAAAATGGAGGCAAAGCTCTCGACAAGTAATCTTAGATTAAAATGATGCGTAACCGAGTAAAGAAGGTCGAGATGACCTTTTATAGTACACAGCGGGACTCGGATGGGCTGAGTCTCGCTTAATGGGCCAGCCCACGCGACACGCGTGGAACACACGCCCTAAAATAAAAACTAAAATAATTAATGTTTTAGGATATCGCAATCAATTCAAAAGATCGCGTTCACTGGATGTTTGAGAGAAGAATGACAGAGAACGCGTTCTCTGGGCTTGGTTGAAGACGCTTTAGGGAGAACGCGGTCTCTTGTGTTCCTTGGCTGGCAACAATGCGGACAACCATGGATTGTGTCGCGTTGACGATGGCTTTGGCGCGTGATCTTGTTATTGGCCCTTCTGAGCGAATGCTCATAGCTTCCTCTTCCTCGGTGGCAGTCATGGTGGGAAGGGACGCATCAACAATTTGGGAAAAGGAAGTCTCGAAAAACAATATATGCGCGAGTACAAGAAAGTAATACGAGAAAAACTAATATGAGAAAACAATAAGGGAAAAACAATGCGGAAAAGCAAGGAAACAAACGATACATTTGAAAGCAAGTCGAGCAACAACGCGAGGAAACTAATGAAGCCGACTTCACGAAGGCCTTACCGACCTTCGCATAGGTGATGCTTCACGAAGGCCCATCATTTGCGAAGGCCCATCCTTCATAAAGGCTCTCCTTCGCGGGAATATTCACTTCAAGGCCTTCGCAAAGGCTCTCCTTGAAGCAAGTAAACAGATAGAGTGAAAAAGTAAACTAGGCCACGCAAACAAACTAGTGAAATCACTCTCTCCGACGCATCTGAGGTCCCTTGTGCACAAGCGCGTACACCATTCGCGAGTCTATTTTCTATGACGCACCTACACGTGCTTCTTTATCCGCAAGCCTATATCCTCCAATGAGAGGCTCACATTTTTATTCAATACAAAGTTTGTGCCTGCACTCTTAACAAGAAAGCGACTAAGCAAGAATAAAAGAAATACAAGTAAGATTGGAAGCAAAGAGCAAAATACACCAAAAAGGCGGTCTAAATAAAGTGGCTCCGCGCCCACTCGATGAGTTCCTTCGCGGACTCTAGGCAAAATATCTCGGGGCTCCGCGCCTACTCGACTAGTCTGCTCGTCCACTCTAAGTCGTTCTTCGAAAAGAAAGAGAAAAGAGGAGACAACTCGCAAGAAAGGTCCGCGAAGCATCCGAGCGAGTGCAAGCTCTTACAAAGCCATCAAGTGAACCAAGCCTTCGCCTTCACTACGTGAAGCCGAAGAGCTTGGGGGGCTGGTTGTGGGAGCAAGATTAAGGTGGGCCTAAAAGCCCAATTAATAAGAGAAAAGAGGCCGAAGGCCCAAGTGAAAGGGGTGACGGGAGATAGGGTAATTTGGATGGTAGGAGAGTCGGGATAAAGAGGGCGCGCCGCAACAGTGCAAAGGGGAGGCTTCAGAAGGCCATGGGAGAAGGCAAGCAAAAAGAGGGGCATAAACTTTCGAGAGCTCTACCATGAGCGATGGAGGTAGCAATTGGCAGAGGAAGGGCTTTCTGGGGCTCCACAAGGGTGCGTCGAGGGCTAGACCGGAGCTAATGGAACCTCAATCCACCTTTTCCTCTTCCGCCGGCAGCCAATCAGAGCCATGTGTTGCCGTGCGTCGTCCGATTTCTCCCAGACCCCCTCCGACCTCTCCAACCCATATGAGTACCGCAACATCACCGATACACCATGGCAAAGCTCTCCGACAGATGTCACTCCCGTCATCTACATTGCTTCGGTAAATCGAGTGTTGGAGATCGCGAACGGCAAGACAATCGAAGGAATAATCGCGAAGGCATCGGAGGTGGCGATGCTGGAAGCTCCTGATCTCCGTCGTCTCCGCTTGCAAACGGGAAATCAAAATCGCTCTTCCACCGCCATTACAGAGTATCGTCATCTCACCCTTTGATTTCTCTTTTCGTCTCTTACAAGCAGCAATTCTGCATTTGCATAGTTCTGTGAATCTACCTTGAGTTCTTCGTTTAAGTATGCAATATGTGCTCTATCGATTCGGTAGTATCTTGACCCGACAAAAATGCTTATCCGCGTCAATTGCTTAGTGTGTGAGATTACTCTTCTCGGGGTATCTCCTTATTTGAATCAATATTGATGTTGGACATTTTCTTATATATGTGCGTATATGATCCTTCGTGGCATATTTTAAATCTAATTATATGCTTCTCTAAATGCTGCACCAACGCATTCCATCGTGTTGTGAACTTGCTATATTTTATACTCTTAGGTTCTTGATTCAATATATAATATCATGTAGAGCCCCTGCAGTATTGCTATAAATTCGGTATTTTGGAGCTAATTCGGGTGCTCCCTTTGATAAGCTAAGCAATAAGTTAAAGTTATGATTGGGCGAGGCAGGTGAATTTTACCATTTAGCTTGATAAAAGAGATATTTATATAGCCCTTGAGATCAATTATGCTTGCTTGATACCTTGTTTGGATATTTGAAAGTACATGCTAGTGTAATAGACATGCCTTTGATGGAATAAACAATACTAGAAGTTTCGACACCTTATTAATGAAATAAAGGGTGAGAATATTCGGTAAAGGTAATTTGACAGATAAGTAAACCCCTTAACCTTATCTCTTCTATATATATATATAAATGCTTTTCGTGTAAAAAACTAACTTGAGCGTCGGAGTGGCAAGCCCGGGAAAGCCTTCGGGTCTTTTTCAGATTTGAAGCAAGCAAGAGGGGAGGCATTTCGGCAATGACGAGAACCGATGGACATGGGAGCGGAACTTACAAGATCAAGAACAAAGAACATCAGAATTAGTAGTGTGTTGGGCACTAATTAATTCACCTCAGTGAAACCGGGCATCAACAGAATCCATCACCACTATTATCATTAAGCCAATTAGCTTGTAATTGGTATTTCTAATTCCCCTTTATCCAATTCAATATGTAGTCTATTTATAATCGTCTCCCTTTGGTTGTCACAGTCCTCGTCCCAAGAAGTTGATCAGTTGTGCTTAATTGTCTTGAACAAAGACATATGGTTTGTTTGGTAGGTTTGTTTATAAAGAAGTTTTTGTTTATAAAGAGTTTTTTTTTTTAAAAAGTGGTATTTGAAATTTGAATATTGAGTGTTATGGGGAAATGTGAAGAGAGAGAAAAAATGAGTTTTGTTTATAAAGTTTTTATAAACAAAAGGCTAAACAGATCCATAATATTTCGAGATACATGCATTAATTAATAATTTAAAAAACAGATTCCTTTTAATACATGACAAACACAAGATATCCTCGTGAAAGGACTACCTAAATCATAGATGATTTTTACAAATTTATTAGAAATAAATAAAAACAGAAACGATTACAAATTGGAGCTTATTCCGTGCAAAGCTTTATTTAATGTATAATATTGTACGAGAGAGCAACCAAAGATGTGCCGATCTGTAGAATTGATTAAGTGCAGGTCGGAGAGTTGCCACCAGGACCTCCAAAATAGAAGAAGGCACCAGACGGATCAGTTCCCAAAGTGGTGACGGTGTAGCAGTTGGGATTCGTGACTATTTGGCTTATAGGGGACGGGATGACTGGCTTGTGTTGGGCGTCCAGGTAAAACAAGTTACTGATGTACGCTGCTTTGCCTCTACCCTCTACTGCAAAGTGCCCGCTTCCCATCTGTGTCGTGGAGGGACGAGTCGAAGTCGTCGGTTGTACCATCTCCCCTCCCCACTCCACTCTATTCGCTGCCGTCGACAATCCTTTAAACAAGCTAACCGGCCAGTATCCCACTGCCTGGCCTTGATAGTAGAACCACCAATTCCTTGTAACTGGATCCTGTTTGTTATATGGAATATTGTTAAAGTTCGTAGATCGGTTAGAGGAGGGGCGTGTATGTTCGTTGACAAGTGTGAAAGTCCGTGGGCCATAGACTGAGGGACGTGCATATATGAGCGTATAGGCGCAGATAAGCCCAATATACAAGCCCAATGAGGTTTCATCCTAAAATCAATTGGCAATAGGAGGAGTAGCTCATCAAGCTTATATACTAGGCAAGTTATGTCCCAACTTTCGATGTGAGACGTTTATATTCCAACACGCCCCCGCAAGTGCAACGGGCGGACAATTGGCCAGACCCAGTTGACACTTGAACAAACGGGTATGGATGGGCATCTCAATCTCTTTATAGCCAGACTCAACCAACTCAATAAAGGGATCCAAGACCGAACCCGCTCTGATACCATGTGAAAGTCCGTGGGCCCATAGACTTGGGGGTCGTGCGGACACGAGCGTATAGGCGCAGATAAGCCCAGTACATAAGCCCAATGAGGTTTCATCCTAAAGCAAATTGGCAATAGGAGGAGTAGCTCATCATGACACTTGGACAAACGAGTATGAGTGGACATCTCAATCTCTTTATAGTCAGACCCAACCAACCCAAGAAATGGGCCCAAGACTGAATCCGCTCTGATGAAAGTCCGTGAGCCCATAGACTGAGGGTCGTGTACACACAAAGCCCAATATATAAGCCCAGTGGGATTCCATTCTAAAATTAATTGGCAATAGGAGAAGTAGCCCATCAAGCTTATATACTAGACAAATTATATCCCAACTTTCGATGTGAGACGTTTATATTCCAACAACAAGCCTATCATATAAGTTCATTGGGTTCAATCCTAAAATCAATTGACAATAGAAAGAGTGATCTATGACATTATATAATAGTCTTAATTTTTTATATTTTTGATGTGAAATTATTTCTCCCTATCTTATCTTCCACAAATTAATATTGCCTATTACATGTACAAATATACACTAATACATCCTACCTAATGCTAGAATAATTGTTAGCCCGCTTGAGAAATACATCACCGGACCCTTCAATAAATATATACACAAAAGAAAGGAAAACTGATTTCTACCTTCACTATTGCGATGGTTATCTCTTTTTGGTCTCCATTGTACACGGAATAAGGCTTGAGTATTAGTGCCCCAAGTGGGAATCTCGGGTCAGTCAGCACGAAACCAGCGCAGTCGAAGTTATAGCACGGTGTTTTATATCCATCATTCTGCAAGTAATATATACATGTACAACCGTGCATATGTTAGAAGTAAATACATACGGAGTATGTAATTAATATATTGAACAATAATTGGTGTACATTCATCATAAATTGTCACCATCTGTTAACTACCCAAAATAGCCCTGATATTTGTTTTTATATAGTCTCCCCTTCTTCTGTTCAAACTTCAATTATATAGAAATTTAAACCAATATTATTATCTGTTTTTTTAACATATGCCTTTAGGACATAGATTAAGAATTTATATTAAGAAATATAAATCTTAAAGAAGAAATAATAAATAATAAATCCATTTTAAAAAAATATATAAAAAAAATACATAATTAAAAATTTCTACGTATAGGATCTTAACCTATGCCCTTAGGTCATACGTTAGAAAAATCATATTATTATATCGAATAAATCTAATTATTTTCTTATAAAAAAAAATTAAACCCAAATTCTAAGCCCTTTTATGTTCAAACCCAATTCTCTGTTCAAATATAAATGGACCATCATTCTCTTCTCTTCTCTGCTCAAAGCCTCAAACCCAAATCGCAATCCCTTATTCACTTTTCTTCTCATTCTTGCTCAAGTTAATATAGAAAATTTTAAGTAACAACGTTTTTCATTGTAATAGACTACACAGAGGGAATCTTCTAACATGTGCATCATTAACCATGTGATTCATGTGAACATCTTCTTCGGCATTCACCATTAACAACCAGCAGAAAAGGTTAGTTTAATTTGCTACCAATTAAAACGATTTTAAATTTATGTATATGAATTGACTGAAAATGAAACCTCTAAAACCTTAAAAGTATAGACCCAGAAAGAAATATCCTAAATAACCTCTAAGGTTCTGTTCGGCGTAAGTTGAGGTTTATATTATTTAAAATCTATTTTTTTATGTGTTTAGTATTACAGGATTTTTAAAAATGTAAGATTTTAAGAGGTTTGTAAGAAGGTTAAAAATTAGAAAATAAAAACCTTATATAAGAAATGTTATTGAAGATTTGACAAGGTTATCATCATTTTAATTTCAAAATATCCAAAACTCCATACCACACTTATTTATTGATTTTAAACAAAAAATATATTTATGATAATTTTTATTTGAAACATATTAAAAAAATTTATCTCACTAAACACTCAAATAGGTTTTGTTCTAGGTTTTAAAACGTTATAAGAAAACCTCTAAAAAAACCTAAACTTCTAGAAAACCTTTCAAAAAATATCAATTTCCTTAAAAACCTTGTTTTACCGAACTTAAAAGTAACAATTTTTTTTTGGTCTTGATCCTCTGGTTCGACCGGAACAAAGCCGTTCTACGTCCAGACCGGGGTACTATTGGCACATGAAGTGGTAGACCCCTCCCAACATCAGTGTTTCCATACACGCCTCCAGCAGGCACCGCCGGTCCAAACATTTGGTGGGCCCTAGGGCGAAATAAAAATAAGGGCCCTTGTAAACATAAAAGTAACGCTTGAATAATTTAAACTAAAAAAGAAATATAAAATAATAAGAAAATATTATATATGATAATTATATAAAGTAAAATTTTGATAGAATTAAACCCCTTTTTATGTCCAACTTATAAGTTTGATATTTTTCGATGAATGAGATTTTATGATAAACAATTAATATAAGAAAGAAATACTAATTAACAATATTCAAATAATTTTTTTATTTAAGTTTAAAATGAAAAATAAACCTCACAAAGAATATAAAAAATAAATTTAAATAAAAACCAAATTCACATAGAAAAGAAATTGACTCACATATCAAAATTGAGAAACAAGAAAAATGTGCTACTTATATTAAAGAACAAATGTTATATAAAATAACTAGCACATTTAATAAAATAAAAATCAACTAAAAGAAAAATGGGCCTACATAAATGTAAAAGTGGAGTTATTGAGATTTGAACCTAAGACCTTTGGAAAGACAATTATACTTATCCACTATATCAAATTTACTTTTTATATTTCTTCTCTTAATTAATAATTAGATTACTACTATTTGATATTGAATTTGGCCCCCTTTCGACCTTGGATCCTAGGACGGCCGCCTACCTAAACTACTCTTAGTACCGACCCTGCCAACAGGAATCGAATTCGAGACTTCTAAATAGAATGTTTAAGGGAGTCTAGTGTCAAACCACTAGACTAACTGAATGTTGAATGTCTTAAAGATGGTATAATTTATTCGGTGCATGGATCAATATCCTAAAGATACCTTTTTTTGAAAGGTACATCCTAAAGATAATTAAGGAGTGGTTAAGTAACAAACGTGAAAGAAAAGACAATTATTTCACACTAATTAATTAGCTGAAGTTCCAAATTGTCAAGAGATCGATCGGACACTCACTGTATAGAATATGAAAAGTCTAGTTTCACCGTCCCCGCCACCTGGATTAACCTGCAGTACGGCAGTAGCTCAGAGAATATAAGGGATTGATCTTGAATCTATATATATATAGAGATTCAAAGACAAATAATATATGGAAATTCTGTTGGTTACCCTGAATTTAGAGTTATTTTTATTGATGTTTTACGATTAAGTTTTTTTCGATTGGTATCCTTAAAGTACTTTCCCTTATTCATGTTCTTTCGGTTTGAATTGATCAAATTTAAGCTCATTATTATGTTTATTACCCTCAACTTAGTAGGATTCGACTCCTAAAACAATCAAATCCATATCCGAACCATTCCGATTTGAATTCTTAAGGTCGAAAATGGGTTGTTGCTTCAGAATGCAAATCGATATGTTTCGGACATGAATTTGAGTATTTTAGGAGTCGAATCTTACTAATTTGAGGGTGGGAAACACAATGGTGAAATTTGATTTGATCAATTTGAACCGAAATAATGCGAATATGAAAACGTTTGGTTACGAAGTAAACAAACTCGAGTATCAACCGAAAAAATCTTAATCATAAAACACCAATATGAATAACCCTAAATTCATGAACATCAAAAAAAAATCCAATAATATATATGACACGATCAAGGGCGTAATTATTAATTACCAGCCACCCTGCTTCAAGAGATTCCTGTACTTGACCACTCCCTAAATCGTGATTGATCCAAAACTGAGCGATGCTGAGATCTTTTGCCTCGACGGAAGGGTTCCAAATGTTAATCGCTGCAGATACTCCATGTATGTTCGCATCGGTGCTCTTATAACTTATAACTGCATACTAATCCAGTACGGACAATAGACCAACAAATCCATCTTTTTATTAGTATAACAGTTTTTATTTATAGTATGTGTACATAAGTATAATAAGTTAAAATAAAAAATTAAATTTGAATATTTTTAAAATAAGAATAGATAAATTCTTAGTAAAAAAATAAATAAATTAATGATTAAAAAAATTATTGCTAAAAATGGAATTTTTATTAGAAAAAAACATTTTCAAATTGTGATGTGAAGAGAGAACAAATACTACCTTATGAGTGCCCTGATCGTTGCTGTAGTTACTAACATTGGATGACCTTATGATTCGCAAGTTTGTTGCAGTTGAGTCATTCTTGGAAGGTCTGTGAATAGGCACAGTGCCTTGTGGGCATGACCAAGTTTGAACCGTCTCAAGCAAAGAGGAATTCTCATCTTCTAGCTTGATGCCTCGTGAGATTGAGCTTGGCCTCAACTAACAAATAGTTATAATTACGTACGAGCTAGGAATTTATTTATATTTATATAAATGTAAAAGTAATTGATGAGGGACAAACTTGCAACTGATGGTTCTTCAAGAGTGGATTGGTCATCAGAGATGGTTGTTGATAAATATCAACACAATCTACTACCTCCCCGTATTGTGTCTGCAACAATATTACATATACATATATTTATATACCACACAATTAATTTCCTGATAATTAAATTACAGCCCTACTCTGTCTTACTTAACAATAGAGAAATTATAAGTAATCAAATGAAGAATATTTCTTTACCTCAATTGTCTTCACTGTCCCTCTTGGCATAGCTGAGTGTGGATCCAGGGCATTTGCGCCCTTGTTGTAGGAAGATGTGACCATGACTATCAATAAGATTGAAATCCATCCCCTGAATTGATAATATTTCAGTAGATTAATTAGTAGTGTTAAGTGTGATACTATATATAAATATGAGTTATGTAATCTAGTGTCCCAATAACGTCCACAAATTGATGGATCGATCACCACAAAGATATAGGTTTCTCAAAGAGTTATGTAATTTAATTTAGTTTTTGCGTATTTGAATTATATTGGGAGTTAATTATAAATTCCATGCATCCTAATCTATATTAATAGATGGATTACTTAATCCTTTTATTATCAATTAGTTTGAAAATGAAATCTCGTTGAAATTATATAATGGTTGAGTCTAAAAAAACATCTATCCATAACAAATTATAAATCCAAAACTTACTGATATTACGTGTTTATTCATAGGCCTTTATTGTTAAGAACCATGGGCCACCGAAAATCAGAGATAGAGACCCAAAGGAAAAGGATTATTAATTGCAACGACCATTTGAGACTGTCCCTCTTTCTAAATAGCCCATTAAACCATTATTATATATATATATATATTAAATTAGAATCAAATTACGCTACATGACACCCCTCATTAAAATCACCACATGTCATTTTCTCTGTGGGTGCTCGGAAAAGATTTTCTCTGGATAACGGAGAAGACGACATAGGCGGCCCTAAATACCGCCGACTTGGAACTTTTTTGGGGTTAAAGGTGGGCGGCAATAGGTGCCGCCCACGTTCAAATTTTAAAAATCAATTATGAGCGGCAATAGGTGTCGCTCACGTTCAAATTTTAAAAATCAATTTTGGACGGCAATAGGTGCCGCCCACGTTCAAATTTTAAACTCGGGTTCGAAAAAACCAATCTATTTTTATTTAAATAAATAAAATAAATTCCTAAATCGGGTTCTCCCTAACAAAAAATTTGGGCGACAATAGGTGCAGCCCAGACTGTGAACCGGGTTTTACGAAAACCCGGTTTGTCTGGACTGCGCCTATTGCCGCCCAGAGTCAGACCGATTTTTAGAAGGGTCTCCTGGACGACACCTCCTACCGCCCAGGGTGGAATGCGAGGTAAAAAAAAAGGAGTGCGCGGTTTCTCGCCGTCAAATTTATGTAACTAAATGCTAGCTAAAGGATGTGCAACCTAATTCGACTAAGAAAACCACCAACTTATTTTTAGCGAAAGACTTTCATCCGTTAAGATCTTTCGAATTCGAAACCATAGAATAGAATCCTGTAAGCCTTTGAAGGAACAGTATACCCCCTTGTTGGACATTTAAACAGAATATTTTTTTTGATAAAAATAGAATAGTATTTAAGTTTACAATTTAAGTGATATGAAAAATGTGAATTAAAAGAGATAGGTATTTATAAATAATAATATCTTTATAAAATATATAACAAAACGAACCCCAAGTCTGGATCTTTATTTGTTGTAAGCCAAATATTCAAATAAAATAAAGAAAACGTGTAATTTCTAAATTTCAGAAATAACAGGACGACCAAAAGAAAAAGAAAAAAAAGAGAATGAAAGAGAACTGTACGTTACACGTACCCTAACGCCATAGTAAGCAAGTAACGTAATTGTGACCAAAGAACCGCAACTTTTGCTTTTGATTGTGAGAAAATATGAGATAGATGAGAGAGTTTTTTGCTGGAATACAATTAATGTCACGAAGCTAGTCTCACCTTTATATGGACAAATCTCACTTATTTAATTTGCAAATCGTATTTTTCAAATCATTTAACATGTGTAAGCGAACGCAATTATTGCTAAGAAACAAATTATTTATGTACATATGTACAAAAACATTTAATAATATAATGAAGACAAGAGGCATTAGCATGACATTGAAAATTATGTATAAGCTTAATAATCAGTTTTTTTCAGTGTGTCTACGAACACAAGGTAAGAAGTTAAATATGAAAATTATACATAAACTAGTGTAATTTCCGTGCCAAACACGAATTTTTATGTCATATATATTAAATCAAAAATATTAATAATTATTAAAAAATAAATTTAGATGATATTGATATTAAAATTAATTTCGGATTAGTAATTTCGTATCTCAATCATCTATATAATTGAGAAATTTTGGATTTGTATATAATTAGAAAATTTGGAATTTGTATAAAATTAGAAAATTTGGGATTTGTATATAATTAGGAAATTTTGTAATATCCCTCATTTTGTAAGGGTGATTTTGAACCTTCTTAAGCCCATATTACAAGTCAGATTAAATTCAGAGAAGTACGGACATTCTATGAGATGTTTGATCTCTGTAATATTTTTTTGAGTAATATAAAATACAGTTAAGGTATCTTTGGGTTAAAAGGGTCGTTCGTGTACGAATATATTTAACCCGGAGTTAAGAATATTTTTACCCCTTGGTAAAAACGACAAAACGGGTCAAAGGGGGCGATTGGCCTTGACCGCACCCCCACCGCACCCTGCCGCACCCGCGGCGAAGGCCAATGCTAGTGGCGGTCACGAGTCGGCCACCGCACCCCCACCGCACCCTTGCCGCACCCCGCGGCCATCGTAAGCTCCGACGTCATCGCGATAAGTCGCAGGCCGTAGCTCGCCTTAGTTGGCCTCCTAACTGACTATCTGGTCGGGCCACCTCCTCCTTGACATCATTGGTTGGTAAGCTCCATGCTTGGGGTATAAAAGAAGGAGGAGAAGCCATGGACGAGCTCCATCTTCTTCCTCTGAAAAATTCTCTGAAATCTCCATTGTTGTCAAGCTTGTGAGCCTCGTTTGAGAAGAGATCGAACCCCTTTGAGTGTTTAAAAAGGTGATCCTAAGTGGTATTCTAAGCCATAAGAAGGTGGGAGATCAAACCAAGAACAAATCAAAGTCGAACGAATTGATTTGGATAAGTTTCTCCCCGAAAACTTCGAAGAACCCTCGCCACTGTAATCCCGCCGCACCCGCGGCAGAGGCTCCACCGCACCCGCGGCGAGCTTACCCGGGTTGTGTGTTCTTGGCTGTTTGGCTTTGGGCGAGGCTTGATTCCTTCGATTCCTTTTGTATTCTTTTAGATTCATATATGTGGATATTGAATCTAACTTAGGGTCTCGTTATGGGTCGTTTCAGAGGGATTTAATATCCAGGATCTGTCCCAGTTTCAGACTCAAGAACCGTTGTCTCTAAGCTTGTTAAAGCTTTCGTCTGATCTAAGGCAAGTGACAGTTCGCTCTTGCTCATCATTCCATATTTCCATTAATTATCAATGGTTTGATTGTTAATTAATTTGGAATGATTTACTGTTTTGTTGGGAACAGTTTTGATAAATGATATGAAAAGAATATGATATTATAATAGGTTGTATATCTGTTAGAATAACGCTATTATGAATATCTATATTATTATGATATTAGCCTGGAGGGCTTTGATATGATTATTACTGTGTTGAACTGTTTAGTTAGCACGAGTATTGACGGGCTAAAAGTGCGCAATGCAAGTATCGTTGATTAGCCTTATCAAAGTAAAAAGTCCTAACAGACCTACTAAACAGATGTATAGTAAGCAAGCAAGGGTCGAACCCACAGGGAAGATCTGATGCAGTATGAAATCGTGAATGACAAGTAACAAGCAAGGGGGTTTAGTTATCAAGAAAGAACAAAGCAAGCAAAGCAAACAAGTTTGGTTGAGTAGAGAAAATATAATGGGGAAAGTAGTCCTACTAGAGTGAGATCCACAATACAGAGATATAATTTGATCACAGAAATCTATTAAATCCAAGTTCTTTTACTATCCTTATAGTTGTTCCCACCCTGATCTTAAGCACTATCGATTCTCACAGTTGTCGATAGACTTATTACTATGCCAATGATAAAGCACCACCGATTCTCACAGTTGTCGGTATACTTTACCACCAACAAAGCAATAGCAATACACACAAGGATATAAGATACATGCAAATAGAAAGACACCTTACTACTTAACATGCAACTGATTCTCACTCACGATTGTACGCTTGGGACCCCTATACGCACAATCGTGTATGCCACTAGATGTGCACTCGGAACCCCTATATGCAATCCTAGCAATTGATAAAAAGTATTCAACCTAGTTGATCAAGCTAAGAAGAACAACAAGAAATCAATAATCAATATAACCAAGAGAATCAAACCAACATTTATAAGGATAAGAACAAGGAATAGAAATCTCACAAACACATCAACTGTATTGCTTCAATCGTCTAGTAGAACAAAGGGAAGTTAGTTCTCCATTCAAACGAGAATGAAAACTAAGGGAAAATAACGTCTGATGTAAAGTGAAGTTGTGTCTCTCTGCCCCTTAACCTAGAAAGAGGGCTTTAAATAGTCTTAAGAAAACTAGGTTAAACTAATGTAAACAATAAAGGAAACAGAATAATAAAATAACAAAGTCTGAACGAAATAAAAGGAAATAAATGTCTCTGGGCGCGCGGCATTTAACACGGCCACCGCGGGGCTTCAAGCTTCTCTGGGAGTCACCGCCGGGTCGCGGTGAAGATCGCCGCAGGGCAGTGAACTCGCTCACTCTCTCCTTCAGCTTCTCTTCATCTCTTCTGCTGCTCTTCATTACTACCAACTATTGGTAGTCTTTTCCAAGTATGCTCCAGTAGATCCATCTCCATCCTCATCATCTCCATCTAAGCTGCAAATCCTGGGATATCTTCACTTCTTTCCACAATGTCGGGACTGCAGACTTAGCCTCAAAACTACTCATAAACTCCTCCAAATCATGCTAATAATTGCTAGTAAAGGTGTATGAAATAACACCTATCAAATTCCCCCATACTTAGACCTTACTCGTCCCGAGTAAGCTAAAGAAAAACCTACTCTCTCAATCAACACCAAGGCCTTAGGAAGTACAAGAAAATAAGACACTAGCAATTACAACATATCAACAATAAGCTACAGACAACCAAAACAAGTGATGCAAAGATAATTCTAGTCCTAACTCCAATCTAGCTCCTTATCGCTCCAGAGTGGCCTACCCGAACTCCTTATACCACATCTTCTTATGACACCTCGCCAAGAAATAAAGAGAAATCCTAAAATCACTCTTCTTCTTTTTCGCTCATCTTGCCAAGGCGCCCTTTCGGGTTTTCACCAAGCCACTCATTTCATTTTGCTAGATATCTCACAAATACTCGCATCACTCCAGTCCACTTTTGCCCTGATCTATACCAGCCGGACTACCTGCTTCTTACCTGAACTGCCCTTTCGGGTTTTCAGCTCATCCCAGGATTTTGGTTGCCTTTTTACCTCTTTTCGGCTCTTTTTTTTATTTTTATTTTTAATTTTAGAAATTCGAATGCAAAATTACAGAACAAAAATGCAGAAAACATAATGCAGAAACAAAGATATATACACTAGCTATATAAGTAGCAAGTCTAAATCCCTCCCCCATACTTAAACCGTACATTGTCCTCAATGTAGAAAAGAGAACATCAAATGAAATAGGGGAAGAAGAAATAAACTCACTGTGGGCCTGATGGTGGTGGTGGGTACCTTCCGAAGTAGTCCCTCATATGAACGTCCATGGCGTCCAGACGCTCATCTACATCAGCACGGAACTGGGTCTGCCAAGTCTGCAGACCGGTCTCTACTCGGGTGTTCCAGTGAGTCTGCTGCACTGAGAACGCGTCAACTCTCGAATACAACTCCTGCCAAGGTGTGGCAGGACCATACGAAGACGAAGGCGCATCAAACTAGGTAAGCACAGGATCATCCCCACCCATAGAATCAGCAACAGCAGCCTCAAAACCAGTACTAGGTCCTTCTCCAAACGGACCTGAAGGAGCAGCAGCAGGGGCATCATCAGTCGTCACTCTGCCATCACTGGGAATCCACCAATCCGCAAAGGAAGGAGAATAAGCAAATCCCCGGGGAATAATCAGAATGTGGCCATCATAGGAAGATCAGACTAAATCACCATCCTTTCCCAATGGCTTCAGCATCGAGCACACTTTCATGTGTGCCATATCATACACCGCGTAGACAACAGGCCGAGGAATCCGATCGGTAGCTATCACTCCAGCACAAAAGAGGGTAATCAAACCACCCCCACAAATATCACGTGGCTCACCATCACGAATCCTCTTCAAGAAACCCAAAAAGGGAGTAGCCCAACACGGCGTGTACGTAACAACCTCCAAGATGCTCATAAACCACTGGAAATCCTTCAAAGGAACCTTACCATCATCAGCATGGCTGAAGAAATCTCTCATCATCACTTTGTGGATCAACCGTAGACACGGGTTCACCAGCTTCGAGTTCACCTCCTGACCCTTCCTGAACGTCCTGCCCATAGCAGCCTTCCAGAACTCCATCATATCCGACTCAAGAATGCCACCAGACCATCCATCCGTTGGCAGCTTTGTAATGCCCAGGGCATCACGCACCACCTTAGGGGACAAAGCATAATCACGCCCATTGTAAGTGAACGTGACCCTCATCATCCTCTTGTTGTCGGACCCATCAGAGTACCTCTTGAAGGAGGCAATGAACTGGTAACAAAGCTCGGGATACGCAAGGGCAGCCAAGTTCAGAAACGTCCCCAAACCACAATGTGCTAAGCACAGGGACACACACCCCAGCATTCCAAATTCAGCCAATGTTGGCTTGTGAAAGAATTTAGTAGCCAATACCTTTCTCTCCTTCACAACATTGTAAACCTCACTCTCATCCCTCGTAGTAGACACTTGCTTCCTACTCTTAGGTGCCATAAGTAATGAATGGAGAAACTCAAAACAAAGGGCAACCAAGAGTACTTACAAACGAGCAAACACACGAAGCCAAGATGCCTCGATGCGGGGCGGTGGACGAATCGCTGGGTCACGGTGAGACAACTGGGGGCTTTGGCCGGGTCGCGGTGGAGTCGGCGCGGGGCGGTGACAGCAGCGACGCGAGGGGGTGCAACGCGAGGCGGGGCGACAGCGGCGCGGTGGGGTTGTGTTTGGCTTGTTTGTGAGGCTAGACTCCAAATTAGACAAGGGACTCAAGGTTTAGGCAATTGGAGACTAGATTTGGATCAAGGTCGAGAGAGATTTGTGGAAGAATGGGAAATTGGGTTTCGGGAGCTTGAGAGGGGTGTTGGGAATGGAGGTGTGAGAGAGTGGGGCTAGGTTAGGGAAGGGAAAGGGAAAGCTGAAAGGGAAGAAAAGGATGATGGGCCGGCTGGTACAAGGCCCAAAGAGAGAAATCTCGGCCCAAAAGTGGGCCCAATCCGTCAAAACATTAGTTACCACTCAAGAAATAAAATTTTTACTCACCCGTTTAAGGTTTTTTCGGGGCCCTTTATTCTTGCAAAATATATATATATATATATATATATATATTTTCGGAGAGAAAAAATATACCAAAAATCCACCGCGGGGCGGTGGGATAGCTGAGAACACCATCTCTCTCCATTTACTTTCGTACCTGAAATATAAGTAACAGGCGAACGAAATAAAGCAAAAGAAACTACTAAAAATAATCTAAGGAAAAGAAAAGAAACAAAGAAAAACTACCACGGGTTGCCTCCCGGACAGCGCCTTGGTTAACGTCGTTGGCTCGACGTACTGCAGATCAACTACCACTTGGAATAGGATCCCCTCGGAATCCTCCTACTCGTCTCTTCCTGTTGGGACCTCCCATGGAAAGGTTTAGACCTTAGACCATGTTCCCTCTTTGCGATCAACTCCATGCTTACTTCCTTTGAAGCATCTCCCCTATACTTAGAGCGATGTGGGGGCCGATATGGCTCAACCTGAATATGCTGCACGTCACTAGATAAAGGCTTACAATCTTGTATGGTTAGTGCAGGGGGGCAAGTGCCCAAATTAGAGGGAGTGGGATCTCCTATGTCATCTAGCAAGACATCATCAACATGCAACTCATGCAACTCAATAGGTCCATCAATAGTAGAACACTTAACTACGGTCTCTACTGTACTAGTTTTAACATTTTCATGCACATGATCATCAAAATCACTAATGCAGTAAGGAGTAGGCAATTCAATGGGGTTGGCTTTATGAATATTATGTTCAAAAATTATTCCATCGAATTCCATAATTAAAGTTCCACTCTCTACATCAATCTTTGTCATGGATGTTTTCATAAAAGGTCGCCCTAGCATTACCGGGGCAACCTGCTCATCATAGTCCATATCCATAACAAAGAAATCAGCAGGAAAAATCAAAGGACCTATCCTCACAAGAACATCCTCCACAATACCCTTAGGGGGTATACAAGAACCATCAGCAAGTTGTATAACAATGTTTGAACCATGCAAGGGTCCTATTCCTAAATCTTCAATCAAAGAGTAAGGCAACACGTTAATAGAGGCACCCAAGTCTAGCAAGGCTTTCTCAAATCGATGCCCACCTATAGTAATAGGAATAGTAAATGTACCTGGATCCTTGCACTTCTCAGGCATACGTCTCTGAAATACCGCCGATGCATGTTCACCTACATGAACCTTCTTCTGAACCTTCTGCTTCTGTGTCCTCTTCACGGTGCACAGCTCCTTCAAGAACTTGGCATATCGAGGGACAGCCTTGATAAGCTTGAGCAGGGGAATGTTCACCTCACAGTCCCGGAATGTCTCGAACAAGTCACTGTCGTCAACTACTCTCTTGGCCTTCAACGCCTCAGGAAAAGGTGCTGGTGGCTTCTCAGAACCCAAAGGAGGAAACACGGGGCGAACATAGTTATCAACACAGAACTCCTCAACGGGGCTGGATTGTTGGGAGCCAGGTCGCGGTAAGCCCACCGCGGGGCGTTGGTCATCGCCGTGAGGCGGTGGGGTCTCGGTGGGATTACTGGGATCAACCGCCGGGTCGCGGTGAGGATCGCCGCGGGGCGGTGGCAACAACACTTCATTCTTGGATCCCTCTTTAATTTCTAGCCGGGCCACGGTGGGATCCACCGCGGGGCGGTGTGTGATTTCTGCCTTCTCGATTTCGTTCTCCTCTTCAGCAATAGGAGCAACAACCAATTTCGTACCACTTCTGAGAGTAATATCACTTACATTCTCTCTTGGATTCACAGTAGTCTGGGAGAGCAGGGAGTTAGATGTCCTCTGGTCAATCTTGGTCACAACATCAGCTAGTTGACCAATCTGCCTCTCCATGTTCTTAATACTTGACTCAATAGCCTGCACATGCGTGGCGAAATGCTGAGTCAAATTCTTTAGCATCTCTTCAGTAGAAGCACCAGAGCTTTGGCCCTGAGGCCTCTATTGGTACGGGACTCTCTGCTGGTATTGTTGTTGCACCGGCTGTTGACCGCCTTAAGGGTCACTCCATCTGAAACCTGGGTGGTCACGCCCTCTCTGATTGTAATTGGGTTGTCCACTGAACTGCGGCCTAGGGGGTCCGTAACCTCCTACAACATTCACTTCAGCAATACCTTCCTCTTGCAGCTGGGGACAAGTATCGGTATGGTGGAACTGATCAGAGCAAAGCCCACATGCCTTGACTTGTTGAGAAGCGTTCTGATTCGCCATTCTCTTCACCATCTCCTTCAACTCAGCTAGCTCAGTCAGTATTGGGCTTGGTCCTGCAGGGGTCACAACATTGACCGCCTTCCTTTGGTATGTCTTCCCAAAACTCCTGGTGCTCTCACTCATCCTCTGGAATCTCTCCATGGCTGCATCCGGTGTCAGATTCAGAATGCTTCCACCGCAAGCAGCGTCAACCATCCTTCTCTCTTGGTCCAGCATACCATTGTGTAAATAGAGGACAAGGTCCTGCTTGGCGTATCCGTGGAATGGGCAGCTAGAGCAAAGCCTCTTGTACCTCTCAAGATAATCATACAGCGTCTCATCACCAGCCTGCTCAATGTTGGCAATTGCCTTTTTCAAGGCATTCGCCTTCTTCGTTGGAAAGTACTTGTCTAGGAATGCCTTGTGTAGTTTATTCCATGTATCTATGGTTCCTGGTGGCAAGTGATAGTACCAGTCGCTTGCAGAGTCTAGCAGGGAGAAACCAAAAGCTCTCATCTTGATTTGGTCTTCCGTCACGTTCCTGGACTTCATAGTCATGCAGACATTGTGGAACTTGCCCAGGTGAGAGATCGGGTCTTCTCCACTCAAATCGTGGAACTTCGGGAGATAAGCAACAACTCCAGACTTCAGCTCAAAATTCACCCCTTCGCCAAGTGCAGGGATGATGACAGCCAAGGGCTGTGCTCCAATATTCGGCTCAGTTAATTCTCTCAGAGTCCCAGCCATTTCAACAGCAGAGATGTTAATTGTCTCAGCTTCAATGGTCACAACTATCTCAGCAGTCTCAACTATCTCAACCTCTTCTTCTTCTTCTCTTTGATCGCGCAGGTTCGCAAGGAATGATCTGTCGATTTCTGGATCAAAAGCAGCTAGAGGGGAGTCAGTACTACGGGTGTCGACCATAAGATAGGTCTCCACCAAAAATCAATCACAAAAACACACAACAAAAACAGAAAACCTCCCCGGCAACGG
This sequence comes from Rheum nobile, assembly GCA_027886185.1. NCBI lineage: Eukaryota > Viridiplantae > Streptophyta > Magnoliopsida > Caryophyllales > Polygonaceae > Rheum > Rheum nobile. The sequence continues at coordinate 1,605,270 of WOAB01000531.1, read as the reverse complement.
CGCCAAATTTGAGGGGCTAAAAGTGCGCAATGTAAGTATCGTTGATTAGCCTTATCAAAGTAAAAAGTCCTAACAGACCTACTAAACAGATGTATAGTAAGCAAGCAAGGGTCGAACCCACAGGGAAGATCTGATGCAGTATGAAATCGTGAATGACAAGTAACAAACAAGGGGGTTTAGTTATCAAGAAAGAACAAAGCAAGCAAAGCAAACAAGTTTGGTTGAGTAGAGAAAATATAATGGGGAAAGTAGTCCTACTAGAGCGAGATCCACAATACAAAGATATAATTTGATCATAGAAATCTATTAAATCCAAGTTCTTTTACTATCCTTATAGTTGTTCCCACCCTGATCTTAAGCACTATCGATTCTCACAGTTGTCGATAGACTTATTACTATGCCAATGATAAAGCACCACTGATTCTCATAGTTGTCGGTATACTTTACCATCAACAAAGCAATAGCAATACACACAAGGATATAAGATACATGCAAATAGAAAGACACCTTACTACTTAACATGCAACTGATTCTCACTCACGATTGTACGCTCGGGACCCCTATACGCACAATCGTGTATGCCACTAGATGTGCACTCGGAACCCCTATATGCAATCCTAGCAATTGATAAAAAGTATTCAACCTAGTTGATCAGGCTAAGAAGAACAACAAGAAATCAATAATCAATATAACCAAGAGAATCAAACCAACATTTATAAGGATAAGAACAAGGAATAGAAATCTCACAAACACATCAACTGTATTGCTTCAATCGTCTAGTAGAACAAAGGGAAGTTAGTTCTCCATTCAAACGAGAATGAAAACTAAGGGAAAATAACGTCTGATGTAAAGTGAAGTTGTGTCTCTCTGCCCCTTAACCTAGAAAGAGGGCTTTAAATAGTCTTAAGAAAACTAGGTTAAACTAATGTAAACAATAAAGGAAACAGAATAATAAAATAACAAAGTCTGAACGAAATAAAAGGAAATAAATGTCTCTGGGCGCGCGACATTTAACACGGCCACTGCGGGGCGGTGAGATCCACCGCGGGGCTTCAAGCTTCTCTGGGAGTCACCGCCGGGTCGCGGTGAAGATCGCCGCGGGGCGGTGAACTCGCTCACTCTCTCCTTCAGCTTCTCTTCATCTCTTCTGCTGCTCTTCATTACTACCAACTATTGGTAGTCTTTTCCAAGTATGCTCCAGCAGATCCATCTCCATCCTCATCATCTCCATCTAAGCTGCAAATCCTGGGATATCTTCACTTTTTTCCATAATGTCGGGACTGTAGACTTAGCCTCAAAACTACTCATAAACTCCTCCAAATCATGCTAATAATTGCTAGTAAAGGTGTATGAAATAACACCTATCAAGTATTCGTAGGAGCGATGGACTATTCGAGGTCCAGTCGTTTCTGGATAATGATTAATGGTGCAAAGGGTGATAAACCCAAAAACCATTTGGTGGGTCATGACCGATCTCTATACTCGGGTATAGAGATGGTGACACTTAACTGATGCTACAAATCTTGGGATTCGTCCCATTTAGGAGTATGTCCCTCATGGCGAAACATATGTCCTATATGTCCCTCATGGCGAAACATATACTCAATATATGTCCCTCATGGCGAAACATATATTTAAAAGTCTATAACGTGATGCGCGTTTGGGAATTTAAATAAGATAAGTGCCGTCGTAGCACATGATTAATATACTTCAGACGAGTAGTGCAGCTAAGGAATAGTGCAGCTAGGAAAGCTCGTCTTGACTTTGATCAGAGTACCGTTCTCTTTCCAATCTGGATTCGCATTAAGCGGTGAGGTTGGTTGTGAACCGAAACATCAAGTCGTTTTTGAACGCTTGTATGATTAATTAATGTTCCCCAACATTTGTCATATTTCCGATAAGACTCAATTCGTTGGAGTCTTCTTTGGGATTGATTTCTGTGAGACTTGGTCTTTCAGAATCTTCTCTTGATCATGCCTCTTCATATGTTTCAGTAGAGTATGGTGGTTGACTATCGCTATCGGTTTTGATTCGAGGAGCGATGAGTCTAACCTAATACGACTACTTCGAACCACTCTGCTTTATACCCTTGCATAGTCTTTCATTAGACTAACCAACCATAATTGTTCTCTGCATGGTTGGCTGGTGTCATCCGTTCGATTTGGCACATCAGATAAGAATCCGAGAAACAAAGGCTAGAACGACTATAAAAGCAAACGGTGTTTTAATGGATTTATCAGGTTGCGATCCTTGGCGGGTGATCATTACGATCAAGACCCTTGTATTTATACTTTGCAAAGACTTCCGCTGATTACTCTGTTTTGTCCTATAGGGATTGGGATGTAATCCCCAGACATATGTTTTAACCAAAGATTTTGGTGTTTACATCATGATTATTGTTTATGATTTGTATTTAAACCGGTAAAGCCTGGGGTGGCTTCGGTGTGGAAACCGAGGTCACTGGCGGTAATACCTTTCCAAATGGGTTACGATTTGGGGGTGTTACAAATTTTGAATTTATAATCTTTGTGATTAACTTGTAATCGTTGTGCTTGAATTGTATTTAAATTAGGGAAAAAAATGAGTGAAAAGTTTAGGATAATAATCTTTAATTTATAATTAGATTTATTTGAAAAAATCAAAAAATAACATGTTGCGGTTTTAATGAGAGAGTGTCATGTGACAGTTTTAATGAGGGGGTGTCATGTGGTGTAATTAGGTTCTAGTTTAGTAGATATATAGTAGATTAAGAAATTTTGGATTTGTATATAATTAGGAAATTTTGGATTTGTAATCTTTGTGGTTAACTTGTAATCTTTGTGCTTGATTTGTATTTAAATTAGGAAAAAATGAGTGATAAATTTAGGATAATAATCTTAGATTTATTTTAAAAAATTAAAAAAGTAGAAAATGACATATGACGGTTTTAATGATGGAATTCCATGTGACAGTTTTAATGAGAGAGTGTCATGTGGCGTAATTAGATTATAGTTTAGTAGATATATAGTAAATTGTCTCAAATACGTAGATTACTTAAAAATATCATAACCAGATAACAAATACTCGATCAAGAATATCAATAAATAAAAGTAATTGTTTCTTTGTTTAGAGAATTGGATATCACCATAACCAAGCCTAGTGATCCAACTACTTTGTTTAGAGAATATCAAAAAAATAAAATTAATTGTTACGATTTAGTCCACCTCTTTATCAGAAATCTAATTTTATTTTGAAAGTAAATAAGCTGAAAGTAAACTTGAACAAATTCTCATTTATAAATAAAATTAAAATCACATAGAGTCACAATATTTTGATAATATAACTAATATATATTAATCAAGTTTTAAGATTATTTGTAAAATGAAATTTATCTATTACCCCCAAATTAAATCGTTAAATTATATATGAAATAGATAAATTTTTATATGAAAAGACTAAATGCTAAAACTTAGAATATGATTCATGTGCAACAATATGAATAATTGAATATGATGACGATACGTAGGCAAATTGAATGTGGAGACGTCACGTAAGATTTATGTCTTTCCTTTAGTATATATTTAGATATAGATAGATTTGTTTTTTCATTTACTGATAACATATATGATTATAACTACTCAACAAAAGAATCGGCCTAGTGATAACAATAAATATAGAGGTAGATATTATATATGTTTCATTTACAAAAAAAATGACTTATAATTTATATACATATCAGGCTTGCCTTGATACTAAATTTAAACATACATATAACTTTATTAATTCTAAACTGGAATCAATATATATATATATGCAAATGTTAATTGTATGTGCTTATATTGATATTAATACAAAGTTATAACAACCTCTTAAATATGAATATTTGCTTTAATGTGTATCGTCACATTATTTATGTTAATCTCGTAATGATTCATTTAAATATTTTGGTTTTGCAAACAAAAAAAGATTTGACATTAAAATGTTGATGTATAACTAATAAGATTTTTAAGAAATGGGTTGATACAATTTAGTCGGAATTGTATGTTGAATAAAATGGGTTGATATAATTTAAAAAAATCCATAATTAATTATTAGTTATTTTATTATATGTGTGTTAGAGGCTGTTAAGATAATTTGTTTAGATATTGGGTGATAAATTAAAATTAAGTTAAGCATAAAAGATTAAAAAAAAATTATCATAAAATAACACGTAAGATTTGTGAGGCCAGAATCGTTCTAAGAGTTTAAAAGGAAAGAGCTTTAATATATAGTAATAGATCATTTTATAAATTGAAATTAGTAATTTTTTAGGGAAAAAATAATTTAATAATTAAATAATTGTTGGATCGTTAGAGTTACGTCTGAGGGAACAAAAGCTTTGTTCCCACAGAAGGTGCAGCGGATTAAAAACAACAAGAAAGATAACGAACGAACTCACGATGTATAGTGGAAACCTTGATTAGCAAAACTAGTTTCTCAAGGAAAAACCACTACCTTCAAGCTTTCGCTTGAGAGGATTTTGAAGCGTGTACTTGTCTTATTGATTTCTTGTTCGATTACACTTGTATCCTGTACTTCGACCTCTAAACAACCAGCTAGACTCGAAGACTCTTCTACAACGATGAATCGAACTCAACCCTCAAAGATTTACACACACCTCACTTCTTTTCTTTTTCTTTTTCGTTCTCTCTGTTTTCCGTCGTCCCAAGCCGTTTTTAAGAGGTGAATCCTCACTTCACTTAAATACAACTCGGCTAAACCCTAATCATAACAAGATAGGATATTCTAAAATCGGATTACAAAAGATATGATTTTGTTGGAAGAATAATATCCCAACCGATTATATTAATTAAGGAAGGAGTTCCTTAATTAATCCAATCGGAAGGATATTCTTCTTCTCTCTCCAATTGCCTTATCTTAGGAAAGATTCCTAAGATAACACAATCGGGTTTTCTCTCTCCATATCTTCGCGCAATCCGGCTTGATCCTTGGAGCCGAAGTCCTCATCCTTTACCGCGTGTGCTTCTTGATTTGTTTCCTTAATTCAGCACGCTGGATTTCTCCTTTCCTTTTTGCAGCCTTGATCTGGTCCGTCACTTCAGTTCCTTGAGAGGTAACAAAGCACTTTGACAGGACTTTGTTCCCTCTGAGATCATTTGCTGCAAAGCTCCTTGGGATAACTTTCCTTGTCCCTGAAACACTTGGTACACATATTAGTTCAGTGTTTGTTACCATCAAAACCTAAGGAATTCAACAAATTCCCCCTTTTTGATGGTGACAAACATCCTTAACAAGAAAGCATATCCCAACTAGAAGAAGACAAATGTGACATGAAAGTTTCTCACTAAGACACAGTTAGTTCCCCCTTAGTTCAGCAATACGTTTTACCTGTTCTGTTCCCCCTCAACCAATGCTACCTGTCATATTCCCCCTTTTGGCATCATCAAAAACATCAGTAAAGAATTAGAGAGGAAAAGTCAAGGCGAGATAAACGGAAACACCCCTTGTCATTAATTAAAAAAAAACTTAAAAACATGCAAACACCACCAAGACAGACAAAACATCAAAACATAGTCAAAATGCCACACCGGGCACACAAACCAGATAACAAGAAAAACAACTAAGAGGGAGTAGATGGGCAAGGGAACAAAAGAGGGGTAAGGACAGCAGGTAAGCGATCAGGCATCACTGTGACCAGTCGGTTGAACCGATGCATGATGAGAGATAAGCGTGCGCACATCTGCCATGAGACGTCTCACATCCTTGCAGAGACTTCTCACATCCCTCCCTAGAGACAAATTCTCGTTCAGTTCCCCCTCAGAGCTGTCGGCCTCAGAAACCTCCATTGCCTCAGAATCCTCGACTGCCTCAGAAGCTGCAGGGGCACTCTCAACCTTCACCCAACCTTCATCATCTTGAAGAACAAACTGCATCTTGTGCAGGTTACTGGCGTCGAACGGGCGGGAGAAGATGCTCACGTCCTCCGACGGGTTGTACACTTTATGGTACTCAAGGATTTTCTTGACAACTCGTGGGAAGGGAAGAGCGTGCTGGAGAGTGTTCCTGGCGTGGGCCATGTGCTGCATCAGAATCTTCGGCAGGCAAATGGGCTCCTTCTTCAGCATTAGGGACAGTAGGACAATGTCCAAGATTAGAAGCCGGTTTCTCTTCTGTCCCCTTGGCGTGATGTTGCTGATGAGGAAGTGATACAACACTTTGTTGACAGCGGACATCTCTGAGATGTCGAGATCAGCACTCCCCTGAGGGTTCTCAATGCCAGCAACAACCAACACAGCCTCTGAGTAGGCAAATTCCTTCGGCCACCTTCCTTTTGGGTATTCTCCATACCCTTCATGTGGAACGCCCAGAGCAACACCAAGCTCAATACTTGAGAACATGTGGACCTGCCCTTCCATCTTGTAACTCCCCAGAACAGCGTGGGGGCGAACTTTCATCGCGTAGGTAGAGTAGAACTCCCTTAGCAGCACCTCATCCATCTCCTCTTCCTCCACAAACAGATTTCCCCATTTTTGGGTCTCCAACAGATCATGCACCCCTTCTAGATGGTTCTCCACTAGGAACTCAGGGACGACTCGCAGCTCCTTAACCACCGACTTGTGGCTCATGTCTTTGACATCATCAGCCGCCACCTTTCCTTTGCCTTTGGCCGGCTGACGACGTTGGCTTTGACGGACAGGAGCGGTATACACCTTGGCTTTCTTTGCTTTGTTCCCCGAGAGGGGTACTGACTCCTCAACAGAGCTGACCGTTATCGTCTTCTCAGACTTCCTCTGAGAGCGTGTCTTCCGCTTGGAGGAGCAGGCAGTCTTCACCCTGCCAGAAGTCTTAGGAGCCTTTGGGGGCTCCTCCTCATCAACTTCCTCAACCAGTTCCTTGTTGAGGTCTCGCACAATCGACTGAATCTTCTCCTTCACAGCAAAGTGCTCCTCAGCTGTGACCGGGGTCTCTTGATGGGGCATCTCCTCCATCTCCTCATCAATGGGGTCGGGATGGGTTGGAGAGGAATGGACTTCCTCTATTTCAGTAGAGGAGATGGCGGTTGGGACGGCTGGGGAGGTTTTGGGGTTAGGGTTTTGTGGAGCGGGGTCTGTGTTTGGGGCTACGATAGGGAACCATGGCGAGTTGGTCCTGGGATGGTGATGGTGGAGGGGTAACAGTGGTGGTTGCAGGAGTGGTGGAGGTGGAAGGTAGGGATTGGGTAATGGCGGCGAGGAGAGCGGGGTCGGTTCCCATGGAAGACAGTTTGGTGAGGAGGGTTTGGAGGTCTTGGGCGATGGTGTTGGGGAGGTTTGAGTTGGAGGCCATTTCTGTGAGAGAGGGAGAGTTCTGGGAAGACGAGAGAGAGAGAGGAAGAGAGAGATTGCTTGAGGAAGATAAAGAAACAGTGAGGAGGAGACATACCCAGAGACTCTGATTTATAATCTTCATCGAATCTTCTAGTGTTTCCAAAGATAAGTTCAAATCTTTTCAGTTTCCAACATATAACAATTGCAATCTTCCAACTTCCCAAAATAAAATCAGAATCTCATCCAAATCCGACTTAGCCAGTCGAATTACCCTTCCCAACTCCTTTTTCATCAAATCAGCCCTAAATGCTCAACGCGGCCCAACACAGACTTCCATCATTACACCCTGCAAACACACGTCACCTCAACCTGCAAGTCATAGAAGCCGAATCGTTTTCCCGCCGAACCAAAAAGTAGTAGGGTGTGATGCTGGGGATTAGTTACCAGAGAGGGTACAAAAGACCATCATACCAAAATATATGATATTTGCGATTGATTTTTACATCATGCCTGAGGGGTCTCCAGTTGTGGATGATAAGAGGGGCTCATAGGAGACTTCAAACATGGCGGTCTAGGTAAGCTGTAGAATCAACTATCATTTGGGCTTATGATGAGGGAACAAAACATCAAATTGATTCTTTTGGGTTGAAATAAAGCCGATTCATATGACAATTGATGACGTAGAAGATCATGCACGACATTCAGTACATCAAGGAAGTAAAAGCACATATTCAAGTTGAATGTTTAATTAATACCCAAGGAAGAGAATGCATATCAAGACATGAAAGTTCATCTTTCACAATTTACCACATAATCTAGCCAATCATCGAGGGAATACAACAAATGGACATGTAGTTAGGGGAACAAACCAGGCTTCGTATGGAACTGAATGTAGAGTTCCCCAACAGGTGTCTTAATGAGAAAACTGGCGTCTGATTCTTTGTTCCACGAGATTCCTTGTTTGCCAATATTTCTCGACACAGTGATGTCTTTTCTAGATGTACATGGTACCTGAATTTTCAAACAAGGAACAATTTAGTCATTAAGCCTTTATCCACATCTCCATTTCCTTTACCTTTGCCACCAGGCCTTAGAGTCTCAAATATTTCTGCAGAAGTGAGGTGAGACTCGCTTTGTTCCCTGCCAAGTAACTGACCCTTGTACGAATGAAATATCGAGAACTTTCCTCACTTTATCCTGCACAGAAAGAGTTAGTTCTTGCGAACCCAGACAAGCTTATGCTTTCTGGGCACAGGAGCAACATATCTAATCTTAGGAGGTTTAGCCTTCATTTGCTCTCTAGTAGTGCGAGCAATCTCCTCATTGTGTTGCTTCAGAAGGCACTCTTGCTTGTAGTGACCAGAGTGTCCACAATACCAACACACCCTATGGCACTTCAGATCTGCGTACTTGCTCTTTCCAGGCCAAATTGTTTTGTTAGCAATCCTTGAATGAAAATCAATATTATTGGACTTACTGCTTTGAGATTGCTTCAACCAGATGGTATGAGCCTTCTGTCCATGGTACCAAGCCTTTCCTTCCTCAGTCGAGTTTGAACAATTTTTGCCTTTGTTCCCTCCAAAGGAACTTTCCCCTTTTTCTTTTACAGACTGTTTTCCTTCGACTTTAAAGCCTTTTTGCTTGGTTCCATCAACATTAAGTTTGGGTTGATAGCCAATCCCAAAGCGATGTACTTCCTTTGACTCGGTCTTCTTTTCATTCTTGGCTGCAACAAAGACAATACCTTTTGGCTTGTCCTTCTGTTCCTCACAGAGTTTGGTTAGATCACTAGAAAGTTATGCATTTCCTAGTTTCAACATTAATGACTCAGCCTCGAGTGAGGAAACAGAGGACTCCAGAAACGTAATCTTTTCAGTGAGTTTAGGACACTCAGTGCAAGTGTTTGAAGGAGAGGATGAACCTTTCTCAAGATTGAGCACTTTGTCAGCCCAACCCTGATTTTCTTCGATCAAACTTGAGATCGATTCATCTTTCTCTTCAATTTGCTCACTGAAAAGACTATTCTCATGAGCAAGTTTCTTAATGAGAGATATCAAGCTTTCTTTAGATTTGCTTTTTAAGCTTGATACGAGATCAGATTCAGTTACCTCATCGTTGAGTAGATCTCCCTTTGATTCATTGGGAACTTCAATGGCCATCAGGCATACATCCCTGGAGTGTGACGATTCTTCATCGTCTGAGTCTGAGTCTCCCCAGGTGGCAACCATTGCCTGCTTCCCTTCATTTGCTGGAGGCATTCCTGCCTTTTTCTTGAAGCAGTTTCTGGCCATATGTCCCTTGTTCTGACAGTGGTAGCACACCACATCTTTTAGGTCTCTGTTCCCTTCAGAGGAACTCGACGAATCCTTGTTCCGAGACCAAATCTTCCCCATGGCTCTTGTGATGAGCGCAACATCTTCATCACCATCTTCATCTTCGACTTGGGACAAGTCAAATGCCCTTTCCACCTTCAAGGCAATGCTCTTCGCCTTCTCCTCTCCCTTCTTGTTCAGCCTGTGGTTATAGACAGAGGCGTTGCTTTCAAACTTAGCAACAACCTCTTCCATGGTAAGAGTCTCGACGTCTGTTTGAGAGTAGAGAGCAAGAGCAATGGCATCCCACTGAGAGTTGAGGCCTTGCATGAAGTGATGAGTCAGCTTCCAGTCTGGCATTGCTTCACCAAGGAACTGAAGTTGACCATATAGCCCCTGGAATCTGGAGTAGTACTCCTGAATGTGTTCATCTTTTCCCTGAGAGACTTGGTCGTACTCCTTGATCAGGGAGAGAATCCTGTTCTTCTTTGCATCTTCATTTCCTTGATGAAGGCGCTTCAAGGCATCCCAGATCTCCTTGGCAGTCTTATAGCTCATGATTTTCTTGAGATCGGAAGGGAGCAGAGCCATGTGAAGGATCTTCTTGGCCCTGTTGTTTTTCTCTAGTTTTTTCCAATCATCATCGGTGTAATCGGCTTTTGGTTTTGGCTTCGTAGCATCTGTCTAATTTTTGATAGCCAAAGGTCCGACTTCAATGACTCGCCAGATCTGTCCATCAAGGGAGCATATGTGGGACTCAATTTATTCCACCCACCAGTCATATTCTCCTGCCTTCAGAATCGGTGGCTTCCAGAATGAATCTCCGATTGCATTGCTTGACGATGACATCTTTCATGCAAATTCTGTAACGAAAACAATTTAGAGCACCATGCTCTGATACCAATTGTTGGATCGTTAAAGTTACGTCTGAGGGAACAAAAGCTTTGTTCCCACAGAAGGTGCAACGGATTAAAAACAGCAAGAAAGATAACGAACGAACTCACGATGTATAGTGGAAACCTTGATTAGCAAAACTAGTTTCTCAAGGAAAAACCACTACCTTCAAGCTTCCGCTTGAGAGGATTTTGAAGCGTGTACTTGTCTTATTGATTTCTTGTTCGATTACACTTGTATCCCGGACTTCGACCTCTAAACAACCAGCTAGACTCGAAGACTCTTCTACAACGATGAATCGAACTCAACCCTCAAAGACTTACACACACCTCACTTCTTTTCTTTTTCTTTTTCGTTCTCTCTGTTTTTCGTCGTCCCAAGCCGTTCTTAAGAGGTGAATCCTCACTTCACTTAAATACAACTCGGCTAAACCCTAATCATAACAAGATAGGATATTCTAAAATCGGATTACAAAAGATATGATTTTGTTGGAAGAATAATATCCCAACCGATTATATTAATTAAGGAAGGAGTTCCTTAATTAATCCAATCGGAAGGATATTCTTCTTCTCTCTCCAATTGCCTTATCTTAGGAAAGATTCCTAAGATAACACAATCGGGTTTTCTCTCTCCATATCTTCGCGCAATCCGGCTTGATCCTTGGAGCCGAAGTCTTCATCCTTTACCGCGTGTGCTTCTTGATTTGTTTCCTTAATTCAGCACGCTGGATTTCTCCTTTCCTTTTTGCAGCCTTGATCTGGTCCGTCACTTCAGTTCCTTGAGAGGTAACAAAGCACTTTGACAGGACTTTGGTCCCTCTGAGATCCTTTGTTGCAAAGCTCCCTGGGATAACTTTCTTTGTCCCTGAAACACTTGGTACACATATTAGTTGAGTGCTTGTTACCATCAAAACCTAAGGAATTCAACAATAATATTATTGTTAAACATGAGTACACATTGAAAAAAACCTAATTTAAATTTTGTATATACAGTGACAAACTTATAGGGGTCGGGTATTGCGGGGGCGAAGGTACACGTTTTCGCAAACGTTTAGAAGTATTAGGTCTTGAATATAAATTATATAATTGTATATTAATAATTTTTATTTAAAAATTGATTTAATTAATTTTGTTAGTTGTGTTAATTTTGTTAGTAGTGTTAAATTTAATTAATTTTATTTAAAAATTTATTTAATTAATTTTGTTAGTAGTGTTAATTTAAATTTTTTGAATTAGATTATTAATGATTATGTATGTGTTGAATAGTAGTGTGTTTAGACAGGAAACGATGAAACTGTTTCCTGGACAGCGGAAATAACAGAGATTCAATAGCAACAGTAAGACAGTTCTTAGAGAGGAAACTCTATCAACCAACTAGTTGAAAAGAGAAAACCTCTACCTCTAGGTGTTATCCTAGGAGGATTTCAAACCAAGTATACTTGTATTATTAATAAGTTGTACAATCTCACAAGCCTTCTCTCCACCTATTCTCACACAGATCCTAGGTTTCTAGACCTTGAGTGCAATCAACTAGTAACAACACAAGAACATAAAGAAAACCCTAAGCAATCCAGTACTATACCCGTACCTTGCCTTTGGATCTCCGATCTCAACTTTGCAATAAGCTCCTTGTATTCTTCAATGTGATAGCTGAGATACCCTAAGGTATCTTCATCTATATATAGTGTTAAATATCTCTTACCAAATTACCAAATAGTTAGCAATCTCGCTATATAACTAATATAAGGTAACAGTGAAAGATTTTCTTTCCAACTAAACAATTTAGCTCATGATCACATAGTTTCCATGTAAAAACTTTCCTAAGCCACGTTATTTAGCTCTCCTCTCGCCGAGTAGATCTTCAAATATAGTTTCCATATGTAGCGGTCTTCACCTGGTAACAACTGACAATTCTTGCATTCTGCATTGTTCCTTATATGTTGTTTCCATGTATAAAAGTTTCCTTATATGAAATATACGCGCGCTTCATTCTTGAATTTGCTTCCGCGTAACAGTTCCATGTTTTCACAACGTTCCTTAGCAATCCTCTGCTTTCTCTTCTTCATTGTTCCCTAATTTTTTCATAAAACCTTAAACTCATAGAAACAATAAAAACCATAAAAGCTAATGGTGTTTATCATCATCAAAATCAGAGGAAACGTCAAGGTTCCAACAATTTCCCCCTTTTTGGTGATGACAAACCCATTTAAAAAAATGTTCGATCAAAACAAAGAGTAATAAACAAAGAAACATACATCATCATGCATCTAAGATCAAGTGTTAAGTAAAATTTTATATCAAATGAATAATAGCAGTTCATACCTTCAAGTTGCATCATCGTTCCCCCTCAGCACTAGCATCGTTCAAAAATTCATAAAGAATTAGGAACAATAAGACTTCTACCTCTCTTTACTGAGTTCATCGCACAGTTTTCCACACTTCTCCCTTTTGGCATCATCAAAAGATCAAAAGATAAACAAGGGAATAATAGGACTATTGTAGCAAATTAATGACAAAATAAAGTTCATTGATCGAGCAGGGAAATGATTACACAAAATCATAGATAACATAACAAACAACTTAACAAAATCAAAAGAGCAAGCAAGGAAACAAGATAATATAAGAAATTCAAGAGAAGAAGGAAAGACGGGCTAGGATAGAAAAGGGGTTCCACTCAAGACTCAGAATCCTCCTTCTGGTCTTTGTCCTTTTGGAGAAAATGTTCAAGAAGCAGCGACAAAATATTCTTTATCTCGCGCAGCTCAGCCAACATTTGGCTTTGCACAGATCCACCTTTTGATGTTCCTTCTCCAGCTTCTCGCTTCAAAATCTCAGACACATGTAGAGTTCCCTTGTCATCTCCCTGATACTTCACCTTGTTCACATTCACCATATCCAACTCGATGACCATGGGAACTCCCCCTTGTGCTCTGTAAGCCCCCTCCGCTTGTAGAAGAAGCTTGATGACGTGCGGGTAGGCTAGGGAGTGAGTCTTAGCACTGCACTTCGCCATGTGCTGTAGAATGAGCCTAGGAAGATCAATTTTCTCCTTGTGCCAAACTCTATCCAGTAGCAGCAGATCAGTGGCAGTGATCGTGTTCCTCTTCTCTTGCCTAGGAACGACAACCTTCATAATGATATGATACACTATTCGCTGAGGCAGGGTGAGTGTAGACACGCGAGTGGCTCCAGATGTTGACTTGAAGAGCCTCTGAACACTACCCTCATTGGCCTTCTTCTGAGCATCGATAATTTTTTCACCAGGAACTTCACAGTACCCTTCAGCAGAGACACCCAGTAGTCGAGCAACCTTTGACACAGTGAATGACAAATCTTCCCCATTGACAAACGTGAGTGAGTGATGAACAAGATTGTTGGAGATGTTGATAGCACTAGTATTATCATACATAATAGGAACGGTGCCAAGAGACATACCAAAATCCTCCAATTGTTGTTTGAGCCACAATACATGGGCACAACACGATGCAGCAACTACGTACTCAACTTCGGCGGTGGAAAGAGCAACATAATTTTGCATCTTTGATGCCCAAGAGACAAGGCCTGGGCCAAGGAACTGTGTCGTCCCTGAAGTGCTTTTACGATCCACCAGGTGTCCCATAAAATCAGCATCAGTGAAACCCACAAGTTCAAACCCACTGTTCCTTGGATACCAAAGGCAGAGATGATCGTTCCCTTTTAAGTACCGCAGGATCCTTTCGACTTCAATTAGGTGTGACTCCTTAGGATTTGCTTGAAATTTAGCACAAAGACACACACTAAACATGATATATGGCCTACTTGCCGTTAGATAGAGTAATGACCCAATCATTCCTTTATACATTGTAGCATCCCATCTTTGCCATTCAAATCTACATCAATTGTCTCTAAGGGACACAGTTCCCTTAGAGTGTCATTGAAGTGAGGTGAGGTGATCTCTATTTCCCGTCATATGGCATGAGCATGCGCTATCAATGAACCACCTGTTGTCCCCCTTCACTTCATCCTGCATTTAGAAAGTTAGTGTTTTGCGACCCAAGCAAGCTTGGCTTTACCTGGTTACTTAGAGACAAAGTGATATTCTCTAGGCTTAGCATGGAACATATCAGGAGATGCATCATAATCATTCAAATCAACATTGTTACTTCTACTGTTCATTTGCTGAGTGTGCTCTTTAGTGAACTTTTGCTTCTTAGCACAGGTTTTCACAACATGGCCGTTGTTCCCACAATGCCAAAATATCTTATAATAATCCACAAAGGTGTACTTATGGTTGGGAACATGAATCCTACGTTGTTTGGCTCTAACTAGGTCAGGTGTACTAGGTAGGTTTCCCAGGGATTGTATGAGATACATCTTATGGGTAGGTTGACCAACGTACCAAAATTGGTTTGCATTCAATCCATTCTCCAAAGTTTTTACACGCTCTTCTAGGTACATGTTCCTATCCTTGGTGTTCTAGAGATCCCTATCCTTCAATTCTCTAAGCTCAGGTATGGTTAACTCATGTTTCTCACTTTCTTGTTTTTCACCCTTGTACCCCACACCATACTTGGACTCAACAAATGTAATCTCTTCCTCCTTAAGCTTTTGCTCAACTAGAATAGAGTGAATCCTGTTAATCTAAGCTTTCATCTGAGACAGTTCCCTCTATGTCTTAGAAGGATCAAGTTCACTACGAGTAGCATCACATTTAACACAAGGAACAACAAAGGAACTAGCAACTCTAGATAGAGATTCATTCAATTCAATGCATTTATCCTCAACATTACTCAAGTCATTTTGAGTTTTAAGATTCTCATTAAACATGCTTTTGATAAGTGAAATCAAGGACTTTTTATCAAAATTGACAAGAGATTCAAAGAAAGCTTCAGGATCTACCTCTTGTTCTTCACTTGATGACTTCAGAGTCATTGCACACATTCTGTTGTTCCCCATGCCTTTGGCTCGTCGTCATCATCAGAGTTGGCACACTCATCACCCCAGACAGCAACGAAAGCTTTCTTCTTGTTCCCAGTATTGTCACCATTGGTGTTGTCTGATTTGTTCCCCTTGGGACACTTGTTAGCATAGTGATCCTTGTCCTTGCAATTGTAGAGTGTAACATCCTTGAGATCACGTTTTTCACCATTGTTCCCATCGTTCCTGAATGATCTGCCCTTTCGATAGAGGGAACGCATGGCCTTGGTGAGAAGAGCAGTTTCTGGATCTATACCATCCAAATTTTCATCTTTGTTGTCTTCTATCATCTTGACAACCCTTTCAATCATCAAGGCTATGCCTTTAGGTTTCACATACTTGTCTTCTTCATCGTATTTTTTATTTTTCCAAATACTTCATGAAGTGTAAGAGAGAGAGTTTTGGGATTTTTTTTAGAATAGCTTTGGTCATCTTATGCCTTGGAGGAAGTCCATCAATGATGATGAGAACTTTCTCCTTGGGAAGAATTTCTTCATCCTTGACCTCATGAGAAGCAAGTCGAGCCATAATTTCCTCAAATCCAGATTGGTAAGAGGAAACAGACTCACCATCAATCATGGAGAAGTTATAGAAGTCTTTCTTAGCTTGAAAGCGATCAATCTATCTAAGATCAGAACTTCCCATGTACAGTTGTTCCAAAGCAGCCCACATGTCTTTAGCGGTTGTACAAGACTGTAACTTTGAAGCATCTTCAACACTAAGGGCGTTGTTGATGAACATGCGAGCCTTAGAGTTTTTCTCCATGATTTTGAAATCATCTTGGCTCCAAGGTGTTGTTCCCTTGAGTACTTCTTCAACAACTTTCTCATCACCGACTTCAATGACTCTTCAACATTGGTAGTCACTACTCTTCATCTAGTCAGTGAAGAGGTCCTTCTAATGTTGAAACTTTCCACCGATAGGCAGGAACAGTGGTTTGTTGTTCCCAATCCCGACTTCAAGAGTTGAAGACATTGTTACATGTGAATCTGAAAAGAACACACAATCTAGAGCAAACCAGCTCTGATACCAATTGTTGAATCATAGTGTGTTAGAGAAAGAACGGTGAAACTGTTCCCTGGACAGCGGAAATAACAGAGATTCAATTATAACTATAAGATATAACCAAGTTGGATATAACCATAGGATATCACTATATGATATAACCAAATTTGATATAACTATAAGATATAATCATAGTATATAACTATATGATATAACCATAGTATATAACTATAGAATATAATATAGGATATAACCATAGTATATAACTATAGAATATAACCATAAGATATAACCAAATTGAATATAACTATAAGATATAATCAAAGTATATAGCTATATGATATAACCATAGAATATAATATAGGATATAACCATAGTATATAACTATATAATATAACCATAAGATATAACCAAATTGGATATAACTATAAGATATAATCATAGTGTATAACTATAGGATATAACCATAGTATATAACTATTGAATATAACCATAAGATATAACCAATTTGAATATAACTATAAGGTATAACCATAGTATATAACTATAGTATATAATATAGGATATAACCATAGTATATAACTATAGAATATAACCATAAGATATAACCAAATTTTAAAATAACCATTGGATATAACGATATGATATAACCAAATTGGATATAACTATAAGATATAATCATAGTATATAACTATATGATATAACCATAGTATATAACTATAGAATATAATATAGGATATAACCATATTATATAACTATAGAATATAACATAAGATATAACTATATGATATAACCAAATTGGATATAACTATAAGATATAATCATAGTATATAACTATATGATATAACCATAATATATAACTATAGAATATAATATAAGATATAACCATAGTATATATGTAGAATATAACAATAAGATATAATCATAGTATATAATTATATAATATAACGATATGATATAACCAAATTGGATATAACTATAAGATATAACCATAAGATATAACCAAATTGGATATAACTATAGGATAAAACCAAATTGGATATAACTATAAGATATAATCATAGTATATAACTATATGATATAACCATAATACATAACTATAGAATATAATATAGGATATAACCATAGTATATAACAATAAGATATAATCATAGTATATGATTATATAATATAACGATATGATTTAACCAAATTGGATATAACTATAAGATATAACTAAATTGGATATAACTATAAGATATAATCATAGTATATAACTATATGATATAACCATAACATATATCTATAGAATATAACATAAGATATAACCATAGTATATAATTGTATAATATAACTATAAGATATAATCATAGTATATAATTATATAATATAACGATATGATATAATCAAATTTGGATATAACTATAGGATACAACCATAGTATATAACTATAGGATATAACCATATTATATAATTATAGGATATTATCATAGTATATTCAACTATTTGGAGGAACACTGATTGGAAATTAGAATTATTTTATGGATTAAACTCTATTTTATCACGGTTTTCTCCCTAATCTCAAATCAAGTAATCAATGTTAGACTTTGTATTCGAATGGACTCTAAACTCCCACCCTCTATCAGAACTCCCCCAAACCCTAAATCCTAAAACCTAACCATAAACCCTAAAATAACACTAGAAACCCCTTGGGTGTAACTTAGTTGTGCCAAAAGGGTTGTGTGAGGATTGTTTTAGGGTTTTTGAGGATTTAGGGTTTTAGGGTTTATGGTCTTTATCATTATAGTACAAAGTTTAAGATTTTCAAGTTGAAAAAATAACTTCTAATATCTATAACTATAAGATAAAATCATAGTATATAACTATATGATATAACCATAGTATATAACTATAGAATATAATATAGGATATAACCATAGTATATAACTATAGAATATAACCATAAGATATCACTACTACAAAAATCCCCTAATATCTCATAACCAAATAACCCGGGCGTATAATTGTCGACATATAAAACTGGAGGGAAAAATATGCTGTAATATATAACCCAGACATTTCAACATTCGGGTTATATAAACGCACCAGACAGCCAAATAAATAGTAAGAAGACACGCTCGGGTTATATGTACTTACATATAACCCGGGCATTCGCCATTCGGGTTATTTAAGAATAAAAAAAAATCAGCCCGGGTTATTTGATGCTTGGTTAAATATATGTACATATATCCCGTACAATAACCATCCGGGTTATTTGAGGGTTAAAAAAAATAAAATTCAGTCCGCGTTATTTGAGCCTCCTTCGTTTGTGAAGCCCTAATTCGCGGCCGAGATACACAGTTGTCCCCAAATTGAACACTTGCGCGCGTCGATCGATCAGCCTAGCTCCACTCGCCTTGGTTCACCGTTGTTCACCGCTGCTCCACCTTGGTTCGCCGGCTGCTCCACCTCGGTTCGTCGGCCTCTCCGCCTCCATTCGTCGTTGTCTCTAGCGTCACCAGGTAAATCTCTTCATTTAATTATCTTCGATCACCGTTGTCTTCTCTCTTGGTTGCTTGCAGATCTGATACATAACTTCGAATCTATGGAATTTGGTGGTTGCTTGATGTGTTCAATCGATTTTGTTTGCTTGTTTATTCAATTTGAATGTTCTGCAACATCTTGTTAAGTTTATGAAATATAGTTTTCATGTTCAATATTCATTCTTTCACTTGTGGGAGAAGGCATGTTGTCCTCTTTAAGACAAATTCTTGATGTTGCTCTAAATCTAGTGCTTACCCTGGAGAAGTGATAAATTCAAACACAAGTGCATAATTGTGCCTGAAAGATCCAAATTGTATTTTCTTGAGGATCAGTTGCTTACTTGCTTTGAGAGTTCTAGTGCAATGTCTCTTGTTATCTCAGCCAGATTTCTTGTTTCAATATTATGCACAACTAATACTGATGTTCTAGTGATATACTTGCTTATTTTGTAATTGCTATGCCTATGTTTTAATATATACTATGAGAAGGTGCTTGCATTACACTAGCATTGTTTTGTTGAAGTGAGTTCTTAATTATTAGATTAGATATGCATTCAATTTGGTTAGATCATGCTTGCATTAGCTTGATAGGTTGGATTTGAATTTGTGGTGTTTGTGTAGTGAAGGGGAGTACCAACTTGGATACGAGGATGCGTGGTATCTCGATAATGATATTCTGTTTGCTGGTAAAAATATGCAAGTGTTTGCATATTCTGTTTGCTAACAACTTCTGCAATTCCTTCCTTTGCTGCTTCTTTTTGTGTGTTAGATTCTCATGCTCAGTAAGGGTAAAAAACAAGAATGGATAGGGGGTAAAATGGATCAAATTGCTTAGTCTTTGCACCCAAATGGAAATGGATTTATTTTGTTTGTACTTGTGGTTTTGCTATATATAGTGTGCGTAGTTATTATTGTTTCTTCTTTCATTAATTTTGTTATTGTGGTAAATAAATTAAGTGTGAGATATGTTCTATCTAGCATTGTTTTGTTGTTGTGATGTCAATTTATTTGCATATCTATGAACTTTGGTTAGGTGTTGACAGAAAGTCTACATAGAAGATCTATTATTCTGACCTTCCATGGCCTATCGGAAAGATTCTACACCTTAAACAAGTTTATGCAGTGAAGCAACTTCTTGGGATAACGAAAGAAAATTCTGACAAGAGAGAAGCGGAGGTTTGGTTTTATGCATGGCATTAGTAGTTTTGATTTCTATGCTTTGATTATTTTTTCTCTGATTAGTTTCAATTTTGTGATTCTGCGTTCCTCGTTTACTTTTGGTTCTTTCTGATGTTTAAATTATTGACCTTTAATTGTGATTTGTAATATATTATCTATATGCTGCAAAGTTATCTCAAGTTTCAGTTGTTTGTTTGTCACAGTTTGACACCATAACTACTTCAATTTTGACAGATTTATGGAAGAGCAAATGCAGCATATAAGGCACTTTCAACTCTATTAGGAGATGAGTCGTTTCTCTACGGAGAGAGGTGTCCTTCTTAGATGTCTTGGATTTTTTTATTATTCAATATGATTTATTTGCATGTTAACAAGATTTCAGTGTATTTTTTTTTGTAAATAATGTCTTGATAATAATTTCTTGTGCTAATTTATGTTTATAAAATTATGCAGTGCTTGAAATATGCATATAAAGAGTTGTGTATTAAATTAATGGTGTAGTGTCTCTGATTCCACCACACCACGTTTATTTGAATCCTATACAATTATAGCTAATCACTTCATTTTTATTGACTTCAGGAAACCTCAACACTAAGGAGCAAGCTTTTACAATTCAACAATCTTGTCAAGTACACGGAGAAACATAGCCAAGAACTCGTAGAGGTTGATTCTTTGTCATCAAGTGCCCCATTGCCTAAAGCAGACCCTTCATCAAGTGCCCCATTGATGTTAAATAAATTTCTTTCATTTTTTAGAAGGTATTCACAAGCTCTGTTGAATTACCAAAGGAGAAGGAAATGAGAAAGACCAATACTAAGTAATCTGGCATTGGTCCCACTGATGTGAATTTGGTTCCAAGTATCATCGATGATTTTCAATGGATGATAGAGGAATTTGGTGACAGTTCTATTCGGCATGTGAAAATTCCTCAAAACATTTTTATCCGTGACAATCTTGAAATCTCTATTGGCAAGGAAGAAATTCAGATATGGTTTGACAAGAGAGAAATAGATGATTGTCACGTGTCATTGTATATGAGGTTAGTATAATTTCATTCCGTTCAGAATAAGTATGATTGTTTTATTATCATAGATATTTATTTGAGACTCAATGTGGATGTGCTGGAGATACGTTTAGATTTATTTGTCCAAGGTTAATTTCCCCAAATGGTGACGCTGGAACAATCAAAGATCGAGCTACTTACATTGCCAGTGCTATGACAGGCAATATAGAAAATCAGATGTTTTTTGCACCATATCAGTTTGGGTAATTGTTTTCTTCTCTTTTTTCTATAGAAAATCAATAGTAATTTCTTATATACATACATTTGGTCATGAACATTCTCACAAACATATACATGTATAGGAAACATTGGGTGTTGTTGGTGTTGCATCCTCACTTTGGTTATGCATATTGGATTGACCCATTGCATGGTGATCAAGTAGCAGATGCTGAGAATTTGGTTAATTTGTAAGTGTTGTCTTAAATAATTACTTTTTTTCTATATTATGGTGTTACCAAACCATTACTTTGTATGCAGGAGCTATACCTTGACATATACAAGTTTGGGACAGGAAAAGCCGCGAAGACAACCTATGTGGCAAGTTATAAAGGTTTGATCAAGCTAGCTATCTATTTATTTTCTACTTCTAATTTATTGTGAAATTTATATGAAATAAGAAATACCTTTATATGTTTGTTTCATGGTTGTAGTGCCCATAACAACAAAAATCGATTGAGAGTGGATATTATGTCTTAAGGTTTATGCGAGAGATAATATTGAGAAGAAGTGTTATTATCCCAAAGATTGTACGACCTTCAAACTTTATACATTTATAAATAACAAAGTTGTTTGCCTAATATTAAGCTAATATAAGTAACTTCATCTAAATTTGCAGTGGTACGGCAAGAAGGACACTTATTCAGATGACGAGATTGATGAAACTAGAAAGGAATGGATAGAGTATTTGCTCCGTCTCGTCTTTTAGGTAAGAAGTTGGTTAGCTTTATTCTTTTCTTTTTTAGTTTCCTTTTGATCTAGTTTGCATTTGATTAAGCTTAACAATGTTTAATATATGTAATTTGCAACACTTACAAGGTAAGGCTGACAGATATTATAAATGAAAAATGACATGTGCAAAACAAGGAGTATTAGCTACTGACATAGCTATATTTTGGTTATTTTAGTTATGACATTGCGTTGGCGATGACATATACAGTTTTAGTTATTTGTAGTTGTGACATTGAATTGACAATGACGTATATTGTCTTAGTTATTTGTAGTGACATTGATTTGGTCAGTGACGTAGTTGGATAATGCAAAAGTCGTATGGTATTTTGACGATGAATTTGATAATGGTGCTAATTAATACGTAGAAACAGGACACGTGCGCAAAATGTCATTATTTGTGGATGTTGTATAAATATATAACAATCCGTACATTCTAAAAAACATCGAGACCAATTAACCAGGATATAAAACGCCCGATGTATTATTTGGTTTTTTAAATAACCCGGATTTAATTTTTTGGGTTAACCGGGTTATTTGTTTACGCATATAACCCGGATCTGTAACCGGTGTATTCACATATCAAATAACACGGATGTGCTTTTCATATAACCGATGTATTTGTAGAAGGAAATAACCCGGACTTACACCCGGCGTATTTGCATACGAAAATAACCTGGATATCATTTTAGGTTAACCGGTGTATTTGCGCAGGCAAATAACCCGGATCTATAAAACCCGCTGTATTTTCATGCCAAATAACCCGAATTTACATTCAATTTTTATAACCCGGATGTACATATATTTGGGTTATATAGTTGTCAAATAACCCGGATATCATCTTTTGGCGGGTAAATTGTGCGGGGGAAATAACCCGGATGTAGGTCCGGGTTATTTGGTCCAGATCAAATATAGCGCTGACCTTTAACCCAGATCAAGTCCGGGTTATTTGGGCATTTCTGTAGTAGTGATATAATCATATGATATAATGATATGATATAACCAAATTGGATATAACTATAAGATATAACCATAGTATGTAACTATATGATATAACCATAAGATATAACCAAATTGGATATAACTATAAGATATAATCATAGTATATAACTATAGGATATAACCATAATATGTAACTATTGAATATAACTATAAGATATAACTATAAGATATAACTATAAGATATAACCATAGTATAGAACTATAGAATATAATATACGATATAACCATAGTATATAACTATAGAATATAACCAAATTGGATATAACTATAAGATATAATCATAGTATATTTCTATAGGATATAACCATAGTATATAACTATAGAATATAAATATAATATATAACCAAATTGGATATAACTATAAGATATAACCAAATTGGATATAACCATAGTTATATGTGATTTTCGAGAATAATAATAACAAACAGTTAATATCAAATGAATTGATGGAGAAACTCACATGAATTTTAGATGAATAAAAGTATATTGAAATCTCATGATTCAAACGGATTTATAGCCATGTAACCCTGATTACTTGAAAACGTCTATTACTATAGTCAAATGCACATAAGTATACATATCTACTAGGTATTTGAATTTTCACATCATATAGAATAGCAGGATATATACAATGCGTTGAGTATGTAGTAAATTTATTCCAAAAATAATTTATAAAATAAATATGTTGATTTAAATACAAGAGTGGGAGTGGGCACTACTATGTAGTGCCCAAGTTTTTTTTTAAATTTTTTTTTTCTGTGCTGCACTAGGTGCCATCCAGAATGTAAACCGGGTTCAAAAAAATAAATTTTAATATAATTTGTTTTTTTTATTTTAGTAAACCGGGTTTGTAAAAAAATTAAAAACCGGACTGTTTGTGCGGTATTACGTGCATCACAAGATCTGAATCATATTTTCAAAAAACTGTCTTTTTTGTACTGCACAACGTACTGTCCACACCTTGAACCGCGTTTTTGACAATTTTTTTGTACTTCACCAAATGCCGCTCAAATGAGAGTGCGCGATAATTTTCGAAAGTGCCTGGTTTTTGCGCGGAATAAAAAGCATGAATATCGTCAATCAGTCGAGAGCCGACAAGCGGAAAATCACAGAAATCATTTTTAACGTGTGCAAAATAAAACTATAATTGAGTGATAAAATCGAATCTTCCTTCTCGACCCGTGACAACATAGCTATACGCGACTTTTTGAGGTGGTAAATAGCACCTATGCGGCGGCCCTCACCCAAGGATCAGTTTCAATATGTTTAACGTACAAATTAATATTATTTAATTCTAAAGCTTATCCAGATGGAATCTTATTCCATTCGACCTAATAATATATGAAATACAAACACAGGAATACATTTGAGCAGGAATACATTTGAGCTTATATGTTTAAATTCTACGTGAAATAAAAACTTCTTAAAAAATACCTTGGTCCAGAACAAAACATAGGAATACATTTAAACAACTGAAAAATACTTCTACTAGACTCCATGATCTTCAATCAGCCTTACTATAATCCAATCATTCACCTTCTCTCCATACCCTCTATCATCGCTATCTTCTTAAATACAATAAATTATTGAAATTCCAACACCTGTTTTGGAAACAACAAGCAAAAGCAACTCACATCCAGAATGTTAACAAGAATACAAATTATTTCCAATCACTAGCTAAAATTCACACATACAAACAGAAGATCTCAACTTTTCAATTACAAGACGAGTGTATTTTCCAAGACCATCTTCAAATACAGCAGGCTATCTCATCTGAACTACAACAGCGTTTCACTCCTATGCCATCGTCAGCACTTTCGGTAGATGATCTCGTCCTCATTATGAGGCTGGTCACCCAACATGACAACACCCACATTCTACAATTACCTACCTACGCTGAAATTAAGTTGGTAGTTTTCGAACTTCCCCTTAATAAAACTCCGGACCCTGATGGCTATCCTGCTGAGTTCTACCAAACTTTTTGGCCATACATTGGGCGATCCCTGACCCTTACTATTCAATCATTTTTTTCATTCTGGTCAGTTACTTAAAGAAAGTGCCCAATCATTCATTGCCCTTATTCCTAAGACAGATAACCCTCTTACCATTAACCATTATCGGCCTATTAGTTTATGCAATATGATGTACAAAATTATTACTAAAATTATGGCAAACAGATTGAAGCACATTCTCCCTAAGCTTATCAGTGTTTACCAAGGTGCATTTGTGGAAGGACGCATTATACAAGACAATATTCTACTTGCCCACGAAATCTTCCACTCCTTTCACACAAAGAAAAAGGGCCGTATTGGTTGGATGACCCTTAGACTCGATATGGAAAAGGCTTATGATAAACTTAATTGGAATTTCATCCAATCCATCCTTCTGAAATTTGGTTTTTCAAATGACTGGGTTACGAAACTCATGACATGTATAATATCTACCTCGTTTTCGGTTTTGGTCAATAATGAGCCAGGGCCTCTATTTCACCCTCGTTGTGGGTTACGACAGGGGGACCCTATTGCCCCTTTCATATTTATCATTGCAGTGGAATACCTCTCTCGGTCACTTGCACATGAAGCGCAACAACCACACCGAAAGATTGGAACAACTAACACGACACGGTACCTGTATTCCCTTTCTAACTTTTGCTGACGACACTCTCATTTTTGCTAATGCCACTTCAATCAGTATGCAATACATTAAAACTCTCCTTTAAGACTTTAGTAAAATTTTAGGATTATCTATCATTTTTCCAGAAAAGCTCTTTACAAACATCCTCAAACATAAATCTTGCACACACCTCTTCACTTGCTTCTATGTTGAACATTCAGGTTACGCAATCTATGGAAAAATACCTTAGAATTCCTATTGTAAGAGGACGAGTCAAAAAGGATATATTTGCTGATTATGTCCAGAGTCTGAAGAAACAGTTATCAAAGTGGAAAACTAACAATTTATCCTAGGCGGGACGTTTGGTCCTTATTCAGTCTAACGGCCTGTGCCCTTAAGTAAATTACTTAATGCAGAGCTTCTTATTACCTGTCTCAATTTGCACAGAAATGGACGAAATTATTAAGGATTTTTTCTGGAACAAGTTTACACCCAATTACCACCCCCTTGTTAGCTGGAGTTCCATTTGCCAACCAAAATCGGTGGGCGGATTGGGACTTCACACAACCCAGGACACTAGGGGTGTTCATCCGGTCCGGTCCGATGGACCGGATTTTTTCAAAAATCTGGACCGGAGACCGGACCGGTTAGACCGGATTTTGTTTTTTTTATTTAAAATAATTAAATTCTTATTTAAAATCTATAAAAAAATATCTAAAAAAATATCTAAAAAACATATATACTCCTAACTTATTAAATTAAAAAAAATATCTATAAAAAAATACATATAAATCTCCCAAAAAACATATAAATTTTTTTTAAAAAAATTAAAATCCGGTCTACCGGTCCGGTCCGGATTTTTTCTGGGTTTGGACCGGACCGGATTAAGGGAATTACCTGGACCGGAGACCGGACCGTATTTTCACCGGTCCGGTCCGGTCATTTCCGGTCCGGTCCTCTTTTGAACACCCCTACAGGACACTAATAGATCACTCCAAATGAAGTTATTATGGAAAATATTAACGGAACCACATAACTTATGGGTTCAAATCATTAATGAGAAATATCTTTCTTCATCAGATTTATTCTCTTACCGTAAAAGGGCTAAACAGTCATGGAAATTTTCCCGTCTTCTGCATCTCCGTGAGGATTTCCGAAAAGGACTTTGTTGGGAAGTTGGTAATGGCAACCATATTAAATTATGGTCTGACACCTGGGTTCCAAACTGTGACCTCTCCCCGTATTTCAATAATAACACTGATCCTAATATTGTAGTTTCTTCCTTCATTAACCAATCACAGCAATGACATATCCCTTCTTCAAAATTCAGTTCCTCAACATATTATTCAAAAAATTCTTACCATTCACATACCCTCCATCCCGATGGAGGATCGTCTTGTTTGGCGCTTTACCTCTGACGGACAGTTTAGATCGTCCTCTTCCCACAACTTGAATCACCGAGCTATTCCTACTTCCCCAAGGCAGTCTTATTCTTGGATTTGGAAACTACATATTCCGCCAAAAATTAAAACTTTTCTTTGGAAAGCACTTATTGATGCTCTCCCAACTACGGAACGTCTTAATCGCCATTACTACTCTGTTTACTCCACGTGCTCGCTATACCACACTTCTGATGAAAATCTTAATCATCTTTTCTTCACATGCCCTTTTACCCAATCAATGATTTCAAAATTAGAATCCAAACTTCATTTCTCTTTCTCATTACAACACAGTGTTGATTTTCAATCTAAATTTGAATTCTTCAGGAACACTAATTCTAAATTAGAATCCAAACTTCATTTTTCTTTGGTGGTCGTTGTGGACTCACCGCAACAACATCATTTTCCGTCAAACGAACAACATGGCCATGGGATGCCCCTGTGATCATGCTTGGCGCTTGTTCCAAGACTGGACAATTACCACTACCAACAATACCACAACAACATTAAGACGCAACCGTATCCAACACACGAACCGTACTTGGAAGAAACCTCCTTCAAGCTGGCTTAAATTGAATTTTGACGGATCTAGGAAAGGTGACAATTCTTCCCATTTTGGTTTCTACATCAGAGACCATAATGGTAAGATCGTTTCTTTTCATCGAGAACAGATTCCCTCAACCTCTGTACTCCGATGTGAAGCACTAGGGGCACTTGCAGGTCTTCGTGCTGCGGCATCACTTCATACTAACTCAATTAATTATTGAAGGTGACAACCTAGTAGTTATTAATTCAATACGAGGAATCTAGAAAATTCCTTGGGAAATTCACTTCATTGTTTTGGATATCTCTTCTCTGCTTTTGTCTTTTCATTCATGTCAAGTATTCCACTATTTCCGGGATGCTAACCGTGCAGCTGACTTCTTGGCAACTCATCCCATCCCTCCATCTGCTCTTCAACAATTTCAACTTTTGCTCACACACAAGCTCCATAATGAGTAGCACATTCAGTTCTTTCTGATAGATATGAGTTCCTACTGCTGAACTCTACTTTTGATTCTTTTGGAACGCAGTTTGTAAAGATCATCCATTTAGATGATTTAGAGTAGCCTTCCTTTTGGATGGGCCCTAATGTTTGCCTGTTATAAAAAAAAAATTAAAAAATATATATATATGAAATATATATTTCTACGTCAATGTTGTTATTATAAGATATAGAAGACATACTGTAGATATCTTATAATTTATGTTTATTTATATGTAGATATTATATTTTTTTTAAGGATAGAACTTATCTACTACATTGTATATATTCGTTATTATTAAGTTTGTTAAATCGATGTGTGTTAGATAGGGAACAGTGAAACTGTTTCGTGTGCAGTGGAAATAGAATTTTAGATGGTAACAATACGACATTTTCTTTGTAGAGAAAACTCAATCAATCAAGTAGTAGGCTTGAGAAAAACCTCTATCTCTAGGTGTTACCCTAGGAGGATTTCAAACATAAGCTTGTATTATTGATAAGTTGTACAATCTCATAAGTCTTATCTCCATCTATTGTGTTCTCCATCTATTCTCACATAGATCTTAGGCTTCTAGACTAAGTGTAATCAACTTAAACAACAAATAAGAACACAAGAAACCCTAAGCAAGTACTAAGCCCATACCTTACCTTTGGACCTCGATCTCAACTTGTAGTAAGCTCTTTGAAGACTTCGGTTGTGTGTGTTGAGATACCTTACCCTAAGTTATGTTGGTGATTTTAGTGTCATCGGCCATTTGGTGTAGTCGGGATTCGCTTAAGACTTATGGAGTTCGTTCGACGCATAACAAGTTTTGGTGGTACGGAGTGCACACTCGTGTGCGTGGATTCGGACTCAGGGTTACGGAACGTGTTGGGATTCGAGAGGCAGACACCAAGAAGTCATATTTATAAGGGTTGAGTAGTTTGGCGGTTTTTTAACCATTTTTCAACCTCCATGCAATCGCCCAACCGCCATGCAACTTCCCAACCACCATGTAACCGCCTAACTACTTATGCCCTATATAAGGGTGAGGTTGGGGCAAATCTTGGGAGATCCAAAATAGAGAACCATCTCTTGTGTATTGAACAAAACCAAAAACTCCAAGTGCTTCTCTATTTGATCTTGCCTTGATCGATAGAGGTTTGCGTTGTCTTATCCCGAATCAAATTTTGTGCAACCTTAAGGCTACAAGAGTAGGGTCGAAATATTGGATTTGGAAAGTGCCTTAGCACGATTCAATCGCTATCCAAGACAAACCGAAGTTTGATCAACGTTACTGTAACACCCCCAAATATATACTTGAAAGGTATTACCGCCAGTGACCTCGGATTTCACATCCGAAGCCACCCCAGGCTTAACCCGTTGATATAATTCATCAAACAACAGTTATAATACAAAATATCATAACTTTTGATTAAAATCATTGTCTCGGCATTACATCCATAATCCGAAATACAACTGAAACACAAAGTAGTCTTGATATAAAATATGTTTAACACAGCGGAAGTCTTAAAAATAAATAACACAAGGGTCTTGATCGAAACGATCACCCACCAAGGAATCTCAACCTGGTAAAACTCTTTAAAATTTCAACTGCCTTCATTGTCGTTTCGCCTTCATCGGAACTGCAGCTTATCTGATGTGCTGTATGAGACGGATGACACTAGCCAACCATGCATTGGAATATAATTGGTTGGTTAGTCTAATGAAAGACTATGCAAGGGGAAATCAGATAGGTTCTAAGTAGTCGTATTAGGTTAGACTCATCGTTTCCCGAATAATAGTCGATGACGATAGTCAATCATCATACTCCTACTGAAATATACGAAAAGGCATGATCAAAAGAAGACTCTGAGAGAATGAGTCTTAAGGAAACATATGAAGAGAAGACTCCAACGAATTGAGTCTTATCGGAAAGTATGACAAATGTCTGGAACATTATAATTACACACAAGCGTTTAAAATGACTTGATGTTTCGGTTCACGACCAACCTCACCGCGTAATGCGAATTCAGATTGGAAAGAGAACTTTACTCTGATCAAAGTCTAGACGAGTTTTCCTAGTTGCACTATTTCCTAGCTACACTACTCGCCAAAGGGTATATTAATTATGTGCACAACGGCACTTATCTTGTTTAATTCCAAAACGAACATTCACGTTACAAGCTTTTAAGATCTCCTCACAAGAGATATCGGATCTCCATACCAGAGATATCACGGGGAATAAATCCCAAATGGTTGCACCAGCTGTGTGCACGTACCCTGAGTAAAGGTATGGTCATGATCGGAAAAGTACTAGAGGAATAATCCTCCTAGCACCTAGTTATAAAGAAACCACTAAACCTCACAAGGTACATAGTGTTCCTACGAATACTCGTGCTAACTAAACAATTCAACACAGTAATAATTCACATCAAAGCCACCGGGGCCAAACACAGATAAAATAGCGTTGTTCTAGCAATATACAACCTATCGTAATATCCGTATTTTTTTTTGGCCAGAAGGTAAAATTTTATAGATGGTTGGGAATAAGGCCCAACGTCCTATTTACAAACACCAATACCAAACACACAAACAAAATCAAAACAAAAAACACACACAAAAACAACCAAAAACAAAACACAACAATACAGCCCGGATGATCAGCTAACCAACAGAAACTCTGCAAACCAAAAACAGAAACACAACAATAGACAATCAGAGCATATCAGAAACAACAAGCAAAACCAACAGAAAGCAATAACACAAGAAACACAATAACAACAGACACAAGACCAAAGACAAACCAATAAACCCAAGAAACATCAAGGAAGAGGAACTAAAAAACAAATCAAATTCTTAATCTTCTCCTCATTGCTCTTCCTCTTCTCCCTCCAAGCTGCATCTTCTGAATAATCTTGAATTTGCACTCTTCAACAATTCGAGCTGCACACTGAGCAGAATCAACAGATCTTCCTAGGAATATGACTTCATTTCTCAGTTTCCAAGAGTGATAAACAATCCCAATAATTGCCAACAGTTTGCTTTTATAAACATTGTTATTCCTTCTCCTGCATTAAGCAAACCAATCCCACCATTCTAGTAAAGAGTTTTTCCTGATGTTGACCCCTTGCCAAAACAACACTCTCTGAGCAATATCTTGAATCACTGAGCAACTGAACCAAAGCTGATTTTCCTCTTCATCAGCAACATGGCAAAGGACACACTCAGCTGAAGGAATCAAACCCCAGTTATGCAACTTACTTGCTGTAGGAAGACACCCCAAGGATGCCACCCCGCATAAAAAACTCCATTTCTTAGGTTGAATACCATTCCAAATCACACTGCACCAATCCTTGTCCACAGACATAGTCCTCAACATATTATAGAGAGTATAACTATCCAATTTACCAGTATTTTTAGCTAAGAAATGCTCATTAAGATCAATGCCATTCCTTCTATCCAGAACTCTGTCTCTAACCAACAAGAGATTCTTCCACAAAGTTGAACTACAAGGAAGAGCATGCATAGACCAAATTGATTGCCCCTTAGTAAGGTGTTTATTGGCCCACATTGTCCACAGATTGCTCTTACCCTTATGTAGGTCAAAAATGAGGTGACACATAAGAGTATCATTCCAAGAGAGCACCTCCTTAAAGCTTAAACCTCCTTCAGACATAGGCTTACACACATTTTCTCAAGCAACCAAACATCTCTTACTTTCCACTTCTCCTGACCACAAGTAGGCTCTACAAACAGCTTTAATTTTCCTAATAATTTTCTTAGGAATAAACATGACTTTCATCCAAAAGGAAAGAACTCCTTCAATGACAGCTCTTACAACCTGAGCTCTACCAGCATATGAAAGCTTCTTAGCACTCCTATTATGGACCACATTCCTAATTCTATTTAGCAAAGGGGCCATATCACAAATTTTGAGTCTTCGAGAATGCAAGGGAGTGCCAAGGTACCTTATAGGGAAGCTGCCTTGACAAAAACCCAGCATTGCAGAATACTCAAACTTCCTTTCTCTACTTAAGCCACCAAAGAACACTTTAGTTTTAGTAGGATTAGCAACCAATCCTGATTCTTTACCAAAATCACCAATCCTGATTCTTTACCAAAATCAATAAGACAATGCTTTATCAACTTGAGAGAGGGAAGATTAGGCTTACAAAAGATCAGTAAATCATCAGCAAAAGCAATATTTGTCAGTTGAATCTGTTTGCACTTAGGATGGAACCGGAAATCCTTATCTGTACTCACCTTCCTCATTTTTCTGGCAAATAATTCCATCACTATCACAAACAGGAATGGAGAAAGAGGATATCCTTGTCTAAGTCCTCTTTTCCCTTCAAAAATACCTCTAGCTTCACCATTAATGATGATAGAGAAACAAGGAGTCTTAACACATTCCATGATCCACTGGATTAGCTGACTAGGAAAATTCAGAAAGATCAAGCTTTCTTCAAGATATTCCCAAGAGACACAGTCATAGGCCTTTTGTAAATCAATCTGGATCATGCATCTAGGAGAAGTATTACTATAATCATAACCTCTAACCAATTCCTGAGCCACAATCATGTTATGGGTGATTGATCTCCCTGGCACAAAAGCTCCCTGATTGATTGAGATAATTTCATCCAGGAGTGGTCTCATTTTCATAACTAAAATCTTGGAAATAATCTTCAACATGGTGTTGCAACAAGAAATAGGTCTGAATTCCTTCACAGAAAAAGGAAGATCCACCTTAGGAATGAGGCATACAAAGGTAGCATTTGTTTGCCTCAAAATTCTCCCTCTTATGAAAAAGTCAACAATGGCTGCCACTATATCTTGATTAATAGTATCTCAGCTATTCTTAAAGAACCAACCTCCAAAACCATCTGGCCCAGGTGACTTCAGGTTACCCAAACCAAACACCACATCCCTCACAGTCTGAGCATTAGGAATCTCACATAAGCTATCATGACATTCTGCACTGACTTTGGTAGCTTCATACCCATCAAAACAAATAGGTGACTGAACTCCAGCAGTACCAAAAAGACTAGTAAAGAAATCCAGAATTTCCTTTTCAATCTCTTCATTCTTCTCCAAAGCTCTACCATCACTATCTTTTAATGTAAAAATAGTACATCTTGCTCTTCTAGCTTTAATACATTATAGAAAATTGGAGAAGTCTCCTCACCAAGCTTAATCCAACCAATTTTAACAGTCTGAGCAGTGAAACTATGAAGCTGTTCCAATTTGAGATTAAGATCATTCTTAGCCTCCAGAACATCCTGTTGCTTCCTTAAGCAAGAAAAATCACTCTGTAAAGCTTCATTTGTAGCCTTTAATCTATCAACACAATCATCAACCATGATCTCAAGCTTCCTAAATCTCCCTCTTTGCCATTTTTTCAGTTCAACTTTCACTCTTTTGAGTTTTTCAGCCACAACAAACTGAGCAGTCCCATCTATAGGTCTATGCCAAATATTCCTAATCAACATCTCATAATCCTCCTCCTCGGTCCAGAAGCTTCTGAACTTGAATGGAATTTTCTTACTCCCAATAGAAAGGTTAAGCATTACTACACAAGGAGAATGATCAGAAATGTTTGGATCAGAGAAGAAAACTTTAGAATCAGGAAAAACTGCATCCCAATCTTTGTTAATCATCATCCTGTCCAATTTGCAAGCAATTCTATCCATCCCTTCTTGTTGATTGCTCCAAGTATACTTTGCACCTGAATAAGCATGATCATGCAACTCCAATTTATCCATGAAATCAACTAATTCATTGCTAACTCCCACTTCCTGTCTGAAGGAGATCTTCTCAGCAGAACACAGGATGCAATTGAAATCACCAATTATAGTCCAGGGCCCAACAACAGAACTAGCAATGGTATCCAATTCTCTCCAAAGATCTATTCTACCAATAAAGGCATTAGAAGCATATACAAATGAAGCAAGGAAAGAAATTTGCCCATCCTTACTTGTGATCAAGCAGTGGATCAGCTGTCTTGAAGTATGCAAAATAGACACATTGACCACAGCAAAATCCCAAGTTAACCAAATTCTACCTATATCAATAGGAGAGCTATTAGTCTTGTAAGGCCATTGATCCATGAGTCTACCAGCCACATCCAATTCCTTACTTTTAGGGATTTTAGTTTCTAATAAAGCAACAACACACAACTTGTTTTATTGAACAAAATCTCTGATCATCTTTATTCTAGGGGAGGAACAACATCCCCTAGTATTCCAAGCACCAAATCTGATTTCAGTCATTAGGAATGCTTTTGGAGCTGCTACCACTCCCATTCCCTTTAGAGACAGAGTTACCAGCAAAATTAGAGTTCAGAAGAACTGAACTATGGTCTGAGCCTTGGATTTGGTTTTACCCTTATTACCTTGCGTTTGAGGCAACTTAGGATCACCAACACCCTTCATCTTCTGTTGGGGTAACCTACCCCCTGAACCTCCAATTGATAACTCCTTCCCTTCATGACATAATGTACTTTCATTTTCAACACTGTCATGAACAAAGTTGCCTTTATCAAGTGATTGATTAACATTTTCCTGAGCTGAACTCACTTTCTTAACCCAAATTTTCTTACCACGAGCCTCCTCTTGCTTAGAACCAGCAGTCGGAGCCCCAGACTGAGATTTTTGGTGCCAACAACCCCTATCATCATGCCCAAACACCTTACAATGAGCACAACACCAAGGTAACCTATCATCATGCCCAAACACCTTACAATGAGCACAACACCAAGGTAACCATTCAAACCAAATCTTGTACCTAAAGATCTTCCCATCAGGCCCTCTAAGAACAACAACCTCTCTCTGGATATCCTGAACATTAACCAAAACAAGAAGCCGAGAAAATGACATCTTCCTTCCCTTGGCAGTGAACTCATCCATACAAACTGGTGTGCCAATAATACTCTCAATGACACTCAACATATGCTTCGAGAAGAAAATTGGATCCAAATTCCTAATTTGAACCCCAAGCAGGAACAACTTCAAAGCTAGACCATGCAACTGCCATTCCTGGAGACCAAATCTTCAAAGCCAAAGGTTTAATACCATCCACAATCCAAGGACCATTCTCCACCACCCGATCCATGTGTTCCTTACATCCAAATCGAAAGGTCTAAATTCCATTCTTCTTCATCTGAATTTCTGGCAAAGATTCCCCCCAATTCAGTTTAATGAACTGAAGCATATCATCCAATGATAATTGCTTCCCTAAAACCCCTCCAATGAGAGTAAATTTCCATATATCAGCTTCAATTTTAACTTCCTCTTCAGTGAAAGCATAAACTTCCTTATCTTCAATCTCGATTTTTTCCAATTTATGTATTAACGATCGCTTTCGATCCTTACTTTTCTCCAAATCCTCATACGATTTCTTAAAATGAAGATCGAGAACCGATTCTAACACTGCCTCAGATCTAGGTCTATCCTCTGACTCAACAACCTTCAATCCAGGGTCCGCCATGATTTCAACACCATTGACCTCACAATCCTCAGGAGTAGAAGATGAATTAACAGCAAAATTCATGATCTGATTCTTAGGATTAGAAGGAGCAATCAAGTTGACACTTGAATTCTTAGCCAAATTTGGATTCACATTCAAAACTGAAAAATCTGACCTCGCTGGCAATGGAGGATTTGATGAACTCCGATCTGCACTTTTGCCACCTCCACGGCCAGTTTTTCTTCATAAATCTTGTCGTCACGCCCGTCGGAGAACTCATCGCAATCTTACGCCGCCGAATCAACCGATCAAAAGGCTAACTTCACCAGCACGAAATCGCCTAACGAACTCTCTCGGGGAGCGGAAAATTTTTCCATGTAATATCCGTATTTATTCATATATATATATATATATATATATCTATAATAGCATTGTTCTAGCAATATACAACCTATTATAATATCTCTTTTAAAATCACATACAGTTATCAAAACTGTTCCCAGACGAAAACAACAATTCATCCCAAATTAATTAACAATTAAACAATTGATAATCGATATAAATATTGAATGATAAGCAAGAGCAAACCGCCACTTGCCTGGAGTAGATTCAGCAATGAATCTAGACGAGACGACTACTGATGATATCATTTTCAAGGATATGGCCTATGCTTCAGATGGCTCTAGCAGGATTACGGGTCCACACGCGATCCCGCAAATAACATTATAACTGACAAATTAATTAATATCAATTAATTTGTCTGGACGAACTCAAGTAATTAAATTTAATAAATTTTTATGATTTTAAATCATAAAAATATAATTAAATTTTCCTAAAGAAAAATACGGATAAAAGTGGGTCGAAATTATACCGCTCGATCGATTTTGGGTTAAATCTGGACTGGATGGCTAATGGGCTTTCGGCCCATTACAAGAGTTGATTAAGAGGGGGCCCACCTTCATCTTTTTCCTTCAACAATTAACAGCAACAGCACGACAACAACAATAATGGCAACTCCGTCGGCGCTGGGTGCCTTCTCGTCGGGGAGGATGTCTCGTCGCCGGGGAAGAAGAAACCACCAACAGCAGCGGCAACGACGGCAGCGGCGGCAACGACGGCAGCGGCGGCAACGACGGCACGCAGCAACAACTACACGCGACTACAGCAGCGGCGCTCGCAGCGGAGCTGGGTCGCTGGGATGGCTTCACGACGCCGGGAAGAGCAGCAGCGGCGGAGCAGCACAGCAGGGGCGGAGCAACAACGACGGTGAAGCACAGAAGCTCGGCGCGGTTTTGGTTTGCCGGCAGAAAGAGGACCGAGAGGGGAGCTGGGGAGGTCGAGCAAGGGACGGGAGTGGTGCCCATCAATCCCTTCGATCGGCTCCCTTTTATAAGCCAAGGAGAAACCCAGCCCCGACGTGGAGGAGCAGGCACTCGACAGCGAAGAAGACACGCGACACGCATGCCGGCGTGCACGAAGTCGCGGTGGAGGCCAAATCCGGTCTTTTTGCCCGAAAAAATATATGGGCATGGTTTTAACTCCGAAATTATATGTTTGTATCCAAACAAATATTCTAAGTCCCGAAAATACATCGAATGTATTTTATACTACTCAAGGAATTATTTCGGAGATCATGGATGTTACGGAAAATCCAAACTCCTCTGAAAGCGAAATAATTATTGAACGAAGGTTGAGAAAAAATACCCAAATATCCTTACTAAAAATGAGGGGTATTACATCACTTCCCCCATAAAAGAAGTTTCGACCCCGAAACTTGGCCGATAACAACTCAGAGAAGCAATCCTTATTCTAAGCTATTGAACCCTACAATCTACTTACCATATCCAACCCATTCTACCATGCTATCCCTATGGTAATATGAGGGTTATTACATTACTACCCCCTTAAAATCGTTTCGACCCCGAAACTAGCATCGCTGAACTAAGGGTGATCGTTTCATCATAATCTCACTATCTGATCTTAACTTCCTTAATCATTGCATCCATGTACTTGCTCCTGGAACACGATCCTTAACCATATCTCTGTATCGTATATCCTTAAATAAGTTTGGTTTTCGAAACATGTATCCCAAAATCGAATCACTTACTCGATCAAGATTCCACTTACAACACACTGCCTACCTTCCTTATTCTATTAGGATAGGTATGACCAGCCATGGGATTACCATTCCTCAATCAAAGTGTCCACTAAAACCTCCAATATAACCTTGCGGTCATGCACTCTTCCTCCTGAAGACCTTAATGTCCTTACATAGAAGGATACACCATCTTTCCACTAACCTCCTTTCGACAATCCGATCTTCGAGTACACATATAGAATTCAACTATACCTCAACTTGGTACCTCCTTTGTCATATAGACCTAAATCCTTACATACACGGCTCACCTATTACCTCAGGTACCTTAATCACATTTGGCCCTTGTGCCATATCTTTAACTCAAAATCCTTACTCATATGATCCCACAATTCGTCATGCCACAACCTCTGTCCGATTATCTCAACATGATTCACCAATCCATTCCTCAGGATTCTACTCTTGTCTCACCCAAACGTACTATACGATCACCTTACCAAATGTGGGTCACCTTTTTCCTCAAGTCTACTTGATATCATCCGCAAACCTTATCTCTATATATTATGCCATGCAATCATTCTCACTATATCCACAAGACCCTAACTACTTTGTAATAATGGTCTCCAAAAATTATCATAACGACATAACTGTACCTTCAATAGGAGAACACGCATCTCTCTTTCAGTTTCCTTATATACACAATCCCAAAGTTCACTCATTAACTCCTTATAACCCGAATATCAAATCTTATCAACCTCGAAACATTACACCTTTAATTTCTTCAAAGATACCTTCCACAATTCCGTCATTTATCTGAAAGTAGGTTTGTGATAGGTGTCATTTCAGGCACCTTAACTAGTGATTATTAACATGATTTAGATGGAGTTTTGGTATAGATTTGGGCTGTCTGTAATCCAGAAGAAGAGTTAAGAAGTGAAGATATCATAGGATTTACAGCTTAATGAAGGATGGAGAAGATGGAGGAGAAGATCTGCTCAGGATTCATGGAGGAAGGCTACCATCACTTGGTAGTACAGGAGAGCAGAAGATGAAGAACTGAAGAAGCGGTCTTTGCCGCCCCGCGCCATAAGCCACCGCGACCCGGCGGTGGATCTCAGAGAAGGCGACACAGCGAAGCCACCGCCCCGCGGTGAATGTTGACGCCTCGCGGCCAACGTTTATTTGTTTCCGATTTTAGCATTTTCGGATATTCTATTTTCTATTATTGTATTTCCTTATTTTGTTTGCTAGGTTTAGATTTATTTTCCTGAACCTATTTAAGAGTTTTTCCAGTTTTTAGAGAAGGACGTTCGTTCTCTCTCGTTTCAATTACTTCTAGGGTTTGAACGAATAGAGAGCTAAACACCTTTATTTTGCTAGACAATTGAAGCATTGTAATGAATTGGTTGTGAGATTTCTATTCCTTGTTCTATATCTTATAAAGTTGGTTTAATTCTCTCGAGCATATTGTCTATTGGTTTATGTTGATTCTTCTAGCGTAGCTAACTAGGTTTTTCAACATCTATCATAGTGCTAGGGTTTGCATATAGTGGAATACGAGTGCATACCTAGTGGAAAACACAATTATTACATATAGTGGAATACGAGTGTGCAATTGTGAGAGAGAATTATTTGCATGTTAGTAGTAAGGTTTTCTTCTATTTGCATGTATCATATATCCTTGTGTGCATTGCTATTGCTTTGTTAGTGGTAAGGTTTTCTTTCATTGATATTGTGATAAGTCTATCAATAACTGTGAGAATTGGTAGTAATTAAGATCAGGGTGGGAACAACTATAAGATTGTGAAAAGAACTTGGAACAATAGTTATCGAGGATCAACCTGTTTCATCTGTAGTGTAGATATTTGTCTAGTGAAATACTTCCACTCATCATATTTCTTTTATGTTTTAAAGCTTGCATCTTTGTTACTCTGCGATTATTCTAAAACCCCCTGTTACTTGTTGGTCACACGTCAATTGCATACAGATAACCGACTCCCTGTGGGATCGACCCTGACTTGCTTGCTATACTCTTTAGTAGGTGAATTAGGATTTCTTTGACAGGAAACCGACACCGGTTTTCGGCCTTGTCAAATTTGGCGCCATTGCCGGGGAGTCAAATACTTTGTTTGTGATTATTTGTGATTGACTGCGGTGTGGATCTATCTTACGGTCCGCACCTTGGCTACTGATTCGTTACTTGTTGAAGTTGATACAGAGACAGGTACGAATGGCTCAGACACTCCGATATTTGACTGTGCCAGATCTGATACAACAGACATTTGGTGTAATCACTCCACCCCTTGTGGATGGTGTGACATTTGAGCTTAGAACAGGAGTGATACGGTTGCTCCCGAGATACCATGGGCGAAGTGGAGAGGACCCCATCCAACACTTGGGTAAATTCCACAATGTCATTATGAGCATTAAACCAGCTAACGTCACTGAAGATCAAATTAAAATGAGAGCCTTCGGGTTCACTCTTAAGGACGATGCTGAGGATTGGTATTATCATCTGCCTGGCGGAAGCATAGATTCATGGGCTAAGCTACATAAGGCATTCCTCGTACGATATTTCCCAACCAAGATGACGAACGCCTTGAAAAGGGCGATTGCCAGTATTGAACAAGGAGAGGAGGAGATCCTTTATGACTATTGTGAGCGGTTCAAACGACTTTGTTCTAGTTGCCCGTTCCATGGTTTTGACAAGAAAGCTCTAGTACTCTATGTCTATAATGGGCTGCTGGATGATGAAAGAAGAATCATAGATGCTACTTGTGATGGCATTATCTTGAATATGACCCCTGATACAGCCATGATTAGACTTCATGATATGGCTGAGAGCACAAGAGATTTTGATGAAGCCCCAAAGACCAGATGAGTTAATGTTGTCAACTCTAATGATGCAAATCTATTGCAAGAAATTGCTTCATTGAAAGAGATTATTGTGAAGATGAGTAAACAAGAAGCACCTCAACAGCACAATGCTTGTGGAATTTGCGTTGATCCATTTCACAACACCAATGCTTGTCCCCAACTTCAGGATGCCACTACTGCTGAAGTATATGCTGCTGGAGGTTACGGGCCTATTAGTCCTCGACATGATCAACAACAGCTACAACAACCGCCACAACCTCACTTTGATGAGCTACCAGTTGCTCCCCAGGCTAGTAGTTCCCCTTCAACTAACGAGTTGATCACAACCTTAACAATGAACCTCACAACTCATGTGCAAACAACTGCGGCCAGCATCAAGAGCATGGAAGAGAGAGTGGGTCAGTTGACAGATGTGGTCACTAGGTTGGACAAAAGGGCCGCGCAAGAAAGTGTAAATGCTGTGACCCTCCGAAGTGGCAAAGAATTGCAAGTCGCTCCTACTGCTGAAAAGGACGACAGTGCTAAAATTGAAGATGGGCAAATTCTACCGCGGCGCGGCGACACCCACCGCGACCCGGTGCAAACTCTCAGTTGTCCTGAGTTAACACCACCGCCCCACGGCCAAGAACACCGCCCCGCGGTGAGACTACCGCCCCGCGGTGAGAGCCCAGATCTGGTCGTTGATCATGACGAAGAAGCGGACCCCTTTGTTCGTCCAATTTTTCCTCCTCTTGGTTCTGAAAAGCTCCTTGTCCCCTTTCCGGAGGCACTAAAGGAGGGGATGATAATCGACGACAAGGATCTCTTCGACACCTCCAGTAGCTGCAAGACAACCATCCCTTTGGCCCATTTAGCAAACAGCGCCCCGTGCTACACAGAACTTTTAAGGGCGTTGGGTAAGATCAAAAAGAAACCAAAGGGGAAGCACAAGAAGGAGACCTTGACACAAATGGCGGATTTTTATATGCTGGATACGGGGCAGGATAAACATGCATCCCCTAAGATGCTGGGTAGACAGTTTCTGAAAATGGCAAGTGCGTTCATGGATATGCACAACGGTCCACCCACCACGAAGTACAAGAGACTGGGGGCAATGATCAACATGGAGCACCCAATGAGGCACCCCCCTGATCCAGGCCCCAGGAGTTTGGTT
This sequence comes from Rheum nobile, assembly GCA_027886185.1. Taxonomy (NCBI): domain Eukaryota; kingdom Viridiplantae; phylum Streptophyta; class Magnoliopsida; order Caryophyllales; family Polygonaceae; genus Rheum; species Rheum nobile. The sequence continues at coordinate 1,563,459 of WOAB01000531.1, read as the reverse complement.
GTTGTGAGCAACCCAAGTTGAGAATGAGCAGGATGTCAAGCCATGACAATAACTAAGGCGCTATCCGGGAGGCAACCCGAGGTATGTTTTTCTTTTCTTGTTTTTCTTTCTTTGTTTTTGCATTTTTCTTTAGTGTGTTTTTGCTTTGTTTTTGTTCTTGTTTTTTGTTTTCGACTAACCTGCAGGGACGAGACCCATGCCTATTGAAGAAGGTGTTTACCACCAATGTAAGTCTTATTTTCCCTGCACTAATAAACTCCCCGAAAAAACCTTAAACGGGGAGCAAAAAAAGAAGAAAAAAAAAAAAAAAAAGAGTGGTACCGAAGGCTAGCTGTCCAGAGTTCTCCATGGAGATGGTGCGCATCATGTTGTCAAGGAGGATACACTTGCCCCACACATTATTTGACAACGATGATGGCCCTACAATTGACAGCTGGAAGGAGGAACACTAGAGCCCACACCATGCTTACATTTGGGCTCCACCATGTGTTCCTAGAAGGCCGTGCAACCCTACTATCATTGTTTTACCACTACTCACCAAAGTGGTTCCCTTTGATTGCACGGTAGAAGAAGATGATGACGTGATGAAGACACTCGCCCAACACCAGAGACCTGGGCATTTATTGAGAAGACCGCCAGCGACACCTTCAGTGTCCAAGCAGCTTGGCGACGTTTGTGAGTTATTTTTTGTTTTTCCCTGTGCTTCTATTCTCTTGTCTTTCATTACATTGAGGACAATGCAATGTTTAAGCACGGGGGAGAGTTTTATACTTGCTACGTCGTTGAGGAGATGAAAAAAATAAAAAGAGCCAAAAATTTAAAAAAAGGCTAAAATTGAAATCCTGGGATAGGTCGAAAATCCGAAATGGCGGCCTAGGTAATAAGCAGGTGGCTTGGACCAGCATTAGGCTGGGGTAACATGTGGTCAAGAGTGACGTGAGCTTATGTGAGTACATCTATTGGAAAATGAAATGAGTGGCTTGGTGAAAACCCGAAAGGGCGCCTTGGCAAAATGAGCGAAAAAGAAGAAGAGTGATTTTAGGATTTCTCATTATTCTTGGCGAGGCGTCATAAGAAGAGGAGATATAAGGAGGTTTCGGGTAGGTCACTCTGGAGAGATAAGAAGATAGATGGGAGGCTAGGATTAGTATTGTCACTCTATGGTGTTGTGTTGTATTGTGTTGTTGTGCTATACGTGTTGCTTTGGTACTCTAGAGCTGATTGTTGAGTTGTTGTAGTTGCTGGTGTCATTTTTTTCATGTACTTCCTGAGACCTTGGTGTTTGATTGAGAGAGTAGGTTTATCATTAGCTTACTCGGGACGAGTAAAGGTCTAAGTATGGGGGAATTTGATAGGTGCCATTTCAGGCACCTTAACTAGTGATTATTAACATGATTTAGATGGAGTTTTGGTATAGATTTGGGCTGTCTGTAATCCAGAAGAAGAGTTAAGAAGTGAAGATATCATAGGATTTACAGCTTAATGAAGGATGGAGAAGATGGAGGAGAAGATCTGCTCAGGATTCATGGAGGAAGGCTACCATCACTTGGTAGTACAGGAGAGCAGAAGATGAAGAACTGAAGAAGCGGTCTTTGCCACCCCGCGCCATAAGCCACCGCGACCCGGCGGTGGATCTCAGAGAAGGCGACACAGCAAAGCCACCGCCCCGCGGTGGAACTTACCGCCCCGCGGTGAATGTTGACGCCTCGCGGCCAGCGTTTATTTGTTTCCGATTTTAGCATTTTCGGATATTCTATTTTCTATTATTGTATTTCCTTATTTTGTTTGCTAGGTTTAGATTTATTTTCCTGAACCTATTTAAGAGTTTTTCCAGTTTTTAGAGAAGGACGTTCGTTCTCTCTCGTTTCAATTCTACTTCTAGGGTTTGAACGAATGGAGAGCTAAACGCCATTATTTTGCTAGACAATTGAAGCATTGCAATGAATTGGTTGTGAGATTTCTATTCCTTGTTCTATATCTTATAAAGTTGGTTTAATTCTCTCGAGAATATTGTCTATTGGTTTATGTTGATTCTTCTAGCGTAGCTAACTAGGTTTTTTGACATCTATCATAGTGCTAGGGTTTGCATATAGTGGAATACGAGTGCATACCTAGTGGCAAACACAATTGTTACATATAGTGGAATACGAGTGTGCAATTGTGAGAGAGAATTATTTGCATGTTAGTAGTAAGGTTTTCTTCTATTTGCATGTATCCTATATCCTTGTGTGCATTGCTATTGCTTTGTTAGTGGTAAGGTTTTCTTCCATTGATATTGTGATAAGTCTATCAATAACTGTGAGAATTGGTAGTACTTAAGATCAGGGTGGGAACAACTATAAGATTGTGAAAAGAACTTGGAACAATAGTTATCGAGGATCAACCTGTTTCATCTGCAGTGTGGATATTTGTCTAGTGAAATACTTCCACTCATCATATTTCTTCTAAGTTTTAAAGCTTGCATCTTTGTTACTTTGCGATTATTCTAAAACCCCCCCTGTTACTTGTTGGTCACACGTCAATTGCATACAGATAACCGACTCCCTGTGGGATTCGACCCTGACTTGCTTGCTATACTCTTTAGTAGGTGAGTTAGGATTTCTTTGAGAGGAAAACGATACCGGTTTCCGGCCTTGTCAGTTTGACCTTATTCCATCTCTAACAAAAAATCCTTACGAGAATAATTTAACGCATTCCTTTAAGCAATCTCTATCTTAAATCCTTTAAGATTCCTAAACTTTCTTCAAGAATAATCACAAGATTTATTCATATGTTCCCCAAACAAATCACATGAGATCTTACTCTTATTTCCTCAAAGTATCATATTACTACATGATTCATTATCAACAGAATCAATCACTTGTGTCCTAACCCTCCAGTAGATATACACAAGTAATATTGTTACCTTACTCCTTAAGCACACATAAACTTAATCTATGTACTAAATCCTTTAGTTTATCGGAATCATCAATATGATCGATCCTTAAACTGTAATCCTTTCAATAAGGTTGTACTATATGCCTTATGGATGGCTCACCTACACTAGGTCCAAATATCAAACTTTGTAAATTCCCAAGTGTCACAACTCTTCATTCCCTGAAAGGACAACTTCCCAATTTCAATCACTTGGCCCACTTAAACTTGGCCCTAAAGTTCACTGCCAACTCAGATCTCTAATTTCCTCGAAACAAGATTACAATAAATCGATTAGCACAGTTGTGCCTAATCATTTTATTTCCCTTAACATGACATCTGATTGCCATAACAGACATCAATCACTCTCTGTCTAATTATTTATGTCGCTTCTCTTAAGGAAGCTTCATAACGGATCTTAGGTACATCTCCCAAGACAATACCTATGACTTCACAAAAATGTACTTTTATGTAACGTTCCGCCACTTTGGGCCGGCCCACTCACAGGGCTGCATTCCATACACCACAACCCATCACTGGTGGCACCAATTTAATCGCCACTTCCAGTAGGTTGTTGGAGAGACTCGAACCTGAGACCTCTCCCTTTACCAAGCAGCAAAACGCTAACTTGATATCATCTGTTTAGGGAACTGGATCCCCTATGAACTATCCCTTATATCCATTTACCCTTTTCTCAACAATCTATCCACATCAATGCTTACAGCATGAACTCACAACTAGGCATTCTGGACTTCGCATTAGTCCTCCCCTATATACTTTTACCAGAATGAATGTTCAAGGTACACATATGAGAGATAACCCTTAATCTCATACAACATTAACCACACATCATTGTTCCTTCTATATAATACGAAATTTTGGTAAAGTTCAAATCATGAGATAACGATCATCTGCTCAGTGAAGGGAGTAATTAATGTCATACCGGTGCGACATTACTCCAAGAACAAAGAGAGATTCCTAAGAATGGATCTACTAATTCAATAGTGGAGTCGACCCAGGTGTTAACCATGTAGGGAACGAACACCTCGGTTCCATACGTTACCCCTCTTTTGCGAGTCCTGACAATCTTTATCCATACGACATAACTGTTTTTTGGCACTCACGGAGCCTCGTATGAACGAACAATTTGCAATAGCGATGAATTTAGTAATTTCCGAAACAAGGGAACACTCCTTCATTGATCGAAACATTACAGAAAACATCTGATAGAAAGTCGAGTAGACAGATTACTGAACTATGGAGACTATTGATAACAGGTTTTCGTCGTGTAAAACTGCTATGCAAAATATCCAAACAAACCTTAAATCGTAGTCCTAGGTAAGTAAAGGTCGAATCCACAGGGAGGCAAATTCTATCTAAATATGCAATTCGTATGTCAATCAAACGTAACCAAACGGGGGTTTTGTGAGTTTTGTAAGTTCTAAACATGCAAAAGGCAAGCTAAAGAGTTGTGAAATCAGTGATGGGAAAAATACTTAGTCAAACAACATCCACTATTCGTATGACAAGTTGATCCTAGATACTCATTCAAAATCTCATGCAATGAAAATTCCAATTCCTTTTCAGATATAACTAATAGCACAACCAGATACTATTAGCACTAACTAATTAAACAACCCTGAAACTATCAAGATTCAGTTTAACAGCAGCTTTACGGATAGGAATATAGTTGGTTTCTTCAAGCTCGACATTCTTGGTTAAGCCCTATAAAGTAGTGCTTATCAATTATCGACACAAGTCGTTACTCCTTACTCTTAAGGAAAGGTTTAACAAAAGTACAATTAATCGATCAGGGTTCTCCCCCGTCGTCTTGATACATCATGAAGAGTCGTTGCCCCTGGCCTGAAGACTCTATAGGCGCCTTGCCTTTATTACGAGCCATAGATTGCTCAGGAGTAGATACCTCTGGCTTTGGGTTTTGTCCTTTGCCAATATTTGAGGCTTGATAAGACTGCGTTGGTCCTTGACCCTTCTTTCTACAGTATGTTTTCATGTGGCCTTCTTTCCCACAGTTATAACATACTCGCTTCTCTTTTTGGCAATTAAGACTTTTATGCCCAACTTCACCACAGTTGTGGCACTGAATCACTCCGCTACTCCAACCTGAGCCTCTGGCGGAGTCAGACTGAGTCGTCTCGGTCTTAGCACGACCAGACTTCTCAAACTTGGTAGGCGACGCCGATCGCTTGAATGAACCAACCTGGCGATCCTGTTGCCCACCCTTTCCCTTAACTTGCTTCTCCCGCTTTTGGGCGGATTCTTCCAACGTGACCTCTATCTTGTAGGCCGCATCCACATATTGTTCTAACGTAGAACATCCGTGACATACCATTAGAGGTTTGATTTCTGGATTCATCCATCCATGGAAGTACCAAATCTTTTGTTCTTCGCTTGACACCTCTGGCCCAGGATATTGCAACAAATGATTGAACTTAGCTGCAAGCTCAGTCACCTTTAACCCATCCATCTTCGGATAGAGGAACTCCTTATGTTTTTCTTCCCTCATAGCTCGGGAGAAGAAACGATCAGTCATTTTGGCTTTGAACATCCCCCAGTTCAAACCAGGGTGATCAGCTAGGCCGGTACCTTCCCACCACTCGCTAGCTACCTCCTTCAGCTAAAGGGAAGCAATGTGCACCTTCTCAGCTTCAGTGCACTCAACATTGCGGAACAATCGTTCCATGTGCGAGAACCAATGTGCCACCCTGACTGGCTCTCCTTTCCCCTAATAGCTATCAGGCCTCATAGAGCTTATGGCCTTCAGTGCTCGGCCATAGTCGCCTCTATTCCTGACTGCATCTTCTCGGGGTACATGGATATTTGGCTCCTCGATTGGGAATCTCCCGAGCGACAAGAAAAAATTGCGCGGAGACTACAATTCTTAGCAAAATGAACACTGAAATACTACAAAGGAACTACAAAAGTCAACATTGGCCCTTATCATGGTGCCATGAAACGTTTCCTGTAAGGCAAACTTCTCATACAAGGCTTCTTCGAATGGGGTTTACCATCAGAATCCGGCAATGGACTTCTCATCCTGCTCGGCCCTGGAGCACACGACTCATCCCTTGGTCCCGGTGCCCTCGGCCTTACCCTAGGCGCGGGAACACTCTGACCAATCTCATCAGATCCTAGTGGGTAGCAAAACTCCTCCAGAAATCTTGGTTGGAAGTCTGTCCTATTCACCCTATACAAAGGATCGAGTAGCAATTTTTCTTGGCGGATGTATTCCTGGAGTTCGCGGACGTCTCCAATCATTCGGGTGAGACCGACCTCAGTCTCGAAGGTCCTCTCCTCCATGTCGTTTAGGGCGTTCGACCACTCCTCCAGTCGTCCCTCCTGCAATTGGGGTCTTGGCATGGTCTGTTGAGTCGGGACTACAACTGGTGTACCCATAGACTCCCATGGCCTTGCCCTCAAACGAGTACGTTCAATCGTCTCATCCACCTGGCGATGCGCTTCAACACTAATCGCCTCCCAAGTGGCAGGAGAAAATGGTGAATACTCTCGCTCAGGTGGCAACTCCGGACTAAGGGGAACGAACTGCACCCTTGGGTCCTCACAGTCCACCAGCAAGTGTTCTAGGCCATTGGACTCGTAGCCCTGACCCTCGAGGTCCTCCTCCTCCGGATCCTCCTCCGGATCTTCTTCAAGATTCTCTTCCTCGGGATCTGACTCGATCATGAAGTCATCGTCGTAGTACCCTCTTGTGTACCTTGAAAACTCCTCTTCATCCTCAATGTCCTCCCTCTTCGGACTCTGCCACAAGAACCTCGGTTTTATCGGACACTAGTACTACCGACTCATGGAGTACGGTCTTCACCTCCTCGGGTTGACTATTAGGTTCTCCGACCTCAAAGCATCGTAGGGGAACCGGGAATTCTAGCCTTACTGGAGATGGCGGAGCCACCTCGGCTTCTTCCGAGTTTCTCTGAAGAGAACAGAATGCACCCATAATCTACGGGTGACGAGAAGAGAGTTAGTCTTTCTAAACATAGAAGTTCGCTTCCATATCAGACTAAAGAAAAGGCACGACTAGATCGGCAAAATAAAAATTTTACTTGGAAATTCAGAGCCTTTGAAAACATTTCTCAGTTTCAAACGAGTAAACGGTTTATAAAAAAATTTGTTCTAAGAAAATGTTTTAAAACCCACCCGTTTTAAAAAAAAACAAATCGGCTCTGATACCAGATCTGTAACACCTCCAAATATATACTTGAAAGGTATTACCGCCAGTGACCTCAGATTTGACATCCGAAGCCACCCCAGGCTTAACCTGTTGATATAATTCATCAAACAACAGTTATAATACAAAATATCATAACTTTCGATTAAAATCATTGTCTCGACATTACATCCATAATCCGAAATACAACTGAAATACAAAGTAGTCTTGATATAAAATATGTTTAACACAGCGGAAGTCTTAAAAATAAATAACACAAGAGTCTTGATCGAAACGATCACCCGCCAAGGAATCTCAACCTGGTAAAACTCTTCAAAATTTCAACTGCCTTCATTGTCGTTTAACCTTCATCGGAACTGCAGCTTATCTGATGTGTCGTATGAGACGGATGACACCAGCCAACCATGCATTGTAATATAATCGGTTGGTTAGTCTAATGAAAGACTATGCAAGGGAAAATCAGATAGGTTCTAAGTAGTCATATTAGGTTAGACTCATCGTTTCCCGAATAATAGTCGATGACGATAGTCAACCACCATACTCCTACTGAAATATACGAAAAGGCATGATCAAGAGAAGACTCTGAGAGAATGAGTCTTAAGGAAACATATGAAGAGAAGACTCCAACGAATTGAGTCTTATCGGAAAGTATGACAAATGTCTGGAACATTATAATTACACACAAGCATTTAAAACGACTTGATGTTTCGGTTCACGACCAACCTCACCGTGTAATGCGAATTCAGATTGGAAAGAGAACTTTACTCTGATCAAAGTCTAGACGAGTTTTTCTAGTTGCACTATTTCCTAGCTGCACTACTCGCCAAAGGGTATATTAATTATGTGCACAACGACACTTATCTTGTTTAATTCCAAAACGAACATTCACGTTACAAGCTTTTAAGATCTCCTCACAAGAGATATCGGATCTCCATACCAGAGATATCACGGGGAATAAATCCCAAATGGCTGCACCAGCTGTGTGCACGTACCCTGAGTAAGGGTATGGTCATGACCGAAAAAGTACTAGAGGAATAATCCTCCTAGCACCTAGTTATAAAGAAACCATTAAACCTCGCAAGGTACATAGTGTTTCTACGAATACTCGTGCTAACTAAACAGTTCAACACAGTAATAATTCACATCAAAGCCACCGGGGCCAAACACAGATAAAATAGCATTGTTCTAGCAATATACAACCTATCGTAATATCCGTATTTATTCATATATATATATCTATAATAGCATTGTTCTAGCAATATACAACCTATTATAATATCTCTTTTAAAATCACATACAGTTATCAAAACTGTTCCCAAACGAAAACATCAATTCATCCCAAATTAATTAACAATTAAACAATTGATAATCAATATAAATATGGAATGATAAGCAAGAGCGAACCGCCACTTGCCTGGAGTAGATTCGGCGATGAATCTAGACGAGACGACTACTGATGATATCCTTTTCAAGGATATGGCCTATGCTTCAGATGGCTCTAGCAGGATTACGGGTCCACACGTGATCCCGCAAATAACGTTATAACTGACAAATTAATTAATATCAATTAATTTGTCTGGACGAACTCAAGTAATTAAATTTAATAAATTTTTATGATTTTAAATCATAAAAATATAATTAAATTTTCCTAAAGAAAAATACGGATAAAAGTGGGTCGAAATTATACCGCTCGATCGATTTCAGATTAAATCTGGACTGGATGGCTAATGGGTTTTCGGCCCATTACAAGAGCTGATTAAGAGGGGGCCCACCTTCATCTTCTTCCTTCAACAATTAACAGCAACAGCACGACAACAGCAACAATGGCAACTCCGTCGGCGCTGGGTGCCTTCTCGCCGGGGAGGATGTCTCGTCGCCGAGGAAGAAGCAACCACCACCAGCAGCGGCAACGACGGCAGCGGCGGCAACGACGGCACGCATCAACAACTACACGCGACTACAGCAGCGGCGCTCGCGGCGGAGCTGGGTCGCTGGGATGGCTTCACGACGCCGGGAAGAGCAGCAGCGGCGGAGCAGCACAGCAGGGGCGGAGCAGCAGCGGCGGTGAAGCACAGAAGCTCAGCGCGGTTTTTGTTTGCCGATGGGAAGAGGACCGAGAGGGGAGCTGGGGAGGTCGAGCAAGGGACGGGAGTGGTGCCCATCAATCGCTTCGATCGGCTCCCTTTTATAAGCCAAGGAGAAACCCAGCCCCGACGTGGAGGAGAAGGCACTCGACAGCGAAGAAGACACGCGGCACGCATGCCGGCGTGCACGAAGTCGCGGTGGAGGCCAAATCCGGTCTTTTTGCCCGAAAAAATTATATGGGCATGGTTTTAACTCCGGAATTATATGTTTGTATCCAAACAAATATTCTAAGTCCCGAAAATACATCGAATGTATTTTATATTACTCAAGGAATTATTTGGGAGATTGATAGGTGCCATTTCATGCACCTTTACTAACAATTATTAGCATTATTTAGAGGAGTTTATGACTAGATTTGAGGTTAAGTCTGTAATCCAGAAGATGTGGAGAGAATTGAAGATATCCAGGGATTGACAGCTTAATGAAGGATGGAGAAGATGAAGATGGATGAGGATCCGCTTGAAGACTAATTGGAGAAGGCTACCAACACTTGGTAGTATGGAAGAGCGGAAGAGAAGAAGTGAAGAGCTAAAGAAAGGAGAGGGCGGGTGTCACCGCCCCGCGCCAGATGCCATCGCGGCCCGGCGGTGGGTCTCAGAGAAGAAGCTGATCGTCCCAAAAGATAGCCACCGCCCCGCGGTGGAACCTGACGCCCCGCGGTGGGAACGTAACGCCTCGCGGCCAACGAAGACATTATTTTCTTATTTTGCATTTTCGGATTTCCCATTTTTTTATTTTATTTCCTTTACTTTTTTCATTAGGTTTAGCTTATTTCCCCTAAGCCTATTTAAGACCTCTTTCCAGGTCTTGAGAAGGAGACACTTTATCATCGTAGTTTTTCTCAATTAGGGTTCCATTTTACATCTCAATGGAGCACTAATTTCCCCTTGTTCTACTAGACGGTTGAAGCAATACAGTTGATTTGTTTGTGAGATTTCTATTCCTTATTCTTATTCTTATATGTGTTGGTTTAATTCTCTTGATATTATTGAGTATTGATTTATCGTTATTCTTATTAGCCTGATCAACTAGGTTGAGTAATATTTATCAAATTGTTAGGATTTGCATATAGTGGAATACGAGTGCATATCTAGTAGCAAACACAATTGTTGTATATAGTGGAATACGAGTGTGCAATTGTGAGAGAGAATTATTTGCATGTTGAATAGTAAGGTTTTCTTCTATTTGCATGTATCCTATACCCTTGTATGAATGCTATTGCTTTATTAGTGGTAAGGTTTTCTTCCATTGATATTGTAGTAAGTACTATCAACAACTGTCTGAATTGGTAGTTATTTACGATCAGGGTAGGAACAACCATAAGAATAGTTAAAGAGCTTGGATTTAATAGATTTCAGTGATCAAATTACATCTCTGTATTGTGGATCTCGTTCTAGTGGAACTATTTTCCCCAAATCATATTCTCAATCAACTAAAGCTGTTTACTTTACTCTGTTTGATAACCAAAACCCCCCTTCCTTGTTACTTGTTAATCATAATTGCATATTTCATCAGATCTTCCCTGTGGGTTCGACCCTTACTTGCTTGCTATACATCTGTTTAGTAGGTTTGTTAGGACTTTTACTTTGATTAGGCCATTCAACGATATTTGCATTGCATATTTTGGCCACGTCAGAGATCATGGATGTTACGGAAAATCCAAACTCCTCTGAAAGCGAAATAATTATTAAACGAAGGTTGGGAAAATTATTCAAATATCCTTACTAAAAATGAGGTGTATTACAGTTATACCCTTCTACAACATTCAAAACCAATATTTTCGTGTTGATCAATGGTGGTTGCGTCGGTGCGCGAGATTACTTCCAAGTTTGGGAAGTTGGAGAAGTTCAAGGGCGTGGACTTCCCCTTGGAGGAGACGAGGAGGCGCAACAAGTGGAAGGCAAGATTAAATAATTGGTTGTCATGTGCGGTAGTGGTTGGCTATCAAATTTATTTGACAGGCCACACATTCTAATCACGATAAAGGTTAATGCTAATAAAGCATGAATGGTGGTGATATGAGGCCACAACAATGGAGGTTTCATACCTCTATGTTATTTATGTATTGGATATATACATATATATGTAAGACCAGACTCTATATGGTCTTGGATGTGGAATTAAATGTATAAAGTGGATTTATATTTATTCATGTGCGGTTATGCGAAGGCCATGATATTTAAGCCATGTTGATGATCTTGAGATATATGCAAAAGATTGTGTAATCTCTGGACGTGTATACATATAACATATATTTATATGTATGGGTAAGAATTAAATTCTTGTTGGTGTCATGTATTGTATGCTAACCGCATATAGTGGTAGTTGAAATCTCATACGAGGATGTTTATCTACGATATACATGAAACCTCGTATGAGTGAAATAAGTGTGTTTACATACCATTAAATTGGTGGAAGCACATGTGTATGACCATAGAAATTTTTTGGTCATGGTATGATCATGGTTAGAAAATCAAATTTCTCGGATTCATTCCATATAATTGGATGTGTATGGTCTATTATCTACGTATAAGTAAAATACGTATGACTATGATACAAGTCACATTAGTTCAAATTTCCATTTTATGTGACCAGATGATCAAAATAATGATCATGATATTTTAACTTAAATAGTTAAATTGGTGAATGAGGAATGTATAAAATTTTGTTTCCTCATGTGAATATATGTGTATATATATAAGTATATATAGCATTATCATAACTTAAGTCTCAAGAGACTAAGGACAAGAATCTCATGAGTTAGATGAGGTCTTGTGTGTTTTTATGAAGTCTACTATGATTTGCATAGACTACTCATGTTTCTAGATTACTTGATTCAGGTCTACTGTATTTAATACAGATTACTTGATGATAAGTCTACTAGGTTGACCAGATTACTTTTTAGTCTACTAGTCATGATATGTCCTACGGTATAGTTATACTGATTGGCTAAAACTTGACTCTACTGTTACCAAACAAATTAGTCATTAGACCCTACTATACTCTATATAGACTGGTCGGGTATTTATATTTTATATATATGTTATGCGATTTATGGTGTGCGTTTTATTAACCATATTATTCTCATTATTGTTATGTGTATTTACTACATGCTAAAGACGAGGCCCATGATAAGTTTAAGGTTTATAAAACCGAGGTTGAATTGCAACAAAATGACTTGATTAAGAAACTATGCACCGATAGAGGTGGAGAACATTATGATCCTACGCATTTCCAATTTGTAGGCATTATGCATGAGACTACGACTCCCTATACACCACAACAAAATGGTGTGTCGGAGAGAACGAATCGAGTCCTAAAAAAGATGGTTAATTTCATGTTATCCTACTCGGGATTGAGTGACGGATTTTGGGGTGAAGCCATGTTAACGACTTGCTATTTACTAAATAGGGTTTCTAACAAAAGTAACAAGGTCATCCCTTATGAACTTTGGTATAAAAAAGAAACCGAACTTGAATGACTTTCGAGTTTGGGGATGTAAGGCGGTCGTTAGACTACCCCAGCCCAGGATTAAAACTTTGGGAGAAAGAGGTATGGATTGCATCTTTATTGGATATGATGAGCATTCCAAGGCTTATAGGTTCTATGTAATAAGAGCCTAATGTTTCTATTTCGATAACACCGTGATTGAGTCAAGAGATGCGATTTTTTATGAGAATCGGTTCTCGTCCATACCTAGACCAAAGGATCTGGTTCCTAGCACTAGTGGAACTAAAGAAGGAGACGGCTCAGCCGTACCTCCTAACGAGTCACCTATGCTCCATAGGAGCAAGCAAGGGAGGATTGAAAAGTCTTTTGGTTCAGATTTCTAAATTTATTTGGTGGAAGGATCTAGAGATGAAGTTGGGTTCCAATACTCATATTGTTATCATATTGATGAGGATCCTAGGACTTTTGATGAGGCAATGAGGTCTCAAGATGTTGCTTTCTGGAAAGAAGCAATAAATGATGAGATGGACTCCATCATGGGAAATAATATGTGGGTCTTGTTGGATCTCCCACCGGATTGCAAGTCTTTGGGCTGCAAGTGGATCTTCAAGAAGAAGATAAGGTCGATGGTACTATCGATAAGTTTAAGGCTAGATTGGTCATCCAAGGCATTAGACAAAGGGAAGGTATTGATTATTTCGATACCTATGCACCGCTTGCTCGGATCTCCACCATTAGGTTGTTGATTGCCTTGGCGGCTATTAACAATCTTGTGATTCACCAAATGGATGTCAAAATGGCATTCTTGAATGGTGCTTTGGAGGAGGAGGTGTACATGAAGCAACTTGAAGGTTTGTTATGCCCGGTAATGAGCATAAGGTGTGTAAGTTGGTAAAGACATTGTATTGGCTAAAGCAAGCACCTAAGCAGTGGCATCAAAAGTTTGATGAGGTTGTCTTGTCGAGCGGATTTGAGTTAAATTAGTCGGACAAGTGTGTATACAACAAATTTGATAAGCCCGGTAATGGAGTAATCATTTTCTTGTATGTTGATGACATGTTGATCTTTGGTACGGACCAAAGACAAGTAGACCTTACGAAGGCCTTTTTTGTCATCAAGTTTTGCCATGAAGGACATGGGGGAGGTGGATGTGATCATCGGTATTAGAATTAAATGTGAGAACAAGAGACTATCTTTGTCACAATCTCATTACATTGAGAAAGTGCTTAAGAAGTTCAATTGTGAGACTTGTTCTCCGGTGAGCACTCTCATGGATCCGAGTGTGAAGCTTATGCCTAATACGGGTAAAGCGGTATCACAACTCGAGTATTCACAAGTGATTGGTTGCTTAATGTACGCCATGACGAGCACAAGGCCGGATATTGCTTATGCGGTAGGAAGGTTGAGTAGGTACACTAGTAATCCTAGTACTCACCATTGGCAAGCAATAAGGCGGATGAAAAGGAACCATGAATTTTGGTTTGTCATATGTCAGATTTCCTTCGGTTCTAGAAGGGTATTCAGATGCGAGTTGGATCACTAATGTGGAAGAACATTCTTCTACAAGTGGTTGGATATTCTTGCTTGGGGGAGGTGTCATTTCATGGGTTTCTAAGAAGCAAACTTGCATTACATGTTCGACTATGGAATCAGAATTCGTAGCATTAGCGGCTGCCGTAGAGAGGTAGAATGGCTAAGGAACTTAGTCTACGAGATTCCTTTGTGGCCAAAACCGGTGTCACCCATATCTATCCATTACGATAATGCTAATTTAGCTAAGGCCTATAGCCAAGTGTATAATGGTAAGTCATGACACCTGGGCGTTAGACATAGCGTGGTACGTGAGTTGATCACTCATGGGGTGATTGAGTTTGTTCGGTCTCAACAAAATCTGGCGGACCACTTGACATAGGGGTTAGCTAGGGACTTGGTGATCAAGTCGGCTATAAGGATGGGTTTAAATCCCGTTTGAAATCTCTAATGGTGGGATACCTAATTCCCCTCTAATATGACGTTACAGGCTGAATTCAATGTGGAAAGCCTACACTTAGAGTTTGGAGCACATGTTCAATATCATCCCAATGTATGTGCTCGGACCTGCAAGAAAGTTAGGTTGAAGTTTATCTTCTTAATGGATCTTTTGAAAAAATGCATTTGTAGGTGCATGATTGAAAAGAGTCCACCTATACGAGTGTGAACTGGAGCCGCTTCAACTAGCCAGGGCTTGGCTTTGTATACGCTCATGAATGGATAAGGACACATGACTATAATAGTGTCAAGTTAGCACTTGGAGTAGTATAGAAACTTATGTGTGTTGTATCTTCAAGTTTTCAGATAGGTTGAAGGGTTCAATCCATAGGACACCCTGATTCTCGATTATTTGGAATGTGTACTATACTAATGTGAAAATTCAATCCTAAGGACATTTTCATTTATGCATGAGTTTGTGTTTGATGTATGTTATTTAAGTGAATCAAGGACTACACTAAAACGGGGGAGGAATGTTGGTGATTTTAGTGTCATCGGTCATTTGGTGTAGTCGGGATTCGCTTAAGACTTATGGAGTTCGTTCGGCGCATAACGAGTTTTGGCGGTGCGGAGTGCATACTCGTGTGCGTGGATTCAGACTCGGGGTTACGGAACGTGTTGGGATTCGAGAGGGAGACACCGAGAAGTCATATTTATAAGGGTTGAGTTATGGTTGAGTAGTTTAGCGGTTTTTTAACCATTTTTCAACCGCCATGCAACCGCCCAACCGCCATGCAACTTCCCAACCACCATGTAACCGCCTAACTACTTATGCCCTATATAAGGGTGAGGTTGGGGCAAGTCTTGGGAGATCCAAAAAAGAGAACCATCTCTTGTGTATCGAACAAAACCGAAAACTCCAAGTGCTTCTCTATTTGATCTTGCCTTGATCGATAGAGGTTTGCGTTGTCTTATCCCGAATCAAATTTTGTGCAACCTTAAGGCTACAAGAGTAGGGTCGAAATACTGGTTTTGGAAAGTGACTTAGCACGATTCAATCGCTATCCAAGACAAACCGAAGTTTGATCAACGTTTACGCCCTTCTACAACAAGTTATGCTCATCTATATATACTGTTAGAAAATATCTCTTACCAAATAACCATATAGCTAGGAAATCAATATATAAGGTAACAATGAAAGATTTATACCTAAACAAAACAATTCAGCTTGACAATTCATTGTTTTCATATATAAAATATCCTAAGACATAAATACGTCTTCTTCCTTTCAAGGAAATCTTCAAATCTTGTTTCCATAATCAGCAGTCTTCCAAGGTTCTAGCTAAGCAATCATTGCGTCACAACAGTGTTCATCATCCAGCTATTTCCTTGTATATTTTTCCTTCACATCACGAGTTTCACATTTTCAATATGCTCAGCGTTACTGTTTCATTGTCATCTCAACCTTCCTTTCACTTCTGTGTTTCTCCTCTTCACATGGTTTCCATTGTTTCCTAATTCTTTCATTATATCTGGAAGTCATAGGAACAATATAAACCATAAAACCTAATGGTGTTTATCATCATCAAAACCGATAGAATTACATCATGTCCTCGGCATATATACCAAACTTGCTTAGTTTGCTAGTAAAGCTCGTTTCACGGAGCAAT
Organism: Rheum nobile; assembly: GCA_027886185.1. Taxonomy (NCBI): domain Eukaryota; kingdom Viridiplantae; phylum Streptophyta; class Magnoliopsida; order Caryophyllales; family Polygonaceae; genus Rheum; species Rheum nobile. The sequence continues at coordinate 1,547,106 of WOAB01000531.1, read as the reverse complement.
AATTTGGTCTCACTGTCTCATCCACTTCAAGGGATAAAGATCATCACTTTAGACACATAATATAATTTATACAAATTATATATAACCACTTCAGGGGTTTATATTTGTCTCAATCTTGTATACATGCTACTTCGGGAGATATATATACATATCTCTTTACATTTTAATCTATGATTTTCATCTCTTTTAGAATATAAGATTCTTATGTTTCATTCACTTCAAGGAACTACTTTTATCATTACAAGACAATATTCACCACTTATGGGGATAAAAATTGCCACTACGGGGACTCAAATTGTCTCATATGTACATCATCTTCAGGGGATGGGACTCATCACTATAAGAATAGTATTTGTCACTGCAAGGACGTCATTTGTCCATAGAGTATACCTTCTTCAAGAGGATAAACCATCACTACTGGGATGATATCTCTTGTATATACATTCTCTTCTAGGGATGACTTTATACAGGTGTCTATTCGGTGACAAATACGCTTTATATGCATACATCCACTTCAGGGGATGACACTATATCGACAAACACCCACTTCATGGAATAACATAAACTTATATTTTCATAGTATCAAATCTTTATGTAATATATATATACTAAAGGAAAGGCTTAAATTCTATGTGTCGGCCTCACATTCAATCTGCCTACGTGTCGTCATCCATCCAATCATTATCCACCACGTCCTCCAATCTTCATCCAATTATTATACGCCACGTCATCCAGTCATTTTAAAAAATCTTATATAAATATATTTACCTTATCTGATAAATATAAATAATTAAAATGAGATTTCTGCGAGATAACCCTGAGTTGTAGCAAATTTCGTCAAACGCTCACAAATCTACTATATATCTACTAAAGTAGAATACCTACTACGTCATGTGGCGCCCCCAAAATGAACCAATATTTTATGCTGCCACGTGGCATCCTAGTATTGAATTTGTCACGTGTCAAGCTCTTATTTTTCGTAAGTTTTTCAAAAATCAAATCAAATAAAATCAAAGAAAATAAATTCTCTGCCCATATTAGTCGGATATGCATACAATATGAATATTTTGTACAATCTATTATTTCCACAAACGTAGCAAACAATATTCTCGACCATATATTTTTTGTATGTAATCTACTATATATCTACTAAAGTAAAATACCTACTACGCCACGTGGCTTCCCTAAAATGAACCAAATTTTTTTACTGCCACGTGGCATCACGGTATTGAATTTGTCACGTGTCAAGCTCTCATTTTTTTTGTTGGTTTTTCGAAAATCAAATAAAATCAAAGAAATCAAAATATCTGCCCATATTCTCCGGATATGCATACAATATGAATATTTTGTATAATCTATTCATTCCAAAAACGTAGCAAACAATATTATCGGCCATATACTTTTTGTACGTAATCAACTATATATCTACTAAAGTAGAATACCTACTATGCCATGTGGCGCCCCCAAAATGAACCAAAATTTTATGTTGTCACGTGGCATCACGGTATTGAATTTACCATGTGTCAGGCTCTTATTTTTTTCGTTGGTTTTTTAAAAATCAAATAAAATCAAAGAAAATAAAATCTCTGCCCATATTAGCCGGATATGCATACAATATGAATATTTTGTATAATCTATTATTTCCAAAAAACGTAGCAAATATATTCTCGGCCATATAATTTTTGTACGTAATCTACTATATATCTACTAAAGTAGAATACGTACTACGCCACGTGGCGCCCGCAAAATGAACCAAAATTTTATGTTGTCACGTAGCATCACGGTATTGAATTTGCCACGTGTCAAGCTCTCATTTTTTTCGTTGGTTTTTCAAAAATCAAATAAAATCTCTGCCCATATTAGCCGGATATGCATACAATATGAATATTTTGTATAATCTATTCATTCCAGAAACGTAGCAAACAATATTATCGGCCTTATATTTTTTATACGTAATCTACTATATATCAACTAAAGTTGAATACCTACTATGCCATGTGGCGCCCCCAAAATGAACCAAAATTTTTTGATGCCACGTGGCATCACGATATTGAATTTCCCACGTGTCGAGCTCTCATTTTTTTCGTTGGTTTTTCGAAAATCAAAGAAAATAAAATATGTGCCCATATTAGCGAGATATGCATACAATATGAATATTTTGTATAATCTATTCATTCCAAAAACGTAGCAAACAATATTATCGGCCGTATATTTTTTGTATGTAATCTACTAAAGTAGAATACCTACTACACCACGTGGCGCCCCCAAAATGAACCAGTATTTTCTGATGCCACGTGGCATCACGCGATGATTGATGGTGGTATTGCGATGGCGGAAGCGATTGTTGGAGGGGATAAATGACTTGAAAAGACAAGTCTTGGGCCGTAGCGTCGACAGCGGAGTGAAGGGAGATGTGAAGGAAGACTGGGCTTGAAGAATCAAGCGGTTGCCGTAGCGTCGGCGGCGGAGTGAAGGAGATGAGAAGTCAGAGGTGTTGACGTCCAATCAAAGAAAGGATGCGATATGCTCTCAAACTTAAGCTTTGATTCAAATTAGACGTAACCTAGTACAGAAGGTCGAGATGACCTTTTATAGGAGATAGCGGGACTCGGATGGGCCGAGTCTTGCTTAATGGGTTGGCCCATGAGACACGCGTGGAACACACACCCAAAAGGAAAACACTGAAAATAATAATGTTTTAAAATTTACAAAGATATTCAAAGAACGCGTTCATCATTGAATGCGAGGAACTTGAGACAGAACGCGGTCATTGATGGTGGAAGGGTTCTTGAGATAGAACGCGATCTCTGGTGATGGCTTGCGTTGAGGCACGCGATGAAGCATTGCTCGGCATTGGCACGCGATCTACTGGCAGGGTCGCATCATATTATCGGCCATATATAGTTTTGTATGTAATTTGCTATATATATACTAAAGTAGAATACCTACTATGCCACATGGCGCCCTCAAAATGAACCAAACATTGTTGCTGCCACGTGACATCACGGTATTAAATTTTCCACGTGTCAAGCTCTCATTTTTTTCGTTGGTTTTTCAAAAATCAAATAAAATCAAAGAAAATAAAATCTCTGTCCATATTAGTTGGATATACTTACAATATGAATATTTTGTATAATCTTTTCTTTACAAAAACGTAGCAAGCAATATTTTCGGCCATATATTTGTTTACGTAATCTACTGTATATCACTAAAGTAGAATACCTACTACGCCACGTGGCGCCCCCAAAATGAACCAAAATTTTCTACTGCCACGTGGCATCACGGTATTTAATTTTCCACGTGTCCAACTCTCATTTTCTTCGTTGGTTTTTCGAAAATCAAAGAAAATAAAATTTGTGCTCATATTAGCCAAATATGCATACAATATGAATATTTTGTATAATCTATTCTTTCCAAAAACGTAACAAACAATATTCTTTGCCATAAATTTAAAGAACCAACTTGTACTCCGCTAAGCTAAGAAATTAGTTAAAGACAAGAAACATTTCACTTTGATTAAAACTATTATGTAGTATCATATAGATTTTTATATAAATTTAGTTTTTTGTAAAATTTATCATGGAAACAGTTCATTTTTTTTGCTCGGATAACATAATATGACTTCTATTTAACATTCAACTTTGGTTTGGAGAACTATAGTGGTTCAATACTGGTTTTGATTGTTATTTTTTTCCCTATAGTATGATGTTTTTTTATGAGTATTGATGTATACAAATTAATCATGTATAAGTACCACCATATTTGACTCTATAAACTGTAATGCCATGTTACTAAAAAAAGTTAATATTTCGCCACCATTAATTCCTCTTATTTGTGGAAATATTGTAAAGTTCTTAATTTGACAAGAAACACGTTGATTCAATAAGGTACATCTGATTATGATATCCATGAAGCAAATGAATTTTTTGAATAGGTATTAAGCATGAGTGATGGTATTGTAGGTGATGACAATGACAGAGAAGCACAAATACAAATTCTTGATGAACTATTGGTGAATGATTATGACTTAAATCTGATTCCAGCAATTGTTATGTGTGTTTATTCCTCTCTTTTGGACAATAAGTTGTTTTTGAAATACTTTGAATAATGAGCAATTCTTGCACCAACACATGAAGATGTAGATAGAGTTAATGACTACATATTGTCTTTGTTACTTGGTGATGAGAAAGTTTATCTCAATTTGGATATCATATGTAAGACAGGTTTTATTACATACAATAATGTAAGTGTTTATACATCTGACTACTTGAACAATATTAGATGTTCTTGTGTCCCAAATCATGTACTTAAACTTAAGGTTAGAGTCCTTATTATGTTGCTTCGAAATATTGATCAGTCCTCGGGTTTATGTAATAGGACAAGATTGATAATCATGCAGCTCGACAGTCATGTCAAACAAGGAAGAGTATTTCAGGCAACAATATCAGACAAGTTTTGAATCCTCACGTGCTCATATCACCATCAGACACTTCATATCCATTCATGTTTTAATGAAGTCAAATTCCCTTGAGTGTCTGTTTTTCTATGACGATAAACAAGAACCGGGGCCAATCACTTGCAAATGTTTGTTTGTGTCTTCCACGCCCTGTTTTCACTCATGGTCAGTTTTATGTTGCATCATCAAGAGTTACCAACAAGAAAGGTTTGGAGATTTTAATATGCGACAAAAACAAAAAAAGATCTAATACTACAACCAATGTAGTATACAAGGAAGTTTTTCATAATTTGTAGCAATTTTGAACATCTTACGAGATTTTATGTTTAGGGTTTTATTTTCATGTATTAGATGAACATTTTGATTATGCTTTATTGTTTTAGTAATAATAGTGTTAGGGATGTGGCTATCCCCACTTCAAAATTAATTAGCCATTTTTTACTATATATAAAGTTTATGGATAGTTTCGCCTCTCTTTCGATAATATTTTGTCAATCTCTTTAATATTTTTTATTCAATTAGTTCTTTTTTATATTATCATTCATCTATTTCTATAACAGTTCTATATCGATTAAATATATAATTTTGAGATACTATTTTTTAGATGTAAGAAAAAATAAACAAATCCCATGTATTGCACGGGTATTACACTAGTATGAACTATTGTGCGTGATAGCCTCATTTTTTTTTCTCTTTTCGTCTTATGCCCAAAGGTTAAGGCTCCATCTAAGTTAACGTTATTTTGAGCCTGAGTTTGATGATGGTGAGGCGAGGACGCTTCACAGCGGAGTAGGGGAGGGTGATGTGACCCTGCCTCCCATGACGGCCCAAGACGAGGAAGAAGCCATGAGCCATCGCTCTGAGGGCCCAGTAACAAGGTCTAGGTCCAAAGCCATCGCCGCCGTCGTCGCGTCACTTGTCGCACGCGTCGTCGCTGGCCAAGGAAGCCCAGACGAAAACCTCTCCACCATCGGCAATGAAACAACGCGTTCTTCAGAGCCAACATCGCGTGCACCCACTCGCGAGGCCATCGACCCTTAGTCGTTGTTCCTCGCGGTGTTTGTACTCATTCAACGCGTCGTTTTCATAGTTTTGAGACATTTTCTATATTTAGTATTTCCTGCGTGTTTTAGATAGTTTCCTTTTATAGTCTTTCTATCTTTTAGGGTTTGTGCCTTTTGCATGCTTGCATGGGCTAGCCCTTAGGCTCGTTTCGGCCCAAGCCCATTAGGTCTTGGCCGAGATACATTGGCTATTTAAAGCTTCCCTTGTTATTGTTATTTCTCATGTTCAATTTTAATCAAGGTTTCAAGTAGAATGTTTATCCTCCTTCCCTTAATCGAACGTCATCCTCTATCTTTGCATCCTCATTCCCTCTGTCGCCGATGCTACGGCAACCGCTTGATCTTCAAGCCAAGTCTTCCTTTGCATCTCCCTTCCTCCGCAGTCGATGCTACGACACCCAAAGACTTGTCTCTTCAAGTCATCTATCCCTCATCACATCGCTTCCGCCACCGCTATCTATTCTTCCCATTCATCACTTCCACCGTTTCCATCACAACAACCATCGCGATCTCTCGCTCGCGAACCACCACCAACACCGCGTTCCACGGTAGATTTGCCAGTACCGAGTGACTTCCCAACCAAGACTAGATCCAAAGGTATCACCTTTGACAATTCGACTTGTCATCGGAAGCTAGAACACATCAACTGGCATCAGAGCCCAGCAGTCTTGTAAGTCACGAACTCAAGTTTGCATTTTGTTCACAAAATTTTTCTTGACCCCCATCGTTTGCTTTCGTAAGATATCGCGAGAAAAGAAGAGAAAAACAAAAAAAATCCATCTTTGCAACACCTTCGGTTTCTACAAGCTCCTATCTTGGCCGAATTTTTTTTCTTGTTCCCTAAGTTTTGGTGTGTTAGGTAATTTGTTATCTTGCATGCTAGAATATTTTGTTTCCTTATTTCATGCGTGGATAGAGTTTTCCTTGTTTGCTAGATTTTTCTTTTTAGTTAAGTTAATCGAATTTCCTTATATAAGATATCTATCAAATCTTATCTTCTCTCTCCTATCTCTAAGATCACACTTGTGATATTCTTGTTACTTAGACCGATTTTATTTTTGTTTCCTTTTGCTAATCCAAAAAGATCAAAAGATAAGATCTCGGATATTAAAAAAAAATTCGAAAAGACATTCAAAAAAAAAAGTTTACAAAGTTAGGGAAAGCCAAAATAAGGCAACCCTAACCCACTCTCGGTCTAAGCTTATCTTCTCAACCTCTCCACCGTCTAGGTCAAGCTTCCTAGAAGGTAATTTCTTGCTTATTAGGTTGCTTTGTTTACGTTTGTTTTAGGGTTTCAATTTGTTCTTGTTTGTTTGATTGCAACTTGCTTGATACACCATCACTTGTGCAAGCCAAGCCGCCCTCACGGCAAGCCAACCAAGCCCTACCTACGTGAACTTTGTGACTTGACTAGTGATTTGCTTGGTTGTTGTTCTTTGTTGTCTTTTGGTTTGTTTTTACTCCCATATTTGGCCGTCTTGTTATAGGTACCATGCCGATTGGACACAGTGAAGACGAACGCGACGTTGACAACACCAACCCCCAACAACCGCCATTGGTGCAACAAGACCAACCATCTCTCGACCCCTCACAACACAAACCACTCCTTCAGTTGTCCGAGGAGCAACAATTGATTCAAGCTCTTCAACAAGAGAATGCAGCCTTAAGAACACAACAACGCGTGGCACCCATCGTGCCAACTCCAACTCCTCTGAGTGCCATGGACGCGCCGGCTCAACTTGGAGCCACCGACGCGGGTCCATCAAAGACAAGAGTCGACAAAGGCAAAGGAATCATGTCGTCGACGTCTCATCACCAACCACAACTCAATCGTATGCAGAGTGTCATCGAGAGTCGCCAAGGCTTCGCTTCGTACGCGGACCGCTACGTCCCTAGAGCCACACCCGCTGGCTTCGACAACGGCTCTGACTACGACCGCGACGCCGGGGACACTCAAGGTGAGTATTCTGACCCATACAACTTTGATGATCGCTATGCCTCTAGGAGAACCCAGAGACGCGTACTAGACTCCGCGCCACGCAAAGGTCGCCCTCGCCGAGCCGAGCTAGCCGACACGACGCCAAGGATACCCAGTCGCCGACCAAGTGGGCATACGCGACGCGGTGAGACCAACATGAGGACACCAACTACCCAGCCATGGAGCCATGATGTACGTGATCACCTTCGACAACAGAGTGTTCGAACGCCGCATTACGGATCTGATGGCTACGCGTCGATCACACCCAATGTCCACGACGACTTCGACGAGTATGACGATGAAGAGATCGAGGACTCAGGTATGGTCAACCCTAATTTTTTTCACCCCCCTCTTGGAGATCCACTTGAATTGCAGGATCACCCTTCGGATTGGATACCTCCACCGCGTCTCCAGCCCCAAGGACAACGCGTTCGTGACATTGGCGGCGAGCGCCGCGATGTTATGCCCAGAGACATTCGACGCGACAACTACGATGCCCAGTCGCGAAGACGTCAATGCGATGACGCCTATGCGCCAAGGGATGAGTACGTCCGTGAAGATCGCCAAGACCGCGATAGACGCCAGGTTGGACGCGATAGACCACATGGAGTGTGCGCCTTTGAGAACCCTCTCTACGACGCCGTGCCAAACAACGTGTTCAACCAAGCACCTGCCCAGCCTCGATTTCAACGACACCAAGTCAAGGTAAAAATCGAGCATTTTTATGGTGAATACAACCCCTCTGTTTTTTCTTGAATGGGTGCAGGCTACAGAGTACACACTTCGATATTGGCGAGTGCCCCCCGAGGAGCATGTCGACACCGCGACACTTAACTTCTGAGGAGCCGCCCGCGTTTGGTGGCATAGATTTGAAGATGAATGCGTGCGTCGCCACAGGACAAGGGTCACCGAGTGGCATCAATTGGTGTACGTGATGACCAAGAAATATGTGCCTCCAAACTATAGGAATCAAATGCGAATGGAGACCGCCATGGCTCGCCAAGGGTCCATGACTCCACTCGAGTTCTTTTCCAAGCTTGAAGACGTGTATTACAAGGCCAACATCTCCGTTGCACCATCGACTTTGAGGATGAAATTCTTGAGTGGCTTGAACACCAACATTCGTGATCAACTCGAGATTTTGCCAATCAAAGACTTGAACACCCTCACTCACACGGCGATGCAAATTCATGCATAACTCACTCGCCGAAAGTCCTACACTTGGCAAAGTGGCCAAACTAGGTATGCTTCTAACCCTAGTGGTTTATCTTCTACTAACCCTCGCCCTAGTGCCTCTCCCACAGTCGCGTCTAGCCAAGCAACCAAGGTGAAGCCTTCGACGCCGAGCACCACGCCAGACCGCGCCCAGACAACCCCCAGTGGGCACAGATCACGCGCGCGACCTCAAATGCTACAAGTGTGGTGGACGAGGCCACTACAAGAAAGATTGCCCCAATGCTCGCAAGGTGTTGGTCTCCACCGCCGCCGCCGGCTACGAGTCTTGTGATGACGAGGAGGCCACACTTGACGCGATCGATGAAGGCAACGCAGAAGAGGACGAAGACGCTTATGACTGCGAACCCGCTTCTCTACACGCGGGCACACCATTGAGCTTGGTGATGCGTCGTCTCCTCACAGTCAAGGAAGCAAGCCTACGCGACCAAAGGGAGAATTTGTTCCACACAAGAGCTCTCGTCCAGACGGCTTCCTTGCGTGTCATTGTTGATGGAGGATCTGTGCTAACATTGTCAATGAGAAGGTCGTGACACACTTCAAGTTGCCCATGACGCCTCATCCCCAGCCTTATGCCCTCCAATATATGGATATCATCTAGTCCAGTATCTCGCCAATGCTTAATTTCATTTTCCATAGGCCAATACTGTGATTCAGTTTTATGTGATGTCATTGCAATGGACGCCACCCATATTTTGCTTGGGCGCCCATTGCAATTTGTCAGGCGCGTGCTCCACGATGGCTATTTGAACACTTATGTGTTCAATTACCACGGGAAGCGCGTCACTTTGCATCCAATGTCTCCCCATGAGATCTTGCATGACCAGGTTGAACGCGATCGCCAGAAGGCTATAGAGACCGCGTCTACTAGGTCAAAAGAGTGTCCAGAGGCACTCCAGAGGCAAAACTTCTCCAAATCTGGCAACACTTCGTCTCCTCCAAGCACTGGCAAGAAGACGCACAACGCCATAGCTGGGACACCAAGTGCCCCACAGAATTCGAGTCGCGCCTCGCCATTGACACAGTTTGCCACGCCGTTGCCGAAGACGTCTCATTTGCAAGGAAAGTGTGAGCAACGCGTGCTTTTAGCCAGGCCCAGTGACCTCATGATCAGTGTTATTTTGTAGTGCATATCTGGGGGTTATTACCAGGTTTGAGGCGCCATTTGGATGGATTTAGAGCACAATCATGGATTATGAAGTTAGAGTGGAGAAGTGAAGAAATCATGGGATTTATAGAGGTTTGAAGTGTATTGAAGAGTAGAAGAACAATGTGCTGAATTAAAATGGTTCGTTCTCTCTACTCAGATGTCCAAATGAAGTGATTCCAATTCGAGGAGTTAGATCTTGAAGTCTATTGCAAGTCCTCAAAATATGAGTGCAATCAGAGTTGGGAATCAAAAGTTATGGCGTTTTTACAGAAGTGTCGCAGAAGCTGAAGAAGACACCGTCACCACCGCCCCGCGCCAGAAGTCACCGCGACCCGGCGGTGGATCTCAGAGAAGGAACTGACGCCCCGCGGTGGGAGTCACCGCCCCGCGGTGGACTTGTTAAGCGCCTCGCGGCCAGCGAAGACATTATTTCCTAATTTGCATTTCCGGATTTCCTATTTTTATTTTCTTATTTCCTTTAGTATTATTTCTAGGTTTAGCTTATTTTCCCTAGCCTATTTAAGACTTTTTCCAGGTCTTGAGTAAAGGGACACTTTTATTATCATCGTAGTTTTCTTTTCTCAAATAGGGTTTCATTCGCAAGTCAATGGAGCACTAATTTCCCCTTGTTCTACTAGACGTTTGAAGCAATACAGTTGATTCGTTTGTTAGATTTCTATTCCTTGTTCTTATTCTTATATGTGTTGGTTTAATTCTCTTGGTTATATTGAGTATTGATTTATTGTTATTCTTCATAGCCTGGCCAACTAGGTTGAGTAATATTTATCAATTGCTAGGATTGCATATAGTGGAATACGAGTGCATATCTAGTAGCATACATGATTAAACATATAGTGGAATACGAGTGTTTAATTGTGAGTGAGAATTATTTGCATGTTGAGTAGTAAGGTTTTCTTCTATTCGCATGTATCCTATATCCTTGCATGCATTGCTATTGCTTTGTTAGTGGTAAGGTTTTCTTCCATTGATACTGTAGTAAGTACTATCAACAACTTTCTGAATTGGTAGTTAATAATGATCAGGGTGGGAACAACCATAAGAATAGTAAAAGAACTTGGATTTATAAGATTTCAGTGATCGACTTATATCTCTGTATTGTGGATCTCGTTCTAGTGGAACTACTTTCCCCAATCATATTCTCAAATCAACCAAAGATGTTTACTTTACTGTGTTTGATAATCAAAACCCCCTTGTTACTTTGCATGCTTATAAACACATAGATTGATTACTTCCTCCCTGTGGGTTCGACCCTTGCTTGCTTGCTATACATCTGTTTAGTAGGTTTGTTAGGACTTTTACTTTGATTAGGCTATTCAATGATATTTGCATTGCATATTTTAGCCACGTCAAATTTGGCGCCATTGCCGGGGAGGCAAGATTTGATTTTTCCGTGTGTTTGTTTGTGTGCATGTTACTTTGGTATGGACCTATCTTACGGTCCACACCAGTGCTACTGATTTCCGTGTGTTTTTCTTTTTGCTTTTGATATAGATATGGATTTCTGGGGAGAATCACGCGATAACCCATACCCCTACTCATTTCCGCCAGAGAGGGGATACTACCCAACTTCCAGTGTAGCAAGGCCAGTTAGAGCCTGCAGACTCTGTCATGATCCTCTGCACTCCACTGACGATTGCCCAAGACTTCCTGAACATGCAGCTGCAGTAAACGCTGCAAGGGGTTTTGATCCGCAGAGGCCGAGATGTGTCCCATACTCGTACACATACAACTCAGGGTGGAGGAATCACCCCAATTCGAGTTATGAGGGCCATCAATACCCTCCATATGGCCTTGACTGCCAGGAGTTCTACCCAGAGCCACAGTCATTCTATCAGCAGGGTACTCCGCACCAGTACTATCCAGCATACGAGCATAGCCCACCAGTGTCCAATCCAAGTGCCTCCATGTCAACTGAAGAGATGCTCAGGACCTTGACTCAGCACTTCGCCGCTCGTGTTCAAACTAGGGAGTCAAGCATCAAGAATATAGAAAGGCAGGTGGACCAGATGGTGGAGTCGATTACACGGATCGATGCAAGGATTTCGGGGAATCTACCATCTCAAACGATAGTAAACCCGAGGGAAAATGTGAGTGCCATTACCCTCCGAAGTGGAATGCAATTGGTCGTTCCTCCAAGTGCTGAAAAGGAGAGCGAATATGAGATGGAGAAAATCACCGACCGCCCCGCGTCACCTCTCACCGCGACCCGGCGGTACGATGGATCTGAGGCCAGTAAAGAAGCATGCATGTCACCGCCCCGCGGCGACACTGACCGCGACCCGGCAGTGAGCCTGAGTTATCCCTCCTCACACCCACCGCCCTGCGGCGATGACCACCGCCCCCGCGGTGACGGAGTTCTTCAAAGCGAGATTTCGCCGTGCCCCGCGGTGAGACCAGCGCGACCCGGCGTCCAAAATTTCAGTTATGCTGATGAGGTTTGGGTTGATACTTGTGTTCGTCCGGTCTTTCCCCCTCTTGACTCCGAGAAGCCAACCGCCCCATTCCCAGAGGTGCTTTCAGAAGAGGAGTACTTTTTGAGCCTGGAGGATTTCAGCGACAATGAGGAGGAGTGCCGCGGTCGCGGAAATACTCCAGAGACAACTGTTTCTCTTGAAAATGCCCCGGCAGTCCCCGACCCTCTGGAGGCTGCCTATGATGAGTTTGTGCATCTCAACTCATTCTCATTCGTCGCGCTGCAACCCGTCGCACCCTTCCTTGAGGCTTCGTGATAAGCACTACTTTGTAGGGCTTAAGTAAGAGTCATTAGAGGGTTTATTGGTGTCATTCGGATAGATTTAGACACATTCATGTGTATGGCGTTTGGGGGCGAAATTTGGTGTTTTTGGAGGTGTTTGAGCTGTTTTGGAGATCATAGGAGACACTGAGGAAGAAGCCACCAGTAAAAGACGCAAAGGAAGTGAAGAGAAGAGTAGAAGAACAGTGTGCTGAATTCAATTGGTTCGTTCTCTCTACTCAGATGTCTAAATGGAGTGATTCCAACTCGAGGAGTTAGATCTTGAAGTTTACTACAAGTCCTCAAAATATGAGCGCAATCCGAGTTGGGAATCAAAAGTTATGGCGTTTTTACTGAAGTGTCGCAGATGCTGAAGGCCAATGAAGACTGCCGCACCCCGCGGCATGAAGGCCACCGCACCCCGCGGTGGCAACGCGCTGACGAGATTTATTTTCGAGTTTTTATTTCGTTCTATTTTATTTCCGAGACTTAGTTTCCTAGTTTGTTATTTTATTTTCTTTATTTCTGAATTATTACTTTAGTATTTAAGTTAGGTTTAAGACTCTTTTAGAGCATCATCCATTCTAAAAACCTAGTTGCCACCTTTCATAGTTTTTTCTCTCAAAAAACCCTATGAAGAACTAAGCTTCCATTGTTGCACTTGACGTTTTGAAGCCTTCAATTGATTGGTTGTGAGTTTTCTACTCTTGTTCGATTTCCTATCTAGTTGGATTAATTCTCTTGTGCTTGAATGTTTATTGGTTTATGTTGATTTATCTAGAGTAGCTACCTAGGTCTATTGATATCTTCCTAATTGCTAGGACTTGTGATTCCGGGTTCGGGTTTCATATCTAGTAGCAAACACGATTTACATAAGCGGGTTGCGAGTGTTCATCGTGAGAGAGAGTTAATTGCATGTTATAGTAACGGGTTGTTTCTATTGCATGTATCTTGTTGAATCCTTGGTTGAATGCTATTGCTTTATTGAATCTTGAAGGTTTTCGGGTTTGATTTAGTAATAAGTACTGTTAGGGCTGGTAGAACTAATAGTTACCTAAGATCGGGATAAGAACAACTATAGGAAAGTTAAGAACTTGAGATTGATAGAATTCCGTGATCGACCATTCTCTTGTTGTGTGGATCTTTGTTAAGTGTGGCGCTTTTCCTCATCATATTCACAACCTTTACTTGCAAACTTGTTTATTTGCTTGCTTGTTACTTTTTTTTGAGATTTCTACAACCCCCCCCCCCTTTATTTCCTAGTTTGTTATTTTATTTTCTTTATTTCTGAATTATTGCTTTAGTATTTAAGTTAGGTTTAAGACTCTTTTAGAGCATCATCCATTCTAAAAACCTAGTTGCCACCTTTCATAGTTTTTTCTCTCAAAAAACCCTATGAAGAACTAAGCTTCCATTGTTGCACTTGACGTTTTAAAGCCTTCAATTGATTGGTTGTGAGTTTTCTACTCTTGTTCGATTTCCTATCTAGTTGGATTAATTCTCTTGTGCTTGAATGTTTATTGGTTTATGTTGATTTATCTAGAGTAGCTACCTAGGTCTATTGATATCTTCCTAATTGCTAGGACTTGTGATTCCGGGTTCGGGTTTCATATCTAGTAGCAAACACGATTTACATAAGCGGGTTGCGAGTGTTCATCGTGAGAGAGAGTTAATTGCATGTTATAGTAACGGGTTGTTTCTATTGCATGTATCTTGTTGAATCCTTGGTTGAATGCTATTGCTTTATTGAATCTTGAAGGTTTTCGGGTTTGATTTAGTAATAAGTACTGTTAAGGCTGGTAGAACTAATAGTTACCTAAGATCGGGATAAGAACAACTATAGGAAAGTTAAGAACTTGAGATTGATAGAATTCCGTGATCGACCATTCTCTTGTTGTGTGGATCTTTGTTAAGTGTGGCGCTTTTCCTCATCATATTCACAACCTTTACTTGCAAACTTGTTTATTTGCTTGCTTGTTACTTTTTTTGAGATTTCTACAACCCCCCCCCCCCCCCCTCCCCCCCCCCCCCCCCCCCCCCCTAGTTCCTAGTTGGTGACGTGAATTACAAGAATAGATAACCTGATTCTCTGTGGGATCGACCCTGACTTGCTTGCTATACTCTTTAGTAGGTATTTTAGGATTTCTTTGATAGGCATACGACTTTAGCCCTGTCACTTCCCGAGATACTCAAAGGCTAAAAAACAACGAGGATATCTATGAGGCCTTCAGTGAATACATAAAAACCGTTCCCTTGGTCACACTGGCAGACAGCACCCCTCGCTGCAAGGAAATGTTAAAGGTGTTGGGCATGATCAAGAAGAAACCGAAGGGGAAGCATAAGAAGGAGAACTTGATGCAGGTGGCGAATCTTTACATACTGGATACGGGGCAAGATAAGCATCCAGGCCCTGGGATGTTGGGTAGGCCATTTCTGAAGATGGTAAGTGCGTTCATGGGTATGCACAACGGTCCACCCACAAAGAAGTGCAAGAGATTGGGGGTCACGCTCAACATAGAGCATACAAAGAGGCACCCCCCAGATCCAGATCCCAGGTGTTCAGTTGCTATGAGCAACCCAAGTTAAGAGGATGAGTAGGATGTCGAGCCAACGACGTTAACTAAGGCGTTGTCCGGGAGGCAACCCGAGATATGTAATTCTTTTCCCTTGTTTTTTCTTTCTTTGTTTTTGCATTTGATTTCGGTGTGTTTTGTTTTTGATTCTGTTTCCGACTAACCTGCAGGGAAGAAACCCATGCCTATTAAAGAAGGTGTTTTCCACACCAATGTAAGTCTTCTTTCCCTGCACTAATAAACTCCTCGAAAAAACCTTAAACGGGGAGCAAAAAAAAAATTATAAAAA
Source organism: Rheum nobile (assembly GCA_027886185.1). Classification (NCBI taxonomy): domain Eukaryota; kingdom Viridiplantae; phylum Streptophyta; class Magnoliopsida; order Caryophyllales; family Polygonaceae; genus Rheum; species Rheum nobile. The sequence continues at coordinate 1,531,608 of WOAB01000531.1, read as the reverse complement.
ATTATTTAAAAAAAGTTCTGCCGAAGGCCAGCAGTCAAGAGTTCTCCATGGAGATGGTGCGCATCATGTTGTCAAGGAGGATACACTTGCCCCACACATTATTTGACAACGATGATGGCCCTACAATTGACAGCTGGGAGGAGGAACACTAGAGCCCACACCATGATTACATCTGGGCTCCACCATGTGTTCCTAGAAGGCCGTGCAATCCTACTATCATTGTTTTACCACTACTCACCAAAGTGGTTCCCTTTGATTGCACGGTAGAAGAAGATGATGACGTGATGAAGACACCCGCCCAACACCAGAGACCTGGGCATTTATTGAGAAGACCGCCAGCGACACCTTCAGTGTCCAAGTAGCTTGGCGACGTTTGTGAGTTATTTTTTTTCTTTTCCCTGTGCTTCTATTCTCTTGTCTTTCATTACATTGAGCACAATGCAATGTTTAAGCATGGGGGAGGGTTTTATACTTGCTACGTCATTGAGGAGATGAAAAAATAAAAAGAGCCCAAAATTGAAAAAAAAAAAAAGGCATACATGAAATCCTGGGATAGGTCGAAAACCCGAAAGGGCGGCCTAGGTAATAAGCAGGTGGCTTGGACCAACATTAGGCTGGGGTAATAATTGGTCAAGAGTGATGTGAGCATATGTGAGCCCATCTATTGAAAAATGAAATGAGTGGCTTGGTGAAAACCCGAAAGGGCGCCTTGGCAAAATGAGTGAAAAGAAGAAGAGTGAATTTTAGGAATCCTCATTTTTCCTGGCATGGCGACATAAGAAGAGGTGATATAAGGAGGATTCGGATAGGTCACTATGGGAGGTATAAGAAGATAGATGGGAGATAGGATTAGATTATATTCACTCTATGGTGTTTGGGATAAGCTTGGGGGAAGTACTCTGTTTTCCTTTTGGCTTGATTGTGTGGGGTGTTGAGATTTTTGATTTTATGTTGTAGTTTATTGTGATGGGCTTATATTGTATTGGCTGCCTGGAGTTTATTTTTGGGTATGACTCTTGGAGATTGAGTTTTCTATGCTTCCTGAAACCTTAGGGATTGGTTGGAGGAGTAGGTTGACTTTAGCTTACTCGAGGACGAGCAAGGTTTAGACATGGGGGATTTGATCAGTGCTATTTTGTAGTGCATATCTAGAGGTTATTACCAGGTTTGAGGCGCCATTTGGATGGATTTAGAGCACAATCGTGGATTATGGAGTTAGAGTGGAAAAGTGAAGAAATCATGGGATTTATAGAGGTTTGAAGTGTATTGAAGAGTAGAAGAACAATGTGCTGAATTCAAATGGTTCGTTATCTCTACTCAGATGTCCAAATTAAGTGATTCCAATTCGAGGAGTTAGATCTTGAAGTCTACTGCAAGTCCTCAAAATATTAGCGCAATCCGAGTTGGGAATCAAAAGTTATGACGTTTTTACGGAAGTGTCGCAGAAGCTGAAAAAGACACCGTCGCCGCCGCCCCGCGCCAGAAGCCACCGCGACCCGGCGGTGGATCTCAGAGAAGGAACTTACGCCCCACGGTGGGAGTCACCGCCCCGCGGTGGACTTGTTAAGCGCCTCGCGGCCAGCGAAGACATTATTTCCTAATTTGCATTTCCGGATTTCCTATTTTTATTTTCTTATTTCCTTTAGTATTATTTCTAGGTTTAGCTTATTTTCCCTAGCCTATTTAAGACCTTTTCCAGGTCTTGAGTAAAGGGACACTTTTATTATCATCGTAGTTTTCTTTTCTCAATTAGGGTTTCATTCGCAAGTCAATGGAGCACTAATTTCCCCTTGTTCTACTAGACGTTTGAAGCAATACAGTTGATTCGTTTGTGAGATTTCTATTCTTTGTTCTTATTCTTATATGTGTTGGTTTAATTCTCTTGGCTATATTGAGTATTGATTTATTGTTATTCTTCATAGTCTGGCCAACTAGGTTGAGTAATATTTATCAATTGCTAGGATTGCATATAGTGGAATACGAGTGCATATCTAGTAGCATACATGATTAAACATATAGTGGAATACGAGTGTTTAATTGTGAGTGAGAATTATTTGCATGTTGAGTAGTAAGGTTTTCTTCTATTCGCATGTATCCTATATCCTTGCATGCATTGCTATTGCTTTATTAGTTGTAAGGTTTTCTTCCATTGATATTGTAGTAAGTACTATCAACAACTTTCTGAATTGGTAGTTAATAACGATCAGGGTGGAAACAACCATAAGAATAGTAAAAGAACTTGGATTTATAAGATTTCAGTGATCGACTTATATCTCTGTATTGTGGATCTCGTTCTAGTGGAACTACTTTCCCCAATCATATTCTCAAATCAACCAAAGCTGTTTACTTTACTGTGTTTGATAATCAAAACCCCCTTGTTACTTTGCATGCTTATAAACACATAGATTGATTACTTCCTCCCTGTGGGTTCGACCCTTGCTTGCTTGCTATACATCTGTTTAGTAGGTTTGTTAGGACTTTTACTTTGATTAGGTTATTCAACGATATTTGCATTGCATATTTTAGCCACGTCACCTCACTGAGTGTTTGACTGGCAAAGCTCCATGTTTTCTGCTTGTGCCAACTCCATGCATCCTTGAGTCGTCGAACATCGTGTCCGTGCCGCCAGTCATCGCGACCTTGCTCGCCGCGTTCGATGATGTTTTTCCTACTGAGTTGCCACAAGGTTTACCTCCACTGAGAGGCATTGAGCACCAGATTGACCTTGTACCAGGTGCTTCCTTTCCCAATCGCGCTGCATATAGAGCTGGCCCAGAAGAGACCAAAGAGCTACAGCGCCAAGTGCAAGAGTTGTTGGATCGTGGCTACGTAAGGGAATCTCTCTCCCCTTGTGTTGTGCATGTGATCCTTGTGCCCAAGAAAGATGGTACATGGAGAATGTGTGTTGACTGTCACGCGATAAACCAGATCACCGTCAAGTATCGGCATCCTATTCCACGCCTCGATGATATGCTTGATGAACTTCATGGCGCCACACTTTTCTCTAAGATAGATTTGAAGAGTGGTTATCACCAGATCAGGATGAAAGAAGGTAATGAGTGGAAGACCGTGTTCAAGACAAAGTACGGGCACTACGAGTGGCTTGTCATGCCATTTGGGCTCACGAACGCGCACAGCACCTTCATGCGCGTGATGAACCACGTCTTGAGAACATTCCTTGGAAAGTTTGTCGTCGTTTATTTCGATGACATCCTTGTGTATTCACGGAGTCTGGAAGAGCATGTCGATCACCTTCGACTTGTGCTCGAATGCCTTCGACGCGAGAGCCTGTTTTCCAATCTGGCCAAGTGCAGTTTTTGCTCCGCGTCCACAAATTTTCTGGGCTACGTCGTGAGTAGTGATGGTCTACGCGTCGACGAGGCAAAGATTGCAGCCATCAAAGAGTGGCCAACTCCGACGACACCGACACAGGTGCGAAGCTTTCTAGGCCTCGCAAGATTTTATAGGCGCTTTGTTCGAGACTTCTCTTCCATTGCCGCACCATTACATGAGTTGACGAAGAAGGGAAGCACAGTTGTCTGGCTTGAGTCCCACGACGAGGCCTTCTCGGCCTTGAAGCGGGCCTTATGCAACGCGCCATTGCTCCAGCTCCCCGACTTCGCGAAGACATTCGAGGTGGAGTGCGATGCCTCAGACATAGGCATTGGTGGTGTGCTACACCAAGAGAAGAGGCCCATTGCATATTTCAGTGAGAAGCTCACTGGGGCCACACTCAATTACCCCACCTACGACAAAGAGTTATATGCCTTAGTACGCGTGCTGAAGACATGGCAACATTACCTTTGGCCGCGTGAATTAGTCATCCACAGCGACCACGCAGCCTTGAGCTATTTGAAGAGCCAAGTCCACCTCAATCGACGACATGCGCGTTGGGTGGAATTTCTTGAGACATTTCCTTATGTCGTGGTCCACAAGAAAGGAAAGGAGAACATTGTCGCAGACGCGTTATCTAGAAGGTATGTTCTCTTGACTCATGTGCAAACTAAAGTTTTGGGTTTTGCTTTGATTAAAGAATTGTATGCTAGTGATCCTTTCTTTGCACCTATTTTAGACCATTGCCTGAGATCGCGTGAGTTTGAGTCATACTTCCTTTCTGAGGGTTATCTATACAAGGCTGGTCGCCTATGCATCCCTAGGTCGTCCATTAGGATCCTTTTGATTCAGAAAGCACACGAAAGTCGCGGACATTTTGGGATTAGTAAGACATTGGCCGCGCTTAGAGAACACTTCTTTTGGCCTAAGATGACACACCAAGTGACTAGGTTTTGTAAAAGTTGTGTGACTTGCCAGAGAGCCAAAGCTAGGTCTAGTCCTCACGGCCTCTACACTCCTTTGCCCATACCGAGTGCCTCCTGGGAAGATTTGTCTATGGATTTCATCACGGGTTTGCCCCTCTCTAGACGAGGTAAAGACTCCATTTTTGTGGCCGTAGATAGATTTTCTAAGATGGCACATTTTATTGCTTGTAAGACAACCCATAGTGCTAGTGAGATTGCCGATCTATTCTTTGAGCATGTGGTGCGTCTTCATGGAGTCCCGCGTACTATAGTGAGTGATAAAGATTCTAAGTTCGTTGGTCATTTTTGGAGAACTCTTTGGGGTAAGCTAGGCACCAAACTCTTATTCTCTACTAGCTACCACCCCCAGACTGATGGCCAAACGGAGGTCACGAATCGAACCCTAGGAGCCCTCCTTCGCGCGATGCTTAAAGCCAACCCTAGGCGTTGGGAGTACTTACCATCACTTATCGAGTTTTGTTACAATAGATGCAGGCACACGGCGACCAAGTTGACATCGTTCGAAGTGGTGTATGGCATGAACCCCTTGACACCACTTGATTTGTCGCCCCGACCACTGCGAGACCCAGTGAATGTCTCCGCCGCCAACCGCGCCGAGCAAGTGCAGGAGCTTCATCGACGCACCAGGGAGCAACTGGAGAGGAGGGCCGCGCAGTATGCCTCACAGAAGAATTCTAGCCGCCGCCGCGTCATCTTCGCACCAGGAGACCTTGTTTGGGTGCATATGCGAAAAGAGAGGTTCCCCTCGCGGAGAAAGCACAAATTGGCACCACGTGGAGATGGACCCTTTCGCGTGATCAAAGGCTTAGGGGAAAATGCCTATCAACTCGAGCTCCCACTAGATTTTGGAGTCCATGCGTCCTTCAACGTCGCGGACTTGACACCATATGTTGAGCCTGAGTTTGATGATGGTGAGGCGAGGACGCTTCACAGCGGAGTAGGGGAGGGTGATGTGACCCTGCCTCCCATGATGGACCAAGACGAGGAAGAAGCCATGATCCATCGCTATGAGGGCCCAGTAACAAGGTCTAGGTCCAAAGCCATCGCCGCCGTCGTCGCGTCACTTGTCGCACGCGTCGTCGCTGGCCAAGGAAGCCCAGACGAAAACCTCTCCACCATCGGCAATGAAACAACGCGTTCTCCAGAGCCAACATCGCGTGCACCCACTCGCGAGGCCATCGACCCTTAGTCGGTGTTCCTCGCGGTGTTTGTACTCATTCAACGCATTGTTTTCATAGTTTCGAGACATTTTCTATATTTAGTATGTCCTGTGTGTTTTAGATAGTTTCCTTTTATAGTCTTTCTATCTTTTAGGGTTTGTGCCTTTTGCATGCTTGCATGGGCTAGCCCTTAGGCTCGTTTCGGCCCAAGCCCATTAGGTCTTGGCCGAGATACATTGGCTATTTAAAGCCTCCCTTGTTATTGTTATTTCTCACGTTCAATTTTAATCAAGGTTTCAAGTAGAGTGTTTATCCTCCTTCCCTTGATCGGACGTCACCCTCTATCTTTGCATCCCCATTCCCTCCGCCGCCGACGCTACGGCAATCGCTTGATCTTCAAGCCAAGTCTACCTTCGCATCTCCCTTCCTCCGCAGTCGACGCTATGACACCCAAAGACTTGTCTCTTCAAGTCATCTATCCCTCATCACATCGCTTCCGCCACCGCTATCTATTCTTCCCATTCATCACTTCCACTGTTTCCATCACAACAACCATCGCGATCTCCCGCTCGCGAACCACCACCAATACCGCGTTCCACGGCAGATTTGCTAGTGCCGAGTGACTTCCCAACCAAGACTAGATCCAAAGGTGTCACCTTTGACAATTCGACTTGTCATCGGAGGCTAGAACACATCAATCATGGTGGTCGGCAGTGTCGACCACACAGCCATCAGCATCGGCTGTATAGACAGCGGTAGGAATAGGCTCGACGTCGGTATCGGCATCGTCATAACTCTCATAACCTGCAGACTGGGTCGAGAAGAGGACCTTCTTGGCATTAGGACAGTCTCTCTGGTAGTGTCCTCTTCCGCCACACTTGAAGCACTCCAGATCTCGGGCTCGGTCAGAATGAGCGGGCTCTGAAGCTGGCGACTGCGGCCGGCGAGCAAGAGCAGGTGGGGTTGGTCGTTGCGGGGTCGAGCCGGACGCAATACCTATGTTGTTGTGGTCCTGTCTAGGCACACTAGAAGAAGCAATAGAGTTAGTGCCATAACCCGAATGGAAGGGTCTAGGACCATACCTGGAGGATTGCGAGGACTGCCATGGTTGCTGCTTCTGACGCAGATGTTGAAGATAGAACTCCTGGGCAGTGTGTACGACATTGTTCAGGTCCTTGATCGGCAGCACGTCAACCTTGTCCTGTATGGGCTAATTAAGCCCGGTGATGAACCGTGTCCTCAAGGTCCCTGGAGCAACACTGACACCAGCCTTGAAGTACATGTCCTCAAGGCGAGCGAAGAACTCCTATGGCGAATCAGCACCCTGAGTAGCACGTGCAATTTCCGACCTCATCTGTTCCTTGTAGGTCGAAGGCACATACTTCCTAGTCATGATATGCACAAGCTGATGCCACTCACTAATGGGTGGCCAACCCATCTTGTAATGTTGCTGCTCAACACGATGCCACCATGTCTGAGCAGCGCCCTCAAAATGTAAAGTAACGAGCTCTACCTTCTCATGCTCCGGGACAGTCAAGTGTCGGAGCACATGCTCTGTGTTCTGCAATCACTCAATGAAAACAGAAGGGTCATATAAACCAAAGAAGGGTTTGACCTTTACCTTGATATCTCGGCGATGGACAGGTGGTTGGGCACGGCAGTCAAGAAATGGAGCTGCAGGGTCCTCATGGTGCTCGAAGTGACGAGCCGCATGCTGGGGAGAAGCTGCATACTGACCGTATTGTGGTCTGGCATACGGCGGCGGGTCGCGAGCAGGCTTTCGCTGACACTGATGGCCGGCGGCGGGGCGCTGGTGCTGGCAAGCCGGCTGTCGGTTGCCGTACTGGACAGCGTTCCAATATGTTGCCTGATTCTGAGGCAGGCAAGGAGGTGGAACATAGCTGGTATGGTGTTGCTGTAACTCAGGGGGATCCTATAATGGCGGGTGAAAACCATAAGCATACCCAAACTGACCCTCATCCTCCTCTTGGTCGTACTCATCAAACTGATCCTCCTCATCCGAATAGATAGGAGTGCGGACACTCTGATGATCCTGAAATGCATCAACATCAAACGGCACAACAGAAGATTGTCGGTGACATTGCTGACGCGGAGGCTGCTGACGATGCGAACCAGACGGCTGGCGGGGTGGTCGACCTGTAGGAGGCTGGCGGGCTTGCCTATGTCGACCACTGGAATGAACCTGATTGTCCTCATGTTCCTCTTGGGAACTTTCATCATCTGCCTTTGCAACTTCAGGGTCCTCCTCCCGGATCACGACCTGCATAGACCGTCGTTGTCGACGACGTTGCGGGATGACAGTGCTTTCTTTCTGCGACTCCAGGTGTTTCAGCTAGCCTGGAGTCGATGTGGAGGGAAGCATCACAGCTTTACCCTTCGCCTTTTCCAGGGCTATGGCGCTCAACTCATATGCCTGTAACTGACCCTGATCAGAAGCTACTGTAGCGATCGAAGGCAGTTGCTGTCGAGATAAGAGCTCTGCATTCTGACGCAAGAGCTTGGATATTTGCGCATCTCTGACTTTGTTGGCAGCAAGCATCTCTCGTAGCATCTTTTGTTCAGCAGTCTCTGAGCCTGTATCGCGGGTTGTATCACCTTCGGACATGGTACCTGACAGCAAGAAATAGCAAATCACGGGAACAAAGCAAACAACAACAGCAAAAGAGAAATAACGAACAGGTAAGCAGAACCGAACTCAACAAGCAATCACTCTGGAAACTAATCTGGCTGGCCGTGTGGGCGGTTACGAGCTGGCTAAAGCAAGTCACACACCAATCAACAAAATCAAGGTAATGCTCAGCAAAGAAAATGTCGAAAGTAGATATGCAAGGATATAAGCACAGTAGCAAGCACAACACAGTCAGCCAAGATATGCAGCCCAGACAGTGACAGATATAGAAGACGGTAAATGAATCACTTGCGAAGAGACGCACTTGCCTTATTTTGGCTTGTGTGGCCTCGTTTTTTTTTTTTGAATTGAAGGTGTCGGATCCAAGATCGGGATCTCCCTTCTTGCACTGCAAAGAAACGCACTTGCCTTATTTTGGCTTGTGTGGTTCCCAAATTTTTATTTTTATTTTACTGTAAGTTGCGAACAAATACTGATTTTTTTATTTATTTTTTTAAAATCTGCGAACAGCCCATAAATTACAGAACAAACAGCCGCAACAAGAAGAGAACGGCGCAACAAACACAACAAACGTAGTGCAGCAAATTGACGACAGCACACCCAGAAATTACAGCAGCAAAAGTTCAGCAGAGAACACGAACAGCAGAACCAGAAATTACAGCAGCCAGAATTCAGAAATTCAATGATTCAAGTGGGAAGAAGAAGGAGATTCAGATGATGCAGATTTTTGGCGCAAACAAGGCAAACACAGTTGCAAGCAAACTATCTAAGCCTATATGCAAGCGGATCTACAGAAAACACAATCACGAACCAAGCAAAACACAAGAATTTTCTAAAAAAACTGTGTGGAAGGTACGGTTGTGCAGAAAAAAAAAATTGTTGGTTTGTGATGATGGCCGAATTTCTCAACCACCAAACCTAGGGTTTTGTTGCATTTTTCGAATTCAGATTGCAAGGGGAAAAAAATTGGGTTCCTAGAACAAGATCTAGTTTTTTTTTTTGATGCAGGAATTGATTTACGAAAGCGAAGGAGTGATTGAAAGAAGAGTTTGAACGACTTACGCGATTCGTAGGCTCTGATGTCAGTTGATGTAACCTTGCCCGACGGAAAGACTACAAGATGTTGTCAAGGATCTGATGAACGCGTAGAAGAGCGAAACAACTCTTCGGAAGTGAGAAGTGGCGGCGGCGGGCTGTAGGAAGTCGGAAGCACAGTGGTGGACCGGTGGTCGGCGGCTTGGTGGAGGCGCGGCGGCGTTGGAGGGAGACGCGGCGGAACGTGGATGGGAGGGGCGGCGGCCGTGTGGGAGATGGTGATTAGGGTTAGGGTTTGCGGAGTTGTATTGGGTAACCTAATTAACGCACCAGGATAATTCAACTAGGAACGCGTTAATTGTTGACGTTAGGACCCGGGGTTTAAGGAGCTTACTCAACTTGAAACTTAGGCTTGATTTGACGTAACTAGGAATGAAGACAAGAATTCCTACTTATACTAGAGAGTTGACCTAATGGGCCAGACTCTCTAGTTACTAAATCTAGCGGCCCATTTAATATAAATGGAAACCACTCTAGAACTAGCATCTACTAAAAATGGAAATATTGAAAACAGAAAGTACTAAAGAAGTAATGTATAAAATTAGAAAGAAATAGAAATAGAAAGTCTCCTAAATCTAGCTCGGGATAGATGTAGCTGTAGAGGAGTCTCAAGGCGGATGTCTCATGGCGTCTACCTCCTCTCTAGCTGACATGGCGGACAGGGTCACATCAGGACGGCGTTGCTATAATGGTTACCGACGGTGAGGGGCTCAAAGGCGGTGGATGACGCCGGCATTGGGAGGCTTAAAGGCGTTGAACGACTGTGGGGGTGGGATACTCGAAGGTGGTGAACGGCGTCGGTGTTGCTCTGCTCAAAGACTAATCAGTCAGGATTAATCGGTACAATTAACAACCAAATGTTACCTCGAAATAAATTCGGTGCATTTAAATAGCAGGAACACACAACACTACAAGAACCCTCCTCAAATCAAACTACATTTTTTGTCAAAGCATGATACCAGAAAGATAATTTATCCTTCAGATGAAAGAGAGATAGAATAACTGAAGACAACCCTCATATCTATCAATGTGTATGCCCTCTAAACTTAGCAGTTATTTACTCCATGGAATTTGATCATGTGAGAATGATCATTATGGTGTAAAATGGAAATAATTCTATAGCCCTTGAATGGAGATAAATTCAAGGGCTTGAATCAAACTTTTATTAAAAGGTCATGTGCAAACTTTCCTTGTTGGTCAACGTCGGACTCCGGCGGTCAACGTCGGTCAACTCCGGTCATCGGCGGTCAACGTCGGCGTTGACCAGTCGTTTTTTTCAGGAACAAATTTTGTTTTTTTGGGACGGAATTTTTATTTTCTGGGTCAAAATTTTCTATGCACATTCCTTGCTAAAGTTATGCACATTTCTTCAGAATTTCATGCACAATTAAAAAAAAGAGCAATGCATGTTAAAAACTAAATGAATTTCACATCTAGTATAAAAATAAATGCACAAGTATACTATTTTATGTGCACATACATGCAAAAACTCATGCACTTCAATATTCATCCACACACGGTCTAAAACTCATGCACATTTTCAACACAAACCCGATATATGCACTCATAGTGCAAATTAGGTGCACAAACAAGCCATTATTCATGCACATATATGCATAGTTGTATGCACTTTACACGTATTGCACTGGATGTGCATGCAAATTGGCTTGAATTTGCATAATGTTTGCATTTTATATGTTAGTACAAATCATGTGCACATACAAGCCATTATCCATGCACATACATGCATAGACGTATGCACTTCACACGTAATGGCTTGAATGTGTGTGCAAAATGACTTGAATGTGCATAATATTTGCACTGGATGTGCGGAAAAAATCTAGACCCCGAAAATAAACATTTTAGGAGAAAAAAAAATTGAACGGTTAGAAGTGCATGAAATCTTGCGTGAATGTGCATAGAAAATTTTGGGTCGGATACAAAAAAATTGCCCAAAGAAAGAAAAAAAGTTGGCCCCGTAAAAAAAAAAGTTGACCGGTTTTACGTCGGTCAAAAGTACATGAAATCATGTTGGAATGTGCATAACTTTTGAAAGAAATGTGCATATAAATTTTTGGCCCAGAAAATGAGAATTCCGCCCCAAAAAATTAAATTTTGGGCCCGAAAAAAAAAATCGGTCAATGCCGAAGTTGACTTAAATGAAACTTTTATCTCCACCATCCAAGAATGGAGGTTCATTCTCATTTTACACCATAAGTCTCATTCTCACTTGATCAAGCCCATTTACTCCATTGTCTCATTTATGCAAAGAATCAAGCATATAATAGTGTATGTGAAGTGTTAAAATTGTAAAAACCTCCATCTGTAAACTAATTGAAGTCTATACTCAACCCCCATTCTTTTAAGTCCCACGTCTTAATTGCAATAAACATCATTTAAAAGCATGAGTTTCCCTCATTAATAATAAGAAACCAAACCGATAAAAAAACTAATACGCCTGGATCTTATCTACTCCTATAGATTAACATTAAATTTTCAATAATTCACAAATTGGAGAACGAGGTTATATCAAATTATTCCACGTCAGACAAATAAATCATACCGTAAATTGCATTGACAAGGACGAGGCAGGCCTCTGTTCACCGCCTTCGAGCCTCCACCGCCTGGAGCCGCCGGCGAGCACTGCAGCAACGTCTCCGTCCTCCTTTGTGCAATGAAGGCTCTTTGCAAATAGGATGAACATTTGTTCTCCGCTCTTCTGTTTTTTTTCCTTTCCCCCCTTTTTATATAGACGCAATTGCAAGAATATCAGATTTCCAATAGCAACTTGTAAAAAACCCATATTTTAAAAAGTATTGCAAAAGTATTAATATTTTGTACTTTTTGTGATATTTTTGTTATTGTTGAGGGTTAATTTAACTTTTTTTTCCAATGAAATATCCTTAAAAATTGACTAATATTTTCTCCAAAAAAGATTTAAAAAAAATCCATAATCTCTCCTTAATCTTTCTCCCTCCCAGTGGCAGCTCCATCCCATCAACCTGCTATGGCCTAAATCCTCATCCTAGAACTGTACCTTTATTAAAATCGGCGGACAAGTTTCCCTCCAAAAGAAAATTAATCATCTCTTTCAACCCCTTAATCCCTCCAGCGTAACTCATTCTGTCTGACAACAATCCCTGAATATTCCTAAATAACTTCAAAGCGGCCTGACTCTAGCATTTACTTCACGTGAGATATTTCGCACCTAACGCCCTCCATTAAAGCTTGAATGGGTAAGTAAACTCTCCTGAAAAACATTCGAATTTTTCCCTCTATATACGTGAAGTTCAAAAACCTTCTTTATTTGTAGGTATGAAAGTAGTGTATGTGAAGTTCATCAGTGGTGGAGAATGAAAACAACAAGGAAAAAGGTGGTTGTATGAGGGTGATAGAACAGTGAAAGCCATGTTGTTTTCCCCTAACATGGACTTGGCTACACTGCGCAACAAATGGATTGAGAAGAATCCATTTGATGAAGAGAAGTTGTTTGTGCAGATGCAATACGTTTATCAAAATAAACTAGAACTTCCACCGATCGTTATAAATGATGACGACGATCTTGATGCGTTCAAGTTCTTGAACAACTGTGGAGAAAATGCATCAGAGTGGAATATTGAGCTGTACACCAACCTTTTAAAGAAAGAAGAGATTTGAAGTGAAAGGGCTGAACATCGTACTCTTCCTTCTCCAACAGCTCCACTCAGAGCCAAGACAATAAAGACTTTGTCATGTCGTTTTTTCAAAAAGTCAGAGCACCCGACAATGACGTCAAGTCAGTCGATGAAATTATTAAAGCTGACAACGAAGCAGAGTTAAGGAGATTAAAAAGGGAAGAAGTGAGGGGGGAAACAAGAGAAAGTGTCCCATGATACTGGAAGACATTATATCATTGAGCAACAATGATGAGGACATTGAATCTGCTACATCAAGAAACAATGGAAATGAGAAAATGACTGATTATGCCAATTATGGAGATTCTTTGGAGGATGAAATAGGAGATGGTTTTGATTACGGGGGTTGTTATCAATCAGGTGATGATGATCGTGTTGATGGTGGTGATGGTTTAGGGTATGCTTCAGGTGATGCTTCAGGTGATGATGTAAATACTGTTGGTCTTGATGATGTGTGAGAGGAAATAAATGGCAAAGAGGGAACATACAACGAGGAGCAAACAGAGAAGGATCAAGAAGAAGAGATTGATGTTGATGAAGACATGCTTAGAGAGATTGAAAAGAGGTACTATCCAGCGGAGAGGGACATGCAACGCATGTTAGTTGAAGATGAGGAAACAAGTGAAAACAAGTCCTCATATCCAACAATGAAAGTTGGTCAGATATTCAATTCTAAGGAAGAGTTCAAAGTTGCACTCTTTTCCCTGGCAATGGAAAATTTCTATGAGATGCGTGTGAAGAGGTCCGACAAGTCCAATTATGATGTTGAGTGTGTTGACGACAAATGCACCTTCGTTTGTCGTGGCTCATTGTATCGAAAAACATCCTTGTTTAAGGTGCGACAATATGTGGCGGATCATACCTGTGGCATGAGAGTAAACCACAATCATCACAAAGGAGCAACTTCTCGGCTGATTGCCGAGAAAGTACTTCACAAGTATGTTTTTCTTGCCTTTGAACAGTTTTTCTTATCAAATGCCAATATGAATGCATTTATAGATTCACTTCGTGATATCTCAGGTTTTTAAACGGCCGTAAAGGCCTCCGTGCTTCAGAAATTCAGGATTTCATGTTAGAGCATGGGATAAGGACAAGCTACTACAAAGCCAATCGAGCGTGGCTCTTCGCCCAGAATATGGCACATGGTACAGCTGAGGATAGCTATACGGCAATGTACTCTTACATGCACATGTTAGAGAAATCTAATCCGGGAACATACACGAGAATAATCAAAGATGCTGACCAATGTTTCAAGTATGTCTTCTGGGCTTTAGGTCTATGGATAAGGGCAGCGGCACATCTGAAAAAAGTTAGTACAACGGCTTTAAATTCAGTCCCATTATTGTCCATGTCAGGACAACTAGTTTCACTGTCAGGTCAAAAGCTTATATGACTGCATGTGTGACAAACAGAACAAGCATCATAAGTCAGGCCATATATGGTTGTTTTCAAAGCATATCATCACATTGTCAGGGCAACTATTGACAACATAGTTTTGCGTATGTAGGTAATATCAGTTGATGGCACTCACCTGACAGCCATGTTCAAGGGGATACTTCTCCTGGCTACGGCACAAGATGGTAACGGTCAAATATATCCACTTGTTGTTGCCGTTGTTAACAGTGAGAACGATGATGCATGGTCATTTTTCTTCAGTGAATTGAGGGTTGTTGTTCCTGATCATCATGAGTTGTATTCCGTGTCTGACCGTCATGTTAGCATTGGAAAGGCTCTGAGAAATAGCTATCGTTTCGCCAAGCATGGATATTGCATATATCACATATACCAAAACTTCAAGAGGAAGTTTGGCAGGCAAGACCTCTTCGGCATATTCAAAAAAGTTGTTCAGGCTTACACAGTAGCTGAGTTCAATCATCAGTTTGCTCAAATAACAGCTGCATCTCCAAAGATTGGTCAATATCTAAAAGAAGCTGGAGTTATAAACTGGGCGAGGGTGCATTTTCATGGGAACAGGTTTAACATCATGACAAGCAACAACGCCGAGTGTCTTAATGGCCTGTGGAAAACACAGCGTCAGTGACCTATTCTTGCTCTGTTTGATGCGATTCTTGAGACCATTTCTAAATGGTTTTATGAAAGAAGGGAAATAACTTCAAAATGGGACCAATATTTGTCACCCTCTGTGTACACACTGGTAGAAGTGAACTACAGAAGGTCAGCTAAGATGAGTGTTCGAAGACTTAGCCAGTTTAAAGCAGAGGTTATGCAAGGAACTATCAGATACTCTGTGAACCTTAATGCTCGTACATGTGATTGTAACATGTTCCAGATTGATAAAGTTCCATGTGCTCATGCCATAGCGGTTGCAAGTGATAGAGGAGTGCGACTCATTGATCTCGTTCATCCCATGTTCAAGAACGACTGCGTGAGAGAAGTGTACAAGGAAACTGTGCATCTTGTTCCTCCCACAAACCGATGGTCGGTTTCTGAAGCTGTGTCATCCATCAGATTCTATGCACCAAAGGTAAAACATCCTCTTGGAAGGCCACCTATTAACCGATACAGGGCGACGTGGGAGACGAACTATTCGAGGAAGAGGCGGTGTTCTTATTGCGGCAACCTAGGACACAACAAGCAGTACTATAGGAGGAGAAGGACTGACGAAGGATTATAGGAAGAGAATGGGTTAGTTTTTTTTTGTTTAGAACTGTCACCATGTTGGTGTTTTTTGGGCGTTTATGCTGGTAAACGTCGTCGCGTAAATATTGAGTCTGTTGTTGTTGGGTGCTTGAAAAGATGTATGGTTTAAGTCTTTATAGTCTTAAACCATACCTCTTTTTTATGGGGGTTCCCCTTTTGGTTGGGATATAAACTTGATAAATTCAATCTTTGCTTAAGAGTTGCTCGTATTACTTCTTATTTTTGTAAAACTCACAAGAATAAACTGTAAAACTCTAGGACGCCCTGTAAAACTATGTATATGTCCTGACATGATCATTTGCGTGACGAAAAAATCACTGTAAAAGTAAAACACGACCTGTAAACGTTCAATACGTCCTGACAACCTACATCTATAAACTTAATACATAAACATAATCATCCGCTCTACCATTTGAGTTAATAGGATTTGAACCTTAGTCTATAAACTTAATACATAAACACAATCATCTGCCATTTGAGCTAATAGGATTTGAACCTTAGTCTATAAACTTAATACATACACTAGTACAAAATATAGGGCCGGACCGCGGTTATTTAAGACATGGAACCCCGTCCGTGGTTGTTCTCGGCACGGTCCGGCCCTCGGACCACGTTTTTGGTCAACCGTGGTGAGTCGGACCGCGGTTATTTAAAACCGTGGTAACTGGACCGCGGTTCCTGGTAAACCGTGGTTGACAATGTCGGACCGCGATTATTAAAACCGCGGTCCTCATATGTTTTTTTTTATAAAAAAAAAAATTACACCGCGGTTTGTCTTAGAACCGCGGTAAATATTCAATTATTTTTAAAAAAAAATGAATTTGCTTTTGACAATCAATCTCTGTTTATAATTAAACAATTCTACTATAATAATAGACAAATTTATACTAATACTAGAAATCAGAGCTCGTGCTTCGCACGGGTCGTTTGTGTTATTTTGAAAGAAAAAAATCTGCTAGAATTACAATTATAATTTTGAATTGAAGTGGAAGTTCGGTTTCGTATGAATGCTTTCGTGTTTTATGTGTTTTTGTGTTGAAGATGTAAGAGCTATTTAGGTTTGAAATAGTTTTTTTAAATGTGCATTACATGTGTTTATTCAATCTCAGACAAACTTTTTTTAGGCAAAAATCATTTCCGAGTGTATTAGATATTTTTAATATGAAGCAATGAAATGAAGAGTAACAAACCCAACAAATGTGAAGTTAATGAAATGTAATTTTTCATAATTCAAATACACCATGTTTAATGAAACGGGTTGATCATTTTTTTAAACGATTTGGTCAAAATGAATTTGCAGATATTTTGTTTGCTTATTTCAAGTTATGTTTTACTAATAAATGTATGTATTTAATACGAAAAGCTTGTTTTCATTAAACATGAGAATTGTTCTATATCCTTTTTAATTGATATTTGTTTTTGCCATCAAATAAGTTATATTATTTTCTAAGTATTTTAGTTTTGTAAATTGTTATTCCAAAAAAAACCTAAATGTATAGCAAAGTGAATATAATATTACTGTAATCCTTGACAACCACAATGTAAATTAGTCTATTACAAATCGTGAATAAAATAGTACCTAATTTTTTTACAATTAACAGCCGAATTGTTATAGGCTCAAGAATAATACGCGTTAATGAAAACTTATAATTTAGATATTACAGAAATAATATAATAATATATTTGGACTCGTGTGTGGTACAGATCTAACTATATAAATATATATGTAAGTTATAAAACCTTCCCAAAAAACTATTTAGTTATTAAAGAACTATAATAGGTAGTAATTGAAGTTGTAGGGTATTCTATTTTAGCAAGACTTCCACTAACTCTCTCAAAATCCACATCTTGGTACACCCCTGGTTTTTATCCCCTGATATTTCAACAGCGCATTAGTGGCGTGCCAGATGGAGCTGGAAGAAGGCAACGAAGGTCCAAATCACCGTCTTTTCTGCGCCGGTGCTCTCCATAGAGATCTTAACAATGCCTGAGGTGTTTTCGCTAGAGAGCCCAGCCGGAGCTCGCGATTCTGGTGCCGACGACCGTGATTAGGGGTCTAGCATTTTGGATAGAGAGCCTAGAGTGTGTGTGTGTATCCGTTTGAGATGCCGTTTATCACCTCGGACCAAATTTTGTACGCCTAGTCCCCGTGTTGTGAATTTCCTGCTGGTTTCGTTGTTAAATTCACTTGAAATACACAGCGATTTGTCCAATTTGGGGGGGAAACGCGCGGGGGAGGTGAGGTTGGGACACACAGAAGGGAAGATCGTGGTTTCATTGTGAAAGAGGTGGGGTGCGCAACAGCTTTCCTGCTTGGATAGGGTGCCTTTCAGGTATGTTATTTTTTAATCGTGTTTAGATAGCTAGTGAATTAAAAAGTATGCATGTTTGTCTAGTGTATTGGATTCTTTTTTTAATATATTCGATTAAACGGTGGATGGTAATTAGCAATTTACTGAAATAGGTAGGTATATAGCAATATTGGAATTAAGATGATGAAGTTAATTGACTACTTGTAGAGCTGGTGCAGGACAATCCTCACAGCCTTGTAAGTGAAATAACTGAGCATTTGCTGCATAAAAGTATATTTATCGATCAATATTCAGTACCACTGTACTAAGATCTAGCCAAATCATGGATCACTGTATATTCTATATACAAGGAAAAGAAGAGACTTGTTTTAAATATACTGCATGATAGAACATGTGGTAAAAGTTGATAAGTGCATTTTGGTAGGGGGATTGGCTCGAACCTGTAAACCCTTTAATGGTAAACCCTTTAATGGTACAGCAATTACCTTCTTCTAGCTTCGTTGTAATACGATGTGCTATCCCACTCCATACAGTACAATGTATAACCCTGCCCTAGGGTAGATATCAATAAAAATTGAAATTTGGACAACAGCTTAAGATATGTTTTTTCCCCAGCTGGAAACTATTTCAACAAACTGAGTTTTCTTTTTTTTGAGCAGTTCCCCCCACCCAAAAAAACAGTGAAGCCTTGCTAATGTATTTGTTGGAGATGGATTCTTAGTATTGACCAACTGGTAAGTGGATGTTTAATAGGATAGCTTTCATCAATCTCAAGCGTGTGGATGCTTTTGTTAACTTAATAAGAGAGATGGTGTGCTTTGGTTTTCAAATTCCAGGAGCAAAATATTGTACCCTCACTCAGAAAAGCTTTAAGGGATGTTGCTACAGAGAAGGATGCAATAGTAGGTGCACGGGTATGCAGTCTAAAATTTTAAAGCTTCTCCTGTGATGTCTAGTGTACTAACATGTGGTAAAAGTAAAATGGTGATTACTTGCAGGCAATTTTTTCACACGCTTCACCTTGCATCCTTTTGTCTTAATTTTTAATATGATTTAGGGATGGAATAGCAACTGTGTAGATCTATACTGCTACAATAGAGGTATACTTTCTTTTTCCAATCTTTTCTTAGCTGTCTTTTCTTTTCTTTTCTTTTGTGACAGAAATTAGAAGTTACTTGTTTGTGGGCTTATAAACCCTGAGAATCTACGGGTACTATTCCTTAAGCTTCAAAACAATTTGCAAATGAACATGTGAGGAAAAATGGCATTCGTGTATTGCTCTCGTCAACTATGGCATGACACAGCTTACATTAACAGTTTTTCTTTTCAGTTATTAGTTACATTCGAAGTTACCTTAGTAAGCTTTATGAGGTACTTTTTGGAATCTACGGATAGTATTGTCTAGGCTTCAAACATGAACTTAGTGGCTTCATGTTTTTATGAATGAAAGGATTATGGAATTTATAGCTAAGTAGGTATCATTTTCATTGGGCCTTTTCCCCCCTCCTGGAACATGACACAAATTTTCAGATAAAATTTATGAGTGAAGAAGATAAATAAGTTGAATAAGGACATTATAAGGATGCTAGACTTGCCTATATTGATTGGATCATAAGTTTTAAACCAGGAAATGGCCACCACTATCTATGCTAGAGAACCAATTTGCATGCATGCACCTACCTTCTGATTTCTAATTCTTTTTTTCCCAGCTTTTTCTGTTTGTGAGCTCTATCAATTTGGACCCAAAAACAATATGTGATATCAGCTCAACCTCTTAATTTGTATATATGCAGTACCAAAAACATAATTGAAAAGGTAGAGCATAATACATCTTCATCGGAGACGATTTAGTCGGTGCTGATAGGCTTCCCTTTCAAGTCTCTTGACTCCCACTTACGACAGACCATAACTCTTACTGTGCAGGTCATTCCAAAACTCAGCTGGCCGAGAGCAACGTAGGAATTTTCTGATGGTGACACGACCACAACAACGCCCTTCTTGTTGGGCGGAGTTAAGGGTGTGACAATGCCTTTCATGGATGCATCAGAACGGACGATGGCCGAAGACTTGCTCTAGGTGTCCTTGGAAGTAGACATGCTAAAGGAGATGAGAGGTAATGAAAGAGATGAGAGGTAATGAAAGCGTCTTCCCATCTCTTATTGGAAGTAGACATGCGTACAATCCAACCTCTTCAACGGCTGACTTGGAGCTGAAAGGGCAGCCTGTAATGCTAATTATTTAGGCCTATTCAACTCCTTTCAGGAGTGTAACCGTAATAACCATTGGATGTTAACGTCTGATTTGGAACTGGAAGGGCAGTCTGACTTGGAGTATCTATTGTAATCCAACTAGGCCCAAGGCCCAAAATGCTAATTATATAGATTGTTGCCTCTGGCCCGTGTAACACACAATTTGCTGAGCCAATATATGCAATTTACAAAGTCAGGTCTGCTTAAGCTTTAAGTTTAAGTGTTTGGATGAGGGCATTAAATTGGCAAGAAAGCCAACTTTTAATTATATATATAGATATATAGATGCCCACAGTGAATTAACTCAAACCAATTATCTACAACACAAACTCATACTAGAATGGCTTAATATGCCCACAGTGACAGCATGGTTGGAGCTTTACAACAATCTCAAACTGGGATATGCCCTTTTCAAGTTTTCCTTCCCGCACATAACTGACGCCCACTGCATTATACACCTGTTTATGCAGATTCAGCAAATCTCATCAGGAAATGTTTGTTCAGGCAGCAAAACAATCAACTTGATCATGATGTTACACATTACGTGTTCAGATTTATATGAAAGAATTTGCACGAGCAAGACATATATAAAGGGAAGCACACATAAAAAAACTGATTAATTGAAAAAATACGAGATGGTTGAGAGATGTAAATGACTTGTTCAGTGATTTCTTTTATAGCAGAACATGAACACGACCATGAGTACTAGTTGTTGGAATGAATTGAAGATGTTAAATTCTTTTGTGTCTAACCTGGTCAAGATCCTGTTCTTCTCCATCCCATTTATTGATTGCATGTAGCAGGTACTTGGTCGAAGCTGGATAGAACTTTCGCCTCAACATCACTGCTCCAAGTTCGAAAAGTTCAGTTGCATTTGCATCACCACTCCTCGATTAGTCCTCACTTGCTCCTGAAAAATTCATGGAAAGAGCATAATGTAGTTACATAAAATAGCTTCTTTTCAAAATAAATCGCTTTCTAGTGTTTCTTTTTAAGAAACTAAATAAATCGGACCTGTACCGGTGAAAATATCCTTCACCAAATTTATTTCAGTGTTAAGAAGATTCTTTTTAAGGTCCAATAAAGTCTTGCACATCTAACAAATAATGTACATACCGAGGCTGTTATTCCACTCAAGCACATGAAAAGGAGAATCTGAAGTAGGCCTCCTAAAATAGCCACTGATCGGACAACGCGAAGCTGGAAAAAGTGCACGAAGTTTAAGCGTTGTCTATAAGATGAGCAATTGTTAGCTTTCACATCTTAGTAAATCCTTCCCACGTGGAAAACTCCAGCCCCAGTGCAAATAGAAGAAATATCACACGAAACTGAGCAACTGTTTCAACCTGCAACAGGGACCAAGACAAAACGGTATGTTATAGGAGAAGGAACAAATAAAGGGACAAAAGAAGTCTAACAAAATCATAATTAATGCCGTCACACACAAATACACTTGATAACTATCTAAATTGAATTTGTGAGCCAGACATCTTATCTTGGTCTCTGTTTCCATTTACTCATGAAACAATTGGTCTTAGCAAATATAAATTCCTTCCAGTGGCCACCTCCAGTTCAACGCAATTTGAATGAAAGCATTGTTTTTTTTAGAAACTCAGAAAAGGAAATACACTTCATCTCCTTTACAAATTGAACACAGACCTCAATACCATGTCAAGGCACATATTAGGATCACACCCAACCATTATCTCCAACAAGTTATTCAGAAAGTTAATACAAGTAAAGAACTCGATATCTGCAGAGTAATAAAAGACATACCTACACCATTTCACTAACGAAATTGACCCCCCCAGGTGTCCAATGACAGATCCAGCAAGAAAATATCCAGTAATAACCTGCCATTTATTCTATTTATGAGATTCAATATGAAAAAGAACAAAGCAAATGCCACAACGGCCTAAAATAGCACCATATACATAATCATACCGGCTGTCCAGCACAAGCAAAAGCAATGCCACCACATGTTGCAGATACAATAGAAACTACCAAATCTGATATCAGCCTGCAGAAAGAACAGCTTAAACAATCAGATTTTCGAACTTAAAACCCATCCTAACAGTGTTGAGATAATACACTCACAAACTAACCTTATATCCAGCAACATCCTCCTAAAGAAGGAACACCTTTTGAACAAGGCTCAACCCGATGCTGCTGGAAAGGAAGTTGCTGCTGCTAAGAAGCCAATTGTTGTGAAATATGGTCTTAAACATGTCATGTACCTTATTGAGAAGAACAGGCTCAGTTGGTTGTTATAGCTCATGATGTGGACCCAATTGAGTTCGTTGTATGGCTTCCAGCACTCTGTAGGAAGATGGAGATCCCATACTGCATTGTGAAGGGGAATGCCGGATTAGGATCGATCAAGGGGTTCATGTGTTGCAAACTAAACTAAACACCTGATATTATTAATGCATCATGATTGAATTTGTGAGGTAACTCTCCTCTAGCACTATAAAAGAAATAAAATAAAATAAAAACTAAAAAAAAAAAACGGGCAACTAGAGCAAAGTCGTTTGAACCGCTCACAATAATCTCGAATCTCGAATAACAAAAATATCTAGATTTACCGTAAAACATCTAGCACGAGAGTGTGGACTTTAAATAAGTGAAATTCCCGATCCAAGAGAATCACACAGACCTTTTATCGACGAAATTAGGGATTGAGGCGATAAAAGTGAGAGAAACTGACCTTCAATTGAAAATGAGGGAGTTGCTAGGGTTTTTGTTCAGATCTATTGTCGTCGTTATATTCTACGAGATGAGGAGGATGGGAAGCTTCGGTGGAGACAACACCGTTGGACAATCTGGCAACGTAACTAAAAGCAACTCTCCAGTGTTCGTCTCCGTCTTCCTGGTCGCTGCTTTAATCATCGGCAACCCGTTCGCCGCCACTTGCACCCATTCAGTAGTGATTTCCGGCTTGAGGCGGGAGTAGTGGCGCATGTTGGGACGGGAGGGAGAGACGTAGTGCGGCCGAGTCAAATGTGGCTAGCGCATCAAATTGGAAGCCCTAACTATGAACGGCGCAGAAGAGAAAAAGAAAGGGAGGGGATAACGAAGATGCGGGTTACAGTTTTTCTTTGGGAAATTCCTGTTAGTGTCCCTGAGTTTAGGGTTATTCTTATTGGTGTCCCATGATTAAGTTTTTTCCGATTGGTGCCCCTAAGGTTTAGGTTTGTTTGCTTTGTAACCAAATTTTTTCATGTTTGTATCATTCCAGTTCAAATTGATTAAATTCAAGTCTACCATTGTGTTCATCGCCCTCAAATTAGTAAGATTTGACTCCTAAAACACTCAAATCCATGTCTGAACCATGTCGATTTGAATTCCGAAGCAACAACCCGTTCCGACCTTAAGAATTCAAATCGGAATGGTTCGAGTATGAATTTGATTGTTTTAGGAGTCAAATCCTACTAAATTGAGGTCAATAAACATAATGATGAGCTTCGATTTGATCAATTCGAACCAAAATGATACGGATATGAAAAATTTCGGTTACAAAGAGAACAAACCAAAACCTTATGGGTACCAACTGGAAAAAACTTAATCGTTGGACACCAACAGAAATAACCCTAAACTCAGGGGCACCAAGAGGAATTTCCCTTTTTCTTTTTATTATTTTAAATTAACTGGACCGCGGTTGCCAAAAAGAGTGGTCCGAGTGGAATCATTTTATTCTTACCGCGTTTATTCTGATCAACCGCGGTACTTAAGTTTTTTTCTTAGATATAGGCAGTGGCTATATGCACACGATTTCGTGTCTAAACGGACGCGAATCTGTGCGCGTAGCTTAGCAGCACGGTTTGGTGCGCATAAGCTACGCGCACAGGGATATAATTGGCAATTTAGAAAAGTTAGGGGCTCATTTCGTGCGCGTAAGGTACGCGCACGAAACGACCAAATTTTAAACTCTGTGCGCGTAGCTTACGCGCACAGGTTACTGTTTCGTGCGCGTAGCATACGCGCACCAAACGACTGTTTCTCAACAACGGCCATAAATCTCCTTATTATTACCCAACGAATTTGGTTTCCAAATCATAACCAGTATTATTGTTCTCTACAAATTGAAAGATGTATCATAGTGGTGAGGATAATAACGAGGAAAATGATTGGGTTCAAAGTGAAGGAGAAGAAGACGAGGACGACTCATGGATGGCGTCGAGGTTTTTCTTAGATGTCGAAGTTGACGAAGCGACCGATGATTGAGACCCTAGCGGGGAATTCGTAGTTAGTGTTAAACTAATTCATGTTCATATTTCATCTTATTGTTAGATCATAAATAGTTTAATAAATAGTAGATTTGTGATTAGTATTGAATTAATATAGTTTTGTAAATACCGAAATAGTAGATTCGTGATTAGTATTGAATTAATATAGTTTTGTAAATACCATAATTAGTTTTATAAATAGTAGATTCGTGATTAGTTTTGAATTAATATAGTTTTGTAAATACCGAAATTATAGTTTGTAGTTGTATTTATAGACTATAATGTTTGATTGTAAAAAATGTCGTCATTTATAGGGGAGAGACTATACAGAGTACTTTACTACGGACTTAATGTTTGATAGTAAGGAAGAATTATATAAACGGGCGAAAGAAAGAGGAAAGGAGTTTGTTATAGCTTTGGTGAAGCGCAACTCAAGTCCGTATCAAATTAGTATAGTGTGCGATAGGTTTGGGGAATGGAGAACGGGGAGGCCGAAGGTGAACAAGGAGAATCCTGAATTACCGGTTCCTATATTAAGAAAATCGAAATCCAAGAAGTGTGGGTGTAGGTTTGAGATAATGGGTGTTCGGATGAAGAAAGAGTCCTGGATGGTTGGTGAAATATGGGTATTGGGTGTGATGGAAGGTCGGCACAACCATAAGCTACGTACTAGCTTTAAAGGGAATGCATTCATGGGTCGAATGACCGAGGCGGAGCAGCTAAGTGCTAGGAGGTGGGGAGATGGTCGAAAGACGCCGAAACAAATTGTTTCTGAATTGAGAGCAAACTTTCCGGGCAATGTTACATCCCGAAAACAAGTAGCGAACTTCTTGCAGAAGCTCCATTATGAGGATCGTGGAGAACTAACTGTGACGCAGTGGTCGCTTAGATTTCTGGTTGAACACAAATATGCAGTTCATCCTCTGAGGGATGTGAAGACGGACGAGGTAACAATCTTATTTTTTGCTAACCCGGAGTCTTTGTGGCTGATGAAAAAGTTCTCGTATGTTGTAATCATCGACGCGACATACAAGACAAACAAGTAAGTCCTTAAAAAGTAGTTGGTTTATGAAGGGAACTTTATAGTTATTAAATTTCATTGATGTTGTTTTATTGAAATGTTTGTCACATATATGGTATGCCACTTGTGGAGATTGTTGGTTTCACCAACACTCACCAGACGTTCAACATTGCATATGCATTCACTCGGGCGGAAAGGATTTACCATTACACGTGGATAATGAGAAAAATTCGGGCATTGTGTTTAGATTTGGGAGTGATGCCAACGGCAATAATGACAGACTGTGAGCAAGCCCTCATTACTACGATTGGCAATGTTTTCGGCAACAAAGTTCAACACCTCTTGTGTTGGGTACATATCAGACACAACATTGAGGCACGTGCATCATCCATTCTGAAGACGAGGAAAGTGTCGATTTCTTTGCAAACCAATGCTGGGGACTTTTTTGCTCAACCAGTGAAGAAAGTTATGAAGAGAGGCTTGCCGCATTGAGGACATCATGGAAGAGCGGCCTTGTCGGATACATGGAGGGCACATGGCTTACTCCTTACAAGAAAAGCATAGTAAGGGCGTGGACTGATCATCATCTTCACTTCTTCACGAGGACTTCAAACAGGTATCATGACTGTAATGATATTTTTGTTTTATTATCATTAATTCTTAATGCCTTACTATCCTAATGTGTTTTGAAAGAGTTGAAGGGATGCACAAGGTTTTGAAAGATATTATTGGCTCTAGCAGAGGGGGTTTCAATAGAGTGATCATGAGGATCCACCATGCCATCATCCTTCAAATTGATCAGATTAGGGCAAGCATGAACATGTCACTGACTAAACGACCAACAGATTTCGATGATCCTGTACGCGCTATATTTTCTAGGCTCTTTTACAAAGTGTTGGCTTTGATTTGTTGTTGGCGTCGTATGAGCGATTATTGAAGGAGCAGTACGAAGAAGAATGCACCGATCATTGGGTGAGAAACTGCTTAGGGATGTCGTGCGTACATGTCCTTGCAAATGCCATCATTATGAGAACACCCCTCATTCCGGAGGACTTTCACCCGTTTTGGAAGGACTTGGAATAGGAAGATGCTCCTACAACAAGTGTGTCCGATGATCAGAATGTTCGAATGAACATTACAGAGATGCGACTTAGAGAAATGTGGGCCAGGATGGATACTGGGACTTTGAAGAAAGGCACGGCATTCCAACTAGGTGAGTTGTATCACGACTTGGAGTATCCAGAGGAAAGTACATTGTTGGAGCCGACTGGGATCCGTGCTAAAGGAGAGCCAAGTGGTTCTAGGAACAAGCTGAACAAGGTGGAGAAGAGGGAGAAGTGCTTGTTTGAGCACAGACATGAAGAATTGAAGCAGAAGGAGAAGAATGCAAAGGCAAATGGGAAGGCAAGTGAGAGCTCTGGTAGAGGCCCAGGTCATCCTAGAAAGGAAGCAAGTGGTCCTAGTCTAGTGGTGATCGGCTTTGAGGAATTACAATCCCAACCTGTACCAGAAGAATCACAACTAGAAGATTTGCAGTGGCCTGAAGAGCCCAGTATTCCCATTGTTATATGGGGGTTAACTTTGGGGTTGACAATGTGGATGGCTTCTGGATTCCGTATATCAAGGATGTTAGAGATGTACGTCCCGATGGTCATTGTGGATATCGGTCTATGGTTGTACTGTTGGGAAGGGAAGAGAAAGAATATGTCAACATCCGACGGGAGCTGGTAGTGGAGTTGCTTGACAACCGAGATCTATACGAGCCGATACGTAGCCATCTTCGGGAAGGGTCTTGGGATGATCTTATTCTCCAAGTCAATCATTGTAGAAGTCCTTGTTCCTCGGTATACTGGCTTCATATGCCAATGATGGGTCTAGTGTTTGCCACACTATATCAGGTTGGTCTCGTCTTATTAACTTGGGAAGTTCCGACGTTGTGCTTACCGTTAAGGGCCAGGACATCCAGTGTCGGTCCTCCACAAAGGATTTTGGCCATGTCACACGTAGGCAACCATGATCACTTCATACCGGTAAAGTTTTTTTTCTTAATTATTTTGTTGTATGTAACTAGGCTATATTGTTTACGCTAATCAAAATGTTTTGTGTTTATATAGGTGGTTTTCAAGGATGGATCACCAATACCGCACACTCCTGGTTCGTGGTGTAGAAACGCGGATCCAAACATTTTGTTGTGGGCAACACAATATGAGGGGAATTTGAATTTGTATCGAGAGTACCGGATTGCATATGGTCAGGCACCGGATCCTTTCATGTATTCTGGAGACGGATTTGTTGTTGTAATTGATTGATGTTACCATTATATGATGTAATAATTGATTGATAAAAAAAACCTTTCCCTTTTAGATCTGTTTGACAACTAGAAATTAGGCCCAAGTAGGCCTAATAGGAAGGAATAATGAAGAAATGGGTAAAAAAGTGAAAAACTAGAAATTAGGCCCAAGTATGCCCAATATGAAGGAATAATGAAGAAATGGGTCAAAAAGTGAAAAACTAGAAATTAGGCCCAAGTAGGCCCAATAGGAAGGAATAATGAAGAAATGAGTAAAAAAGTAAAAAATTGGAAATTAGGCCCAATAGGAAGGAATATTGAAGAAATGGGTCAAAAAGAGAAAAACTAGAAATTAGGCCCAAGTAGGCCCAATAGGAAGGAATAATGAAGAAATGGGTCAAAAAGTGAAAAACTAGAAATTAGACCCAATAGGAAGGAATAATGAAGAAATGAGTAAAAAAGTAAAAAACTAGAAATTAGGCCCAAGTAGGCCCAATAGGAAGAAATAATAAAGAAATGAGTAAAAAGGTGAAAAACTAGAAATTAGGCTCAAGTAGGCCCAATAGGAAGGAATATTGAAGAAATGGGTCAAAAAGTGAAAAACTAGAAATTAGGCCCAAGTAGGCCCAATAGGAAGGAATAATAAAGAAATTGGTCAAAAAGTGAAAAACTAGAAATTAGGCCCAAGTAGGCCCAATAGAAAGGAATAATGAAGAAATTGGTAAAAAGGTGAAAAACTAGAAATTAGGCCCAAGTAGGCCCAATAGAAAGGAATATTGAAGAAATGGGTAAAAAAGTAAAAAATTAGAAGTTAGGTCCAAGTAGGCTCAATAGGAAGGAATATTGAATAAATGGGTCAAAAAATGAAAAAATAGAAATTAGGCCCAATAGGAAAGAATAATAAAGAAATGGGTCAAAAAGTGAAAAACTAGAAATTAGGTCAAAAAGTGAAAAACTAGAGTTTCGGGCACTTATCGTAATTTATGAAAAGTGTTGAAGGGCATTTTTGACGCAAAACAAGAGTTCCGGGCACTTATTGTAATTTATTCATGTTCGATTGGAGGGAATTTTTGACGCAAAACAAGAGTTTCCTTTATATTTCATGTGATATATGCTTATATACTATAGTTTCATTTATATTTCATGTGATATATGTTTATATACTATAGTTTCCTTTATATTTCATGTGATATAAGATTATATACTATAGTTTTTTTTATATTTCATGTGATATATGATTATATACTATAGTTTCCTTTATATTTCATGTGATATATGATTATATACTATAGTTTCCTTTATATTTCATGTGATATATGATTATATACTATAGTTTCCTTTATATTTCATGTTATATATGCTTATATACTATATTTTCTTTTATATTTCATGTGATATATGATTATATACTATATTTTTCTTTATATTTCATGTGATATATGATTATATACTATAGTTTCCTTTATATTTCATGTGATATATGATTATATACTATAGTTTCCTTTATATTTCATGTGATATATGATTATATACTATAGTTTCCTTTATATTTTATGTGATATATGATTATATACTATAGTTTTCTTTATATTTTATGTGATATATGATTATATACTATAGTTTTCTTTATATTTCATGTGATATATGATTATATACTATAGTTTCCTTTATATTTCATGTGATATATGATTATATATAGTATAATTTCTTTTATATTTCATGTGATATATGCTTATATACTATAGCTTTTTTTATATTTCATGTGATATATGCTTATATACTATAGTTTCCTTTATATTTCATGTGATATATGCTTATATACTATAGTTTCCTTTATATTTCATGTGATATATGATTATATACTATAGTTTCCTTTATATTTCATGTGATATATGATTATATACTATAGTTTCATTTATATTTCATGTGATATATGATTATATACTATAGTTTCCTTTATATTTCATGTGATATATGCTTATATACTATAGTTTCCTTTAGTATTGGGCCTTGTTGGGCCCATTTGATATTTTTTGGTGTTTTGGGTTCAACCATTTCTCCGTAAAACCACATAAATAACTAAAAAATCTTTACACAAAGTCTACGAATAAGTCAACTTAACTAGTACTACTCCTCCTCCTCCCCTGGATGACTGCCACTTCCTTGACCAGCCTCGTGGACTGAATCGTGAAACATTTGTGAATAACGTGGTGGAGGGGGGGGGGGGGGGCAGGGGTGGTGTCTCCCCAATCAGTATCTCCAATCATGCTCTAACAAGTCCATCATCTAAGGTCGGTCTCCTCTCCTCAGGGGTCTGCAAATAAGATCGGAGCTCACCAGCGACCAATTGGAGGCGTTGTATTAAATAATAGAAATATTAGTCAAAATCTAAAACTACCAATGACCATAAATTAACGAAAAAAAATTAAAATATACCGCAACTGAATCCACTATAAGGGCGACATGGACTGGGCCAATAGGACGATCTCGTCTCACTGAAATGGGATCGACCAATGGATGAGACATCTCATCGAACCAGTCCAAATAGTCGTCGGAAACGTCCCATAAATGAGTCGCGGGTCGGCCCACCAAGTCGATCAAAGGTCTTGGTTCTGCATCCTATGCTCCTAGCAGCTCATCATCAAACTGAACTGTGTAACCTCTGATCTCCTTATTTCGTGTCGCTGTGCTGGGAAGAATGGGAGGAACTGGGATGGTCTGTATAATACCAAACTGCCTGAGTACTCGGTCCGGCATATACGGCTCTGCAATGTTCATAATACGCAGTACACCCCGGAACCGAGATGGGGAAATCTCTGGAGCGTTGTAGTCCACCCCCACCCATGGAGTCCAAGTAACCTATAACGTCAAATTTTCCAATTAATTATCTATTTAAAGTAATTAAAGTTTATAAACGTATCGAGAATAACCAATACACTATTTACCTCCTCATATCTCATGTTGTCCAGCATCCGACGTATCTCCACCAAACGTCCAGTATCTCTACTGGACGCCAACTCCACCCCATCCCTAGCAGTTGCTCGCGTAAATAACGGGTTCGTAATATAATTTCCGAGGAAATGGCGAAAGTACGCCCAAATCCATTGTAATATCCCTCCTTTTATAAGGATATTTTGGAATTTATCCAACTCTCGTATTACTAGTCGGATTAAATTAAGAGAGTTTAGGACATTCTGTA
This sequence comes from Rheum nobile, assembly GCA_027886185.1. Classification (NCBI taxonomy): domain Eukaryota; kingdom Viridiplantae; phylum Streptophyta; class Magnoliopsida; order Caryophyllales; family Polygonaceae; genus Rheum; species Rheum nobile. The sequence goes on along the minus strand of WOAB01000531.1, from coordinate 1,500,752 downwards.
TATTGTTTGAACTCTGTAATATTTTTCTAAGTAATATAAAATACAGTTGAAGTGTTTTCGGGGTTAATTTGTCGTTGGTGTACGAATATATTTAACCCGGGGTTAAGGAAATTAACCCAAAAGTGATTTGGATAAGAATAGCCAAATCGGTCTTCACCGCACCCAGCGGCAGGACTCCACCGCACCCACGGCAAGGGCCAGAAAACAGGGGTCGTCGTCTTCGCGATAAGGTCGGTCTGACACGGCCGTTTGAGCAGCCAAGTGGACGGCCAAGTGGGCTCTTTTCCTTGTCCCCTTGTTCCCGGTTGTCCCCTTGTTTGTTCCTTGAGAGGAAGCTTGTTGTGGGGCTATAAAAGGGATCGAATTCAGAGGGAAGAAGACTCTTCATCTCCTTCCTCTGTTTCTCCTCTATTTCCACCATTTCCAGCTGTTCCGAGCTCCCTTCGAGTGCTTTCTTGAGTTGAGAAGGGTACCTCAAGTGTTATTTGAAGGTTTAAGGTGTTGGGAGATCAAACCATAGACAAATCGAAGCATACAAATCGATTTTGGGTAAGTTCTCCATTGATGCTCTGTCGAAGCTTCGCCACTGTCTGACCACCGCACCCGCGGTATGACTCTCACCGCACCTGCGGCAAGTCTTATCCGAGTGTGTGTTTTTGTGGTTTGGCTTGGGGCATGGCTCGATTCTTTTGATTCTTTTCCTATTCTTTTAGATTCAATTATGAGGATATTGAATCTAACTTAGGGTCTCGTTATGGGTCGTTTCTTAGGGATTTATTATCCAAGATCTGCCCCAGTTTCAGATCCAGGAACTCGACGTTTCTAAGCTTTGTTCGAACTCGTCGGATCTAAGGCAAGTGGCGGTTCTCTCTTGCTCATCCTTCCATACTTCCATTAATTATCAATTGTTTTGTTGTTAATTAATTTGGGATGATTTCTTGTTATGTTGGGAACAGTTTTGTTAAAATGATAAAATGATTAAAAGATGATATTAATAGGTTGTATTTCTGCTAGAATCAACACTATTATATATATGTGATTAGTATATGATATTATACTAGGTTGTATATCTGCTAGAACGACGCTAGTATAGATATATGTTTATGATGTTGGCCATGTTGGCTTTGATGTGGATTATTATTGTGTTGAACTGTTAGTTAGCACGAGTATTCGTAGGAGCGCTTGGTCCTTGCGAGGTCCATTCGTTTCTTTATAACTGATATATAACAGGGCGATCAAGACCCTATGCCAAACTTCTGGTCATGACCAACCGTGATGTGGATTTAGGTTTGGACCCTGTGAGGTCCATTCCTTCGATATATGTCCCTCATGACGACACATATATCTAAAAGCTTATAACGTGATGTGTGTGTTTCCGAATTTAATCAGATAAGTGCCTTTGTCGCACATAATTAATATACCTTGGGCAAGTAGTGCAGCTAGGAAAGCTCGTCTTAACTTTTAGTCGCTCGAATGCGATACTGTGATTCTGTGATTGTGTGTAATTAATTAATGTTCCCCAATATTTGTCATGCTTCCTATAAGGCTCATTTCATTTGGAGTCTTCTTTTGGGATTGATTGCTGTGAGACTCGGTCTCCAGAATCTTCTCTTGTGCATACCTTTTGTTATTCCAGTAGGAGTATGATGGTTGACTATCGTCATCGGTTATTATTCGAGAAGCGATGAGTCTAACCTAATACGACTGCTTCGAACCACTCTGCTTGTACCCTTGCATAGTCTTTCATTAGACTAACCAACCGTAATTATTCCTTGCATGGTTGGCTGGTGTCATCCGTTCGATTCGGCACATCAGATAAATTGAGGATCCGAGAAGGCTAGGGCGACTATGAGGATGGACGGTGTTTTGTCAAACTATTTTGTTTTAAGACTTCCGTTGTGTTATTTATGATAAGACTTCTGCTGTAATAATTCTGATCTTGTATTTTGATGGATTTGGAAATTATTGTATTCCCGAGACGTTGGTTTTAATGAAAGTTGTAATATTTGGTATTATAACTGTGGTTTGTTGGTTTACATCAACTGGAAAAGCCTGGGGTGACATTCAGGATGTTATATCTGAAGTCACTGGCAGTAATACTTTCAAGATGAGATTTTGGGGTGTTACAGACTTGGTATCAGAGCCAAAAGTTTATAAAAACGGGTTGGGATTTTATAAATCATTTACTCGTTTTAAATTGTGAGATGTTTTCGAAGGCTCTGAATTTTCAAGGAAATTTTTTAACCGTTCATAGTCACGCTTTTTCTAAAGTCTGATATGGAAGTTCGCTTCTATGTCTAGAAAGACTAATTCTTTTCTTGTTGTCCCGTAGGATGGGAGCATGTTTATCATTGATTAGAGAGCTGGAAGATGCCGAGATGGCTCCGCCATCTCCAGTAAGGCCGAATCTTCCTACTCCCCCTAGATGCTTTGAGGTTGGAGAATCCAACAATCCACCCGAGGAAGTTAAGCATGTACTTCCTGAATCAGTGGTACTTAGATCCAACGAGGTTGTGACTCCAGAAGTGGAACCTGTTGAGCCGTCAAGGTACGCTCAAGGATATTACAACAACGACCTCGAGATTGAGTCGGTACCCGAAGAAGATCCGGAAGAGGATCCAGAGGAAGATCCTGAAGAGAACCAAGAAGAACAAGAACAAGGGCCCGATAGTTTGAGGCACTTGTTGGTGGTTAATGAGGACACGGGGATGCAGTTCCTCTACCCAAGTTCGCCACCCGAACCAGTATCCACGCCAATGATTGACGCTGACTGGGAAGCACTATATGTCGAGTACGGCATTAGAGAAAGCAGACCACGAGAATTATCTGAGAACTCTCAGCCCAACCTTGTTCAGAGAAGGAGAAGGTCGAGCCCAGAACTATGCGAGATCCTTCGTCAGGGCCAAGAAGTCTCTTTTGAAGAGCAGCGGTTGACGGACGATATAGCAGATCATGCAGGAAGGAGGGCAAGGCCAAGAACTCCTGAGCCAAGGGACGAACCATGTGTTCCAGGGCCGAGTAGGGTCAGGAGTCCGTCATCGGATTCAGATGATAAACCCTGCTCGAAGAAGCAGTGTTTAGGGAGTCTGCCGTACAGGAAGCGTTTTCAAGGCGCCATGTAAAGGGCCGACGTTGACTGTAGTAATTTCTTTGTTTTGCGTATGTTTTGATGTATATTCGGCAAATTGCAAATCTCCGGGCAATTTTGTTAGAAAAGCTCGGGAGATCCTTCTAGTATAATATGTAATTCTGTTGAAAGTTCATCTATAAAATACCTAGTTGGTCCACTTTGAGTTGACTTTTATTATATTAAGTATTTTAAAGAGATATTAATATGTAAAATACTTGGACTTTGATCGGTAAACAGATGGTGAACACAAGAAATACTATTTGCACTGGTGCTGGGCCGAGCAATGACCCTAGACCAATTATAAGGGATGATCCGAACCGTGTGGAGGAACACGAGTCTATGTCTCAGAACAACCCTGGAGGTAATGACCATGCTGAGGTCAACGCTCCAATGGTTTTCGATGCAGCGGCAGTTGCAGCTATTCAAGGAATATTTATGCAAGCGTTCGTCGATGTTATGCAACCTGTTGCACCTCAGGCACAAGGTGTGTCAATTCCGCCAGAAATTCCTAGGTTCGTGGAACCTAATGTTCATATACACCGTGATGAGATGGCCAGGAATAGGGATAATTATGGTCGAGCATTGAAGACCATTAACTCTATGAGGCCGGACAGTTATGACAGGAAAGGAGAGCCGGTGAGGGTGGCTCATTGGTTTTCCCATATGGAGCGGTTGTTCCGCAATATTGAATGCACCGAGGCTGAGAAGGTGCATATAGCTTCTCTTCAGTTGAAGGGAGATGCTAGCGAATGGTGGGAGAACACTAGGATGGCTGATCGGGCTGATCTGAATTGGGGAATGTTCAAAACGAAGATGAATGATCGTTTCTTTTCCCAAGCCATGCGGGACGAGAAACACAAGGAATTCCTTTATCCCAAGAATGACGGATTGAAAGTGACCAAGCTAGCGGCCAAGTTCAATCATTTATTACAATACGCTGGGTCTGTTGTGTCCAGCGAGGAACAGAAGATTTGGCATTTCCATGAGTGGATGAGCCCAGACATTAAACCAATGATGTTGCGTCACGGATGCTCTACCTTGGAGCAATACGTGGATGCAGCGTATAAATTAGAAGTGACTTTGGAGGAGTCAACCAAGAGAAGGAATCGCTAGAGGTCGATGCAGAATCAATCTCAGGCAAGTGGATTTAAACGTCATGTGCCGCCGTCCAACTTCGACAAGTCCGGCAAAGCAAGGACAAAAATGACTCAAGGAGGGTCAACACAACAATCGGGTCAGGGCAAGAGTCTGATCCAATGTCACAATTGTGGTACAGCCGGGCACAAAAACTTTGCGTGTCAGGAGGAAAAGAAGACGTGTTTTGGTTGTGGGAAGGAAGGGCATATACAGAAGTTCTGTCGACAGGGAAAGCAGAAGGAAACGGAGTCACAGCAAGGGTCTGTTAACCAGAACAACCGACCTAGGTTCAAACCAACGGAGACTCCTAGTCCTTCGATGCAGACGACTGCACAGAACAAAGGCAAAGCCCCAGCTGCTTCAGGAGGTCAGGGTCAGCGCATGTACGAGATGCGTGAGGCTGACGGACCTAACGCTCCAGTTGCTCAAGGTACTCTTTACCTTCATTCTACTTCAGTGTGCATACTGTTTGATTCGGGTGCTACCCATTCCTTTATTTCAGAGAATTGTGTTAGTAAGTTAGGGTTAGTCTGCAACGAGGTTTGTGAACCTTTCATTGTGAATCTTCCTAATGGTGACCATTTGGTGGGCACCAAGAGTTTGTCAGAATTTCCAGTTACCATTCAAGGTAAGAAGTTTGAGGCAGATTTGATCTGTATTGCTATGGCTCCATACGACATTATTCTCGGTATGGATTGGCTGACGCGTCATAGGGCGGTAATCGACTTCAGTTCAAGGACTGTAACGGTGTCATCCGGGGGCCAGTGTGTGTGCAAATTCAAGGGTCGGAATGACGCAGATAACGGCAGGCTTATCAATGCGATGACTGCGTTTAAGCTACTTCGACAAGGTTGTGTCGGGTACCTTTGCTACCTGGAAACGCCCATGAAAGATGAACCAACAATTCTTGATATTCCCGTGATTAATGAATTTCCTGATGTTTTTCCGGAAGAGATTCCTGGATTACCCCCGAAGCGTGACGTGGAATTTTCTATTGATCTCGAGCCTGGTACCGCGCCGATTTCTAAAGCACCATACCGGATGGCTCCTACAGAGATGAAAGAGTTGAAGAAGCAACTTGAAGATCTTCTCGACAAAGGTTATGTAAGGCCGAGCGCATCACCTTGGGGCGCTCCGGTGTTATTTGTCAAGAAGAAGGATGGATCGTTTCGACTTTGCATCGACTATCGTGAGTTGAATAAAGTCACGATCAAGAACAAATATCCTTTGCCAAGGATAGATGATCTGTTGGATCAGCTACAGGGAGCAAAAGTCTTTTCCAAGATCGATCTGAGATCTGGTTATCATCAGCTCAGGATTCGTGAGGAAGATATTCCGAGGACTGCATTCCGGACGAGATATGGTCACTACGAGTTCGTAGTCATGCCATTTGGACTTACCAATGCTCCAGCAGTCTTCATGGATCTGATGAACCGATGTTTTCACCAGTACTTGGATAGGTTTGTGGTGGTCTTCATCGATGACATTTTGATCTACTCCCCGAGCGTGGAAGCTCATGAAGAGCACCTACGGATTATTTTATCAGTCCTTAGACAAAATCAACTATATGCGAAATTGTCTAAGTGTGACTTTTGGATAAAGGAAGTGGCTTTCTTAGGCCATGTGATCAATGAGAATGGGGTGATAGTTGATCCCTAGAAGATTGAAGCAGTAGCCAATTGGAAGCGGCCTCAGAACGTGAAGGAGGTGCATAGTTTCCTAGGACTTGTGGGTTACTACAGACGGTTCATAGAGGGATTTTCTAAGATCGCTCTACCTATGACCGGTCTGCTCCGCAAGGTCCATAAGACGTTTGTCTGGAATGACAAGTGCGAGGCCAGTTTTCAAAAGCTGAAGCAATGTCTGACCTCGGCACCAGTTTTGACACTGCCAGAAGGGAATGGCGATTATGCGGTCTATAGTGATGCTTCGAAAAATGGGTTGGGATGTGTGTTGATGCAGAGAGGCAATGTTATTGCTTACGCATCAAGACAACTAAAAACTTATGAAGAAAACTATCCGACGCATGATCTAGAGTTAGCAGCAGTAGTGTTTGCACTGAAGATTTGGAGGCACTATCTTTATGGTGTGAGGTGTCAAGTCTTCACTAATCATAAGAGTCTCAAGTATATATTTACTCAGAAGGAACTGAATATGAGACAACGTCGCTGGTTGGAGCTACTCAAAGACTACGACATCGAATTGCTATATCATCCGGGCAAGGCTAATGTAGTGGCTGATGCATTAAGCCGGAAGACACCGCATGAGACTGTAGTGGCTTTGCTTGTCGCTCAGACCAAACTGAACCAAGAATTGTGCGAGATTGAAGTCTTGTACGATCAACGTCGTGGATACCTGAGTATGCTTGAGATTCGAGCTACGCTTCTTGACCAGATCAAGGAGAAGCAGGTTGATGATGTAATTTTGGTGAAGCTATGTAGCGAAGTAATGAACGGGAAAGCTCCTGGCTTCGTAATTCAGGAAGATGGATCACTTTGGTTTCGAGACCGGATTTGTGTGCCTGACGTAGATGGTCTTCGCCAATTGGTGATGAGGGAAGCCCATTCGTCAGCCTATTCTGTACATCCAGGCTCTAGCAAGATGTACAAGGACCTCAGAATGAAGTTCTGGTGGCCCAATATGAAGTGGGATGTGGCAGAATTGATGGCAAAATGCTTGACTTGTCAGAAGGTCAAGATTGAACACCGAAGACCCGGTGGAGAATTGCTACCTCTTCCAGTTCCAGAATGGAAGTGGGAGGACATTGCAATGGATTTCGTCACATGGATGCCTAAGACTCGAAGTCAGAAAGATGCTATATGGGTTATCGTTGATAGGCTCACAAAGAGTGCTCATTTCGTGGCTATCAAGACAACGTGGGGAACCCAGAAGCTGTCAGAAGTGTTTTTACACGAGGTTATCCGTTTGCATGGTGCTCCGAAGACCATTCTATCAGATCGTGATGGCCGATTCATGTCTAGATTCTGGAAGGAATTGCACAAGGCTATGGGAATCGAGTTAAGGTTCAGTACTGCGTTTCATCCTCAAACTGATGGACAGTCTGAGAGGACCATCCAGACCTTGGAGGATTTGCTAAGAGCTTGTGTACTCGATCGTTCGACTAGCTGGGAAGACAGCCTGAGTCTGATTGAGTTCACATACAACAATAGCTGGCATGCTACTATCAAGATGGCTCCATTCGAGGCTTTATATGGTCGCAAGTGCAGATCTCCGATTTGTTGGGATGAGAATGCCGACAAGATTCTGCTCGGACCAGAGCTAGTCGAACGGACTGCCTCGGACATTGCTTTGATAAGACAAAGGATGTTGACGGCCCAGAGTCGACAAAAGTCTTACGCTGATCCGAAGCGTAGGAATGTTGAGTTTGAGGTTGGTGATAAAGTGTTTGTCAAGGTGTCACCGACCAAAGGTGTATTCAGGTTTGGTAAGCATGGAAAGCTTAACCCTCGCTACATGGGACCATTTGAGATCCTTGATAGGGTGGGATCTCTAGCGTACCGTTTGGCATTGCTGCCACCGGTACATCCAGTGCACAACGTGTTCCACATATCTTTGTTAAGAAAGTATGTGCCAGATGAATCTCATGTGCTGAGTTATGAAGACATCGAGATCCAAGAAAATGGTACCTACGAGGAGATACCCGTCCGAATTCTTGAGCGCCGTGTGAAGCAATTGCGCAACAAGGTGGTACCGTTGGTACGAATTTTGTGGTCCAAGTCAGGAACCAAGGAGGTTACTTGGGAGACTTGGGAGACTGAGGAGGATATGCTGAGACGCTTTCCCGAGTTGTTTTCGGCCTAGAATAGCCAAGTTTCGGGGTCGAAACTTCTTTTAAGGGGGAGGTAATGTAATATCCCTCCTTTTATAAGGATATTTTGGAATTTTTCCAACTCCCGTATTACTAGTCGGATTAAATTAAGAGAGTTTAGGACATTCTGTATATTGTTTGAACTCTGTAATATTTTTCTGAGTAATATAAAATACAGTTGAAGTGTTTTCGGGGTTAATTTGTGGTTGGTGTACGAATATATTTAACCCGGGGTTAATGAAATTAACCCAAAAGTGATTTGGATAAGAATAGCCAAATCGGCCTTCACCGCACCCAGCGGCAGGACTCCACCGCACCCACGGCAAGGGCCAGAAAACAGGGGTCGTCGTCTTCGCGATAAGGTCGGCCTGACACGGCCGTTTGAGCAGCCAAGTGGACGGCCAAGTGGGCTCTTTTCCTTGTCCCCTTGTTCCCGGTTGTCCCCTTGCTTGTTCCCTGAGAGGAAACTTGTTATGGGGCTATAAAAGGGATCGAATTCAGAGGAGGGAAGACTCTTCATCTCCTTCCTCTGTTTGTCCTCTGTTTCCACCATTTCCAGTTGTTCCGAGCTCCCTTCGAGTGCTTTCTTGAGTTGAGAAGGGTACCTCAAGTGTTATTTGAAGGTTTAAGGTGTTGGGAGATCAAACCATAGACAAATCGAAGCATACAAATCGGTTTTGGGTAAGTTCTCCATTGATGCTCTGTCGAAGCTTCGCCACTGTTTGACCACCGCACCCGCGGTATGACTCTCACCGCACCCGCGGCAAGTCTTATCCGAGTGTGTGTTTTTGTGGTTTGGCTTGGGGCGTGGCTCGATTCTTTTGATTCTTTTTCTATTCTTTTAGATTCAATTATGAGGATATTGAATCTAACTTAGGGTCTCGTTATGGGTCGTTTCTTAGGGATTTATTATCCAAGATCTGCCCCAGTTTCAGATCCAAGAACTCGGCGTTTCTAAGCTTTGTTCGAACTCGTCGGATCTAAGGCAAGTGACGGTTCGCTCTTGCTCATCATTCCATACTTCCATTAATTATCAATTGTTTTGTTGTTAATTAATTTGGGATGATTTCTTGTTATGTTGGGAACAATTTTGTTAAAATGATAAAATGATTAAAAGATGATATTAATAGGTTGTATTTCTGCTAGAATCAACGCTATTATATATATGTGATTAGTATATGATATTATACTAGGTTGTATATCTGCTAGAACGACGCTAGTATAGATATATGTTTATGATGTTGGCCATGTTGGCTTTGATGTGGATTATTATTGTGTTAAACTGTTAGTTAGCACGAGTATTCGTAGGAGCGCTTGGTCCTTGCGAGGTCCATTCGTTTCTTTATAACTGATATATAACAGGGCGATCAAGACCCTATGCCAAACTTCTGGTCATGACCAACCGTGATGTGGATTTAGGTTTGGACCCTGTGAGGTCCATTCCTTCGATATATGTCCCTCATGACGACACATATATCTAAAAGCTTATAACGTGATGTGTGTGTTTCAGAATTTAATCAGATAAGTGCCTTTGTCGCACATAATTAATATACCTTGGGCGAGTAGTGCAGCTAGGCGCTAGTGCAGCTAGGAAAGCTCGTCTTAACTTTTAGTCGCTCGAATGCGATACTGTGATTCTGTGATTGTGTGTAATTAATTAATGTTCCCCAATATTTGTCATGCTTCCTATAAGGCTCATTTCATTTGGAGTCTTCTTTTGGGGTTGATTGTTGTGAGACTCGGTCTCCAGAATCTTCTCTTGTGCATACCTTTTGTTATTCCAGTAGGAGTATGATGGTTGACTATCGTCATCGGTTATTATTCGAGAAGCGATGAGTCTAACCTAATACGACTGCTTCGAACCACTCTGCTTTGTACCCTTGCATAGTCTTTCATTAGACTAACCAACCGTAATTATTCCTTGCATGGTTGGCTGGTGTCATCCGTTCGATTCGGCACATAAGATAAATTGAGGATCCAAGAAGGCTAGGGCGACTATGAGGATGGACGGTGTTTTGTCAAACTATTTTATTTTAAGACTTCCGTTGTGTTATTTATGATAAGACTTCTGCTGTAATAATTCTGATCTTGTATTTTGATGGATTTGGAAATTATTGTATTCCCGAGACGTTGGTTTTAATGAAAGTTGTAATATTTGGTATTATAACTGTGGTTTGTTGGTTTACATCAACTGGAAAAGCCTGGGATGACTTCGGGATGTTATATCTGAAGTCACTAGCAGTAATACTTTCAAGATGAGATTTGGGGGTGTTACATCCATGACTACACATGATGAAATAACACTATTAGCAAACAAATAATTATAAAGTCAATTATAACTTGACTAATATGACACGAATATCTTACCCTAATAAGAATCCCGCATGATACAATCCCATGCGCTCCACGCCTAGATGCTTCTCCCAAATTGCGATACAAAAACGCAAGGATGTCGGCTCCCCATGCAAAACCTCCAATACTCTCGTGGTCCAACAGAAGGGCACACCACTTGTGCTTCATGGCATGGGTCGACTTGTCCACCAGGACAGTCGACCCAAGAAGCAGCAACAGATAATAGGTGGCAATAACGCTCTCCACTCTCTCGCGTGCCGCCATAATCCCTCTCAATGTCAGCTCTAGATACTCTAATGGGATGCCGCCCCCTGTATACCACCGCCTCACCTGAGCCTTCTCAACCCCCAGATCTGTGGCGATACGACTAAAGATTGCATCATCAGTCAACGCTGAAGTGCAGCTCCTCCCATGAATGGGAACCCGCGGAATCTGGAGAACATCTAACAATGTAATCGTCATCTCTCCGAATGGCAAATGAAATGATCTAGTCTCCGGATGCCATCTCTCCACAAATGCAGATATCATAGCAGCATCTATACTGGCGGTGATGCCAACTGTGCATAAATGTGTAAGGCAGTTGCGCTCTGCAATCCTAAACCACGTCTGGGGATCATCGGTAATGAAGGCCTCGTGGAGATATTGCTGGGCAGGTCGGAAATGGATCCTAAGAATCTTGCGACTCTGCAAATAGAATATATAACATTAGTCAATAAAATTTATCACGTAATTCTAAAACCTTAAATATTTATATTAACAGTTTCACATATCAAATCCTGCATCGCCTGTCGGCGGGCGACGCCTCTAAGAGGAGCTACCTCTGGAGCAGCAGGCTCTGCAATAATATCATCATCTGCCTCTGGAGCAGCTGGACCTGCATTAGCATCCTCTAGAGCTACCTCTCCTCTCCTCCTCCGTCTCCTCTGCCTAACGGGAGGGAGTGCTTTATGATCAACAAACAGATGGTCAACGAGATCGGGTTGGGGACGCTCATAAATGGCCTTCGCAATGTGCGTGGCATAGCTAGGGAGAAGGATCGGGCAACGTGGACCTACAGGCATCCACGACGCATAAGTAGAGGGAAGTCCTGGATCAAAATCATCAACAGGACCCGTAGGGGGAACTGGAGGTGGAGGTGCAGAAGTGGAGGGGCGTACAGGTGACGAAACAAGCTGGCCAACACCAAACTCAGGAGAGGGGACAAAAGACGAGCCATGAGAGGAGAATAAGAGGGACCGGGTAGGGGGAGACTCGTCACGACTCAAATCCTCAGTCCTCAACCTTGGCTCTAATGACTCAACATAATCTACATCCTCATCCCTCTACGGGTGCGTATCATCAGCCATGCATGTCGTCGTCGGCTGCAAATCTACCTCCATATGCTCATCAGCATGCTCCATATAAACATCATCAGCAATGACGGTCGGACGAGGAGGAGGGGCAGAAACATATAATATATCCACATGGACGAGAGTAGCACGACGACGTATAGAATCTGACACCCCTATACGTGGTCTGCGACGATCAGCCACTAGCGTCGGCTCTGTCCGGCCCGAAGGGGTCAAGACCCCTCGTAACCTCTAAATTATAGACAATTTACGTAAATCAAATGGGTATTTCTACTCCATTACTTTGGGCCCAGTTTCACAACTAATTTCAAATCTAAATTCACAACTATTTACAAAAAAAAACACAGCTAAGAATTTCTAATCATAACCTACGCACAATATTATGGATAATTTCTAGTCTAACTTCACACAAAATTGATAATCAAAATTCACAATTAATTTCAAATCAAATTCACAACTAAATCATAAACAACTACGTCAGAAACATAATTTATATTCTAAATACACAAAAACACGATAATCAAAATTCACAATTACTTTCAAATCAAATTTACAACTAATCCATAATCTGTTTTATAAGTTATTCAAACAATTCAAGTTAGATAAACAATTACGCTGGAAATAAAATATAAATTTAGGATTTCGAAAAAAACCCTAATGGAGACCAGTAGAAATATGAGCGGATAGGACCTCCGCCTCTTCCGGCTCCACCGATACGTTTGCCTGAACTCTCGTCCGCGGTCTCCCTCCACCCAAAACCCCCAAATTACCCTCCTCTACCCCAGCCACCATCGGCGCCACTGCCACCCCAGCAGCCACCACCTCCTCCTCCACCATCGGAGCCACTGCCACCCCAGCCACCACATGAGCCAACCCTGGGTCTAAGCCGCCTTCCTCCTCCACCGCCGCCGCTGTGAAGTCGACGTCGGCGCCACTGCCTCCCACCGGCCGCTCTTGCCCTCCACCATTTCCGGTGTTTTCGCCACCCCCGAGCTCGAAATCAATCAAGGAAGACGAATCCATTGCCTATTTCAAGAATCAACCAACGAATCACAAGATTTCAAGCGTTCGAAAATTTAGGTTATTTTTGAATGTCGTCGGCGAGGCAGAGGAAGAAGAAGAAGGTCAACGCGAGGTATAACATATACACCCGTACGCGTAAGCTACGCATATGAGTTGATGGGCCGGCCCATTAGCTGTGCGCTTAGCTTACGCGCACGAGCTACGCCTTTGAACAATTCATGCGCGTATCTTACGCGCATGAGTTTTACCCTAACTTTTCAGTAATGCCCATTATATCCCTGGACGCATATGCTACGCGCACGAAATCGCGTCCATTTAGATAAAAAAAACGCGTGTATTTAGCCTTTTCGTAGATATAAACACTTTACTCCGCGGTCATTTAAAATCGTGGTTCGTACAAGTTGTTTACCGCGGTTGTATATTTCCGCTCCAAAATATGTGCGGAGAACCTCTATTTTTGTACTAGTGATAAACACAATCATCTGCGTAGTCTATTATTCTTCATATGAACCCTAGAATGTTTTGAATCATGTTTTTAAAACTAATTGACAATAGGAGGAGTATCTATTTTTGTAAAACTCACAAGAACAAACTGTAAAACTCTAGGAGGCCTTGTAAAACTACGTATATGTCCTGACATGATCATCTGCGTGACGAAAAAATCACTGTAAAAGTAAAACACGACCTGTAAACCTTCAATATGTCCTGACAACCTACATCTATAACCTTAATACATAAACACAATCATCTGCTCTACCATTTGAGTTAATAGGATTTGAACCTTAGTCTATAAACTTAATACATAAACACAATCATCTGCGTAGTCTATTATTCTTCATATGAACCCTAGAATGTTTTGAATCATGTTTTTAAAACACAATCATCTACGGTTTGTCCTGACATTGTATTCATGTTCTCTGAAAACGTTATATTTGTCCTGAAAACGCATGCATATGGTTAAAAATCATAAACGCATCCCCACACATACTAAGAGATTACATTGTTATGAAAACATTATCCAGAGATTACATTGTTCATTGCCAAAAAAACGTGCCCTTGGCAAGGCATCCCCACACATACCAAAAAAAACTAGCACCGCAAAGTTCATACAAAAGGAGGGAAGATTAAAAACGCACCCATCAAGCTAGATAGCGCGCCATCAGATCTCCCTTCAAGAACTTCGCATGCTCCAACGCCCTTTTTATGTTGATGTCATTGAAGATGGGATCCCACTCAATCTGCTAAAAAAACAAAGCATCTTAGGCACGTCACTTGCACATAAGAAGAAAATATACAAGAAAACCCTTACCAGTCTAAACCTGAGCTTTATCCGGCTTAGCTCTTCATGGGTCTGAGCACCTGCCGCATTCAGCGTAGCAAGCTCCCGCCTCAGCGGGACCAAATCCTTCACCAGGGCATCCAACTCCAAATCTCTCGCGACAACGTCGCTCAAGTAGCTCTGAAAGACGGCGTCACTCATCTTCCTCCCTACAACAACCACAAAGTACATCAAATGTTGCGGGATAACTCGATACCGACCATAAACCAATGACCCACCTCCAAGAGGATCCACAACATCCCTTGCAGCTTGCAGAAGGTCATACACCTCTGCGTACATGGCAGTGACGAATTGATGCTTGGCGGCCATGGCTTCAGAATATTGAGTAGAGAATATTGAGTCTGTAGAGAAGCAAGAGAGCGTGGGAGTATTTGAAGAACCTTGGTAGAGAGCCTGGGAGTATTTGAAGAACCTTGGTAGAGAAGATTTGGGAAAGTAAGGGTTAAGGGTCTTTCAGTGAAAATTAAAAGGGGTCAAATTAGATATGCATTGGAAAGGAACTGACTTAATTCAATATGGCCTGACAAACTTGAATACTTATTATAAGACTTAAATATGGCCTGAGAAACTTGAATAAGGAAAAAACTATATATGTTGTTATTGCTCTGACTTCAATTAACAGGGCGTGTGGGAGACAAACTACAAGCCCTGAAAAACTATATATCTTAGAACTTGCCTCCCTAAAAGAAGAAAACATGGTATGACATTTTTTAATGTGCATTTTTGGGTGAGATCATCTAAGGAAAAAAGTTATGTTATCATGGTGGTTGAGAGGATTTAAGTGTATGAAGTAATAAGTATTTACAAATTCGATTTTGTTATATTAGGGTGGTTTGTTCTGCATATATGTTGTTATTGCTCTGATATATAACAGCGTTTGTCCTGAAAACGTTACATGTCCTAAAAAAGCATGTTGACATATTCGATGTTGTTATTGCTCTGAAATATAACAGCGTTTGTCCTGAAAACGTTACATTTGTCCTGAAAACGCATGTTGACATATTCGATGTTGTTATTGCTCTGAAATATAACAGCGTTTGCCCTGAAAATCAGTTCATGCATTATAAAAACGTTACATTTATCCTGAACACACATGAATATAGTCAAAACTTGTAAACGCAAGAATAAGGACACATGATCATACTTTTTATCATTCCAAAACAACACATAACCTTACAAACTTCCCTTTCCATGGAAATTAATAAGTAGACACCCAAACACAAAAGAAACAACATTAAAACTACTAAGGAACACCATTAAAACTACATTAAAACAACCCTTTCCACGCCCACGCAAATCACGGCATCCCGACAGGCATCACTGGGGCAGCACGACATCGCTTTCATCACGAACCACGTAGACTTTGACTCTGGCTACCTTCTCGCCGAGGCGGACGAGATCTGCAACGTCGTCGTCTGTCTGCAGTGGTTGAAGGTATCGCTGTCCGGAGTCTGGGACCTGTTAAAAAAATCAACTTACTACCTGTATACCTGGACATGCTGCTGATCATCCCATGTAAGGACCAAATCTCCATCTTGTTTTTGGGCACCTTGATGAGTCTAGGGCTCCCCCCGTGTAGACATGGGTCGTTAACAAGGCCATTTTGCCGGTGGTGGGGGATAGTTCCCCATTCCAGTATACCTGTAGGTAGACCTTAATGAATGAGTCCGACATTATGCCACAAAGTTTTTGGAGTTTGAGAGAGGAGTTTTAGAGAGATTTGAGACTTTGAGAGTAAGGCAGGATTTGTGAGGGATTTGCACAAGACATGCATGATATTTATACACAAAGATGAGTGGAGAGTAGAGTTAATGACGAGTAGTTGAGGAAGTACGGGTTAAGGGTCTTTCATTGAAAATTAAGAGAGGTCAAATCGGATATGCATGGGAAAGGATCACTTTGGAGAAGATTTATTCAAAAGCTTAGGTTTATGTACTTAAAACGACCTGACAAATCTGAATATTTATTGAAAGACTTCAATATGGCCTGACTTAATTCAAAATTTTGCAAAGATTTGGTTTTATTCGAGAACTAATCCCGCCATTTTAAACGGTTTTATGCACTTTTTAAACTGTTTTAAAGGTTATTTTTTCGGTTTAAAAACCGTTTAAATGTAGGAAATATTAGGTTAATGTGGAAGTTTTTAAACCGTTTTAAAAACGGTTAAAAAAAGTATGATGTTTGTTTCAATTCCGCCCTAACTCCTAATCCTCCTATGGTGTATCCTGCTCTGGCTATGCAAAAGTAAAGTTGGAGAATATTGACTCAAATCTGCATGTAAGAAAAGGATTGCTTGAAAAAGCTTTTGTTTATGTACTAAAAACTAGGGCTGTTCAAATCTCGACCGGACCGGACCGGACCGGTGAAAATACGGTCCGGTCTCCGGTCCATATAATTTCCTTAATCCGGTTCCGGTCCGGTCCAAACCCGGAAAAAAAATCTGGACCAGATTTTTTTTATTTTTAATTTATATGTTTTTTTGGAGATTTATATGTATTTTTTATAGATATTTTTCTTAATTTAATAAGTTAGGAGTATATATGTTTTTTAGATATTTTTTTTAGATTTTAAATAAGAATTTAATTATTATTTTTTTAAATAAAATTCGGTCTAAACCGGTCCAGGACCGGACCGGACCAAATAGGTCCGGTCCGGACTTTTGGAAAAATCCGGTCCGGACCGGATGAACACCCCTACTAAAAACTGATAAAGATGATGACCTGACACATATCACATCAGCATTGAAATTTCATTTCTTTAATAAAAAACAAAAAAAACAAGTAAAAATTCATATTTGCACAGAAGAAAGAACATCGAAGAAGAGAAAGAGGTATAACACCCTTTTCGAAAAGAGAGGAATCGAGAGTAACATCTTATAGGAAACGAGAGGAAATTATACGATGACAAAAGGCTGGACACAAGGAAGCTCATCTGCCAATTCAAATTCGTGGAGGAGAGGGCACGCAGCCGGTGAATCATCAACTCGAAGATGTTTCCATGGCCTCCCTGCAACAATACAAACTTGCAAATACACTCAAAATTCGGGAAAACAGTTCTATGGGTGTCCATTATGGAAGGTAATATTGAATTTGAATTTTAGGGTTTTGATTTAGGATTTTGGTTATAGATTTAGGGTTCTGATTTGAGGCTTTTTCAATTAGGGTATAATTGGGGGTTTTTGAATTTGGTGCAAAATTTAGACTAACGATGTATTATTGTGAAAGATGATTTAGACTTTCAATTGGTAATTCAATTGGGATTTCATTTAGACTTAAACTAAGTTCAAGGACGATTTCACTGATAGTTGATTGGTTTAATTTTGTATTCAACCATAGGCAGGTCAGGATTGCAAATACTTCAAATGGGTGGATGGTCAAGCTTATGATTTTAGAGCCAATGAGATTATTGAAAGCGTAAGAGTTGTTGAAGATCATGGGACAACCTCTACGCTTATTCACCCGCATCATTCGACTTCAAGCAATGATATTATGAATATCAAAACAGAAAATTTAGTGTTGAAAGTTGTACTTGGTGTGGTGGTACTTGTGGTGTTAGTTGTTGTGTTGGTTGTCCAATTTGTAACCTTGTTGGTTAAAATATGATAATTAGTCATAAGCTTATGTTTAGCAAGACAATGTATTTTGTAGGGTCCGTCATAAGGCTATGTACTTGGTGTGGCGGTACTGTCCTCCTTATGGTGTATCCAGCTCTTGACTGAAATGTGCATACCTGCAAATTGCTTGAAAAGCTTAGGTTTATGAACTGAAAATGACCTGACAAACCGGGTTCCTTGCTTGTAAAACGAGAATATGTCTTGACTTAAGCACCATGTTGCTTGAAAAGCTTAGGTTTACGTATTGAAAATGACCTGACAAACTGGGTTTTTTACATGTAAAACGAGAATATGTCCTGACTTAAGCACCATATTGCTTGAAAACATCCTGGAAATTGTCATTACAAGTTTGTAAACATCCTGAAAACACGAGCTTCTATATTAAAATACAATTACCACATGTCTTCCTTGTCGAATGCTTCACAACAAACTTAATGTCTTTAAACACCATCCCAACGACATCTAAAAATACTATGAGCCATTTGATTTCTGTGTCCATCTACGAATTTGTCGGACGCAAGATCCATGTTTTTCATGCCAAGCATCAACAACTCAATGTGCTTCAAGGTGTAGACCCCACAATTTCCTCTGCAAGATGTACAAAAGCAGTTAGAATGTATATCAATTGTAGTTTGATAAGGATTTATCATTGCATTAATACACATATACTTACCCGTACTTGTTCTGCTTAATGTTATCACGATGAGACACCGACATTGGCTTGTCCAATAATGGTTCACATCTCTTTGCCAGTGGCTCGCACATCTTGACATATCTTTGAACAGTTTGAATGACGGGCTGGATCATCTCAAAATTTTCCTTGTCTGAGTACAGATCCACATTGCAGTCATACACCGTTACACCCCAGCCGCATAGTTCAATTTCTAAGGCAAACTAGTGGGACTCTGTGATGTTGAAGGGCACATATATGCGTTTCGCATCATCCCATCTCTTGCCATAATCAGTCGAACATGCACCCATCATGTATTTAATCACTGCATCCTCACCTTTACATGGAAAGTCCTTCTGGAAGCAATTGAACTCAGAGGTGACCAAGGTTTGCCAAAATGTGTCAAGTACAACCACCTTCGAAAACCGCTCCGGATCCTCTGAAATCCTTTGACGATAAAGGAACATCATTTGCTCCAGATGCTGTAATGGTGCAACAATGTTAATGTATCCACTGAAAACGATGTTACAAATGCATAATATTTTGAAAGGATGCATTGGAATATTACCTCACTGACTAACCAGTCCTTTGGGGCAAACAATTTCTCAAAGAACTTCTTATCCAATGCTTGCCCACTCGGTCCAATTCAGGGTTTAATACTGCATGATGGTACATATTCATTTGAATAATAAACAAGGCAATATATCAGTTTGTCAATCCATAAGGAATCATTTTAGTACATATACAGGCAATATATACGTTTGTCAGTCCATAAGGAATCATTTTCCGGTCAGATTACTAACAGTCAGGCCATATAACATTTTGACATTCAATTCATTATTAAGTTGAGTAGAATGGTTAAGTCACTAACCTCTCACTTTGCATCCACTTTACCAGGTTTGTCATCCCTTCCACCTTGCTATTTTTGGTAATTTTTTCGCCAATTTCTGCTCATCCATATTGCGGAAGGGTGATTTTGCCGCCGCAGCAAGCTCGCGAGTGCGACTTGGATATTTCTTTTTCTGCACTTGGCGACCCTTCCTTGGTCTCCCCTTCCTTGGCACATTCCTTTCCTTGGTCTCCCCTTCATCATCCCCCACGTCATCACAATCAGCCTGTGATACCTTCTCACCTTGTGATTCAGTCCCAGCCTCAACACCTCGCTCATCAACCTTGGTCCCTCCCTCCACAACATATCCCTTTGATTCCTCCATAACTCCTTCATCAACCTTGTTGAGTCCCTCCACATCTCCCTTTGGTTCCTCCACAAATTGGTCATCAACCTTGGTCCTTCCCTCCACATCATCTCCCTTTGCTACCTCCTTAGCATCTACACCTCCGCCATCAATCTTGCTTCCTCCCTCTATAACATCTTCCTTTGGTTCCTCCACAATTCCGTCATCAACCTTGTTGAGTCCCTCCACAACTCCGTCATGCACATCCTCATCAGACACTGATTTTGTTGCCACCTCATCTTGTGTTGCCACCACAGTACCATCATTAACCAACTCCTCATTAACCAACTCTTTGATGAGTCCCTCCTCATCTTGTGGTGTTGCCTCATTAACCAACTCCTCATTTGTTTCATTTACCCCCTCCTCAGTTGTTAGCCCCCGTAGTATTGTAGTCGTTCGGATAAGAACTGACAGTGAATCTATTGCATCCCCTTGAACTTCTTGTTCATTTACCATTGCAACATCTTCACCCGCTTGACAACCTACATATCTGCAGCATAAGCATATGGGGGCGATCCAACCTTCTTCACCTCCCATTGTCCACCAGTTAACACAATTGCACCATCATCTTACTCTCCATCCATTGTCTCCTGAAACGATGATATAAGGTCTGAAATAAGCAAATATTTTTTGAAATGTGCACAAATGGACTGAAATGTGCATATATGGACTGAACTGTGCATATATGGACTGGACTGTCTCTTGAAACGATGATATATGGTCTGAAAGAAGCAAATATTTTTTGAAATGTGCACAAATGGACTGAAATGTGCATATATGGACTGAACTATGCATATATAAACTGAACAAGTTGGGCATACCTCATCAGACTCTCCCTGTTTGGACTCATTCCCTTCGGACTCATTCTCTTCGTCATCTTCAGACTCTGACTTTTCCTCTTCTTCATCTTCATGCTCTGACTCATCACTCTGATCGGTTGACTTCACCTCCCTCATGCTCTTCTGGTGTTGTGTAATGTTGGGTTCATCATCACTTTTAACCTCCCTAGACTTTGGCTTCTGGTGTTCTCTAATGTCTTGATCACTTTCATCACTGGATGAAGAGGCCACTATTCTAGGAGCTTTGCCTCTTATGAACTTCTTTAACTCAAGGACTTCCTCCCTTAACAGATCATGCTTTTCATTTAGAGTATGCATCGTATTAAGCAATTCATTCAAACAACACATCAATTGCCTTTGGTCCAAACCATCAATGTTTCCAGCTTGCCCTCTCTTACCAACTCCCTTGTCCTTTTTCCTTTTTGGCTTCAGCTGCTTAACGTACTGATCCAAGGATTTGTGTCCTTCCTCCTCCGGGAAGTAACAACTTTCTCCCGAGTCCTCTCTGTCCTCCTCAACAAGGATATATTTAGCAGCGAAAGTCCCCTTTAGGGCATCAGAAATCGAATTCAAGCTTGGCCTACTCGTTTTAAGCCACCTCACACCTCGGGGCTGCACAACTTTATTCAGCTTTTGGGCAAACGTTCTGTCAATATGGGGCACTGCCTCATACAATCATATCTGAAACAAACAGAATTGGAATTAAACCACAATTATGACCAAAGACATTAACCTTTCTCAGTTTTACATATTCAACTACTAACACATTACATGAAACACCATCGGAAACCCCTTATGGTGTATCCTGCTCTGGCATTGTCTGAACGTGCAAGTGCAGCCTTAACTGACTCCATTCTTGTGTCCAAAGCAGAAGCCAGACTTTGATGGAGGTCAATATATGCACTCCTACCCCATGGGAAATTATTGAAACTGTAACGCCCCCAAATTTTCTTCCTTTGAAAGCATTACTGCCGATGACCTCGGATATAACATCCCGAAGTCACCCCAGGCTTTTCCAAACGATATAACCATCAACCACAGTTATAATACCAAATATCATAACTTTTATTAAACCAAAGTCTCGGAAATACAACAATTTCCAAATACAACAAAATACAAAATCAGAATAATTACAGCAGAAGTCTTAATATAAAACATAAGTAACACAGCGGAAGTCTTTAAATAAAATATCAAAACAACTTGTTAAAACACCGTCCATTCTCATAGTCGTTCTAGCCTTCTCGGATCTTCAACACACCTAATGTGCCGAATCGAACAGATGACACCAGCCAACCATGCAAGGGAATTATCGGTTGGTTAGTCTAATGAAAGACCATGCAAGGGTACAAAGCAGAGTGGTTCGAAGCAATCGTATTAGGTTAGACTCATCGCTTCTCGAATAACAACCGATAACGATAGTCAACCATCATACTCCTACTGGAATACATGAAAAGGCATGATCAAGAGAAGATTCTGGAGACCGAGTCTCACAGCAATCAATCCCAAAAGAAGACTCCAAATGAAATGAGCCTTATAGGAAGCATGACAAATGTTGGGAAACTTAATTTATAATATACACACAAGCGTTCAAAAGCTGACTTTAGATGTTTCGGCTCACGACCAACCTCACCGCCCAAGACGAATCCAGATTGGAAAGAGAACTTTACTCTGATCAAAGTCAAGACGAGCTTTCCTAGCTGCACTATTACCTAGCTGTACTACTCGCCGAAGGTATATTAATTCTGTGCACTAAAGGCACTTATCTGATTTAATTCCAAAACCAATCCATACACCACATTATAAACTTTTATTATGATCTGCTCGTCCCGAGACGAGAGATTTCCTGGGAGCATATCCCGAGATTTGCTCCCGAGGTAAGTGTGACACTAGCTAAGTGCACCACCTCTATACTAAAGTATAGAGGCTAGTCATGACCCACCAAGGTATTAGGGACTAAAGCCCTTTTATTCATTAATTATTAAGAAACGACTGGGCCTCAGTAAATGTTCTTACGAATACTCGTGCTAACTAAACAGTTCAACACAGTCATATATCACATCAAATCAAAGCCATCAAGGCCAACATCATAGATCTATCAATCTATATATATATATATATATATATCAAAATAGCGTTGCTACTAACAGTATATGCAACCTATTATAACCTTTCATATGAAATTCACCTTTAAAATCCACAACAAAACCATTATGAACATAATAGCGCTGTATCTAGCAATATACAACCTATTATAACAACACTTCTTTTATCAAATAATTTATCAAAACTGTTCCCAACATAAACAGATGAATTGATAAGCACTACTTTGTAGGGCTTAACTAAGAGTTATTAGAGGTTTTATTGGTGCCATTCGGGTAGATTTAGACACATTCTTGTGTATGGCGTTTGGAGGCAAAGTTGGTGTTTTTGGAAGTGTTTGAGCTACTTTGGAGATCATGAAGACACTGAGGAAGGAAGTCATCAAGAGAAGACGCCAAGGAGTGAAGAGGAGACGGGTTGGTGCAAGGCAAAGGACAAGAATGCCGAGCATTAACCGCGATCGCGGGCATGGGTGCCGCGATCGCGGGACTCGGAGCATGTCGAGAGTTTTCTGCGGGCGCGGAGAGATTGAAGGGCGCGGAGCCACATGGGCCACGATCAAGGTCCACCACCCGCGATCGCGGGTCTGACACGGCAGAGGCTCGGACTTACTCTGAATTATCTTTTTAGTTTTCTTTTCCCTTTTCTTATTTCCATTTCAGTTATTTTTCTTAATGGGCTAGGTCATTTGTTAGGGCCCTATAAATACTCTCCTTATGCATTAGGGTTAAAAAGGAGAGACACACTTTAGTTGCAATTTTCATTCATCGTTGTTTTCTTTTCCTTTGAAGTTTTCACCATGTCTATGAGGAGCTAAGCCTCTTTGGCTTAGTCCGGTAATGGAAGCATGAGTTCGTTCATCTGGTTGTGAGGTTTTGTTCCTATCTATCTATCCTATTGAGTTATATCTTTTCTCTGAGCAAATTCATATTTGAATGTTTGTTGGATTTTCCTAAAGAAAAATACGGACGAAAGGGAATCGAAATTATACCGCTCGAATAATTTCGGGTTAAATTTGGACAGGGAGGCTATTGGGCTTATCGGCCCAACTGGAGCTAATTAAGTGGAGGGCCCCACTTTCACTATTCCCCTTCTTTAACCTTGCAACAACACAGCACAACAACAACAACAACAACACACAGCTCGGCAGCACAGCTCGACGCCGGGCAGAGCAACGGTGGCACACAGGAGCCAACAACGGCCTCGTCGGTGGCGTCTTCGTCGTCGGAAGAAGCAGCGACCACAGCAACGGGAAGTAGCAGCTCCGACGTCTTCGCACAACAGCTGCTCGGTAGCGGTTTCGCGGTGCCTCGTCGGTGGCTCGCCTTCGTCGGGGAGGAGCAGCAGTCAGCCACACGAGACACACGACATCAGCAGCGGCGACTCCAAGAAGGAGCTTGCCTTGTCGTCGGCGGGAAGATGATGGCCGAGAGGAAAGGGAGAGACGAGTGATGGTGTTCGG
Organism: Rheum nobile; assembly: GCA_027886185.1. Taxonomy (NCBI): domain Eukaryota; kingdom Viridiplantae; phylum Streptophyta; class Magnoliopsida; order Caryophyllales; family Polygonaceae; genus Rheum; species Rheum nobile. Next base: position 1,476,674 of record WOAB01000531.1, on the reverse strand, counting down.
GAGAGAGAGAGATTGGCTTTTATAGCCTAGATATTTTGGAGATATTTTGTATAAATATCTCGTACAAATATCTTATATAAATATCTCGTACAAATATCTTATATAAATATCTTGCACAAATATCTTATATAAATATCTTGCGTAAATATCTTACAAAAATATCTTGCGTAAATATCTTACACAAATATCTTGCGTAAATATCTAAGCCCTGAAATTACATCGAATGTAATTTATTCCACTCAGAGAATTATTACGGAGAGCAAGGATTTTACCGAAAATCCAACTCCACTGAAAGCGAAAAATTAATCGAACGAAGGATGGGAAAAATTACCCAAATGCCCTTACTAAAAATTATGGGGTATTACATTACTATGCCCTTAAGAAAAGTTTCGACCCCGAAACTTGCATTAAGCCAAAGAGGAATCTGCCATAACAGACTTAAGAGAAAAGGCACGACTATGAACGGTTATAATTTTTCATTCGAAAATTCAGAGCCTTCGAAAATATTTCAAACGAGTGAAAATATTTCAAACGAGTGAAAATATTTCAAACCGGATCTGTAACATCCTCAGGCCAAGCTACCCCAGCCACATCACACACCCATCCACCCAACGGTGCCGGTGCCGATACTGGTGCCTCGCGTGAGTTCACAAGAGCCGTTTGAAAACATTTTCAAACAAAACGAGTAAATGGTTCATGAAATCCCAAACCCGTTTTAAAAACTTTCGGCTCTGATACTAAATCTGTAACAGAGCCTATGAAAACTTTTTAGCTCTGATACCACTTATGTAATGCCCCCAAATTTTCTTCCTTTGAAAGCATTACTGCCGATGACCTCGGATATAACATCCCGAAGTCACCCCAGGCTTTTCCAAACGATATAACCATCAACCACAGTTATAATACCAAATATCATAACTTTTATTAAACCAAAGTCTCAAAAATACAACAATTTTCAAATACAACAAAATACAAAATCAGAATAATTACAGCAAAAGTCTTAATATAAAACATAAGTAACACAGCGGAAGTCTTTAAATAAAATATCAAAACAACTTGTTAAAACACTGTCCATTCTCATAGTCATTCTAGCCTTCTCGGATCTTCAACACACCTGATGTTCCGAATCGAACGGATGACACCAGCCAACCATGCAAGGGAATTATCGGTTGGTTAGTCTAATGAAAGACCATGCAAGGGTACAAAGCATAGTGGTTCGAAGCAATCGTATTAGGTTAGACTCATCGTTTCTCGAATAACAACCGATAACGATAGTCAACCATCATACTCCTACTGGAATACATGAAAAGGCAGGATCAAGAGAAGATTCTGGAGACCGAGTTTCACAGCAATCAATCCCAAAAGAAGACTCCAAATGAAATGAGCCTTATAGGAAGCATGACAAATGTTGGGAAACTTAATTTACAATATACACACAAGCGTTCAAAAGCTGACTTTAGATGTTTCGACTCACGACCAACCTCACCGCCCAAGACGAATCCAGATTGGAAAGAGAACTTTACTCTGATCAAAGTCAAGACGAGCTTTCCTAGCTGCACTATTACCTAGCTGCACTACTCGCCGAAGGTATATTAATTATGTGCACTAAAGGCACTTATCTGATTTAATTCCAAAACCAATCCACACACCACATTATAAACTTTTATTATGATTTGCTCGTCCCGAGACGAGAGATTTCCTGGGAGCATATCCCGAGATTTGCTCCCGAGGTAAGTGTGACACTAGCTAAGTGCACCACCTCTATACTAAAGTATAGAGGCTAGTCATGACCCACCAAGGTATTAGGGACTAAAGCCCTTTTATTCATTAATTATTAAGAAACGACTGGACCTCCTGGGCCTCAGTAAACGTTCCTACGAATACTCGTGCTAACTAAACAGTTCAACACAGTCATATATAACATCAAATCAAAGCCATCAAGGCCAACATCATAGATCTATCAATCTATATATATATATATATCAAAATAGCGTTGCTACTAACAGTATATGCAACCTATTATAACCTTTCATATGAAATTCACCTTTAAAATCCACAACAAAACCATTATGAACATAATAGCGTTGTATCTAGCAATATACAACCTATTATAACATCACTTCTTTTATCAAATAATTTATCAAAACTGTTCCCAACATAAACAGATGAATCATCCCAAATTAATTAACAACAAACAATTTTGATAATTAATGAAAGTATGGAATGATGAGTAAGAGCGAACCGCCACTTGCCTGGAGTAGATTCGGCGATGAATCTAGACGAGACGACTACCGAAAATATCTTTTCCAAGGATATGGCCTAAGCTTCAGATAACCCCAACTGATTACGAGTCCACACGCGATCCAGCAGATCACGTTCTAACTGACAAATTAATTATCTATCAATTAATTTGACTGGACGAACTCAAGGAATTAAATCCAATAAATTCTTATGATTTTAAATCATACGAATATTGATTGAATTTTCCTAAAGAAAAATACGGACGAAAGAAAATCGAAATTATACCGCTCGAATAATTTCGGGTTAAATTTGGACAGGGAGGCTATTGGGCTTATCGGCCCAACTGGAGCTAATTAAGTGGAGGGCCCCACTTTCACTATTCCCCTTCTTCAACCTTGCAACAACACAGCACAACAACAACAACAACAACACACAGCTCGGCAGCACAACTCGGCGCCGGGCAGAGCAACGGTGGCACACAGGAGCCAACAACGGCCTCGTCGGTGGCGTCTTCGTCGTCGGAAGAAGCAGCGACCACAGCAACGGGAAGCAGCAGTTCCGACGTCTTCGCACAACAGCTGCTCGGCAGCGGTTTCGCGGCGCCTCGTCGGTGGCTCGCCTTCGCCGGGGAGGAGCAGCAGTCAGCCACACGAGACACACGACATCAGCAGTGGCGACTCCAAGAAGGAGCTTGCCTTGTCGTCAGCGGGAAGATGATTGCCGAGAGGAAAGGGAGAGACGAGTGATGGTGTTCGGGAGAGAGAGAGATTGGCTTTTATAGCCTAGATATTTTGGAGATATTTTGTATAAATATCTCGTACAAATATCTTATATAAATATCTCGTACAAATATCTTATATAAATATCTTGCACAAATATTTTATATAAATATCTTGCGTAAATATCTTACATAAATATCTTGCGTAAATATCTTACACAAATATCTTGCGTAAATATCTAAGCCCTGAAATTACATCGAATGTAATTTATTCCACTCAGAGAATTATTACGGAGAGCAAGGATTTTACCGAAAATCCAACTCCACTGAAAGCGAAAAATTAATCGAATGAAGGATTGGCAAAATTACCCAAATGCCCTTACTAAAAATTATGGGGTATTACAGAAATGATCCAAGTCTTGGGTCAATTTCACATGTAGGGGTTAGACCTTCCTCTTCTTATCACCCCCCAGTACAACACCCTCAAGAATTAACAACAAGGCCATCTTCAGCTTGAATACATTTTCCTCCCGATACGATAAGAACTTGGTTAAAAGGTTAGCAATGGTAATACTCCTCATACCCAAAAAATCAAAGACTGCCTTCTTATCCTCCACAGTGTCCTCCTCATCGGGCATCCCATAATTCAGTCATGTTATTAGCCTAAACTCCTCTATTGAAAACCTACATGGTTGTCCACCAAGATCATACCATGTCTCAAACTGCTTTTTTGTGTCCAATTGCCTAAACAACACATGGTGAATCAACTGTGCAGACAATTTCAAGTTTTTCATAATTTTTATAATTGGGCCAAATGGGCCTTGCAGAACTGTCTGCCAGTTTGTTCGAGTTAGGGTGTTCTCGATACAATTCAGATACTGAAGCCTTGAGTTCTGATTTATCCAACCATAAAACAACTCCTCAGAATGCCACTTGTACATTATCTGTAAAGAATGACATTCACAAATACATGACAGGTAAGAATGACTTTCATATTCACATAAAAGAAAGAAAGGCACCATCTTACTTTGTCAGGTAAAGATATATGTTTTTCAGGATAAAAAAATCTTTTGTCAGACTATATTTTGGTTTGTCAGGCCAAATAGAAGTTGTTCAGGACAAGTCTTTACCCTAGACTATAACTTACAATTTTGTATCAACATGAATCAGGCTACTATGACATTCTAACCACACAACAAATACATGACATTCATATTCACATAAACCCAAAAACTTACTTTGTCAGGTAAGATAATCCGTTTTGTCATAATACATTTTGGTTTGTCAGGCCATATGGATGTCAAGAGTTTAGGCTACTATGACTTTTCCAGACTTCTCCATGCTCTGTTTTTTACAGAGTAAATCATGCTCTGCTTTTTACATAATTTTAGCAGGAAGTTTATCCAGACCCTAAACCTAGCATGCATCACAAATTTCAGACAAAATATTGCTTTTTTCAGGTAAGCAGGAGTTAGAGAAGACAACTAACCCCACCAACCGACTTCGATGGCTCTTTCCTCGACCTCTTGGCTTTTGGTTCTTCAGCCTCCGAGATTCTCGGTTTCCTCTTCTGCACCGAAACGACTTGACTCGGTGATTCTTCTTCCTCCGACAAGCTATAGGCTCTCTTCATTCGGCCACTCGCCACAGTAGCTGCCTTCGCATTTGCCGGATGTTCTTCGCTTTCCTCAACCCTCTTTCTCCTCGAAAGTGTAGAAGCATTCGCCTTCGCCTTCTCGACTCTGGCTTTCGCAGACTGCAAACCTCTTGTCTTCACCATTCTCGATCTGGGGATTTAGTAAGGGCTTCAAAAATGGCTTCACAAAGGGCTCCGCCTTCTCAACTTTGGGGATTTAGGCTTTGGTTTCATGAATACTTGATTCGGGGATGAAAGGAAAAAGCGAGATTAATTAGGTTCTTTAGAGCCGAAAAGATTTTGGGGAAGAAACGGATGGAAATGATGAACTGCTACCGGCGGAACAGGTACTTGATTACGCTACCGATACAACCGTTTAAAATTAACTGCTTCTTTAAACCTTTTCAAAACACTTTTATGTTTTTTGAAAAAGTTTTATTCATAATTCATTTTACCTTTTTAGTTTAGAAAAATTTTGCGGCTTTTTGGTACTTTTGCAATACATTTTAAAAGTTGGTATTTTTGCAAAGAGCTATGCAAAAGTTGGTATTTTTTGCAATTCCACCTTTTATATAAAACTAGTGTTGGACTCGTACCATGTACGGGTAATCATACAAATAAATATATATCAGTTCATAATACCAACAAATAATATCTAATAGGAAATTTTAAGTGAAGAATTCAAAACACATTAGTTACAACTAGTGTAGTATCCGTGCCTTGCACGAGATTTGTTTATTTTTTCATACATTTAAAAAAAAAGTATATCATTATTATATATTTAATCGATATAGAACTGTTATAGAAGTAGATGAATGATAATATAAAAAAGGACTAATTGAATACAAAATTTTAAAGAGATTGACAAAATATTATCGAAAGAGAGGCGAAACTATCCATAACTTTATATATAGTAAAAATTGGCTAATTAATTTTGAAGCGGAGATATAGTAAAGAGATTGACAAAATATTTTCATAATATTCTTATTATTGAAATTGGAAAGAAAGAAGATATGAAATTGATTTAAAAATCTTTGTGATTGATTTGTATGTAAATTAGGAAGAGATTATGCAGGTTTAGGAATAAATTTTGATAAGCTATATGCTTTTGATTGATATGTTTAGTTTTAAAAATAAAATAATATTATATATAATTATTGTGATTGATATGTTTAGTTTAGAAAATAAGAGAATCTGATAAATATTTATTATATTGAATTTGAAGAAAAATGAAAAATCGATAAAATTTCATATGGTAGAAAGAATAAGAGGATGTCATGTGGCATAAGAAGGGGGTGAGCTTAATAGGTAGATGCCATTTGGCTTAGAGAGGTTGTGATTTAGTAGATATATAGTAGATTTTGAGGTTTAAAAATGTAAAATTATATCTTAAAAGTATTTATGGAAGAAAGTAGATGACATCTATTAGGAAAGGATCAAATATTTGGTATATATGCCATTCTTTTCTATTTAAATTAGGAAATGTGCGATTGATTTGTATAGTATATTAGGAAAGGATCAAATATTTGGTATATATTATAAGGTTTAAAAATGAAAAATTATATCTTCAACGCATTTATGGAAGAAAGTAGATTACAAAAATAACCGTGTGATTCTTTTCTGTTTAAATTAGGAAATGTGCGATTGGTTTGTATAATATGCTAGGAAATGGTCAGATATTTGGTATATATTTTGATGTTTAAGAATTCAAATTTATATCTTCAAAATACTTATGAAAGAAAGTAGATACAAAAATAATTGTGTTATTTTTCTTTTTCCAGATTCCTAATCAAGGTCAATATTTTGTATATATTAGGAAATGTGTGATTTGTTTCTATCTTACTTAGAAAATTGCGTTATGTCCTGAATATTTGTTCCTTCACTTCGAAAAGGATCCATATGTCTTGAAAACTATGGAATATGGTCAAGACTTATAAATGTTGTTCAAATAAACTGGAACACGGTCATACTTCTTAATATTCCAAAACGATAACAAAAGGAACAACATTAAAAAACCTAAGGAACAACATTAAAACTACTAAGGAACAACATTAAAAGTACTAGAAAGAAGAAAAAACTAAGGCATCACGCATCACGACATCACTACGGCGGCACGGCATCGCGGGCTTCCCGAACCACAAAGACTTTGACGCCTGCAACCTTCTCGCCGAGGTGGACGAGATCGGCGACGTCGTCGTCGATCTGCATTGGTTGAAGGTATCGTTGCCCGGACTCCGGAACCTGTTCAAAAAAATTGATTTACTACCTTCATACCTAGACATGATCATGATCCTGCTAGTCAAGGACCAAATCTCCATCTTGTTTTTGGGCACCTTGATGAGCATTGTGCTCCTGCACGTGTAAACATGCGTGGTCAACAAGGCCATTTGGCCGGTGCTGGGAGATAACTCCCCCATCTGAGTAGACCTGTAGATACACCTTAATGTATGAATCCTCCATATTCAGAAAAAGTTTTGGGAGTTGAGAAAGGAGTTTCAGAGAGAATTGGGAGTTTGAGAGTGTGGGAGGATTTGCGAGGGATTTGCAAAAAGGGAGGCCCGCTATTTATACATAAATATGAGTGTAGACAGGAGTTAATGACGTGTAGTTGGAAAAGTAAGAGTTAAGGGTCAAATCAGATGTCTTAAAGTGTCTTAAATTATGCATTGGAAAGGGTCTGAAAAATGTTTGGAAAGTGCATGTTTATGTACGGAAAATGACCTGACAACCCTGGAAATATGGCATGTAAAACTACAATATGACCTGACTTAATCCAAAATTTTGGAAATTAAAGGCTTATTACAGAGAACTAACCCCGCCATTTTGAACGGTTTAAAGACGTTTTAAAACCGTTTAAACAGTTTTAATATCGGAAAGCTTAGGTTAATGTCGGTTGTTTTTAAGCGGTTTTAATTAACAGTTTTTAAACCGTTTTTACAACTAGGGTTTTTGGCATTTTATGTAATGTAATGAATGGTCCTGACAAACAAGGGTTTTCAAGATCTTCATTATTTTTATAATTGGGCCAAAGGGCCCTTGTATAACGGTTTGCCAATTTGCACGAGTTAATATGTTCTCAATAGAAGTGAGATATTAAAGCCTTGAATTCTGATTGATCCGACCAAAAAACAAGTCCTCTCTATGCCATTTGTACTTTATCTGTAAAGAATGACATTCACAAATACATGACAATCACATTCAGCTAAAGAAATAAAATGCACCATTTTACTTTGTCATGTAAGATATATGTTTTTCAGGACAAATATAACTTTGTTAGACCAGTTTTGGTTTTGTCAAGTCAAATGAAAGTTCTTTAGGTAACTCAGGCTATTATGATTTCTACACTGTCACAGTCTTTAAAGTTCACCATAACCCCTACAGTTTTGTATCAACCCTAAATCATAACCCATAAATTTGGATTTATCAAGTCATTCAGGCTACTATGACATCCTAAACAAACATCTGAATATATGTGTTTGTCAGGTGAAATAGGCTTATTTGAGGTAATGTAGTCTATACTTGGCCATACTTAGCCACACATTCTCCACAACACATCCAACACTTTGTCAAACGATTTCTACGTTTTTCAGGTTATATCACACAACAACACCATCCATGCTATGTCAGGCCATATTCAGGTTATATCACACAACAACACTTTACAATAACACTTTATCAAACTTTATGAACCCTAAACCCTAAACCTCATGTCTTCCACTTCTTTTTTCATACATAATTTGAGCTACAAAGTTTTTCAGGCAACTACGAAGTTCTTCAGGTTATATCACACAACAACGCTCTGTTTTTTACAAAGTAATTCATGCTCTGTTTTTCATTACCAGCATGCAGATTATCCATATCTAAACCTAGCATGCATCAACAATTCAGACAAGATTAAACTTATTTCAGGTAAGTAAAGACATTTTCAAAAGAACTAACCCCGGCAATAGACTTTGAACCCTTCCTCTTGGACCTCTTCGCAGTTGGTTCTTCAGTTTCCCTCAAGCTCGGTTGTGGACGTCCTGAATCTTGTTCCTCAGAAGAGCTATACGCTCTCTTCATTCTTTTACTCGCCGGCGTAGACGCCTTAGCCGGTTTCGGACTGCCCGGGTCTTCGACCCTCTTTCTCTTCGCTACAACATTCGAATCTCTCACTATCGCCGAACGCAGACCTCTTGTCTTTGCCATTGGAGATTTCGGGATTTATTTTTACTGTTCAATCGATCGATTTAGTGCTTTAGAAACAGAGCTTTGGGATGTTAGGGTGATAAATGAAACCTTTCCAATGTCGAAAAGATTTGGGAAAGAAAGGGAAAAGGCAGGTGAACTTTTGCAATGGGGATGTCGAAAAGATTTGTCAACCGATTGAACAGGTAGGTAGGAGGAGGATTAGGCAAAAGGTTAAGCGGTATTTTTTAACTAATATCCCCTAAACCTTCATTAACCACTTTTTTGCTTTTTGAAAAAGTTTTATTATGATTTTATTTTACTTTTTTTATTTTGCAGCTTTTTAGTAGTTTTGCAATATTTTAAAAGTGGTGGTATTTTTGCAAAGAGCTATTGGAAAGTCGATAGTTTTTGCAATTCCGCCTAAAAACTACTTTTTCACCTAACATATTTTTTTACAAAATCATACTTTTTAACTACTTATCAACAACAAAAATTCTTTATAAATACTTTACCAAACAAACCCTTAATTTAAAAAAATCAAAGACAACTTGTAATTAACGAGACCGCTACTTAAGCGTGTAACTTAGGTTTTGTTTGTTGAACTCTGTTTTCAAATTTAAGTACTTATATTAAATAAATTTGTTTGGTATTATAAATACTTTTTGAAAATAATGACATCATTTCACATTTTCATCTCTCTCACTCTCCTTTTTCTAGAAGTTTTTGTATAAAAAAAATATTTTTCTGACACGTTTTATAAAATATCATAAATCTTTTTTTACACAACACCATTATAATTGAAAATATATTTATAAAGGCCATAAACAAACAAACCCTTATTCTAACATGAATTTGTAGGAATAGCTTTGATTTCTTTTTCTTCTCTGTTTTCTTTTTTATTTTCATAACAATCCCTCCATTCTCTTCTTTCCTCCCTATATTATAATTTATATTTTGTGGACCTATATTATTTATATGTGTGTGCAGATGCACATTTCTTATTGTGTTGATTCATTATATTATATTTACATATTTTAACTATGTATACCTTATTCTCAAGTTCGTATATGCTTATTCATGTTCGATATTTATCCATAAACTAACATTTATTATTAATTATGCAAGAATACAAATTTGTCATGCTTTTCTAAAGTTAACTAAAAAAAACTAAATATTATAAGAATACAATCACGCCAATTTTTTTTTGGTGAGGAAAGAATTCAAGGTACCCGACATAACCACATCAAGTAGCTCGAGAGGCCGATAGAATCGGCGTCGGTACAAACCAAACAAAAAAAACCAAAGACAAGCACGAAAATTACATCGAATCTGAAAGGAACAAAATAATCTAAGGCATGCAAGAAGTCAGCTCAGACTGACAAGGGTGCCACCGGAAAAGGGTCATAACAGAAACACCTGCGGAAGTGCTGAACGGGTTGCCTTGACGTTGCCTTCACCAAGATGAAGGATCTTCAGGAGCCTCAATCATGACGTTGCCCTCGTTCGAGAGGGGTCTTCATTCAGCCACAAATACGATCACAACCGGCAGCTCAGCCAGAACCCAAGATATATTCCACAAAAGCCGCGAGAACTTTACCACCCATACTTGAACAAAACTAGAAATCATAAAGGTCAACAAGGGTGAAATTGATGTGACTTAAACCATCAATTTAGTCTCGACGATAGTTGAGAAAAGTTTAAGCCGCGAGAATTCCTTAGGTTCTTTATTTCAGGGTGAAATTGATGTTATTGCTCATTTTTGTGCACTACTATAGAGGCTTTTAAGAGCAAACTTGTCAATTACTCCCTCCGTCCCAATTTGTAAGTCCCATTTGTTTTTTTTACATTATTCACAGTTGAAGGAAATCTTCAAGATTTCTTCCAATATATAAGAAAAAACATAGTCACGTGGGGTCTTGTTTGATTCGTCTCAACGAGTACTTTGATAATATCAAAAAATTATAATTTTTAGGGTTATGTAATTAGAGATATTAACGATACAAAATCCGCCTCGACATTTGAATCCGATCAAAATAGGGCTAATAAAATGGGACAGAGGGAGTACTATATTTGGTAAAAGTGATTTTTGTTTGGGAAATATTTAGGTGGCTTATACAACAAGTCATGTTGAAGTTACTTACAACTTGCAAAGAAAGCTGTAAAACATCACGTACAATTGTAAAGTAGGGTTACATCAAGTCAAATCAAATGATGTAAAGGGAAATTATAATTTTAGCCTTAATTTGTTGGAGTTGGTGCTCGGATTAAAGGTTAAGCTTCTAATCAAATTCTGAAAAAACAGATTTGATCTAAAAAAGTGGATTTCATTTTGAGCTATTTGGTGGTGGGCTGGTTGCCCGATGAATAGGTCGGCTGAAGGAGATTGCTTCATTTTCTTTTCTTGTTACCTTTTATATGTCTATTTGTTGAATTTTTTTAGGTTTTAATGATAATAAATATTCAATTAATCCGATAATTAAGTATTTTAGGAATCAAACAATTGTCTCAGGAAACCATAAGCAGTGAAAGATTGGAGAGGGAACAAAGTTTTCTCTACATGTTTTGTTACCTCTCAAGGAACATCAATGACGGACATCAATCAAGCTGCAAATGGAGTGAAGGATATTCAGCGTGGAAATTATCTTTGAAGATCACGCGGTCAAGGAAGAAGGATCTCGGCTGGAAGGATCTCGCCGAAGAGAAGATGTGGAGAGAGAGTCTGAATACGCTATCTTAGGAATTCTTTCCTAAGATAATTTATTTGGAGAGAGAAGATCTTATCCTTTAACCGATTATGTTATCTTAGGAATTCCTTCCTTAAGATAATATAGGCGGTTAAGATAATATTCTTCAAATCAATTAATATCTTCTTGTTACCATGTTTAGAAAGATATTGTATCTTGTTACGATTGTGTCTTAGACGAGTTGTATTTATAGGAGTGTGGATTCATTTTTAGTTACGAACTCGGAGCATTAAAACTGAGAAGAGAAAGGAGAGTGAAGTGTGTGTGAGTCTTAGAGGGTTGAGTTCGTATTCACCGTTGTAGAAGAGAGTTTCAAATCTAGGTGGAAAGTCTAGGGTTTGGAGTCCAAGTTACAAGTGTAATCAAACAAGAAATCAATAAGACAAGTAGACGCTTTAAAATCCTCTCAAGCGAGAAGCTTGAAGGTAGTGGTTTTTCCTTGATTAGTTATTTGACTGATTGGGGTTTCCACTATACATTGTGAGTTCGTTACTTTATCTTTCTTGCTATATTATTCCGCTGCACCTTCTGTGGGAACAAAGCCTTTGTTCCCTCAGATGTAACTCTAACGATCCAACAATTGATATCAGAGTCTGGTGCTCTAGATTGTTTTCGTTAAAGACTTTGCAGGAAAGATGTCGTCAAACAATGCTATTGGTGATTCATTCTGGAAGCCTCCACTTCTGAAGGCTGGAGAATATGATTGGTGGGTGGAAAAATCGAGTCTCATATTTGTTCCCTCGATGGACAAATATGGAGGCTCATTGAAGTTGGCCCCATAGCTATTCCAAATGAAAAGGATGCCACAAAGCCTAAACCAAAGGTTGACTACACGGATGAAGACTGGAAGGAGCTGGAGAAGAATTGCAGAGCCAAAAAGATCCTTCACATGGCTCTTCTCCCCATGGATCTCAAGAAAATCATTGGGTATAAAACCGCCAAGGAGATCTGGGATGCTCTAAGATGTCTCCATCATGGAAATGAAGATGTTAATAAAAATAGAATCCTTTCCTTGATGAAGGAGTACGATCAAATTTCTCAAGGAAAGGGTGAGCACATTCAAGAGTTCTATTCCAGGTTCCAGGGAATAGTAGGACAACTGGAGTTCCTTGACGAAGAGATGTCAGACTGGAAGCTCACTCATCACTTCATGCAAGGTCTCAACTCTCAGTGGGATGCGATTGCTCTCGCTCTCTACTCCCAGACTGATGTCAAGTCTCTCACCATGGAAGAAGTTGTTGCCAAGCTTGAAAGAAATGCCTCTGTATACAACCACAAGATGAACAAGAATGGAGATGAGAAGGCCAAAAGCATTGCCTTGAAGGTTGAACATGCCTTTGATTTGTCTCAAGTTGAAGAAGAAGACGAGGACGGTGATGAAGATGTTGCTCTCATCACTAGAGCTATGAAGAAGATATGGTCCCGAAACAAGGGCATTCCCAGTTCCTCTGAAGGGAACAAAGACATGAGGGATGTCGTTTGTTACCACTGTCAAAACAAATGACATTTTGCCAAAAACTGCTTCAAGAAGAAGGTAGGTCTTCCTCATGTTCGTGAAGGGGAACAAGCAATGATTGCTACATGAGGTGATTCCAACTCAGATGATGAAGAATCATCTCATTCAAGGGAAGTCTGTTTGATGAGCATAAATGACCACAATGAATCAGAAGGATATCCTCAGGGATCTGAGGATGAAGCAAGGAAAGGCTCTTGGTATCTTGATAGTGCTTGCTCAAGTCACATGACAGGGAACAAAGGATGGTTCACCTCTCTTCAACAGGCCTCCGGAGGTTCAATAACCTTTGGAAACAAGAGTAAGGGAGAAGTCTGTGGTATCGGTAAGGTAAGGCTTTCTAACCATATTACTGTGAACAATGTGACACTTGTAAATAATCTCAAATTTGATCTTTTTAGTGTGGCTCAACTATGTCAAAATAAGAAAAATAGGGTAGTCTTTACTACTGATGATTGTCATGTTGAGTGCATAAGTACAGGGAAAGTCCTACTCAAAGGAATTTGTGATAACAACGTTTACAAGGTTGACCCTGCTTTCATCCCTGAGAAGGAACTATGTCTGTCGTCCATTGCTGGGACAACAGAGCTGTGGCATAAACGGTTCGGTCATGCAAGCCTTCAACTCCTTTCAAAACTTCATCGACAAGAATTGGTGAACGGTCTTCCTAAGATCGAAGCAACAAGAAATGAAGTTTGTGAGGCCTGCACCAAAGGTAAGCAAGTCAAATCATCCTTCAAGTCAAAGAAGGAGGTAAGCACTTCTCGTCCTCTAGAACTAATCCACATGGATCTTTGTGGGCCAATGCGCACAAAGAGCCGTGGAGGAAATACCTATGTCTTTGTTATTGTCGATGACTATTCCAGGTACACATGGACCATCTTTCTGTCATCAAAAGATGAAGTGTTCGCTGAATTCGAATCTTGGCTCAAGTCAGTTGAAAGGAGTGTAGGACAACCTCTGGGGTCCATCCGAACCGATCATGGGACAGAATTTGAGAACTCTAGGTTTCTATCCCTCTGCAGGAACAAAGGCATTAATCACAATTTCTCAGCTCCAAGGACACCACAGCAAAACGGTGTTGTGGAAAGGAAGAACAGAACCCTAGAAGACATGACGTGCACCCTCCTTATTGCAAGTGGTCTTCCTATGATCTTCTGGGCTAAAGCCTTGAACTCTGCCTGCTATGTTCTGAACAGGGCAACCATTCGTCCTCTCTTGAACAAGACTGCCTATGAACTCCTAAGGGGAAGAAAGCCCACCGTGTCTCATTTGCGCGCGTTCGGCTGCAAGTGTTTTGTCCACAAAAATGGGAAGGATTCTCTTGGGAAGTTTGATCCCAGAAGTGACAAAGGGACCTTTATAGGATATTCTCTTCACAGCAAAGCCTACAAAGTATTCAACAAAAGAACTCGAAAGGTAGAAGAAAGCATTCATGTAGTTTTTGATGAATCTGTTATGGCGGGTAACAATGTGCAGGAACAATCCGCTAGCGTTCCCTTAAACACTGGCCCTTCTGAAGATGATTGCTTTCAGCTTGTGAAAAACGGTGTCAAAGCTGGAGTCCCACGAAATCAAGAAACTCCTGATGTTCCATCAACATCAAGAACCCCCAACTCTGCCAACTCCGTTGGGACAGATGAAGGTGGTCAATCATCTGAATCCTCTCAGGTACCTCAGGGGGAACAGAGCCCCAGTCCTGACTCTGTGGAGTCCTCTGAGGAAAGTCCTGCTACTGAAGAAAATATTGAAGAGGATCATCATGCTGTAGGAAATGGTGGTGAAAGTTCTACTGCAGAACCTAAAACTGTAGGAGAAGCATTGAAGGATCCTGACTGGATTAACACCATACAAGAAGAGCTCCATCAGTTCAAAAGGAATAAGGTTTGGCGGTTGGTTCCTCGACCAAGGAACATGACGGTGATAGGAATCAAGTGGGTGTTCAGAAACAAGCTGAATGATCAAGGTCAGGTTACAAGGAACAAAGCAAGGCTGGTGGTGAAAGGTTACAACCAGCAGGAAGGCATCGACTATGATGAAACATTCGCTCCTGTCGCCAGGTTGGAAGCCATAAGACTCCTAATAGCCTACTCCTTTTTCCATGGCTTCAAACTGCAACAAATGGACGTAAAGACCGCTTTCTTGAATGGAGTTCTCAAGGAGGAGGTCTATGTGGAGCAAACGCCTGGCTTTGAAGATGCTTCCAAATTTGATCATGTCTACGTTCTTGACAAAGCATTGTATGGTCTTAAACAGGCTATGAGGGCCTGGTACGATAGGCTCTCACAGTTCCTTCTGGCTCATGGATATGTTCGTGGAAAAGTCGACAAGACTCTGTTCCTTCTAAAGGAGGGAAAACACACTCTCGTTGTGCAAGTCTACGCGGATGATATCATCTTTGGCTCTACAGACGATAAACTGGTTAAAAAATTCTCAAGTCTTATGACCAGTGAATTCGAGATGAGCATGGTTGGGGAACTCAAGTTCTTCTTGGGACTTCAAGTCTCTCAGGGAGAAAATGGAATCAAAGTGCATCAACAGAAGTACCTCAGAGAATGTGTCAAGAAATTCGAAATGTCGGATGCAAAGCCCTTTACAACTCCTATTCCTCCCAACAATCCAATGGGAAAGGACGAACACGAGCAAGGAGTTGACCCATCTTTTTATCGAGGAATCATAGATTCACTTCTCTATCTCACTGCAAGTAGACCTGATATTATGTATAGTGTGTGTCTATGTGCTCGTTTTTAGGCTGATCCCAAAGAAACACACCTTAAAGCAGTGAAGAGGATTCTGAGATACTTGAAGGGAACAGATGATCTATGTCTGTGGTATCCAAGGGGTGGAAACTTCGATCTAGTTGGATACACAGATGCGGACTTCGCAGGGAACAAAGTGGATAGAAAGTCCACATCTGGAATGGCTCAGTTCCTTGTGCCATGCTTGGTCTCTTGGGGGTCAAAGAAGCAAAACTCAGTTGCCTTATCAACTGCTGAAGCCGAATACATAGCCGCCGCTGCTTGTTGCACTCAACTCCTATGGCTTAAACAACAACTCAGCGACTATGGTATTCTTCTTGACTCTATTCCCATTCTCTGTGACAATACTAGTGCAATAAAAATCTCCAAGAATCTTGTGCAACACTCACGTACCAAGCATATCGAGATAAGACATCACTTCCTACGTGACTGTGTGGAGAAAGGGTTGGTCTCCATGAACTTCTGCGGAACCAAGGATCAGATCGCTGATATTTTCACCAAGGCATTAAATAGGGAACCTTTCGAACAGTTCCGTATGGAACTAGGTATGATCTCTCTAAACTAGTTGTCTATCTCTTATGTTCCCTCGATGATTGGCTAAATTACAAGGTAAATTGTGAAAGTTAAAATCATCATGTCTTGATATGCATTCACTCTTTGGTCGTTAAATTGAACTACCTGCTTAGATTCATGCTAATATTTCACTTATAATACATGAGACAGCTTTCCTTCGGCCCAAAAGAGTCAACTTGATGCATTGATCCCTCGTTATAAGCCCAAATGATTGTTGACTCTACAACTTACCCTAGCCATCATGATTGATGCTTCCTATGAGCCCCCTCTAATCATCCACATCTGGGAGCCTCTCATTCATGACTAAAAATGTTAAAAGATTTCGTATATTTTTTTTTGTGATGTTCTTTGTACCCTCTCTGGTAACGTTACCCCTGCATCACATTCTTCTAATTTCTTTGGGAAATTGAGAAGACGAATCGTCACCTCTGTGTCCTGTGGCTGAGACTTGATGATGGCCTACAACTGTTTGGAAAGGGTTTATGTGTATTCAAGTTTGAAGTATTGTGATTGTGAGTCTGTTGGATTTGGAAAGATACCTTAATGATTGTGATCTAAAAAAAAATTGTTAAAAAAAAATTGTTTGTGTTGCAAGAAGGTGTTGGCTGAGTCATGGTTGAACCTGAGAAAGAGCAGACTCTGAGGGGGAACAAAAAGATAAACTTGATTTGCGAAGGACTGTGAGGAGCTTTTCTCGCGCAAATATCTGTATTGGAAAAACAACAATGGTGTCTTATGAAGTAAGTGCATGCTTAAATTACTATTCCAACTCCTTCTGTAGGCACCAGTGGTCTTGAATCGTCTCTCTCCGCCTTCCAACTCCCTCTTTTGTTCCCAACACATCTATCCCCTCGCTGCCTTGTTTCTCTTTGTCTCTGTTTCATGTGTTTGCAATGATTGGCATGCTAATCATATGTGTTATATGTGCTCATTTTGCTGCTGTCTTTGCATGTAGTCTTTGTTCGTGTGTGTCAATCTAATGCAAAAGGTGGCTGTTTATCTTGCCTGGCTCATTTTCCTTTCGCTATTTACTTATGTTTTTGATGATGCCAAAAGGGGGAAAATGACTGGTAGCTTTAGTTGAGGGGGAACAAAACATGGTTTCATATGTTGCTAGACTAAGGGGGAACTATTGTGTCTAAGTGTGGAAACTTTCTCTATACAACTGTCTCTATCTTATATGTATGTTTTATTATCAAGGATGTTTGTCACCATCAAAAAGGGAGAATTTGTTGAATTCCTTAGGTTTTGATGGTAACAAACATTCAACTAATCTGACAACTAAGTGTTTCATGAACCAAACAGTTGTCTCAGGGAACCATAAGCAGCGAAGGACTGGAGAGGGAACAAAGCTTTCTCTACATGCTTTGTTACCTCTCAAGGAACATCAATGACGGACATCAATCAAGCTGCGAATGGAGTGAAGGATATTCAGCGTGAAGATTATGAAGATTATCTTTGAAGATCACGCGATCAAGGAAGAAGGATCTCGGCTGGAAGGATCTCGCCGAAGAGAAGATGTGGAGAGAGAGTCTGAATGCGCTATCTTAGAAATTCTTTCCTAAGATAATATATTTGGAGAGAGAAGATTTTATCCTTTAACCGATTATGTTATCTTAGGAATTCCTTCCTTAAGATAATATAGGCGGTTAAGATATAATTCTTCAAATCAATTAATATTTTCTTGTTACCATGTTTAGAAAGATATTGTATCTTGTTACGATTGTGTCTTAGACGAGTTGTATTTATAGGAGTGTGGATTCATTTCTAGTTACGAACTCGGAACATTAAAACTGAGAAGAGAAAGGAGAGTGAAGTGTGTGTGAGTCTTAGAGGGTTGAGTTCGTATTCATCGTTGTAGAAGAGAGTTTCAAATCTAGGTGGGAAGTCTAGGGTTTGGAGTCCAGGCTACAAGTGTAATCGAACAAGAAATCAATAACACAAGTAGACGCTTCAAAATCCTCTCAAGCGAGAAGCTTGAAGGTAGTGGTTTTTCCTTGATTAGTTATTTGACTGATTGGGGTTTCCACTATACATCGTGAGTTCGTTACTTTATCTTTCTTGATATATTATTCCGCTACACCTTCTGTGGGAACAAAGCCTTTGTTCCCTCAGACGTAACTCTGACGATCCAACACTATTGTTTAACCCCTCCACAAGCTTGAAGAGAAACACTTGGGACACCAGCCACCAACCACACATTCATCACCGATTGCGATCCGGCGAGAGAACCGGCGATGGATGGCCATGGAAGGTGGTGGTGGACCCAACGTTGCAGAGAGCTTACGAGAAGAGGAAATAAGAGTCAATTTGGGGTTAGAAAGCGGGATCCAAAAACCCAGGGATAGGTTTGATTTCACGCATAAGTGAAATCAGAGATTGATTTATATATGAATAAACTGGCAACCTGGTGGTGGTGTGGTGGTGATTTCGCTATGGGCACAAGGTGGCGATGAGACAAAGATTCATTTATGAATGACTAAGATTGGTGGGCAGGAGGACAAAATTGGTCAGATCTGGGCTCCAAGCACGAACTCCACAGATCTGGAAGATGCAAATGGAAATGAGATTGAAGGGAGTTTTGAAGATCCAAGATCAAAAATCAACAAGAGTTTACGAACACAGAGAGAGAAGTGAAAGAATGCAATTATAATCTGTTACTTGGAAAAGAGAAATACAGAGCTATTTAAGCTAAGCTAACTAATCTAACAAAACTACAGCTAAGCTACTGGGGCCCATAACTAATCTAACAACCTAACTCGGCTAACAAGCTAACTCAGCTAACACGACTCAGACTAACTCAGATTACAATACTCTCCATAGCCCCCCCTCAAGCTAGACAAGTGATGGGAAACACTAGACCAAGCTTGGAAGAAAGAAAGCGATGATGATGTGCCCCCAATGCCTTTGTAAAGATGCCAGCTAACTGCAGATTAGAAGGAACATGAACTGTCTGAATAAAGCCTTCTTGAACCATGTCACAAACAAAATGGCAATCAATCCAAAGGTGTTTTGTGCGTTCATGGAAGACTGGATTAGCGGTGAGATGCTAGGCAGCCTTGTTGTCACAGTGAAGAGAGATAGGCAGCGAAACAGCAAGAGACAAGTCGGCTAACAAACCTTGAATCCAAACAAGTTCACTAGCAGCCATGGACATACTACGGTATTCACTCTCTGCATATGACTTAGAAACAATTTTCTGTTTCTTAGTCTTCCAAGAGACCAGAGATGAACCAATGAACACACAATACCCGATAAGAGACTTACAAGAGTAAGCACAACTGCCCCAGTCCGTATCACTGTAGGCAGAAATAGAGAAATCAGACTGAGCAGGATAAGAAAGGGAGATATTGAAAGTTCCTTTGAGATACCGGAGAAGGTACAAGGCTGCTTGATAATGAGGAACATGAGGTGATTGCAAAAACTGACTCAATTGCTGAACAGTGTAGGAGATATCTGGGCGAGTAAGGGTGAGATAGAGAAGCCTCCCAACCAAACGATGATACGACTCAGGATCTGGAAGAAGCTCACCCTCATCAATGGATAACTTGAGTCCACGTTGCATAGGAAAAGCAGAAGGCTTGCAATCAAGCATCCCAGTATCAGTCAAAATGTCAAGGACATACTTATGCTGGTTAAGCATGATTCCAGAGGAAAACCGAGCAAGTTCCATGCCAAGAAAATAACAAGCAATACCCAAATCCTTGATAGTGAAGGCTGAATCTAGAGATTGCTTGACCTGCTGAATATCTGTCAATGATGTACATGTGAGCAGCATATCGTCGACATAGACAAGAGCAATTGTGAAGGACCCAGATGAAGTCTTGGTGAATAAGGAATAGTCATGCTTGGACTGAGAAAAGCCAAGTTGCACCAAGTGCTTTGTCAGTTCAATATTCCATTGACGACTGGCTTGCTTGAGACCATATAAGGATCGACTAAGGCGACAAACTTGACCTGGTTGTGCATGTGAATAGCCAAGAGGAGGGAGCATGTACACCTCTTCATCCAGAAATCCATGAAGGAATGCATTGTTAATATCGAGTTGATGAAGATCCCAGCCCTTTGCAGCAGCCAGAGCAATAACAACTCTAACTGTGGTAAATTTGGCAACCGGAGAGAAGGTGTGCTTATAGTCCTTATCCTTGACTTGATTATAGCCCTTAGCAACTAACCTGGCTTTGCAACGTTCAACCTCACCATTGGCCTTATACTTGACCTTATAAACCCATTTCGAGCCTATAGCTTCCTTGCCCGGAGGTAGAGTGGTAAGGTACCAAGTATGATTCTGCTCAAGAGCTTGAAGTTCTTTGTTCATAGCAGAAACCTATTCAGGGTGAGCTTTGGCTTGCTCATAAGAGTGAGGTTCAAAAGTAGTGAGAACATTGAACAAAGAACTAACATAAGAGGCAAGCAAGTGTTGAAAATCTTGATAGGCCAGAAAAGACTGAGATATGGAGAAAGAAGGCACTGTAGGACAATGATAATCCTGTAATTTGGCAGGTAAATGATGTGAACGCGTAGATCTACGAGGTGGGGGAGGTATAGGAGAAGGAACAGAAACTTCCAGGTTAGGCAGAGAAGTAGGGGAGGACTGGAGAGGAGATAAAGAAGTTAATGAATTAACAGGGGACGGGGTAGAAATAGGAGAAGAAATAGATGATGGGAAAGGTGAAGAAGTAGGTGATGGAGAGTCAAAATCCATAGTAGGATTGACAAGAGGTAAAGAAGTAGGTAGGGATGGGATAGGAATGGAAGAAGAAGACTCTTTGAAAGGAAAGATGTGCTCATGAAAAAGTACATGTCTAGAGACAAAAACAGTATGGGTATCTAGATCATAGACCCTATAGGCCTTTTGGTTTGCAGGGTAACCAATGAAAATGCACCTTCTAGCCTTAGTGCCAAACTTGTCTCTAGGTTGTGTATGGGAAAGAGCAAAACATAGTGAGCCAATGACCCTAAGGTCGTCATATGTAGGAGGGATATGGTGAAGTACCTCAAAAGGAGTCTTCCAATGCAATATGGAAGAGGGCAGTTTGTTAATGACAGAAGTTGCAGTCAACAAACAGTAACCCTAAAATTTCACAGGTAAGTTGGCATGAAGTCTCATGGCTCTTGCTGTCTCTACAAGATGTCGATGCTTCCTTTCAACACGACCATTTTGCTCAGGAACTCCTGGAGAAGATCTCTGATGAACAATTCCTTTTGTTCTGAACAACTCAACACAGGATTGCTGAGTAAACCTTGTCCCATTGTCTGATCTAATGACTTTGACAGTCTTGTGAAACTGATTTGTTACATAAGCAATGAACCCTTCAATAACCTTGAACACTTGCATCTTGTTCTGGATCAAATAAGTCCAAGTGCATCGTGAACAATCATCCACAATAGTTAAAAAATATTTTGCTCCATCCAGAGAAGGAACCTTATAAGGTCCCCACAAATCCATATGAACTAAATCAAACATTGAAGCAACAATAGAAGAACTACGAGTAAAAGGAAGCTTGTGATGCTTTACCAAAGCACAACTGTCACAAAACAAGTTCACAGTATTTGAACAATCATAAGTGGAAATATGTTTCATCTTAGACAAAGATGAATGGCCCAATCGAGCATGTTGTAACAACAACCTATCATTACTATCACAAGTCAAAACATATGACTTGTTCTCATAAAATTTATTAATTGCAAGTCCAACATCCACTGGTTGCATTTGTAACCTATAGAGTCCTCCTTGATCCACCACTGAAGCAATGCATTTGTTGCTAGTACGGTCCTGCAGTTCACAATGCAGATCATCAATAAAGACTGTCACATTCTGTAGTTGAACAAGCTTTGAAACTGATAGCAAATTATGTCGAAATTCTGGTACAAAAAGAACTTTATTCAACACCAGCTGTTGTGTCAACTGAACTGTGCCTGTATACTCAACTGTCTTAGTGGTTCCATCTGGAAGACCCACAAACATAGCCTTATGCAATTTATGCATTTCAGAAAATAAAGATGCATCAAATGCAATATGATCAGTAGCCCCTGAATCAATGATCCAAATGAATCTATCATGTTCGTGCAATGCACCTGTAAATGAAGTGTCTGAATTACCTACAAAGTTCACAAATGCTTGCCCTCCAGCATCAAATCCTTCCTTGCCTTTCATCATCTTCATTATCTCCTGGAAGACTGCATTCACCATGGATTGATCAGGCCATTGATGAGAGCGAGAACTCTCCCTAACATCAAGTGGATGATCATCCAGTTGCATATCTTCAATGTTAGCAGCATATTTGTGCACATTATGGTCCCTTGGACCCTTATACCAGTCAGGATAACCCACAATCTTAAAGCAAGTATCCTTAACATGTCCTTTAGCACCACAGTGAGTGCACTTTAGATCCCTTTTATCCGTTCTATCTCTTGTATATTCCCTTATGTTTCCTTCATATTGTCTCCCAGTGTCTGAACTCCTTCCCTGGCCATACCTGTTTGCTGCAAATGCCATTGATTCCTGAGAAGTATTCCATCCTCCAGTTATCTCCTTCTGTCTCTCAATTCTCATCACCATTTGAAAGGCCTTGTTAACCCCTGGTAAAGGCTCCATTGACAAGATATTACTCCTCACATGCTCATAGCATTCATTCAATCCCATCAAGAATTGCAAGACTCGTGTCTTTTGTTCCATGTCTAACATCCGTTTTAGAAGCAAACAACTGCATTGTTCTAAAGCACCACAATCACAGATTGGAATTCCTTCAAGAATCTGCAACTCATCCCAGATTTTCTTAATCTTTCCATAATACGCAGCAACACTAGAATTTTCTTGCTTAATATTGGACAAATCCTTTTGCAATTGATAGACCAAAGGAGCATTAGACTCTGAAAAACGCTCAAGAACTTCTGTCCAAAGTTCTTTTGCCGATTGAACATGCATAAAACCCTCAGCTATCTCACTATTCATGGAATTAATAATCCAACATCTAACCATGTAGTCCGCACGGATCCACATTCCCTGTTTCTCATTATCACCAACAGGCATTGCACAAGTTCCATCAATATAACCTAATTTCATCTTTGAACCCAAAGCCATTCTGATTCCTCTACTCCAAGAGGTAAAATTAGAGCCATTAAAATGCGTAGAAACAAGTTGGCTTCTTGGATGATCAAAATTAGATAGGAACAAAGGATCACTGTAATTGTTCTTACCTTGTCCTGTCTGATTTCCACCTTTATCTCCTTTGAGGATTCCATTATCAGCAACTTCTTCTTCATATCCCGCCATTGATAGGTTTCTCTCGATCGCGAAACTCCAAACCTCCAACTGAAGGCAATCGATCCAACTAGATCGTTTGATTCGTTCCTCTTAGCAGATTCGACTTGAATCTCCAAGTCGCTCTGATACCATTTGAAGATCCAAGATCAGAAATCAACAAGAGTTTACGAACACATAGAGAGAAGTGAAAGAATGCAATTGTAATCTGTTACTTGGAAAAGAGAAATACAAAGCTATTTAAGCTAAGCTAACTAATCTAACAAAACTATAGCTAAGCTACTGGGGCCCATAACTAATCTAACAACCTAACTCGGCTAACAAGCTAACTCAGCTAACACGACTCAGACTAACTCAGATTACAATACTCTCCATAGAGTCCAACCTGGTGGTGGTGTGGTGGTGATGTCGGAGTCAAGCAAGATTTTGCCAGTTTTATGGTTGATTATTCTTATTGTAGATGTTTTTAGGAGGTTTGCTCCATGGATACAATGGGGTTTTCCTTTTTGGTATTTTGGGGTTTCTAGAGAGAAAGAAGAGCGCCTCTCTCTAGTCCCAATGCCTTGTTGAACATTATACAATCACGTCAATACACACCTGCCTTACCACTAGTATTTTCCAAATTCGCTATATACACACAACAAAAGTCTCATCTTGTTTCCCCTGTTTTTGCCTATATGAAAGCAAGTTCTAGGTCCTTAAGAATTGGGTCTCTTACAATAATGACACCTAAAGAAGCTCAAGAAACATTCTTGCACCTCCCCAAGATACTCAAAGCTTAACAAACTCACAGGCTTTCTTCTTCTTCTTCGATGCAACCCGGGTGAAGGTCGTAATCACACACGTCACAAGAAAACGTCTAGAACTTCCCATTGATCCCTACAAGCATCACAAACATACGCATTTGTCATATCCAGTTTCAGCACGTGCTCGTTCTTTCTATCCCTCAACCTTTGGGGTAACCTTTCTCCCTCCTCTCTCACCGCCGCCTCTATCTCCTTAACCCTGGACTCCGTGAACAGAAACGCTAGGGCACCATACAAGGAAACCAAATATCGCTCGTTCGTGTTGATCGTCTTCCCATCCGGTCCTACGATGACTAGAGCGGGAATCTTTTTGATCTCAAAGATTCTTCCAAGAGAGCATCACAATCACTCCTAATGTTGTCAATCTTTACTAACGAACACATTATCTGACGTAATATTAATATATAGCATATTCATTTACGCCCTCATTTTTATTGGATCCAACACTTCCATCTCTTGATTAATGAAATGTAATATCTTAGGCTTGATAAATTAATAAAAAATAAATTAGCATTAGTTTGAAGATCTAAGATCCAGAATTCGTCATTATAGAGAAAGTCCAACACTAATTAGTAAGATATATTTCACATAAATCTAAGCAACTACTAACTCATTAAGGGTCCGTTTGGATTACATGCTATAATGTATTATCTGGCATTATAATACTAGATAATGCATTATGATATGTAATCCAAACATACCCTAAGATATAATATCAACTGAATATTATAATATGTAATTATTGCCCACAATTATCTATGTGACGTAAGAATACTTTTAAAAACTATGTGATATGTAATATTACTTAAAAAATATGTTACGTAAGATTACTTAAAAATACTATATGATGCAAACTTAAACACTATATGAATAAGAAATATATAAAATTTTAAATTACGTATCATCTTTATCATTTTATTCCCTTTCAAGAACATTAAAAAATTCCTCATTGATGGAAAGAAGAGGTTTTTCTACGTCAATGAGCAATCATCTATATGCCAAGATGAAATGGTTTCATCTTTTTCAATCTTTTTTGCTTAAAATTAATAAAAATAGGTTAATGGGCTAAGTGAATGTCTTAGTGGTTCCAATAGTCTATCAATAAGATGACCCAATCGTCCCAAGTTCACTTGACAACCCAAAATTTGAGAAATTTAAACCAAAAAAAAGTTTTCCTAGGATCTTACGATTCTACCGATTCTAACGATCTTATTACGATCCTAGTATGGCTCTACCACGTACGAGACTATTATCATATGATTTAAATCGTTTTACATGTTTTGGATTGTAGAATCTTAGAATTTTACAACTTGGATCACGATTTTAACAACATTACTCTCGACTCGGTCAGGAAATGTATGCGTACATCTCGACCCATCAGACCTCGTTTATGCAAGATCACACTGGGTTGATTGTTGTTGTTGCGATTGTATTGGCCAATTAGGCCTACTTGTTTCCAAGCCGAAATGTGGAGAATCCTGATCGTCCCAACCCAAACTTTATCATTATTTTCTTATAAGCCTTATATAAAAGAAATATTGCACAATTTTATCCAAAATATTTTTTAGGGGTAATTGCAATATAATTTATTTATTAATCTAATATATATATATATATACTAAAGCAATAAGAATTTTTGCCACATGAGGCTTCTACAATTATTTTGTCACATGAGATCCTATAACGTTTTCGCCATATGTCATTTTTTTAGAAGTTCACCTTTTTAAACCTCAAAATATGTAGCATATATTTGATCTCTTCCTATTCTATCATACAAATCAATCCCAAATCAAAAATTTCCAATTAAGATAGAATAATTCACACATTTCCTAATTTATACTAAATATCGTACATCGATTAGGAAAGTCTCGAAAAAGAAGAATCATACAATTTTTTTCGTAATCTACTTTCTTCCATAAATACTTTGAAGATATAATATTACCTTTTTAAGCATCAAAATATATACCAAATATTTGATCATTTCCTAATATACTATACAAATCAATCACACAATTCCTAATTTAGATAGAAATAAATCACACAATTTCTAATTTACACGCAACAATCACTTTCTTCCATAAATAATGAGTCGATGTAATTTTGACATTGTTTAACCTCAAATTATATAACAAAGATTTGATCTCTTCCCAATCTACTATATATCTACTAAACTAGAACCTAATTGCGTCACATGACACTCTCATTAAAACCGTCACATGGCGCTTCCTTATTAAAACCGTCACATGTCTTTTTTCATCACTTTTTAAAATAAATCAAATTATAAATCAGATTTTTATCCTAAACCTATCACTAATCTCTTCCAAAATTTCCTAATTGTATACAAATCCAAAATTTCTTAATTATATTGATTTTGATATCAATATTATCTAGATCTATTTTTTAATACATAGATTAATTTAATAATTATAAATATATTTTATTCAACATATACAACGTAAAATCTCGTGCTTGGCACAAGAATTACACTAGTCTACTATACAAATCAATCACACAATTTCCAATTTATATATTCACGTAATTCATAATTTACATAAATATGAATAACTTTCTTTTAAAAATCTACTACATATATACTAAACCAAAACTTCCTTAATGGCGCGTGTCTCTTCGAGAATAATCCACGTCGTTATTTTCCATGTGTCGCCACCATATTTTTCAAACGCTATTTTTAAAATGAATTAAATTAAAAATTATATTCTTTTTCTTTACAACTTCGTTTTCGATTAGATTTTTTTCCAAAAGTCATAAAAAATATTCGTCTTTTAGATTCAACCTTTCTTCTTCTTCGATCTCTTCCTCTAATTAATTTCCAATTTGTATTATTACTCATTACATATATATTTCTATATTAATTAACAATAATAATATAATTTTTGTTTATCTAAATAATAATCTGGTAAATAAATTCATGCAATGCACGAGAACTAAGCTAGTTACTAATAACTAAAACAGAAGTAATTCTGCCACGTGTCAGCTAGTTAAAAGCATCACATACCCTTTCTGAATAAAATTATTAATTGATGTTATTTATTTGGTTTCTCTTATCAAGTAATAAAATTTATCAATTAATTAATTTTGTTAAATGCATATTTAATATTTTGAATTGATTCTCTTCATTATTAAACCTTATTTACTTTTAATTCATTTATATTAATTTGATTAATAAACTTTATCAAATAAATCTTGATATTCTCCTCCTCTTACGATAATCGTTGGTTGCTATTTCTACTACATATTAACAAAGTGGAATTAGTAGTCAATAGGCAATTTTAGAAACACATTTGCAAAAAATACCTTAGTTATTTCAAAGTTGTATATATACCTAAAAAAATTAAATGTATATCTAAAATTATAGCAGTAAATACCCAAATGCTAAAATAGGATTTTTTTTACAAAAAATAAATTCTAATTTCATTAATAATTAAAGGTCTCACAAAATCTTTTAATAACTGTAATTATAGGAGAGAGAATAAACGCACTTAGTTGTAAATATTTTGGATTTTTTTCCTTAAATATTTTCTTTTTCCATTTTTAATATAATTTCTGGTGACAGGATAAATATTGAAGATTGACATGATAAACGTGGAGGCCGATAAAATACACAAAATATTGTGAGCATATGATGAAATCAATGGTGTAAGAGGAACGAAGAGGAACAAATTAAGATTTTAGGGTTGATTAGGGTTGAATGGATGACTGTTAGGATTTAGAAAAAACGATGACAGGATCGTCACAAAAACTTTTGATAAAGATTTTACTATATCTTTAGTTTCCATCTTTAATACTTTTTAGTTGCTATCTTTAATATAAAAACGAAAACCAGTTTTTACAATTTTGTTTACTACTTTATAATTTTCACTAAGCCATGGCACTGTCATTGAAAAACAATCCATCAGGACAATATATGTAGTATAACAGGACCAAAACTTACCCATGGATGCTTCCATGGAGATTACAACACTCGACTTCGGAAAAAAAATAGTGAAAAAAATATGATGAAATCAATGGTGTGGGAGGAACAAATTAAGGTTTTAGGGTGTGGGATGAACAAATTAAGGTTTTAGGGTTGATTAGGGTTGAATGGATGACTGTCAGGATTTAGAAAAAATGATGACAAGATCGTCACAAAAACTTTTGATAAAGATTTATTATATCTTTAGTTCCATCTTTAATACTTTTTAGTTGCTATCTTTAATATAAATACGAAAACCAGTTTTTACGATTTTGTTTACTCTATTATAATTTTCATTTGAGTTTCTTTTGATTAAAAAAATTATTTTTCAGATTTTTTGTTTTAAAAGAAAAAAAATATGGCAAAAATACCCAAATAGACATGCTTTTCTATTTTGTAATTTATGGGGTATTTATACAAACTTTTTAGAAAAGTAGAGTATCCATGCAAATTCGCCATTAACAAAATACAAAATTCTTTGAGTTTTATAGAGAGTTTTTAAATCTTATACTCCCTCCGTCTAATATGGCAAAATGTCTTTTTAGAGTTTGGCACAGTATTTAAGAAACTGAAAACTAGTCTAATATGCCCCTATTAAATTGCTTAAAAGTAACTATACAATTTCTTGGGTGAATAAACCAGATTAATAATTAAGGGTAAAGTTGGAAAAAGGTAGTCAAAATAGCTTAAAAGACAACTATTTCTAAACAAAATTTTATGGCTAGAAAGACATGTAATTTTAGACGGAGGGAGTATGATTTTTTTTGCCCCAATATTTATGGAATCCGATTTTTAAGTGGTTAGGATAATGTAATTTTTAGAATTAATTAAACTTGAATACAATTGGTAGAACGTGTAAATAGAATGAGATCAACAAATTTCATTATATTGGTATTAATTACTCCCTCTATCCCGAAATGTTTGTCCTAAAGTACAAAAAACTCTTTAATTAAGAAAATTAGGGACAGTATAAATGACATGATTGCTGCTATAGTGCAATATGTGGTTATTTACCACAGATGAAATTTCAGCCAATGAAAGGGGAGCATTAGGGGCACACAGATCACTTACAAATTTTGGAGACTTAAGGACAGAATTGCCCTAAACAAAAGGGGAATTATGCAGGGGACTTAGGGCATAATTGCCCTAGACAAAATTGCCCCTAAACAGAGTATAAAAGAGGATTACAGCATTCCCAAAGGAATTTACAGAATTTATATTCAAAGCTTCAGTAAAATTCAGAGCAAAATTAAGGCAGTAAACAATCTATGCATCACAGCCTGGTGGTGTCATGGCCTCAGCTTTATGGGACTTAAATGAAGCTCCACTTCCAGATGAACGGTACATTTATGATGGAGAAGAGTTCAAAGAGGGACATTCATCAAGGGACATGGAACAAGATGAACATAGCTTTGATCTCAACTAGGAACCAGAAGATGAAGAGGGACAGTCATCAGAAGCAGAGCACAACACAGAGGCAACACAACATCATCAGCCAACACATAATACCAGGCTCAGCAGTGATAAAAAAATGCACATATTGAATGCTCTGCGAACAAGATCGAAAGAGGGACAATTACCACATGGTGCAATAAACAAAGCTGCACAAGAGTTCAACATGTCAACAAGGTGCATAGGCAGAATTTGGAACACATCAAAGAAGCAACATAATGCACAGCAGAGGTACAATCTAAGCACAAAATATCACAAATGTGATAGAAAAGGAATTCAAGTAGAGATGGATTCAATCACAGCACTGGGCATGGGAGACAGGTCATGCATTAGAGACTTAGCTAGCAAGCTTAGTCTTTCAAAGACCAAAGTGCATAGGATGGTCAAGCAAGGTACAATAAAGCCACATACAAATCCAATCCATCCTGGTTTGAGTGAGGGACATAAGAAGGCTAGGTTGGATTGGGTACTGAAGTTACTTTGTGGGGATACAGTAGAAGAAAAATCAGTGTATTATCCAATGTTTGATTTTGTACACTTGGATGAGAAGTGGTTTTTTCTATCAAAGAAATCACAGAGAGTATATCTAGCACAGAATGAAAGAGGCAAGTACAGAGCTGCAAATTCATCTAAATTCATTCCCAAAGTTATGTTCAATGCAGTTGTAGCAAGGCCTAGATTTGATGCAGAGGGACAATGCATTTTTTATGGGAAGATAGGAATCTTTCCATTCACATATCAACAAGCAGCAAAGAGGTCATCCAAAAACAGAGAGAAGGGGACACTAGTTACAAAGCTAGTTGAATCAGTCAACAAGCAAGTGACAAGGAATATGTTGATAAACCAAATCATTCCAGCAATCAAGGCAAAATGGCCACAAGATGGAGCTCAAAGAGTTATATTCATACAACAAGACAATGCAAAGGCCCATATAACTCAAAGAGATCCAGAATGGCAACAGGTATACATTCAGGATGGATTCACTTTTATCTTAATACAACAGCCAGCTAATAGTCCAGATGTAAACATCTTAGATCTAGGATTTTTCAGAAGCATTCAGTCACTCATGCACAAGAAGATGCCAAAAAGTATTGATCATGTGATAGAAGCAGTACATGAAACATTTTTTGAATTGGCCCCTACAACTCTTAGAGATGTGTGGATGACACTACAATTTGTTATGAATGAAATACTTAAATGCAAGGGAGGCAATGAGTATGATTTGCCACATGTAAACAAGAAAAAATTAATGGCTCAAGGAATTCTACCAAGAGAGATCAAGGCACCTATGTGGGCTATCATAGAAGCATGGGACATAGTGCATGGGGGTGCACAACAAGCAGATCAAGCAGGAACATCAATAGCAAGTCAACAGAGTAAACAAGGGACACCAGTATATGAAGATCAAGACACTGAAGAAGCACTTGAAGACATTCAGTTTATTTAGCAATATATGACAAAGATTGAACATTTTGTGTACAGAGCAATCTTAGGAGGTAAAGAACTTGTGTAATTTTGTAAACAAGCACAAGTAATGGCACAACAATGACAATGCATTTCTCAGATGTCCCTAATATCATCATAGACATAAACCCATTCACAATACCTTAGCATACACATAAGCATCAATCAGTCATTTGACTGTGTTCCTATGGCACACTAAGACAGTGAACATGTAGGGAATGCATCTCAGTTTCAAGACTTCATCATAGATAGACTCAAGAAGAATAACACCACCAATCACAAGAGCTTTTAGACCTTTAGGACAAATATTTCGGGACAAACCAGACAAGGGAAATGCATAAATAATCACAATTGTAGATTTTCTCAGATGTCCCCATAGCCATCATAGACACAAGACCAATCACAAGACCTTAACATACACATAGGCATCAGTCAATCACATATGAAAGTGTTCCTATGGCACATTAAGGCAGTGATATTAAAGGTCTTGCATCTCAGCAAAAAGACTTCATCATTGAAATGCACAAATAATCTCAGATGTCCCCATAGCCATCATAGACACAAGACCAATCACAAGACTCAACATACACATAAGCAATAATCAACCACATGTAAAAGTGTTCTTATGGCATATTAAGGCAGTGACATTAAAGGTATTGCATCTCATGAAAAAGACTTCATCATTGAAATGCATAAATAATCTCGGATGTCCCCATAACCCTCATAGATACAATACCAATCACAGTACCTTAAGCATCAATCAATTACATGTGACACAGTGTGTAACACCCCCAAATTTAACCCCATTTGAAAGCGTTACTGCCGATGACCCTGGACGTAAACCCCGAAGTCACCCCAGGCTTTTCCGACGTCATAACTGACTTAAAACATAGTTATAATACTAAAATCATAACTTTTATTAAACCACATGGTCGCGGAATTACACGATTCCAAAAACGACCCAATAATCAGAAATACAACAGCGAAAGTCTTTAACAAAATACAAAGTAGCACAGCGGAAATCTTTTAAACACAAAGCGACAAAACAACTTGTCGAAAACACCGTTCATCTTCATAGTCGTTCTAGCCTTCTCGGATCTTCAACACACCTGATGTGCCGAATCGAACGGATGACACCAGCCAACCATGCAAGGAATATAACGGTTGGTCAGTCTAATGAAAGACTACGCAAGGGTACAAAGCAGAGTGGTTCGAAGCAGTCGTATTAGGTTAGACTCATCGTCCCTCGAATAATAACCGAGTACGCTAGTCAACCATCATACTCCTACTAGAATAAATGAAGCAGCATGATCAAGAGAAGACTCTGGAGACCGAGTCTCACAGCAATCAATCCCAAAAGAAGACTCCAAATGAAATGAGCCTTATAGGAAACATGACAAATGTTGGGAAACTTAAACAAACACACACACACACATCATCACAATATCGCATACGAGCG
Source organism: Rheum nobile (assembly GCA_027886185.1). Lineage (NCBI taxonomy): Eukaryota > Viridiplantae > Streptophyta > Magnoliopsida > Caryophyllales > Polygonaceae > Rheum > Rheum nobile. Next base: position 1,443,902 of record WOAB01000531.1, on the reverse strand, counting down.
ATCTACAACTAAGACGAGCTTTTCCTAGCTGTACTAGCGCCTAGCTGCACTACTCGCCAAACATTTTAAATAAGTGCTTACTCATACCGCACTTTATATTATGGTCAATGCATTTTAATTATGTGCATACTCATGGCACGTATCTTATTTAAATGACCACACACCACATCACGTTATAAGATTTTATCATGATCAACTCGTCCCGAGACGAGAGATCTCTTGGGAGCATCTCCCGAGATTTGCTCCCCAGATATATGTGACACTAGCTAAGTGCACCACCTCTATACCCGAGTATAGAGGTTAGTCATGACTCACCAATGGTATTAGGGTCTCAATGCCCTTTTCTCCATTTAATTATCAAGAAACGACTGGACCTCCTGGGCCCTAGTAAACGTTCCTACGAATACTCGTGCTAACTAAACAGTTCAACACAGTCATATATCACATCAAATCAAAGCCATCAAGGCCAACATCATAGATCTAACAATCTATATATATATATATATCAAAATAGCGTTGCCACTAACAGTATATGCAACCTATTATAATCTTTTTATATGAAATTCACCTTTAAAATCCACAACAAAACCAAATCACACAGAGCCATCACGGCCCAACCTGCACAATATATCTCTATACTAGCGTCGATTCTAGCAGAATATACAACCTAGTAATAATATCCGTTTTATTTTACATAACGTTGTCAAATCAATTTCCAACATAATTAACAATCATCCCAAATTATTTAACAACAAAACTATTGATAAATAATCAAATATGGAATGATGAACAAGAGAGAACCGCCACTTGCCTGAATCCGCAGAAGTTTAAGCAAAGCTTAGAGACAACGGCTCTTGGGTCCAAAACTGGAACAGATCTGGAATAAAAATCCCTAGGAAACGACCCATAACAAGATCCTAACTTAGATTCAATATACTTATATATGAATCTAAAAGAATACGAAAAGAAATCAAAGGAAACGAGCCAAGCCCAAAGCCAAACCACAAAACACACAACTCGGACACACATACCGCGATCGCGGCAGGTCGCGGTCGGTCGCGGTTTTCGTGCTGTGACAGTGGCTAGCTCGCGAGACAACAATGGAGAGTTTCTTACCCAAACCGATTTGTTTGCCTTCGATTTGTCTATGGTTCGATCTCCCAACACCACAAAGCTTCCAACAACACTCAAGAGCACCTTCTCAACTCAAGAGACACTCGAAATCTTCCACACACGAAGCTCACAAGCTCGGCTTTAATGGAGAAAACAGAGGAAAACAGAGGAGAAGAAGAAGGAAGAAGAAGAGAGCTCTTGGCTTCGGTCTTCACCTCCTTTTATAGCCCAATCCGAGTCTCCACCAAGGGAACAAGTCGGGGACAAGGGGACAAAGGCGAAGGGAAAGTTGGCTGCCCACTTGGCCTGCCCAAAACTGAGCCAAAACAGAGCTACAGTAACCGCCACACGAGGAAGACGACTCTGCCCAGATCTTGGCATTACCGCGAGCGCGGCCGGTCGCGGCGGATCGCGGTTGATCGCGGTTAATCATGGTGAGTCGCGGTTTAAAGGCCGACTTCGTTAATTCTTATCCAAACTTGGTTTGGATTAAATTTCTTAACTCCGGGTTAAATATATTCGTACATTAACGATACATTAACCCCGAAGATACCTCAAATGTATTATATAATGCTCGGAAAATTTCACAGAGCTCAGACCCCTTTTAAGAAGGTCCGAGACTCACTGAATTAAATCCGTCTAGCAAAACGGGCATAAGAAAATTTTAAAAATAATTCAAAATGCCCTTAAAAATTACGGGGTGTTACACAGTGTTGCCATGGCACATCAGAAGTCCAGTGAGCATAAAGGTTTTGCATCTCAGTTATCATGCATCATCACCGATTACCTAGCAGAGGCAACACAACATAATTCAACATCAGAACAGCAACACCAAAACAGAACACCAACACCAACACACCAAAACAGAGAATCAGCTTAAACAGAATACCAATGTCTCAGTCATCAGAACAGCAACAACAAAACAGAATATCAATGTCTCAGTCAACAGCACAACAAACTCATTCAACAACATGCATAATTCAGAGCAATAATCTCAGCAAAAGTACCAATGCATAAACAACTTAAAAAAAGTGAGACATAGCTAAACATCAGAATTAGAGTCAACATCACCATAATCGGGGACGATTCTTCCCGCAGCTTCATCGTCAGAGGAATCAAGGATTACAATAATCTCAAGGGAGTCAGGGAGGACGACGATCTCAGGGGTAGCAGGGAGCACAACGATCTCTGGGGGCTCAAACCGCATCTTCCCCTCCACAGTTTCCTCTGAGCCAACAGGAGTGAAGTTGTGACCCCCAACACAATCGCCACCCCACTCGCACTATGGAGCTTTAGAGCAAGCAACAAAAAAGTGCATCAGAAGTCCAGGACCCATCGGACTTAAATAGGTCTGAATCACCCATGAATGCAAACAGAGAATGGAACCCAGGGGACCGGGGTTTTCAAAGCACTCAAATATGAGATTTAAGGTTTTTTGGGCGGGTTTTGGGAGATATGGATAGATCTAGAGGAGGAGCAAGCTTTTTCAGTGTTTTAGGGACAACCGGAGCAGATTATTCGCCGGCGAGCAGATCTGCAACAGATCGAGATCATTTTTGATGAGTTAGGGTTTCAGAGAGAGCTCATACGAGAGAGTAGAGAGCTCAGACGAGAGAGTAGAGAAGGAGAGGCACCTTCAAGGAGAGTGAGAGCTCAGATGAGAGCACAAATGAGAGCGGCGAGGTGAAGAGAGCTCAGACGAGAGATGAGACAAGAGAGCTCAGATCTAGGGTTTCATAGAGAATGAGAGAGGAGAAGAGAAGAGAGCGGCGAAGTGAGCGGTGAGTGAAGAGTGAGAGGCAGATTAGGGTATTTAGGGTTAGAGTGAGAATATGGGCTTGGGCTGGGTAGATTAGGGTTTAGGTGAATTGGGCTGGGTAGATTAGGCCGGGTTAAATGGATAGATTAGGGGGTAGGTTAATATGGGTTAGGGATATTGGGTTAGGTTAAAATATGGGTTTGGGTTAGTTTGGTTAAAAATATGGATTTGGGTTAAGTTAATGGATTTAGGAGTAGCTTGGTTAATTTTATTAGTTTAATTAATTAATTAAATTTTTAATTAATTAGGTTAATGGAATATGGTTTATTAAGTTTTAGGTTATGGATAAAAATGATGGATATTAATGGAGTTTGAGATGGATGAAGATGGTAGGTGAGAATGATTGAATGTGTAGTATTTTGGATAAAAGATGGAATGAATAAGGGTAATATTGGAAAAAAAAGATGGATAGAAAAGGAAATAAAGTGAAATAGGACAAACAAAAGGGAACGCCCAAAACGGAAACAGGACGAACATTATGGGACGGAGGGAGTACTAAATATTCGATTAGGTTTATTTTTTAGTGACTAGATAGTAGATACTCTTAGCATATATAATACATTTTAAAATTTAATCTTCATCAATTAATTCTTTTTACATACACTTTAAGCAATTATATCTTAACTTTATGTAATCCCATATGTTTAGCGAGGTAGATGCAATTGGGTCGGAGGGGTTGGGTTCGGGTCAAAATTGAGTTGGGGTTGTCGGATCGTTAAAATATAAAATAGATGTCAATAGACCCACTAATTTTTGGGTCGAGTCTCAACCTTAAAAAACTCAGACAGTAGGATCAGGTTATCAAGTGGGGTCATGTTTTAAGTACTTTTGACATGTCTATAATGGAGGAAATAAATTTGTTATACATTGGATTATATAGGAAATAATTTTAAATCATAAAGTATGGGCTAGAAAATATTTTTTTTATATGAATATTCAAATCTTTAAATATAAAAAGTCTTTATCTATATTCATATATTGATATTATAATAGAAATCACCGCATATGTGTGGGATCTCAATCATTTGGTCTACATGTCGCCCTTTAAATGAATTTACATCATCAAACAGTTAATAAAAGGTTGTTATATATAGACTTTATTTTACCATCGATTTTGAATTTATGTTTTTAAATTAAAATCTTTTATATTTACGCTTAGTGATAGTTATTACAAAGAAAAATCATTGAAAAAATATATAAAAAAAATAGAATATCGTCCTCGTGCAGGACACCCCTAAACTAGTTGCCCGGTGAGCTTAGAAAAAAAGTGTTCAAATTCACCAACTTTTTATTTGGTTGCTCCTTGTGGCCAGTAGTACTCTTCAAAAATACCATATTTTGGTATATACATTTAATGTGGTTCATCGGCATCCTACGCAGTAGACGAAGCTTTTTTTTAATAAGATAAGCTTGTGACTAATAATAAGAAAGGAGGATTTACAAAAGTGTCATACAAATAAAATGAACAAGCAGCTGCTGATTGTTAGGATTCAAACGCAGAAATAAGAGAAATTGAAAACAAAGAATACGAGAATTGTTAATCTAGTTCGTTAAGAAATTGACTACGTCTAGAGGCGTTGTCAAGCCAGGATTTTTTTCACTATCAAACATACTATCAGTGTCTAGCTTTCGGTGGAGAGTCCATTAGACTTCATAACCCAACACTGATAGTATGTTTGATAATCAGTATGTACAGTTTGGCCACTCCAACAACCAGGCTCAAGAACTGGAACTCATATGTCAGTAACTAGTAAGGAAGTTTGTTGGGCTCTCTTCTCGATCTATTGATCCTAATAAGTCTCCTAGACCGAATGGTTATGAGTTATAACTCTCTATTTTGCCCCATTTCTTGTTGCAACACATTCCATAAAACCATCACTAAGATTCTTATTGATCGGATGAAGAGGGTTCATCCCATCATCATAATAGATAAGGAGCTTTTGTTCTGGGCCGTTCTATACTCCACAACATCCTTGTCAGCCAAGAGCTTCTTAAATAGTACAATACAAAAAACGTCTCCCCTCGATGCATGATGAAGGTGACTTTGCTAAAACCTTTGACATTGTGAACTAGTCTTTCATTGAGCATGTGTTGTGCTCATTCCGCTTCCCTGAAGTTATGATCAGATGGATCCTTGCTTGTGTTACCTCTCCTTCTTACTCTATTCTTATCAATGGGGAGATTCAGGGTTTCTTTAATGGCAAATGAGGCATACGCCAAGACGGCCCTCTGTCCCCATACATTTTTGTGTTGGTTATGGAATTCTTCTCCCGTATGTTGAGATCCCTCAATGCAAACCATAACTTCAACTTCCACCCCATGTGTGAGCATATGAAGCTTGCACACTCGTGCTTTGCGGACTACTTAAGGTTTAATAGCTCTAAATCTCTTATTTTCTTGGGTGGAGTTGGAGATGAGGAGAAAAGCCGCATCCTATAGGCCAACGACTCCCCTTTAGGATCCCTCCCTATGCGGTATCTTGGTGTACTGATTGGTACCACACAATCAACGGCTCAAGACTATGCGCCTTTGACTGACAAAATGATGATCAAAGTGTTGTCATGAACTGCTAAATCTCTATCCTACGCGAAACGCGTCGAGCTTATTTGTGCGGTTCTGTTTGGCATTCGAAGCTTTTGGTGCAACATCGTTGTGATCCCTAAGGGTGTGCTCCAACAAGTGCAAAGCATATTTCGTTCCTACTTGTGGGCATGTATAATATCTTCCAGGAGGAGTTTGGTTGCATGGAAATCTGTGTGTACTATAAAGAGGGTGGGCTCGGATTCAAAGAGCTCTTGTCCTGGAAATGTGCTTCAATGGTTAGGATAATCTTCGAGCTTCATGATAGGAGCTCAAACATTTGGTTGGAGTAGGCCTATGAAAATCGAAATTCAAATCGAGATGGTTTGGGGATGAATTCAGGTGTTTTAGGAGTCGAATCATACTAATTTGAGTGTGAGAAACACAATGATGGATTTTGATTTGATCAATACGAACCAAAATGGTAAGAATATGGAAAAATTTGATTACATAACAAACAAACTCAAAATCTTAAAACACTAACCGGAAAAAAAAATATAATCTCGAAAAATCAACCGAAATACCCTGACATAAATCAAAACTTTCCAAAAATTAACTAAGGACAAAGATCCGATATGCAAACGTAAAATTATGTGCGCATATGTTATTCAAAGTGTGAAATTATGCGTGCATACTTCGACCAAAAAAAAAAAAAATTATGCGTGCATATGTTATTGTAAGTGTATATTCGTCTACTTTGTATGATGTGTGAATATATTTTGTATTATATATGCTATACTATTGAAATTTTGTATGTGTACATATTTTATTATACATATGCTTTGTATTATATTTGCATATGGTCGCATAAAAGCATCATTTTTCACCGATCTTTGTCCGTAAGCTGATACCTATAATTAATAATGCAAGTTTACATATTCATCCTGCTTTTAGAAAATAACTTAAAAAAGACCCTAATTATCACTCCCTTCGTCCCATAATGTTCGTCCTGTTTTCGTTTTGGACGTCCCCTTTTATTTGTCCTACTTTTCTTTTTTATCCATCTTTTCTTTCCAATATTACCCTTATTCATTCAATCTTTTACATCATTTTATCCTTACCTTACACATCCAATCATTCTCACCTACCATCTTCATCTATCTCAAACTACATTAATATCCACCATTTTTATTCATAACCTAAAACTTAATAAACCATTTTCCATTAACCTAATTAACCTAATTAATTAAAATGTTAATTAATTAATTAAACTAATAAAATTAACAAAATTAACCAAACTACTCCTAAATTCATTAACTTAACCCAAATCCATTTTTTTAACCAAACTAACCCAAACCCATAATTTACCCTAACCCAATATCCCTAACCCATATTAACCTACCCCTAATCTACCCATTTAACCCGGCCTAATCTATCCAGCCCAATTACCGAAACCCTAATCTACCCAGCCCAGCCCATTTCCCACCCTAACCCTAAATACCCCCTTCTGAGCTCTCTCTTCACTCTCTCGTCTCACTCTTCGCCGCTCTCTTCTCTTTTCTTCTGAGCTCTCTCATTCTCTCTGAAACCCTAGATATGAGCTCTCTCATCTCCTCTCTCGTCTGAGCTCTCTTCACCTCTAGTTCTCCTTTGTGCTCTCATCTGACTTCTCGCTCTCCAGAGAAGGTGCCTCTCCTTCTCTACGCTCTCGTCTGAGCCCTCTCTTCTATTCTGAGCCCTCTCTGAAACCCTAACTCACAAAAATGATCTCGATCTGTTGCAGATCTGCTCGCCGACGGTTAATCTGCTCCGGCTGCCCCCAAAACACAGAAAAGGCTTGCTCCTCGTCTAGATCTACCCAGATCTCCCAAAACCCGCCCAAAAAAACCCTAAATCTCAGAGATCGTTGCTTTGAAAACCCCGGTCCCCTGGGTTCCCTTCTCTGATTGCATAAAAAATGGGTGATTCGGACATATTTAAGTCCGATGGGTCCTGGACTTCTGATGCACTTTTTGTTGCTTGCTCTCAAGCTCCACAGTGCGAGTGGGGTGGCGATTGTGTTGGGGATCACAGATTCACTCCTGTTGGCTCAGAGGAAACTGTGGAGGGGAAGCTGCGCGAAGAGCCCCCAGAGATCGTTGAGCTCCCTGCTACCCCTGAGTTCGTTGAGATCTTTCCTACCCCTGAGATCGTCGTCCTCCCTGATTCCCCTGAGATTATTGTAATCCCTGATTCCTCTGACGATGAAGCTGCGAGATGAATCGTCCCCGGTTATGGTGATGTTGCCTCTAATTCTGATTTTTAGCCAAGTCTCACTCTTTTTTAGTTGTTTATGCATGGGTACTTTTGCTGAGATTATTGCTCTGAATTATGCATGTTGTTGAATGAGTTTGTTGTGCTGTTGACTGAGACATTGGTATTCTGTTTTGTTGTTGATGTTCTGATGACTAAGACATTGGTATTCTGTTTAAGTTGATTCTCTGTTTTGGTGTGTTGGTGTTCTGTTTTGGTGTTGTTGTTCTGATGTTGGATTATGTTGTGTTGCCTCTGTGTTATGATCGGTGATGATGCATGATAACTGAGATGCAAAACCTTTATGTTCACTGGACTTCTGATGTGCCATGGCAACACTGTGTCACATGTAATTGATTGATGCTTATGTGTATGTTAAGGTACTGTGATTGGTATTGTATCTATGAGGGTTATGGGGACATCCGAGATTATTTATGCATTTCAATGATGAAGTCTTGAAACTGAGATGCAATACCTTTAATGTCACTGCCTTAATGTGCCATAGGAACACTTTTACATGTGGTTGATTGTTGCTTATGTGTATGTTGAGTCTTGTGATCGGTCTTGTGTCTATGATGGCTATGGGGGCATCTAAGATTATTTGTGCATTTCAATGATGAAGTCTTTTTGCTGAGATGCAAGACCTTAATATCACTGCCTTAATGTGCCATAGGAACACTTTCACATGTGATTGATTGATCCCTATGTGTATGTTAAGGTCTTGTGATTGGTCTTGTGTCTATGATGGCTATGGGGACATCTGAGATAATTTATGCATTTCCCTTGTCTGTCCCGAAATGTTTGTCATAAAGTTCTAAAAGCTCTTGTGATTGGTGGTGTTATTCTCCTTGAGTCTATCTATGATGAAGTCTTGAAACTGAGATGCATTCTCTGCATGTTCACTGTCTTAGTGTGCCATTGGAACACAGTCAAATGACTGATTGATGCTTATGTGTATGCTAAGGTATTGTGAATGGGTTTGTGTCTATGATGGTATTAGGGACATCTGAGATCAAAGCTATGTCATTGTTGTGCCATTACTTGTGCTTGTTTACAAAATTATAAAAGTTCTTGTTCTGTACATAAAATGTTCAATCTTTGTCATATATTGCTAAATAAACTGACTGTCTTCAAGTGCTTCTTCAGTGTCTTGATCTTCAACTTCTGTTGTCCCTTGTTGACTCTGTTGACCTGCTATTGATGTTCATGCTTGATCTGCTTGTTGTGCACCCCCATGCACTATGTCCCATGCTTCTATGATAGCCCACATAGGTGCCTTGATCTCTCTTGGTAGATTTCCTTGAGCCATTAATTTCTTCTTGTTTACATGTGGCAAATCATACTCATTGTCTCCCTTGCTTTTAAGTATTTCATTCATAACAAATTGTAGTGTCATCCACACATCTCTTAGAGTTGTAGGGGCCAATTCAAAAAATGCTTCATACACTGCTTCTATCATATGATCAATACTTTTTGGCATCTTCTTGTGCATGAGTGACTGAATGCTTCTGAAAAATCCTAGATCTAAGATGTTTACATCTGGACTATTAGATGGCTGTTGTATTAAGATGAAAGTGAATCCATCTTGAATGTATACCTGTTGTCATTCTGGATCTCTTTGAGTTATATGGGCCTTTGCATTGTCTTGTTGTATGAATATAACTCTTTGAGCTCCATCTTGTGGCCACTTTGCCTTGATTGCTGAAATGATTTGGTTTATCAACATGTTCCTTGTCACTTGCTTGTTGACTGATTCAACTAGTTTTGTAACTAGTGTCCTCTTCTCTCTGTTTTTGGATGACTTTTTTGCTGCTTGTTGATATGTGAATGGAAAGATTCCTATCTTCCCATCAAAAATGCAATGTCCCTCTGCATCAAATCTAGGCCTTGCTACAACTGCAGTGAACATAACTTTGGGAATGAATTTAGATGAATTTACAGCTCTGTACTTGCCCCTTTCATTCTGTGCTAGATATACTCTCTGTGATTTCTTTGATAGAAAAAAACACTTCTCATCCAAGTGTATAAAATCAAACATTGGATAATACACTGATTTTTCTTCTACTGTATCCCCACAAAGTAACTTCAGTACCCAATCCAACCTAGCCTTCTTATGTCCCTCACTCAAACCAGGATGGATTGGATTTGTATGTGGCTTTATTGTACCTTGCTTGACCATCCTATGCACTTTGGTATTTGAAAGACTAAGCTTGGTAGCTAAGTCTCTAATGCATGACCTGTCTCCCATGCCCAGTGCTGTGATTGAATCCATCTCTACTTGAATTCATTTTCTATCACAGTTGTGATATTTTGTGCTTAGATTGTACCTCTGCTGTGCATTATGTTGCTTCTTTGCTGTGTTCCAAAGTCTGCCTATGCACCTTGTTGACATTTTGAACTCTTCTGCAGCTTTCTTTATTGCACCATGTGATAATTGTCTCTCTCTAGATATTGCTAGCAGAGCATTCAATATGTGTATTTTTTTATCACTGTTGAGCCTGGTATTATGTGTTGGCTGATGATGTTGTGTTGCCTCTGTGTTGTGCTCTGCTTCTGATGATTGTCCCTCTTCATCTTCTGGTTCTTGGTTGAGATCAAAGATATGTTCACTATCTTGTTTCATGTCCTCTGATGACTGTCCCTCTTCGAACTCTTCTCCATCATAAATGTACTGTTCATCTAGAAGTGGAGCTTCATTTAAGTCCCATAAAGCTGGGGCCATGACACCACCAGACTGTGATGCAGAGTCTGTTTACTTGCTTAATTTTGCTCTGAATTTTACTGTAAATTTGAATGTAAATTCTGTAAATTCATTTCCCAAAGCTGTAATCCCCTTTTATATTCTGTTTAGGGGCAATTTTGTCAGGGCAATTATGCCCTAAGTCCCCTTTTGTTTAGGGCAATTCTGTCCCCAAAAATTGTAAGTGATCTGTGTGCCTCTAAAATCAGCCTTCTCATTGACTGAAATTTGATCTGTGATAAATAACCACAGATTGCACTGTAGCAGGTCATGTCCTCTTGTGTACTTTGTTAATTTTCACTGTAGCAGGTCATGTCCCCAATTATACTTTGTTAATTTTCTTAATCCAAGAACTTTTTGTACTTTAGGACAAACATTTCGGAACAGAGAATATAAAATTATAATTAACGTCAATACACGTTATAATAGTACAGTCCTCCCTTACCACTAATATTCTTCAAATTCTCTATACACAGACAACAAAAGTACCATCTTTCACCCCTAATTTTGCCTATATGAAAGCAAGTGCTAGGTTATTAAAGAATTGGGTCTCTTAACATAATGCCACCTAGAGAATTGCAAGAATCATTCTTGCACGTTATAATAGTACAGTCCTCCCTTACCACTAATATTCTTCAAATTCTCTATACACAGACAACAAAAGTACCATCTTTCACCCCTATTTTTGCCTATTATGAAAGCAAGTGCTAGGTTCTTTAAGAATTGGGTCTCTTAACATAATGACACCTAGAGAATTGCAAGAATCATTCTTGCACCTCCCCATGATGCTCAAACCATAACAAACTCACAGGGTTTCTTCTTCTTCGACGCAACCCGGATGAAGGTCGTAATCACACACGTCGCAAGAGAACGTCCAGAACTTCCCTTGATCCCTACAAGCGTCACAAACATACGCCTTTGCCATATCCAGTTTGAGCACGTGCTCGTGCTTTCTATCCCTCAACCTTTGGGGCAACCTCTCTCCCTCCTCTCTCACCGTCGCCTCTATTTCCTTAACCCTGGACTCTGTGAACGGAAACGCTATGGCACCATACGAGGAAACCAAATCCCGCCCATTCGTGTTGATCGTCTTCTCATCCGGTCCTACGATGACTAGAGCGGGAATCTTTTTTATCTCAAAGATTCTTCCAAGGTCTTGTCGGGTCTTGTCTTCGTATGGAACGGCCAACCATGGCATTGTGGATAAGCTGCATTGAAACTCGTCGTGATCTCTGTCCATTGACACGAAGACCACTTCAAACGGTAACTTCTTGGTATCGGTCAGCGCCTTGTATGCATCGGTTAGCTGCAAGGTGAAGTTTCGAGCAGGAGGACACCAGAATGCACCGAAGAAGAGGCCTATTGTTTTACCAATAAGATCAGAAACTGATATCTGCACATAAAGCAGTAAAAATCTGAATGTTCTAATTTACCATCTACACAAATATAACAATCAAAACAGAGTAATGCAAATGCTTAATTACCTTCCTGCCATCTCTGGAGATGAGATAGTCCCTTTGATCATGTGACAAGAGCATTTCTACTTTAACTCCACAACGCTTAGCGTTGTCAATAGCTTTGAGTTCCTCTCGACGTTTACAAGTGAAGGGAAACGCGTCGGCCCCGTAGTCTTCAATCAAATCAACCGCGTTTTCTTCTGCTGAGAACCCGTCCAGGGTCAATGGTACGAACGATGGGATTTGATCCACACTGCACCGACGACTTAGCCATCTGTTTAAAGTCGTGTCGAATGGAATTGCAAGCCACGGCATGCTCTTGAAATGTTCTCTGAACTCGTTCTCCTCCCGGTCAGAGGATACGAAGATTATTTCTAGCTTCTGATCACCCGCTTTATTAAGAGCCTTGTATATTTGCACTAGCTTAGAGGTAATAGCTTTACACGGTCTGCACCAGTTGGCGGCAAAATATAGGCAGACTCTTTTCCCGTAACTCGAAGGTAAAGGCATGACCTATACAGCATATCAGTTTCAGTTCTCAGTCTTAACAAAACATACTAGTTTATTCTCAAACAGAAAAACATAGTAGTTTCTATATCACCAAGATCCAATTGCTAGAGGGTGTTTCTTGACTACAGGGTTTTTTACTAATTCATTTGGTGCCCTTTACTTTTAGGATTCAATAGCTAATACTATCAACTTGGTTGAAATCATAATTTTTGAAGGCTAATTTGGCAATCCTGTGAGATAGAGCAACTACAACTGCTAAAATAAGAAATGTATGCTTTCTCAAAGATAAGAATATGATAACAAAAATATAAGACGGAGTACCATGTAACAAGTAGAGGGGCACCAAAATACACAAATTCTTGGACACCATGTAGAGAACTCAAAACCACAAGAGCACCACAATAAACTCATCCTAAGAAAACAAAAGTTGTGCTTGCAGAAATGTGAAATACATCTTTTTCAATGGTGGGAATTGATTAAGTTTTATGTTCAGCAAGAATAGAAACTAGGTGGAAACCGAAAATACCTTTCCTTCAGCAGATATAAGGAACTCAACCCCTTCAGAAGCTAGAATTTCACAACCGTTTTCCTCATTGGACAAATTAATACCATAATCAGCTCCAGCCATAATAACTTGAACGCGGAAGCTTGTCTTTAACCGTGCAACTAAACTCTTTGTCTACAACAACAAAATTCACACAAAGCTCAGCTGACGAATCAAGATGGAACTCAACTAAACATGACTACCTATCTAGTACAAATTATACAAGGACGAAAGTATAACATATCACTTTCAAATCCAATTAGCCATTTATACAAGAATAAGATCACATCATCAGCACTCTACTTTTATGCTCAATAGCTCTACAGGAGGAAATTGTGCTAGCTATATATAAAGCATGGAATTTCATATAGCTGAAATCTTAAGCCAGTAAAAAATTCCATTGCAAGTAGCAATTTCAATTTTCAAACACATGAACTGTTTTGATTGTTGAAGCATAAATTCAGCATCCAACCACACACGCTATCAGGAGACCGAATCAAGAACCAACTTCACCAATCAAGACAGGTCAATTATTTGTCCCATTTGATTTGTTGTTCGATTGACTTCTACCTATCTTTTTATCTTCTACCCAGCAAGCAAACCCTCATGAGAATCTGTTTCTAATTACAGTTCCTAAAAAAATCATTTTTTTAAAAAAAAATGGTTAAATAAAGCTGATACTTACAAACGAAATTATATATACTTGAAATTCCATGACAAGTCCAATGGGAAAAAAAGGGAAAAAAATACCCCATAAATTCGGAGAGAAAGATGAAGATGTCTAAGATTCTCCAAATGAATCAACACTAGAAACCTGGGCTATTTGACTATTTCACTAGAAAATTCAGCACACAGTTATCCAACATGATCGGTTTCAATAAAAGCAGAGCCAGCGAATTGCAAGAAAGACGAAAAACGATGAGAATTTTGAAAGGTACCTTTCAATGGAAGCCTTGAAAAAGCAAATGATTTCCTTGACTGTTGGATTTAAAGTAATTGAGCAGTCGACGGGTCGACGATGTGGTATAGTTACAATATGGCAACCGGAATACGGCGGAGGTGGCATCGGCTAGCTAGGCGGTGGCATCATCACTGGTGGGGAACTGAGGAGAGAGATATTTGGAGAGTTCGGAAAGAGATATTTGAAATATTGCACCATTAATATTTCATTTTCATTTTACAAATCATCTAAATATATATATATATATATTCTCCTAAGAGCTTATTTGAAAAAGCTTTTGAATTTTCAGTTTTTATTGTTTTGAGGATTAAAATTACAATTATTATATGACATATTTTTATTATTTTTGTCTATATGAGAATCAAGATCATTACAACAAAGTAAAGTGATATTAAATGAGGTTATGAGTGACATATTTGTCTAAAAAAATTTAACATATTTTTAGAATTATGTTAATAATTATTAAAAAATATTTCAAAATTAAGAACTAAATACGATACTATATAATATTTTTTTGGACTTTGACGATTTAGAATTTTCGATGGATAATTGTGGATAAGATAAAACCAAAATTGATATTGTGCAAATTTGTAGTTTATATTAAGGGAGTTTGTTGTAGAAAGAAAATTTGAAATTGAAAGTTATAAAGTGGTGGCCCAATAAATATATAAATAAAGTGAGAGAGTACATACACATACCAATTAAATATATAAATTTAATGGAATTTCATAACAACAATAAAAAAAAATATAACAACAATCTTATATATTAAGTTTAATAAATATTCTATCTTTAAATATAAGATAGACATTCCAACAAAATTTGATCCTTATACGAAATCAAAACTTAATGGTATAACTCAAAAATAAAGAATATTCGAATTCCACTAAACCCATAATTAGATTTCATTTACTATTTTCCTCCCTTTGTCAAGTATATAGCTTCGGCATATTCTATATGGATAAAATTCCTTTTCAAGTTTTGCAAGTTTTCGTCCTTTTCATCACAAAGAATAATAATAATAACAAAAATTGTTTATTATTCCATATGATGTGACATTCCACGGCTAGACGTGTCAAATGTCTACGGGATCAACCCGCCAAAAGGAAATATGTTATTGGGCCTCATCCACATGATAAGCCCATTTATGTTGGGCCAATTAGTTTCTTAGCCCAGAGTTTCAAGAACCTCTTTCTTGTTCTCGAAGCCAAGAAGAGACTCTTACGAAGAGAATCTCTGCACACTCTTCTCTTTCATTCGAGATCGGAGCTTCGGAGAAGAAGAAATGGAAGCACCCAAAACGATACAACACGAGATCGGAGGAATCCAAAACGACGCACTTCGCTTCGGACTCCATGGCGTAAAGAGCGACATCATTGAGTCTCACCCTCTCCAATCCGCTTACAAATCTGTAACTTTCTTCTTTCGAGTGTTCGCTTTTTTTCATGGTTGAATTTTCGGCTGCATTTTTACCATTTTGTTTTAATAAAATTTTGTAGGCGAAGGAGGTTCAGGATGAGATGAAGCGGACAGTTCTCGCGAACACTTATGGATCGGCTTTTCCTCTCAAGATGGACCTCGACAGGCAAATTCTCTCTAGGTATTTTGTCGTGTCTCATCTCCCTCAAGATTCTCTTCTTTGTCTATTCTAAAAATTAGTTATTTGGCGATGAAATGTGATTAGAGAGTTCCAATTTTAGCTTTGACACTGGGGGTTGTATGCTGTATGAAATGGTTTATGTGGTATGATTTTAGTTGTTGGGCTTCTTATCAGGAACTAATGAATTGTGTATGCAAATGAGCTACTTGCAGAATTGGTCCGTTATGTTTGTCTAGTCTGTGATTATTGAAGGGGAAAAAGCCCTACATTTGAGCAATTGTAAGGAATTGGAGAACTGGTGAATTGTGAACAAGCCTTACAAAGTCTGCTTTTAGTCTGTGAGTTAAAAATCACTTCTCTTAGTGGCGTTGTAGTTGAGGTATGATAGAAACATTCTCCATAGGTTGTATACCTTTGTTGTTTCTTAGCATTTAGCAAATTGCAATGGAGTGAGCTTTGACAGGAACCTTCAGTATTGACTTTCTTAGAAGTTGAGTGATTTCTTGCTTGTAAAATTTATGAACTTACATAAATGTGTTCTGTATTTTTGGAGCTCAGATCTCTATGGAACAACCTTCTGTTGTCTGTGATAAATTTTCTGCTGGGTATAATTTTGCACTAGTTGTTGTTGTTACATAAATATAGTTGTTGTTGTTACATAAATATAGGATTCGTTAAATCCAACATATCAGTTAATGAAGAGCTTTTTTATGAGTTCAAGAACCCAAAATTTGAAAGCTTTCAACTTTAGGTTTGGAGTTGTAAGGCTCCATGATAAAATTCCAACTGAAGCCCAAAGAGGCAAAGATATCATTTTTTATGTTCTCGTAGTCATTGTAGGAAATGAACATCATCATGGATGGATTTTAATATGATTAGCTTCAAAGATTTCTGGCATGTCCTTCAAGGCTTTAAATGATTTTCCTGGATACAGTGTGTTTGAAATATAGCAAGCACTTCTTTTTTCTCTTCTTTTTTCAGTTTCTCGTGTATCTTATTCTATTTCTTAACACTTCTGTAGATTCCAAAGGCCTCCGGGACCAGTAGCATCCTCCATGTTAGGATTGGAAGCAGTTAATGGAAGCTTAGATGACATTGGTTTTGAAGATTATCTCAATGGTGAGATACAACTATCTGCTCTGTTTCTTCTTCTTCTTTATATTATTGTTATACCTGGAACCTGCAGCACAATTTTGCATATACAGTTCTCTAGTAACCTGGTGTATATTTACATGAAAGTCATTCCACGTGATAGATAGAGAGTTTTAGCCCGGTAGTGGTATACAAAACTCAATAGTTTCTCACTTTAGCTGGAGATCCCTTTCTTAGTTTCTCACCTTAGTTATGGAGTGGATTAAAATTTGAGTTCCATGAGGACTTGATCTGATAATCTAATGTGTTCAAGCCAGCCAACAGAATGTAATGTAGCTCCTCAAACTTGAAGGGTGGATTAATTTTATTTTAATGATGTGATTTACTCAACTGTTTATACTGGTTTCTTAAACCTTTGCTTTGCTTTGCAGATCCACGTGATTCAGAAACTCTCCGCACTCCAGACATGCATCATGGCATGGAGGTTCGCCTTGGCCTATCTAAAGGACCCGTGTGCCCCTCCTTCTGATTGAGCTAAAGTGGGAACTGATGTTGGGTGATTATATTTTGTCAATGGGGGACAATGCTTCAAATATGTTGTAGTACTTCTGGTTCAACCCTATGCATCCTGCTATTAATGTTTGAATGATTAAGCATAATGTTTGATATCTTTATTTCCTATATGCAAGGTTTCATACTGTTGATTCCAGGTTCAACAATGTGACCTAATTAGTGCTCAATACGCCATTAATCATGGTGTTCTTCTTTCTTGATTCCATAAAGTTCTCTCCTATGTCAATTGGCTCTCGCCGTTGCCGAAATTGTCTCCCCTCTAACTTGCAAGATTGAGAGATCTACTTATCCGTCGAATTACCTTGAACGAGTATACTTATCATTTTATGTCATCAGCCAAGTATTCAAACATTAAGCCTTCCACCAAAGACACATCTATGAAGTTTACAGCCTTTCACCAAAGACACATCTATGAAGTTTACAAGTACCACGGGGCATCAACCAACCAATTCTCTTTGTAAGGGTTTAAAGTTGTATCAGTGAAGGACCATGTAATGATGTCTTTGTGAAGGACCTTTGTGAAGAATGCCTTCGTGAAGGACCTTCGTGAAGGCAATAGGCACGAGTCGGGAGGACATTTTTCTATTCAAATTTAGTACGATCCGCATTGGAGAACCGAAAATCAAGACGGGGGAACACCATATCTCAACAGAAAAGCTTTAAATAAGTTATGTAGCACAGCAAAAAACACCAGGTCGGGAACACTAGACACAGAGAAAGCTAACGTGAGGTTTTGAGCAATTCCAACCAGGGTAATAAAATGACCTGTGACCATGAGTTGCAGATTTCATCCAATCTCTTTCACTCACGAGGAAAGAGACATGAACCTCTTTCACTCACGAGGAAAGAGACATGAACTTACGAGCTTTCTCCTCCTCCAAAGCCCTATCGCTACTGTCGGCGATGGATCGGAGCCTGGGATCAACCTTTTCCTTCAATCCTGGTGTTCATCAGCGAGCTGGTATGAGAGACGAGTCGAAGTGCGGGTTGAGGTCGAGCACGGTGTTGAGCCGAGGCTCCTTTCAGGCTTGTAGTTATGCTTTTTTGCAGACGAGCATCGGGTCGATCTCCTTAGCCCTGCAAGTTGCGGCTCTCAATCTGCCATTTGAGCCTTGCCTTTCTCTTCCCCCAAACTCTTGACTGCTCTCCTCCCCTCTCGCACATCGTGGAGCTCCAGAGAGCTCTCTCTCTTTTCACCCCCCCAAATTGCGGCCCCTCTTTTTAATTGTCTCCCTCTTTCAATTGCTGACCTAATCCCCTTTTTTATACTCTAGAAATTGGCCTTTAAGCCTAGCTTTATCGAGTCCCTACACACACATCTCAAGTGGTTGCTTGATCCAAAATTATACATTTTTTTTGGGTCAGGAAACAGGGCTTGAGAAAAGTTTAAATTAAGCTAAAGAGAAGTTTGACCCTGAAGAGGCTAGAGAGTTGCTCTGCTTAGGTCCTTAACTTTGTGAATTCTTTGAATCCACGAAGCGCTCTAAAGCATCTTAGATGTCCCATTTCATGTTCAACTAGTTGTTTGAAATTTTTTACATATTTAGCTAGTATGTGCTACGTTTTCATTTTTTCGATCATTCGCCCGGTTCGAATGACTATTGTCACTCTATGTCCGAATCGGATTTTGGTTGACCACCTTTCAGTGGGGCGGACCCTCCGTGTTGGGATTTTAGATGCGTAAAGCGGAATTTCAGAAAACGTTTTCCTAACATCCAACCAAGGATCTCATGCATAAACCAAATAGATCATAGATAGGAAGAATCAAATACCTTTTGATGCGTGTATCAACCTGCTGGAATGAAGAGAATAAAGCCTCACGTGTGACTCCTCTATTTGGTCCACCCGAGCTTGACTCCTCTATTTGGTCCACCCGAGCTCGGATCTGGATCGCCTGGGACTCGGTTACTAGAGCGAAGAACGAAGGCGAACGAAAGGAGAGATAGGGGAGATGTACGGCAGCCTTGGTCAAATTGTGGGATTAGGGTTTTCTCTTCGAAAGTCTTCCTTTTATAATACCAGGTGTAGATATCTTATTTCCTAAATAAGTATTTGTTTTATTATTAATAATAACACTTTATTATTAACAATCCTTATCTCCCAAGTTATATCCTATATAACTTTATATCATATACTTTATATAATATGTCTCTCAATAAACTGATCTAGTCCAAACTCTAAGGGTGTGACCTCGTAGGACCCGGTAATAATAGCAATAGATTTATGACATACTTTATAACATATAGTCTATAAATCATAGTTGGCTTCTAACAAAGCACTATGACTACCTAAAATCACCGGATTAAATATCTCCATAAACGGTCTCACTTCATAATCAGTAATTGCACATTTGATTAAAGGACACAATTCCTTCACTCCCAACACTAATTGTTCCATACACGCCATCAGAAAAACTCGAACCCGAGATCTCTGTATAGAACGCTTATGATATTGATTTTATGATATTGATTTTTCCTCCATGCCCTTTAGCACAATTGCTAAGTAACCTTGCAATTTTTCCTCGAATGAAAAAGAAACCTTGCAAATTTTTATTTTGCAGGCAAATCAAGCTGAAGATGGCTCCAAAGGAAAACTGAAGACGGCTACTTTGATAATGATGGTGGAGATGGCTCCAAACTCCAAAGTAACGTATTAGGCATGAGCTTTTCACTTGTGATCTATTCAGAAAACACTAAATTGATATCGGACCACAACCAAAAAGCAATCCAATATGCATACATACATACTATACCGACAAATTTCAGAGAATATTCCAAAATAAATCATATAATATCAACCAAGAAACCACCACCACATAAATTACCTCATACCAGATGTTTTCAAAGCTATAAAACATTTCTAAATCCCTAAATGTCGAAAAGTCCTAAATTTCAAAAAAAAAAAAAAACTTTAAAAACCCTAAATGTCATGGACTGAAGAGAAAACAATCACTTACCTCGCAAAACAACAATTACCCTCCACTATTGCTAATTTGTGGTCGTTGTCGTCCACAATTGTCTTCACATTTGCGAAAACTCCCCTAAGTTGGCTTCAAAATCGCAAAAAAAACAAAATCGCCCACTGATGCTTCACCAACTTCGAAATCACGAAATCTCCCCTTCGCAGACTAAAATCCACCAAAGTCTCACACTACATCGCTCACAATCTCGCTCACAAACACTAACTGGAAATCAAATTGGCGGATTTCGTGGAGAATTCTCAAATCCCTAATCCCAGCCGGTGAAGCCCTAAATCAAAGGGGAACTCGTGATTTTTACAAAGGGGATATGTCGGATAAGGGAAAAGGGAATCGGGTTATGAAATAAGGGCATACCCGGTAATTTGTAAAATTTAAGAGGGGCAAAATGGTCATTTTAACAAGATTTTTGATGGCGGAAGGATTTGGGTGGTTAATCGCTAACGGAAGGAGAGTTATGGGTGGTTTAAAATAATTTCGAATATAACGGGTGTTTTCTTGCAAAATTGTGTATATAACGGGTGGTTTAAACTAATTTTGCCTAGAATTTATCCCCATTGATGGAAATTTTCCTAGTATTGATTGTCAACTGGGGAAATTTCCTTATGTTAGTTTGTTGGTTGGGTGTTTCCCCATAGATGGGGTTTCCCTTATTGGTTGTAGTTGAGTGTTGCCCCATAAAAGGGGGTTTTCCTTTGATGTTATTAAGAAATTTCTCATAAAGTTTGGGATTTTACCTCTATTTGTTGTGGTTGTAAGAGCTACCCAGGAAATACCATGGGCTTCTTTTAACTTCTCTTTGTAATGCTTTTGTATTTTGAAGAGCTAGCTAATGATTTGTTGGTGTTGCTGATGATGGATTTGTTGTGGTTGCTGGTGGTGGAGTGAAAATGGGAAAGAAGGGTGTTTTGATTTTTTGTGTACAGAGAGTGTGTGGTTAAAAAAATTGTGCATTCAAGAACGATCAGATATGCTCTAGTAGGTGGAAGGCGAGAACAAGAAATTAGGTCTTTTTTTTTTTTTAAAGAATTAGATTTGTCTTAGTTTCTATGCGAAGACCAACCTAAAACATATTTGCGAATGAGAATATGAAGTTCTGAATCGAGACTACAGTTCACCTCCCTAAGTTGGACCTCCTGGAAAGAATGAATGTCAACAACAACCATTCAATTTTCCATGGACAATATCATATGCCTTTAATAAAATTTATAAGGCAGAGATTGTCACCTTCAATTTATAATTTTACAATGTTTAATGTTTTGGCATAAGAGATGCTTTGTTTTATTGTTAGTGCTTCAGTCATGAGTATGTTGGTGAAACCATAGCGTTTACTGCTCATATGAATAACTTTTGTTTTTATCATCTCTAATGATGAAGTCAAAACCAACTTCACCATTAGTTTGTTTAGACCCGTCAAAATTGATTTTGTAAAAAATTTGGTTTGTTTTTTCTCATTTCAAGAACTTGGTTTTTCTGATATGGTGTTGTTTACTTTTTTGTTATGTGAAGTCATTATTATCTGCTTTCTTTGTTTTTTTTTTCAATTTTTGATTAATGAGGAGATATATTGAGATAAGTCTTTTATTCTGTCATTGGGGTCAAAGTTAAAGATGATTTGGTTTCTATTGATCCAGATACCCCACCAAGTAGTGGTGAGACAAACAAACAAAAAATTAGTGAGGAGAGATTGAAGATTAGACAAAATTTCACTTGGTTTTTTGTTTGTAAAGTCGAATTCTTGAACAATATTCTCAATTGTCGCATTCTATTGTTTAATTTATTTGAGAATAAAAGGGCATTGTAAAAGAATGTGGGTTAGGTCTTCAAGGGGGGTATTGCAAGAAGAAATTAGGGCATTCACAATCCAGATACTCATAGTTTCTTAAACTTGAAAAATAAAAGAAAACTAATTAAAATGTCAGAAAATGGCACGAGAAACCTTCATTAATTCTTGAGTAATTTCTTCTTTAAGAAACTCATTTCTCTGACAACTAAAGTAAATAAAATCAACGTTTACATCTAAAATCAATTTAAAAATAAATAGAATAAAAAAAATAAACTTGCCAACTACCTAAAATAAATGGGTCAAAAAGTAAAATTTGTCAACTACCTGCTTAAATTGAATGAGATACTCGTAAATGGTGTTGGTCTTCCTACAATTAAGCAATCAAAATTTATCAACTATCCAAATAAATTTTTTATAGGTCTTCCTACAAAAAGTAAAATTTGCCAACTACCTGCTTAAATTGAATGAGATACTCGTAAATGGTGTTGGTCTTCCTACAATTAAGTAAAATTTGCCAACTACTTGCTTAAATTGAATTAGAAATTAATTTTAGTACGTATTTTTTGTAAAGGTTGTACTAGTTTTGTTGTTGTTGTACGTTTATATTTATGGAGTTTTAGGATTTTTTTTATTTTTTATAATTAATATTAAAATTTGTATTAGTATTTGTTTTTTATATTATTTATTTTCATTGTTAAGAAAAGTAATCAACAATAAATCTATAAATTTATATTAACTATGGTTTTTTAGTTGATTTAGTTTTGATAATTAAGAAAAGTAATTACTAATAAATCCATAAATTTATATTAACTATATTTTTTTAGTTGATTTACGTTGCACTATTTACTTTTTTCGTTATGTTTGCTTGTTTTATGTTTTATGTTTATTGTTTGTGGTGGATTTGTAATACCTTGATGTTTGAATAATACTAACCATGTTTGTTTACATTTTAATGTTATGTAAAATGCTATTAAGCAAGTATAATAAACCAATTTGTAAAAACCATGTATAATATTTATTATTAATTACAATAAAAGTAATTAATAATAATAATAAATATACTTGTTATTATTTTAATATTTAATAAATTGATAAATAATTGGTAATATATAGATGTAATAAAATAATATAAACATGATAAATAAAGAAACTTTGTATGTTGCGAGAACAAATAAGATAAAAGAGAGAAATTTGAAAAGTAAAGTATGAAAGTCAAATGGGTTGTGGATGGCCTTAGGTCTTGATCTCGCAGGGGTACGGAAGAATATGTACACGGGAAGAAAAGAAGACAATGATTTAAGTATAAAAGCACAACCTTTGGTAGAAACATACAAAAGATGTAACACTACCTAAAACAGTGGAGTGAAATGACCTCAAGATTCAATCCGACATGATTCAGCCCACTGTTTTCTGGGAACATGATACAACACTACCTAAATAAATCCGTCATTCGAAATGGCTTCAGCTTGTTGATTTGCCACACGTAGTTTTGCCTAAATAATCCCATCCAGATTCTCTAGTCTTTATAAAAAACAATGGTGCACAACTTCAGAGCCAAAACCAGTGTAACAGAAACAACACAAACATGTAAATTGTCAATGAAGCAATTTGCCTGACAAGATTAACACAAGAACGTACCAAATCCACTAGTCTACAAAGCTTAGAAGGGTTTATGGCACAATATAACAAGGAAATGATGAATAACACAAAGCCAAGAACTAAGCTAATGTGCCTCCTCCGGCACTGACATACAAGGCTTATGAGAGCCGCCATTAATAGAAGGTCCTGCATATGATCAACCAATAAATTCTTCTTATCCTCTTCTTCAATTTTGTTTCTCTAATGTACCGGGAACCAGGAAAGCAACAAACCTTTCAACATGTTAAGCTGGACACAATTTATCTTGATTTTTCACCAATTTCTCCGTTCGCGTCAGAATTCAACTTGCCGCCAAATGTGGTGGCTCTTGAGGCGAGACTGTCAATAGCTTCCTCTTGCTTCTCATAGACATAGAAAGCTATGAACAGAATAGGAAGTCCTGTAGCAATAACATGATGAGAGAGATGTTAAGGGGGAGTGGAATCAGCGGTTTGAAGGAGCAAGAGAAAAGGCAAACCTGCTAAAAACAAGGCCTGAAGCGATATGCATCCAAGGAAGCCAATCAGAAGAAGAACCACAACAACCTAAATTCATTTGTTAAAAACAAACGAAAATGCTTAGGACTCGGAAAGAGTGTCGGTATATTGTTATGTCACAGAATGATTCTCGCTCCCAAAGCATACAAGATAACGAAGCTGCCAAAAACGAAGTACCTTAAGAAATAACATCCAGTCATCTCCCCTGCAAAGAGACTTTAAGATCTTAACTGGGGTATTCCAGCAAGAAGCAGCTGACTGAGCAACTCTTTGTGACATCTCCCTAGAGCAATGGAAAACTGATACGGGAATTTTCTCAATGGTATATCCAAATCTGCAGGAACACGAATTTCCTCATTCTCGTTAAACCCAAATGAAACAGCGTACGAAGTTTCTTTGAGAAAAAGAGCAAGATAGTGACTTCCTCATCCCAAATCACCTTTTAGTTTGCTCACAATTGTACGTTTCTAGTTATTTCTGCTTAGCAGCAGTGTTTATAAGTGCATTACTTGTAACGTGAAGAAAGAGGAAACAACTTCTTTGAGAAGAAAATAATAGGAAATGTCTTCAACACCTCAACCCAAAATAGCAGCATAATATAGTTTCATTAGAAGGAAAAATTGGCATCATAAGTAGTTTGCTAAGATCTTAAATTAGCAATAGCATCTTATAACTGCCTCACTTGTGAGCAAAAGAGTAAATACAACATACAATATGACATTTTACTGCCTACACAATTTTCCAACTTTAAGCAAAGGTATTCATCTCCTAACTCAGTCAGAAGAATTTGAAAATCAACATATATACACAGATGGCAAATAAGTCATTACAGAAATAAACAGAGGGAAACAGAGAGAGGAAGAGAAGAAAAAACCTACAGTTTCTGAGGCAAATTGGCATGGAGAAACAAAAAGATGGCTGCCACTAGAATGAACTTTGAAAATGCTGTGACAGTGGTGTAGCCAGATGCAATAAAATTGTAGTAGAAAGCTGCCAAAATTAATATTGTAGCAAGTGTTTGCTTTTTATCCTTCCATAGGAGTGTATCAGCAACTGCATTGAGGCCAAAGCAACATCTTTCAGTAGAAGCCTAACTATAAGCATACTCCGACAATCTCTTAGGTAGAAGCTGAGAGTGTCCAAGTAAACAAAATCTTATCATGTCATATGACCACAAAATATAGTGGATAGTGCATCATGTAACTTCTCTCATACTAGTTTTAAGGCCCTTGAGAAAAATAATATCATCTCATGTCATTTAACATCTATTTCCCACAAAATATTTCTTTACCAGGAAACAAAAATTCCTGATCAGTATCAAAATTCATTGTGGCTTCATCAAGCTTGTATATGCACTACTTCCAGTTATCCTACACTCAAGATTAGCCATATCTAACTCTTTTCTGAGCAAGTCAGCAATTTGATTGGGAACATGGCTGAGATTAGAAGCAATACAAGTAGAAAAGAACATTTAGCATCAAGAACAAAAATGGTAAGTACCTCTTCCGCTTCCAAGATACTTATATGCTTTAGATGGACCGTCTCTTTTGGATCTATGTTCAGCCCTTAAGTGTGAGTATGACTCTATTGTTCTCTCTAAACCCTCCTGAAAAATGAAAAAGGCAAGGTTAGGCATACCTCAATTAGTCCCTTACAACTGTCATTAATACTTATAGGCTAGCAGAGAAAACTTAAAAATCATGTCAAGGTCTATCCATTGATATAGAAAAATATACAAAAGCAGAACACATTGCAAAAGTTTGAAAGAATGAAAAGGCAATCAACATACACTAAATTGCTTTCTTTTTATTTTCCCTACATCATGGACATAAGGATCATAGAGTACCAGAACAATCATTTAGCTTCCACTGAGCAAATTTTTTGGCGCAAAAACACAAGGCACCACTCAAAGATAGGAAGGCAGCAAAAACCAATAGAAGTATTTTGCTGATGTCTAAAGAGATTCAATTATATATAAAAATATAATAACAAGACTCACAGATATTAGTTCACAGCTATACAGTATCAATCTTTTTAGTGAAAAAGCACTTCACAGCTACATTAGTAGCCTTGGAAAGTCATATTAGCTAGACGGGGTTTCAACTTTATAAGAATATAACGAGAAGACTTAAGAGAGAATCAATAAACAGGGACAAATAGAAAAGGAGAGAGAAATTAGTTCAAGTATCTCAGTTAAAGCTGGCTGATATTAACAGTAATGAGCAGCCATATCAGCAGAACTTTAAATCAACAAAATTGGAGAATGAGTTTCAAACAACTCTTATCCAATGCATCTGAAGCAATTTATAAAAAATAACAAGAAACATATCCCTACAAAATGTCAAAAGGAACCAATCTAGCCAGAATAAGGACCTGAAGTGATACGATTGGTGTATAGCCAAGTCTATCCTTTGCTTTAGAAGCATTGAATGTTCTGTCACATGAAAGCAGTCTAATCCTTGAAGGAGTCAGCTGTGGTACTTTCATACCATATGGGGCCAACAGTTTATATGTCAACTCTACCAAGTGTGCAATCGGCATCATGACAGACGCAGGGATTTTTATTCTCGGCCTGCAGCCATGAAAATTTCCACAAATGATAAGGCATGTCACAAAGAATTATCTAAGCAAGTGGACAGTGAAGTTTATCAAATGTATCAGTAGTTTTAGACTATGAATAAACTTTCTCAAATGAAAGATATCATGTTGTATCTCATCCTTCAGCTAAGTTTACGTATTTCAGAAGAGCTTTCAGAATTGAAATTTATCCATATTTTCCTTGAAATGGTTTAAGAAGTGGTCACTGTTGAAGAAACCCATACATACATAGCAGTCAGACATGAAAGGAAGCCTCAGGACAAGTTTGAAATGGCATGAACAAGAAAGATCAGAAAAGTAGCTTCGCACTGAAGTGAACAGAAACCTAGTTGGATAAGAAAAAAAACAGAGACAAGTGGAAAAAAATTAGTACCTTTCATATCCTAGACCTTCAAGTATAAGTGACATAAACTCCCAAAATTTAAATTGCTCCATATTGGTCACGAAGTATGCCTGCGAAGGTCGTTATGAAAATTCAAGATCTAAAAATCAAATTTCAATAGAGTGAAGGGAACTGAAATTTTAAAGCACAAATATGACAAAATTGAAAAGAAAGCAGTATAGAAAATGAGAAAAATATACAGGTTAGAAGTCAGGATGTATCAGTTAAGAAACAATAGAGTAAATACCTCGCCTGAAGCTTTCTCTGCAACCACTCCTTTTGAAGCAAGGGCCCGTTCTGCACATATATGAGCATGTGCCACATTTTCAACATAAGTGAAGTCATACATGTTTTTTCCATCACCTATAATGAACTGCATGATTGGAAACATTAATCAATATCACAGACACCATGAAAGATGAGGGAGAACATTAAATAACAAACAAGGACAAACAAAATGCTGAGATATTGTGAAGGTACAACGTTCAAGTAATAGACCAGAATTAGGATAGTGAAATAATGAACACAGCCTCCAATGCAAAATCAAGAAGATCATTTTTTTCTTGCTCTAACAAGCTCTGAAAGAATAAACAAACCTAAATGCTTTTACCACTAGCCAAAAGATAAGGATTTATGCTACTTTCATTGTATTAATGGGAGTCACAATTTACTTGTCATACTATTGTATATGCAATGTTATCAAATTTACATTAAATTACTGCTAAGGAGGTGAACAAGATATATACCTTTGACTTTCCTGCCCTTGCTGCATTAACCAATGATGGGACAAGCAACTTATCACCAGGCCCGAATATGCTGCTAGGACGTAAACTGCACGTCAGAAGTCCTTTAACACCATTTGCCTGTATGACTAGTGCTTCTCCTTCTGCTTTGGTGGCCGAATAGGAATCATTGTGCTATGTCAGGAGAAATTTCCAGCTTAGACACTAGATTATTGTTTCCATTACAATTCAACAAATTCTTTACACAAAGAAACATTTCCATGTGCACAAAGCAAAGAGATAAAGCATAATTGCACCTAGATCAGATTAGAAAAATTCACTCCTATTTTTCCACCCAAAAATTATGAGGTCATCTGTCCTCCAAAAAGTGTGTACATAAACTGTCAATGTTCCAAAATAAAGTGAATAAAAAGCCAACATTGCCTGCTTCCGCTTTCTCCAACACTCTTAAGAGTCAAGATGTCACCAATTTGGCACATTATAATAATACATCAAATATACAGTGAATATGCAGAGTTTCTTGGTTCCCACCACATATATTGTCTACCATGTTCACCTCGAAACAGACATCAAAGTAATGCCTTCCCCACTATGGTCAAGGACCCAACTCTCTTTCAATAAGCATTACAAAATATTTCCATGAAGGGACAGCTCTTGTTTGATTTGAGACACCTCATCAATGTACCACGATTCGGTAGAGCTTAAGTGACAACTTTCCATATTATTTTTAAGGTGGTTACCTTAATACAGATCAAGGTGACGATTTATGCTAGGTCATTGCTTCATATGTCCATAACAATTGAAAATAAAACAATTCCAGTAAAGGAATTATATGATACTTATATGAGAATTCCAATGCAAAAGATAGCAGCCTAATGATAGACACACAATAAAATCTCTTTTGAAGTGATATTCTCTTCCATAAAAAGCAAAGTTTTTTTCCTGAGTCATATATTATTAGGTTGCTTGGAAAGCCAAGCAGATCAAGCAAGATGATAGAGAATACCTTGGATGGATAGGGTAATGATTCATCGCCATTAAATATCCCATGAACCCCATCGAAAACCACACTGGCAGAGCTAGTGTAAATTAGCCTCTTTACTTGTTGTTCAATACAGGCATCAATCACATTCTGTGTTCCTAAAAAGAATGGAATGGATAAAATTGAATAACAAGAATTCAATTGTTCAAAGAGATGATGTGCCATACAACTCTTCACATCTTATATGAAAAACAGAAAAAGGGAGCTAACCTAAAACATTGACCGAACGTTGTAGCTGGATGTTGTTAATGGATGAGTCAGGAGCCGCCATATGGAACACAACCTCAGCTCCTTGGAATGCTGCAAGGAAAGAATGTTAAAGAAAACTGCATTAGAATAAACAATTATAAATATTAATGAATGACTGGAAAATTTCATCGCATGAAATATAAGTATCCACATGTCAAGCAAAAGACTCGGCAAAAAGGAAAGTGGAAGGCATCAAGCAGAAGGTAATCAGGGAACCAAGGGGCACGGCAAGGTCAACAGAATATGGTGACATGTAGCAGTCACTGAATGACTGAATGGAAGAAAAGCATTCCAAATCTAGCCATACAATCGTAGCCAAACTAGAGGTATTCCTAAACCATATTTTAGGAGATTATGTAAGCAATTGTACTGGGTAAGAATTATGACATTCTATAGTTATGAATCGGCCTTAGGCTCAAGCAAGAGTTTAGCTCTTGCAGAGAAGGTATCAACCCTTTCGATTTGCTTGTTTATTCCCAAATCATATTATGCAATATAAATCTATATATAGGTTATTGACTGATATTTCCAGTGTGCTTCCTGATATGCTATCATTTCCAATTTTCCATGTTCTTGTGCTTCACTACTGGTTGAAGAGAAATCTGCTGACCTTGTTACCTTAGCTCTCAACACATAAAAATAGTAACATGACTTGATCACGAATTAACTAACACTTCCCAAGTTCAAAGTCTATATTACTAGACAGCTTCAAATTGTGTGAAGCTGCCAAAGCTAAAGGTCTCCTGAGAAAAGAGGCTTTTAGACAAGGATGAATGGATTATACAATTTGTGAAGCATACAACATATGTGATATGTCCAGAAAAGGATATCTGAAAACGATATGAGTATGATGATTTACTAGAGCTAAATAAATTTCAAGGTTAATGGGAAGATGGAATCTAAGACTTTAAGCAGTACTGTATGTTACACAATCAGTAACAAATGACATCATCACACCGACAAGAAGATAATAATTGGACATTTAAACAGTACAAACAACAGGGGAAAAAAAAAAGCAAGAGCACCTCTAACAACTTGAGCCTTGTCTCGGAGATCAGCACATACATATTGAGCATGGCCAGCACGCAATGCTTTACCAAGGGTTCCTTCTTCTTCACTAGGATCAAGTTTGATAGATGGGGGCAAGTCAGCGATTCGAACAGAAAACATTTCGTATCGGATAAGCATATCCACCAAGTGGCGGGCAGCAAATCCTCTTCCCCCAGTCACCACACACCATCTTTCTTCACTCGTCATCTATGCTCTGTGCATGAAATCCAGCATAATAAGTAAGGAAGCAGTGCAGGTTAAAATCATGCAAAATTACAAGTTTGCTTATTGCTTACACACGTTCAATTCAAACTGCACTATAACTTCTCATTCCAATTTAAGACAGTTTTCAATTCAAACTGCACTATAACTTCTCATTCCAATTTAAGACAGCTGAAAAGAAGCAGGTCCTAGAGTGGCGAAATTGTAATCGGTTAAAATAGAAGAGTAGAGAACAGTTGATTCATAGGCATTTTAACAAACAGAAGGTGAGCAGAACTAATCAGCAGTGGCTTCGGTAACATAGATTCAACATTGCGGCTATTCTAATTGGTGAACCGGCCTAAAAAGTGAATCAAACATCTACATTACAGTCAAATAGAGAGCTGAAGAACACACAATCTCCACATCATACTAGATTAGCATTTTTGAGAAATCAATAGAGAATGACCTTTGGAGATTTTGTTGTTAGGATCAGATTGATCGCAGATCCACGGGCAGCAACAAACATACTATCAATCAATTGGAAAAATTATAGAAAAATCTAATTCCATGAAAATTGAGAGAGATGACTTACCGAGGACGTGCAGGCAATTCCGGGGGATGTGTGCACTACTAGATCACTTGGCAATGCCAGTTCAATTTTCAAGCATCTGTGTGACGGATGCGATTCCAGATGAAAGCTTAATATTTTCTTTTCATTTTATTGAATTTCAACGAACACATGCAATTATGCAAATGAATATTTAATTAACAACGGGATTTGAGACTTAGGAAATGACAGTAGACTCGTGGCTGTAACTGGCTCCTTTATATGTCTGCCTCTGGTTCGTTCGCTTTTTTATGCAAATAATTTTTTGGAATTTGCAATCAGTCTAGTTTTTTTGGTTAAATAATCGGAAATTTTGCCTGATAATCCTGAGTTTTTTTGTTTTTTTATGAAATTTCCTCAAATTTTGACAATTTCGTCTATTAATCCTGAGTTTTTGACTCATTTCACCAAATACCCTTCCGTCTACTATCCGTTAAAAATCCGTTAAATTTAATTAAAAAAATAAAAAAGATAGGGTGAAAAACGGTAAAAAAGGGTTAAAAAAACCCGACGCGAAGCATAGTCCCTGGCTGGACGTCGGCGCGAAGGGTGGAAGCTTGGACGACCACCGGCGAGTAGGGCTTCGAGGTACGAATCTCATCACTCCACTTCTAAATTTGGTGTTTAATTGCACAAATTGTAGGATACAAACACTTAGGGTTTATATTTGGGGTTTTTAGAAATTTAGGGATTTGACTCATCACTCCATGGTTGTCGATGTATGCTGAGATTTGTTAAGTCCTTTAATGACCCATTTAAAGCCTTAAATTGTTACCTTATTTGATCCTTATGCTAGGTAAGATGAGTTTCAAAAAGTGTTTCTTCATATTACACTTTGTAGTCGAATCATTTGATTTTCTGAACTTGTTATTCATGTAAAGTTAATATCACTGGTTATAACTTTGTTAATGGAATGGGATGTGAAAAGAATGAGTGAAGCTTTAGATGAATTTCAGTAGTTCTTGATCACATCTGACCAAGTAGATCAGTAAGTTCTGTAACAATTGTCTCCTCATTCAGATAGGGAATGGAAACACCAATACAGTGACCATATATTTGTCTCTTGTTATGGAGTTTCATTTTAATTGAATTGTTATACTAAATGTTCTTTGTATTGTATTATTCTATTGCTTTCTTATATATATGGGTGATTGGTTATTTGTTGTAATGGAAGTACTTTAATATGTCAAATTTGATCAACTACGTAGTATTTTGTGCCTTGGTGGATCACTAAACTTGGCAATTAGCTCGTGAGAGTAGCACTATTTCTTAGCTTCTCGATAGTATTCATTATTTTAGCCATAGTTCAATTTGATCTTATATATATGCTAATTTGACTGAAGCTATTGAAGATGGTTTTTCATGTATTAATATTTAAGCCTATTAGTTCAATGGTAGAGCAACGTGTTTTCAAGTACGTGGATGTGGGTTCGAGTCCCACATAGGCTAATTTATATCTCGACACTATTGTGATTAGTTGTTCCGCAATCTTATACTCAAGGAGCCAATGAAGTCAGTTTCCTTCAAGGCTCTTCATCATAATTCTGATCAAGTGGGAGACTAAACCGAGTACTCAGCAACAATAGCTTGAATGTTGTCTCTTTGTATCTTGTCTTCGAGGATCTGTGTTTGGGTTGTTTTTTGTCATGGTCTTGTTCACAAAATGCTCTACTAGTTTGTCTTGTACACGTATCGAATATGTTATGAAATCCGTCCATTCACTTACTTGATGTGGATTCAATGTGCAGAAAGTTGTTGCACAAATAAACAATTCACTGAATGCAAGCCTTGTTGGGTTTATGGAGCCTGATGCAACGAAGAAGTGAAGAACGGACGCAAAAGGAGCGGCACGGTTAGTGGCACGGTCAACAGACCGTGCAGAAACGACGGACAAAAGGAAAAGGAGCGGCACGGTTAACGGCACAGTCTGCAAACCGTGCCAGATCTCGGAATTGCTCTCGAACAAATGGCACGGTTAACGGCACAGTTTGTTAACCGTGCAAGGCTTTTTCAGGCGTCAGTTTGGGCCGATTTCAGCGTTGTGCTCGTGGGCTTTTCTAGGTTTTGTTCGTGTTTGCTATTTAAACCCTAGTTGATCAATTATAATCGTTAACTCGTAGAAGTCAAGTTGTTGTAAGTCGTTGTCACAATATTGAGAGGAGAAAAGTATCCTGGCTTGGTAGTGCCCCCAGACGTAGTCATTCCTGACAAACTGGGTTAACAATTCTTGTGTTCTTTGTCTTGTTTTCTCGTTGTTACCGTGTTCGGATCCTAACAACTGGTATCAGAGCTGGTTCTGGAGGTGACGATGGGAAGCGGAAAATCACCAATGGAGAAGTTCGATGGTACGGATTTCGGATTCTGAAAAATGCAGATCGAGGATTACCTGTATGGTAAAGATTTGTATTTACCGCTGGGTGAGAAGCCGGAAGACATGAAGGAAGACGAGTGGAAGTTGCTGGACAAGAAAGCGATGAGCGTGGTCCGCCTATCGCTGTCCAGGAACGTGGCACATCACACGGTCAAGGTAGAGACGACGAAGGGGATGTTGGAAATTCTTTTCGCGATGTATGAGAAACCTTCTGCGGTGAACAAGGTTCACCTGATGCGGCGGTTGTTCAATCTGCGGATGACGGAGAGTACAGCGGTCACCAACCACTTGAACGAGTTCAACATGACGATCGCCCAACTGAGTTCAGTTGAGATTGATTTCGACGATGAGGTACAAGCCCTAATCCTATTGTCTTCTTTACCAGAGAGTTGGAGCGGGACAGTTACTGCTGTTAGTGCTTCGGCAGGGAAGGCAAAGATCAAGTTTGATGAAGTGAGGGATCTGATTATCAGCGAAGAAATTCGCAGGAAGGCGTCAGGTTCTACTTCTGGATCAGCCTTGAATACGGATAGCAGGGGGAGGTCAGACTCTAGGAAGTCGAATCGTGGCAGATCAAAGTCTAAAGGGAAGGACAAGCCCAGGGACAAGAGCAAGATCAAGTGCTGGAATTGTGATGAGAACGGTCATTACAAAAGTGAGTGTAAAGCACCATTGAAGAACAAGTCTGCAAATTCAGCCAGTGAAGATATTGCAGACGCGTTGACTCTGAGCGATTCAACGACAGGAACCACTGCAGATGCATCTATTCTGAGCGCGAGCAGTCCATTGGAGTCTTGGGTGTTAGACTCTGGAGCTTCGTTTCATTCTTGCAGCAGTGCTGATATATTGGATCACTACACCTCTGGAGATTTTGAAAAGGTCTATCTTGCTGATGATGAGGCCTTGAAAATCGTAGGGAAGGGTGATGTCAGGATCAAGGCGTCGAACGGATCTGTGTTGCAGTTGCATGGAGTGAGGCACATTCCTGGCTTGAAGAGAAACCTACTTTCTATTGGTCAGTTGGATGACGAGGGTTATGCAGTAACCTTCGGTTGTAATAGCTGAAAGATAACCAAATGAGCTATGGTGGTAGCTCGAGGAAAGAAGGAGGGGACGCTGTACATGACGAACAACGTCCGGGATAGCATTGCGGTTGCAGGAGTGAACTGTGATGCAGATTTGTGGCACTGTCGTCTGGGCCACATGAGTCAGAAAGGGATGAAGGTGCTATGCTCGAAGGGTTTACTGCCAGGTCTTAAGTCCGTTGAGATCGGGCTGTGTGAATACTGTATGCTCGGAAAGCAGAAAAGGGTTAGCTTTGCGAAGGGTGGCAGAACTCCGAAGAAGCAGAAGTTGGAGTTGATCCACAGCGACTTGTGGGGACCAGCACCTGTGACATCTCTGGGTGGAGCGTCATACTACATGACCTTCTGATGTGACCCAGTCCCCTATGTCGGCTACAGAGGAGGAAGACGCCATGCGACTCCCACCTACAGGCCCGATCACCCGGTCCAGAGCGAAGCGTGTCCAAGCCGTGACACAATCTTTGGTGACCAGACTTATAGCCAGTCACGGCCAGATCACTACAGCGCCCGAGCTTCTGTGTCTCATCAGTATAGCCGTGACTGACTCCTCCACAGCGACATCGAGCCAGATTGATACGTTACTTGTATAGTACATTTTCAGACATTATTTCTATTTTCAGTAGCTGCTATTTCTGG
This sequence comes from Rheum nobile, assembly GCA_027886185.1. NCBI lineage: Eukaryota > Viridiplantae > Streptophyta > Magnoliopsida > Caryophyllales > Polygonaceae > Rheum > Rheum nobile. The sequence continues at coordinate 1,408,816 of WOAB01000531.1, read as the reverse complement.
GTGGTTTCCGTTTATGTTAAATGGGCCGCTAGAATTAGTAACTAGAGAGTCCGGCCCATTAGGTCACCTCTCTAGTATAAATACTCTCTTTTGTCTTATTTTCTAATTACGTCGAAATAGAGCTTGTTTTTCAGTCGAGTAATCTCCTGCAAACCCGGGCCCTGACGTCACACAAATTAACGCGTTTCTAGTTGAATTATCCTGGCGCGTTAATTCGGTTCCAACTATCCAGTTACTATCCGTATTTCCCGAGACAAGAACTAATCCTAGTTCTTGCCTCCCCACCAACACAAACCCTAATTCCCTCCATAGTTTCTCACGGCCTCCACCAATCACCATCTTCCGAAGCCACCAATCACCATATTCCGCAGCCACCGATCACCATCTTTCACCACCATTGTCACCGCCGGTCACTCTCCTCCACCGCCGATCATCATCTCCACCGTCCCTACCATTCCTGCCGCCGCTCATCATCACGCATCCACTGTCCACTGCAGATCCGAACAGCCCCAGTCCATCCGAACAGCCCACAGTCCAACCGAACTCCCACTTCATCCCTTCCGACAAGTTGAACGCCCTACTACGCATTCAATCGATCCCGTGACAGCGAATCGTGGTCTTTCCCCGGACAAGGTCACATCAACTGGCATCAGAGCCTTCGAATCGCGTAAGCCGTTCCAACTCTTCATTCAAATCACTCATTCGCTTCCGCAAATCCATTCATGCATATCAAAAAAAAAAAAACGTCGAACTGTTCTGCCAGATTTCGTAAATTTTTTTTTCTTCGTTTCTACAAATTTCTTCCATATTCCTGTAGAGCATCTCGAGACGAGTTCGGGCATATAAAATTCGCCCAAAACGGACATCGTTTGACCCCTCAAAAGGCCAAAATACGAACAAAAAAAACCAAAAAAAAAACCAAAAATTCATGCACAGCCGAACCCATCTCATACAATTTTCTGCAATTCCTTGTGTTTTTGCTTGGTTTTGGATTGTGTTTAGGGTAGATACGCTTGCATATAGGCTAGATAGTTCGTTGTGACTTTGTTTGTCTTGTGTGCGCCAAAAAATCTACACATTCGCAATCCCCTTTCTACTTCAAACTTGAATCACCGCACCAGATTTTTTTTTCTTTCTTTCAATTTGTTGCACTGCTGCGTTCGTATGTACTGAATTCTGTGTTCCAATTTGCTGATTTTCTGTGAAGAATTTCTGCTGTCCGTGGTTGCACTTGCTGAATTTTGTGCCCAAAGTTGCTGAATTTGTGCTCTTCGTATTTGGCTGCACTTTTGGGTACGTAATTGCTGAATTTCGTTCCCAAGTGCTAAATTTGTGCTGTTCATAGGGGATGTTGAGAGAGTAACAAAAAAAAATAAAAAAAAATCAGAGAGCTGTTCAAAAAAAAAAAAAAAAAAAAAAAACGAGAGTGCATACAAGACCACACAAGCCAAAATAAGGCAAGTGCGTCTCTTCGCAGTGCAGGAAGGGAGAACCCGGTCTTGATTCCGGCACCTTCAACCCCGCTTTCGCAGTGATTCATTTACCATCTTCTGTATCTCTCTCACTGTCTGGGTTGCATATCTTGGTTGACTGTGTTGTGCTTACTTCTGTGCTTATATCCTTGCATATCTGCTTTCGATATTTTCTTTACTAAGCAATTGCCTTGATTTTGTTGATTGTTGTGTGAGTTGCCTTAAGCCTGCTCGTAACCACCCACACGGCCAGCCAGATTAGATACCCGAGTGATTGTTTGTTGAGTTTGGTTCTGCTTCGCTGTTTGTTGTTTCTGTTGCTGTTGTTGTTCGCTTTGATTCTGTGGTTTGCCATTTTTTGCTGTCAGGTATCATGTCTGAAGAAGATATCACCCGCGAGATAGGCGCAGAAACTGCTGCAGAACAAATGCTCCGCGAGGTCCTTGCTAGAGAAAAAGCACGGGATGCGCAGTTCGCTGACCTTCAACAGAAGTATGACACCATCGTTGCTCGCCAACAACCGGCCCCGGTCACTACGCTTGCTTCTGCTCTAGATCAACAACAGGCCGATGCCCTCAGAGCCCTAGCCCTGGAAAAGGCAAAGGGCAAAGCTGTGATGCTTCCCTCTACCTCGGATGCAGGCCAACTGAAAGAATTGACGTCGCAACGAGAGAGCATTGTAGATCTGATACGTCGCCGACAACGAAGGTCTACGCAAGTCGTGATCCAGGAAGAGACCCCTGCAGCTACGGACCCCACTGAGGCGGGTCTCCAAGAGGAATATGAGGACGACCAGGTCCATTCCAGTGGTCGCCTTCAGCAAGGCCGATCACCGACCTTACCGCCTACAACTGGTCGCCAGCAATACCAGCCGTCAGGTTCCCATCTGCAGCAGCGACAACATCAGCGTCCACGGCAAACCACTTCTGTGCCGTTTGATATTGATGCTTACCAGGACCACCAGAGTGCCCGCACTCCTCTTTATTATGATGAAGATGATATGTTTGATGAGTACGACATTGAGGAGGATGAGGGCCAGTTCGGATATGCCGACGGCTTTCATCCGCCTCTCCAGGATCCACCTGAGCTTCAGCACCAGCATACCAGCTATGTGCCACCTCCCTTGCTGCCTCAGAATCAGGAGGCCTATTGGCACGCTGTCCAGCCCGGACGTCGCCAGCCGGCTCACCAGCCTCTGCGCCCACCCCCCGGCCGACAGCAACACCGACAACCACCTCGCTTTCCACCACAGTATGGCGCTCGTCACTTCGAGCCCGTGGCGGACCCTGCTGCTCGGTTTCAGGACCGCCAGGCACAACCACCTATCCAACGCCGATATGTGAAGGTAAAAATCAAAAACTTTTATGGCTTATATGATCCTTCGGTCTTTCTTGAGTGGTTGCAGAACACCGAGCACGTCCTGCGTCATTTGACTGTCCCTGAGTACGAGAAGGTGGATCTCGTGACTCTACATTTTGAGGGAGCTGCACAGACATGGTGGCAACGAGTTACGCAGCAGCATTACCGGATGGGTTGGGCACCCATTACTGAGTGGCATCAGCTCGTGTACATCATGACTCGGAAGTATGTGCCTTCCACGTACAAGGAGCAGATGCGGACCGAGATCGCTCGTGCACGACAGGGTACGGATTCCCCTCAGGAGTTTTTCGCCCGCTTGGAGGACATGTACTTCAAGGCTGGCGCTAGTGTTGCTCCAGGCACTTTGAAGACAAGATTTATCACTGGGTTGAACCAGCCTATCCAAGATCAGGTTGACGTCCTGCCCATTCGGGACCTCAACAATGTTGTACATACTGCGCAAAAGCTCTACCTTCAGCACCAGCGCCAGAGGCAGAAACCTTGGCAGGCCGCGCCATCTTCCAGGTATGGTTTTAGACCCTTTCCTTCGGTTTCCGGCACTGACCCTTCTGCTATTTCTAGTGTGCTTAGACAGGATCGTCGGAACACAGGTACTGCATTTGTTGCCGCACCGTCGAGAGCAGCTCAGACTGTTCCTTTTCGGCGCCCGCAACCGCCATCCACAGAGCCCGCTCGCACTGACCGAGCCCGCGATGTGGAATGTTACCGGTGTGGAGGACGAGGACATTTCCAGACGAATTGTCCCAATGCGAAGAAGGTCATCTTCTCCACCCAATCTGCAGGCTATGAGAGTTACGACGACGAGGAGGAAGACGTCGTCGAAACGAAACCTGCAGCTGTGTATACAGCCGATGCTGAGGGCTGTGTGGTCAACACTTCTGACCACCATGACGACCACACTTACCACTTCGCCTTGGTCACCAGACGCGTTCTGAGCGTCAAGGAGGGTGACCTGGCAATGCAGAGGGAGAATTTGTTTCATGCTCGCGCCAAACTTCAGAATGCTTCGCTGAGCGTGATCATTGATGGGGGCTCTTGCTGCAACTTAATCAATGAGAAGGTTGTCCGCCACTTCAACCTTCCGATGACTCCTCACCCCACTCCCTATGGTCTGCAGTGGATTTCAGACGGTTCAGGTAACACAGTATCACAGCAGTGTCTTATTTCATTTTCCATTGGTCCTTATAGCGATACTGTGCTTTGTGATGTTACCGCCATGGACGCTACCCACCTGCTTTTGGGTCGTCCATGGTTATATGATCGTCGCGTGCTTCACGATGGGTACTTGAACACTTACATGTTCAATTACCACGGGAGGCGAGTGACTCTCTTACCAATGAGTCCACAGGAAATTCTACAGGACCAGGCAGAGCGACAGCGCCAGAAGGCGATTAAGGCAGCCAAACAGTCAGCTGCCACGGAACCAAAGTCGGCCGCGTCAGCTCACGCGCCTCCACCGTCTCCGTCTGCCTCTTCTGGGCAATCTTCTGCATCTTCGAGTAAGCGTTCGACACCTGGCATTACTTTGCGTTTACCCTCTACAGGTTCGGATGGCTTACCTTCTTCATCACCGGCTCGTGCATCTACCTTGCGGGGCACCTGTGAACCCAGGGTTCTTCTGGCGAAAACCAGGGACCTCGCACCGGCACTTCAAGGCAAGTCTGCTTGTTTCCTTCTTATTCCTCGCCTTTGTGCCATTACTACGACCGAGCCCGCACTCCCGCCTGCAATTTTGTCTGTGTTGCAGGAATTTGAGGATATCATGCCTGACGAGCTTCCACCAGGTCTTCCCCCTGTACGTGGTATTGAGCACCAGATAGATTTCATTCCAGACGCTTCTCTGCCGAACCACGCAGCCTACAGAGCATCTCCTGAGGAAACAAAGGAGTTGCAGCGACAGGTCCACGATCTATTGGCCAAGGGTGTGGTGCGGGAAAGCTTGAGTCCCTGCGCCGTTCCTGTGATTCTGGTGCCAAAGAAGGATGGGACTTGGAGGATGTGTGTGGACTGCCGCGCCATCAACCAGATCACCATCAAGTACCGCCATCCCATTCCGCGCCTCGATGATATGCTGGACGAGCTGCATGGTGCCACCTTGTTCTCCAAGATTGATCTTCGGAGTGGCTACCACCAAATTCGTATGAAGGAGGGCGATGAATGGAAGACGGCATTTAAGACCAAGTACGGTCTCTACGAGTGGTTAGTTATGCCCTTTGGATTGACCAATGCGCCATCGACATTCATGCGCCTCATGAACCATGTGCTTCAGTCTTTCCTAGGGAAGTTTGTAGTCGTTTACTTTGATGATATACTTGTCTATTCTAGTAGTTTGTCTGCGCATATTGACCATCTTAGACAGGTGCTAGACTGCTTGAGGACGGAGAGCTTGTATGTCAACAAAGGTAAGTGCGTTTTTTGCTCTGAATCCACAAACTTTCTTGGTTTCATTGTTTCCAGGGATGGCTTACGTGTGGATGAAGAGAAGATACGCGCCATCAAGGAGTGGCCTACTCCGACTACCCCCACTCAGGTTCGCTCATTCTTTGGGTTGGCCGGCTTCTACAGGAGGTTCGTTCGCGACTTCAGCACCATAGCCGCCCCTCTGCACGAGTTGACCAAGAAAGCGGCTTCCATCACCTGGCTTCCGCGACATGATGCTGCTTTTGTCGCCCTGAAGGAATCACTGTGTCGGGCACCCTTACTGCAGTTGCCTGACTTCACTCGTCGGTTCGAGGTGGAGTGTGACGCTTCCGACTACGGCATTGGTGGTGTTCTGCTACAGGAAAGGCGTCCTATCGCCTATTTTTCGGAGAAGCTATCGGGGGCTCAGCTAAACTACCCGACGTATGACAAGGAGTTGTACGCGCTGATCCGGGTGCTCAAGACTTGGCAGCACTACCTCTGGCCGAGTGAGTTTGTGATTCATTCGGATCATGCTGCACTGGCCTATCTGAAGAGCCAGACGACCCTCAACCGCAGACATGCTAGGTGGGTCGAGTTCATGGAGACATTTCCGTACCTGATCATGCACAAAAAAGGTAAGGAGAATGTGGTTGCCGATGCCCTTTCTCGCAGATACGTGCTTATCACTCATCTCCAGTCTCGTTTATTGGGTTTTGCATTGCTCAAGGATTTGTATGCTGATGATATTTTCTTTAAAAACATCTTTGAGCAATGTAAACTCAGCAGAGAGCATGACACGTATTTCCTGGATGACGGGTATCTGTACAAGGCTGGGAAACTTTGTATTCCCACGTCTTCTGTTAGGCACTTGTTACTGCAGGAAGCACATGACAGCCGTGGGCATTTTGGGGTGTCTAAGACACTGGCAGCTCTTCGGGAACACTTTTTCTGGCCAAAGATGGCCCAAAGTGTTACCAAGTATTGCCAGAGTTGTGTGACATGCCAAAAGGCTAAGGCACGCTCTAGTCGACATGGTCTCTACACGCCTCTACCCTTCCCTGCAGCCCCTTGGGAAGATCTTTCCATGGATTTTATCACTGGGTTGCCTATGTCTCGGCGTGGTAGAGATTGTATCTTTGTTGTTGTCGACCGGTTCTCCAAGATGGCACACTTCATTGCGTGCAAGAACACCAACAATGCTACGGACATCGCTGGATTGTTTTTTGAGCATGTGGTACGCTTGCACGGTATCCCTAAAACTATTGTTAGTGATGGGATACCAAATTTGTGGGCCATTTCTGGAGAACCTTGTGGGGTAAGCTAAGCACAAAACTCCTATTTTCTACTAGCTATCACCCACAGACGGATGGTCAAACGGAGGTGACCAACCGTACCTTGGGAGCCCTCCTTCGGACGGTTCTCAAGGCCAACCCACGGAGGTGAGAGGACTTACTTGCTACAGTTGAGTTTTCCTATAACAGGTCCAGACACTCGGCGACGAAGCTAACTCCTTTCGAGGTCGTTTATGGAAGGAACCCGCTGACACCGCTGGACATGACGCCATACTCGCTGCAGGCCCAGGAGAACATTGCTACTGGCAAATTGGCTGAGCACATTCGGGAGTTGCACAAGAGGACACGTGCACAGCTGGAGCGACGTGCACTATAGTACTCAGCCCAGAAGAACAAGGGCAGGCGACGAGTGATCTTCGCCCCGGGCGACTTGGTTTGGCTTCACTTGCGGAAGGAGCGATTCCCGTCCGTCCGCAAGTCTAAGCTCGACCAACAGGGTGATGGTCCATTCAGAGTCGTCAAGGCCATTGGCGACAACGCCTACCAGCTCGCGCTCCCGGAGAAGTATGGGGTGCATCCGACGTTCAACGTCGCTGACTTAACACCGTATGTTGAGCCCGAGTTCGATGAGGGTGAAGCGGGGACGCTTCACACTCAAGTGGGGGAGGGTGATGTGACCCAGTCCCCTATGTCGGCTACAGAGGAGGAAGACGCCATGCGACTCCCACCTACAGGCTCGATCACCCGGTCCAGAGCGAAGCGTGTCCAAGCCGCGACACAATCTTTGGTGACCAGACTTGTAGCCAGTCACGGCCAGATCACTACAGCGCCCGAGCTTCTGTGTCTCGTCAGTATAGCCGTTACTGACTCCTCCACAGCGACATCGAGCCAGATTGATACGTTACTTGTATAGTACATTTTCAGACATTATTTCTATTTTCAGTAGCTGCTATTTCTGGGTGGTTTCCGTTTATATTAAATGGGCCGCTAGAATTAGTAACTAGAGAGTCCGGCCCATTAGGTCACCTCTCTAGTATAAATACTCTCTTTTGTCTTATTTTCTAATTACGTCGAAATAGAGCTTGTTTTCCAGTCGAATAATCTCCTACAAACCCGGGCCCTGACGTCACACAAATTAACGCGTTTCTAGTTGAATTATCCTGGCGCGTTAATTCGGTTCCAACTATCCAGTTACTATCCGTATTTCCCGAGACAAGAACTAACCCTAGTTCTTGCCTCCCCACCAACACAAACCCTAATTCCCTCCATAGTTTCTCACGGCCTCCACCAATCACCATCTTTCGAAGCCACCAATCACCATATTCCGCAGCCACCGATCACCATCTTTCACCACCATTGTCACCGCCGGTCACTCTCCTCCACCGCCGATCATCATCTCCACCGTCCCCACCATTCCTGCCGCCGCTCATCATCACGCATCCAATGTCCACTGCAGATCCGAACAGCCCCAGTCCATCCGAACAGCCCACAGTCCAACCGAACTCCCACTTCATCCCTTCCGATGAGTTGAACGCCCTACTACGCATTCAATCGATCCCGTGACAGCGAATCGTGGTCTTTCCCCGGACAAGGTCACATCACCTTCATAGACGATGCTACAAGAAAGGTATGGGTCTATTTTCTGAAGCAAAAATCGGATGCATTTGATTCCTTTAGAAAATGGAAGGCTCTTGTAGAGAATGAGACAGGTCTTAAGATGAAGTGTTTGAGATCTGACAATGGTGGGGAGTATGAGCTCCGTGAGTTCAAGGAGTTTTGTGCGGAGAATGGGATTCGCATGGAGAAAACCTTGAAAGGAACCCCTCAAGAGAACGGCGTTGCTGAACGTATGAACAGGACCCTGTGTGAACGTGCTAGGAGCATGAGGCTGAAGTGTGGGCTTCCAAAGACGTTCTGGGCGGATGCAGTAAACACTGCTGCATTCTTGATCAACCGAGGGCCATCAACTCCCTTGGAGAATGGGATACCAGAGGAAGCTTGGAGTGGCAAAGAGGTAAATTTGTCTTTCCTTCAGATATTTGGGTGTGTTTCATATGTGCATATTGCTCCTGTTGAGAGAAGCAAGCTGGATGCAAAGTCTGTCAAGTGCACGTTTATTGGATATGGCGGTGATGATTTCGGATACCAGTTCTGGGATGAGCAGAGCAAGAAGGTTATTCGCAGTCAAGATGTCGTGTTCAATGAGCAGGTGATGTACAAGGATAGTCTGGGTGCATCAGGAACAGCTAGTTCTGAAACTGAGATTGTGGAGTTAGACATCTCAAACTCGGGTGGGAGCAAGGCGGTCTGAGTTGACCAGGAAGCCGTGACTGAGGAGGAGCCGAGTACCCCAGTGATTCCGCTGCGAAGGTCCACCAGAGTGTGTGGATCGCCTGATAGGTATTCGCCTTCAAACTACTATTTGTTGCTGACAGATGGTGGTGAGCCAGAATGTTATGCAGAGGCATCTCGTGGAGAACATGTGAGCAAGAAGAAGCTTGCGATGGATGATGAGATGGATTCGTTGATGACCAACGGAACATGGGAACTAGTTGAGCTCCCAGCAGGCAAGAAGGCATGGCATAACAAGTGGGCTTACAGAATCAAGGAGAAGGCGGATGGAAGCAAGCGTTACAAAGCAAGGCTGGCTGTGACGCGAAAGACTCGCAAGGTCTTGCAGTTGATGAAGTTTCGAAGAACTGAGAACCCTGCAGACATGCTGACTAAGGTTGTGACCTTAGAGAAGTTGAAGCTTTGTATGGCTTCAACTGGCCTTGGGAACTGAGTTGAAAGCCTGGCACTACTACCAGCTATGGATCAAGGAGGAAGACGATTATGATTGGAGTCAGTCTCCAGGTGGGATATTGTTGGGTTTATGGAGCCTGATGCAACGAAGAAGTGAAGAACAGACGCAAAAGGAGCGGCACGGTTAGTGGCACGGTCAACAGACCGTGCAGAAACGACGAACAGAAGGAAAAGGAGCGGCACGGTTAACGGCACGGTCTGCAGACCGTGCCAGATCTCGGAATTGCTCTCGAACAAATGACACGGTTAACGACACGGTTTGTTAACCGTGCAGGGCTTTTTCAGGCGTCAGTTTGGGCCGATTTCAGCGTTGTGCTCGTGGGCTTTTCTAGGTTTTGTTCGTGTTGCTATTTAAACCCTAGTTGATCAATTGTAATCGTTAACTCGTAGAAGTCAAGTCGTTGTCACAATATTGAGAGGAGAAAAGTATCCTGGCTTGGTAGTGCCCCCAGACGTAGTCATTCCTGATGAACTGGGTTAACAATTCTTGTGTTCTTTGTCTTGTTTTCTCGTTGTTACCGCGTTCGGATCCTAACAATCCTCTTATCAGATTTACTGTTGAGAATTTTGCAATGAGAAGTGTAGAGTGTTTGTTAATTTTTGTGAATCTTGGCCTACAATTGCTGCAAAATCTCGTGTGAGTTGTTGAACACAAACCTCAATCATTAACATATTAAGCTATACATCTTGGCTTGTTTCTCCATTTGATTCAAATTTTTATAGTAGCCTATGTTGGAACTCGTTTTTGAATGTGGCGCCGGGCACTTTTCCGGGCACAATTCCGATGGGCTCCGGCCAACGTCAACACCGGAAAGTGGAAGCATTGGCTTCCTCTACGCGAGCACATTCTCGTAGTGTACTCATACGACAAAAATGATTTTCGTTTGAATGAGAAATGGAGGCCCAAAGTAACTTGCATGAAGTGCAAAACTTGGGAAATGTGGGGGCAAATTTCTTGTCCCATATTGAAAATTTGAAGGTAGAAATACCACCATATATAATGGAGAAATGGACTCAAGGTTGTGACCTTGGGTCATTACCCATTTTCAATGGGGAGAGGACCTAGCTCATCAAGCCCACACGCGCGCCGAGCCGAGCCGAGTCGCGTCGAGCCGGGTCGGATCGAGCTTGGGCTGGCCAACCAACGTCCTATCTTTTTGGGCCGATCCAGAAGCCCATTAGTGGGCTTTGACCCAGCTAACTGATTTGTAACGGCCAGATCTGTTTCTGTAACGTCCGAGTCACAAGATATGTAACGTACAGATCTTTGGTCTTGTAATGTCCGATTCTGTGGTTGTAACGTATAGATCCGTTTGCAACGTTCTCCTCTCCTCCAGAAACTCTTTAAATAGAGTCATCAACTTCTCATTCCAAGACATAACACAACAACAATCTTCCTCCCTCTTCTTTGCTTTTCCGAAAATATCGAGTCTGAGAGTGCTCCATAGAATTGGTTCGTAGCCTTCGGATTTTTGGTTGCGCAATTCCGAAGTTGTCCTGCAGTTTTATCCTGGAATTCGGAACGTCGAAGAACCGTCGCAATACGGGACGTTTTCAGAATTAAGGAGAGAGAGTTCGTTCTCGACTCTACAATCGTTCATTGTTCGGTAGAGTTTCGTTTAATTATTTGTGCGATTTGTACTTACAGTTTATACTTCGATAATACGTTCCTACAGCCTATACAGGAGTCGAACCCATATCTTGTGCATAAGCACATGCTCTACCATTTGAGCTAATAGGCTTAAAAATTAAGCTTCCATTTATAGTCATAGCATAGTGTAATTTCATCCTCATTATAAATCATCATAATGTACTTCATTAAATGTCATCAGAAGAGATGAATTCTCTTGCACTGTTTACCAAAATACATGCTATCTCATACTTGCAAGACTATTACACTCATCCATTATTGGATTTATCTTGTCTTTAAGATGAAGTTTAAGCATTGAAAACCCTTGAATAATAGTGAGGAGGCTAAAGTGCCTATACAACATTGAAAGACACTATTCTTCCCTTTTCTTTATAAGCCAAAAAATGTGTTCCATCTTCTCTGATTGGGAAGTCCAATTGTGCATTCAGCCAATATACTATATGTGTAGTAGCTGCTCATAGGAGTGTAGAAGATCCAATCTTTGTATTGTCCAGTTAACTACATCTAACTTTTAGAGTCTCCTGACATGAGAAAACAAAACAAAACAAAAGTGTGAGAAATTTATTGTACTTTTCTTTTCCAGAATCTAACAAAACCATGTTGACAAGCTGTAAATTAGACTACAATTACCATTAGGCCCAAGGTTACTTATGGGCGGGTTCGATTCAAATCCCATATGAAGTAGATTTTGCAGCTCACCATCCCACAAACCCTACAAGTATATATAAGAGGCAAGGAAACTGATCCACTAATATCACATTTTCATTGACGAGTAGAGCAATAGCTTGGGATTTGTACAACTAACCTAAACTTACATCAAATAGGATTATTTATATTTTGTTAGAGAAGGATGGATTACCAATTAAATCCACCCATGTAATGTCAGACATACCTTAATTATGGGAGGTACAAAATGGTATGGGGATGCTGTACTGGATATACCCGAGAATAAAATGAGAAAAATGACAGCTTCATATGACCATGATCCACAACGATTTCCTAGACACAGAAACAAAGCAGATCAAAATTGTACAAAAAAAAGCAACAAGTGAATGAAATCCTAATTTTGACCTAGACATTGGATAAAAGTACCCCCTAATTCGTTCATAATCTAATTCAATCAGCCCCAAATCGAAATGCCATAAATCCTAATTTTGAATGAAATCCCTAAATTGAAACCCTAAGTGTTCGAATCCTGCAATTAAACACCAAATTTCAGAAGTGAAGTGATGAAATTCGTACCTCGAATCCCCGCCGTCGACTTTCGTCCAAGCCCTCACCACCTTCGCGTCCCCCTCCAGCCAAAGCGAAGACGCAACCTTCTGTGGTTGTCGATCGTCGTCCACTGTGGTCTCCCGAAGCGTCGTCTTCCTCCTTCTCAGGTTGCACCGTGGTCGCCGCCAAGACCCTCGTCGCCGGCTTCGTGGTCTCCGCCAAGACCCAATTCGTTGGGTATTAGATCGGGGAGGGAGTCGAGAGTCAGGTTCATCGGAGGGAGGAGATTTTGTTTTGGCTTTTTTCATTTAAGTTAACGTTCAGTTAACTGTATTCAAACAGAAGGGTATTTCACGGAAAAAACACAAGTTCAAGGTTACCCGACGAAAATGTCAATATCTCAGGGGATTTCGCGAAAAAGACTAAAACTGAAGGGTATCAGACGAAATTTCCGTTAAATAATTAATGTTTTTATTTCAATTAGTTAAAATTTTCTCTGTTTAATACTTGTAAATTTAGTTTTTGCCCCCAACTATTAATAAATACAATAATTACACTAAAGTACAATTTTTTCCTAAAATTACAATTTAGTAAATACTTACATCATTTTTAACAATGAATAAAAAGAATTTACTTAGAAAGTAATTTGTATAATTTTCAATTAATATATATTTTAACTCACCAATAGATTGTTATCTAAAATTCTAAAATAATATATATTTTTAATAAAAATTAAAAATAAAAATGACACTTTTTATTGAACGAATAGATTATATAACTCTCGTAATGAGTATTAAACAAAGCTAGTTTCGGATTTTATTCGAGTTTAGTTTATCTTTCCGAAAAGATAACTTTGTACATCAAATTTAATTTCATGAAGAATTCTTATTACAGTTTATTGTCCAAACAAAACCATGAACTGGGATAAGACTTTCCAAAAAAAAAAAATGATTCATGTGCCGTGAAGTTTGAGTTAATTAGGTAGTTTGAGGAATTCTTATGGCCAGATTGAGGCTGAATTTTACCAACATATACTTAATTGATTTAGTGAGTATTGGCACTAGAGTGACAATGATCATTTAAATAAAAAAGTAACTTATAAAAAATAAAAAAATAAACTAGATATGAGCTATTGGTTTCTTACTTTCTTGTGATGGCACTCCTAATGCAGCGCATTCAAACGAACCCATATAATTGCAAGTACATTAATATCATGCTCTTAAAGTTAAATGAGGTTTTTGAGCTTGATTAACATTTTAAACAAGCGCAACGAGTAACATATTGTTTTTCCCTCACCAAATCGCCAAGCTATTATGCTGAACAACGAGTAAACTTTTTTTCCTGAAATTTCCATATGTCGCAATAAAGCCAGAGATTATTCAAACAAGTTAACATGAATAAAGATGACAAATGAACAAAGTGTTACAAGCTATAACTGACTGGGTTACTCCTTGAGTCCTCTGGGGTTATCACCTTTGCCATCCACAGGGGCAACCAGTGCAAGAATAACCAAGCCACCAAGAGCTACAATCAAGATGCCCATTGTGTTTACCACCATAGCCTCGGTCGAGTAGCGGGATATGACACTATTAGTCTGGAGAAACGTTAGCTTCTCCAAGATACCAGTGGTGCTGGTAACGATTGCAAGGGCGTATATATAGACTCCCAAGAACACGTGCCATGGAAGGAGGAACGATCTGCTGCTCCTCGACCCACCTGGGTACCAAAAGGTTGCAAATCCAGTAGCCCACTGCAGAGAAAAGGAAAGAAAGGATTGAAAAGATGGGCTTGTGAACTTGTGATGGTCTTACAAGGAGATTGTATGTCTAAGTTGATGTCTGCTGAATTAAACCTGGATGCCAAACAGGAAAAGGCAAGCTAGACCGAGCCATGAATGCAGGCTGTAGAAGTTGTCAATGCCCTTGTCATTATGGAACTTCAGAGCAGCCCAGAAACCGATTACAGCCAAAATGAAAGCCAGAAACTGGAGCACGAGATGGGTTAGCTTCTTAAAGTTTTTCGTCCCTGATACTGTTTTGTATGCTAACATTGCTGCATCAACCGGTAACAAGAATTAGAAGTAGGAAAGCTTTTGAATATGCAGAAGTCGAAAGATTGTCTTAATTCTAAGAATGAAAGCTTTCTAGCAGAAACCTTTGTATGATCAGCTTATCAAATAGAAGCCACAAGAGATAGATTATTGTATATACCATGGATGAATTATTGTATACTGACCATGAAGCATTCAACGTTGAAGAAAATATATGATCACAAAACAGTCAGTTACTACTTCTGTTCACTACAACACTGTAAGAGATTCAAGGGAAAAAATAGAGTTACCTTCTCCATTCAAAAGAACGAGACTGATCACCATCAAGACAGGGTGAACCTGCAGGAAGAAAAATGGCATCATGAACCAAAGCAAACCAAATCCTTCTGAAACTATAGTGACATGAAACTTGGAGGTATACTCCATGAAAACTACGAGATTTATATAAGGCTAAAACGAGGTACTGGAAATGATTATGCCATATCACCACAAACAGATGTTTCATAAAGATCTTAAGCAAAGAAAATTAAGGCCTATGGAAAATGAAGTCCAGAATGCTCAAAGCCCGACAGAATCATTTAAAGCCAATTTTCATTTTTGGCATCCATGTCATAAAGGATGGAAAAAAGAGATTGAAAACCAAAAGAGAGCTCCATGTTATCTACTTGAACACAAGTTAACCATGAACCATCCAATAGGATGAAATAAATTGCTATGCTTGTCTTCTTCCTTGCATCATATCAGTCGAAGTGGAATTCACAGTTAACTACTCAAACTCATCACCTGAGCTCAAAAGCAAATTGATTGGAGGTCTTGACAGAATATTTTGTCCATTTTGCTCTCAGCTGAATGTAAGGTATCCAAACATAAATTCACTTCATAGCATTCACATCCTAAAACTATTGAAAAATCAGCAACATCGATGATCGGAACAAAATCTGCCTTCCTAACATTTCTTCTCCCCACGCTTATTCCGAATATCAAAAACTAACCAAACATTTCAATGAATCCAGGAACTCTAATAATCAATCACATGAACGTCAGTGAGCACAGCAAATTCATAAAGTACGAGAGGGGGAGAGAGAGAGAGCGTTACATTGAATATCAGATCTTTGTTATCGGAGATGAGAGCAAGACCGCCTCTGTAATGCACGCACCAGAAGAGGACGAGAGCTGCGACGGCGACTCCGATCACTCTCACCGCCGAGTAAATCGGAAACCTAACAGCCGGCATCGCCATCTCTTCCGAAAGAGCGAGGTTGAGCAACAGGGAGAGTCTGAAAGGGGGTTTGAGTATCTGAGTGCGTGGAAAACTTACAGGGGAAAACGTGGATTATTAACCAAATTCAAACAGTAATTCCTGTTTTGAGTAGCAAAGATGAGATGAGATTTAGAGAAAGGGATTTATCCCAAATTCAGATTCGTTAGGATTTTAGGGTGGTGGGTGTCAAATCTTCCTTGTTCCACCCTCCTCCCTTCCTTTGACCACAAGACAAGAATTGAACTATGCATCCAATTAACAGATTGTACGGAAGTCCCAAATTTCCTTGCTTTGTGGTAAACTCACTCAGTCACAGAGCTTTGTTTGGATTATTATATTTTCACTTACTTTTGAATTTTAATTCGTTACGAGGATTTACAGTAATAAATGAATTATTGTTATTGAAAATTAATTTGAAATATATAGATAACTCAAATTCTAATCTCAATACTTAGTCTATGTGATACATCATACAAGTCATATAATGAGTTCTGAAGTTGTACAACGAGTTCATCATTTTTTTATAGGTTACAAGTTAATTTGGTTGGGTTAAATTGAGTAATTTGAACTTTGAGGTTCAATTTTTTTTAATTAATATGCCTGCATAGACACCTTCCTACAACAAAGCAATGATTCAACATAGAAAGGAAAGTTTATTGGTACAAGAACCAGAGTCAGGCCATACACACTCCATACAAGTCCAAAATGGATACACAATCCTTTTTCAATTCAAGAGCCAAAAAAACTGAAACTTACCATCTGCAGAGAGCTTCTTTCTGTGAAGAGCCCAAATTACAACTTTCCATTGCAAATCAACTGTAAAACCAGGCATTGCAGTAATAATACCAGGGACATTCTTTTACTTCACCTGCCACCTCCCCCAATCATGCCCTCATTACACAGACAGATTATAAACTAGAACTGAACCTACTCTTGACCCACCATCATGTAGTTCGGAGGTCTACCTCATTAAAAACAAACATCAAAGAAAGAAACTACCGAAACAGCTTCTTAGTTGGTCATAAAAAGAAAAGAAAAAAGGACCTCAGGCTAAGGAGCAATTGCATTTTGATTCTTGAAGAATCCACATCATGGACGATACACGTTATGATGCCCTTGGCTCCTCCCAGCATTATAGCCATATCCCCCCCTTCCATAGTAACCGCCTCTTTGATACCCACCATAGCCTGACCCACGTCCACCTTGGCCACCCCGGTATCTTGAGAAATTGCCCTGTTGCTGTAGAAACAGAAAGGAAAATCTATCATATATATATATAACTCAAAGGCAAAGCTCTTCATAAAATGTGCTGAACCAAACTTTCTGCCAAAGCAAAAGGCGTCAAAAGAAACTTTTACACGTTGAAAGGAGGAAAACGGCATTATTAAGTAGAATCATAAATCACAGAAATATTAGAGGCTCTCAAAACCTTCAAAAAGTAAGAAACTAGTATAGAGCAAAACTGACCTCATTATCAAACCTCATCTGCTCAGAGAATCTGTTCCTTCCATTACGTGATCCATTATCAAAAGAGTTGCTTGATAAGGTATCGAAGAAGTCATCCTTCTTATAAACAGGCTGTTGAGAAAATTAATGAAGCCAAAAGAAAATCAGAAACAAAGATGGAGAAACCGAAATCATAAAGCATATGAAAGTAACTAGTGAAGAATAGCATTTCACCTTGATCTCAACTTGCGGGAACTGAACCTCAACATTATCACCATACAGTGAATCTTCATTTGGATCATCGTTTGCTTTACTCTTACCAAGATGTCCCCACACCTCATCTTTCTTGAATTTCTCATTCATTGCCTCAAAGTCAAAATCTTCAGTGTAGCTAGTTGCAGAGTTTGAAAGCTGCATGCACGACTCCACAGTGAATGACACTAAAGGGTCCGCAAAATGTGATGGGGAAACATAAATGAGTTCTTCAATCTCCACCAACTTGCCATGTAATATGTTATATTGTCATTAACTTAGCTTTCTTTTTAGGATCCTAGTAAGAAATACCCATATCCTTTTTACTTGATTGTGTAATATGGTAGTACCTAATTCTCCTTTGTTTCATATTTCGTAATGATGGAGCGATCAGTAAAGTACATTTTGGAAACAAATAAAAGTTACAGCCACAAGAAAAGGGAAGTATGACTTCATAAGTTGAGCTCAGTACCACCAAGGGATAGAACAACACATCAGCTAGTCTAAAAAAAGATTAACATCCCTGGCTTTACATAAATAAGCAAACCCATAAATTATGCAGGTCTGCAATTCATATAATAAGCCTTGGATCCAGACACTACGTCCAACTATGTACCAGTAAATGAGCAGCAAACCAGCGTACCAAAGCAAAGGCATGATGATTTTCTTTACCTATTTTCATATACCCCATCACATTTACTTTACAATGGATTGATGTCAGAAATAGAACACAGTATTGTGATGCTTTAACTAAAAAAAGACATAAACAAACCAATTACCTCACTTCTTCTTCCTCTTCCATGGCCACCTCTATGCATGTAGCGACTGTACGAAGGACCTCTATTATACTACAGACATAAGAGATTATGTCAGGATATCTCAAATCAATACAGATCTCCAATATCATCTATAGACAGCTTATTATACCTGTGGGTTTGAATGTGAAGGAAGTGGCAAAAGAGGTGCCTCGGGCTGAGATTCTGTAGATATTGGCACTGATGCTGATACAGCTGAAGGGGACATTGATTCTGCAGACGAAAACTGAACCACTTCAGCATCCTTCTGTGTGGTTTGAAGAGGCTGAGATCTAGAAGCTGGAGCTGTTTCAGACTGAAGAAATTGACCTGGAGTTACCAACGACGGTGGAACAGATGACCCAGCATCAGCAGACAATGATTCAGTCATGCCATTGTAGGATGTCATTGGACCGGAGACAAACTTTGCCTGGCTAGGCATTGAGTTAACAACATCTTTCTCCAGGGAATTCGACAGAGGTGAAACCAGTGGCAAGCCATGACTCTGTGCCACAGGAAGCACGTTGGTTGATGTGTTAGAGGGAACTAGAGAAGGCTGCCCAGGAAGCATAGTGGTCTGACCATCAAAACCTACACTCCCGAGAGGTCGTAGCAACATTGGTTGAAAATCAAAAGGTTGAGACACCGACAATCCAGTTGGTACGGGTGCATTCAAGACTGTATTTCTAACTGGTTGCTGTGCTGGAGGTGGAATTGGCATGCCTTGGGGAAGTTGATAAAAAGAAGGTTGATTTTGAAGGTTGCTTGATGCCCCATAATATCCTTGCCATTGCATAGGTGGTGTAGGTCCACTTGCAGTTGCTGTTAGAGGTGCTGATGAGCCCCAAGTTGGCGTAGTTCCTCCAGGTTGATACAATGGCAAATTGCTTTGAAACGAGGCCCTTGGAACTGCACCTTGTGACATTTGGGTGCTATGATCTGATCCAGCTGTATCATTAACAGCGGGCTTGTTGGCACTTGTTGCTGCTTGACTATAATGAGACTAATACGACGGAGGATCGGGGGTAAAGAACCATGGACAGACAGTGTCAGCAATATATACTGAGCATATGAACTCACAGCATATGAAATGATTGACAAAAATATACAAATTGCATATGAACTCACAGCATACAATAATAATTACAACATGACTAATCTCTTGCTTAGATGAAATAAAAATGCAAACTTTCCCCATCACACATGATTTTCATGTCTGAAATTATAAAAGTAAATAAACAATTGGAAAATATTCTCATATAAACTATTTGCCAAACATTATCCTGCATGTTATTCGCTTGTTCTTACCTGTATAATAGCAGGATCATTGTGTATAGATGAAGTCTGAACAGCAGGTGGAGGAGAAGATTTGACCTGTAAATCCTGAAGAAGGTAGGATTACAGAGCTGAGCATTAGACTATGAACTAGCTTTGTATAATAAAAAAAAAGTTATCAGCAAGTGAATGACACCCATGAATTGATTCAACTCATTTGATGGTCTTTTTATTCCTTTTAGGATACACAGTATTCAAGTTCACACAGTTGTGTAATTTCATATTGGAGCAAGCGTACTTGACATATTGCAACCAATTATAATTATAATAAACAAATGGTGGCTAGCTATCTACCAGCCAATCTAAAAAATTATGAAAACAAACTCTTCCCCCTTGGAACTTGGGGTGAATTTCCCCTCAACCCCATGCCTAAGGCTCTGTCTCACTGATTCCACACATAAATTTATTGATCTATATCTATACAACTACTCTGAACAGAAATATAAATATTTATATAATTGAAGTTTTTTCAGCTAAGACCACTATATGCTGGAGTAGAGAAAGAAACACCTCAGCAGCAATGGAACGGCGGCTTCAAAGGAAACAATTTTGGAAAAATGAATAAAATATAGATATGGAGATTTTGAAAAAATAGCATGCAACAAAATATTTTCTTCTCAATACTTGAAGCAATATAAAAAGTTTTGCGAGCTTAATTAAAATCCTAAAGCCTATTTTTTATCATTTAAAAAACCATTAAATATGTTAGTGACAATCAAAGGTACCATTTTGAAGAGTTCGGGTCCGTTTGGATTTCCGGAGATAATGCATTAAATTGCATTATTTTGCATTAAATTGCCAATTTAATGCAATTTAATGCATTATAACGGCCATCCAAACGAACCCGAAATTTGATATGGGATGATGCTACATAAGAAAGAAAAAACAGCAAACTTCTGCATAAGATATTAAAAAAAATATTGAAAGATTTTTTTTAATGATATGCATCACCAGAAACTCTCATTAACGTGATCCAGACACCTGTTTTCTTGATTTTAGTATTTCGAAGTTAAAAGCATTTTTCTTAAGAGTCCATGTTACCTTAATGTCACTTCCTCTAAATACAATGTACTCATAGACTTTGTCAATCGGAGGAATTTGTGGGCCATCCTTTCTACGCCCCTCTGTTCCAAAAGATCGAACTGCATCAACAAAGGCGTATCAGAACAGATGTAGACAAGAGTAAACAGGCACTTAAAGCAATTAAAACAATATTAATCAGAGAGAAAGAGCTAACATTTATTGTAGAAACAAAGAAATATAAATGCTACTAAAAAGGATTAAAATGCTGTAACTACAACTTTGTCGTTGGTTGATGCAGAAGTAAGAAGATATATCCGCAACCATGAGGACCACAAAAGTGCCCAGTGAACAAGAAACGTGAAAATATCCATTTAATTGATTAAATTTTCCTTCACATGTGATACATTCCTCCGTTATTTACTTATTGCAAACACTCATCCACTTTTCCTCAAAACATAATGGATTAGTCCATAACCAAACGGCCGTCAGCCACAATTTCTCCATCAACCTCTTTCATTCCCTGACAGTTTACATAGTTGTGTAGATATACCCTCATGAAAACCAAGCAAGGAAGTAAATGAAAAAATAACTAGTATTGAAAACATTTGAGAAAAGAAATATAAGTATCTTTCTGCTCGCTTTCTGCTTCTCAAATAAAGAATGATAGATACTACAGTAACCACACATCACTGACTGCTCTCATTTACTTCTCATATAAACTTAAATTTTATAATCCTTTGGTTTGCATTCATAATGAACACATACTTTATCTTTTCTCTCTTTTAAATGGAAAAAGAAGTCTTTTAGAACATAAGGTTTGAGTCGCAACGTATACTGCAAGCATTTAACGATATAATTAAGCCTTTATGGGATAACCAAGTTGATGCGTGCAGTTGCCTTGTTTATCCTGACATTGTTCCGAACTTCCGATTACACATCTATAACCTTCAAGATATCCTAAAGAACTGATTAACTGTTATAATTTCAACTCAAGTTTAAAATCCGCAAATGACATTGTTATGGTGCTTAACTTTAAGCACAGTTCACTCATGTGGAGGCATTAAACATGTAACCATGACTAACATATACACTTTTCCTGTTTTCCAAGTATAGCTGAGGCACAAACCTTAATAAAGATTGTAACTAACAACTACTCTGCTACGCTTTATTTGATAACTACACATGCAAAACAATTATATGCCCAATCACCCTAGTACACCACCCACCACAATCTCTGACAACACTTCTCTGCTGGACCATTGATTCTCGAATTCCTGTCATTTGTATCATTTCAATTCCTCCATCTCCATATGCAATAAACCAAAGTCCTAAACTAGTAAACTCACATACAAGTGGAGAATTCAATCAGGTAAGTCCCTTCTTATGATCGAAATGGATCCTCATGACATTCACATTCAATACACTTCCTTTGGTTTTTCTCTTGGTAGGCATATGAACAAAGTTCCATTTACTGATTCACCATGTCTTGCATTTCAGGTGCATGCTAAATTTTCCAATACGCAGCAGTCATCAAGAGTTGGCCATTTTGTGAGAGCAAGTAAATCATATCATCCAACCCTAGACCTCAACGGAATGCAAATTCCGGAGTATTTAATTTAAGAATACCTCAAAATCCACAACAATAGCCATACAAAATCCCTCAAACAGATTATACTTCTCATAACATCTAAAGTCCTCACCAACAGCAGCAGACAAGAGATAATAAGCACAACCACGCAACTCCTTCTCGCCCTATTCAATAAAATTAGGTTCGGAAATGGAAAAAGAAGAAGAAGAAGAAGAATATAATCAAATTTTAGAATAGAAACGTGAGGGGGGAGGGGAATATATGAGAGGAAGGAAAAGGCGTACCGTTGCGAAGACCGATACTGGCTTCTTCGGTGTTGATGGTGAAGAGAACGCCTTCGTAGCGGATTTCAGACTTGGAGGTCAGGCTAATCAGACTGCCGAGGTAGGAATCAGCAGAGCTACTGGATCCAGAAGCTTCCGCTGCCATTGTTACGGACTTATCGAGCAGAGAATAGAGGGATTGCAATATGTATCTTGGCTTTGTGCGGCGAGAAGAGGTTGCGACTTGCGCAAGAGTGAGGAAATGGGAAGCAAAACCCAACCTGTTATTACCCTATTGTGACGTGGGTTCGGAAACCCATGACTGGAAGTATTGTGATTCCGATCCACTAGGCAGTCGATTAGATCTAAAAAATCTGTTCAAGAAAAAGAGTTATATCAAAAAAGGGAAATTTTGATTAATGTCTCTAAGATTAAAGGTATTTCAATTGGTATTTTGAAAATAATTTTGTATCCGATTAATGTCTGATATTCCCCCTGATAGATATGATATATTAGGTTTTTTTTGATAAGGTGAAAATTATACAAAAAATCACATAAGAATCGATTTTTCAGTCTATATCATTCTTTCGTATGAGAATTACAAGTTTTAAGTCATCTCTAAAATCTTTCAATGGACTTCGTTGTGTCAGCTTCGCAATATAGTCTACAATAGCGTTAGTTTCTCAGAAGACGTGACAAATCTGCACTGAATAAAACAGTTGTAATACACAAAGGATATCAGAAATTAAGATGATATATTCAGTTTTGATGGTGAAGAGAATGCCTTCGGGCGAGAATGTCCCCTTAAACGAGAATGGAAGCATTTTTATAATTCCGAAAATAAAAGGATTTTTGTTTTTTAGGTAGAGTTTTTTATAAAGTAATTTTAATTTTCCTTATATCTTCTAAATGTGCATATAATAATACAATATATTTTGAAATGCACATACATAACGTTTTGAAATTCGCATCCAATGAAATGTAAATGCACATATAGTTACGAATGTACATCATCTTATAATCAAATGTACATACACAATAACTCCAAATGCACATCTAACATAATTCAAATGCCCTATTGCCCAAATGTACTTTTATATTAAACATCATGTGCATCTGGAGTGTACACCACGTGCATTTTGAGTGTACCTTATGTGCAATTTTAAGATAAACATAGGTTGGTCGGAGGTAAAAGTCTCGGTTGAACTATATGTGCATTTGGAGTGTACCTTATTTTGCAATTTTAAGAGAAACATAGGTTGATGGGGATAAAAGTCTCGGTTCAACTATATGTGCATTTGGAGTGTACAACATGTGCATTTGGAGTGTACTATATGTGCATTCTAAGATAAACACAAATTGGTTTTGGGTAAAATTCTCGATTAAATTATATGTCTTTTGTATTATACACATGCATTTGGAGTTACACTATGTACAATTATAAGACAAATATAAGTTGCTCAGAGATAAAAGTCTCGGTTAAACTATTTGTGTTTTTGTATTGTTTCAATGTACATTTGGAGTGCATTCTAACATCCCGACTTAAGTTGGTAGTGTCATACGCTAGTGACCTCATATTTTAATGTCCAAAGTCATCCTAGGCTTAATCCGAACGATTTATGCGTAAATATAAATACATGTATAACAAACAAAATAGTAGCATAAGACTTTTAAAACAAATACTCAAACTTTATTAAAATGCATATAAATACATATATGAACTCGTGGCATTTCAAGCTTCCACCGGAGATGGTTGGTGGCGGCGAAGCTCAAGAACTGATACTGGAAAACGCCAATTACAGTGGCTGGAAAAACAGATTGAAGACGATTTTGCGGTTTTGGACGATTTGGGTGCCGAAAAATGCATCAAATGAGCTCGTATTCCCATTGTTTTAGTTGCCCCATAACTCTAAGAACATAAACTCGCAAATCACTCGCCATAATTGATCGTAATTGGATCAAATTTCCCAATTATGCTCGGATGAGTCACACACACGTCCTTCCATTCCCATATTGATTCCACAGATATAGAATCGTTCAATCCTCCTCTCTCTCTCTGTCTGTGTTTTTTTTTCCAAAAATAAAATCGAGTCTGAGAGTACACGCAGATCCGTGGGTTCGTTAGCTCTTGTTACTGAGTTGTGCGGTTTAAGAGATCGTCGCAGTTGTATCCTGGGATTCGGAACGTCAAGAACCTTCACACTACGGGGCGTTTTCAGAATTAAGGAAAGAGATTTCGGTCTCGACTCTGCATCCGTTCTTCGTTCGGTATTTCTAAACTTCAGATTTCCTTAATTCATGTTCGTATATTTACAGTTTAAAGCTTTCGTATGCATATAAGAAATTATGTTCCTACAATCTTAATTCTGAACTTTCGCTTCGTTTGACTGCTTATACGGACTAACATATTTGGTTTTCTGTATTTTTTTGCTGTTCGTGAATTGTTCGGCTGATTCGGGAATTATTCTGCTGATTTGTTAATTAATTTGCGGTTTGCTGATTAAGTAATTTGCTGTTTCCGAATTCTTTTTGTTGTTCGTGAATTTCATTTTGCTATTCGTTATTTAATTTGCAGTGCGTGAAATTCATTTGTTGTTTCTTTAATTAATTTGCTGCATGATGCTTGTTTGCTGATTTCGGTGTTTGATGATTTAGGCCTTGTAATTTGGTTTGCCTTTCGTATATGTATTAATTATGCAGTATTATGAATCGTGAATTAATTTGTCAATTTGTGTAATTGGTCTAATGTCTATATGACTTCGGTGTTTGCTAATTAATTTGATGTTCGAGCATGATTAGTGTATGTAATATATTTTCTCTACTTGTTGTTTTTGGTCTTCTAGACCTGAATCTTTTCGGCCATTTGTACTATTGTACATAAAAATCAAACACAAACTACAACATATATCATATACGCGTATGAAATTGCAATTTATTGTTTAAATTGCTTCGTTTGAGAATTTGCTCATTGAACTTGTTGTTGCAATCGTACTCAATCTGGTTTACTTCTTGTAAAATTATGAGATGTATGATTAACCAAACTAAGAATGCTAATTCTGGTTTTGGTGCTCGTGTTGGAGCCGCTAATGGAAATCGTGTTGAGTCGACACCCCAGATTCAGTCTGGGAGTGGTCTGCCAGCAGTGAATTTGCCAGTCATGAGGTTCGGAAACGATGTTAATCAGATTGTCCAAACCAATAGCCTATCAGACTAGAAAAATTATTGAAAGAGGATAAGCATATGCTTTTGCCTCAGGTTTCATATCTTTTCTCCCTAGCCAGCGTTGAGGCATGGACTCATGGGGATTGTTTGTGCAAAGGTTGGGTTCAAAGCCGTCTGATAGATCCACTATACAATGGTACAATGAGATCAAGACTTCTAAGGAATACTGAACTGCCTTGGAAAGAGATACAAGTCTGAGGACGCAGGCTCTAAGAAGTTCGCAGTGGCGAAATTTCTGGACTTCAAAATGGTGGACTCCAAGCCCATCATGGAACAAGTTGAAGAGCTGCAATTGCTTACGCATGAAATTATTGCGGAAGGAATGTCGATCTATGAGACGTTCCAGGTAGCTTCTTTCATAGAGAAACTCCCTCCAGGATGGAAGGATTTCAAGAGCTATCTAAAGCACAAGCGAAAGGCTATGACTGTTGAAGACTTGATTGTCAGGCTGCGGTTTGAGTCAACCAACCATAAAGCAGATGGTGGTCAGGTATTGAACCCGAAGGCCAACTTGGCCAAGAACAAGGACAAGGGGAATAAACGAAAGTTTCAACCCCAAGGCTCCAACAACTTCAATAAGCAACGAGCTAAGAAGTTCAGTGGAAAATGCCACAAGTGTGGTAAAATGGGTCACAAGACTGACGAATGTCGTCGCAAGGCTGATCCGCGTAAGGACAAGGGAAATCCCAAGTCAACATGACTGAAGGCAGGCTCACGGATGCAGATCTGTGTGGTTTGACGTCTGAAGTCAATATGGTTGGAAGCAATCCAATGAAATGGTGGTACGATACAGGTGCTACCAGACATATCTGCTCTGATAGGGGAATGTTTACCACTTATCTGAAGAGCAAGAGTGACGAGCATCCATTTATGGGAAACTCGTTCACATCCAAGGTCGATGGTCACGACAAAGTGGTGTTGAAGCTTACTTCCGAGAAGGAGTTGACTCTCACCAATGTCATGTATGTGCCAGATATACAGAAGAATCTGATCTCCGGCACTTTGCTGAGCAAGAACGGCTTCGCTGTGAAGTTCGTGTCTGACAAGCTAGTTCTTTATAAGAATGTGGTGTATTGGGGCAAGGGTTATGTAAATGATGAACTGGTCAAACTGAATGTATTGACAGTCATCCCAAACTCTATTGTATCCAATGTTTCAATGAATAAGAATAATCATATTACTTATGTCATTGAGTCTTTTAATATTTGGCATGAACGGTAAGGGCATGTGAATAACAAGTCTATTCAAAGACTAAAGAACATGAACCTGGTTCCGAAGTGCAAATCGAGTAAAGACAAATGTGAAGTATGCGTACAGGCCAAACTCACAAAAACACCTTCCCCACGTGTAGAGAGAACAACCGAACCTCTAGGTTTAATACACACAGATTTGTGTGATTTAAAATTTGTGCAAACTACAGGCGGTAAAAATATTTCGTGACCTTTATTGACGATTGCACAAAATATTGTCAGTTATACTGGCTAAGAAGCAAGTATGAGGCCTTGGAAAAATTCAAGGAACACAATTTGGAAGTTGAAAACCAACTTAGTAAAACCATAAAAATTATCCGAAGTGATAGAGGAGGTGAGTATTGCAGGAATGCAATGTTGCAGGAATCTGGGTTACCCCAGAACATGTGGGGGGAAGCGTTGCTTACCACCAACTATATCCTGAACAAGATACCGCATAAGGTTACTGGCAATACGCCATACGAACTTTGGAAAGGCAACGTACCATCGTACAAATACCTCAAAGTGTGGGGGTGCCTAGGAACAATGGTAGTGCCACCTCCTAAAAAGGTCACAATTGGACCTAAAACCGTTGATTGTATTTTCATAGGATATGCACATAACATTAGTTCTTATCGGTTTCTGGTACATAAATCTGATATACCAGTTATACATGTCAATACAATAATGGAATCAAGGAATGCGTCTTTCTTTGAAAACGTGTTTCCGTGCAAGGATAAAGAATATCCGAAACGAACTCGTGAACAGAGTGAAGCAGGCACTTCTGTAAATGAAACAAAAGATGAACCTAGACAAAGCAAAAAAGCTCGAAAGGACACAAAATTTGAACCTAGACGAAGCAAAAGAGCTCGACAGGAGAAAACCTTTGGGCAAGAGTTCATAACGGCTTTTCTCTTGGAGAATGAGCCTAGAACCTTCAAAGAAGCCATGTCTACACCTGATGCACCTTCATGGAAGGAAGCAGTTAAAAGCGAAATCGACTCCATTATGCAAAACCATACATGGGAGTTAGTTGATTTGCCACAAGGGTGTAAAGCACTTGGGTGCAAATGGATTTTCAAAACCAAATTGAAAACTGATGGCTCAACAGATAAGCAAAAGGCGAGGCTTGTGGTGCAAGGATTCCGGCAAAAAGAGGGCCAGGATTTCTTTGACACTTATTCTCCAGTTACTTCTCCAGTTACGAGAATAACTTCAATCAGAATGCTAATAGCAATAGCAGCATTACGAAACCTCAAAATCCATCAAATGGATGTGAAAACTGCCTTTCTAAATGGAGAATTAGAAGATGAGATATACATGAAACAACCTGAGGGTTATGTGGTTCCCGGACAGGAACACAAAGTGTGCAGACTTGTGAAGTCTCTATATGGACTCAAACAAGCTCCAAAGCAGTGGCATGAAAAATTTGACAATGTCATGATGTCAAATGGCATCAACATCAATGAATGTGACAAATGCATCTATTTCAAAGACACACCAAATGGTTACATCTTGTTGTGTTTGTACGTAGATGACATGCTCATTATTGGAAGAAATAAGGACATGATCAACCGAACTAAGAACATGCTTAGTGGGAAGTTTGACATGAAAGACTTGGGATTAGCAGATGTCATACTAGGGATTAAAATCACTACACATTCTGAAGGAGTAATCATGTCTCAAGCTCATTATGCTGAAAAGGTACTTGAGAGATTCAAGAACTATTCAAGTGGGATTGCAAAGAGTCCCGTGGACCCCCATCTTCATTTGATTAAGAACTCGGGGGATGCAGTGTCACAATTGGAGTATGCACGTGTGATTGGTAGTCTCATGTACTTGACCAATTGCACAAGACCAGACTTGGCGCACTCAGTAAATGTACTAAGTCGCTACACAAGTAATCGAGGACATAAACACTGGAAAGGGATAGCTAGAGTATAGAACTACTTGCGCTATACTCAAAGTTATGGGCTGCATTATGGGAAATACCCATCAGTTTTGGATGGATACAGTGATGCCAACTGGATATCCGATTCCAGAAACTCAAAATCCACAAGTGGATATGTATTTACACTTGGTGGTGCAGCAGTATCATGGAAATCTTCCACACAAACACTATTGGCCAGATCCAATATGGAATCTGAGTTCATTGCTTTAGACAAAGCAGCTGAGGAAGCTAAATGGCTTCAGAATGTGTTGGAAGATATCCCGATGTGGGACAAAACCAGTGCCAGCAGTAAGTGTACACTGTGATAGCCAATCGGCTATAGCTCGGGCACTGCGTCGTTTGTACAATGGTAAGTCACGTCATATACGAAGACGACATAAAACCATTACACAACTACTCTCGCATGGTATAATCTTAATAGATTATATCAAGTCGGCTGACAACCTAGTGGATCCGTTTACTAAAGGTCTGTCACAAGATCAAGTTGTTAAATCATCAAGAGGAATGGGTTTAAAGCCTATGATTAAAGATGACGCTTGATGGCTAACCCTACCTACCTGACTGGAGATCCCAAGAAGTAGGTTCAAGGGGAAAACTAAATCAAGTTGAATCAAGATGAGCACTGGGAGACTTAAGTCTCCTCCCAGTTCCTAGGATGATGAACAGTGCTACCTGTATGAGTTGATGTTAAGCTTGGCTTTTAATGATTCCATAGCTTTGAAATAAAAGTGGGGTATGACAGGATACTCTTCATGGAAATCACCTTATGAGTGTGAAATGGGGCCGTTTCTAGGAGAATTAAGAGAGGCTGAATTCTCTAAGTTCACTCATGAATAATCAGGGATGTTCAAGGCCAAAATGAACACAACAAGAGAACCTAGTTCTGTGAGAAGATGAAACTGTGTGATAGTTATTGTCTCGGTTTACATCAAAGCCCGGGTGGTTCAAGACATCATGTTCACTACTTGGTCGAGTAAATCCGATAGCTACTCACTATGGGTGGTTCAAGGCTGAAAAACGCTACCAGCCCAGATGCAGTGATTTTTCGACTGTACTCTCAAAAGTCTTTCTGTTTTCAAACCAATGTTTAGAATCATTTCTATTCATGTGGGGGATTGTTGGAACTCATTTTAACATGTGGCGCCGGGCACTTTTCCGGGCACAATTCCGGTGGGCTCCGGCCATTGTCAACACCGGAAAGTGGAAGCATTGGCTTCCTCTACGCGAGCACATTCTCGTAGTGTACTCATACGACAAAAATGATTTCCGTTTGAATGAGAAATGGAGGCCCAAAGTAGCTTGCATGAAGTGCAAGACTTGGGAAAAATGTAGGGAACAAAGTGCATCCCACATTGAAAGTTTGGAGATAAATCTCCTAGTATATATAAGGGGAATATGGACCTAAGGGTGTGGCCTTGGGTCATTACCCATTTTCAATGGGGAGAGGACCTAGCTTATCAAGCCCACACGCGCGCCGAGTCGAGCCGAGCCGGGTCGGGTTGGGTCGGATCGGGCTTGGGCTGGCCAGCCAACGCCCTATCTTTTTTGGGCCGATCCAAGAGGCCCATTAGTGGGCTTTGACCCAGCTTGTAACGGCCAGATCTGTAACGTCCTCCACATAAACACCAAAGATCTGTAACGTCCAAATGCAGATTGGTAACCTCCACTTCCGTAGACCTCTGATTCCACAGATATAGAATCGTTCAATCCTCCTCTCTCTCTCTGTTTTTTTTTCAAAAATAAAATCGAGTCTGAGAGTACACGCAGATCCGTGGGTTCGTTAGCTCTTGTTACTGGGTTGTGCGGTTCAAGAGATCGTCGCAGTTGTATCCTGGGATTCGGAACGTCAAGAACCGTCACACTACGGGGCGTTTTCAGAATTAAGGAAAGAGATTTCGGTCTCGACTCTGCATCCGTTCTTCGTTCGGTATTTCTAAACTTCAGATTTCCTTAATTCATGTTCGTATATTTGCAGTTTAAAGCTTTCGTATGCATATAGGAAATTATGTTCCTACAATTTTGACATCAATAAATCCCGAAACTAGAGGGCTTTGATTGCTATCTTCTTGATCTTCAATGTCCAATTCGTGGGACGAATCAATTACGCTAGATTTTCTCGAATTTGGACATGGAAAATGATACCCTAGGCGCGTAAAAGATGAACGAATCAACCCATAATTCTTCTATTTACACACAAACCCCCATTATTAGGGTTAATTGCACTCTTTTGCCCAAACTTTCAAAAGTGAGATAAAAACGCCCAATTTTCATTACAAAATTATTATAAGTTGCCCGATTTATTTTATAATTATGATTACACTTGATTATAAATTTCTACACTATATTATTGTAGCCCATTTGATAATTTGTACAAAAATCATTATAAAATAATTTGTAGTCTTAAGTTAATGAAAATTTAAATTACTCTTCTATAAAATAAATAAATTAAATTTTATAACCTTTATTATTATCAAAATAAAATCACAATAATACTCTTTTGCTTTTCTAGGGTTATTACATGTACAATATGTGCATTTTGAATTTATAAGACAAAGACAAGTTAGACAGGGGAGTAAAAGTATCGGTTGAATTATATTTGTTTTTGTATTGTACACTATGATAAATGAATAGTAAAATAGAACACAATATTTTTATATGTTATCGTAAATATAAGTTATTAATTATATTTATAGTAATAAATATTTAAAATGCATACAATTTCAATATGAATAAGACAAGTGAATATATTATATACATCATATTGTATTTTTTAATAAGTTATGATAATCTTATTTTATAAATCATAATTTTTAATAATTATGTTGACAAATATAAACTTTTCGTACTTGAGTAATAATACTAACAAATATGCAAAGAAAATAATAATGAGATGACTATGGCGTGACATGATATGATTGACCAAAAATTAGATGGGAAAACTTTAAATAGAGTAACCCTTGTTTGGTTGAACGTCAAAAATTAAGTTTTTGGAAATTTAGCTACTTTTTAGGAATCGTAAATCAATGTAAATTATAAAATCATGTTTGATTCAAAATTGTTGTTTTTATATTAACGTAGGAAGTAATAATATTTTCATTTTAAAACGCATAAAGTAGATCTTACATACTTCTTCAAGGTAAGTACAATTTCTTTAATTGAAGGAATTGCAACTTCTTGAGAAATAAATTCACACGTTTTATTTTTGAACCAAACACAAGAAATAAATGTATTTCCTGAAAAAGTTCAACTTCATGGAAAGTGTAGCACGAACCAAACGAGAGTTAAGTGATGTGTGACACTTAAAAGGGGTTACTTTAGTATTATTTATTAATTGATATGTAATAATACAAAATATGAAAACTATATCTAATAAATAAATATGCATTACAAGATTCAAACTTATATTATAAGAGAAACAAATGTGGTGGCCGACTTCATCGCTAAGGAGGTCCAGCTGAGTTTCTTAGAAGATATTCGAGCTGACCTAGAATTTGTAATTCTCATCCGAAATGATGCCCTAGACTGAGAAACCGACTTTATGTGATTTTCCAGTCTAATTTTTACCTAATAAAAAAAAACTTATATTATAAGAGGAAACATGCTTTCGAAAATCCAAATATGTAAGGCAGAAAATAAACACTACTATATGAAAACCAACTACCACATCTTCTTTATCTCCTGCTTGGGAAAACACACAGAACGCAACATTTTAGCCCATCGCATTTCAGATTTGTTCGGATAACTTGAGTGGAAGTGGATGAAATTGCTTACAGTCTCACTTTCACTCCCCATTTTGCTTAACCTTGCAGGTGAGGGTAAACAAAATGCTTAATTTTCACTCCTTTCAACTCTCTTACTACTAGGACCGTTCATCAGTTTCATTTTTTTCGGTTTGTTGGACTGAACCGAACTCGAACCGATTGTATTTGGTTCGGTTTTCGGCTCGCATGAAAACAATAATCACTTTTTGGATCGGTTTCGGTTCGACTCTGTCAGAATCAATTATTTTTAAAAATAAAACCCTAGATTTCTAGATAAACTAATAAAACCGTATTCGGTTCGGTCTAGTTTGCTTCAATTCGACCCAAATTCGGTTCGGACTAATTCGGTTTTGTGCACTAAAACCGGTTTCAATAACCTAAATTAACCTAATTTCAAATTGTTCAGTTATTTTGGTTTATAACCGAACCAAACTCGTTCGGTTCGGTTTTCAGCCCACTAAATTCCGAAATTCGATTTCGGCTTGGTTTCGATTTTATTTGATTCGGTTAAATTTTGGACCGTTGAACAACCCTGCTTACTACCCCCCTACCACTTACCGGACAAGCCTTCATCTCTATCTCCCTTAAATACTGAGGGCATGTTCGATAAGTGGTAAGCTGAAGTGAGTTGAAGGAAGCTGAAGCTGAAGTAGTAGTTGAAGCTGAAGTAGTAGTTGAAGCTGAAGTTAGGTAGTTGAAGTGAAATTTGGGGTGTTCGGTAATCAAAATTTATGGGAGTTGAAGTAGTAAAATTTGGGTGTAAAATTACTGAAAGAGTTATGAGATATTGGGGATATGAGTGCACGTGCCAATCATGTGACCAAACATGTGCCCCTCACATGCTGATTTTTAAACCCAAATTCAACATTCTTCTCCTTGGCTTTGGACCCCGACAAATTGCAGCCATTGCTAGGGTTGCCTCTGCGGTCTCCTTCCTCCTCCATCCAAGGTAGCATCCTCTCATTCTTCTTCTCCTCTCCTTATTCTTCTCTTCTCCAAGGTTAGAGTGACCTCCTCCAAAGGGCTGCCATTGTTGCAACGGGAAAGCACGTCGTTTCACCAAGTATGGATCCTAATTCTGTTCCTATTTGCATTGGTGATGATGATGGCAATGAACGGGGTTCAGCAAGCAAGGATTCTCTTGAGATTGAAAGGATAATGATCGCATTGAAGACGAACAAGACCTTCAAGACATTGTTGCTAGGGTTAATCTGGATCTACCATATGAAGAATGCCTAGCAAGTATACACAACACATTAACTACTCCTACTCCTTCTAACAAATTTGTTGGGGCATCACAAAAAAAGGGGAAGAGCACTAGGATTACAACATCATCCCAAGCTGTGAGCACCAAGCGTCGGAGAAAGCAAGCACCCTCAACTACTGCATTCAATGAACACATGGCTTTAGTGGGGGAGACTAGTAAGAAGATGCTATCATTTATGGAAGGTGATCTTGGTAGTACAGCTGATGCACAAGAAGGCAAAAAGTATGAATACAAAGATATTCTTGTTGCGCTGGAACGAATGGTAAGTGTTGAGCTGCTGGAAGAGGAGTCTAAGATATGGTGCTTTGCAGTTAGTCAGCTTGCGTTAGAACACAGACGTGAGGTGTTTATGTCTCTGCCAAAAGATTCCAACAGGATGAAGTGGCTCCAGTACGAGTACGACCTCGCGTACAACCTATATGAACCGTAGAGCTTTGTATTTCACCTTCGCATCTGTACGAACTGATGGCATAATCCAAAGAACTTAAGTTGTGTTTTATTCGGTTGGCAAGTTGGATGTAATGGTCTATGTGTAGTTTGAAGAGACATGACTTCTTAATTTGTAATAACTTATGATGTGAGCTATAGTTTCATGGTTTTATATTTTTGTGTACTTGTATGTCTGATTTCATTAATTTAGGCTCCAGTCGAACATGTTCTAATAGTGTTGTTTATATATCAGAATTGAAGGTTGCAGCAATGGACAGATCTCAGACTCTAGCTGCTAGACGAAAGATAAGGCATGCGAAAAGAAAGAAGTGGATCCCCAGATGCCAGATGTGGTTGGCCTCATGTGCACATATGTCGACGGCATATCATCAGAGGTTTATCCACAAGGTACCTTGTTTTGATTCAGAATTGACAGGGTATAAGTGGATGCGACAAATTCTAGACTCTGAATCGGACGTCAGATGTATGATTGCATTTCGAATGGAGAGACATGTCCTACAAAATATGTGCGACGAGTTAGAGTCCAACTACGGGCTTAAAGCTTCATGTAATATGTCGGTTTTAGAGAAGGTTGGAATTTTCCTATACACGATTGCATTAGGGAGCTCCAACAGAGCTACATGTGAGCAGTTCTAACGATCGGGAGACACGATCAGTCGTGTGATTCACCAGGTACTAGATGCGCTAGTTGGGAGGAAAACCGAGTTCAACGGGTTAGTACGTAAACTTGTACAACCCCGTGACCGCAATTTCACAAACATTCCAAACAAAGTTTTAAGCGAGGACAAATATAGCCTTTTTAAGGTATTAGTTTTTATTTATTATGTTTTATCTTACAAGCATATATATAATGGTTTCTTCACTTAATCGTTGTTACTGAAATAGGGTGCTATTGGATGCATTGATGGGGTGCACATGGAATGTTCAATCCCCGAGGAAGATCAATTCCAATATCGAGGTCGTAAGGGATTCACGTCGTTTAATGTAATGGCGGTGTGCGACTTCGATATTTATTTCACATTCATTTCCGTTGGGTGGGAAGGAAGTGCCCATGACACTAGGGTGCTGGACCACGCTCTAAACACTCCACATATGAACTTTCCCCGTCCCTCGAAAGGTAATCTATCACATTCATTTTGTAAAACACATTATATGTATAACTAGTTTGATATCACATGAATGTTCTCTAACCTAGATTTGTTATAATTATTTGTTTGTAGGTAGATACTATTTAGTTGACAAGGGATACCTTGACAGACTGGGATACATGGTGCCCTACTCTAAAGTCAAATATCATCAATCCCAGTTTCAGCAAGCGGCCCCAAAAAACATTCGCGAAGGATTCAATCGAGTGCATTCTTCGTTGAGGATGAAAATAGAACGATGCTTCGGGGTTCTTAAGAAGAGATGAAAAATCTTGAAGAGCATGCCAACCTACTCAGTTGAGACGCAAATTGACATAATTATGACTTGTTTTGCACTGCACAATTACATTCTTGAGCACAAGCATAGCGATGCAATCCTTGATGATGACGAGGAAGAGGAATGTCAGACATTTGGACCCGAAGATGAAGGCGAATATAACAATCCCAAAGGCATGAGTACCGTCCGAGATGCCATTGCAAAACAGATATGGGACAACAAAAGGAGATATTTGGGAGCAATGTAATTCTATGTGACCAATTACATTGGGCTATTATTTTTTGGAAAGATTGAAGTGTTGAAAAACTTGAGATGGAAGATCTTACAAGCATGAGACTAGGAAATGTAAATGTAGTAGATTGAAATGTTAATCTGGTTTTAGTTTGTGGTCAGAGTGATGCTTTTGGGAAATGATATGTAAATGCAGACGAATGCTTTTGATGCTTTTGGGAAATGATTTGTAAATGCAGACGGGCGCTTTTGATGCTTAAATTAGTTATTGTTGTATAAAGTAGTTATTTTCCTAAGGTTCTGTTTTCAATTGATCTTTCTTTTTGCAGGGTTTCTTAATGCAGACATATATATGATTTATTAACATTATGTACACAATGAAACAATAACACAATTGTATTTACAACATCCACATGTGCTGCCT
The DNA here is from genome assembly GCA_027886185.1 of Rheum nobile. Taxonomy (NCBI): domain Eukaryota; kingdom Viridiplantae; phylum Streptophyta; class Magnoliopsida; order Caryophyllales; family Polygonaceae; genus Rheum; species Rheum nobile. Next base: position 1,372,629 of record WOAB01000531.1, on the reverse strand, counting down.
AGACAAGGTCAATACAAAGGCTTACAAAAGGTTTAGCCTAGCACATAAAAACATGGGCAAACCTCATCAGCCCTTGCCAAATCACAAGTCTTCCACATATCATGCTAATCTGTTCAACCACACCATTGACTGTCAATTCTACTGCTTCCTATATCCTGCATTGCCTTCCTACTTCGTCTCTATTTTTGTTTATAGATTTTCGTTAGTGCGGTGACCGAAGAAATAAGTATCACTCTGGGTTCTTTTTTCCCCTCACAAGAATCAGTTGGGGAGGCGTGATCAATGGTCACTGGATCAATACCCGAGATGGTTTTTGAGATATCATCAGTAGAGAATGGTATGTTGCAAAAGTAATGTGAAATGTGCATATTAAAACCTTGCAAGTGCGGTAAGTAGTACATTCATTGAGAGCCAGTGACATTTTAGAAGAGCCAGGTATCTTGATATAATGCTTACCTTAGATCATCATCCAACAAGAATGAGTTTGACGGTAAGTTTTCGTTGTCTTTGCTCAGGATCTCCCTCATTTGAGCCACTACCTGACAAGAAAGATGGAATTTCAGGGATTGAACCTATCCCATCAGTTTTACATTGGAGGAAAAAAAGCAAAGAATGCAAATTTACCTCATTTGACACACTGTGTGTGCCATATTTATCATCCCAATACATAGTGCTTATACAGTATATTTGACAATTTCTTCATTCGATACTCAACATAATTAAACGGTAGAGTTAAGGAACACAAGCATAGGTTCAATTGCAAAACCATAATTATTTTAGGATTGAAGGTTTACGATGCATTTATTAACACAATAACGCTATTGTGCTTCGAACCATAAGGCAAACTACATACACAACACATTTGAACTTAAAAACGCGTCCTCATAGCGTATGAAAACAATGACAAAGCATTTCACATTTATTCTTCCCTTCCGGAAGTAATCCTTATGGGAAGAAGAGTTGAGCACACAAAAGCTTGATGGTCGGATTCAATGGCCTAGCACGAAAAGCTTTGAAACTTGGGTTCACCTACAAAAAAAATGTATTCACACAATGCAATTCTTTCTTGAACACAACAATAATATAGATCTCGAATGCGGTAACTCACCATCGATTTGTTCTCCCACCAATCGTCATCCCCTATGATAGCACAAGTTAACGGATCGCAATGAACATCGCCCGACCATTCAAGGGTCTTCCATACCTTCCAAGTCTTCTTCAAAAGCTCAAACTTGTTCTTCAACATACTTTTAGTAGCCTCTCTGCCAGTAGCACGACGGAACTTATCATTTATGGTACCCCAGTCGAGAGCCACGATTCTCCCATTTTCAACCTGATATTGTATGCAGACCTCGAGAAAATGCACCTTGTCATCATTATTCCAAGTCCAAGACATCTTCGATGCTCCTTTTCGCAACCATAGAGCCAATATTAAAATACAATGAAGAAATGAGTTAACCATATATATAAACATATTTATCAATAGAAAAATAAAGGGCCTAACCTTGTCCCTTCTTCTAGCCTACTAGTGTAGTTGTCTTCTCTTCTCTGTGTCTTGCTTCGTGTGTGATGGAAGACAAAGGGAGGATTCCCATATATATAATGCAATAAAAATAAAAGGACCTAACAATATACAAAATGAAATAAATAGGTGAATAGTTGACATACTCAATGCAAAACTATTCACATATTTCGTAGGAAAATACAAATATGATAATTTATAATAGCTACATGGTGGGACATATATATACACATAATGATGCATAAGAAGCTTGAGTGTCTTAAACAACAAACATTAGTCTTTAGTACATTACAAAGGTCATCCTAGTAGATCATTGCGATAACGTCCAAAAGGAGGGTCGCCCCAAAATACGCAACAAACATTAGTCTTTAATACATTACAAAGGTTAACCTAGTACGTCATTGCGATAACGTCCAATACAAAGCGTACACTTACAATACATAGCGTCCAATACATAGTGTCGCCCCAAAATAACCACATAATCACTTCAGACAAGCATACGGATGATAACAAATATAAAAACTAAGGCAAGGAGAACGGTAACCACCCAACCGTAATATAACCTCCTCCTTGAAACATCCAAAACAAAAATGTTTGCAGTGAGGAGGTTGTCACGGTCCAACGCCAACTGGATGTTTGAAATGGCTAGTGCAGACACTTGCTCAACCAATTGTTGGTTCATATCATCCAAGTAACCCACATTCCCAAGCTCTTGTTGAACTTCATGGGTAAGATCTTCAATTTTGTTTCTACCCCAGCTAACATCCATTTCAAGCTCCACGACATGCACACGCAACCCCCTAGTAGCCTCTTGCATCATCTGTGCACGCAGAGAGGTTTCGACCCCATCAATGAGGTTATCAAACCTTGTAATGTCATATTCCTATGAAAGAAATTTTAGGAGGTGCAGATTGCAAGCAAAAAAAAAACAATATATTAGTCACTAGTTTCTTAAGTTGTAAAATAGAAATTGATGTAAAATCACATGCAATGGATGTAACACCCCCGATTTATATCGGTTGTGCCACACGCCAGTGACCTCAGACATTACTGTCCAAATCCACCCTAGGCTTTAATCGGAACAATTAAACTTAAATACATAAATATATTAACTGAAAGATTAAACAGCGGAAGACATTTGTATATGAAACTCGACCCTTTTATATTAAAAGATCTCTCATCAAACGAGAGTAGCGTTTACACAATAGAGTAAAATCTCAGCGGAAGACTTATAAATTACACAGCGGAGGACTTTTAAGAATCAACCTAAAATATGGCTAGGTTATAAGGATATATTAAAGTAATACTTAACAACTTAAAACACTAACACTTAAATCTTCGTCTGTAAGCCTCTTCTTCTTCAACTGGTTACTTTGATCTCGGGAACCAACCACTGATGTGCCGTATAGGACGGATGACACCAGCCAACCATGCAAGGAATAAAACTCGGTTGGTTAGTCTAATGAAAGACTATGCAAGGGTGAAAATAGAATGGTTCTAGTGATCATAACCGTTTACTATCATTGTTCCTCGAATGATAACCGAAGGAACGATATATAACCCGGAACTTTCACGGAATGATTAATATTTAGATATGCACTGAAGAGAATACTCCAAAGGAATTGAGTCTTACGGGGAAAGTATGACGAATGTTTGGGAACGTTATAGTTTCACACAAGCGTTTAAAAGCGACTTGACTATTTGGGTCCACGACCAACCTCACCGCGTAATGCGAATTCAGATTTGGAAGGAGGACTTACTCTAATTGAAGCCCAGACGAGTTTTCACGTTGTACTTCTCGCCCAAGGTTCATTAATTATGTGCCTAACCGCACTAATCTTATTTAATTACAAAACGTATATTAATGTTAAGGCTTTTAATATTATCTCGAGTAACTACGAACCTTTAATATACAGGGTGACATTACGTCCACCCAAATTGCACTAGCAAGGTTCTTAACACCTCCTAACCTTAACGAGTGGATAGGAAGCAATGGTCATGACCGTTAAAAGTATTAGAGAATTATCCGACTAATACCAAGTTATAAAGAAACGACTAATCCCCTCCAGGAATTAGCGTTCCTACGAATACTCGTGCTAATATAGCATTAAAGTTTACATTTAAAATCCACAACAAAGCCATTACGGTCATTAACAAGTATAATAGCGTTGTTTCTAGCAATATATACAACCTATTATAATATAACATTTTAATCACATTATTTATAAAATCTGTTCCCAAACGAAAACAACAATTCACTCCGATTTAATTAACAATTTAAAGCAATTGATAATTAATGGAACATGGAATGATTAAGCAAGAGCGAACTTCCACTTGCCTTGAGTAGATTCGACGATGAATCTAGACGAAACGACTACTGATGATATCCTTTCCGGGGATATGGCCTATGCTTCAGATAGCTCTAGCAAGAGTACGGGTCCACACGTGATCCAGCAATTAACGTTATAACTGACAAATTAATTAATATCAATTAATTTGTCTGGACGAACTCAAGTAATTAAATTTAATAAATTTTTATGATTTTAAATCATAAAAATATTGATTAAATTTTCCTAAAGAAAAATACGGATAAAAGTGGATCGAAATTATACCGCTCGATTGATCTCGGCTTAAATTTGGACAGAATGGCTAATTGGGCTTTCTCGGCCCAACAAAGAAGCTGGAAAAGGGGCCCATCTCCTTCTTCCTCCTCCCACGAACAACAACAGCTCCAACAATGGACCGGGGTCGTCTTCTCCGCCGTGAAGAAGCAACAGCAGCAGCGCCATGCAGCAGCCATCAGCGGCCTCGTCGGTGGTGTCTCCGTCGCCGGAAAGTGTAGCCACCAACAGCTCGTGAACATCGGCGAATCAACACGGCAGCAGCAGCGTCTTTGCCCCTTCGTCGGTGGCTCGCCTTGTCGCCGGGAAGGGCAGCCACCAGTAGCGGCGCTCGACCAGTAGTGTAGGAGACCGAGCTGGACGAAGGTCGCGAGACAACCGAGCTCTCGCACACAACAATGAACAGCAGCAGCTCTCGCGAAGCAACAGCAGGGGCTCGCCGACGGGTAGAGATGTCGAGCAGAGGAAGACGAGAGAGAGGTCTGAGTTGGGTGCCCATCAACCCTCCATCCTCACCTCCCTTTAAAGCCCAAGGAGAAGCCCAGCCCCCGACGAAGGAGCAAGCGATCGACACGACGAAGGACACACGACACGCATGCCGACGAGGCTCGTTCTACACACGACCGCGATGGCGGAAAATTCACCGCGATGGCGGTGAAGGCCATTTCGTGTTTTTTTTGTCCGAGAAAAGGTTGGGCATGGGTTTTTAAACCCCGGGTATCTGAACAAATATTCTAAGCCCCAAAAATACGTCGAATGTATTTATACCACTCAAGGAATTATTATAGATCTTATAAATGTTATAGAAAATCCGAACTTCTCCGAAAGCGACACGAATATAGAACGAGGGTTAGGAAAATTACTAAAATGCCCTTACAAAAATGAGGGGTATTACATCACTCCCCCCTTAAAAGAAGTTTCGACCCCGAAACTTGGCCGACTATCCAAAAAAAAATGAGGCATTACAATGGATCCATGATGACAATGCAATGACACATAACAATGCAATGACAATCACATGGTTCGCAGCAGTACAAATCTGGCTCAATCACATGGTAAAATCTGGCTGAAATCTATAAAATCACATGGTTATAGTACAACCTGACTGAAATCTGTAAAATCACATGGGTATAGTAAAATCTGGCTAAAATCTGTAAAATCACATGGTTATAGTAAAATCTGGCTGAAATCTGTAAAATCACATGGTCATAGTAAAATCTATAAAATCACATGGTTATAGTAAAATCTGCCTAAAATCTGTAAAATGACATGGTTATAGTAAAAAATCTGCCTCAAATCAGTAAAATAACATAGTTATAGTAAAACCTTACTCAAATCTGTAAAATCATATGTAAAGGTTATAGTAAAACCTGACTCAAATCTGTAAAATTTGACTCATGTACCATGACAATGCAATGACAATCACATAGTTATAATAAAATCTGGCTCAATCACATGGTTATATAATATTTTTTATAACATGATTCAAATAAAAGGATATTAGGGGGCCTAAGAGACAATTCATTATCTGCCACCAGGGATCAATGGGTGGGCTATCCGAGCTGTAGTCGGATAACCATTTTCGAACATCGTTTGGCAACGGTACATATTCATCTGGATACACACCACTCTCCCCATCACTAGAGGACGATGACATTGAAAGACGGTCCTCTTACCTATAATCATGTTACGACTAATATGTCAAGTATTCCAACTATAAGAATTGTCACATCAATATTACTAGCAAGGCATCTGCTAAAACCTAAATTAAATGCATGCAAAGGAATTATTGATTTTATATAACATACATGTGATCAGCACTACTTTGTGGGGTTTAACTAGGAGTTGTTACCGGTGTTTTGGGTACCATTTGGAGAGTTTAGAGCGTTATTGTGGAGTATGGAGTTGAGGAGAAGGAGTATGATATTGGTGGCGTAGAAGAGCTTAAATGAAGATATATTGAAGATGGAGAAGAAAGCCACAAGAGAAGACGAAGATCAGAAGTGAAGAAGTGCAACAGTGAAGAATTCACAGTCGTGGAAAATACGAACAACGAGATCTTTATAGAGAGTTTTCCGCGGTCGCGGAAATTCTAGCCGCGGTCGCGAAAAACTGCATCAGACGCGCGCCGGGGAATTTCTTCCGAAGATCTGTTTTTATTTTATTTCTTTTTCTTTTAATTGTTTTATTCTGGTTTATTTCTTTTGGAAATATTTTATTTCCTATTTTGAGTTTTTAGGTTTTGCTAGGTTTATAACCTAGTTGTTAGCAGCCACTTTTCATTATCATTCAGATCATTGAGACTATTATTCAGCATTGTTTTTCCCTTTGATTTTTTGTATTTTCAAGACTATGAAGAACTAAGCAACATTTGCTTAGTCCGACGATTGAAGCTTTCATTTGATATATGATTGTGAGGTTATAATTCTATTACTATTCCTTTGACTATATCTTTTCTCTTGAGCTTATTCCTATTGATCGTTGCTGATTTGACTGGTGTAACACCCATGACTTACGTCGGTAGTGCCACACGCCAGTGACCTCAGACGTTACTGTCCAATGTCACCCTAGGCTTTAATCGGAACAATTAATCTTAAATAAACATATTAAATAACAAAATATTAAAAAACGGAAGACATATTTAAATTAAACTCAACCTTTTATTATCAGACTTCTCGTAAAATGAGAAGTGGCTATTTTACAACAGAGTGAAATTTCAGCGGAAGACTTTAAATTACACAGCGGAAGACTTCAAGAATAACCTATTACATGACTAGGTTATAAATATATGTTAAAGTAGTACTTAACAACTTAAAAACACTGACACTTAAATCTTCAACTGCAAGCCCGACCTCTTCTTCAACTGGTTACTTTAAAACTTCGGGAACCAACCACTGATGTGCCGTATAGGACGGATGACACCAGCCAACCATGCAAGGAATAAAACCCGGTTGGTTAGTCTAATGAAAGACTATGCAAGGGTAAAAACAGAGTGGTTCTAGTGATCGTAAATGTTTACTATCATTGTCCCTCGAATAACAATCGAAGGAACAATACATAACCCGAAACTTTCACGGAATGATTTAAAGTTTAGACATGCACTGAAAAGAAGACTCCAAAGGAATTGAGTCTTATGGGAAAGTATGACAAATGTTTGGGAACGTTATAGTTTTCATACAAGCGTTTTAAAAACGACTTGATCATTTGGATCAACGACCAACCTCACCGCACAATACGAATCCAGATTGGAAAGAAGACTTACTCTAACCGAAGTCCGGACGGTTTCCACGTTGTACTCCTCGCCCGAGGGTATATTAATTATGTGCATAACCGCACTTATCTTACTTAATTATAAAACACAAATTCATGTTAAAGCTTTTAATGTGATCTCGAGTGACTACGAAAGTTTAACACTTGGTGACATTACGTCCACCCAAATGGCACTAGCAAGGTGCTTAACACTTCATATCCTTACAGGTGGATAAGAAGCAATGGGTCATGACCTGAAGAGAATTATAAAGAAACGACTACTTCTCATAAGGAGTTAGCGTTCCTACGAATACTCGTGCTAATCTAGCATTAAAGTTTACATTTAAATCCACAACAAAATCCATTACAATAATAACAGGTATAATAACGTTGTTTCTAGCAATATATACAACCTATTATAATATCATATTTTAATCATATCATTTATAAAATCTGTTCCCAAATGAAAACAACAGTTCACTCCAATTTAATTAACAATCAGAAATAATTGATAATCAACGGAACATGGAATGATAATCAAGAGCAAACCGCCACTTGCCTTAAGTAGATTCGACGATGAATCTAGACGATTCGACTACTGTTGGTATCCTTTCTGGGAGTATGACCTCTGCTTCACGATACTCTAGCAAGGTTACGAGTCCACACGCGATCCAGCAAATAACGATATAAACCGACAAAATAATTAATATCAATTAATTTATTTTGACGAACTCAAGTAATTAAATTCAATAAATTTTTATGATTTTAATCATAAAAATGTTGATTGAATTTTTCTAAAAACAAATACGGATAAAAGTGGGTCAAAATTATATCGCTCAATCGATCTTGGGTTAAATTTGGACAGATGTGATATTGGGCTTCTCGGCCCAACCTAAGAGCTGGCTAAGTGGGCCCCCTCCTTTCTCCCTCACACGGAAAGAAAATCCAAGCCACAGAGAGCGGCACCGAGCTCGACAATGGTGGAAACCGGCGACTCAAACGACCACCCTTGCTTCGGACGAGGACTCCCTACAACCACCACCACAGCACACCGCCCAGGCACCTCCGGCGAACTCGAGCAACTCCGGCGATGATGCAAAACGAGAGGAAGAGATGAGATCTTGAAGCTGTGGATGATGATTCCAGGCTTCTCCGACCTCCTTTTATAGGGAAAGGAACCCTCAACGCCGGCAACCCAATCGATCGGCATCCCCCCCCCCTCGGCGAAACGTCACCACACGAACCAACGAGAATTGAAGATGAAGACGAAATTGATTTCCGCGGTCGCGGAATTGCCGTGGTCGCGGCCGTTGACCCTTTGGTCGCGGATTCACTCGCGGACTAATACTAGCTCTTACTTTTAGTACTTCTAAAAATATTTTAAGACCCGATAATACCTTAAACGTATATTACTACGTTCAAAAGATCATTACGGAGATTCCGAATACGCCAAATGCGTCTTGCTTATAGAACGAGGGTTGGGAAATTACCCAAATACCCTTACTAAAATTGAGGGGTATTACATCACTACCCTCTTAAGAAAAGTTTCGACCCCTAAACTTGGCCGATAACGGCTCAGGGAAGCGACCTTATACTAAGTTACTCAACCGTATAAGTTTAACCATGCCTAACCCATTTCACACTTTGTAAAATTGGTTCAAGCATTTCTAAGTTAAAATTTATAAGTTGATTCAATCTATAGTTAGCGTAAGGTTAACCATAACTTAGACCCTTCACAACTTAAGGGAATTCTATACTTGCTTTCACCAAACATACAATTCTATCATACTACCCCTATGGTAACATGATGATTATTACATTACTACCCCCTTAAAATAGTTTCGACCCCGAAACTAGCATCGCTAAACTTAGAGGGACCGGTCTCACCATAATCGTACTACTTGAACTTAATATTCTTAATCATTTCATCCCTGTCCTTGCTCCTAGGAAAACGATCTGTTTCCTCAACCATACCATTACCTCACATGTCTTATCTCCATATGCTACACCTGTAATACTCGTGACTATATCCTCAAGGTCATAATTATCTTAGGACAATAGTCTCCAAAATCATCGCAGTAGCCTTGCTATACCTTAAGCATGAGAATACATATTCCTCTTTATAATCTAATTTAAAGTTTGCACCTTATCTCCCTATAATCCATTATCAGATCTCAGTGGTCCTTGAGACATCGCATTTCCTAATTCCGTTAAAGGTACACCCCACAATTCCATTACTCATCTTAATCGAGTTTGGCCCATATGCCATCTCTAACTTGGAATCCTTCCAGTAGTGATTTAGCCTATTCCTTTAATCATTCTCTAACTTAACCTTTAAGATTCCTTAACTTTCTCCAAAAATAATCACAACACCTTTATTCCTATGTTCCTCAAAATGAATCATATGAAATATTACTCCTATTTCCTTAAAGTATCATTCTGATAGATGATTCATTACCAACAAATCAATCACTTATTTCCTAATCTTTCAAAAGATATATACAAGTAACATTTGTTACCCTACTCCTTAAGCGCACATAAGACAAATCTCCTTACTAAATCCTTTAGTTTATAGAAATCATCAACATAACATATCCTTAAACTATAACCCTTAAATTTAAGTGAGCTTTCTCCCAATACAATAGCCTCACAACTTAATCTTCCAAGAAAGAGTTATACCATAAGTCTTATAAACGACACACTCACTTAAAATCCAAATATCAAACCTTGTAAATTCCCAAGTATCATAACTCTTTATTCTCTGAAAGTACAACTTACCAATTTCAATCATTTGGCCCAATTAAATTTGGCCCTTACGTCCATTTCCGACTTAAATCCCAAAGGTTTATTTAACTGTCTCAAATAACTTATCTCTAACTTAAGATTCTTATTTTCCTCACACAATCTATTATCCCAATTAAAGCAACCCCTTTGCTTTACCGATATTTACTATCTACCCAAGACTTAATCATATTATTTCCTTATGAAACCTCAAAACGAAACCTCGAATAGATCTTCCAAAATAATACCTATGATTTCGCACACTTGGCTTTTCCAAAAGCTTTAACCATTGGTCCTACACTGGCCATACTCACTTATAAATCCCATAACCATAACTCTTGGTTCTAAAGTTTTACTCAAGATCGTAATAGAGAAAACGAGTTCTCTATGAACTATCCCTCTTATACATTTATTCTCTTCTCAACAATCTATCCACAACAATGCCTACAACATGACCTTCCAACTAGGCATTCTGAACTTCGTAATAGTCCACCCCTACATACTTTTACCAGAACAAATGTTCAGGGTACACATATGAGAGATAACTCTTAATCTCATAGAGCATTAACCACACACTTTGTTTCCTTTACACTAAGGAATTTTGGTAAAACTCAACTTACGAAATAACGCTCGTCAACTCAACTAAGGAAGCAATTAAGGTCATACCGATATGACATTACTCCAGAAATGGAGAAAGATTCTTAAGAATGGATCTAGGAATAAGTAACAACTCGAAGCTTGTAGAAGTTTGGAAAAACCACTTATTATTAAACCTTATACTTTCAAACTTTCTACTTGACACTTTTAAACCTTATATATTTAACTTAACTAAATAATTATTTAAGAAAAAAATTATTTTCTCAAACTAGTGATACGATTATCACAAAACTCTTATTAAGACCAAAATCACACTTTTAAAGTTACAATCATAAATTTAAGTTTAATTGTTTATAATACACCATTTAAAAATCAACTGTAAATAACTTTTGAAGTTCAAACAGCTAAACCATTATTTTAAATTAGATTTCAAGAAATACTTAAAACTTTTAAATTTAACATTTAAATTCTCGAAATTCCTTTTTAATGGAAAGTAAGTTGAAAAAATAATTTCGAAATTAACTTTCAAAAATTCTCAAACCTAACAATAGGCCAAGAATTTTAAAAACCATTGCTCTGATACAATAATTGTAACACCCCCGACTTACGTCGGTAGTGCCACACGCCAGTGACCTCAGACGTTATTGTCCAATGTCACCCTAGGCTTTAATCGGAACAATTAATCTTAAATAAACATATTAAATAACAAAAGATTAAACAACAGAAGACATATTTAAATTAAACTCAACCTTTTATTAACAGACTTCTCGTAAAATGAGAAGTGGCTATTTTACAACAGAGTGAAATTTCAGCGGAAGACTTTAAATTACACAGCGGAAGACTTCAAGAATAACCTATTACATGACTAGGTTATAAATATATGTTAAAGTAGTACTTAACAACTTAAAAACACTGACACTTAAATCTTCAACTGCAAGCCCGACCTCTTCTTCAACTGGTTACTTCAAAACTTCGGGAACCAACCATTGATGTGCCGTATAGGACGGACGACACCAGCCAACCATGCAAGGAATAAAACCCGGTTGGTTAGTCTAATGAAAGACTATGCAAGGGTGAAAACAGAGTGGTTCTAGTGATCGTAACTGTTTACTATCATTGTCCCTCGAATAACAACCGAAGGAACAATACATAACCCGGAACTTTCACGGAATGATTTAAAGTTTAGACATGCACTGAAAAGAAGACTCCAAAGGAATTGAGTCTTATGGGAAAGTATGACAAATGTTTGGGAACGTTATAGTTTTCATACAAGCGTTTTAAAAACGACTTGATCATTTGGGTCAACGACCAACCTCACCGCACAATGCGAATCCAGATTGGAAAGAAGACTTACTCTAACCGAAGTCCGGGCGGTTTCCACGTTATACTCCTCGCCCGAGAGTATACTAATTATGTGCATAACCACACTTATCTTACTTAATTACAAAACACAAATTCATGTTAAAGCTTTTAATGTGATTTCGAGTGACTACGAAAGTTTAACACATGGTGACATTACGTCCACCCAAATGACACTAGCAAGGTGCTTAACACTTCATATCCTTACAGGTGGATAAGAAGCAATGGGTCATGACCTGAAGAGAATTATAAAGAAACGACTACTCCTCATAAGGAGTTAGCGTTCCTACGAATACTCGTGCTAATCTAGCATTAAAGTTTACATTTAAATCCACAATAAAATCCATTACAGTAATAACAAGTATAATAGCGTTGTTTCTAGCAATATATACAATCTATTATAATATCATATTTTAATCATATCATTTATAAAATCTGTTCCCAAATGAAAACAACAGTTCACTCCAATTTAATTAACAATCAGAAATAATTGATAATCAACGGAACATGGAATGATAAGCAAGAGCGAACCGCCACTTGCCTTAAGTAGATTCAACGATGAATCTAGACGATACGACTACTGTTGATATCCTTTCCGGGAGTATGACCTCTGCTTCACGATACTCTAGCAAGGTTACGAGTCCACACGCGATCTAGCAAATAACGATATAAACCGACAAAATAATTAATATCAATTAATTTGTTTTGACGAACTCAAGTAATTAAATTCAATAATTTTTTTTTGATTTTAATCATAAAAATGTTGATTGAATTTTTCTAAAGACAAATACAAATAAAAGTGGGTCAAAATTATACCGCTCAATCGATCTTGGGTTAAATTTGGACAAATGTGATATTGGGCTTCTCGGCCCAACCTAAGAGCTGGCTAAGTGGCCCCCCTCCTTTCTCCCTCACACGGAAAGAAAATCCAAGCCACAAAGAGCGGCATCGAGCTCGACAATGGCGGAAACCGGCGACTCGAACGACCACCCTTGCTTCGGACGAGGACTCCCTACAACCACCACCACAGCACACCGCCCAGGCACCTCCGGCGAACTCGAGCAACTCCGGCGACGATGCAAAACGAGAGGAAGAGATGAGATCTTGAAGCTGTGGATGATGATTACAGGCTTCTTTGACCTCCTTTTATAGGGGAAAGGAACCCTCAACGCCGGCAGCCCAATCGATCGACATCCCCCCCCTCGGCGAAACGTCGCCACACGAACCGGCGAGAATTGAAGACGAAGACGAAATTGATTTCCGCGGTCGCGAAATTGCCGTGGTCGCGTCCGTTGACCCTTTGGTCGCGGATTCACTCGCGGACTAATACTAGCTCTTACTTTTAGTACTTCTAAAAATATTCTAAGACCCGATAATACCTTAAACGTATATTACTACGTTCAAAAGATCATTACGGAGATTCTGAATACGCCAAACGCGTCTTGCTTACATAACGAGGGTTGAGAAATTACCCAAATACCCTTACTAAAATTGAGGGGTATTACAACTGGCCTGATCAACTAGTTGATATTAGTAATTGTCTATTGCTAGGGTTTGGATATTTCGAGTTGAAATCCCTTATCTTGTGTAGCAAACATGATATTCTAGGACTAGTTGGACTAGTTTATTGTGAAGAGAATTGATTATGTGATAAATGCTGCGAGTTGTGGTGTTGCATGTATCCTGGTTAATTTCTATGCTTCTTGTTGTTATTGTTCTAAATCTTGATAGTTTCTTGTGCGTTCGATAGTTAGGGTTACCAAGACTAGTTAGACTGATAACTATTTCAGAATAGGGACAGGAATATTCATAGGAATGAATAGAAATACTCTAGGATCAATCAATCAAATGAATTGTGGATATTTGTCTGGCTAAGTACTTTTTCCCAATTGATTACAACCCTTTGCTTTTGATTTACTTTGTTATTTGCAAACAAACCAACAAACCCCCCTTTGTTACTTTGGCATACTACTTTGCATTAAGAAAGATAACTCCTCCCTGTGGGATTCGACCCTTGCTTGCCTATTCTACTTAGTTAGGTTTTTTAGGATTAGTTTGTTTAGGTGTCACGACAACCCCTATCAACATGTCTCGAGCTTTGCAGCAAATTCAAGCCTCCACAACAAAGTGCTCTCAGGAAAGATCACACAATTTAAAACAGAAGCAGAAAAAACATACTCCATAACTATGTATACGTTGTTTGTATCTTCACAAGCATCATAAAATCTGACCAGATGCTTATGGCCTGACAGTGCTTTCAATATTTTCACCTCCCTGCGAACATCTTCAATTGATATAGCGTTTGCAAGTACAACAACTATACTATGAATCCCTAGAAAATTCTTCATAAATAAGAGTAAAGAGATTAGATACAAATTACGATTCAAGGATCCCATCCCTGCTGATTTGCGAGCATAGTGTTTGCAAGTACAACAACTATACACACGGAAATGATAGGATTAAACCTCTTGAGAGTAACATTAACCAATCTATTCTTTTGGTGTGAGATCACAAGTACAATCAAACATATACAACCTCATATAGGTCTAGCAGAATTATGAAATTATGCAACATAAATATGATACAAACCCAGATTATCTATTTTATTAGTTTTATTTATTATTTCTAGATTTTCCAGATTTCTATCCCTTTCTGGTTAGTTTGTTTGATTTTCTGGTTAGTTTGTTTGATTTTCCAGATTTCCACTTCATAGTTCTTAGGCACAAACAACACGTATACATAGACCATAGTAGCTAGTACCTGACAACTTTTTAGTGAGTTGTTGTCTAAATAGCAAATGGATCAATTGGCTAATCACCAATCAAACATCACTTGTAGCTAGTACCTCTAAAATCCAATGCTTCTACTAAGTCAAAGAGTTACAAAGAAGGGGGAAAACACTACAAATAAGTCAAAAATTAGCTTGCCCAATGTATTTGCAGACAGCGGAGCAATAACCATAATGTCAACCCAATGGCAAAGCTCAATACGAAGAACATTGTCACCCAACTCTTTCCAAGAAGACCATTCATCCTCATCATTGTAAAGAGCCACATTTTTTTGAATTGAATCCCTATCAATGAAATGCAACTATGAAGCTTGAAAAAATTGAGCATGACTAGTTTGTGTAGGTGTGAAGGACTTTCTTCATTGCAAGGGACTCAAAGTAAACATGACTAGTTTGCTGATTATAAAATATGAAAAACTTTCTGCTAATTTTGGGCTAAACTAATACTTAAGGTTAGTTTTCTAATTATAAACATGACAGGTTTTTTATCAGAATATCTTCAAATCAACAAACTTAACACTGCAATCCAGAATCCTCATGCTTTGCTCATCTTAGCCCCTCATCCTTCATTCATAATTCCCCCACCACAAATAGACAAGGTCCAATCAAATGCTTGTCACACAAGAGCACAAAGCAACATATAGCTGTGAAGAGTGAGTGTGAAATTGCTCCCAACTGAGCTTACACACATGAGTCAACAGAAAACAGTCATTACCCCAAATTTGTTGTTGGCCAGGATAAGAATAAAACACATGAGTCAACTATACAATGAAACAGACATGATTCAACAGAAACTTGTTCCTTAAATCATAGGTTCTTCACAATTGATAAAAATTAGGGGTTTTAATAAATATAAAAATTTGACGTATTACAAATTTTGGGGGTTTTCAATCGTTAGGAACAGTGTATGCAACTAGTCTCAAATTGATGAACAAAACCAATTAAATTTGGAATTAGAGTGATGAACCAATAAAATTAGGGTTACAAACTAAAATTAGGGTTCTTCATAAGTCATAGCAATTTAGGGCTTTCGATCGTTCTTCTAAAATTCACAGTAACTAAACATCAAAAACCCTAAATACTACAAGGAAATTGATGCATGAACCCTAAAAACAACCATAGCTGAACAATGTCAATTCTTCAAAGGAGAGGACGATGCCCTAAAAATCTATAATTTCATGAACAATTACCTGGGTTATTCGCTATTTTGCAGATGAGGAATAACAACGAAGCTGGAGGACTCGACGACGGCTGAAACCTACAAAAAATTGAGTAAAAATGGCGGTTTCACATGAGAAACAATGGAGATGGAGAAGTTGGCTACACACTTGGGAGCTCGGAAACAGGAGGAGCTTGTCGCAAAAAATCACTTCTCGCGACTGGGAGGAAGGTGGAGCTGGGAGTTGATGAAAAGTACAAATTCAGGGGCAAATTGCGTAAACTGGCATGCTTCAACCCGAGCTTAATGCTTATAGTCCACCCCCTGCATTACGAAATTCCATCAACTTCAACCTCCTTCCTGCTTCATCCCCCAACTTCAACTCCATCACCAAGAAATTACCGAACACGCCCAAAGGTAGATGAAGCCAGATGAAGTTTCAACTTCAACTCACTTCCAACGCCCCTTAATGCCTACCGAACATGCCCTTAAACCTGAAGGAATGTATGTAGAAAAAAATTAGCCACATGGCTTCACATTTTTTTGACACTTGACTTTCTATCTATTTAACATGTGCTTTTAATTTTGTTTTACAATTTTTGTTTTCCCATCCCACCATGCCCACTGTTTGTTTGGATTAATTGCCGAATTTTAAACAACACTAGATAAGAACAAGTGATAGACTATATCTTTGTAGGAGAACTGAATGAAGTAAATTTATTATTTGTTAGCCCTTTAATTATCGTCGGTCTCATATTCAATTCGACTATGTGTTGTCATCACGTTCAATTTGCCTACGTATGGGTCTCTGAGCTATGTCACCTTATCCGCCACATCATCCGATATCTTATTTTATTGTTTAATTTCATAACTATTTAAAACTAAATAATATTTATATCATTTCTTATCTTATTTTTAAATTTTTATCATAACTATTTATCTTATCTAATTGTTTATTTTCATAACTATTTTTTTTTTGATCTTGATCACATGGTTCGACCGGACAGAGCCGCCCTACGTCTAGACCGAGGTACTTTTGACACACGAAGTGATAGACCCCTCCCAACATCAGTGTCTCCATACACGCCTCCAGCAGAAATCGAACTCGAGACCTCTGGATAAAACACTTAAGGGAATCTAGTGTCAAACCACTAGACCACCTGAATGTTGGTATTTCCATAACTATTTAAAACTAAATAATAATTATATTATTTCTTATCTTATTTCTAAATTTTTACCATTACTATTTAAAACTAAATAATATCGACAATACAAAAACTTTATCTTATTATTTTAGTTTAAAAATTAGTAAAATCGAAAATTTTAAATAAACATTATTTATGATTTAAAAACTAATATATCCATAACCATCTATATATATATATATAATAATTTAAAACTAAATAATAATTATATAACAATTAACTTATTTGTAAATTCATAGATTGTATTAATCCGTACAAGGCGAGAGAGTTACACTAGTTGGACATAAAACCAAACGCAGCCTTCCAAGGATCGGCTGTTGGGCGAATCTTCGTGTTTCATTTTAAAAGATGGAACACAACCGATCCTGCAACATATTTCATTTGTTTCTAATTAAAAAAATATAGCCCAAAGATCGCTACTTCTTCTTTGCCAATAAATATGAACTAAGGTTGCATACTAAAAAAAGGTCATGGTATGGTGGTTGGTGGGGGCAGGAATTTCCACTTTGAGATTAACTTGTGTTTTAAGCTAGCCGCCCAAAACTCCCAGGGCGTTTCCGTCTTTTCACTCCCTGTCAGCCGAATGATCACGTTCCTCAACCCAAAAGGCAAATTGTCATTTCACAAAAATACCCCTCAGTGAATCTTAACCTTTTCTCATCCATCCAGGGTAGAAACGTCAATTTCGACGATGAAAGAGCTGTTCTGACTAAACAATTCGGGTAAAATGGGGACGTGACCCGTCCGCGCGAAGCACGAAGGTGGGCTGAAAAAAAGCGTACTTGGAGAGAGAGAAGGAAAATTCGGTTTCTAGACGTTATCGGATTTGAAGCTTATTCCTCGCCGGAATTTGGGACTTCCGTTTGAAGTCCGGCTAGGGTTTTCGTATATCGTTCTGTAAATTTTGCTTTGCCGTTTTTTATAAGATTGGAGTTCGCGGAATTAGCGCTGGTTATGAGTTTGAACTGTCGATCTGAGGGCAGCAGGGGCTTCGTGAATCAATAGAGTTTTTTCGAATTTCCGGACGGTGAGAGTGCGAGAGATGTTGACAACTCCACAGAAGAAGTCATGGCTGTCGCTCACTCCGAGGAATGAGAATCCCAAGTCTTCTTCCAACCCTAGAATTGGGGGTAGTAATGGCGTTGGGAAAGGTAAGGAAGTTGCTCTTCTTGAAGCTTCTTCCACGCGTTCACCCGGTGCTGTGTATGGAAATGGAGGAATTGTTGCGGTGGAGGGAGGAGATTCAGAGCCGTTGCTTGAAAAAGTTTCAAAGCTTGAAAATGAGGTATATTGGTTCCTTGACTTGGTGGTTTCTTGCTTATCTGGGCTAAATTATTGTTTGTTGATAGTATAAATTTATCATCTGGATTTGTAGGCATTAGTGTGTTCTTTTATTTTAGGCTCTGCTTTTTAGTGAGTATGTTTGGCTTCTCATGGGAGTTGAGTGTGGGTTTTTGACTTTTTGTTTTTTCCTGAGAGTGGGCTGCTTCTGGAATAATTGCAAACTAGGATGGTGCTGACTTCTTTAGGAGTTAAGACTTGGAAACTAGGATCTCTTTCAGTATTCTGTATTGACCAAGTATGTCATATTCCCTCTCTAGTGTCACCTAGGGTGCATGGTTGAAATTTATTATTTTCCGGCTTGCCGCTCTTAGAATGAGGATGAACTGATTGGCGAGTTTGTTGAAAAACTTTACAAAAGGTAGTGGAAAAGCTTGATAGGATCTTAAGAATCGAGTCGTGCTATGAGTTTTTTTTTCTTTCTGAAATGGCATTGCCATTTCCATAGAGGCAATGTATGTCCTTCAAATTGTTGTGAACTTCTCATCATCAGTAATTTAGTATTATTGATTTTCTATAAATTCAAGGATGTCAGTGCGAGTGCACCCTAATATTAGGAATCACCATCCACTAAAGGATATGTGATAGGTTTATATCATTTTAGCTATATTCCATAGATGGAGAAATGGGCAATTGGAGAAACATTGACAAATAAATATAACTGATATCAAGCACTTTTGAGTTGGTCCTTGTCCTTAATTCTAAAAGATATATGAAAAAGGGAGCATGCCTGCTTGAAAGGTGGTCATGTCCTGGCTAGTTTGAGCTTATCTATGTTTATTGTGTAAGACAGTTAATATTGTCATTTTTTTTGGGATTTGGGTGCTATTTGTCAACACATCCATCAAAAGTATGTGTACTTGATATTGACAGTAAATTTCATCATTTTCATGCAGCTTTTTGAATACCAATACAATATGGGGCTTCTTCTGATGGAGAAAAAGGAATGGTCCTTCAAGTATGAAGATCTCGAACAGTCATTGGCAGAGGCAAAGGATGCCCTGAAACGAGAACAGGCTGCCCATCTGATTGCAACATCTAATAGTGAGAAGCGTGAGGAAAACCTAAGAAAGGCTTTGGGAGTGGAGAAGCAGTGTGTTACTGATGTAAGACTTCTGTATCTGGTTAATGTGGCTGTCTTTTCTTGTAACTATTTGCATGACTTTTTTTATGCTTCGAATCTTCGATTATTAAAGAAGCATGGATTTGATTATATGCTTATGGATTGTGTTGTGGATATGTTTTGTGTTGTATTGGACATTTTGCATTATAGTTTTATGATTTAGAATATTGTTTCCTATTTGATCTCCTTGAGTTTCATTTATGAAGTTCAATAGATGCATGAGGTGTATATTTGTGTTATATATATACGTGTATATTTGTCTTTGTCGTAATCTTTCTTATATTCTGTGTATTGTGCCCCAAACGTGATCAATTTTTTTGTATGACAAAATGGTGTAGAGTCTGGAGACACATTATTTTCGTGACTCATTATTTAATGCTCAAATATTTTAAGCAATCTCCATCTTATCCTCCTTGGTCCGCACTACAGTTGGTAGTTCCGAGATTGTTATGTTTCACTCATCATGACTGACGAGTTCTTTGGACGGACTAAAATAGATGAAAAAGGGTTTAGGAGTGAAGTGACTATACTAGATTTTGTCAAAATTTCTAATGTAATGCAGAAGCACAAAACAAAAATTGTAATAATTTAAGATTTGATTACAGACTAGTAGTTTCGAGTCTATATAGGACGAGTTGATGGGAATTTTTTCGTTCTTGTTCTGCTTTGACTTCTCATTAGACGTATCACTTGAGTTGTGCGTTTTTGCTGGTTAGCTTCAATTTTGGGTTGGATGGTGTTACGGGTTACGTGTCAAAAGGTGCTTGGCCCTAACCCTATAATTCTGAGGTTGGACAGGTTAGGTTATGGGTTTTGCAGTTCTAAACTTGGGTCCTGTCAGGTTTAAGGGTATTTTAGGTTACAAGTCATATATCAGTTGAGTTATCTCGGGTCAAGACAATCATGGTTTGTGTGTCTAACTCTAAATTCCTCGGGTCAGGTGGGTTATGTATTATTCTCATTGGGGTGGCGTTTTGACAAGTCTACTTTTGAACCTTGTCTGGTTAAGGTGTACGAGGTAAATACATATGTATTATTCTCTTTTGGAAGCTCTCTTTTATTGGTCCATACCGTCCATCAGGATTTATTATGTGATCCAGAACCTGAAATGAGGTGTGTTTTCAATTAGAATGTGTTATTGGGGCCTGAATGTTTTGGTTTGCGGCTATTTATTATTCATTGGAAATCTTGTCATAATGACAGTTGAAAGCAAGCAAGTTCATGGGTTTACATCTTAATTTAGGTTTTAGTGTAAGCTTCTTTCAGTCATTGTTTGAGAACTGTTCTCACTAGTTGATCTGCTTTTGGCTGATGCAGTTGGAGAAGACTTTGCGTGAGATGAGAGCTGAATATGCAGAAATTAAGTTCACAGCTGATGCAAAGTTAGCCGAGGCGAATGCTGTGGCAATTAGAATTGAAGAGAAATCTCTGGAGATCGAAGCAAAGTTGTGGGAAGCTGATGCTAAGCTTGCTGAAGCAAGTAGAAAGAGTTCAGATGTAGAGAGGAAAAAACAGGACATGGATGTTCGAGAAAGTGCACTCAAGAGGGCACGTCTGTCAATGGACTCAGAGTATGTTATGGTTTATCAAGCTTCTGTTCCATGTTTGATACTTGTTGCCTAAAAGTGCTATCTGATATGCCTTGAATAAGATTCTGTATATGCATAATGATTTATGACTACCTGTTGTTTTTTAACAGGAGAGAAGCACATGATACTACTTTGTCTAAACAGAAGGAAGACTTGCGTGAATGGGAAAAAAAATTACAGGAAGGAGAAGAAAGGTTGTATGAGGCTCAGAGAATCCTTAACCAGCGGGAGGAACGGGTAAATGAGGTTGAAAAGAGGTATAAGCAGAAAGAAAATGATCTGGGTGAGGCTCAGAAGAAGATAGACATGGGTAATAAAGAGTTGAAGAAGACAGAGGAGGAAATAAATAGCAAGCTTAAAAGTCTAAAGGAAAAAGAGAAGGTTTAATCTCTCCCTCCCTCCCTCCCTCCCTCCCTCTTGCATTCTCGTTCACTCCTGCTATTGCTCTCATTGGAATTCTTTTCAGTTATTTAAATACTTTGTTGTGCTAATCATCGTCTTGTCACAGGAAGTTGATATAGTCAGAAAGAGAGTTGAAAAGAAAGAAACTGAATTACGTGTCTGGGAGAAAAAGCTTAGTGATAGAGAAAATGTAAGTATGCTATACTGATCTTTGTAGTTACACTTTATCTGTTGTTGCTGTTTCATGGAGAAATAAGAAAACTAGTTTAAACAATTGTCTTGTAGATGATTCCCTGCAAAGTATGTACAATAAGGCTAATATAATAACATCTCCGTTATTGTTATTGCATTTCTGCAGACTGAATTGCAGAAGGTTCTTGATGAACACAAAGCTGAATTGGATGCAAAACAGCAGGACTTTGAGTTGGAATTGAACCAAAAGAGAAAATCTATTGATGAAGAACTCAGAAGCAAGGTTGTGGCAGTCGAGAAGAGGGAAGCTGAAATCAATCACGCAGAGGAGAAGATTGCAAAAAAAGAAGAAGCTTTAGAAAAGAAGTTGGAGAAATTGAAGCAGAAAGAGAAGGACCTCGACAGCAAGTCAAAAGCTGTGAAAGATGAAGAGAAGTCCATCAAGGCTGAGGAGAAAAGATTGGACGTAGAGAGGAAGCAAGTGCTGTTTGACAAGGAGAATTTAGACCACTTTAAGGCAGAGCTCGAGCAAAAAGAGGCTGATCTTGGAAAACAGTTACAGAAGGTTCTAGAAGAGAAAGAGAAGCTTAAGGTTACTGAAGAAGAAAGATCAGATTATACCCGCCTACAGTTAGAGCTGAAGCAGGAGATTGAGAAATGCAGACACCAAAAGGAAGAACTTATGGGAGAAGCTGAGGCATTGAGACAAGAGAGGGAATCTTTTGAGAAGGAGTGGGAAGCCCTTGATGAGAAAAAGGCTGAGATTGAGAAAGAACTGAAGAACATGAATGAGGAGAAAGAGAAATTAGACAAGTGGAGACGAACAGAAGAGGAAAGACTGAGAAATGATACACTAGCTACTAAAATTAATATAGAGAGGGAGATGGAAGCCCTGAGGTTGGCAAAGGAGTCGTTTGCAGCAGAGATGGAACATGAGAAATCTTTATTGTCTCAAAAAGCTAGTAGTGAGAGAAGTCAATTGCTAAATGATATTGAGCTGCGTAAGAGAGAACTTGAGATTGAGATGCAGACAAAGATGGAAGAAATGGAAAGAAGTCTTCGTGAAAAGGAGAGATCTTTTGAGGATGAGAGGGACAAAGAATTGATTAAAATCACTAGTTTGAGAGAGGAAGTTGAAAGAGAAATAGAAGACATGAAAGGTGAAAGACGTAGGATTGAGAAACAAAAAGAGGAAGTAGAAACAAACAGGAGGGATCTGGAGGAGCAGAGGTTTCAAATACAGAAAGATATTGATCAGCTCGTTATTCTCAGTGGCAAGCTGAAGAGTCAGAGAGAGCAGTTCGTGAAAGAGAGAGAGCGCTTTATCACATTTGTTAAGAAACATGAAGGCTGCCAAAATTGTGGTGAGTTAACTCATGAATTTGTGATTTCTGATATGCAGTCTTTACATGACATTGAAGGTGGGGAGATTCTTCCTCTTCCTAATCTGACTGTAAATTATATGAGAAGTGGTGACAGTGGGCACCTGAAAAGCGAGTCATCCCCAGGGGTAGGTGATACAGGAACTCCTAAATCTGCAGGAAAAGTGTCCGCTTTGTTGCGTAAATGTGCCTCAAAGATATTTTTGTTCTCCCCTACCAAGAACAATGCAAAAACTGCTGTGCAGAATATGGAAGGTGAGGCCTCTCCTGTGGAGCAGGAAAATTTGGAGTCAGCTTCAGAGGGACTTGGTGGTGAGGGTGATGTACCAGGTCTTACATACGGGGTTGTGAGTGATTCTTTAGATATTAGAAGGGATTCTGGTGATGATAGCATCAGGGAAGAAGTGGAAGGTGATCAAGATACTTCTGTGAGAGAAGACAGCAATATCAACAACAATGAGGATCAAGAAGCTGAAACGACTCAGCTTTCTGTCTTGAAGGAACCCAAATCTGGCAAGAAAAGAGGTAGGCAAAGAGTAATCAGAACTCGTACTATGAAGGCGGTGGTGAAAGAGGCTGAGGCTATACTGGGGCATGACTTGGAACAAGATAAAAGTGAGCATCTAAACGGGGATGCTGAAGACCCTGCACATCTAGAAGAGCTAAGTCTAGAAGATTCGAGTCTTGCAGGAAGTAGAAATGGAAGGAAGAGAACTCGTGCTCAGACTTCTGGAATGAACCCCAGTTTGCAGGATGATGATGATGGCGATGGAAATTCTGATATTATTGCAGCAGGTAGGCAAGGGAAGAGAAGACAAAAGGTTGCTCAAGCTGTGCAAGCTCCTCCTGTGAAACGGTACAATCTCCGGAGACCAAGGAAGTAAGTTTTGCATTAATATGCATAATGCATTACATACTACGTATAATTTAACATCTATGTTGGTGCATGGTTTTGTGTTTGAAATCTTTTTCCCTAAACAATTTTCTTTGCTAACTACAGCTTGGCAGAAGGTCCCACTATTGCACCTTGTTCTTCAAAGAGAGGCCACTTAAAAACTGGTCGGACAAAATCAGTGACTAGTGGCAATGGTGGAAGCGTAAACCTGGTGCAGGTAAGATTTAGGTTGTCATTGAAAGAGAATTTTGTTTGCCAATCTTTCCTGGGTTTCATTGCTTCTTATATGAGAAGAATTGCTTTGTCAATCATTCTTATTGCCTCATCTTTCAGTTGAGGTTTGTAGCCTGTTCTTTTCGAGTCCCATTTGATGGAAAAGAGTTAACCAATCTTCTCTTTTCAGGACGAGGCTACAGAAGAGACTAGTGGTGCACCTGCTGGGAGAACTCCAGTTGAAAATATGGTAACAAGTGATAATGTGAATGGAAGAACTCCAGATGGGGACGGTGGGTACGGGTACAGTGACAGCATTAGAGAAGCCGGGGATGGTAATGAGGATGACGAGGAAGATGAGGAGACTCTGCATCCAGGTGAAGTATCAATAGGGAAGAAGCTATGGACTTTCTTCACAACATGATCTTTTTTGTTTTACCAAAGCTGAGCAGTTAATAGTCAAATGTCAGCTTCTTGCTTCCTCATTATAGGTTTGTCTGTTTCTTCTTCATTTCTCATCTTTTTGGGGGTTATGCAGTTGGTTTTTGTGTGTATTAGCTTTTGAAAATAATGCATTAATCTACCCCGGAGCCTCAAATGTCTTTGGTCCGTGTTTGGTAGCAGTTCTTTAGCGATATGATTTGCAATTTCACGTCTCTATTTTGAAAATCTTAAAAGTGTTTAAATTCCCCTTTGGGAAATCCCCGCTACGTGGACGGGGCGTTTAATGGGAAATTCAATCCCCTTCTTGCTCTAAATTATAAACTTTATACCGTTATAAATTCAATCCCCTCGTTAAATTATAAATCTCAAATTTTCTATATCCCAAATTTTAATTTTAATAATATATAAATTAAAATAAATTAAAAAATAATTGTGTTGTGAAACAGGGACGGGATAAGTGCTCTCCGAAACCCGCCTTGTTGCCATCCAAATGTTATAGTCTCCCTCAACTATCAAACATAAGTCAGCAATGATTATGAGTTTTGACACCACACTCAAATATATCAATCATAAAGTTTTGACCCACTGCAGCCATATTCCGAACACTCACCATCTGAATCTGCATAGTAACTATCACTATCTTCAACTATCTCTTTCCCCTTAGCATCATCAACTGCTCTTTCTTCTCCTGTGCTTTCACTTTCGCTCTTGCTTTCTCCTTCATATGAACATGAGCAGTCGCTATGCGCATACCTGTGAAAGATGGTAACACTTTCCTTCCTTGCGCTCTGAAACGAGTAGCTCCTCGCGGTTCTCCCACCATACAAAGGCAACCCAGATTTCGCGCGTTGTAGCTTTGCTGCTGCAGCTTCACTTGGCAAATCACGGCCTAGGCTGTACGTTGTTGAGAGCTTCCGCTGTAATCCTTCCCTTTCCCTTACCAAATCACTCAACTTTTCAATGATCTCTGGAGCCATTGATGCTTCCTCCTCTTCCCCTGCAACGGCTTTGTGCTCTAGCTCTCTGATTGATCTGTCGTATTCCTTCTTCATTAGTCGAAGAGAACGCTGAAAATACAAAGCAGATCATCTCTTAAGAGCATCTACAATAGAGTTTTTGGTAATGATTTATTGCTGAGTAACGATGTATGTTATTGAAAATTGCACATATTGACACTTTCTATGCAATTCTCTTCATTCATTGGAAATGAATGTCGCTATGAATTGAAATTATCATGCCAAACAGACCCTAAGATCATTATGCATTGCTTATAGGCTCACCCTTTTTTCAAGAAATTGTCTTAGTCCTTGATTTTGTAGCTTCCTTTTGCCCCAGAATAAACAGCAGAACCTTGCAGTAATGGCCATTGCAACCAACATGATTGTTTCAAACAGGAGGAATAGAAGGATGGATCTTTCATTGCCTAGAGAAAAAGCAAGAACCGACAAACGCGATTATCTCTTCTATGATCATAATTCATGGACAACTATATGGTTTCTGAGTGATGGGAGGTTCATACTTGTATAAACATGGAGTCTCTTTGATCTATGCTCCGTGCAGGTTGGTGCAATTCTCTGGCCTGATGACATGAAAAATGTGTTAATGCATAACTTGAAGGATATAACATTAGAGTGGATGGAGATGAAAGTTGTGGATTATACTTGTGGTTCGACATGGAAGAGGGTTTCCAACATCTGCAGTTCAAGAGTTGTTCAGTAGAAGAAGGTGAAAAATCACTTCCTAAGTTTAATTGAAAGCTACAAACAAACAAAACTCACTTGAAGCAGCAATAAAGGCAAGGAAAATAGCTTCATTGAGAACAAAGTGTTTCAGATCACTTCCAGATAGATTATAGCTAAACACACCTGTTAACAATCAAATGCAAAATTCCCAGATGATATATATATATATACGAAAGTAATGAAAGTATGTACGAGCGTGCAGATAAGTGCAGTACATAAGCTTGATGAGTTTCATCATAAAATCAATTGACAATCGGATAAATAACCCACCAACCTTATATACTAAGGGCCCGTTTGATTTGACCTTATGGAAACGGTAACGGAAAGAAAGCGAATCCAGTCTACTTTGACATCATGATTAGGGCTGAGCACGGGCCAGGAAAACCAAAAACCCGAACCGAACCCAAACCGAAATTATTCAGTTCGGGTTTCGGTCCCATTTTATCAGGGTTTCGGTTCGGGTTCGGTTTTTTAGCCCAGTTTGGTCTGATTTTTATTTACGAGTGTTGTTTTAGCCCGAACTGAACCCGAACCGCATGACTTCGGTTCGGTCTTCGGTCCCATTTTTTTTGGGATTTCGGGCTTTTCGGGTTCGAGTCGGTTTCTGGCCCGTGCTCAGCCCTAATCATGATACATTGATCAAAATATTTATTTTAGTTTGAAGCTCTAAAACTTGTGTCAAGATAAAGGAAAAAAGAAATGATTTTATCATTTTGATTAATGAATGGAAAAATGAAATGATTTCCTCATTTTGATTAATGAATAATGACTTTAAATTGGACTAGATTTATTTCTACCGTTTTCATAATTAAAAACAAATTCTAAGATTTGATATTCTCTTACTTCCAATGTGGGATGAACTTTTACCGGGGTAGGTTTCGGACCAGTAAACATAACCGGTAGCTGGAACAAGGAGTGTGAAGAACACATTCCTAGGCTTCAATGTAGAGATGAAAGTGAAATCCCCATAATAAACACTCCTCTTGCCCTCCATCTCAGCATGCGAACTATAAATGGCGTATCCAGAGCAATCAAGAAACGGGCTAGCTTGAACTACATTGTCCACTGCAGATCCCTTTGCAAACCTCTTTATGTCGCCTGCTGGTGAAATTGAGTACATAAATCCATCCAATGAGCCCATTGATATCCAACCTGAAATGACACCAATTTCAGCCTCAATTTCCCTTGCTAAGAAAAAACATGATTGAGATGGGTTATTTTATTTGTTTAATTACCATTGGAATCAACAACTGGTTTGTAGGCGGTTGAGCTTAACGGCCCAATGCTTCTTTGCCATAGAATGTCTCCAGTTGAAACTGCCAATGCAAACACAATAGCCTTAGCTGGTATTGTGACGTATAACCGGCCATTGTTCCCTGGAGTTGCTGTTAATGCTACGTCGTATGAGCTGAAATCCTGCATCCACTTCAGCCTTGGACTGTGAACTGACAAGGAGAAGAGTTCTCCTTGGTTATTTGATATCTGCATTTTACCACATATAAATATAGTTTCATAAAAATATATCACTTTTCAATCAAATATAAACTGCACAAAACCATCCTTCACATATTTTGAGCAAAATCATCCTTTATTGGCAAAATTTCATAACCATTCATTAGCGGTGTGCAAAATTGGCCCGGATCGGACAAAAAGTGCCCGGACCGAACCGGGTGTATTCCGGTCCGATCCGTGGTCCATCTTTTTTAAGATTTCTGTTTTCGGTCCGATTCAGTCCAAACCCGGTCGGTTTTCGAACGAACCGAAAAATGCCCGGATCAGACCGGGTGTATTTCAGTCCGATCCACGGTCCATCCTTTTTAAAATTCTGATCCGGTCCAAACTCGGCCGGTTTCCAGACCGAATGGACCGATTTTTTTTATATATATATTTTTTTTATATATTAATTTTCCATAACACTAGTAAAAATTATTTTTTATTATAAAAATAATTAGTAACAAAATATATTGTCAAATATCACAAACAATAGTTATAAAAATAAAAACCCTATTAATTTTTTCTTGATATAAAAATAAAAAATAAAAAAATATATTTACTGGTCCATTCCGGTCTCCGGTCCAAAAATTATAAAAAATCTGGTCCAGTCTAGACCAGATGTACACGGCTACCGTTCATTATCCATACTTGCAATAACTAAATTAAGGATGCTTTTGTGTAATTTATAAACTTGAATCAAATAAAAGAACAAGAGTGAAAGTGAAACATACATATATACTGGCCTCACACTGATCAACCACTGGCTCTGAGGTGAAATAACAGTCTGTGACATTCTTCCTACAGCTTTGTCTGTAGCCCAACGAATGAACAACCGGCGTGAGTCTCCACCTAAGCCTTCCTTGAAACGTGTACGCGTATAGCCCACCATTCTTAACGCTTACAAACACACAAGACGCTATGATGCTTGATGAGAGCGCTATGATCTCATTGTTTCCTTTTCTTGGATCCAAGAATGTTTCCACAACTGGCTCATGAGGAGTGCCAATGTTCAAAGAGTTTATCTTCAGAACGCGGTTTTCTGCCACCAAATATATCTGCAAACGTAGTTTGAGATTAAGGATTGAAGTAGTATTCTGAGTGTATGATAAGTAGAGAAGCAAAGCTTACTGTTGTTTTGCCGCCATAAGCAAGATCAATGCCAAGATTGCAGGTGTAGTTCAGATGAACTGACCAAGAAATGGTTCCATTTCCTCTGAACGCGTAGATGTTCTTCCCTGAACACGAGAAGATGACGCCATCATCTCCAATTAGAGGCTTCCCTAGGCTCTTTGTAGCTCCTACAAGAGGATTTGCAGCTGAAACAACACGCAGAAAAGTATATTAATTGATGTAACACAATATGATGATCCTAGTATAACTTGGAAAGATTAATAATAGAAAAAAAAAAAAGAACACAGAGAAATGTTGCTTTGGATTTTTTTTCTTCTTATCTCCTCCATCTATCTCATTTGTTTTTGTTTTTGGGTTTTGACTAGCAACTTCTCGTTCAGCAAGATCATAATAAAGTAACATGAATTCGGACAATTTTTCATAGCTTAGCCTATTTACTAAATTAATTGAAGGAAAGCAGAAGAAGATAACAAATTGCCAATGGAAACCAATTCTGAAGAATCTAATTCTAACACATTTAAGAGAGAGGAGAAAACCTGAAAAACTCTGGAAATTGGGAGAAGCAAAAGCCTGTAGAGGAATAAAGGCGAAAAGATAAAAGAAATAATACATTTGGATATAATTATTGAAGAGAATTCTTGATTTTGGGGACATTCGAAGTGAAGAAAACAGGATCACGACGGTTATTTTTGATCATCTTCAATCTACAGTTGGCGCCAAGTAGTGAGAGAAATACAGCGAGAAAAGATAACCGTCGAGGCCCAGTAAGGCCCATATACAATTTCAAGCCCAAAACACGGCCCAATAAGACATCTCCTCATCCAGGCACTTGTAGAAAGAAGAAGCTCTGCGATTTGATTTGATTTCTGCGGTCCACGTCTCGTTAATGGTGGTGTCTCCGCTCGGACAACACCATCGCTATCTTCCGCAGAGTCAGAGTTCGGAGATTTGAGCGCAATCGAACACCATGAGCTCTTCTTCATTGACGAGGCTAGTAACTTCTGTTCTGTATTGTGTCTGAATTCCTTGCCATGGCTCTGAATCCTAACGATCGTTTTCTTTTGGGGGAAATTTGGCAGTGGATGTAACACTCTCGGATGGAATTCGTCCAGCTTGATTGGCGCAACGGGAAGTCTTATCAGTGACCAAATCAGGATTCCTGTTTCTCCCTCTTCTACTTCGAAATTCAGACCTAGAAGATCCCTTCGGGCTTGCGCAGCGTCATCTGGTAAATTCCTGTCAAATGTGGTACTCGTTTTGAATTTCTGTTTAATGTGCTATTAGACATTGCTGTTATTATCAAAAGAACTCGAAAAGTCACCATTGATTGTAGGTTTAAAAAATTTGAGCAGTGTTGCTAATTTGTTGGTTTTGCAATTAGGGAATCAGAATTTTTTATAACTTGAAGAAAGTTTAGAATTAAGGAGCTGAATGTGACATCTGAAACATTTTGAGGTCTTTAGTCTCACCTTTCCACTCTTTTATGCATTTACAATCTGTCCAGGTAGTGTAGGATCAGCATTTTGAGCTAACACCTCCCAATTAATGTTAAGAAATTGTCCACCATTCATTCAGCAATGTAACTTGTATGATTGATTGGCAGATGCAAATGCCTGGTGTGTGCGTTTTCAGTTGTTTATTGTGCAAAAGTCATTCAGCATGATAAGATTGATAGGCGGATGTGAATGTTTGGTGTCTTCTCTTTTCATGTTTGTACTTGCTTTTATTTTTATCTGGAATCAGTTATGACCTTACGGTGTAGTTGAATATGTTTTAGATCTCGGTGCAGAATTTGGTACAAGTGGACCTGTTCATGTTTATTTTCTATGGAAGTTATGCTTGTTTTTCTGCTTCTTTCATTTTCGTCTTCATTTGAACTCAGAGCCACTCTTGGTTAAGGCTGCTAAAGGATACCCTGTTAGTCGTCCTCCGGCATGGATGATGCGCCAGGCAGGAAGGTATATGGCTATTTACAGAAAGCTTGCAGAGAAGCACCAGTCCTTCAGAGAGAGGTCAGAGACAACTGATCTCATTGTGGAAATTTCTTTGCAGCCTTGGGAAGCTTTCCGTCCTGACGGAGTTATCATTTTTTCTGATATACTCACCCCTCTTCCTGCCTTTGGAGTCCCATTTGACATAGAAGAAGTGAGAGGTCCCGTTATCCAATCTCCAATCCGTAACGAAGATGATTTAAAATCATTACATCCTATCGATTTGGATAAGCTTCATTTCGTGGGGGAGTCCCTTAAACTTCTACGCAAAGAGGTAGGCTTCTCTATTTTAACTTCTACACATGCTCATGTCAATCCTTGTCAAGTACTTTTGGAGAAGCGAAAAACTTTGCCTGTCTGTAGGAACTAGGCAAATATATTTTTATTTGATTTTACGTAATATTTTTGAGAAGAAGAAAAAAATTATCACATATATGTCTATTAGATTCATATTAACAAAATAAGTAACATTTCCAAAAGCCAACCTGATATTTCAGAAAAGGGGTCTGTCTCAGTGAACTGCCCTTTTATCCTTGAACTAGGTTGAAGGGCAGGCTGCACTTCTGGGATTTGTTGGTGCTCCTTGGACAATTGCTACATACATAGTGGAAGGGGGCACCACTCGCACATACACGGCTATAAAGAGTATGTGCCATACAGCACCCCATTTGCTGAGGAGACTTCTTTCACATTTGGCAGAGGCAATTGCAGAATATGCGGTGTATCAAGTGAACTCTGGAGCTCACTGTATACAAATATTTGATTCATGGGGAGGGCAATTGCCTCCAAACATGTGGGAGCAATGGTCTAAACCTTATATTAAACAGGTAAAGTTTCTTTCTCTCTATTTCACACGTGAGGGAGGGATCCTTGTATTTGGGAGCTTCATCCAAGTGTCTTCTAAATTCTAATTGTACCCGAGATTGTACAATTAAGTTTGATGAAAGCTGTACTGGGATTGGTAGGGAATTGGGAGGTGAATTGCTGGGGTTTTGTAAGCTTAGTATTCTTTGACAAGGAATGAAATGGCAGTGTATTCTGAATGATTTTCAGATAGTAGACACAGTGAAGGCAAGGTGCCCGGAGACTCCACTTGTTCTCTACATTAATGGAAATGGAGGCTTTCTTGAAAGAATGAAAGATACAGGTGTTGACGTAATTGGTCTGGACTGGACTGTCGACATGGCAGATGGGAGGAGACGCTTAGGTAGTGGAATCAGCGTGCAAGGGAATGTCGACCCTGCTTATCTGTTTTCTTCTCTTCCTGCATTGACTGATGAGATTAAGAGGTTTGCACTTGATTTTTACCTTATTCTTGCTTCAACTTTTAAGTCTTCGATGTTCAATCTCTTCTCTGGTCAGTGGTACTCAGGTCCACTAGAGTGGGAAGTGACCTGGTCCAGCTAGTAAAGATAGCGGTTTGTTACCATTTATCTATTGTTCACATATTTTCATGACAAAATTGTTTTATATCTCCTATTTTTAAACTCCAAGAAATTGATCTTATTGCAATACTAGTAGATCAGATAAGTATGTACGTTTGCATGACTAGGTTGGAGTTCTGAATGAATCCAATTGCAGTTTGTTACAACTTACTATTTGGTTTGGACTCTCAAATAATTTATGGACATTTCCTCCTTTGCAGGGTTGTACAATGTGCAGGGCCCAGGGGCCACATTCTAAATCTTGGCCACGGTGTTCTTGTAGGAACTCCAGAAGATGCCGTCGCCCACTTCTTCGAAGTCACAAGAAGCTTGAGTTATGACTCATTCTTTGCTAATCAAGCAAGTGGGGAGCCTAGTTTAGTGTTGTGAGAATGAAATTCTCTAGGTTTTGCTTGTTGCACCCATCTATCTTTTTCTTGACCCTTTCAGAATTTTGAGTTCCTGAGGTATTCCGACCGTGCTCGAGCTTGGGCCGCTTGATTTCCCCCCATCTGTGTACTCTTTGTTATCCCCTGTCAATGAGCAAGTTTGTACAGCTCAAGTGTGTTTGTAACAGCTACATATTCTCTGATGAATTAATGTATTCTTTCCTTCACCAATGTTTGCATGAAATGTACATCATTCTCAAACTCTACCAAAAGCAATGAATAAATTTGATATAGGCAACCATCTTTATTCAAACATAAGGTAAAACATATTACATTGTAAACTTGCAGATACACATATATACAAAGAGGAGCACAGCAAATAGTAAGTATATAGATGAACTCATGCTCAATGAATACAGATTTTCAGCTACAAGATGGTCTCTGCAGGAGATCTCAGCAATGATCAACTAGGTTCATGTTCTTCAATGGCAATAGTGGCCATACCAGCAGTGCTTTCCCCGCCCCATATGCTCATCTTCCTCATCCCCGCGGCTATGAATCCACCACAAAAGGTTGGAAAGCGAATTGCCATCATCAAACCCCCTCAAATTTCTGATATTCTCAAGAGCACTTCCTTTATCATACACCCCTTCCAAACTATACACAAACCCCTTCCAACCTTCCCCCACTCCTTCCCTCTGTAATGCAGGCAATGTCCAATTGACAAGATCTCTAACAAATACAGGATCAGGAAACAACGCCTCTGTGATGGGAAGTAAAGGAAGAACCTGAATCCCCAGCCTACATTCCTTCCAATCAGGAGGCGCAAACCAAAGCCCACTATCCCTCTTATTAGCCCATAGCACGCCCAAAACCTTGTTCGCGTTACTGAAGTCGTCCTCATACATGTTTTCCCCGGCTCTAACATGCCACCAGGTCTGTGCTGCATGGATTTCAAGGCCTGCAAGTGTTGACCCCATGGAAACGAGATGGGAGTCGCCATAGGCTAATCCCATTAGAGCAGCAGAGTAGTACGCGTTCACAGCTTCACTAGTGCTCTCCTGGTTCCTCCCATCACCAAATTCCGTCAGCCCACTCGCCCAAGAATGCAGCTTGTACGAGTCAAAACATCTCAACCGCGTATAGCAGGAATTGCCCCGTTTGCCCAAGCTCATGAAATCCGCCATCAAGGCATAAGCCTGAGGCCTATACTTCCTTCCCCAAGTAGGGTCAATCTTGGCGAGCACAGCAATTGCATATAGAAAATAACCCAAGTGATAATGATGGTCATTGAACAATCCAAACCCGAAATCAGCACCAGAATCCGTAGCCCCTTGCTTGGTCAAAAGCCCACCCCATTTTGAATCATAGATAAACCCATTAGCAGCAAAGGTCCCTTCTAACCAGGGCTCAATTGTATCCTTCAAGAACTTCCTAATTGGAGGAATTGCATCCATATAACACACCTCCTCAGCAATCAAAGCCAGCCTCGCTGCCCTAGCAATCAGTTTCCCATAGAAGTAAGATGAAGTGGTTGAGATTGCTGTAGAATTAAGATCCGCTACATCCCTAGAAAGAGCGGATACAATCTCTGGGAATGCATCTTCACTAATTCCCCTAATTGAATGCCATGTCACAGAAACTGGATCAACTCTCATTCTCCATGAATCCCCAACAACACCTACGAGATCACCATCAATGCTGCTATAACGAAAATCATTCAGCACAGTAACACCACCACTATCTTCACTAGATAACAGCTTCAAATGAAGGGGATGGGCAAGCAATAACAAATCACCCCATCCTCTCTTCTCCCACCTATACTCCACAGAGAACGGCTTTGTAAACAAAGATTCTCCAGAAACCGGGTAGCAGGAGCTAAATCGGTCCAGCACGGGCTCGAATCGGCCATCTGAATCGGGCAAGAATGCAATCCGGATCACACCGGAAAAAGAATCGGAGCTAATCGTCGAGATGTCATGGACCAAATTGATCGCCGAAGAGGCGTAGATAAGCCAGGTCTGATTGTTATTGAACTTGATTGTGTACTTCGTTTGGGAGCTGTTCGAACAAAACGAAATGATCGCGTGGATAGTGGTGATTGACAAATTCGTACCTCTAACAACCGAGCAAGTGATGTAAGGGCTCCCGCGAACGAGGAAGAACTGGAGATTCGACGAAGGGAGATCGACGGTGACGCTCAGATCGCTGAATGCGGAGATGACGTGGCGGTTTTGGGACTTCGGGGTAGGGTTTCCGGACCCGGTGATGGTCAAATCCGGGTTGAAGACCTGGTAGATGAAGGCAGAGTTCGCGAATCGAGATGGAGAGGAGAGGGAGAGGGAGGAAGAAGAGAGTTTGACGAGATAAGGATGGATGTATTCAGGCTGATCGCCATTTTTGAGGACGAAATTCTGGAAGAAGGAGTTGGTGGGGAGAGGGGAAGCGAGGAGGTCATGGGAGAAGAAGGGCGACGGGTCTGGCAGAACCGTCGATTCCGCCGCCGGAAACAGGTATGGGAACATCGGTTTCTTCTTCGCCGGAGGCGGCGGCGCTTCCGGCACGGGGAAAAGATCTTCGGTTGCCGGAGGAGGTAGCAGTGGCGGTGGCTGAGGTGATGGAAGCCGCGGAGGTGAGCGGTTTCTTCTTTTGAAGGGACGGCGTATTTCTCGCTCGATCTTTTTGAAGAAATTAACCATTTTAAAGAGGGAGAATGGATATTAAATAATAAATGAATAAAATAATTAGATGAAATAGTAGGTTGATTGGCTTGAAAAAAGGAGTGATGATGGAGAAATTTGATTTGATCAGATGATGATGATTTTAGAGATTTATGGGGTTGGTAGGGGGATAAATAGATGGGGAAATTTGTTAGGTTTGGATTGCAAGGGATGGATTTGAATTTGATGCCTTGGTTTGTCTTTAAGGTTTAGGATTTAACAAGTTGGAAATTTTGCAAGGCATACAAACAATCTTATCATCGTAGTACTTGTTGCCAAGGGAGGGATAAGGGAGTTACAAGGAAAGGTATAGGATGATGACAATAAGAAAGGTTTAGGATGATGCCATTGTTTATTGTTAATTTATATCTATATATATTTAAAAGTTAATATTTTAGGTTATTGAATGTTAATTTTTAAAAATGAATTTTTTTTTTTTTTTTTTATCTTATTTATTTAGTCCAAAATTTAAACAATTTCTCAAATTTAAAAAGTATTAAAGTGATAATTTCATATATTAACAATTATATCAATAGTATATAATCTTCTATATAATATAAAAAGTTTTTGATTCACAATTATATATAATTACTACATATTAATCAATTAATAAGTCATTATTTTCATATCATTGTATAACTCTTATATCTTCACGTTAAATTTTCAACATAGTTCAATTTATATTTCTATTAAACATGAAAAATAACCATCTATCTATATATATTTAAAAGTTAGCATTCTAGGTCATTGAATGCTAACTTTTAAAGATGATTTTTTTTTCCATTTCTTGTCTTATTTATTTAGCCCAAATTTTAAACAATTTCTCAAATTTGAAAAGTACTAAAGTGACAATTTTATATATTAATAATTATATCAATAATATATAATCTTCTATATAATATAAAAAGTTTTTGATTCACATTTATATACAATTATTACATATTAATCAATTAATAAGTCATCATTTTCATATCGTTGTATAACTCTTATATCTTC
This sequence comes from Rheum nobile, assembly GCA_027886185.1. Taxonomy (NCBI): domain Eukaryota; kingdom Viridiplantae; phylum Streptophyta; class Magnoliopsida; order Caryophyllales; family Polygonaceae; genus Rheum; species Rheum nobile. Next base: position 1,335,880 of record WOAB01000531.1, on the reverse strand, counting down.
ACGTTAAATTTTCAACATAGTTTAATTTATATTTCTATTAAACATGAAAAACAACCATCTATCTATATATATTTAAAAGTTAGGATTCTAAGTCATTGAATGCTAACTTTTAAAAATGAATTAGTTTTTTTCCATTTCATGCCTTATTTATTGGGCCCAAAATTTAAACAATTTCTCAAATCCAAAAAGTATTAAAGTGACAATTTCATATATTAACAATTATATTGATAATCTACAATCTTCTATATAATATAAAAAGTTTTTGACTCACAATTATATACAATTACTACATATTAATCAATTGAAAAGTCTTCATTTTCATATCGTTGTATAACTCTTATATCTTCACGTTAAATTTTTAACATAGTTTAATTTATATTTCTATTAAGCATGAAAAACAACCATCAATATATATTTAAAAGTTAGCATTCTAGGATTTCTAGGTCATTGAATGCTAACTTTTAAAGATGAATTAGTTTTTTTTTTTCCATTTCATACCTTATTTATTTAGCCCAAAATGTAAACAATTTCTCACATCCAAAAAGTACTAAAGTGACAATTTTATATATTAACAATTATATTGATAATCTATAATCTTCTATATAATATAAAAAGTTTTTGATTCATAATTATATACAATTACTACATATTAATAAATTGAAAAGTCTTCATTTTCATATCGTTGTATAACTCTTATATCTTCACGTTAAATTTTCAACATAGTTCAATTTTTATTTCTATTAAGCATGAAAAACAACCATCTATATATATATCTATTTAAAAGTTAGCATTCTATGTCATTGAATGCTAACTTTTAAAGATGAATTGTTTTTTTTTTCATTTCTTGCCTTATTTATTTAGCCCAAAATTTAAACAATTTCTCAAATTCAAAAAGTACTAAAGTGACAATTTCATGTATTAACAATTATATCAATAATATATAATCTTCTATATAATATAAAAAGTTTTCGATTCACAATTATATACAATTACTACATATTAATCAATTAATAAGTCATCATTTTCATATCGTTGTATAACTCTTACATCTTCACGTTAAATTTTCAACATAGTTCAATTTATATTTCTATTAAGCATGAAAAACAACCATCTATATATATTTATAAGTTAGCATTCTAGGTCATTGAATGCTAACTTTTAAAGATGAATTAGTTTTTTTATTTCATGCCTTATTTATTTAGCACAAAATTTAAACAATTTCTCAAATCCAAAAAATACTAAAGTGATAATTTCATATATTAACAATTATATTAATAATCTATAATTGTCTATATAATATACAAAGTTTTTGATTCATAATTATATACAATTACTACATATTAATCAATTAAAAATTCCTCATTTTTATATCGTTGTATAATTTTTATATCTTCACGTAAAATTTTCAACATAGTTCAATTTATATTTCTATTAAGCATGAAAAATAACCATCTAGATCTATATATATTTAAAAGTTAGCATTCTAGGTCATTGAATGCTAACTGTTAAAGACAAAATCAAAGACTTAAATATGCCTAAAGTTATAGTTTGTCTGTAGGATTAGTTTATCACCCTTAGTGTATAATATGTATATAATATGTTTGATTTTCCGATCGGTTTTTACTATAGGGTTTATAAACCAATATAAAATACATAAGTATAATTATAGGCTACTTTGTAATTTAAGTAATTAGTTTTTCTTTGTTTATTTTAATATACCATAGCATAATTATGTGTATATATAAAAATAAGCACTATTTGTAAGTAATTATTCTCTCCCTTCACACACTTTTTTTAGCTAAATCTTGCCTCTACGTACGGACTACTCTTTAGGTTATGACTCATTTTTTTAACATAAATCTCAATTAGTGATAGTTACTACATACTGTATATGTTATATTTTGCTCTCATTTACTCCTATTTTATTATTATCCAATTATTACACATAACTCCCGTATTTAGTACACATAGAATGATTGGAAACAAATTATAGTCAAGATGTCTAAACGTTTATATGTCAAAATGACTTCACTTTCCAAGTAACATTTTCATCTATAAAAAGGCGAAAACGGTGGTATTCCGTTCATTTACTCTGGGCATCCATCATCTCATTCTTCTACATAGAAATTAGCTTTAGAAAACCATATAGTGAAGCTTGGGAGATAGTGGGCAACACCTTAAAAAGATATGGTCACTGAAGTAAGCATAATTATTAACTTAAAGATGTGAATGAGGATTCCCGATTGTCGATGATGCAAGTATATATTCACCTCACGATAAACTATCCTTGATTATATGTATTTGGATCTCTTTTGTAGTCTATAATACTTACATATATCGGTTTAAATTTACTAATGTACTTTTATATAAAATATAACAAGGTTCTAAGAAAATGCAGAGTCATCAATTATTTATATTACTCCGTATTTAATAAGAATAGGAATTAATGACTAATATATTTTAATTAAAATGATATTAATGTATAGGAATATGTAAAGTCAATGTGACTAATACGACGATATATATTCTAGAGAAAATAAATAAAACGATATATTAATGAATATTAATAACTAAAGCATAACAAAAAAGACAATATTAAAATACAATAAATTTGTAAGATAAAGGCAAAAAAGTAGAAATGTGGAGGGTAGTGGAGCATGTAAGAAATAAGAGTTATTGTAGCAAGTTTTTTACAAATACTCGAGTTCAAGCACAACATATAATTAGGTAGGCATTTCTAAGAAATATTTCCCAAATATTTTCAAAGGAAAAAAATACATCCTTACAAAAAACAACTACCACCTTAATTCAAAATTTAAATTGAACTTCTGACCAAAATAAATAAATAAAATTGTACTTCGTACAATCATAGTAATTTATACATAAAATACTTAGATATTACATTTTTTTGTCAAGACTTAGATATTACATTTAAATACATATCAAATAATATATCGTCTAAGATAAAACATGAAACAACAATCCATATATTAGAAAATCAAATTTAAATCGTGACACTACATATACATAAAATGCTCGTGCGAAGCACGAGCTTCGATTTCTAGTATAATTAAAAATTGGCTTTCTAGCCAATTTAATGCCCTCTCCAAAGCTCAAATTTAAGGCTGGGTTTGTAAATTATATATATTGGGCCACAAGCATATTACCGAAGAGAAAGTCTTACATGGGCCAGAGGCAAAATGTGTGTTACATGGGCCCAAAGGTATATGGGTTGACATTCTCTAAATACATATCCTAAATTTGCAAGCAGCAAATTGTGTGTAACGCTGCCCTCCCAGCTGCAAAACGGACGTTATCCTCCATAGATGATTATGGTTACACTCCTGGAAGGAGTTGAAAAGGCCTAAATAATGAGCATTACATGCTGCTTTTTCAGCTCCATGCCAGCCGTTGAAGATGTTTGGCTGTAAGCATGTCTCCTTAAAATAAGAGATGGAAAGAGGCTTTCATTACCTCTCATCTCCTTCACTACCTCTCAGACCCTCTCATCTCCTTCAGCATGGCTACTTCCAAGGAATCCCACAACAAGTCTTTGGCTATTGCCCCTTCTGATGCATCCATGAAAGGCATTGTCGCACCCATAACTCCGCCTAAGAAGAAGAGGGCTGCTGTGGTCGTGTCACCACCAGAGAATTCCTATGTTGCTCTCGGCCAGCTGAGTTTTGGAACGGCCTGCACAATAAGGGTTATGGTGTGTCGTAAGTGGGAGTCAAGAGACATGAAAGGGAAGCCTATCAACACCGATTACATCGTCTCCGATGAACATGTATTCTACTCTACCTTCTCAATTATTTTTTGGGGTACTGCCTATGTACAAATTTAGACAAAATTGTTAGGGCTCACAAGCAGGAAAAACTGGGAAAAAAAGAAACAGAAATCAGTAGGTAGGTGAATGCATGCCTATTGGTTCTCTAGCATATATAGTGGTTGCCTTTTCCTGGTTTTAATCTTATGATCCAGAAAATATAGGCAATTCTAGCATCCTAATATGTCCTTAAACCCTACACCCTTTGATTGACAAGGTTTTTGAAAAAAAACCAGGCAATTATGATATCAGCAAAAAACAAAAGAAGGAAGTACATGAAAACAACAAGTTCCAAAACCCTATTATAAGTGCAAGCAACAAGAAATAACATTAAGATATAGATACCTTTCCTGAAAATGAATTTTGTTCAGACGCCGCGCCAAAAAGTCCACATCAATAACGTTCATATAAGTTGTAAAATTTCAGGCTTTGTTGAACCAGTTTCCAGCTAGGGAAAACATATTTTCAGTAGTTGTCCAGATTTCAATTTTTAGTAATCACCATTTCAATTTTACCACATGTTAGTACACTAGACATCCAAGGATAAGCTGTATAATTTCAGACTGCGTTAAAATAGGAATCTCAATTTGTTGAAACGGTTTCCAGCGGGGGCAAAACAACAATTACAGTTGGTTAGTCTAATGAAAGACTATGCAATGGTACAAAACAGATGGTTCGAATAGTCGTATTAGGTTAGACTCATCGCTTTTCGAATAATAACCGACGACGATAGTCAACCTTCATACTTCTACTGGAATATATATATCAAAAGGTATGATCAAAAGAAGACTCCAACTGAAATAAGCCTTATAGGAATTATCCAAGAGAAGACTCCAAGAATTTGAGTCTTATCGGAAACATGACAAATGTCTGTAACATAAACATCTCAAGCAAGCGTTCAAAAACGACAAGATGTTTCGGTTCACGACCAACCTCACCGCAATAATGCGAATCCAGATTGGAAAGAGAACGTACTCTGATCAAGTCAAGACGAGTTTTCCTAGCTGCACTATTTCCTAGCTGCACTACTCGCCCAAGAGTATATTAATTATGTGCACTAAAGCACTTATCTCATTTAATTCCAAAATGCGCATCCACATTTCAAGCTTTTAAAATCTCATCCCTACGGGGTACTGAGATGAAGTCGGGAATTAAATCCCTAGAATGAAGTTGACTCGGGAACTAAATCCCTCGGGAACTAAATCCCTCGTAAGGAAGTCGAGAACTAAATCCCTAGAAGTGGCACCATTTGTGTGCACAAACCCTAAAAAGGATGGTAGGAACTAAATCCTAACCACCAGGTTATAAAGAAACGACTAGCACTCGAAATGAGATACACAGTAGTGTTTCTACGAATACTCGTTCTAACTAAACAGTTCAGAACAATAATAATTCACATCAAAGCCATCATAGCTATCATCATAGATATATCTCAAGCTACATACACATATATAATAGCGTCGATCTAGCAGATATACAAGCTATTATAATGTCATCTTTTAATTCACAAACAGTTATCAAAACTATTCCCAGACGAAAACAACAATCATCTCAAATTAATTAATCAATTAAACAATTGATAATTAATGGAAATATGGAATGATGAGCAAGAGCGAACCGCCACTTGCCTGGAATAGATTCAGCGATGAATATAGACGAGACGACTACTGAAGATATCATTTCCAAGGATACGACCTACGCTTCAGATAACTCTAGCAGGATTACGGGTCCACACGCGATCCAGCACATGACATATTAATTAATTTCAATTAATTTGTCCGGACGAACTCAAGGAATTAAATTCAATAAATTCTTATGATTTTAAATCATAAGAATATTGATTGAATTTTCCTAAAGAAAATACGGGTAAAAGGGAGTTGAAATTATACCGCTCGAATAATTTCGGATTAAATCTAGACAGGAAGGATTTTGGACCCACACGGCCCAACAACAATAAAACCAAGGAGGGGGCCCACGCCTTGTTTCTCTGCCTTCTTCAACCTCGCGACAGACAACAACAACAACAGGGTTTGTTGTTGCAACAACAATGGCACTGTAGTAACGACAAGGCAACGACGGCTTGGTGGCTAGAGGCGGCACCGGGGCTGGTCTTCTTTGCCGGGGTATAGCCACCAGCAGCGGCAGCGGCCTCGTCAGGAAGGAGCAGCAGCCACACGCAGCTGCAGTTCATGCGACAACAGTAACGGCGACTCGGCGCTCCGTCTTCGCCCCCTCGTCGCCGGAGTTGCAGTGGCGACCAGCAGAACGCGGAAGCGGCGAACAGCCCACCAACGCGACCGCAACGAACAGCAACCAGCAGCTTCGTCGGAGAAGACGGAAGAGATGGTGGTTGCTGGCTTGGGCTCGCCGGAGAAGAAGAAGGAACGAGCTCGCCGGCGGGATGAGCTACGGAGATGGCTGAGAGGGAGATCGAAGAGATGGTGAAGTGAGTTGGGTGCCTTTTTAACCCTCAAGCTCGGATCCCTTACGTAGCAAGGAAGAAGACGTGACCAAGGAGATCATTGCTCAGACCACCATGTGTCCCGACAAGAAATACACGCGGCTTAAATTTGAGGCTTGCGTGCAAAGTTATAATTGAAAAGTTTGGTATTAGTTTTAAACTTTGTATCTAAATAAATATTCTAAATTTTGAAAATATATCGAATGTATTTTATATCATTCAAGAAATTATTTCGGAGATGATGGATGTTACGGAAAATTCAAACTCCACTGAAAGTGAAATAATTAATTTGAACTAAGGTTGAGAAAATTACTCAAATATCCTTGTTAAAAATTGAGGGATATTACATTACAACTGCTATCAACCAATGCAGTATTTGTGACAATGAGATGAACTGTCATCACAGAAATCTTAAAATTTATTTACTGTCATCAATTATTCCAAAGTAGATGAACTATCAAACAAACATATAATTTATCAAATTCTAACTTATTTGTCATCAGATATTATAGAATACTTTGTTGTCAACATATGTATTGTTATCATGTTCGATAAATTTATTATATTTCTACTGTCATCAACTTTGTATTAAGCATTTGCCGCCGTCTATATTGAACAACGCAAAATATACGAGTTGTCATCAATGTTGAAACAGAAAACTTATTGTTTTATGCTTTGATTTCTATTTGAAATGACTGGAACATGTTGTCATTTGCATTGAATTCGATAGTCGCATATGGATTTGCAGCAGATAAGCATTAAAATAGTTCTCTCATAGTGTTAGATAAATACCTTGATCGATTGTATTCTACGGTGACATTTCTCGATGAATTTTGTTTTGATTTCAATCGATTGTTTATTGTCGTCTTCCTTAATTAATTGCTTTCTCTTAATTAATTGAGTTTCTGATGTGATCGAGCCCACCTAGGTCCCGCCTTCCTAGCCTGCCTCACTCGGCGATCTGACCAGCGGCCCAGCCTACGGTCTGCCTCAATCGGCGGTCTGACCGCTGTCGCTCAATCGCAGGCCATGCACCCCAACTAGATGTTCATAGGGTGTTAGCCTGTAGGTTGTTGGAGGTTGGATTCGAACCCAAGACCTCCCTTTAACAAATAGAAATATCACCACTTGTTAACCAACTACACTGTAGTGTAATTGGTTAACAAGTAGGCCTCGCCACCTGGTGAGCCCGACTGAGGGGCTGGTTGGGTGGTTGACAGCCCACAGGACCCAGGTTTACGGCCGAGGGCCCGGTCCATGGCCTGTGGGTTCCACCTCGAACCGCATCAGTTTCTTCTTGCGAAACCAAACACCATTGAAGATGTATTCAGCTCCGCGGCACGCGTTTACTCTAGGTTTTTTTTGGGCCTTCTATCAGCGCACGTTAGTTAGTTATTTAGGGGGTCACACGGACAAATTTAACTTGTTTGGGTAATATATAGTATCATTAGTATGTAATGTTTGGGCCCATGGCCCATACATGTTTGATTATAAATTGGGTGACAAGAATTGTTTGTAGAAGCTGTAGTATTATATCATGGATAATTTTACGTATATAGTATCTATTTTTTTAGTATTTCTTTTGAAATATAAAAGTAAATTTATTGTAAAGTAACATGTAGTACTCTCTCCGTTCGATAATATATGTCATTTTAGCTTTTGACACAACTATTATGAAATACAATTATTAAGCTAAAACACTATATACTTTATCTGAAATTTACAACACAATTATTACTCACCTCATTTCTAACCAATAAGTAGAGAGAATTTATATAAAAAGTATAAATATATTTAATTTTTAATAACATATCTCGTAACTCATCACTAAATCATTACCTAAAATCCTAAAATAAAAACTATTTCTTAACAAAAAAAGAAGGCTAAAACGACATATATTACCAAAGAGAGGGAGTAGTAGTTAGTGTCGAATAGTTAATGCTATATATTTGTGTTATGCCTATAATAAACGTGAGGGAATTCTTTTGATGATAACTTTTATTCATATGAAAATTCTACAAAGATCATCATCTTCTAGATATAGCCAACCAACAATAGCAAAATCAATATTGATGTGTATTTAGGTCTTCTTAGACTCCAACCGTTAAACATACATTAATGATTCAAGGCAACACATGCATTTATAAGAGAGGAAACCAGTTATAATTGTTCCTTCCTATATATGCATAAAAATACATTTGACGAAAACACGTGAATACCAAACTCTGCACAACTTCCCAAGTAGAGTACAAGAGAAGGGCATAATAATCCATCCTTCAAACATAACTCACCGGGAGCAGTAAACTCTACCATTCAAATGGGTGTATGATGGGAATAAGAGATAGCAAAATAGCTGATAAAACACCCTGTAATTATAAAATGAAAAGATCAGAAGATGAATACTTCAAGATGGCTCTCAAATATAGCTTTTAGACCTTGCACACAAGCAAAGTTTAACGTAAAAAACACATAGCTAAATAAATCTGTAAATACATTATGCAACCCACATATCATCTAGTTTCCTAAATCTAAGGAAACAGACAGCATGCTGCTATGGAATAAGAGCAATAATTCTCTCATAACACAGAAGTTCATCATGCATACTAGGGGTGTTCATCCGGTCCGGACCGGATTTTTGGGAGATTGTGGACCGAAGACCGGATCAGACCAGACCGGATAGGTCCGATCTTAATCCGGTCCGGTCCAAGACCGGATTTAATTTAAAAAAATAAATTTTTATTTAATATCTATAAAAAAATATCTAAAAAATATATATACTCCTCACTTATTAAAATTTAAAAAATATCTATAAAAAAATACATATAAATCTCTAAAAATACATATAAATTATAATTTATTTTTTTTTAAAATTCCGGTCTTCCGGTCCGGACCGGATTTTTTCCGGGTTTGGACCGGACCGGAACCGGATTAAGGGGAAATGGTGGACCGGAGACCGGTCCGGGCCAATGTTGAACACCCCTAATGCATACATTTCTACGTAAAATTCAAGGTCAGTGGTAAAGTCCTTACTCTGTTCAATACTTGGTACTACAAACAATGGGGAAAATGGCTACTATGTTGACAAAAGCAATAATCATATCACAATCAACAACATATACACATGTCGCATTACTTGACCATCTAAATAACTTTACACTCTGGATCCTACAAATCTTTACACACTGCATTTATAATTCGAAACCTGTATTCATATTTTTGATATTATTAAGGAAAACATAGACAAGAGTAAAGTTTTCTTATTCTGAACACTGGTTTTGAAAGTAAACTGCACTATTCCACTGGAAGCCACACAGCGTTCTGAAAGTAAATTTTACTATAGATTCCACTCTTCTGTGAGTAATCCTTACAAGCAAATCACTCATTTCAGAACAAGATGTTAAATACTTTTAATGCAAATGTGCTATTATGCAGTAATTTGATCTCGCAGGTAAACTGCCTACTCCACTGGAAGCCACACAGCACTCTGAGAATTAAATTTCAATATAGATTCCTCTCTTTTGTTAGTTCCCCTCGCGAGCAAATCACTCATTCTGAAAAAAGATTTTACATACTGTTATTGGTCATGTATAGTTTATTATCCGATGTATTTCCTGAGCATATCCCTTCAGGTAGAGACTTGAACACTCAAACAAAGCCTTTCATGAATGCTGGAAAATTTTCTATGCAAAATAGTACGTGATGTACAAACTCAAATACCCACCAGATTTGGACATGTTACAACCACATGTTTTTCCAGCAGTACTCCAGTAATTAAAGCCAAAATCTGAGACAAGTGGTACAGGATCAGATTCCCAAGATTAAGTCAAAAAATAAGGAACACTCGAAATGAGAAATAAACACAATTGCAAGTTCTAGCTCAAAATTAAATGGTTTAAGGTCTTATAGCAAATTCAAATTATAAAATGAGAATGATTATGGTGTACTCAAATGATCATAGTGGGAAATATAACATTCTCACATGCAGAATATACTAACAAAATACAGCTTATACCCATTGTCTGTTTTCCAACATCTTCCTCGGCAAACATCCCTGTAAAAAACAGCCACACCAAAATAAAAGGTCAAGAATACAAGTAATCTACCAAATTGATGAGCAAATTCATAAGCATTCAAACATCAGTTACAAAATAAGTCATAATTAACACAGAAAGGCTCCAAATGATGACTGACTATGAAGTATGAACAAATAATAAGCAAAAGAACTATTGTTTCGAAAGCCTACACATGGTGAAATCTCAAGAAGTAAATAGGTGAGGGAATCTGGACAAAAGCGGAAAAAAAGAGTTCATTTCAGTTCCAACATTTTCATGTTAGCCCTGTTTTTTCTATTCTCAAGAAGCCAAGTACAAAACTCAAAATCTACCAAAAAAATAGGTGTTCTCGTGCATTACCATTTACCAGGTCCATATATGTCTGATGATAATACTAATATAACCTTCGTAATGCAAAATGGCTATCTTCGTAATGCAAAACAACATGTCTGATGATAATACTAATATAACCTTCCAAAAGGAATTAGGAGAATAAAACTAATACCAAATACGGAGTATTAATCAAACATTGAAATAGAAGATTCAAGAAGCTTAGAAACAAATTAAAAGAGTAAAACGTAAGCTTGGAGACGGAAAAAATCATGATAACCCTAGAAAGCTGTGGGCATCAGACATAATAACTTACGCAGCTTTTGTGCTATTGAAGCAGCCTCAGCAACACGACTATCATCAGAAAACAGAGGTGAAATTTCCATTAGGTCTCCAGGACTGCTATTGAACTCCATCAAGTACTGTACATTTTCAGTGTGTTCAAGCAGTCTTAGGCCATTATCACAAAAGATTAGCCATGTTCAGTAAGTCAAAAATACCTTTATAAGATCTATTGTCTGGCTAGCAGTTTCTCGCTGGGAATCGGCACTCTGAAAATAATAATAAAATAAGGTCAGACTATGAAATAATTTCAATGGTAAAGTAGCCAGCATCATCCAGGGCGAGTAATACAATACACTATGCTGTGAATAGTTAATTCAATTGTATATGTATGTGTGTGGTATAAGTTTAGTCACACAAAAGGAGTAAGATATTACCTGCAGATGATCTCTAATCTTTGCTGCAGTCTGTCCAGCACTTGAAATACGTGAATCCAGCCTTGCAAAGCTATCAAATAAACCATCTACACCCTTTTCCAACTGGAAAAAAAAAGTATCAAGATAAATTTAAATCTCATTTCCCTCCATAAGTAATCTCCTTTTAAAAATTTGCTTAAAATACAGCTGTCACAACCACAAATTGATTCTAATATATGCATCTAGCTAAGGATAAGGATTCTCTTCTCAAGGAACTCACAAAGCAGAGCAACTTTGTTCCAAATGTTTTTCTAAATCATGCAAGGAGGATACACTGCAGTCATAAGAAAGTGGGTTGGTCAAACCAAGAATTGTTCGGTAAATAGTCTTTTATCATGATTATTGAATTTGTGCAGATCCACAAATCTAACAGGTGATCATCAGAAAAAGAGTAAAAGAAATTACACCACACATAACTGTAAAAAAGTTCTCAATTCAAAAAAAAAGATTGATCAATGATTGGAAAATGCAGACTCAGCTAGAGTATAGAAACCAACGTCCTTGTATAGTTGAAAGTTATGTGATCTTGATTGACATAGCATGTTTCTTTACCTTTTGAACAAACCATGAATATTGTTGAACAATATGTGACAATTTGTGAACAAATGTTTTATGTGTTTGCACCGTTTACTGGGTTGGATAGTCACCAAAAGTGTGTGACTTTCGATGCTGCATTGTTATTGAAAGAAGATATCCCTTCTTACACTTGGTTGTTTGATACATTTTTGAAAGCTATGTGTGGCAAAGAACCGAGAATTTTAGTAACTGATCAAGACCCGACAGTGAAAGTTGCGATTCAAACGGTGTTTAATCAGACTCGTCATAGGTTTTGTATGTGGCATATCATGAGCAAAGCATCTGAGAAGATTGGCCCTTCAATGAAGAAGTCATGTGATTTTTTAACAAAGTTGAATGGTCTAGTCTGGAGCCATATGATTGAACCTGAAGTGTTTGAGGAGAGGTGGAGTGCATTAATGTTGGAATTCAATATGCAAGATCACAGTTGGTTTAGACAAATCTTTGAAATTCGCAACAATTGGATCCCGACCTTTTTCCGCGATGTGCTTCTATCTTGGTACTCTCGCACCGCATCAATGTTTGAGTCTCATAATCGTTTTTTTGGAAATTATAACAACCATGCTTTTAGCCTTGTGGAGCTTGTAATGTTTTTCGATGGCGCTATGGATTCACAAAGGTAGTATAACATATCATTTTATCTTTTTAGTGGTTCTGTATGTTTGAACAAATCGTCAAGATATTTGAACATTATACTAGAGTTGTTGAACAATATGTTATTTTTTTTAACTAATTTAATGTTTACATTGTAGGCATGGACAATTGAGATTGAATAGTGAATCTGAGTCTAAGAAACCGGATCTCAAGACTCCTTTACCTTTGGAGAAGCATGCATCCGATGTATTTACATTGAAGTTATTCTATGAAGTTCAAGAGGAGATATATGCTGCATGTTTTTTATGCCGATTTGTAAGTAAAGATGTTGAATGTGATGGTGAATCATACACTATTGGAGATCTTGGTGGTATGACTTTCAAGGTTAGATTTTTTGTACCAGATGAAGTTTCTACATGTACTTGCAAGTTGTTTGAACGGATTGGGATTCCATGTCGTCATATGGTTCTGGTGTTTAAAGATAGATGTCTTGAACAGTTCCCAAGCAATGTTGTTCTTAACCGGTGGACAAAAAATGCAATCCTCAAACCTTCAGTTGATGTTAATGGTGACATATTTGATTAGTGTGCTGGTATGGTGGAAAGCAAGTTTGTCGTTAATGATATTTGGTCGGAGGTCCATTGTTGTATTAATTTGATTGGTAATGATTGTGCTAAGCTGAAAGAACTTCTATGTCTGATAAAGAAGCACAGATCTTGTTTGAGTAAGTGCTTGAGAAGAAATGTATCTGCTGCAGAAAATAATGCTTCATCCAGCAAGTGTAGATTGAGCAAAGAAAAAGTTTTTGAGTCTTTTATGGGTACAAGTGTGCCTACCAATATATCTGTCTTGTCTCCACAACAAGCAAAGAACAAGGGCAGTGGTCGTCGTATTAAGCCGAGTAGAGAGGTTGCTATATCAAAAGCAAAAAAAGGCGACGAGGAAGTGTGGGGTATGCAAGAAATATGTTGATCACAATAGTCGGACGTGTCCAGAGAAGTAATTTTAGGAGTTGAAACAAAAAAACTATAATTGTTGAACAGTTTACCGTTATTCTTGAATATTCTGTTATTATTGTTGAACAGTTTACCGTTATTCTTGAACATTCTGTTATTATTGTTGAACAGTGTCGTCTTTAACCTTGACCATTCTGTTATTATAGTTGAACAATATGTTTTCCTGTGGACACATTGTGATTACACACATATTAATATTGCTTGTTAGTTCGAGCATTATGTTCGGTCGGACGTGTGGAGGAGTTACATGATTGAACAAAATATTGTCAAATTTGAACAAACGCATATTGAAGTTTAACTAATTTCAATGTTGAACAATTGTAGATTATCTTTGAACAATAGTAATAATTGTTTGAACAATTATGCTTTAATGTAAATTGTTGATCGATGGTTATAGCAGATGACAATTTTGTTGAATAAACTTCATTTGAACCTGTCCAGCAAAGTACCCAAAAGTTTTACATGTTCAACACACTAAATTGTTTAACAAACTTGTTCATCCATGACATAGGATCTAGGAAAACAAACTACCAGTGGTACACAATTAGACTATCACTAAACATCAAGTGGGGTTTCCAATGCTTCTCCCATTACAGTTGCTCGGATCCCATCCAGTTGTTGCTGGAGTTGCGAAAAATCTTGATGTGGATTTGCTGGACCTGTACTTCTCTCTCTCGTTCAGGATCACCGCCCAAGCATTTATCACATTTATTGAGATCAGTGATTCACATATGATACTCCTCATGTCAGATAAGTCCGCTATAATACTCTCATGTTGCATTATCTCCTTACATTTATCAAAATATTTTAGTAAATGTTTTTGTATAATATAAAACCTTGAAACAGTAGAGTAAAAGAAGTTACCCTATATCTTTAGTAGTTACTGTGATGAATCTGACAATCTTTTTCTCTTCATCTGTGTGTTTGTGAGTGGGGTTGATGATGCTCGGAAGGTCAGAATGCATTGTCGCACCAACATTAGCTTCTTCAGCCGTCTTCTTGGCCTCTTGAGCATTTTCATCAGCCTTCTTTGCCTTTTGAGCCTCTTCATTCGCCTTCTTGGCCTTCTCAGCTTGTTCAGCCACCTTCTTGCCTTTTTCTGCTTATGCATCCATCTTCTTGGCTTTTTCTGCTTCTGCAGCCTCCTTGGCCTTCTGAGCTTCTTCGTTCGCCTTCTTGGCCTTTTGAGCTTGTTCAGCCAACTTCTTGGCCTTTTGTGCTTGTTCAGCCACCTTCTTGGCTTTTTCTGCTTCTGCAGCCTCCTTGGCCTTTTATGCTTCTTCAGCCTCCTTGGCCTTTTCAGCTTCTTCATATGCCTTTTTGGATCATTGTGCTTCTGTTGCTGCCCTATTGGCTTCATGTACCGCATCTTCTGCCGTCTTCTTGGCTTTTTCAACTTCCTCAGCTATCTTCTTTGCCTTCTCTTGTTCTTCAGCTTCTTTCTTCGCCTGTTCTGCAACTGCCTTTTTCACCTTCTCAGCTTCTTTCTTCTTGTTCCCCTCCTTTTTCTGCCGCCTTCTTTGCTTTTTGTGCTTCTTGAGCTGACTTCTTTGCTTCCTTCATTGCCTTCTTGTTCTTTTCAGCTTCTGCAGTTGCTTTCCTTGCATTTTCAGCTTCTTCAGCTGCTTTCCTTGCTTTCTCGACTTCTTCCATTGCCTTTTGTTTTTTTTGTGCGTTCCTGGTCTTTCCTACGTAAATCCTCAACTTTGGTACAATTTTTCTCACTTCTTCAATGTCTTGTTGCTGTTGTGGTTGACTATCAACTGCCTTCATTGATTGTCAAAATGATATAAGTTTGAACAAAAACACTTTGAAACTGAACAAATATAATATTTACTTGAACAACTATTTGAACGTATTGTATTATTCACCTCCCCTTCCTTTGCCTTCACAGTATTGCCTTCTTCATTGGATGCCTCAGTCACTGTTGTCGTATCCACCTGTCAATTTTACATTTTAAAAATTAAAAAATAACTACTTGAAGGTGATGAAAAACACTATAATTTCATATATGTGTTGTTGTAGTTTACCTCCATGTTTGTTGTTTTATGTTGTGGTTCCTCACGAACCTCTCCTTCTATCACCATCTCGGTAATTGCTCCTTCATTTACCTCAATGCTTGTTGTCTTGTGTTGTGGTCCCTCAGTAATCCCTCCTGGTTCTTCATCATCCACTCTCATAACACCTTCTTGCTCTTCTTGTCCCTCTTGGAGAAATGTCATCGGATCACATTCTACATCCTCAACAGTAGTTGTGTTTTGTTGAACTTTTTGAGCCACACCTTCTCTTTTAGTCTTTATTTTTAAGAATAATTTTAGTAATTGATATATTTCAGTTTTTCTTTTTAAAAGGAAACTGTTGAATGCCATTCAAAAGGCTTCATGTTCACTTACCTGGTCTTGTCTCCACTAATCTCCAATACTTCTAGTTGGTGACTGATAGGTACGAGCTATCTCACCAACAGTCATGTCAAGGTCAACACCTGAGAGAAGGTCAAAGCTTGGTATCTCTTGGTTCTGTACTTTCTCTGCTACTGATGGTCTGTTGAATCTGAATTTCCTTTGCACCCTAGCTTGTGCGTTGATGGCCTTTTCAACCTTGTTCATGCACTCAGTTAGTTCTGGATGATTCCAGAACTGATCCTCAGAGTTTGCCCAGATATTGTCGAAATGTGTGGCCAGGTGTTCATTCTTTAAATTGTTGTCATCCTCACCTTTACCGACAATCAGGTCAATCGTTGTATTGTGCACGCTCTTCATTGGTTCATCCGCTAGGTATGTCTTTGGTGTTGAAAAGGTCATGTCTGCCAACTCATTTAAAACAGTAGCCACCTCCCTTGCCTTATTTGCTAGCTTCTGTATCATGTTTGTTAAAAAATTTCTGCAAAAATTAGAAGTTTAACTATGTGCTAAACAAATGAATAACTTTAATAATTGTTTGAACAAACAACACATATATTTGAACATTTTCAGTAAAATTGAAAGTATGGACTATCTCATATAAACATGGATGAATGAAAAATTACTTACCTCAAAAAAGTCAGCTTTCGATAGACGCTTTGTTCCAATCCCTTGCGCCCGCTGACTGCTTCTTGAACCCTCAGCAAAAACTAGCTCTGATGTTGACGGAATTGTTTGTCTGACATCCACATACCCCAGCCCAAACCCTCCACTGTTAATCTCGTATAACTCTCTTTTTGTAATCTCTTTCCTAATCCAATTCACAAATGTTGGGAAGGCTCGTGGTACAATACGTCTCCCATTTACTACTCGGTCAACATAGAACAACTGTAATGAAAAAGAAGTGTTAAAATTGAACAAATTAGATATAAAGTTGAACAAACATATATTTAGGATATGTTGCAGCAGTAAAACATCATTTGAAGAACCCCTGCTTGAAGTTGAACACATCTTTCTTAAAGTTGAACAAATTTCCCTTGAATTTGAACAAAGCTTCAAAAAATCCAGTAAAATAGTGTATAGTTAAATTTGAACAATAAATATTTAAAATTGAACAATTACTTACAACAAGGAAGGGGAGCGATCCCTTGAACATTCCTTTAGGGTTTTTCTTTCAACTGTTTGTGGTTTTGACGAGGCTGTCCAGCAGGTAACCACACCAATTCATGTCCTTGATTCTGTCAACATCTTCCAAGCTTCTCAACAGCGACAGATTCGCTGTGCCATTCGAGTTTCCCTCAACCAACAATGTGACAAACAACACAATAAACGTCCGTTTGAAGAATGGACCTCCTTTCCTGCACTTTTTTAGCATGCTGTAGACATGGCGTGGTAAGATGCGGTGTTCATTTTCTGTGAATCGTTTCACCCAATTGTCATGAACTTCATCAACCTTTGTTCTCTTCTTGTTTGACTTTCTCCTTATTTCTATTTTCCGACTTCCTTTAGGCAATCCCATTGCAATAAGTGCATCATCTTCTTTGATGTGCACTAGGGTTCCATCATCCATCTTCAGGCTGCACTTGTTAGCATCAAAACTCTCGACAAGCCAATAACCTAAAAACCTCGGTATTCCACTGAGGTTGAAGTTGAGAAGAGATCCCAAACCCATGTCCACCACATCCTTCTTTTGGTCACTGCTCAATTTCTGAACAGCTTTGACAAACTTACTCGGGTTTGTTCGGTATTGAATGCATAAAAACCCTCTTTTGCCCCTTGTGTTGTTGAGTCTCACTTCATCCTCACTTGTAGTTTGTGGATGTTTGGATGTTCCCTTGACATTTTTTCTTTTAACTGGAAGTTGTTCATGATCATCTCCCGAGTGCTCTTGTTCATCCTCCCCTATAAACTGACTCTCTTCTCAATCATCAGAGCTTGATTCAGACTCATCATTCGTAGTGTTATTTTCAACCTGATCTTCAAATTCTTCTTTTTCTGTTTTGTCTGAGCTCTGTTGATGTTCATCTCCCGAGTGTTCTTCTTGTTGCTGACTTAATTTTTGCTTCGTGCTGTCTGTAGGGTCATGTTCTTCCGCAACCTGTTTTCTCTTTTTCTTTTCGACATAGACCGCAAGTGTTTCTTTGTCTGCATATAATATAAAACAAAATAATTAGTTTTTATGTTACACTCTGTTTTGAAGTTTTAACAAATTAAACAGAGTAGACATATGCTTGTTATGCAGCGTCGCAGGCGCTGCATAACAAGAAGAGAATATAGTGTAAACAAATATAATGTCTGAACAAATAAACATTATATTTTATCGAAAGAAATATAATGTTTGAACAAACTAACATTAAATTTGAACAAATAAATATAATGTTTGAACAAGAAATTTGAACAAACAAATGTAACATATTATTGACACAACAGTTCAAACTCCAAAAATAATTCATATCTTACATTGTGTTTGTTCAAATATATTTCGTATCTTCTTATGCAGCACCAGAGGCGCTGCATAAAAAGACAGGAAAATATAAAAAGATCAAATAGGATCAAAGTATTTTTTAATTCGTTACCATGTTTGGTTGAGGTTGTGTGAGTCCTCTTATGTTGAATGCCCTCGTTGTTCTTTTGTTTGCTTCTAATTTCTATTTGAGAGGTATAATCCTCCTCCACTATCATGGTTGCATCTCTAAACTCTATAATCTTTTGCAGTTCATTCACGCTTGAAAGACGTTTTTCATTTTGATCTAGATTTGGAAGAAATCATTTTAATATTTTGTCCCACAACAAGTAATTTTCAAGTTAAAATTATGTAATACATAAAAAAAAAAAACTGAACAACTAACACATAATTTAACAACTAGATATATGTCTTGGACATTTTTGAAAATTGACAATTTGAACTATCTACTGACAAGAAGAACAACATCACAATATTCTTGAACAAATAGAACATGAATTTGAACATTTTCTGGAAAACTGAAAGTTGGAAACTATTTGATAAAAGTATGAACTATAACACATTATCCTTGAACAACTATCACATATATTTGAACATTTTCTAAAAAATTAAAAGTTGGTACTATGTGATAAGAACAGGAACATTATCAAATATTTCTTGAACAAGTAACACATATATTTGAATAAATTATTGTTTGCCCTATCTGATGAAAACTCGAATTTTACCTTTAAGCACTCTTCTCGCTACTGTCTTCGATCTGACCATTTTCGGTTCCTGATGTGGAAAGATAACATGAAGCAACAGTTAGTATTAAATACAACTTATCTTAACTGCGTTTTTTAGTTTTAGTAACGAAAATCAAAGTTTTAAGCGTCAATCGTAGTTGAAAGTCGGTTAGGTTAAGATAAACATGCAGATTTTAACAACGAAAATACGCAGATTTTTAGGTTAAAACTCGTTACCTCTGCTATGGATTAGAAGCTGCTTCAAATCGAAGAACCTTTTGTCTTCGTTTCGAGTAAATGTCTTCGTTTCGAGTAAAAACGAAGAGATTCGTGTGATTTCCAGGGAGAGAGAGAGAGTTGCAGAGAGAGAGAGCGCGAGCGAGTTGCAGAGCGATGGAGGGAGGGGAGAGAGAGAGAGAGAGAGAGAGAGAGAGAGAGAGAGAGAGAGAGAGAGAGAGAGAGAGAGAGAGAGAGAGAGAGAGAGAGAGAGAGAGAGAGAGAGAGAGAGAGAGAGAGAGAGAGAGAGAGAGAGAGAGAGAGAGAGAGAGAGAGAGAGAGAGAGAGAGAGAGAGAGAGAGAGAGTGGGCGAGGCAGAGAGAATATGAAGCGTCTAGAGACGGTTGGAATTTTTAATTTTTTTTTAATTTTAAAAGCATGACGGTGTTATTAACGCCGTTAACAATTATTAGTTTCTCCCATTAGAGGCGCGCGTCCCTAACCCTTGATCACTTTGATCCGACGCTCCACAACGCTCCTCACGTTTCACCAGAAGGCTCCGTTTCACCGGAGCCTGACTCTCTCTCTCTCTCTCTCTCTCTCTATATATATATATATATATATATATATATATATATTAGATTCCACGGCATATAATATATCCATTTCATCAAATCTCGAGCATCATCGATATATTTCAGCCACCACGTACCGACCCATTCTTGAGCGCTTGAACACTGTTTCGGCGTTGATTTTTTCTTGTTCTTGAGGTTTTGATCATGGTACAACCACCTCTGTTTCTCATTTAGTTATGACCCTTAGTGATAGTAAATACGGAAATTTCGCCTGGTACCCTCGAGGTATGGCGAATTTCGCCTGATATCCCAAAGATTGACCAATTTCGCGTGGTGCCCTCGAGATTTAATTTTTTTTCGTCATATACCCTTACGTTACTTTACTAACAGAATCGTTAACTTTGTTTTTTTTTAAAAAAAATTTTTTTTTATCAAAAACCCACACATTACTTCGTCTTCTTCTCCGATCAACTCACTCACGACCCGACCCTGCTTCTCCTCCCTCCACCCCGCTCTCCACTTCGTCGGCGGCGGCGCTCCACCCCTCCACCCCGCTCTCCTCCCCTTCTTCGTCGTCGGCGGCCCTCCACCCCGCTCGCCTTCGCCCCTGCTCACTCCGTCGCCTTCGCCCCTGCTCGGTTCGCCTCCGCTCCACGCACCACCGCCCCGCTCGGCTCCACCCCGGCGCTCCAGCGACCCTCCACCTCATCGGTTCGAGTCAGATAGGCTTTCAAGCTTTCAAGTTGGGTTTGAATTGAAACCAATTGTGATTTAGGGTTTGGGGGATTTAGTTTTTTTTTTTAATCTCTTGATTTTGGGGGGTTGATTGGAAGCAAATGAGGATGATTTTAGGGGATATGCATCTGGATAAATTGAACATACGAAGCAGAATTTGCTCAAATATGCAGGCATCATTTCGTTTTGTTATGCTTCTATCTTAGATGATCCTAAACTTATGAGAATAAACAAATGAACTGAGACAAATTCATGTACATTTCATCTATAAATTTTATTGTTTATTCACGTGTTTTAACATTTGGGGAATCTTTTGATCTCTCGTATCAAACTGGTAGCTTTGAATATGTCTATTTATTGCTAGATAGGTTAATTTGATTGATGTTCAAGGACTTGTTACCTCTATTTCCTCAATATTTTTTGCACTTGATGATGAACAAAGCTTATTGTATGGCAAAGAGTTAGAATATTTGGTTTAGAAGTGTTTAGATAAGTACTGATCATGTTCATATTTTTCCCTCTCAAGTTCATATGACCTTTGCACACTTAATGATGCAAAGGTATGGAAATCTAAGAAACAAATTGATACAGTGTAAACCAATTGTACAATCAGGAGCCTTGCAGGAGGAAATCAAAAAGTTAATAAAGGCAAATTCTGACATTGACAATAATATAATCTTGGGTCTTCACCTTGGTAATTTGATTATTCAACCAGGCGAATTTCATTACAGTCTGCTAGTTTGTTGTATTTTGTAGTTACTTGTTTGTTTTATGATCTTAATTCTTATATGATGATACTTAAGTACCTCTCATTCGATAGGTAGCCAACCTATTTCTGGTGATCTTAGCAGGACAAATTTAATTACATCTATTTTTATCTTTCAATTTTCAAATGATTGGAACAAATTCCATTTGGTAAACTACATCTGTTTTTATCTTTCAATTTTCAAATGATTGGAACAAATTCCATTTGGTAAACTTCAATGAGCTGTGAACTTAAATTCCAACTGAATTCCATCTGTTTGAAAGATAAAAACAGATGTGAACAAATTCCATATGTTTTTACTACTTGTGCTGTGCAGACTGCACAGAAATCAGCAAATGCTGAGTTTTTAAAAGAATAGTTGCATTGCTAATTCGATGCTTGAGTGAGCTGTGAACTTTCCTGCAACTAATGACCAAGATGAATTCTCCCAAGGCATTCCTAGAAATAAAGAGTTGGATTTTTCTGTGATTATTTTATGCTTTGCACACTGCAACATCAGTAATTGGCATTGGAAAACACGTTTTTCTATATGCAAACTGTTCTGAGTGCTCATATGTTTAATGTTTTGCTTGTGTTCCTCACCAGGACAATAGGTAAGCTTTTGGCTGGAGCAATAAACTGTCCTTTTCTCGATGCTGATGATTTCCACTCAGAATCTAATAAAGGTAGTTTGTGAACTCATGAGGTATTTCAGTTTCACATAATATTTCAATATTCAAACCCCCTAGGTTAGTTAAATTCTAGAGACTTGTTCAACTTATGTTAGCAAATGAAATGACTCCTCATCAGTCACTTGGTAATTCTAATCTATCTCACATCTCCCATATAGTTTGATGAATCATTTTATGTTGTCATGATTTGTTGGAGTTGGTTTAGCATATAACACTTTTGAAGCCTATTAGCTCAAATGGTAGAGCAACGTACTTAAACATGTGGATGTGGGTTCGAGTCCCACATAGGCTATCCTAGCAAAGCTGATTTAAACACATTGTTTTACATGCTTGGAAGTGTATATGCACTAACAATTCATCTGTTTTGAAACTTAATAAATTTCAAGGAATCATGCGATTGATTTTAGATAGTTTCAATTCTTACATAGATAAGCATGTATGTATCTTGATCTTACTCATGCAGCAGAACCCACGTCTTTGTATTAGCCTATGTGGGAGTCGAACCCACATCTTGTGCATACAGCACATGCTCTACCATTTGAGCTAATAGGCTTTAAAACAAGCCTGAAGATCATGCTTAAAATCTCATCATGCAGCCTACAAAGCCTAATTTCCACAAGAGCACTTCATCTTGCAAAGTGTATAACTAGCAGAGGGAGTCTGCTGGAAGATGCCGAGAAACCGACACCCGAGCACGATTGATATGAACTCTGAGGAGGACGGAAAATAGGATGTTTCTATCCAATGATCCAGATGCTCATTGTACACCTGAAAAGAGTTACACTGTCATGAATGTCAGCATTTAACTCGTCAAGAAACACACAGCATTGAACCAAAAAGAGGCTAGGAATCTGATACTTTTTTACTTGTCAAGAAAAATGTGTGTGTAAGGATCTCTGAAGATAGAACTATTGTTATACAGATGCAAGCATTTACAGTTCACTTATCTGTCTAATTAGCTTCTCCATATCTAATTAGCTTATGGATTGTTTGTTAGCTCATGTTCTAATTTATCCAGAAACGAAATGAGGCATGCTAATCTCCAATTCTCCATACTAGACATGGACAAAACTTTGAACAAGCATAGCTGATGTCTGTTCAATTCTCCATACTAGACATTGAATCAGTTTTATGAATGTTGATGTTTGTTCAGAGCTAAGAAACTTTGAACAAACAAGCATAGCTAAGAAACTTTGAACATGACATCAGATAAGAAACGAAATGAGACATGGACGAAACTTTGAACAAGCATAGCAAAACGAAATTTATTCATAATTTATGCCTGCATAATTTGCTTAGGGTCATCTAAGATAGAAGCATAGCAAAACGAAATGATGCCTGCATATTTGAGCAAATTTTGCTTCGTATGTTCAATTTATCCAGATGAATCTTCTATCTTTTCCAGATTGTATCCCCTAAAATCATCCTCATTTGCTTCCAATCAGCCCCCCAAAATCAAGAGATTAAAAAAAAACCTAAATCCCCCAAATCCTAAATCACCATTGGTTTCAATTCAAACCCAACTTGAAAGCTTGAAAGCCTACCTGACTCGAACCGATGAGGTGGAGGGTCGCTGGAGCGCCGGGGTGGAGCCGAGCGGGGCGATGGCGAGCAGAGCGGAGGCGAACCGAGCAGGGGCGAAGGCGACAGAGTGAGCAGGGGCGAAGGCGACAGAGTGAGCAGGGGCGAAGGCGACAGAGTGAGCAGGGGCGAAGGCGAGCAGGGTGGAGGGCCACCGCCGACGAAGAAGGGAGGAGAGCGGGGTGGAGGGGTGGAGCGCCGCCGCCTACGAAGGGGAGGAGAGCGGGGTGGAGGGAGGAGAAGCAGGGTCGGGTCATGAGTGATTTGATCGGAGAAGAAGACGAAGTAAGTGTGGGTTTTTGATTTTTTTTTTGATTTTTTTTAAAAACAAAGTTAACGATTCTGTCAGCAAAGTTAACATAAGGGTATATGGCGAAAAAAAATTAAACCTCGAGGATACCACGCGAAATTGGTCAATCTTTGGGACACCAGGTGAAATTCTTCATATCTCAGGGGTATTAGGCGAAATTTCCGTAGTAAATATTTTATGACTGAGCCATTGAGGGTAATTGATGGATTAAGTTGTGATTAAGGTAAAAGGGTTATTTGCTAAATTATGAAATTTCGAGAAAATTTATGCATCAGACTATAGGATCAATCGGGATAAATTTGGGGACTCGTAAAATTATGATTTTTTTTAAGTGTAACATAAAATATAGTAAAGAATGAACCCAAAAAATATATATATATAGTAAAGAGCAGGTCTATAAAATTTGGCGGTCATTAGATTTAAATAGAGTCAGATAAACATTTGTGACCGAGCTATCGTGGTTAACGAAAATTTGTGTTTTGAAAGAGATGTTGAGTAGTTGGTAAAATTGTGATTAGGGTCAGCTAATGTACGTATAAAATCTTATAAATTTTATTTTAGTTACACCTTATGTGTATAGGATCCTGTAAAAATATGGTGTTAATCGAAGTCCTTTTAAGAAAGATAGGACTTATAAACTGAGCGATTGTTTAATGGATTTGGGAATTTGTCTTATTGACTTAGAGGCTTAATTAAAACTTCAGTTGAAGTTTGAATTCAATTATTCTTGAATCGTTGGGTTATCTTGGGAGATTAGTTTCCACAATATAAATTTGTAAGTTTTGGTGTTCATTACGTTATGTTTTGAATACTAAAACTGAAATGAAATTTTATAAAACTTTAAATTTGATATGTAAAAGTGTTTCAATTATCGGCATTGTTACAAAACGTTTCTTACAATATAAAATGAAATTATGATGCTTCATATCTGCCTATAATCGAAAACGAGCAATAGATTAAAACCAAAAGTAGATAGATTTAGATTAATTAGTCATATACATATGGATGAATTAAAATGAAACTATACCAACGTCGACCTCCGTGAAGATGCTTATGTGTGAGAGATGAGGAGGAGATAATATAAAATATAGGTTTAAAAAATACTTACATGGATCAAAATAAAATCAGTATTTGTATATGCGCCAAAATATAGATGTATTATCATACTCTTTTTCGTAATTTTATTGCAATTATTAAAAATCCAACTCATAATGCCGAACATTCAACTAGCTTTTAGAGAAAAAAATAAGCTAATAAATCCAGTTCTAGCTTCAGCAACAAATCTAGTTTCAGCCACGGGCACACGCAGGAATTAAATCCAGTGGGGGCTAAAATTTTGAAGAGTAAAATATTACTGTCTATCTTACACAAAATCCTAAACCGTAATTTTTAATTCTATCATCTGATTTCCACAAACAATCTCAATTTCAAACAACAAACTCTATATCCAAACTTCAAATGAAATTTTACTCAAAATTGACCAAAAATTACACAAATTTCATTATTATAAACTACTTTCACTACGTAATCTCAACAAATTTGTATAAAAATTAATTTGTAAAATTTACAAATCCATAAACCCTAAATTTTGAAAGTTTTAACACAAATAAGGATAAATATAGTGAAAATATTATATATCTTATTGAAAAATTATGTGCAAATTTGGATAAATTTTAGTAATTTTGAGAATTTTGCATAATAAATCCTATGTAAAAAATATTTTTAAAATTGAAAAAATACAAAAAATATATTGAATCTTTTTGGGAACATTTTAAAAAATTAGGATGAGGGGAAAAAATCCCATATAAAAAAAAAAAAAAATCCTATGTAAAAAATATTTTTAAAATTGAAAAAATACAAAAAATATATTGAATCTTTTTGGGAACATTTTAAAAAATTAGGATGAGGGAAAAAATCCCATATAAATTAAAAAAAAAAAAACATTTTGAAAATTCCAGTGGGGGCTACAGCCCCCACTGGGCCCCACATGCGTCCGCCCATGGTTTCAGCTCGATATGCCGAACAAAGCCTAAGTTGGTTCAGCTTTCATAATGTTTGGGAGGCCACATTAAAAAAATCAACAAAATTAAGCTACAATAAGCTTGTTAAGCTAGATGAATAATTTTTTGCCGAACACTCAATAAGCAGATGAAGGAAATAATTAAGCTCCATTAATGTACAAAAGAGTTTTGTCGAATGGAGCCTGAAACTACAATTGGAAAGAATACTAAGCTTGATAATTACTAAATTTCGTTAGTTTTATTTACAATAGGATTTTTTCATAAATTAAGAAATGATTATATTTTATAGCTTAAGGATATAATTGTATTTACATGCATGTACTAATGCTTATAAAGTTCTATTACACCATTTTATCAAATAAAAATCAATTACCAACTATAAATTTTAAATATGAAAAATACAGTATGAGCTCGCGGCATGATCCATGAAATTTGTGTGTGAAAAACCCTTTCCAAATAGGGATTTTAATGCGTAATCTCATGGGAAAACCCAATGGGCGATACCACGAGAATTAACAATTTTTTTTTTTTTTAAATATTTAGCCACGCCTAGCAATGGATATAACATAGGTTATTGGGCGGACTTTGTAAAAAACTGGAGTTATCACGCAAAATAGTTAAAACCTGTAAGCATCTCATAGAATTTGTAAAAATATGAGGCTTATCTTGTAGAATTTCCAAAAATAAAATCAAAAAATCAAAAATATCATATATAAATGGTGGATTTTAGGTTTTAACAAGGCAGTTTCTTTGTGCACTCCATTTTTTTTCTGTGTACACTACAGATTGAAACGCAAAAAATTTGCTTAAGCAAGATTTTTGCGTTTCATGGCAAAAGTATCCAGAAAAAAGCGTTTCGGTATAACAACCTTTAAAAAAAAAAAAACTGAAACGCAGGATCACAAGCAAGATTTTAAGCAGTGATCCTGCGTTTCACTTTTAAAAAAAAAATTGTCTTCGTACACAGACACGCAAGGATCTTGCGTTTCACAAAAAAAAATCTTCTAAATTGCAATTTTTTCCCATAATCGTGTAGAGAATTTCAATACGAGTCCGTACATATAAAATTTGTCCAAAACGGACATCGTTTGCCCCTCCAAAAGCCTAAAAAACGAAGTCTTCCTATCATTTTTTTTACAATTTGATGCCCAGCATATATGACATTGTAGTGATTTTTTTTGGTATTTTCGGCATTTTTACTACTATAATTTTGTATAAGATTTTAATATGAGTATATAACTATATGTTAGAATCATAATATATAATTATAGTATATAACTATACAATATAACAATAGTATATAACTATACGATATAACAATAGCATATAGATATAGTATATAACAATACGATATAACAATAGTATATAACTATAGTATGAAACTATACGATATAACCATAATATATAACTATTCGTTAGAACCATAATATATAATTATAGTATATAACTATACGATATAACAATAGTATATAACTATACTATATAATTATACGATATAAAATTTGTATATAACCATAGTACGTTAGAACCATAATATATAATTATAGTATATAACTATACGATATAACCATGGTATATAACTATAGTATATAAATAAATAATATAGAAATAGTATATATATAACTATACGATATAACAATAGTATATAACTATACGATATAACCATAGTATATAGTTATATATTATGATTATATCTTATAATTATATCCAATTTGATTATATCATATCGTTATATCCTATAATTATATACTATGGTTATATCAAATTTGGTTATATCATATCGTTATATCCTATAGTTATATATTATGGTTATATCTTATAGGTATATCCAATTTGGTTATATCTTATGGTTATATCCTATAGTTATATACTATGGTTATATCTTATAGGTATATCCAATTTGGTTATATCCTATAGTTATATCTTATAGTTATATCAATTTTGGTTATATCATATTGTTACATCCTATAGTTATATACTATGGTTATATCTTATAGTTATATCCAATTTGGTTATATCATATCGTTATATCCTATAATTATATACTATGGTTATATATTATAGTTATATCCTTTAGTTATATACTATGGTTATATCCTATAGTTATATACTATGGTTATATCTTATAGGTATATCAATTTTGGTTATATCTTATGGTTATATCCTATAGTTATATCTTATAGTTATATCAAATTTGGTTATATCATATTGTTATATCCTATAGTTATATACTATGGTTATATCTTATAGTTATATCCAATTTGGTTATATCATATCGTAATATCCTATAATTATATACTATGATTATATATTATAGTTATATCCTTTAGTTATATACTATGGTTATATACTATGGTTATATCTTATAGGTATATCCAATTTGGTTATATTTTATGGTTATATCCTATAGTTATATACTATGGTTATATCTTATAGTTATATCCAATTTGGTTATATCATATCGTTATATCCTATAATTATATACTATGGTTATATCTTATAGTTATATCCAATTTGATTATATCATATCGTTATATCATATAATTATATATTATGATTATATCTTATAGTTATATCCAATTTGGTTATATCTTATGGTTATATCCTATAGTTATATCCTTTAGTTATATACTATGATTATATCATATAGTTATATACTATGGTTATAAATTATAGTTATATCCTTTAGTTATATACTATGGTTATATCATATAGTTATATACTATGGTTATATCCAATTTGGTTATATCATATCGTTATATCTTATAATTATATACTATGGTTATATCTTATAGTTATATCCAATTTGATATATCATATCGTTATATCATATAATTATATATTATGATTATATCTTATAGTTATATCCAATTTGGTTATATCTTATGGTTATATCATATAGTTATATCCTTTGGTTATATACTATGGTTATATCCTATAGTTATATACTATGGTTATATATTATAGTTATATCCTTTAGTTATATACTATGGTTATATATTATAGTTATATACTAAGGTTATATCCTATAGTTATATACTATGGTTATATCCAATTTGGTTATATCTTATGTTTATATCATATAGTTATATACTTTAGTTATATACTATGGTTATATCCTATAGTTATATACTATGGTTATATATTATAGTTATATCCTTTAGTTATATACTATGGTTATATCCTATAGTTATATACTATGATTATATCCAATTTGGTTATATCATATCGTTATATCATATAATTATATACTATGGTTATATCTTATAGTTATATCCAATTTGATTATATCATATCGTTATATCATATAATTATATATTATGATTATATATTATAGTTATATCCTATAATTATATCTTATGCTTATATCATTTAGTTATATACTATGGTTATATCCTATAGTTATATACTATGGTTATATCCAATTTGGTTATATCTTATATATGGTTATATCATATAGTTATATCCTTTAGTTATATACTATGGTTATATCCTATAGTTATATATTATAGTTATATTCTTTAGTTATATACTATGGTTATATCCTATAGTTATATACTATGGTTATATCCAATTTGGTTATATCATATCGTTATATCCTATAATTATATACTATGGTTATATCTTATAGTTATATCCAATTTGATTATATCATATCGTTATATCATATAATTATATATTATGATTATATCTTATGGTTATATCCTATAGTTATATCTTATGCTTATATCATTTAGTTATATACTATGGTTATATCCTATAGTTATATATTATAGTTATATTCTTTAGTTATATACTATGGTTATATCATATAGTTATATACTGTTGTTATATTGTATTGTTATATACTATAGCTATATGCTATTGTTATATCGTATAGTTATATACTATTGTTATATCGTATAGTTATATACTATAATTATATATTATGGTTCTAACGAAAAGTTATATACTATGGTTATATCGTATAGTTTCATACTATAGTTATATACTATTGTTATATCGTATTGTTATATACTATAGCTATATGCTATTGTTATATCGTATAGCTATATACTATTGTTATATTGTATAGTTATATATTATAATTATATATTATGGTTCTAACGTATAGTTATATACTCGTATTAAAATCTTATACAAAATTATAGTAGAAAAATGCCGAAAATATCAAAAATTTTCACTACAATGTCCTATATGTTGGACACCAAATTGTAAAAAAAATGGTAGAAAAACTTCATTTTTTAGGCTTTTGAAAGGGCAAACAATATCCGTTTTGGACGAATTTTATATATACAGACTTGTATTGAAATTCTATACATGATTATGGAAAAACATTACAATTTTGAAGAACAATTTTTTTTTAGTGAAACGCAAGATCCTTGCGTTTCTGTGTAGGAAGACAAATTATTTTTTTTAAAGTGAAACGCACGTTTCACTTTAAAAAAAAAAAATTTGAAGCAAAATACCTGCATTTCTATGTTATACCGAAACACTTTTTTTCTGGATACTTTTGCCATGAAACGCAAAAATATTGCTTAAGATCTTGATTAAGCAATCTGTAGTGTACACAACAAAAAAATGGAGTGCACAGAAAAAAATGGAGTGCACAAAGAGCGTTCGTTTAACAAACACAAAGATTTGGGTACAGCAGTTACCGAAAACACATTTTCGGCCAAAAAATACATCTTCCTTCTCTTCCCTTTGCCTCATCTGTCAACCAAACAAATCTCTCTCTCCCGAAAATCACAAATTTCTCTCGATCTCCCTGTTCCGTTGGGCTATGGCTTTGGGAATTTTGGATGATTTGGATCTGAGTGCAGAGGATCTTGTTTTCCTTGAGAAAGACGCTCTTCGCCAGCCCAAATCCCCTCACAAAGACGCTCCTGATGCGGATCATTGTCATACCCAGGTGCCTTGTTTGGATGCTTTTGATTTTGCTGTATTCTATTCTTGAGCTTTGGGTGAAATCTCCATATTTAAGTGTTCGCCCTAATATTTACCATTTTCCGTAAGTGTTTGCCCTAACATCTGGCCATAGGGGTTAGGGTTTTCTCGATATTATATTGTTTTTTCTTATAAATAAATGGCCTGTCGGGTTCAGATAGAAACTTCAGACCCTTTGGCTCAACGTGCTTCAGCTTCAGAGACAGAGGCCCTGCGTAGTGAACAAGTTCGTGCTGAAATGGCCCTGTTCATGAAATTGTATCCAAAGGTAAAGTCGTAAGGTTCTTTTGTTTCATTTTAATCTGTTATCCTGAACTTGTGTTATTTCTCATCCTACTTCAGGGTCTTGACGGTGCTCCAGTAAGAAAGAGATTAAAACCCGCGCCAAGAGAAGAATACGCGCCAAGAGAAGAATATGCACCAACAGATTATAATACAGCTAGGCTTTGGAATAAGGTAAATTATTGGATGTTTGTGAAACTATGCAATGAATGTACTTTATGTTTTTTATTATGTTATAGTAATACAACTCACTTGTTTGATTCTCTCAAGAGGGGATTGCCGATTCATTTTCTGTTTGAATTTGCCTCCGGATACGCTCTTTTTTACGCCCACAAATTCAATGAAGTTGAAAACACCTTTGAATCAGCTGAGAAGTACATCAACCGCTCCGACCAAGTCTTTAAGCTCGAAGCTTTTCATCGTTTTTCATCTGCTGCTGACGCTCTGTGTCAAATGAACGCTATATCCAAGTGTAAGTTAATTTCTGAATGAGGCTAAAAAAATGTTGTTCTATGTGTGTTTCACACACACACACATATATATGTATATATATATATATATATATATATCAGACACACAGAAACTTGTTATGTGTTTCATTTGTAGTGTATTTTGTTTGTAGCAACTTTGACTGAGCAGCTGAAAAGTTTCCTGGTGCATACTCTTCCAAAACCGATCGCTGGCAAACCGAGTTATTACGTTGCAGTTTCCGATCCAGCATTGGCAAACAAGATATTAATGACAAACAGGATGCCCTGCCAATGTGGTGATGTGTATTTTAATGTTATTCGTGGTTTGCGGATGAAAATTGACAAATTCATCCCCGGCTTGAAGGTTTGCGTTTCTATCTTGTAATTATCGTTTCTTTCTTGTAATTATCATTTACAGCAGAATATAGTTTCATCCTAATCTGATCTTTTGATCTACTGTAGCCTGGAGACTTGGAAAAGGCCCAACTGAATCTTGCGCGCCTTTACAGCAGGCAAAGGTGTAGTTCAATGTACAAAGAAAATTCCATGGCGGCGTCATCCTCTTCCTTACATGAAGTTGTGGTTGTGCCACATAGATTTGAAGGCGTCTTCATCGCCAAGGGTAAGGAGGAGGATTTCATCTGTACTAAAAATTTAGTACCTGGTGAAGCTCTCTATGGTGAGGAATTAATCTCTGTTCAGGTGAGTCAATTTATATATGACTCTTAATTGATTTATGTACTTTAGAATGTTTTATGATCCATGGATATTATTATCATTGTTGTTATTATTATGTGTAAAATGCTCTTTTGATCCCAAACCCTTCAAGACCAACACATATCAATTCTTTTAAGTTTTTTGAAAATGCTGCAAATTGGTCCTTCCACCTCCAAACCGTTACATATGTTAATTTGACACTGCTGCTGGTATGGGGATTGGGGATTTGTCTCAAATTTAGGTCTTCCAGTGCTGTGGCTATTGACAATGCCTGCAGTCCGTGCTTGATAATCTATTCTACTGCTTTTGTGGCTGTGGTTTTATTGATCAGATTGTGTGTTTCTTCTTCCACTATTTAAATTGTAATGGAGTTGATTTAGCCTCTGAAATGTAATCAGTTTCCAATGCTAAAATCGACTTCTCATCGTCCAACACGACTTTAAATATCTCTTATTTCGTCTGAGATGGAAGATGGATGAATCTGAAAACAACCATGTTGCCCCCAAGATGTGATTTCTTACTTTTTTTAGTCAAATCCCCAAACCAACTTCTAATTCTTATACTTACAATCCAGTCAGCAATAAGATGGCAAATTAACGTTGATTGATTTTAACATATTAGCCACTGAAGGACCAAATTGTAACATTTTCAAAGCATTAACAACTATAATAAGGGAAACAAAAGGTTGGGGCCAAAACACTCTTTTATAGTTGTGTTGATAGTTAACATTGGTTCCTTGTTGCTATCAATGTTTAATACGCTATGCTTCTTTCTAATTTCAGAATGAGGATGGAACTGAAGTTGAGTACAGAGTATGGAATTCGGTTAGTTCGAAGTTGGCTGCTGCAATCCTGTGTGGTGTTAAAAATATATGGGTTGTAAGTATGATCATATATTGCAATAGTACATGATTTATGCAATTAATTAATTAATTAATTCATATAACATTCCTGCATTTACTTTATTTTATGTTTTTCAGAAACCTGGCTCTCGTGTTTTATACCTGGGACATGTATGTGGAATTACAGTTTCACATTTGTCTGACCTTGTTGGCCCCGTGAGTTATTTGTCTGTTCTCTTTCATTTATACCTTGCTTGGTGAGTTATTCGTCTGATGTCTATCAGTTATGCCTTGCGTGAATATGTAGATATGCTTTAGTACTAGTTTATGAACATATGTTTCATTTGCAGGATGGTTTGGTCTATGCAGTGGGGTTGTCCGATGGTGTTGTAAGCATGGTGGAGAAGAGGTCAAATGTTGTATCAGTTTTTGAAAAGTGTAATATTCATTTGAAGTACCGCATGGTTGTTGGTATGGTGGATGTAATCCTTGCTGATATCGCTTATCCTCACGAGGTTCTCTTTTTTCCCATAATATGACGTCTAATCTTTTGTTTTCTATCTAATTGTGGATTGTTGGTATTACATCCTACTTCTCATCACTTCAGATTCATATTAAATGCTTTCTAAATATCTCCAAGACGTTGGTTATAAATTACTTTGTAATGCTTTAATTATCATCTTATTATATGTATAGTTCATTATTCCGTTTTTTGTTTTGGTTATTCTATCATCTTCACTAATCAATCTCGGATTCCCCTTCAAGACTTGATGGGTGGTATAGACTCTTAGGAGTATTAGTTGATTTTTCAGTTTACATTTGGAACTTTGTTTTGAAGATTGATGAAATTGTGATGCTTCATATCTGCCTATATATTTAGGGGGCTTAGTATCCATTAGAAATTTACATCTTACTGGTTTCAAAAAAAATAATAATTTACATCTTACTCTGTAATTTTTGTTTTGTATTTGTCAGGTGAGAGGTGTAGCTATTAATGCTATACACTATCTTAGAGCTGGTGGGCGTTACATGATTTCCACACGGGTTCGTTTTCTATGATATTTGATGTAAAGTAATGTCTTCTGAGTTTTTTTTATAAAACCATGGTGTGAACTTGTGTGATTTACAGGCAAACTATATCGATTCAACTAGCCAGGGCGAAGATATGTTTGCTTTCCTTGGCAAAAAACTACAGGCTGAAACCAGTAGAGAAAGAGCATGCCATGGTGGTTGGTGGTTTCCGCATGCTAGAGGCATAGATATATATGTTTACATGTGTTTTAGGGAACTTGGTGTGTTGCTTTCTAATTATTTTATTTTAATTGCAAGATGGAATTTGAAATGTTCAGGAAGTATTCTGGTGTAGATTTTGAGATAATGGTGCATCGTTGTCTTGTCTTTCTAAATGGTATCACAACATCAGTTAGCATTTCTAGTACTTCGTTTTGCTTGTACTCCTATGCTTCTTGCGGACTCGAGCAAAGCTACAAAAGTCACCAAAACTAAGAGTAGTAATTGCATAACAAGAACAAAGTCACACATACAAATCCAAGATTCCATATTTAGTACAAATCCAAGTTTCCAATAGCATCAGTATTTGTTTCAGCCAAAGTCTTCAATTGATCGATCAATTAAATTAACGAATGATGAAGAATTGACTACTAGGAATGTCTTCTTAGGTACCTGATCAAGTTTTCAGAGGTATTTTGCAAAATTGATTGTAGTCTCTTGTCATAGTGGCTAGACACTGTATGGCCAAGTTCTCCACTTGAGTTGCATTCTCAAAAATATGAAATATTGGAACTTAGAAAAAACAAGCATTAAGATCAAAAGAAATATTGACACTTACAAAATTCCAATGACTAAGGAATCGAGAAATAACATACAAAAGAATTTTGGCACTTAGAAAAAGACATGAAATATTAAATTAAAAATATACTATTCAAAAATATGTAAACATAAATCATATTAATTGAAAAAATAGAAATATTTAATGACTATGTTTATAAATAATTAAGAGGTACTGGTAGAAAAAAACAAGCATTAAGATCAAAAGGTCGTTATAAAAAATTCAATTTATTATAATAATTTATGAGATAAATACAACCATTTCTAGAAATTGCATTTAAAAATTTGTAGAGTTCGAAAAAAATGGAAAGATTATAGGCACAAATCTAGATCATTGACGTGAACACATAAAAATTGTAGACACAGAAAAAGCAAAAAAAGGCACACAATTCAAATCGTTTACGTGAACGCACAACGATTCTTTACCTTTCTCACCATGAACTCTGGTAATTATGAATTCTCTAAAGCCACAGAAAAAGGATTTCACTTTTGTTCAACTTTATGTTATCTTATAGTACGTCCCAAAAAAAAAATCACTTACATAAAAAGCTAAAAAGCTGTGTTATTCCATCCATATCATTTTTAAGGGCCTTTTTTTTGCCCAATGGACTCACTGACGATAGACTCAAATGAGATATTTATACGTACATATGCTCGGTAGTAATGAGATACATACATTATTGAACAGAATCACAAAGGCCTTATGATTTACATAAAATCGCTTTCATCTATCCAAGAGAAACGAAGGTATACTGTATGTTTTCACATGTAAGGAAAATACCAATTGTGCTTTTGATTTATTCTCACACCTTTCTTATACAATTGATTAAACTGTAACTTTACAAAATATTTCCATTTTATTTTCACAATCTTAGCTTTTACGACCTAAAAGACCAATATAAAGAACCAATTCTAAGCACACTTTGCACTGGAACAAATTTAGAAATAAATATGATATACATAATATTCACAATTTGATCACAAAATAGTAACAAATTTGTTATTATATACTAATGTATCTTCATCTTTATTGCATACTTTTCATTGTGCTAGTAGGGATTTCCACTCCAACAAAAAATAAAGTGGCACATCAGACTCAAGTATGTGTTCACTCATCATTGTTTAAAGAACTTAATAGCTGAAAAATAGTACTCACCCAAAAAAACACAAGCAACAAGGAATGAAACTATCTCTAGAATATTTCACTATCCGATTTGGTATTACGAATTAGGAAGATGTAACATGTGTAGAAGAAGTTAAAGATCTTGGAGCGAAATGATGCTGGCCCACCAATCCATACCACTTCGAGTAGTTCAAAATTGACTTACCTTTCCTACTTGTGTAGTCTTGAATATGATGACCGTGGGAGTTTGGATCAGACATTAGGCCATGTACATTCATATATCTCGATAAGGTATGATAGGTAATTCAAATAAAAAAACATATAACCAGGGGCGGAACCAGGATTTACCCCAGGGGGGCTAAAATCCCGTGCGATTTTTTTTGGGGACTTAAATCCAATGTGGCTTAAATCCTATTTTGTAAAAATCAATTTTAATTTTTTTATGAAGCTTAAGGTAATTTTCACATGAGCTGAGGAAAAAAAAACTTAAGTAATTTTATTTTTTTTGACTTAAATCTGTTAGAATTAACTGAAATTGCATTTTCAGATGAGATGAGGGAAAAAAAATTAAGATAATATCATTTTCATGGCTTAAATTTATTAGGGTTGACTGAAATTACATTTTTAGATTCAATAAGAGTAAAAAAAGCTTAAAATTTTTAATTTTTTTTTTGAAAAAAAAAGTTTTTTTCCGGGGGGGCTATAGCCTCCCTGGGCCCACGTAGCTCCGCCCATGCATATAATCAAAGGGACCATTATTTGCTTTTGGATGAGGAGATAAATCTCCAATGGGAGCATTATTTGTTTTTGATGATAAATTAAATCTCCAATTACTTAAACATGTGTAATTTTGTTGTCTATTAGGTTTGGTTTACCAATAGTATCGTAATCTGTGTGAATTCTGTTATTTCACTATGTTTGTCCAATTTCTGTTTAAAGTTCATCATTATTTTATATGCTGCCAAATTCACTTAATGACTTTTGAATTGTAACTTGCCCATGATTGATTGGTTCACATATGGCGATAACAATATTGCTTCAAATGGTTGGTTCGCATATGAAAAAATAACCCATAACCAAGAAATCATAAGTTTATATGCCACAAGTTTTTACATACTTGAGTTGTGAGACTTTTATGGAAATAATTACATTATAATATGTTGATCACGAAATTCCCACGTGTTCTTTACTGGAATTTTCTAAATATGCTCTACATCATTGACACCAAAGATTTGATGTAAAAGAATGAGCAAAAATTTTACAATATCCTGCACTTGCCAAGTCCATGCATGGAAATCTTCCGGCGTGGCAAAACTATCTTAGTTCAAGGGATAACTACATTATAGGAGACAAATATCACACAATACACCAAAACTATAATAAAGTATTATGTAATTTTAATAAACATCAAAGCGTAATAATGTACCTACATCATCGAAAATATGCCAACTACCTAAGAATACTACATGTAACGCCCCAAATTAACCCCCTTTGAGGAGCTACAGTGCCAGGAATTTCTTACAGAAATTCCCTCAGGCTATATAAAAACTCACCCTAAACCCAGACAAGTATCAATCCTCAATATAAAAACATCCTAATTTCGCAATCCTCAATATAAAAACATCCTAATTTCGCATCATGTCGCATGACCTTCTCCCAATATTCGGGCCTACAATCATAACTAGTCCCCCACATAAGAGGGGTTAGTCTTTGTACAGACTAAGCAAGTTATAAGTTAATTGAGTACATACAGTAGCATAAATAAAGGAACACTTATATGCAGATACCATAATGACCTACATCCCAAGGTTATAAGTACCACACCTTCAAATACAGATAACCCAATGGTCCCAATTACCATTATACAGTTCAACCTAATATTATAATTGATCTCGTAAATATGAACAACTCTCTCTCAAATACCATAATACACATCCAGCCTAATAGTATAACCGACTACCTATTTCTGAATAGATAACCTAAGTTCCACAATACGCAATTAACTGAGCATGTGTTTATTACAGATCTTATCACAATAACTTCCTTAAGTACTCAACTGGCCACTTATCACATTATAACTCACATCATACATATTCCCATAAGTTCACAACTATACCCCAAATTACTTTACAGTAATTCAATAAATATCTAACTAGACCACAACTCACAATAAGTCTCATAAATACCCAAACTGAACCACATACTACATTATATATCACAGAACTTTCCTTAAGTACTTAACTGATCCACATAATACACCATAGAATATATCACGATAATTCCCATAAACATCCAACTAAACCCCAAATTACAATAATTCTCATAAGTATCCTTCTATACCACATAATACACTACTAATCACTTCACCTTAATTTTCATGAATATCTAACTAGACTATATATATCATTAGAATACCACATGCTCCATTACAACACACCTTACAGATCATATCTCAATGAACCCGATAGACAACTAATTGATCCTTAGATTATCGAAATACCACATATTACACTACAGAATATACCATAGTAATTCTTACTGAGTATCCATCTAGACCACATATCACCAGAACATCACATATTACATTACCCAACATATTACAGTACTTCCATAATTACCCAACTAATCCACATACTATATATATATATATATATATATATATATATATATATTAAATCTCATCATGGTAACCCAATAAACATCCAAAGATGTTTTTCATATATTCGTGTTGTATGTATGACTATTTCATATTCTATGGTATTTTTGTGTACCAAACTGTCTTTGGTTGTTCACCGTTGTATTATAGGTTGTGCATCGCATTATTTTTACAATTCGTACTTTGTTTGTGCACCGCTAGATAGTTTACTGTTCACTAGTTCACTTTATCCTTGTACATTGAGTTTGCTTTTCTTTGTTCACTATTTTTTTAAAGTTGTGCACCACATTTCTATAAATTTTGTACCTCATTACTACTTATAATACAGTGAATTGGTGCCTGTGTGATTTTGTTTGTGTCTTTTAAATGTGTATTGCTTGTTTATTTAATTGTGCACCACATTACTTTATATCATGGACTAAAATGATTTTCTTGTATTCTTTTTATTTTCAATACTTTATACTATTGTTGTGCACCACATTACTTTATCATGTTGAATCTGTTATGCATCTAATTTATGTTTGATTCTTTTGTGCATCTGTCATCTATATTGTGTTTTTCTTTGCAAAATTTTCATGAAGCAAACATTCTGCTTCAAAAAGGAAGGTTATGTTTGTGGAAGAAAAAGATCCAAGCATCCATTCAGGAGTATAATCTAACGCTTTAGATGCTATAGAAGTCGTTTAGATTTCTGCACAAGTTCCCAAAGTCCCTCAATTAGTTGGACAATCATTAGAACAACTTGACGATGCTCACAGAGTTGATATTTTTTTAAATCTATGTGTACTACATTATTAATATTTGTGCACTAGTTTCCTTATCCTTGTGTACCAACTTGACTTTGTCTTGTGCATTTGCACTAAGCAAAATTTGTACACTAGTTTATTGTATTCTAAGTTATGCACCTCTCTGTTATATACTTGTGCACCATCTTGGTTCTATCTTGTGCACAACACTATTTAAAGTTTGTGCACCAGTTTCACTTATTATTGTGTATCACATTTCTATAAGTTGTGCAACACACTGTACACATAATGTGGCGAATATGCTGAAAGCAAACACGGATGTGGATTTGATGTTTGATATTGATTTTATTGTGCTGTTTTACTCCATTGATATAGAGACCAATGCCAATGGTACTGCGACCACAAAAATTATGAATTGGTTTGACTGAGATCTCCCTAATCGTATAGAGGATTACGAATGGTGTCGGTCGCTCCAGACTAGGCTATATCAGTCGAGGAACGATGCTCCTAAGATATCGTCATTCAGGGGTCATCTCATTCTTTTAGTTGTAAGTTATTTATTTTCTTTCTCTCTCTCTCTCTCTCTCTATATATATATATTTATTTATATATATTTGTGTGTGTTGTGCCTCATGTTTATATTGATATGTGCACTATGTTGTGTTCCCTGACATTAGAGTTTGTTCAATCTTATATAAAGTTGTTTTACATCTGTCTTGCAATCTTTTGTGAACCATCATACCATAGTTTTTTACACCATATCATATGTTTTATTGTGCACCATTATAAAAGAATTATGTGCATCATTAATCTCAGTCTGCACCATTATAAAAGGGCTTGTGCACCATTAGAAGAACATGTTATGCATTTGTAATGTAATATTTGTGCACCATAGTATTGTTTTCGTTTTTCCTTAAGTTGTGCACCATTCTTTCTTTTATCTTGTGTGTACTTGTATTTTTATCTTTGTGCGCCATTATAACATGTTTCTTTTTTTCTTTCGCTAGACTTTGTATTATGACAGAATTAATCGGATGGGAGAGATGATACCTTATTAGCAGTTGCTACACATCTGATATCTTCAAGAAGAGGGAGAAAGACAAGCTTAAACTTGGTGGATTCGGTCTAGGGTATGTTATAGCACCACCAAACCTCGCACCCCCTGTTGTACTAC